>CM039674.1:415248885-416503581 GCA_022496015.1 Hordeum marinum | reverse complement strand
CAGGACCAGTCTTAACAAGGGGATCAGAAGTTGCGCAAGCGAGCGGTTAATGCAGTTGCGCCGGCTCTACCGTAGTACTTGAAGTGGTCTGAATATGACATAACGTGGAGCCAGGAGGATCAGCCGCCGCGTGTTGATGACCCAGGGCGGCTGGCCTTGGTAGTTGTCCCCAAGTGGGAGGATATATGGTAAATAAGGTACTTATCGATGGTGGCAGTAGCATCAACATCCTATATTATGATACCTTCCGGCGGATGAAGCTGCTTGATAAAGACCTTAAGCCCTCATCAACCGTTTTTCATGGTGTGGTGCCGGGCAAGTCGGCTTATCCGGTGGGCAGGATTTCTTTGGAAGTCGCCTTTGGTGATGAATACAACTACAGGGTGGAGTCCTTGTGGTTTGAAGTGGTCAAGATCAAGAGCCCTTATCATGCATTGTTAGCGCGGCCGACTTATGCTAAGTTCATGGCTAGGCCCTGTTACGTCTACTTACAGCTCAAAATGCCCGGGTTAAAAGGCACGATTACCGTTCATGGTGATCGGAATACGACTATTGAGTGTGAGGAAGGAGACGCGGCTTACGCGGAATCCAGTTGTGCGGAGGCGGAGCTTAAGTTTTATAAGGAGAATGTTGACCTAGAGGATATGACCTCGCTGAAAAAGCCCACGACGGAGGTTGAGTCGCCCCTCAAATTTTCGGCGGATGATACCAAGGCAATAGATTTCACTCTGGGCGACTCATCCAAACAGTTCATCATTGGGGCTAACATGGATCCCAAATAGGAAAGCGCGCTCATCGAATTCATCCGTGAGAATTGGGACATCTTTGCATGGAAACCTTCTGACATGTCGGGTTTACCAAGAGAGTTCGCTGACCACAATCTTAATGTGGATCCTAAGTTTAAACCTATCAAGCAGTTTCTAAGGAGATTAAATGAGAGACGCAAGGCCATTGGAGAAGAGGTTGCCCGACTCTTAGCGGCGGGTTTCCTTGTCGAGGTCTTTCACCCGGAGTGGCTTGCTAACCTAGTGCTGGTGCTGAAGAAGAACGACACGTGGCATATGTGAGTGGAGTATACGGACCTTAACAAAGCTTTGCCAGCTGATCCTTTTGCTCTCCCTCGTATTGATCAGATCATTGATGCTACGGCTGGTTGTGAAAGCCTATGCTTCATGTATGCTTATTCAGGATATCATCAGATCAAGACGGCATTTAAGGACCAAGAGAAGACGGCTTTCATTACGCCTTTTGGAGCCTTCTGTTATGTCTCTATGCCTTTTGGTCTCAAGAGTGCCCAGGCGACTTATCAACGTTGTGTGCAGAATTGCCTTCACAGTCAGATCGGGCGCAACGTTCATGCTTATGTGGATGATATTGTGATCAAATCAAGGAAGAAGGAGACCCTTTTGGACGACTTAAGGGAAACCTTTGACAATCTCCGGATCTATAAAATGATGCTTAACCCGGCAAAGTGTGTCTTTGGTGTTCCGGCTGGCAAGCTCTTGGGATTTCTGGTTTCTGAGCATGGCATTGAGGCCAACCCGGATAAGATAAAAGCTATCACCTCCCTGGCAGAGCCGGCTTGTATTAACGATGTCCAACGCCTGGCGGGGCGGATCACCGCATTGAGCCAGTTCATAAGCCGCCTTAGTGAGAAAGCTATCCCCCTATATCAAATGATGAAAAAGACAGACAATTTTGTCTGGAGTACGGTGGCGGGTGAAGCATTTGAGGTGCTCAAGAAGCAGCTCACTGAGCCGCCGGTATTGGTTGCTCCGGCTAAGAAAGAACCTTTGCTCCTATACATGGCGGCTCACAACCGGGCTGTCAGCGCTGCAATTGTGGTCGAGCGCAAGGAAGCAGGGAAGGAATATCTGGTTTAGAGGCCGGTTTATTATATCAGTGAGGTTCTGACAAAGTCTAAGCAGAGATATCCACATTGGCAGAAGCTAGTGTATGGGGTATTCATGGGCAATCGCAGGTTAAAGCACTATCTCTTAGGGCACCAGGTCACCGTGGTCAGCTCTGCTCCGTTAGGGGACATAATTCAAAATAGAGAAGCCACTGGTAGGATTGCTAAGTGGGCATTGGAGCTGGGACCTCTCAATTTGAAATACGTACCACGTACGGCTATCAAGTCTCAAGCCCTTGTGGATTTCATAAATGATTGGACAGAGTGTCAAGCGCCCAAAGAAAAGCCGGATAACACATACTGAGCTATACACTTTGATGGATCCAAGCAGCTGGAAGTGTGAGGGGAAGGAGTTGTTTTAACATCTCTCAAAGGTGATAAGTTCTGTTATGTGCTCCGGCTGATGTTCCCTTGCACTAATAATGCGGCTGAATATGAAGCCCTGCTTCATGGCCTCAGGGTAGCTAAGGAGATGAATTTAAGCCGGGTAAGGTGTTTGGGCGACTCAGGTATGGTGGCTCAGCAAGTCTCAAGCACTTGGGACTCAAAGGACCTGCGGATGGCGGCTTATCGTTAGGCGGTGGATGTCATTGCTGGTCACTTCAAAGGCTATCAGGTAGATCACATTGATCGTCACAGGAATGAGGCGGCTGATGCCTTGTCAAGGTTAGGCTCTTAGCAAAAGCCAGTGCCGCCCAATATATTTATGGACATCTTACATCACCTGACTGTCAAGTTACCTTCAGAGGAAGATTTGGCTGTTCCTGACCCGGAGGGGCAATTGGTGGCGCCTCTACATGCTATTCGAGATTAGACTGTGCCTTACCTGGCCTATTTGACTCGGGGCGAGTTACCTGATGATGAAAATCTGGCCAGACAGATCACCCGGCGGTCTAAGTCCATGACAATAGTTAATGGTGAGTTGCACAAGTGCAGCGTTACCGGGGTGTTTCAACGTTGTGTCTCGCCAGAGGACGGTCAAGAAATCTTGAATGAAATTCACACTGGAGATTGTGGACATCACGCCGGCTCAAAATCTCTAGTGGCCAAGGCTTTCCGGCATGGTTTTTCTGGTTGACGGCTCACAAAGGTGCAGAGCATCTGGTTTGCAAGTGTGACAGCTGTCAAAAATTCGGTCAGCGTGCTCATGTTCCGGCTCAATAATTGCGCATGATACCAATTATTTGGCCGTTTGCAGTCTGGGGGTTTGATATGGTCGGGCCTTTCAAGAGATCAAAGGATAAGAAAACGCACCTCTTGGTGGCGGTTGATAAGTTCACCAAGTGGGTAGAGGTTGAGCCGGTCAGCAAGTGTGGCGCGGCTATGGCGGTTCAGTTTATTAAGAAGCTGATCTACCATTTTGGTTACCCTCACAGCATCATCACGAACAATGGCACAAACTTGTCCAAGGGGGCTATGAAAAAATTCTGCGACCTGGAGCACATCCGGCTTGTTGTTTCGGCGGTTGCTCATCCACAGTCCAACGGTCAGGTGGAGTGCGCTAATCAAGAAATCTTGAGAGGTATCAAGCCACGGTTTATGGTTTCTTTATAGCAGACGCCGAGTTGTTGGGTGGAAGAGTTGTCGTCCGTCTTATGGAGCATCAGAACTACCCCCAACAGATCCACAGGTTATACACCTTTCTTCATGGTTTACGGTGCAGAGGCCGTGTTACCAAGTGACATCCGGCACGACTCGCCACGATTGGCGGCTTACATTGAGACAGACAATGAGATGGCGCGTCAAGACGCGTTGGATGCTTTGGAGGAGGAACGAGAGTTGGCGGCTGCCCGTTCGGCGATCTATCAGCAAGACCTGCGACGCTATCATAGTCGTAGGGTCAAGACCCGGACGTTTCAAGAGGGCGTTAGTGCTGCGGCTGATTCAAGACCAGACAAATATGCATAAGTTATCTCCTCCATGGGAAGGACCTTTCGTGGTCAGCAGAAATCTCAACAATGGGTCGTATTATCTCACTCACATCCGGGATGACTCAGATACTTCGGGTCAGGAGACCCATCGACCGTGGAACATAGCGCATCTGCGGCCTTATTACACCTGAGTTGTTGAGAATCACCATTGTACATGATCATTGTACATATCATATTTATATATGAATAAAATAGCTTCCCTAGAAGCCGGGGCCTCTGTCGTTTCACATATCTTCATCCATGCAAGGAAAATCCAAAACTTTGGTTGTCTAAGGGGGCTTCCCAACTCCGGGTGTAGCTTATCTATCCCTAAGAACTGGCTTTCGTGCCAAAAATTTTGACAAGTCAACATTGGCTGTCGAAGGGGGCTTCCTACCTTCGGGTATAGCTTATCTAACCCTAACAGCCGGCTCTTATGCCAAAACACTTGACAAGTCAACTTTGGTTGTCGAAGGGGGCTTCCCACCTCTGGGTATAGCTTATCTATCCCTAACAATCGTCTTTCATGCCAAAAATGTTGACAAGTCAACATTGGCTGTCGAAGGGGGCTTCCTACCTTCGTGTATAGCTTATCTAACCCTAATAGCCGGCTCTTATGCCAAAAAAGTTGACAAGTCAACTTTGGTTGTCGAAGGGGGCTTCCCACCTCCGGGTGTAGCCTATCTATCCCTAACAATCGGCTTTCACGCCAAAAATGTTGACAAGTCAACATTGGCTGTCGAAGGGGTCTTCCTACCTTTGGGTATAGCTTATCTAACCCTAACAGCCGGCTCTTATGCCAAAAAGGTTGACAAGTCAACTTTGGTTGTCGAAGGGGGCTTCTCACCTCCGGGTGTAGTTTATCTATCCCTAACAACCGGCTTTCATGCCAAAAATGTTGACAAGTCAACATTGGCTGTCGAAGGGGGCTTCCTACCTTCAGGTATAGCTTATCTAACTCTAACAGCCGGCTCTTATGCTAAAAAAGTTGACAAGTCAACTTTGGTTGTCAAAGGGGGCTTCCCACCTCCGGGTGTAGCTTATATGTCCCTAACAACCGGCTTTGATGCCAAAAATGTTGACAAGTCAACATTGGCTATCGAAGGGGGCTTCCTACCTTCAGGTGTAGCTTATCTAACCCTAACAGCCGGCTCTTATGCCAAAAAAGTTGACAAGTCAACTTTGGTTGTCGAAGGGGGCTTCCCACCTCCGGGTGTAGCTTATCTATCCCTAACAACCGGCTTTCACACCAAAAATGTTGACAAGTCAACATTGGCTGTCGAAGGGGGCTTCCTACCTTCGGGTATATCTTATCTAACCCTAACAGCTGGCTCTTATGCCAAAAAAAGTTGACAAGTCAACTTTGGTTGTTGAAGGGGGCTTCCCACCTCCGAGTGTAGCTTATCTAACCCTAACAACCGACTCTTATGCCAAAAATGTTGAAAAGTCAACATAGTTGTACAGGGGGCTTCCTGCCCTACGGGTGTAGCTTATCAAACCCTATCGGCCGGCTCTCATGCCAAGCCATTGACCCCGTCAATACATTAGGAAGACACAGCATCTTCGGGTTATGCTTTTAAGCCGCCCTCCTAATGATGTAAAGATACATCTATTCATGCAAGAAATTAAGCTGCAAAGAGCCGGTAAGGCATACAATGAGAAGCACAAGGAAGATGACATATATATATGTTAAGCCGGACTTTTCATATGTGCGCGATGGCACAATTCAAAGAAAGGCAAAAGTTACTACTAGTCTATTACAGACGCTCTGTGTGGAGCCCAAAAATATCATCAAGTTTTTTACACCGCTCATGGCGGGTCACAAAGAGCCGGCTATCAACAGGTATCCACACCATGATCAGTTGGCTGGTGGGTCACCCTACTCCGGGTCTTCGGCTGCCTTGATTTGGAGATTTTCCAAGTCCCAGATGCAGTTGGTTAAAGGTGCAAAGGTTCCTTCTTCAAAGAAGGGGGATGGGTCAAGTTCAGAGGCGAAAAGATTCTTACTGCGGGCGGGTGTCAGATCCTTGCACTCAAAGAGAGGGCCACGGATCCTTTTCTGATCTGTGTTGTAAGCCGCCTGGTAAGTCACCAGATTAACCTCTTCTGCTAAGATGGAGGCTAGGACTTTGGAATCCTTCACACACTGGGCATAGTCAGCGTCCGTGAATTCGGAGCCATCATCCTTCTTGGAGGGAAACCCGTCCATCATATCAGCCGGAGTTAGCTCCGGAGCAAAAGCTAATGCCCGGCTTATGGCCACGATCTCCCCCTAGCGGGCGGCGAATTCTTCAACTCCACAATCTGTTTCGTCATCGTCGACGGAAGCTGTAAGACCCCTTTGAGAGTTGAAGGGATATTCTCCTTGTACTTCACAGCTTTGATTGTGCATATAGCGCCGCAGTAGAGTTGTTCTGTCAAAGTGTATATGGCCTTCAGGGGGAGCAAACTATCGAAGGCAAGTTGGCGGCTCCTAGGACCTACATAAGATGGATGCCTCGTTATGAATTGCCAGCACAAGTAATATACAAATTGAGCCAAGTTATTAAAAACTTACCAAAGATGGTGGCTGTCATCTTCGTGATGTGGCGCTTCAAGGATTGCAGCTCATCACACATGATCATGAGTCGCTGATCAGTGTCATCCGCCCGCTTAATCAAGGTGGCTTGTTCGGTCTTAGAGGATTCCTTGAAGTTTGCAAAGTCGGCTTGAGTTTGGTCAATTCTTTAGCAAGGAGCCGACATTTCTCATCAGCTTCACTCCGGGCGGCTTGCTGAGCGGCTAGATTGTTTTTTATGCCGACCACTTCTGACCCGGCTTCGATTAAAGCTTCCTGCGACATATTAAAGCGTGGAATAAACCGTCAGGGGGAGAGATTTCAAAGATACGAAAAGTCTCAAACAGATTGCAAGCAATATGCATGACACTTGGTGGCTAATGTTTATTTTCAAGACAGTTCCGGATCATCTTTATCAAGTTAACCCAGAACTTGGGGGCTACATATTGGTTTTTCAAAGCTGTTAAGAATGGAAGTCCCGACTCAACTTCGACAAGATTGAGTCGTCCATTGGGGGCTACAGTTGGTTCTATTACCCATTCTCAATGAAGTCCCGACTCAACTTCGACAAGATTGAGCCGGCCCTTGGCGGCTACAGTTGGTTCTATTATCCATTCTCAACGAAGTCCCGACTCAACTTTGGAAAATATTGAGTCGGCCCTTGGGGGCTACAATTGGATCTATTATCTATCTTCTATAAAGCTCCAGCTCAATGTTATCAACTTTAAGCCGGCCCTTGGGGGCTGACACTGATGATTTGAGGTTATCTCTAAGCAAGATGAGACCTACGTGCTAAATATTTCTATTTCTACCAAGATGGAAGAACCGGATTATCATCAGCCAATGTTAACCCGACTCTTGGGGGCTGAGTAAGGGTATAAAGAGGAAAAAGAGTACCTCATATTTCTTCTTCATTAAGTTGACAAGTTTGAGCTCCAGATTCCGGCTTGTAGACAGCCTGTTCATATAGCCAACATGAAGTTCACCAGCTGTCATTTTCTCGAGGGCGGGGAGCTCAAACTCCAGCTTCCTGGAGGCTTCAGCCGTCTCAGTATGCTTTGTCAACACGTGAGGAGAAGGATAGCAAAAGCCGGCGTCGGTAATCATGACGTCCGGAGTAGTGGTGTCATCAGCAGCCTTGGCAGGGCTCGGCGGCTTAGAATGGTCCCTCTGTGGACTCTCTGGAATAGTATTGTCAGCTGCCGGCTCAGCAGAAGCCGTTGGGGCGTTTGCGTCCGACATACGAGCATCCAGCTTGGCAAGCTCCGGTTCTTGAGCGGTACAGCTAGGGGAGGACTTGTTGGTCTTCCTTCGCTTGGCTTGAGCCCTGGAAAAGCATAAAATTAGAGCCCAAAGTTTACAGCCGCCAAAGAGTCGAATGCAAGGTTTGAAAAACACATACATCGGGTTAATCTTTGGAGGTGGTAGAGCGGTGGCCGTAGAGTCGCTAGATGAAGGCGAAGACCCCTGAAAGACAGCTCAGATAATGTAAGGTATTGTTGGAATTACAAAGGAGGAGCTAGTAAAATCAAACAGAGAAGGAATATATACCTCTGCGGGGCGCTTCTTCTGAGCCGGGGAGTTCGGTAGCCCGGACATGAGATCGGTAGAACCGGCGCTCCGGGTCTGGTGTTGATCGGCTTGTTGTTGCTTTTTCAAGAGAAATTGGGGATCCAAATAAGCAAGAGGATGAGAAAGGGGAACTTTTCGAACGACCTACCGTATCTTCTGGTGTACAAAATATTCCGAGTCGGATGAAATATAAGTTACCTCAGGGGCGTTGGCGCGGCTCGTCTCTGCCTCATCCTGTGAATGGCTACTATCAGTAAAGGTGAATAAAAGAGACGGCAAAAAGCAGTCAAATTATACCTCTGAGCCGGATGATTCTGGCAGTTGAAACCATTCTTCTTAAGGAGTGGTCTTCTTCGTCCTCTTGGCCGGGGCCTTCTTCTTGGTCTTCTTCAGAGGAGGAACATACTTCTTCTTCCAGAAGTTGGAGATAGCCTGAAAAGATAAGCCGGCCAGTAGTGATGAATTGCCAAAGTCATAGTTAAATAAACAGGAGAGACTATGGAGAGTCGCCTTACTTCTAGGGTCGGGTTAGTGACACTGAAAGGTGCCAGCCCAATGGCGCTACAAGCGTCGGAAGTCTCATGGACAAGACTACGGATGACAGTTGTAATATCATCCCATGTTAACGAACTCCAGCTGAAGTAGAGGGAATCATCATGCTAACCCGGATATTCACACATAAGGCGATTTCTCCGGCTCAAGGGCATGATCCTCCAGGAGATCCAGCAGCGGATCAAGTCCAGCCCCGTCAGCCCGTTGGCCATGAGGGCCTTAATCTTGACATGAGTCGGCTCGAGCCTCGCCCGTTTAGCAGTTGACAACCGGCCAGGAAGCTCGGAGGTCGTCTTGAGCCGGGATAGGCGGTAACCCGGCAACGGACATTCACCTTCTGGGGAGGTATCTTTGCAATAAAACCAGGTCTTATTCCAATCCTTTGGGTGACTCGGCATCTGAACAGCCGGAAAAGTTATGTCCCGGTGCCTCTGAATTGAAATCCCGCCGAGCTCTAAGCTTGGGCCGGCCTTCACTTCGGTCTGGCGCTTTGCATAGAAGAACTCTCGGAAGAGACCAACAGATGGCTCGGCTTGCAGATATACTTTGCTGAGCACTTGGAAGTTAAAGAATCTTGGAGACAGAATTGCGGGCGAGGTCTTGAGGGTGCAACTTGTAAAAGTAAAGGACGTCCCGGAAGAATTTTGAGCCGGGGGGTACGAACCCACGTTCAATGTGATCTGAAAAGACAACCACCTCGCCCTCCTAAGGAACGGGCTTCAGTACATTGCCCGGAACCCGCCAATGGATAACCTCTTTGGCGGGAAGGGTGCCCGCGTGCACAAAGTCCATTAGGAACTCTTCCGTGATGCAAGAGTCGACCCAATTGCATGAGTTGGATGCACGAGACATGGCAACGGTTTAAAACAACTGCGCAAGATAAGCAATGTGCGGCGAGTCAGGGAACGGCGGACGTCTACAGGCAATTACAAGCTTAAGATCTAAAGAATAAGCCGCCAGGATCCAGTTGGTGAGAGCCGGAATACATGGCGGGTCAAGATTATGAAAAGAAAGGTAAAATTCGGCTAAGTCTGGAAAACAGGTTTCGCAAGGTATCGCTAAGATTGCGGATCTACAAAACAAATAAAATGTTTCTATTTCAGACCTAGAGACGAACTGACGTAAGCGGAGAAAGTTTAAAAATGGCAGGTGGAGCTATGGCAAATCTGCGCAGTGTTACCATCGATCTCCTATATAACGCCGCATCGGGGACAAGATATCATCAAGTGTTTATGGGCTAAGGATGGCCGGCATTGAAGGAGGCTCGTGTTCTACGCGGCGGGAGGAGCTCCATGAAACCCTACCGAGATAGCTCTAGATCTAGGGGAAGAAGGACTCACCAGAGACGGCGCGGCGGACGCGGAAAGAACTCTGGAACGAAATAGGTTGATGCAGTGGCCTTGTCGACGACGATGAGGAAACAGAGCCAGAGCGAGATGCGCTGGAGCAGAGGCTACAGAAGGAAGGATATGAAGAGCGAGCAGGAGGAAGGCAAATGCTGCCCCTCATGGTCCTATTTAATAGAAAAAGGCGGAAACATGCGCGAAAATCTAGGCGTCGAATGTCATTTGACCGAGGCAGACACCTTGATTCCTGGACTATCCATTTAATAAGGGAAGATTCGTTGCGTGCGTTAGAGGATCTTTTTGACAGATTTGACATGACGTCACGGCGGGTCATTATTTTCAGGGCAACTCGCCAATGATTAAGGAAGGAGGCTGAAGTGAGCAAGCTCAAATCAACCTGGGGCCTAATGTTGGGGATATAAGCCCATGATGAGACCCGCCCCAGAGGCTCCGGGTCACACTGGGTGGCTCGTACACCAACCCAAGAGTGGTCTGCGAAGACCTAAGCCTAAGACGTTTGGCGGCTTGAGAAGATGGGCCGGAGCGTGGCCCGGACGGAGAAGACCCGGGCGGGTAAGCCGCCCGAAGACAACTTGGTCAGGAAAGGCAAGATAAGGTAGAGGTAGACTCGGACATGTAATGGGAGTGGGCTACAACTTGTATGACCTGTGGTCTTGACCTCCTATATAAAGGCGAGACCCGGGGCAACTTAGAGATCAGACTATCGAGAAGTAGGTCAAGCAATAGCTCCGTGGTAATTGATACACAAAGCAATACAATCACAAGTAGGACGTAGGCTATTACCTCGACTTGAGGGGCCGAACCTGGGTAAACTCGTGTCCTTCGTCGCAACCAACCCCTTTGAGTCCATCACCTTAGCGATGGCCTCGAATCCAAGTCCGTTGACCCGGACATCTTTCGTGATAAAACCACGACACAAACCATTAGCATTTTATTAATGCAGGGCAAGCGCGACCCATGAAGTGCGGTCTCGTCGCCCCGCCTCGAGGGTGTGCGGCAAGGGTGAAAGCACATTTGCTCCCTTGGTGGTTTTGGTAATTAATAACAACATATAAGTCATTGAACTAATATTTTCACCAAGTATATTTCAGGGAAAGTTCAATGATGGGAATGGCTAAAGGATTGTGGAATTACCCCCAAGATTCAAGGAAATCGGTTGGCCAAGCTTCAAGCAAGAGGACTCTACATTTTACATTTGTGAGAAATCAGCCAAACCCTAAATAGCCTCAGCCAAACCCTAACACTTCGATGCAGCCAACACTGCACTCGGTGCCACCGAGTTGGGTTGCCAACTTTCTATTACGCAAGTTCTCATTTTCGGTCACTGAGAATGGTGAATCGGCGTCACCGAGTTTGGTTATTCTGACTGTTGGTCACCTTGTTGGTGCAACCAAGAATTGTATATCGGTCCTCAAAAGTTGCCACTTTTAGTCACTTCGGTACCACCGAGATTTACACATCGGTGTCACCGAGTCTGACTTATTGTGTGTAACGGTTGGATTTTTGGGGATGCCTATATGTACCCCTTCACCACCACCTACTCGAAAAGAGAAGCACTCAGAACTATTCCATACCTATCCTACTCAGTTTTCTGAGAGAGAACCACCTACCCTTGTGTTGAGGTCAAGATCTTCCACTCCGACCATATGGATCTTGATTTCTAGCCTCCCCAAGTTGCTTTCCACCAATCCCATCTCTTCTACCAAGCCAAATATGTGAGAGAGAGATTGTGTGTTGAGGAGTCTATCATCTTGAAGCACAAGAGCAAGGAGTTCTTCATCATTCCAGAGCCTATTACCTTTTGGAGGGTGGTGCCTCCTAGATTGGTTAGGTGTCGCTTGGGAGCCTCCTACTTCATATTGTAGAGTGAACCAAGAAGTTTGTAAGGGCAATAAAATGCCTACTTCATGAAGATCTACCCATAGTGAGGCTAGTCCTTCGTGGACGGAAGCCGCATGGAATAGTCAAGGTTGCTTCTTCGTGGAACCCTCCATGGGTAGAGCCCTCCGCGGACTCTTGTGATCGTTACCCTTTGTGCGTTGAAGACTCCATGAACATGGACGTACGATAGCACCACCTATCAGAACCATGGGAAAAATCATCGTGTCATCACTTTTGTTTGCATTCCTAACCCTCTCTTTACTTACATGTGCAATGTCTTTACTTTCCGCTGATACACTCTTAGACATTCATGTGTAGGGTGTTACTTGATATGCTATGAATGCTAAAACTTGCCAAGAATTAAAATTGGAAAAAAGGCAAAACTTTTATTTGGTCAAGTAGTCTAATCACCCCCCCCCCCCTCTAGACCTAATTTCGATCCTACAAGTGGTATCAGAGCTTTGGTCTCCATTGCATTGGTTTCACAACCTAGGAGAAGTATGGGATCTAGTGAGAGAAATTATCACCGTAGAGGTCCTTTGATGGCACTAATTTTGCTAGTTGGAAGCATAAAATGAAAATGCATTTGCTTGGTCATAATCCTGCCGTTTGGGTTGTTGTTCATGTTGGCTTGCAAGGTGAATTCTTTGCGGATGGAAAGGAACCGGATCGTGAAGCGTGAGCGGATGAATTGAAGATGTTGCAACTCAATGCTCAAGCATGTGACATACTATTCAACTGCCTTTGTCCTGAAATTCAACAAAATCAGCCGTCTTGAACACGCAAAAGAGATTTGGGATACTTTGGTTGATATGCATGAAGGAACTGAGTCCGTGAGAGAATCCAAGTTAGATGTTCTTCAAGGTCAACTTGACAAGTTCAAGATGATGGATGGTGAAGGAGTCACTGAAATGTACTCTAGGCTAGCTCTCATCCCAAATGAGATTGCTGGCTTAGGAAGCGAAGAAATGAAAAGTTCATCATCAAGAAGATACTTCGATCTTTGGATGAGAGATACGACACCGTGTGCACATTGATCCAAATGATGCCCAACTACAAAGATCTCAAACCAACAGAAGTGATTGGTAGAATTGTTGCTCATGAGATGACACTCAAAGACAAGGAAGACCTTCATCACAAGCCTAGCAGTGCTTACAAAGCCACAAGTGATGCTCCCGCTACCTCAAGCGACAACCTTGTCATAGATGAAGAGATAAGCCTCATGGTCAAGAAATTCAACAAGTTCTACAAGAAAAGAAGCAAAGATCACAACTCCAACTCAAGATATGAAGAGAAGTGTTCGTCAAGTCATGATCGAAACTCCTGCAATTGTGGGAAGCCCGAACACTACTCAAATGAGTGCTCGGATCCCTACAAATGAATAGAAGAGACACCAAGAAGACGAAGCTCAAGAGACGAATCACCTCGAAGAGAGAGAAGGAGTACAGATGATTGTTATGAACGAAGACCCTCAAGGAGAAGTAGGGACTCGAATAAGAAGGACAAGCACACCAAGAGCTACTCAAGAAGTAAGCATCAAGCTCATGTTGGTGAATGGGTTTCCAGCTTCGACTCCGACAACCACTTCGAGAGAAGCTATCACTCCAACTCCGACTATGGTCAAGATGATGGTGTTGACGGAATTGCACTAGTGACAACCAACTCCTATGATCTATTTGATTCACCAATTGAAGGAGGTGGAAGTTGCTTCATGGCTAAAGTCCCAAAGGTATCTCACCCCGAATATCTTGATTTCGATAGTGATGAAGATGATTTGCTTTACAATGATGACTTGCTATGTGATAAAACTAGTGATGTTAATGAACTTGATAATTCTCATGCTAGTCAAGATAATTCAATTGACGATGATAAGAAGAAAATAGAAGAACTAACTAAATAACTCAACACTCTTAAGTTAGATCATGAATCTACTCTTGAAGATCATGGAGAGCTTGTAAGAACTCATGAGAAGCTACTCTTCGAGAAGCTCAATTTGGAGCAAGAACATGAATTTCTTAAAGCTATCAATGACGATCTCCGAAAGAAGACTTCATCCTATATTGCCAAACGACTACTCTTGTCTACATTCATGCCAGAAGTCAAATCTAAGCAAACTAGTAACAAAGGAAAGAAAGGTTCTTCATCTAGTAGCAACAATAAAAATGCTAAACCCAATGATGTTGCTCCTAGTAGTTCTATTGATTCCACTAATGATGATTCTCTTAGCCAAGTTACACTTGAGTTATTGAAAGGAATTATAGAAAAAGGTATCTACAAGAGTCTTGAAGGGTACAAACAATTTGATGAGATTGTATGCAAGCATGGAGGATACCGGAAGAATCGCGGTGTTGGCTACTTCAACGCAAATGGAGTTGAATGGGAAGAAGGTCAATATCCCAATCCCAAGTTTGTTCCTCAAAAGGAGAAGTATGAAAATACTCTTCCCAAGGGGACAAACACTCGAGATGACCTTCCACCACAAGACACCAAGCTCAAGGGCAAGAACAAGCTCCAAGAGGACTTTGACTCTTATGAAGATGAATCCCAAGCTTTGGTGAATTGGGTTCCCAAGGTTACTACAAGCTCAACTTCTACAAGTTCTACTTCAACACCAAGGATCCCCATAAACTTGATGTGGATTCCCAAGAAGAAGAACTAGAAAGTTCTTGAGGGGTGACTCCGCCAATGAAATTCACTCACATTCATTATTGGCAAGATCTATTTGCAATCAACATCAACCCTATGCAATAGATCAAGGAGTCACACATTCCCTCAAAGGTAAGCAAGGGACAAGGTAATCAAAAAATCAATAGACATCATTACACATGCTTTGCACTCCATGTCCATAGATATCCTTGTATTTGTCTCTTTTATGTCGGGACTAACCCATGTAGGTGAGAAGAGTAAGGAAACAATAAGGATGCTCCCAACTCTTGGTGATCTTCATCAACCTTGAGCATCCACCACTACCTCACCAACATGAAGTCTTCATCGACAAAACCCAATGTTAGTTTATCCCTATTATGGGGGGATGTCACATCAAGGGGGATCTTTACTCTAAGACTTGAGTCAAAGCATCTCTTAGTATGTGACAACATTAAATGCTTCGTGTAAAAGTGGTAACCCCACTTGTGCTTAAACAATGAGTATGACCTATGATCAAGTACTCTTACTTGGCTCCTAAGTCAAATACTCATATATAGATGACTTTGTCATCGCCCAAGTGCTTGTTAGATGCTAGAGTGTTTGTGCATGTTTGCCATGATTTCATTTGACATCTTATTGTATGAGCATGTTGGTCTGCATTTATTTTCTCATTCGAGGATATCCAATTGTTGCTATTTGGATTTTGATTTATCTTTTGCCAATTGGATATATAAGAATGCCTAGGACCACTTCCTTAGTTATCTATGCTTTCTCACCTCATACTCTATTCATGTTGCATCACAAAATTTTAACAAGTGCTTTTCGATCCCTTTGTGTGTGGAGCACTCGGAGTTCCGTATCGACAAGGACTGACCATTAAAACCTCCCAAGTGCATCTTGGTGGAACCAACCACAAAATCTTGGTCTCACCGAATGCCTAGGGTTGAAGACTCCATGAACGTGGGCGTACGATAGCACCACCTAACCACGGGAAAAATCATCGTGTTATCACTTGTGTTTGCATTCCTAACCCTCTCTTTACTTCCATGTGCAATGTCTTTACTTTCCGCTACTACACTCTTAGACATTCATGTGTAGGGTGTTACTTCATATGCTATAAATGCTAAAACTTGCCAAGAATTAAAATTGGAAAAAAGGAAAAACTTTTATTTGGTTCACTCCACAACATGAAGTAGGAGGCTCCCAAGCGACACCTAACCAATCTAGGAGGCACCACCCTCCAAAAGGTAATAGGCTCGGTAATGACGATGAACTCCTTGCTCGTGTGCTTCAAGATGATAGACTCCTCAACACACAATCTTTCTCTCCCAGATTTGGCTTGGTAGAAGAGATGGTATTGGTGGAAAGCAACTTGGGGAGTCTAGAAATCAAGATCCATATGGTTGGAGTGGAAGATATTGACCTCAATGCAAGAGTCCATGGAGGGCTCTACCTACGGAGGGTTCCACGAAGAAGCAACTTTGAATATTCCATGCGGCTTCCGTCCAAAAAGGACTAGCCTCACTATGGGCAGATCTTCACGAAGTAGGGCTGCACGACAAAGACATCGTCGGGAATTATGAAGGAGGAATCACCCTCGATAACCATGACCGACTAGCTACACTATAGGGCTAGTGTCATGAGTACTTCACGAGGTGTCACCATCGGTACTCGATAGTAGCACTGCAGAGTCACACAACTAAGGGGTGTGCGGTGATGTGAGGGGTCTGGCTTGTCGGTCGGTTGACCAAGTCTTCGAGTCGTCGAGTCGTCGGGTCGTCGATGAAGAAGCAGGGGCAACTAGGACTAAGGGGTCACCGGGGATTCACTAACCAACCAATACTAAGCAGCTAGTATGATTGCAGGTATAGTAGCAGTTCATCAAAAACAGGCTATGCATCAGAATAGGAGCTAACTAAACAATAGCAAAAATCTAATGCAAGAATAAGAGGGAAGAATGGGTGATATCGGAATGCTCAAGGGGGGTTGCTTGCCTTGCTGCTCTGTGGCAAAGGCCTGATCGTCAACGGCGTAGTCGTACCCGATAGCAGTGTCAGTCTCGGGGTCTACCGGAGAGAAGAGGGGGAAGAAATAATAAATATAATGTATACAAATGCATCACGATGCATGACATAGGAATATGCAGAGCTAGGTATGCACTAACGCAGTACTACACGTAGCAAACGGGGCGGGAGAATATCTAACGATATTTCTCGGATCTTTGGGTTTATCGGACAAACGATCCCGAGGGGAAAAGTTACATGTTCATCATGTTAGGAGCATGTGACAAAGGAACGGATGGCATAATCAGATTCGTGGGATTTTTCTAAGCAACTTTCATGTTCAAAACTTTTTCATCCGAGTTACGGATTATTTTATATTAATTTTTAAAGTTTTATTAATATTCTGGAATAAAACAGATTAAATTTAATTCGAAAATAGCATTATGATGTCAGCAAGAGGTCAGGATGACGTCAGCAGTCAATAGTGCTGTTGACTGGTCAAAACTGCCATGTGGGACCCCCATGTTAGTGACTCGGAATTAATCCAGTGTTAATTTAATCTAAACAGGTTTAATTAACAGGGTGGGGTCCACTTGTGAGTGAGACATTAGTATTTTATTAATCATTTTTAATTAATCTAATTAACTAGATTAGCTAATGACAGGGCTGGCCCACATGTCATACACAGGGGGGGTCAGGTCACACCGGTCATTGACTGGCCGAACCCAGATAGCACGGTTGACCTGGTCAACAGGTCAACCAGGGACCCAGGGGCAATAGGTCAGTGACCCTGTGGGTGGCCCCGGACTAGCCATGTCGGCGGCGGTGGTGCTAGGTCGTCGGAGAAGCTCTGGCGAGCACCAGAGAACATGGCAGGGCTCGGGTTTCGCGCACAGGGTACCAAATGGTCGTCGTTTCTTGCATTTGCGAGCTAAGGCCACTGTCATTCCATTCCGCCCATCAAGGCGAGATGGGATGGCCTGTGGAGAGCGCTACATCGACGGCGGCAGAGGTGAGCTTCGGGCAACTATGACAACTAGTGCAGCAGCATGATTTCGAGCGAACTATCGGTACTACATGAGCCTATGCGACGTGTGGAGTCGAATGGCAGCGACGGTAGGACCAAATGGTCGCCGTATGGTCGCCGGCGTTGAGCTCGGTAAGAGGAGCATTCGGGCTCCGGTGGAATCAGGCGCTGGAGCACGCAATCGATCGAGATAGATGAGGGGAAGTGACTGGGGACTCAAAGGGAACCTGCAGATGAGCTTAGTATGGACGGGGAGGGCCTGGAGTAGCTGCAAAGGTCACCGGAGCCCGGCGGCTATCCGAGGAGGAAGATGGACACGGGCATCGATTCAGAGGCTCCGGGACTCGATCTCGTGGTCGGGGAGGAAGAGGTGGTCGCTGGGGTGCTTCCTGGCGTGACGTCAAGGCGCGGGAGGCTCGGTGGCCATGGCTAGCCGGCGGCCATGAAGACGGAGGCGAGCAGGATCGAGCGAGGAAGCAGAGCGGCAGCGCGAGGGGAGACCGGGGGGAGAGTGGCGATCTAGAGTTCGGGGGCCTGGTGAGGTGCCCCGGTGGCGTCCTTATCCTTCCAGGCGACGGGGTTGGACGGCGACGGCCGGTCGGCGCCCTGTAGCGACCGCTCTGGTCGCTATAGGAAGAAGAAGGGGGGTGGGCTATGGTGGGCTGGTGCGTGGGGGTAGCTGGCTGGGTCAGTTGGCCCAGCAGCGAGGGGGTTTTTGTTTATTTTTCCTTTTAGTTTAGTATCTCTTTTCCTTTATCTTTAGCTCTAATTCTTTACAGCAAAAATGTGTGCCTTGATCCAAATAATATCTTGCAATATTCTGCATGGCCACACAAGGTTTGAGCATATTTGGAAATTGTTTGAATTATCCATTTGAATTTAATAGCACTATAAATTACATTTGGACTCTGTTTTGGATGGTGGGGGCCACATCAACATCAAGGTGATGTTGTTTTCCTTAACACCTTTTGTTTTGGATTATTCCACAAGTCTGCAACTTTTTTCCTAAGCTGTTTGAGGATTTACTTTATCACATCAACCCTTCAGTGATGGAATTTGAAATGAGATATGATTTCCATTTTGGCCAGTCACTGTTTAGCAAAATTATTAGTTAAATCATGGTGATCATTGTAGCTTAATTACAGAGATTAATGTAGCACAAATCCAGAGCGTCACAATTCTCCCCTACTAAAAAGAATTCTCGTCCCGAGAATTAAGAAGTAGAAGGAAAGATCTCGGGGTATTCTGCACGAACATAATCTTCGCGTTCCCAAGTGGCTTCATCTTCAGAATGATTTGCCCACTGCACTTTGAAGAACTAGGTAACCTTCTGACGAGTCTGACGTTTAGTTTCATCAAGAATGCGGACTGGTTGCTCCTTGTAAGAAAGGTCTTGTTGCAGTTCAAGCATATCATGGTCCACTGCTCGGATAGGATCCTTGAAGCAGCGACGAAGCTGTGACACATGGAACACATCATGAACGTGAGAAAGGTTTGGTGGTAGTTCTAGTTGATATGCCACTTTACCACGCCTTTCGAGAATAGTCAAAGGACCAATATAACGAGGAGCCAGCTTGCCATTGATCCCAAAATGGTGTGCACCTCTCATTGGCGTGACTCGAAGATAAGCCTTTTCGCCGTGTTGATAGACCATATCCTTGTGATGACGGTCATACTGACTCTTCTGACGAGACTGAGCAGCCTTCAGATTTGCATGAATAATGCGGACTTGGTCTTCGGCATGTTGGATAATATCCGGACCGATAAGTGAACGTTCCCCAGTTTCTGACAAATTCAGAGGATTCCGACACTTACGTCCATATAATACTTCAAAAGAAGCCATCTTCAGACTAGCTTGATAGCTATTGTTGTAGGAGAACTCAGTATATGTGAGAGATTCCTCCCATTTCTTGCCAAAAGAAATGACACAAGATCGAAGCATGTCTTCGAGAATCTGATTGACTCTTTCAACTTGTCCCTGGGATTGAGGGTGAAAAGTGGTGCTGAATGACAAATGAGTTCCCATAGCTTCCTGGAAACTTTCCCACAACCTTGAAGTGAATAAACTGCCATGGTCTGAACTAATCACCAATGGAATATCGTGGAGTGAAACAACTCTGGACATGTAAATATCTGCTAGATAACTAGCAGTAATAGTCTCCTTGACAGCCAGAAAATGTGCAACCTTGGAAAGTCGGTCAATGATAACAAGAATAGCATCATTACCTTTCTTGGATTTGGGAAAACCAGTGACGAAGTCGATTCCAACATGATCCCATTTCCATTCAGGAATAGTAATAGGTTGCAGAGTTCCAGCAGGCTTTTGATGTTCTGCCTTGATCCGACAGCAAATGTCACATTCTGAAACATAGCATGCAATGTCTTGTTTCATGTTTGGCCACCAGAACCTTTGAAGGATGTCTTGGTACATATTGGTACTACCCGGATGAATAGATAGAGGTGTATCACGAGCTTTCTTCATCACTTTCCTAGTTACATTCAGGTTTTCCTTCTTTGTGGGAACGAATAAGCGACCCCTGAAGTACACGGCGCCATCTTCAGCCACAGTGAAGAATGAGGGTTTACCTTCCGTAAGATATCATTTAATCTTTTCGACTTCACTGCAATAGGGTTGCATAGCTTTGATGTTGTCCACGAGATCTGGCACAACAACCAGGTTACTCAAAGAACCCTGGTTAACAACACGAAGGTTCATCTTGTGAAACTCCAATGGAGGGGGAACGAGATAACCCTGAGGAACAATATGGGGGTTCATCTTGCGGAATTCTTCTTGAAGAAGGGCATGAACCTTGTGAACCTGAAGGTGGTTGCAGTATGACTTGCGGCTCAAAGCATTAGCCATTACATTCGCCTTACCAGGTGTATAAGATATTCCCATGTTGTAATCTGCTATGCGCTCCATCCATCTTTGTTGACAGAGATTCAAATCTGGTTGAGTAAACTTGTACTTCAGACTTTGGTGATCAGTGTAGATCTCGCATCGATTACCAACAAGGTATTGCCGCCACTCTTTTAGTGCATGAATTACTACAGCAAGTTCAAGGTCATGAACTGGGTAGTTCTCTTCATGAGGACGCAACTAACGAGAGGCATAAGCAACCACTTTGCATTCTTGCATTAGGACACAACCTATTCCCTAACGTGAAGCGTCACAATAAATGACAAAGTCCTTACGAGTATTTGGAGGAGCAAGCACTGGAGCAGACGTCAGTTTTTCTTTAAGTGCCTGAAAGCTCTCCTAACATTTTTATGTCCACTCATATTTAACACCTTTGTGAAGCAGATTGGTTAAGGGCTTGGAAATCTTGGAGAAGTTCTCGACAAATCGACGGCAATAGCTGGCGAGTCTAAGAAAACTTCTGACTTGCTTACATTCTTCGGGGGAGTCTAGTCAAGAATAGCCTGAAATCGTTCAGGGTTAACCACAATACCATCCTTGGAGATCACATGACCAAGGTAGGTTACTTCGTCCATCCAGAACTCACACTTGGGATACTTGGCATATAGCTGATGTTCTCGAAGTCTTTCCAGTACAAGACGAAGATGTTTAGCATGCTCTTCTTTATTCTTGGAAAATACCAAAATATCTTCCAAATAAACCACGATGAATCTGTCGAGGTAGTCCATGAAGATATAATTCATTAAAGGAGAGAAGGTTGCTGGAGCATTGGTTAGACCGAAGGACATGCCGGTGTACTCGTATGAACCATAGCGAGTAACAAATGCGGTCTTCGGAATATCCTCTTCACGAACATGGATCTGATGGTATCCCAACCTCAAGTCGAGCTTAGAGAAAATTGAGGCACTAGCAAGTTGATCATACAAATCATTGATCCGAGGAAGTGGATATTTGTTCTGAATTGTAGCTTGGTTGATTGGTCGATAATCCTGGACCAGACGGTTTGTCCCATCCTTCTTCTTAACAAAGAGAGAATATGCTCCCCAAGCAGAGGAACTTGGACGAATGAAACCCAGCTAAAGCGAATTGTCAATTTCTTTCGTAAGTTCAAGGAGTTCATATGGTGGCATCTTATACGGACGCTTGGATATAGGAGTGGTACCAGGTACCAAATCGATGACAAACTCGACAGCTCTAGCAGGGCGAATCCCTAAGTTCTTCCGAAAAAACATCCTAGAAATCCCGGACAATTGGAATGTTTTCAATCCCCTCAAGAGGTGACTCGTTTAAAACATTCATGGCATATAGCCAGGCTTCAGCATCTCGAACAAGATGAGCATGGTAGCTGACTATCTCATTCGAAGGATGCAGAAGGTGGACAGTTTTGGTGACACAAATGACGGAGGCAGTATGTGCTTTCAACCAATCCATTCCCATTATAAGGTCGATTTTGGAGGACTTAAATACAATGGGGAAAGCATGGAATTCCAGTCCTTCTATTTCAATGGGGACATCTGGACAAAACATGGAGGTTTGACATTAGCCAGCGGGGGTGTTTACCACTATTGGGACGTTCATCTCTTCACACTTAACGTCATGCATGTATGTGAAATCTTCACACATAAAACAATGCGCTGCTCCTGTATCAAACAATACAGAAGCTGGTACTGAGTTGATGAGAAGAGTACCCATCACAGTAGCAGGCTTGTCTTGAACTTCATTCAGATCAACATTGTTAGATTGAACATGTCTCTGAGCAGCCCTGGCATTGTTGTTGCGGGGCTGGTTGGAAGGCAGTGCAAGTTGATTCTGATTCTGCCTGCATTCTCTAGGTCGGTGTCCTGGACGACTACACTTGAAGGACAACCCATCCTCAGGACGAGAAAGGGGAACAGGAGCTCGTGGTGGCGGAGCTGGGAGCCTTGGGTGCCTAGGTGGGGGTGGAGGCAGACGTGGTGCGGCATAGGACGGCCTTGGAGCAGGAGCAGGTGCATGGTACATGTTGTGGGGAATCCAGATCTTGCACTTCCGACTTGCTAAGCCCAAAGATGAGCCCATGTCACGGTTGCGCTTGCTGCTATCCTTGTAGTCCTGCAGACCTGTTTCCACTATAATGGACTTGTTCACCAAGGTGGCAAAGTTGTCAAAGTCCTGAACAAGGAGTGCCAGTTTGATATCAGGGTGGAGGCCTTCACGGAACTTCTCCTGCCTACGATCATCAGTTGCAACGTCTTCTTCAGCATAGCGAGATAAGTCCAGAAATTCCCGCTGATGAGCATCCACAGTCTTGTTTCCCTAGACGAGATTGCGGAACTCACGCTTCTTCTTGTCCATCATTCCCTTAGGAATATGGCGAGCACGAAATGCAGCTTGGAACTCCGGCCAGGTGATGATTGTCCCAACAGGCTATGAGTGCCTGTGACTATCCCACCATTGAGCGGCGGGACCCTTCAAAAAGCACGAGGGAAAGGAGACATAGCTAGCCACTGGGGCGCCTAAAGATTCCAACTCATAAGTGATGTCATGGAGCCAGTTATCTGCGTCAAGCGGCTGAGTTGAGTTGCGGTAGATCGCAGGGTTGAGACGCATGAAGTCTTGCAGATTCATTGGGGCTGGCTATTGATTCATATTCGGTCGCAAGAACCGGTCCATAAGCCCTTGCATAAACTGGCGATTCAGTTCAAACTGCTGCATCATACCAGCCATGTATTCAGGTGGTGGTGGGTGGTCAACCGCAGCATGACCATGACTAGCTGGCCTAACCATTCCGTCGAAACAATTAACAGTGGTATTTTAGCATTGGGTATTGCAAAGACAATGAGTTACGAGCATCTGTTGCAATGTCTAGTTAACAATGTGTGCATTGGGTATCGATGAAGTAAATTGTGCGAAGGTCAGACGAACGATCTGTCTACCGGGACGCATCTGTAACAAGGAGATTTAAGATGTCAAATGATAGTGTGTGCATTATAACTTCAAAGGAAACAATTGTCGACGAAAAAAATCTCCGGTGGATGTGATCACGAGAACCTAATGTTAGAGTTAGCAAAATATTTAACCTGAAAGAGAAGAGAGATCAGAACCCAGAGTATAGACAAGGAATAAAAGATCCTAATACCACCCGATTGAGATGTGGGCCCGTAATCCACACAACAATGTTAGTAAAAGTTTTTCAAGTACTAGACTCAACTTCGGCGAAGGAGTTGGAAAGGGGGCTACCTACAGGCAGTCGGCTCTAATACCAACTTGTGATGCCCCCAATTTCGACCGTACGCTAAACATACATGCAATGCGTACGACCAAGATTAGGGACTCACTAATCAATATCACAACACAACTCTAGACACAAATTAAAGTCACAATTTTAGTTGTAGTAGGTCAAGGTACAACTCCAAGTCGTCCTATTACCATGGACACGACTATTCGAATAGATGAATTCATCCCTGCAGGGGTGCACCGCATTTCCAACACGCTTGATCACCTCCGGCCGGACACACTTTCCTGGGTAATGCCTGGCCTCGGGATCCAAAACATCATCGCCCCACCTAGGCTCAACGAAGAGGCCAGCCCGTAGGTCTAAATCCCAAGCACGCAGGTTCGTGGGCCCACTTTCCCTGGCACTCTTGCATGATGCGTATGCGGCCGGAAGTAGACCTAGCACACTCCAGTTTGAGAGATGTATCTTCCAGCCCAATCTGGTGTGCGCCGCTCCATTGCTGACGTCCGAAGAGCTTCGGCTGATACAACGATGATTAGTACCCATAACTTCTCCCACGTGAAGGTTTGGTGCACAAAAGGTCAAACGACCAACTCAGATCAAATACCCAACCCATTAGCATTTTATTAATGCGGGGCAAGCGCGACCCATGAAGTGCGGTCCCGTCGCCCCGTCTCGAGGATGTGCGGCAGGGCCTCTTCTGCCCGTCCATGCCTCAACATTAGCAAACTGTGGGTACCCCTCAGGGCCAACCCATCACCAACATGTTTCTGTAACCAGGTCATAGTAACTATGTGTATAAAACATCAAGGCAGGAACTGAGGAATCACCCTCAATGGTCCTCGCTCGATGTAGACGTCAAGGTGGACTTTAGAGGAATCACCCTCGAGGGTCCCACACTTGAGGGGTTGCACGATAGAGACATCATAGGGAATGGTGAAGGAGGAATCATCCTCGATAACCATGACTGACTAGCTGCACTACAGGGCTAGCATCATGAGTACTTCACAAGGTGTCACCCTCGGTGCTCGATAGTAGCACTGCAGAGTTGCACAACTAAGGGGTGTGCGGTGATGTGAGGGGTCTGGCTTGTCGGTCGGTTGACCAAGTCTTCGAGTCATTGAGTCGTCGGGTTGTCGATGAAGAAGCAGGGGCAACTGGGACTAAGGGATCACTGGGGATTCACTAACCAACCTATACTAAGCAGTTGGTATGATTGCAGATATAGTAGCAGTTCATCAAAAACAGGCTATGCATCAGAATAGGAGCTAACTAATACAGTAGCAAAAATCTAATGCAAGAATAAGAGGGAAGAATGGGTGATATCGGAATGCTCAAGGGGGTTGTTTGCCTTGATACTCTGCGGCAAAGGCCTGATCGTCAATGGCGTAGTCATACCCTATAGCAGCGTCAGTCTCGGGGTCTACCAGAGAGAACAGGGGGAAGAAACAATAAATATAAAGCAGAACAATGCATCACGATGCATGCCATGGCAATATGCACACCTAGATATGCACTAACACAGTACTACACGTAGCAAACGGGGCGGGAGAATATCTGACGATATTTCTTGGGACTTTGGATTTATCGGACAAACGATCCCGAGGGGAAAAGTTCCATGTTCATCATGTTAGGAGCATGTGGCAGAGGAACGGATGGCATAATCAGATTCGTGGGATTTTTCTGAACAACTTTCATGTTCAAAAGTTTTCCATCCGAGTTACAGATTATTTTATATTAATTTTTAAATTTTTATTAATATTCTGGAATAAAACAGATTAAATTTAATTCGAAAATAGCATTATGACGTTAGCATGAGGTCAGGATGACATCAGCAGTCAACAGTGTTGTTGACCGGTCAAACCTGACATGTGGGACCCCCATGTTAGTGACTCAGAATTAATCCAGTGTTAATTTAATCTAAACAGGTTTAATTAACAGGGTGGGGTCCACCTGTTAGTGAGACATTAGTGTTTTATTAATCATTTTTAATTTATCTATTTAACCAGATTAGCTAATGATAGGGTTGGCCCACATGTCATACACAAGGGGGTCGGTTCCCAGCGGTCATTGACTGGCCGAGCCCAGTCAGCACGGTTGATCTGGTCAACAGGTCAACCAGGGACCCAAGGCCCGCAGGCCAGTGACCCTACGGGTGGCCCCGGTCCAGCCACGTCGGCGGTGACGGCGCTGGGTTGCCGGAGAAGCTCCAGTGAGCACCAGAGAACATGGCGGGGCTCGGGTTTCGCTCACAGGGCACCAAATCGGTCATCGTTTCTTGCATTCGCGAGCTGAGGTCGCCGCCGTTCCCTTCCTGCCATCAGGGCAAGCAGGGACGGCCTGTGGTGAGCGCTACATTGACGGCAGCGGAGGTGAGCTTCAAGCAACTACGACAACTAGCGCAGCAGCACGATTTCGAGCGAACTATCGGTACTATGCGAGCCTACGCGACGTGTGGAGTCGAACGGCAGCGACGGTAGGACAAAATGGTTAGCGTATGGTCACCGGCGTCAAGCTCACACAGAGGAGCGTTCAGGCTCCGGTGGAATCAAGCGCTAGAGCACGCAATCAATCGAGATAGCTGAGGGGAAGGGACCGGGGACTCATAAGGAACCTGTAGGTGAGCTTAGTATGCGCGGGAAGGGCCTGGAGTAGCTGCAAAGGTCTCCGGAGCGCGGCGGTGATCTGAGGAAGATGGACACGGGGGTCAATGTAGAGGCTCCAGGACTCGAGCTTGTGGTCGGGGAGGAAGAGGTGGTCGCTGGGGTGATTCCTGGCGTGATGTCAAGGCGCGGGAGGCTCGGTGGCCACGGCTAGCCAGCGGCCATGACGACGGAGGCGCGCAGGATTGGGCGACGAAGGAGAGCGGCGATGCGAGGGAAGAGTGGCGATCTAGGGTTCGGGGGGCAGGTGAGGTGCCCTGGTGGCGGCCTTATCCTCCCAGGCAACGGGATTGGAAGGCGACGGCCGGTCGGCGCCCTATAGCGACCACTCTGGTCGCTACAGGAAGAAGAAGGGGGTATGGGCTGTGGTGGACTGGTGCGTGGGGGTGGCTGGCTGGGCCAGTTGGCCCAGCAGCCAGGGGGTTTCTGTTTATTTTCATTTTATTTTAGTATTTCTTTCCTTTATTTTTTATCTCTAATTATTTACAACAAAAATGTGTTACTTGCTCCAAATAATATCTTGCAATATTCTGCATGGCCACACAAGGTTTGAGCATATTTGGAAATTGTTTGAATTATCCATTTGAATTTAATAGCACTATAAATTACATTTGGGCTCTGTTTTGGATGGTGGGGGCCACATCAACATCAAGGTGATGTTGTTTTCCTTAACACCTTTTGTTCTGGATTATTCCACAAGTGTGCAACATTTTTCCTAAGCTGTTTGAGGATTTATTTTATCACATAAACCCTTCAGTGGTGGAATTTGAAATGAGATATGATTTCCATTTTGACCTATCACTGTTTAGCAAAAGTATTAGTTAAATCATGGTGATCACTATAGCTCAATTACAGAGATTACTGTAGCACAAATCTAGGGCGTCACACCAAAGCCCCACTAAAGGCCCATGCGGCTAAGGGTGGGGAAAAACCCAAAGGTGGAAAGGTGGAAATTGTTTCCAAGTGGAGAGGAGGAATCGTACTCCTAATATGATTGGAGTAGGACTCCTCCACCGCCAATTTTGGCCAAACCATGAGGGTTTGAGGCTGTCTCTTCCCCTCCCTCCCTCCTATATATACTAGAGGATTTAGAGGGGATAGCTAACCCTAATTGCCACGTGCTCCCTCTACTTAATATAGATCAGTTTTCTCCTCTAGTCTAGTTCAGTGATGCTTAGGCAAAGCCCTGCCGGAATAGTTCCACCACCATCGTCGCCACGCCGTCGCACTGCCAGAGAACTCATCTACCTCTCTGCTCCCTCTTGCTGGATCAAGAAGGCGGAGATAGTCATCGAGCTGTACGTGTGCTGAACGCGGATGTGCCGTCCGTTCGGCGCTAGATCGGAAGGACCGTGATCAAGATCGTGGGACGGATCGTGATGGGATCACGGGACGGATCGTGATTGGATTGCGAGATGGGTCGTGATGGGATCGCAGTATGCTCGGTGATTTGGATCGTGAAGACGTTCGACTACATCAACCGCGTTTCTTAACACTTCCCGCTTAGCGATCTATAACGCTATGTAGATCCACTCTCCCTCTCATAGATGCTCATCAACATGGATAGATCTTGCGTGTGTGTAGGAAATTTTGTGTTTCCCATGCAACGTTCCCCAACACATGCGCCCTGGTGATAGGTGGGAGGAGTCCCAGAGGAGTGAGACAAGAGACTCCTCCCTAGGTGCCCCACCTCCCTTGTGGGAGGTGGACACCTCCCTCTTGCGGCAGCCAAGGCCCTAGGATAAACCCTACGGTGCCTCCACCTACCCCCCCTCCCTTCCTCCTATATATATGTGAGGGGAGGGAGGGTTGTGGCACCTTAAGCCACAGTGTAGCCTCTCCCTCACTCATAGATCGTCTCTCCTCTAGATTGGTTCGGTAGTGCACGACAAAGCCCTGCCGGATCAGCTCCGCCACCATGTCGCCGTGTTGCCGGAAAACTCACCTACCTCTCCACCCTCGCTTTCTAGATCAAGAAGGCGGAGATCGTCATCAAGCTGTACGAGTGGTGAACGCAGAGGTGTCATCCGTTCGGCCCTAGATCGTGATTGGATCGCGGGACGGCTTGCGATTTAAACCGCGAAGACTTTCGACTACATCAACCGCGTTTCTTAACGCTTCCCTCTTAGCGATCTACAAGGGTATGTAGATCCAATGTCTCCTATCGTAGATGCTCATCTCCTAGATTGATCTTGGTGAAGCATAGGAATTTTTTGTTTCCCATGCAACGTTCCCCAACAGTGGCATCATGAGCTACGTCTATGCGTAGATGATATCACGAGTAGAATACAAAGGAGATCGTGGGCGTTGATATTCAGATTGCTTCCTCACTTGGTATTTTCTTGATTCAGCGGTATTGTGGGATGAAGTGGCCCAGACCAACTTTACATGTCCACGTACATGAGATCGGTTCCATCGACTGACATGTGACTTTGTTGCATAAAGATGGCCGGTGGGTCTCTGTCTCTCCCACCTTAGTTGAATCATATTCAACAAAGGCGGTCCTTGTAGAAGCTTGAATAGCAATTTGTATATCACTGTTGTGGTTTTTGTGTAGGTAAGAATCGTTCTTTCTAGATACCCATAGCAGCCACGTAAAACATGCAACAACAATTAGAGGACGTCTAACTTGTTTTTGCAGGTTATGTTGGGATATGATATGGCCAAAGACATGATAAGATATATTTGATGTATGAGATGATCATGTTTTGTAATAGTTCATATCGACTTGAATGTCGATGCATACGTCAACCGGTAGGATCCATAGGGTTGTCTTTAATTATTGTATGGCCTCCGTGTCAATCATTAAGCGCTATGTAATGCTTTACTTTATCACTAAGCGATAGCAATAGTAGTAGAAGCATGGTTGGCGTGACAACCCCGATGGTGACACAATGATGGAGATCATGGTTTTATGCCAGTGATGATGAAGACCATGGTGTTATGTCGGTGACGATGGAGATCATGCCGGTGCTATGGAGATGGAGATCAAAAGCACAAGTTCATGGCCATATCATGTCACTTATGATTTGCATGTCATGTTAGTCCTTTTATGCATCTTATTTTTCTTAGGACGATGGTAGCATTATAAAGTGATCCCTCACTAAAAATTTCAAGATAAAATTGTGTTCTCCCCAAGTGTGCACAATTGCAAAGGTTCGTCGTTTTGAAGCACCACATGATGATCGAGTGTGGTAGACTCTACGTTCGCATACAATGGGTGCAAGCCACTGTTGCACATGCGGAACACTCGGGTTAAACTTGACGAGCCTAGCATGTACATACATGGCCTCGGAACACAAGTGACCGAGAGTTCAAACATGAATCATATATTATATATGATCAACATGGAGATGTTCACCATTGAAACCACCTCATCTCACATGATGATCAGACTTGGGTTGGTGAATTTGGATCATGTAGCACTTGGATGACCGGAGGGATGTCAATTTTAGTGAGACTTTTATAGTTAATATGATTAACTAAACTCATTATCTTGAACAATAGTCTAAGTAATCTTTGCAAATTTATGTTGTGGATCAATGGCTCGTGCAGTAGTTCCCCTGAATTTCGATGTGTTCCTCGAGAAAGCTGCTACCTCTTGAGCTTGCATTGGTTTTCCCTTGAAAAGGAAAGGGTGATGCAGCAAAGTAGATAAGTATTTCCCTCAGTTGTTGAGAACCAAGGTATCAATCCAGTAGGAGGAACAAGAAAGTCACCAATGGATGCACCTACACAAACAATCAAACTCTTGTACCCAACGCTATAAAGGGGTTGTCAATCCCTTCACGATTATTGGCAAGGATTAGATCTGATAGAGATAGATGTAAAAGATTGCGGAAAGTAAAAAAGTAAATAATTGCAGCAAGGTATTTTTGGTTTATAGATCTGAAAATATAATATGGAAAGTAGACCCGGGGGCCATAGGTTTCACTAGAGGCTTCTCTCTTGAAAGCAAATATCACGGTGGGTGAACAAATTACTGTCGAGCAATTGATAGAAAATAGAATAATTATGAAGATATGCAAGGCAATGATTATGCATATATGCATCACATCCATGTCAAGTAGACCGAAACAATTCTGCATCTACTACTATTACTCCACACATCGACCGACTCCTGCCTGCATCTAGAGTATTAAGTTCATGAAAAACAGAGTAACGCATTAGGAAAGATGACATGATGTAGAGGGATAAACTCAAGCAATATGATAAAAAACATATTGTTACCCTTGATGGAAACAATACAATATGTGCCTTGCTACCCCTACTTTGTCACTGGGTGAGGACACCGCAAGATTGAACCCAAAACCAAGCACTTCTCCAATTGCAAGAATTACCAATCTAGTTGGCCAACCAAACCAATAACTCGAAGATACTTGCAAAGATATAAAATCATGCATATAAGAATTCAGAAAAGACTCAAATAATATTCATGGATAATCTGAACATAAACCGACAATTCATCGGATCTCATCAAACACACCGCCATAGAGTATTACATCGGATAGATCTCCATGAAGATCATGAAGAACATGGTATTGAAGCACAGAGAGAGAGAAGAAGCCATCTAGCTACTATCTATGGACCCATAGATCTATGGTGGACTAATCACGCATCATCGGAGGGGCAATGGAGTTGATGTAGATGCCCTCCGTGATCGGTTCCCCCTTCGGCAGATTACCAGAAAAGGCTCCAAGATTGGATCTCTCGGGAACGGAGGCTTCTGACGGCGGAACATTATTTGTGCGGCTCTTTTTGGTATTAGGGGAATATTTGGGTATTTGTAGGATAAAGATTAGGGCTAGGAGACCTACCAGGAGGTGGCAAGCCTGCCAGGCGCGGCCAGGGGGGTGGTCACGCCCCTGGCTTGTGACCTCCTGGCAGCTTCCTTGTCGTGCACTCCAAGCCTGGTAGATCTCTTTCGTTCCAGAAAAAAATCATTTCGAAGATTTTATTCCGTTTGGACTCTGTTTAATATTCCATATTTGCAATACTCAAAAACAAGGAAAAAACAAAAAAACTGACATAGGCTCTAGATTAATAGGTTAGTCCCAAAAATAATATAAAATATCATATTAATGCATATAAAACATCCAAAACAGATAATGTAATAGCATGGCACAATCAAAAATTATAGATACGTTGGAGACGTATCAAAAGCTAAGCTCAAAGATGATGGAAGTAACTTTGTAGGTTGGGCCCGTAATCTAAAGGATTATCCTCACGGATTCCCAAAAGGCTTATGTCCTTGATGCACTGCTCGGTGAGCCACCCACGCCGGTGTCGTCTGTAGACGTTGTGAACACCTTGCGGTCGCGTTCGGATGATTACTCAATAGTTTAGTGTTCTATGTTGTATGGCTTAGAACCAGGACTTCAAAGGTGTTTTGGACGTCATGGAGCATATGAGATGTTCTAGGAGTTGAAGTTCATTTTTGAGAAGAAAGCCCGGATCGAGAAGTATGAGACCTCCGATAAGTTCTATCCTTGCAAGATGGAGGAGAACGGGTCTGTCAGTGAACACATACTTGGAATGTTTGGGTATTCCAACTGTCTGGCTGAATTGGGGATGCCCCTCCCGCCAGAGGCAATCACTGACAAAGTTCTTCAATCACTGCCATGTAGCTACAAAAGCTTCATGTTGAACTATAACATGCAAGGGATGAACAACTGTTGAGCTGTTTGCGATGCTAAAAGTTGTTGAATCTGAAATCCAGAAGGAGCATCAAGTGTTGATGCTCAATAAAACCACTAGTTTCAAGAGGAATGGCAAGGCCAAGAAGGGTAACTCCAAGAATAGTGGCAAAGCAATTGCCCCTCCCATGAAGAAACCTAAGGCTGGACCTAAGCCAGAAAATAAGTGCTTTCATTGCAAGGGAAATGGTCACTAGAAGCGGAACTGCCCCAAGTATCTGGCCGACAAGATGGCGGCCAACACCAAACATGATATATATGGTATACATGTTATTGATGTGTACCTTACCAACTCTTGTTGTGGTTCCTGGGTATTTGATACCGGTTCGGTTGCTCACATTTGCAACTCAAAGCAGGAACTACGGAATAGAAGGAGGCTGGCAAAGGATGAAGTGACGATGCATGTGGGAAATGGTTCCAAGGTTGATGTGATCGCCGTCGGCACGCTCACTCTTTGAATTCCATCGGTATTAGTGGTGAACCTAAATAATAATTATTTAGTGTCTGCATTGAGCATGAACACTATATATGGATCTTGTTTAATCTAAGACGTTACTCATTTAAATCAGAAAATAATGTTTGTTCTATTTATATAAGTAATATCTTTTACGGTCATGCACCCAATGTGAGGGGTTTATTCTTATTGAATTTCGACAGTGATAATACACAAGTTCATAACATTGATGCCAAAAGATGTAGAGTTGATAATGATAGTACCACTTTCTTATGGCATTGCTTCTTAGGTCATTGATGACCCACAAGTATAGGGGATCAATCGTAGTCCTTTCGATAAGTAAGAGTCTCAGACCCAACGAGGAGCAGAAGGATATGATAAGCGGTTTTCAGCAAGGTAATTTCTGCAAGCACTGATATTCTGAGTAGCAAGTGTTTTGATAGCAAGGTAATTTGTAACGAGCAAATAACAGTAACAATAGGTAAGGAGAAGCAAGGTATCCCAACAGTTTTGTGGGAAAGGATAGGCCAAAACTATCTCTTATGGTGAGCAAAGTGTTCTTGAGGGTACACAGGAATTTCATCTAGTCACTTTCATCATGTTGGTTTTATTTGTGTTCGCTACTTTGATAATTTGATATGTGGGTGGACCTGTGCTAAGATGTTGTTCTTACTTGAACTAACAACCTACTTACGATTAACCCCCTCGCAAGCATTCGTAACTACGAGAAAAGTATTCAGACAAAGTCTAACCATAGCATTAAACATGTGGACCCAAATCAGCCCCTTACAAAGTAGCGCATAAACTAGGGTATAAGTTTATGTCACTCTCACTCACAACCCATCATCTAATAACTACTCCATAATGTATTCCCTTAGGCGCAAGGATTGTGAACTGTCATGTATTCGACGTTCACATGACACCACTAAGGGAATCACAACATACATATCATCAAGATATCAAACACATATCAAATTCAGATGATTACTTGCAACATGACTTCTCCCGTAACCTCAAGAACAAAAGTAACTACTCACAAATAATATTCATGCTCAAGATCAGAGGGGTATTTAATATCATAATGGATATGAACATATGATCTTCCACCAAATAAACCATATAGAAATCAACTACACAAGGTAATCAACACTACTAGTCCTCATAGGTACTAATCTGAGGTTCCGGTACAAAGATTGAACACAAGAGATGAACTAGGGTTTGAGATGAGATGGTATTGTTGAATATGTTGATGAAGAATGGCCTCCCCAAGATGAGAGGGTTATTGGTGATGACGATGGCTTCGATTTCCCCCTCCGAGAGGGAAGTTCCCCCAGCAGAATCGCTCTGTCGAAGGGCAAAAGTGCTCCTGCCCAAGTTCCGCCTCGAGGCGGCGGTGCTTCGTCCCGAAAGTCCTCCTTCAGTTTTTGCAAGGTTATTTGGGATTAAATACCAGAATATGAGCTCCGGAGGTGGGCTTGGGTGCCCACCCTCCACCAGGGCGCGAGCAGGGGGCAGGCGCGCCATGGTGGAGGGTGGCCACCTGGTGGCCCCCTCCGGTAGTTCTTTGCTCCAAAAATTGTTATTTAATATATATAAATCCTCGTGAATTTTTAGCTTCATCGGAGTTGTGCAGAATAGGTATCTCTGACGTGCTTTTTCGGGGTGCTGCATTCCAGTTCCCGGCATTCTCCCTCTTGATGAGAGAAAAGGCATTAGAATTATGAGAGAAAAGGCATTATAATTACTTCCCAAAGCATTATTATGCATAAAAACATTATAAATAACATTAATAAAACATGATGCAAAATGTACGTATCAACTCCCCCAAGCTTAGACCTCGCTTGTCCTCAAGCAAAAGCCGATATCGAAGAACATACCCACATGGTTTGAGAGAGAGAGAGATGTTGATAAAAACAAAATACGGACATAGTAGCATCATGCTTATTATTATAACAGCAAAAAAACTAACATGAAACTTTCTCATAAAACTTTTATTTCATAGCAGCATCATATAACTTCTTATGAGCAAGTAACAATTCATCACAATGTGGAAGTATAAAGAATAAACCTTATTGAAAACCAACAAACTATGTTCTCAGTTAACTTTGCAACTACAATTTGTCATATTTTTAGGAACGGTCAAATGTAGGAGCCCTTTGGCAAGTCCACATACTCAACCATCATTTAGTCTTCTATGATTACTAACGCTCACAGCATACCCATGGACAAAAGTTTCAACCAGACACATAGAAAGATAGCGGCTTATAGTTTGCCTCCCAACATATTCACCGCAAGGGTGATGTCAACAATAATAACTCATGATCACTCATATCCAACTGGTCATATGTGCCTAGATATTTCCTCACTGCATGATGCTTTCCAAAGGAGAAAATAAATAAAAAGGAATAGAGAAGAATACTTTGACTCTTGCATAAAAGTAGGTACATAAAAGTGAAAGATAGGCCCTTCGCAGAGGGAAGCGGAGGTTGTCATGCACTTTTTCGTTTGTATGCCAAATCCCTTAGGACAAAAGAACATCACGTTGCATTGCCTCTTGTGATAGCAACCTTCATTATGCAGTCCGTCGCTTTTATTACTTTGCCATCACAAGTTCGTGCAACGCTCAATTTTCTCTTACACTAATTGATCCAAAACTTTTAGAGGCCATTTTTATTGCATTGATGCACCGATGACAACTTACTTAAAGGATCTTATTCCATCCATAGGTAGGTATGGTGGAATCTCAAACATGAGTTTGGGTTTTGGGTTTTTGGATGCACAAGTAGTATGCCTACTTAGTGCGGAGTTTTTGGCTAGCAAAGATACTTAGAAAGCACCACATGTTAAAGGATCTATGACAATATAACTTCTATGCAAATATGAACAAGCATAAATCATTATGTTGTCTTCCTTGTCCAACGTCAGTAATTTGGCATATAATATTTAATGGGGGCTCAGAATCACAAAAGATGTCCATGATAGTATATTTGCATGTGAATCTTCTCCTCCCTAATTAATTATTTCATGAGTTGCATCATTGACTAATGCTATGTTTGCCAATCTCAAATAAATTTTACCACTTATACTTTTCTTTATTGTGATGTCATTACTCACCATAAGATTAGCATATGATGTTTTTCATTTATTTTCTTTAATCGCGATTGCAACAAGAAAGTAAAAAGAGGTAAAAGCTGAAACTAAACTTTATTATATAACTCTCACTCGATTACATAGATGGATAGGTCACGAAACTAGCACTCGAAGAAAGATCATACTAAACTTTTATTCAACTAAATCATGAAAAGGCTAAAGATCAAAAATAGAAAGAAAAAGGTAAAAGTGATGGTGATACGATACCGGGGCACCTCCCCCAAGCTTGGCTCAAGCCAAGGGGAGTGCCCATACCCGTGTACTCAGATCTCCTTTGGTGGTGGTGGTAATGAAGGTGGTGGTGATGAGGCGTTAGTAGGTTTATCCTATGACTTACAGGGCAAGGGTTCACCATCAAAAGTTGTGGCACAAGTCCCTGGAGTCCTGCAATTGGCAGCTAAGCTTATACCTTTAAATCTCGCCTCATACTCAAAAACTTGATTTTGGAGATCATAAATTTGACTCTCGAGAAAGTTGGTTTGCACATTGAAGTTGCAGATGATTTCTTTCATGGACTAGCCATCCATCATGTGATCACGGGTAAATTCTGTGATCATGAGTGATTGGAACTAAGTCCACGCTCCACCATCCCCTTGCACTTGAAGACATCTTGCTCCACAGCTTCCAACCTGGCCTCCATGCTTCCAGTCCTCTTGGGAACCTAAACATCCCGGACGTGGAGCACCCCCTCACGCATCGCAATGGTTTGAGGGTGCTTCATCACCTTTTGCAGATATGTGTTGATAACCTTCTTGAAGAACTTGTCCTTGGGGGAACTTGAGGAAGCCATGGGGATTTGGATCTAACAAGAAAACAGCAAGAAACAAGAACAGAAGAAAAATTCATGATGCGGTGGTCAAAACAGTCAGAGTATATATAGAGAATGTTTATTCTTGGAAACCATGCAAACGAAAGGAAAACGGAGTCGAGAAGGTTCCCGAGGTGAGCACGCTCCACCAGGGCGTGCTAGGGATGGCAACCGCGCCCTGGTACACCATGCCCTCCTCGGTTACCTTCCGGTTTATTTTTTATTTCGTAAAATTCATAAATAATGCAAAAACTGATAAAAAATAATTTTGCGGATTTTTCGGACACTGTTTACTCACAGTATCATGTACCTCTTTATTTTCACGATTCTGAAGTGTTTCAGAAGGTTTCTTTTATGTGTTCCTCTGGTGTCATGGTTTGGATAACATTGCTTTCAACATTAATAGGCATACCTGAGATATACTGTTCAATTATTTGTCCATGGACCAACTTCGGGTTGGTAACTTCGGCATTATTAATCTTAATATCTCCAGAGCGATAAACCTCTTCGATAACATAGAGTCCTTCCCATTTGGAGAGAAATTTTCTTGCAAAAAATCTGAAATGAGTATTGTGCAAAAGAATATATTCTCCAACTTTGAATTCTCGCTTTTGGATTCTTTTGTCATGCCATCTTTTAACTTTTTCTTTAAATAACTTGGCATTTTCATAACTTGGGTTCTCGATTCATCTAATGAGCTAATATCAAATAACCTCTTTTCACCGGCAAGTTTGAAATCATAGTTTAGTTCTTTGATAGCCCAAAATTCTTTATGTTCTAATTCTAGAGGCAAATGACAAGCTTTCCCATAGACCATCTTATATGGAGACATACCCATAGGATTTTTATATGTTGTTCTATAGGCCCAAAGTGCATCATCTAGTTTCTTAGACCAGTTATTTTGGGACCTATTAACAGTTTTTTTATAATATCAATTTTATTTCTCTATTGCTAAGTTCAACTTGACCACTAGATTGAGGATGATATGGTGATGCAATTCTATGGTTAACATCATATTTAGCAAGCACCTTACAGAAAGCACCATAAATAAAGTGTGAACCACCATCAGTTATTAGATATCTAGGGACTCCAAACCTTGGGGAAATAATTTTTTAAGAATTTTAATGGAAGTCTGATGATCAGGAGTACTATTTGGAATAGCTTCTACCGACTTAGTGACATAATCAGCAGCTACCAAAATATGAGTGTACCTATTAGAGGAAGGAAAAGGTCCCATATAATCAAAACCCAAAACATCAAATGGTTCAACAACAAGTGAATAGTCCATAGGCATTTCTTGATGCTTCCCAATATTACCAATTCTTTGACATTCATCATAAGACGAGACAAACTTACGAGCATCCTTGAAGAGAGTAGGCCAATAAAAATCATATTGTAATACCGTATGAGCAGTTCTATCTCCAGCATGATGTCCCCCATAAGCCTCGGAATGACATTTCTGTAGGATTTGTTCCTGTTCATGCTTAGGTACACAATGTCTAATAATACTATCTACTCCTTTATAAAGATGTGGGTCATCCCAAAGTAAAGTCTTAAGTCATAGAAGATTTTTTCTTTTGTTGGTATGTGAAACTAGGTGGAATATATTTAGCAACAATGCAATTAGCATACTCAGCATACCATGGAGTATTTTGAGAGACATTTATTGCAGCTAGTTGTTCATTAGGAAAACTATTATCAATAGGTAGTGGGTCATCAAGAATATTTTCTAACCTAGACAAGTTATCACCTACGTGTTGGGAGACGTAGTAGTAAATCAAAATTTTCCTACGTTCACCAAGATCTATCTATGGAGAAACCAGCAACGAGAGGGGAGAGATTGCATCTTCATACCTTTGAAGATCGCTAAGCGGAAGCGTTACAAGAACGCGGTTGATGGAGTCGTACTCGCAGCGATTCAGATCGCGGTAGATCCGATCAAGTGCCGAACGGACGGCACCTCCGCGTTCAACACACGTGCAGCCCGGTGACGTCTCCAACACCTTGATCCAGCAAGGAGGAAGGAGAGGTTGGGGAAGGGCTCCAACAGCAGCACGACGGCGTGGTGGTGGTGGAGTAGCAAGGTATTCCGACAGGGCTTCGCCTAAGCGCTGCGGAGGAGGAAGAAGAGAGGTAGGGCTTCACCGTGAGAGAGAGAGATCAAATCTTGTCTCAAAACATCCAAAACCTCAAGTATATATAGGAGGAGGGACGTGGAGGGCTGGCTTGGCCTCTACTCCAAAGAGGAGATGGCCGGCCGAATTAAAGGGAGAGTCCACCTCCCACAAGGGAGGTGGATCTCCTCCTTTTAAATCCTTTTTGCCTTATCTCCTTATCTCCAGCCGCATGGGCCTTTAGCAAAAGTCTTGCCCAGCCCAATAAGGGCTGGCACACTTTATCTAACAGCCCATGTGGTCCTTTGGTCGTCACACCCCTCCCGGGGGTCATCCGGCACCCTCCCGGCACTCCCGGTACACTACCGATGAGCCCGAAAACTTTCCGGTGACCAAAACTGGACTTCCTATATATCAATCTTTACCTCCGGACCATTCCGGAGCTCCTCGTGACGTCCGGGATCTCATCCAGGACTCCGAACAACCTTCGGTAATCACGTATACCTTTTCCCTATAACCCTAGCGTCATCGAACCTTAAGTGTGTAGACCCTACGGGTTCGGGAGACACGTAGACATGACCGAGACACCTCTCCGGTCAATAACCAACAGCGGGATCTGGATACCCATGTTGGCTCCCACGTACTCCACGATGATCTCATCGGATGAACCACGATGTCAAGGATTCAATCAATCCCGTATACAATTCCCTTTGTCTATCGGTATGATACTTGCCCGAGATTCGATCGTCGGTATCCCCATACCTTGTTCAATCTCGTTACCGGCAAGTCTCTTTACTCGTTCCGTAATACATCATCCCGTGACTAACTCCTTAGTCACATTGAGCTCATTATGATGATGTCTTACCGAGTGGGCCCAGAGATACCTCTCCGTCACACGGAGTGACAAATCCCAATCTCGATTCGTGCCAACCCAACAAATACTTTCGGAGATACCCGTAGTGCACCTTTATAGCCACCCAGTTACGTTGTGACGTTTGGCACACCCAAAGCATTCCTACGGTATCCGGGAGTTGCACAATCTCATGGTCTAAGGAAACGATACTTGACATTGAAAAGCTTTAGCAAACGAACTACACGATCTTGTGCTATGCTTAGGATTGGGTCTTGTCCATCACATCATTCTCCTAATGATGTGATCCCGTTATCAATGACATCCAATGTCCATGGCCATGAAACCGTGACCATCTATTGATCAACGAGCTAGTCAACTAGAGGCTCACTAGGGACATGTCGTGGTCTATGTATTCACACATGTATTATGGTTTCCGGTTAACACAATTATAGCATGAACAATAGACAATTATCATGAACAAGGAAATACAATAATAACCATTTTATTATTGCCTCTAGGGCATATTTCCAACAGTCTCCCACTTGCACTAGAGTCAATAATCTAGTTCACATCACCATGTGATTAACACTTACATCACCATGTGATCATATCATCATGTGATTAACACCCAATAAGTTCTGGGGTTTGTTCATGTCCTGCTCGTGAAAGAGGTTTTAGTCAACGGGTCTGCGACATTCAGATCCGTGTGTACCTTACAAAATTTCCATGTCATATTTGTAGATACTACTCCCATGCTCCACTTGGAGCTATTCCAAATGGCTGCTCCACTATACGTAGCTGGATTTCTACTAAGAGTCATCCGGATTGGTTTTAAAGCTTGCATCATCGTAACACTTTACGATGAACTCTTTATCACCTCCATAATCGAGAAATATTTCCTTAGTTCTCAAGTTACTAAGGCTAACTTTGACCGCTGTCTAGTGATCCACTCTTGGATTACTCTTGTACCCCTTGACAGACTCATGGCAAGGCACACACAGGTGCGGTACACAGCATGGCATACTATATAGAGCCTATGGCTAAAGCATAGGAGATGACACTCATCTCTTCTTTATCTTCTGCCGTGGTCGGGTATTGAGTCTTACTCAATTTCACACCTTACAATACAGTCAAGAACTCCTTCTTTGACCCATCTATTTTGAACTCCTTCAAAAACTTGTCAAGGTATGTCTTCGTCGAAAAAACTTATCAAGCGAATAGATCTATCCCTATAGATCTTGATGCTCAATAAAATAGTAGCTTTATCTGGGTCTTCCTTTGAAAAACAAAACTTTTCAAACAACCCTTCATGCTCTTCCAGAAATTCTACATCATTTCCGATCAATAATATGTCAACTACATATTCTTATAAGAAATTCCATAGTGCTCCCACTCACTTTCTTGCAAATACAAGTTTCTCATAAACTTTGTATAAACTTAAACACTTTGATCACCTCATCAAAGCATATATTCCAACTCCGAGATGCTTGCTCCAGTCCATAGAAGGATCGCTGGAGTTTGCATATTATTAGCATCCTTAGGATTGACAAAACCTTCTGGTTGTATCACATACAACTCTTCCTCACAGAAACCATTACGGAAACCTTGTTTTGTCATCCATCTGCCAGATTTCATAATCGAAAAATGCAGCAACTGCTAACAAAATTTTAATAGACTTTTAGCATCGCTACAGATGAGACAATCTCATTGCAGTCAACTCCTTGAACTTGGCGGAAACTTCTTTGCGACAAGTCGAGCTTTATAAACGGTGACATTTCACCATTAGCGTCTATGTTTATCTCAAAGGTCCATTTGCACTCAATGACCCGCCATTCAACAGGCAAGTCTACCAAAGTCCATACTTGGTTTTCATACATGGATCCTTTCTCGGATTTCATGGCTCCTAGCCATTTGTTGGAATCCGGGCCCACCATCGCTTCTCCATAGTTCGTAGGTTCATCGTTGTCCAACAACATGATTTCCAAGACAGGGTTGTCGTACTACTCAGGAGCAGTACGCGTCCTTGTCGACCTACGAGGTTCGATAGTGACTTGATCCGAAGCTTCATGATCATCATCATTAACTTCCTTTTCAACTAAGTAGGCTCTACAGAAACATCTTTCTGTGTTGCGCTATTCTCTGGTTGAAACAAAGGTTCAACAACCTTATCAAGTTCTATCTTCCTCCCACTCAATTCTTTCGAGAGAAACTCTTTCTCAAAAAGGACCCGTTCTTAGCAACAAACACCTTTTGCGCTTGGATCTGAGATAGAAGGTATACCCAATGTCTCATTAGGGTATTCTATGAAGATGCATTTGTCTGCTTTGAGTTCGAGCTCGCTAGGTGAAAAACCCATTTTCACATAAGCGTCGCAGCCCCAAACATTAAGAAATGACAGCTTAGGCTTCTGTCAAACCATAATTCTCACGGTGTCATCTCAACAGACTTAGATGGTGCCCTGTTAAAGTGAATGGATTTGTCTTTAATGCATAACCCCATAACGATAGTGGTAAAACGATAAGAGACATCATAGTACTCACTATATCCAATAGAGCACGACTACGACGTTCGAACACACCATCACACTATGGTGTTCCAGGAGGCGTGAGCTGTGAAACAATTTCCACATTGTCTAAAATTGCATACCAAACTCGTAACTTAGATATTCACCTCCATGATCATATCATAGACATTTATCTTCTTGTCACGATGATCTTTAACTTCACTCTGAAACTCCTTGAACCTTTCAAACATTTCAGATTCGTGTTTCATTAAGTAAATATCCCCATATTTACTCAAATCATCAGTGAAGGTAAAGAAAAACAACGATATCCACTGTGTGTTTCAACACTCATTGGACCACATACATCAACATGTATTAATTCCAATAAGCCACTTGCCCGCTCCATCATATTGGATGACGGGGTCTCAGTCATCTTGCCCAAGAGGCATGGCTCGCATGTCTCAACCGATTCGAAATCGAGTGAGTCAAAAAACATCCATCATCATGGAGTTTCTTCATGCGATTTATACCAATATGACATTACGTGGCAGTGCCACAAGCATGTGGTACTATCATTATTAACTTTGTATCTTTTGGTACCAATGTTATGAATATGTGTACTACTACGATCATGATTCGATAAACCATTTCGAGTGGGTGCATGACCATTGAAGGCATTATCCATGTAAACAGAATAACCATTATTCTCTAACTTATATGAATAACCGTATCGCACTAATCATGATCTAATCACGTTTATGCTCAACGCAAACACCAAATAACATTTATTTAGGTTTATCACAAATCCTGAAGGTAGAGAGAGCGTGCGATGGTGATCACATCAATCTTGGAAATACTTCCAACACACATCGTCACCTTTCACCTAGCTAGTCTCCATTTACTCCGTAGCTTTTATTTCGAGTTGCTAACACTTAGCAACCGAACCGGTATCTAATACCCAGGTGCTACTAGGAGTACCAGCAAGGTACACATCACTAACACGTATATCAAATATACTTCCATTGACATTACCAGCCTTCTTATCTACCAATCATCTAGGGTTTTTCCGCTTCAGCGAACATTCTCCTCATAACAGAAGCACTTAGTCTCGGGTTCGGGCTCAACCTTGGGTTTCTTCACTAGAGCAACAACTGGCTTGCCATTCCTGAAGTTTTTCCCTTCTTGCCCTTGCCCCTTTTGAAACTAGTGGTTTTCACTTAACCATCAACACTTGATGCTCCTTATTGATTTCTACCTTCGTGGTGTCAAACATCACGAACAACTCAGGGATCATCTTATCCATCCCTGGCATGTTATAGTTCATCACGAAGCTCTAGTAGCTTGGTGGCAGTGACTTGGAGAACTGCATTAATCACTATCTCATCTGGAAGATTAACTCCCACTTGATTCAAGTGATTGTAGCACCCAGACAATCTGAGAACACGCTCACCGATTAAGCTATTCTCCTTTATCTCGCAGGCAAAGAATCTTGTTGGAGGTCTCATACCTCTCAACATAGGCACGAGCTTGAGATCACAATCTCAGCTCCTAGAACATCTCATATGTTCTGTGACGTTCAAAACATTTTGAAGCCTCAATTCTAAGCCGTAATGCATGACGCACTGAACTATCACGTAGTCATCAAAAAGTGCCTGTCATATGTTCACAACATCTACAGACAATGCTTGAGGGAGTGATGCAGTTAGCGGTACATCAAAAACATAAGCTTTCTGTGCAGCAATGAGGACAATCCTCAGATCACGGACCCAGTCCGCATTGTTGCTACCATCAACTTTCAACTTACTTTTCTCTAGGATTGTATCAATAAAACTGGGGAGCTACAGCGCGAGCTATCTACGACATAATTTGCAAGGACATTTTTAGACTAAGTTCATGATAATTAAGTTCATTTAATCAAATTATTAATGAACTCCCACTTAGATAGACATCTCTCTAGTCTTTCAAGTGATACATGATCCATGTCAACTAGCCCGTGTCCGATCATCACGTGAGACGGACTAGTCATCCATGGTGAACATCTCTATGTTGATCGTATCTTCTATACGACTCATGTTCGACCTTTCGGTCTTCCGTGTTCCGAGGCCATGTCTGTACATGCTAGGCTCGTCAAGTCAACCTAAGTGTTTCGCATGTGTAAATCTGGCTTACACCCGTTGTATGCGAACGTTAGAACCTATCACACCCGATCATCACGTGGTGCTTCGGAACGACGATCCTTAGCAACGGTGCACAGTTAGGGTGAACACCTTTCTTGAAATTTTATTGAGAGATCATCTTATTTACTACCGTCGTTCTATGCAAATAAGATGTAAACATGATAAACATCACATGCAATCAATATAGTGACATGATATGGCCAATATCATTTTGCTCCTATGATCTCCATCTTCGGGGCACCATGATCATCACTGTCACCGGCACGACACCATGATCTCCATCATCATGATCTCCATCATTGTGTCTTCATGAAGTTGTCTCGCCAACTATTACTTCTACTACTATGGCTTACGCTTAGCAATAAAGTAAAGTAATTACATGGCGTTTATGATTGACACACAGGTCATACAATAAATAAGACAACTCCTATGGCTCCTGCCGGTTGTCATAATCATCGACATGCAAGTCGTGAATCCTATTACAAGAACATGATCAATTCATACATCACAATGCATCACATCACATCCTTTGGCCATATCACATCACAAGGCACATGCTGCAAAAACAAGTTAGACGTCCTCTAATTTGTAGTTGCAAGTTTTTACGTGGCTGCTATAGGTTACTAGCAAGAACGTTTCTTACCTACGTCAACACCACAACGTGATTTGCCAATTGCTATTTACCCTTCATAAGGACCCTTTTCATCGAATCCGATCCGACTAAGGTAGGAGAGACAGACACCCGCTAGCCACCTTATGCATCTAGTGCATGTCAGGCGGTGGAACCGGTCTCACGTAAGCGTACGTGTAAAGTTGGTCCGGGCCGCTTCATCCCACAATACCGCCGAATCAAGATAAGACTAGTAGCGGCAAGCAAATTAACAAACTCGACGCCCACAACTGCTTTGTGTTCTACTCGTGCATAGATTCTACGCATAGACCTAGCTCATGATGCCACTGTTGGGAGACGTAGTAGTAAATCAAAATTTTCCTACGTTCACCAAGATCTATCTATGGAGAAACCAGCAACGAGAGGGGAGAGATTGCATCTTCATACCTTTGAAGATCGCTAAGCGGAAGCGTTACAAGAACGCGGTTGATGGAGTCGTACTCGCAGCGATTCAGATCGCGGTAGATCCGATCAAGTGCCGAACGGACGGCACCTCCGCGTTCAACACACGTGCAGCCCGGTGACGTCTCCAACACCTTGATCCAGCAAGGAGGAAGGAGAGGTTGGGGAAGGGCTCCAACAGCAGCACGACGGCGTGGTGGTGGTGGAGTAGCAAGGTATTCCGACAGGGCTTCGCCTAAGCGCTGCGGAGGAGGAAGAAGAGAGGTAGGGCTTCGCCGTGAGAGAGAGAGATCAAATCTTGTCTCAAAACATCCAAACCTCAAGTATATATAGGAGGAGGGACGTGGAGGGCTGGCTTGGCCTCTACTCCAAAGAGGAGATGGCCGGCCGAATTAAAGGGAGAGTCCACCTCCCACAAGGGAGGTGGATCTCCTCCTTTTAAATCCTTTTTTCCTTATCTCCTTATCTCCAGCCGCATGGGCCTTTAGCAAAAGTCTTGCCCAGCCCAATAAGGGCTGGCACACTTTATCTAACAGCCCATGTGGTCCTTTGGTCGTCACACCCCTCCCGGGGGTCATCCGGCACCCTCCCGGCACTCCCGGTACACTACCGATGAGCCCGAAAACTTTCCGGTGACCAAAACTGGACTTCCTATATATCAATCTTTACCTCCGGACCATTCCGGAGCTCCTCGTGACGTCCGGGATCTCATCCGGGACTCCGAACAACCTTCGGTAATCACGTATACCTTTTCCCTATAACCCTAGCGTCATCGAACCTTAAGTGTGTAGACCCTACGGGTTCGGGAGACACGTAGACATGACCGAGACACCTCTCCGGTCAATAACCAACAGCGGGATCTGGATACCCATGTTGGCTCCCACGTACTCCACGATGATCTCATCGGATGAACCACGATGTCAAGGATTCAATCAATCCCGTATACAATTCCCTTTGTCTATCGGTATGATACTTGCCCGAGATTCGATCGTCGGTATCCCCATACCTTGTTCAATCTCGTTACCGGCAAGTCTCTTTACTCGTTCCGTAATACATCATCCCGTGACTAACTCCTTAGTCACATTGAGCTCATTATGATGATGTCTTACCGAGTGGGCCCAGAGATACCTCTCCGTCACACGGAGTGACAAATCCCAATCTCGATTCGTGCCAACCCAACAAATACTTTCGGAGATACCCGTAGTGCACCTTTATAGCCACCCAGTTACGTTGTGACGTTTGGCACACCCAAAGCATTCCTACGGTATCCGGGAGTTGCACAATCTCATGGTCTAAGGAAACGATACTTGACATTGAAAAGCTTTAGCAAACGAACTACACGATCTTGTGCTATGCTTAGGATTGGGTCTTGTCCATCACATCATTCTCCTAATGATGTGATCCCGTTATCAATGACATCCAATGTCCATGGCCATGAAACCGTGACCATCTATTGATCAACGAGCTAGTCAACTAGAGGCTCACTAGGGACATGTTGTGGTCTATGTATTCACACATGTATTATGGTTTCCGGTTAACACAATTATAGCATGAACAATAGACAATTATCATGAACAAGGAAATACAATAATAACCATTTTATTATTGCCTCTAGGGCATATTTCCAACACTACGGGGTTCTCAGCTCCCTTTCTATCAATGATATGTAAATCAAATTCCTGAAGCAAGAGAACCCACCTAATGAGTCTAGGTTTATCATCTTTCTTTTCCATAATATATTTATAGAAGCATGATCAGTGTGAATAGTAACTTTGGAATCTACAATTTAAGGTCTAAATTTATCACAAGCAAATACGACTGCTAATAATTCTTTTTCAGCAGTGGCATAATTTCTTTGGGCGATGTCTAGAGTTTTGCTAGCATAATGGATAACATTTAATTTCTTATCAACTCTTTGTCGTAGAATAGCGCCAACAACATAATCACTAGCATCAGATATAATTTCAAAAGGCAAGTTCCAATCAAGTGGTTGAACAATAGGTGCAATGGTTAAGGCTTTCTTTAGTGTTTCAAAGGTTTCTATGCAATCATCATCAAAAACAAAAGGGAATATACTTTTGTAAAAGATTAGTAAGAGGCCTAGAAATCTTTGAGAGGTCTTTAATAAACCTCCTATAGAAACCAGTGTGACCAAGGAAACTTCGAATACCTTTGATATCTGTAGGACATATGGCATTTTCTCACTTGCATCAACTTTAACTTGATCCACCTCAATACCCCGTTCGGAGATCTTATGCCCCAAGACAATACCTTCATTAATCATAAAGTGGCACTTCTCCCAATACAAGACAAGATTGGTTTGTTCACGTCTCTGCAAAACTCGATCAAGGTTGCTTAATCAATCATCAAAAGAAGTCCCATAAACAGAAAAATCATCCATGAAAACCTCCACAATCTTTTCACAAAAATCAGAGAATATAGCAGTCATACATGTTTGAAAGGTAGCACGCGCATTGCATAAACCAAAAGGCATACATCTATAAGCATAGGTTCCAAAAGGACAAGTAAAGGTGGTTTTCTCTTGATTAGATTGTGATACAGGTATTTGGGAGAAACCAGAATATCCATCTAGGAAACAAAAGTGTGTGTGCTTAGATAATCTTTCAAGCATTTGATCAATAAAAGTCAAGGGGTAATAATCTTTTCTAGTAGATTTATTTAATTTTCTCAAGTCAATTACCATCCTATAGCTAGTAACAATTCTCTATGGAATAAGATCATTTTTATCATTAGGAACAACAGTAATACCTCATTTGTTAGGGACACAATGAACGTGACTCACCCATCTACTATCAATTATGGGATAGATTATACTGGCTACCAGAAGCTTTAATATTTCAGTTCTTACCACTTCTTTCATCTTGGGATTCAATCGTTGTTGGTGATCAATAATGGGTTTAGCATCATGTTCCATATTAATCTTATGCTGAGATAGAGTGGGACTAATTCCCTTAAGATCATCAAGAGTATATCCAATAGCAGGTCGGTGCTTCCTCAGAATTTTCAATAATCTTTCTTCTTCATGTTCTGAAAGGTTGGCACTAATAATAACAAGATATATGACATGTCTCCAATGTATCTATAATTTTTGATTGTTCCATGTTGTTATATTATCAATCTTGGATGTTTTATAATCATTTTATATTCATTTTATATCATTTTTTGGTACTAACCTATTGACATAGTGCCAAGTGCCAGTTGCTGTTTTTCCATGTTTTTTACATTGCAGAAAATCAATACCAGACGAAGTCCAAATGCCACGAAACTTCACGATGATTTTTTACGGACCAGAAGGAACCCAATGGGCCAGAGCTGCACCTAGGGGGTGTCTTGAGGGGATCACAACCCACCAGGGCGCGCTAGGGCGCCCTGGCACGCCTAGGTGGGTTGTGCCCACCTCGGTGGCCTCCCGCACCCCCTCTTTGCACTATAAATTCCCAAATATTCTGAAACCCTTCGGGGTAGCCCTAGATCAGAAGTTCTGCCGCCGCAAGGCTCTGTAGCCACCGAAAACCAATCTAGACCCCGTTCTGGCACCCTGCCAGAGGGGGGAATCATCTCCGGTGGCCATCTTCATCATTCCGGTGACCACCACGATGAGGAGGGAGTAGTCCACCCTCAGGGCTGAGGGTTTGTACTAGTAGCCATGTGTTTAATCTCTCTCTCTCTCGTGATCTATATCATGGGCTTTGTTAATATAGATGGATCATATGATATTTCTCCCCTCTATACTCTCATCATGATGAATTGAATCTTTACCCTTCGAAGTTTTGTTATGTCGGATTGAATGTTCACATTTGGGAACACATGATGTATGTCTTGCGGTATGAATACTTGAGGTGACATTGAGGTATCTTATTGGTTCACTTGATATACGTTATGGCACTCAACTTGCGGACTCCCGCGGTGATATTGGGGTAATCTATGCATAGGGGTTGATGCACGTTTTTATTATCTTTTCTCCTATAGAAACTTTAGGGATCCCTCGTAGTTCTTTGTGTGGATTGAGTATTATGAATATGAATTTGCTTTGGTGTTATTCTAGTATGAACTCTTGAGTAGATCGATCGGAAAGAATAGCTTGTGTTATTCTAGTACGAACTCTAGGATAGATCGAATGGAAAGAATAGCTTTGAGGTGGTTTCGTAACCTACAAACAATTTCTACCTTCCGTTCTCCGCTAATAGGAACTTGGGAGTGATTCCTTCTCGCACTTTGAGGGGTGGTCATATGATCCAACTATGTTAGCACTGTTGAGAAATTGCACTAGCGGAAGTACGGACACTAGGCCTTGTTTTCAAGCATTGCAATACCCCTTTTGTGCCCATTTACTATTTGCTACCTTTATATTTTTATTTATTTAGATTATAAAAATATATTTCTACCATCCATATTACACTTTTATCACCATCTCTTTGCCGAGCTAGTGCACCTATACAATTTGCCATTGTATTGGGTGTGTTGGGGACACAAGAGATTTCTTGTATTTGGTTGCAGGTTCGTTTGAGAGAGACCATCTTCATCCTACACCTCTCATGGATTGATAAACCTTAGGTCATCCACTTAAGGGGAAATTTCTACTATCCTACAAAACTCTGCGCTTGGAGGCCCAACACGTGTCTACAAGAATAAAGTTGCGTAGTAGACATCAATATATCTTTTTCTCATCAACGTAAGCATATTTCAGAGTGTCAGGCAATTGTTTTCGTTCAAACACAGGATCACCTTTAGGTGGAGGAGGACCTCCAAGAGTTTCAATAGGAAAATTGTGTTTCAGTAGAGGTTGTTGTTCAAGGAATTTTTTATCTATTTCATTTCTTTCATGAAGGTGCATATCATTTTCATGGTCTAGCAAATATTGTTCTAGTGGATCAGTAGGAGGAACAGCAATAGAAGCAAGACCAATTATTTCATCCTTACTAGGTAATTCTCTATCACGAGGTTGTCTACTAAACTTGGAAAAATAAAACTCATGAGACACATCACCAAACTTAACACTGACAGTTTCTTTTTTGCAATCTATCTTAGCATTAAAAGTGTTCAAGAAAGGTCTACCAAATATAATGGGATAAAATTCATCTTGTGGGGAACCAAGAACTAGAAAATTAGTAGGATATTTTATTTTCCTACACAAGACTTCAACATCTCTAACAATCCCAAGTGGTGTGATGGTGTCTCTATTATCAAGTTTAATAGTAACATCAATATCCTCTATGTCAGCAGGTGCTATGTCATTCACAATTTCTTGATATAAGGTAAAAGGAAAAAACACTCACACTAGCACCCAAATCACATAAACCATGATAATAATGATCTCCTATTTTGACTGAGACAACAGGCAAGACAACTAAGAGTCTATGTTTGTCTTTTTCATTGGGTTTAGAAATTCTAGCAGCTTCATCATAGAAGTAAATGACATGCCCATCAATATTTTCTACCAAGAGATCTTTAACCATAGAAACACTAGGTTCTACTTTAATTTGTTCAAAGGGCTTAGGTGCTCTAATATTACTTTTGCGAACCAGAGTTGATACCTTAGCATGTTCCTTTATCCTAATAGGGAAAGGTAGTTTCTCAGTGTAAGCACTAGGCACAAATGGATCAACATTGTAAACGATAGTTTCTTCTTTAGTTATGACCGGTTCTTTAATTTATTCTTTAATAGGGGGATGATATTTAAACCACTTCTCTTTAGGTAGATCAACATGAGCAGCAAATGATTCACAAAATGAGGCTACTATCTCAGAGTCAAGTCCATATTTAGTGTTAAACTTATGAAAAGCATCGGTATTCATAAAAGATTTAACACAATCAAATTCAAGTTTTATACCTGACTCATTACCTTCATCGAGTTCCCAATCTTCAGAGTTTCGTTTAATTATTTCCAAGAGATCCCACTTGAATTCAATAGTCTTATTCATGAAAGAACCAATACAAGAAATATCGAGCATGGTTTGGTCATTATGAGAAAGCCGAGCATAAAAATTTTGAATAATAACTTCTCTTGGGATATCATGATTGGGGCATGAACATAACATTGACTTAAGCCTCTCCCAAGCTAGAGCAATACTTTCTCCTTCACGAGTACAAAAATTATATATATAATTTCAATCACGATGAACTAGATGCATAGGATAAAACTTCTGGTGGAATTCCAATTATAAATGATTCCAGATCCATGATCCAATATCATCACATAGCCTATACCATCCCAATGCTTTTCCTTTAAAATATAAAGGGAAAACCTTATTCTTAACTTCATCTCCAGATAAACCTGCAAGCTGAAATAGTCCACAAATTTCTTCCACATTGATTAGGTGCATATCAGGATGTTCCATTCCATCTCCTGCATAAGGACTAGCTAGCAGATGTTCTAACATACCCAAAGGAATTCATAACAAATATTTTCAGTAGGAACTGTAGGTTGAGGGGCAAATAATTGTGGTTCCGGTCGACGTGAAGAGACCCCGAACAAACCCCTCAAAGGATTACTTTCCATAGTAACAGGTGACAATAAATTTCAACACGTAGTATAAAAAAATTCCTTATCGATTTCCACGTACCAAGAGTGCTTCACTCCCCGGCAACGGTGCCAAAAAAGAATCTTGATGACCCACAAGTATAGGGGATCATCGTATTCCTTTCGATAAGTAAGAGTGTCGAACCCAACGAGGAGCAGAAGGATACAATAAGCGGTTTTTAGCAAGGTAATTTCTGCAAGCACTGAAATTGTGAGTAGCAAGTGTTTTGATAGCAAGGTAATTTGTAATGAGCAAGTAACGGTAACAATAGGTATCGTGCCGCAAGGTAGCCCAATCCTTTTGTGGAAAAGGACAAGCCAAAACTATCTCTTATGGTGAGCAAAGAGTTCTTGAGGGTACACGGGAATTTCATCTAGTCACTTTCATCATGTTGGATTTATTCGTGTTTGCTACTTTGATAATTTGATATGTGGGTGTACCGGTTCTAAGGTGTTGTTCTTACTTGAACTAACAACATACTTATGGTTAACCCCCCTCGCAAGCATCCGCAACTACGAGAAAAGTATTAAGACAAAGTCTAACCACAACATTAAACATGTGGACCCAAATCAGCCCCTTACGAAGTAGCGCATAAACTAGGGTTTAAGTTTCTGTCAATCTCGCAACCCATCATCTAATAAGTAATCCACAATGCATTCCTTTAGGCCCAAGGATGGTGAAGTTTCATGTAGCTGACGTTCACATGACACCACTAAGGGAATCACAACATACATATCATCAAAATATCGAACACATATCGAATTCACATGATTACTTGCAACATGACTTCTCCCATGATCTCAAGAACAAAAGTAACTATTCACAAATAATATTCATGCTCAAGATCAGAGGGGTATTAAATGGCATAATGGATCTGACCATATGAGCTTCCACCAAATAAACCATGTAGCAATCAACTAGACAAGGTAATCAACACTACTAGTCATCCACATGTACCAATTTGAGGTTCCGATACAAAGATTGAACACAAGAGATGAACTAGGGTTTGATATGAGATGGTGTTGTTGAAGATGTTGAGGAAAAATGGACACCCGAAGATGAGAGGGTTGTTGGTGATGATGATGGCTTCGATAAAATCCTCCTCTAGGAGGGAAGTTCCCCCGGCGGAATCGCTCCGCCGGAGGGCAAAAGTGCTCCTTCCCAAGTTCCCCCACGAGGCGGTGAAGCTTCGTCCCGAAAGTCCTCCCTGGATTTTTTCTAGGTTATGTGGGATTAAATACCAGAAGATGGGCTACCCTCCACCAGGGCACGGGGCAGGGGGGCAGGCACACCCTGGTGGAGGGTGGCCACCTGGTGGCCCCCTCCGATAGTTCTTTGCTCCAAAAAATTTATTTAATATATAAAAATTCTCCATGAATTTTCAGCTTCATTGGAGTTGTGCAGAATAGGTATCTTTGACGCGCTTTTTCAGGGTGTTCAATTCCAGTTGCTGACATTCTCCCTCTTGATGTAAACCTTGCAAATTAGAATTACTTCCCAAAGCCTTATTATGCATAAAACATTATAAATAAAATTAATAAAACATGATGCAAAATGGGCGTATAAGTCATATTTGTGTAAAACGCATGAAGAAGCTCCATGCTGATGGACTTTTGGAGTCACTTGATTTTGAATCACTTGACACACGTGAACCATGCCTCATGGGCAAGATGACTAAAACCCCGTTCTCCAGAACAATGGAGCGGGCAAGTGACTTGTTGGAAATCATACATACTGATGTGTGCGATCTGATGAGCATTGAGGCGCGAGGTGGATATTTTTAATTTCTCACCTTCACCGATGACTTAAGTAGATATGGGTATATTTACTTAATGAAACACAAGTCTGAAACGTTTGAAAAGTTCAAGCAATTATAGAGTGAAGTTGAGAATCATCGTAATAAGAATATTAAATTCCTATGATCTAATCAAGGAGGAGAATATCTGAGTTATGAGTTTGGCGGTCACTTAAGACAATGTGGAATTGTTTCACAATTGACACCGCTTGGAACACCACAGTTTAATGGTGTGTCCGAACATCGTAATCGAACCTTATTGGGTATGGTGCTTTCTATGATGTGTCTTGCCAATTTGGCACTATCATTTTGGGGTTATGCGTTAGAGACAGCTGCATTCACTTTCAATAGGGCACCATCAAAATCCATTGAGACGACGCCATATGAGTTGTGGTTTGGCAAGAAACCAAAGTTGTCGTTTCTTAAAGTTTGGGGATGCGATGCTTATGTCAAAAAGCTTCAGCCTGAAAAGCTGGAATCCAAAGTGGGGAAATGTGTGTTCATAGGATACCCAAAGAGACGCTTGGGTACACCTTCTATCTCAGATCCGAAAGAAAAGTGTTTGTCGCTAAGAACGGGTAATTTCTCGAGAAAGAGTTTCTCTCGAAAGAATTGAGTGGGAGGAAGATAGAACTTGATGAGGTTGTTGAACCTTTGTTTAAACCAGAGAGTAGCGCAACACAGAAAGATGTTTCTGTGGAGACTACATCGGTTGAAGAGGAAACAGATGATGGTGATCATGAAGCTTCGGATCAAGTTGCTATCAAACCTCGTAGGTCGACAAGGACACGTATTGTCCTGAGTGGTACGGTAACCCTGTCTTATAGGTCATGTTGTTGGACAACGATGAACCTACGAGCTATGGAGAAGCGATGATGGGCCGGGATTCCAACAGATGTTTAGAGGCCATGAAATCCGAGATGGGATCCATGTATGAAAACAAAGTATGGACTTTGGAAGTATTACTTGAAGGGTGAAAGGCCATTCATAATAAATGGATCTTTAATAAAAAGACAGACGCGGACGGTAATGTCACCGTCTATAAAGCTTGACTTGTGGCGAAAGGTTTTTCACAAGTTCAAGGAGTTGACTACGATGAGATGTTCTCACCCGTAGCGATGCTGAAGTCCGTCGGAATCATGTTAGCAATAGCTGCATTTTTCGATTATGAAATTTGGCAGATGGATGTCAAAACAGTGTTCCTTAACGGTTTCCTTAAGAAAGAATTGTATATGATGCAACCAGAAGGTTTTCTTGATCCAGAGAATGCTGACAAAGTTTGCAAACTCCAGCAATCCATTTATGGACTGGTGCAAGCATCTTGGAGTTCGAATTTTTGCTTTGATGAGGTGATCAAAGCGTTCGGGTTTATACAAGTTTACGGAGAAGCTTGTATTTACAAGAAATTGAGTGGGAGCTCTATAGCATTTCTAATATTATATGTGGATGACATATTGCTGATCGTAAACAATATATAATTTTTGGAAGGCGTGAAGGAATATTTGAATAAGAGATTTTCAATGAAGGAGCTAGGCGAAGTTGTTTTCATATTAGGCATCAAGATCTATAGAGATATATCAAGACGCTTAATAGGACTTTCACAGAGCACATACCTTGACAAAGTTTTGAAGAAGTTCAAAATGGATCAGTCCAAGAAAGGATTCTTGCCTGTATTGCAAGGTGTTAAGTTGAGTAAGACTCAATGCCCAGTGACTGCGAAGGATAGAGAAAAGATGAGTGTCATGCCCAATGCTTCTGTCATAGGCTCTATCATGTATGCAATCTTGTGCACAAGACCAGATGTCAGCCTTGCCATAAGTATGGCCGGAAGGTTTCAAATTGATCCAGGAATGGAACAATGGACTAAGGAAATGTTTCTCGTTTATGGAGGTGATCAAGATCTCGTCATAAAGGGTTACGTCGATGCATGCTTTGACACTGATCCGGATGAACCGGATATGTATACATTCTCAAACCGTATGCATATGTATTCTCAATGGGGGAGCGGTAAGCTAGTGCAGTTCCAAGCAAAGTGTGGTAATTGATTCTACATGTGAAGCAGAGTACATAGATGCCTCGGAGGAAGCAAAGGAAGGTGTGTGAATGTAGGAGTTCATGACGGATCTTGGAGTTGCGCCCGGTGCACTGGACCCAATGACTCTATTCTATGACAACACTGGTGCCATTGCTCTAGCCAAGGAACCAAGGTTTCACAAAAGGACCAGACACATAAAGCGATGCTTCGATTCCATCCGCGATTACATCAAGGAGGAGGACATAAATATTTGCAAAGTACACACGGATCTGAATGTCGCAAACCATTGACTAAACCTCTTCCATGGGATAAACATGATCAACACCATAACTGTATGGGTGTTAGATTCATCACAATGTAAATCACAAGGCGATGTGAGCTAGATTATTGACTCAAGTGCAAGTGGGAGACTATTGGAAATATCCCTTAGAGGCAACAATAAATTGGTTATTATTATATTTCCTTGTTCATGATAATCGTTTATTATCCATGCTATAATTGTATTGATTGGAAACTCAAATACATGTGTGGGTACATAGACAACACTGTATCCCTAGTATGCCTCTAATAGACTAGCTCGTTGATCAAAGATGGTCGAGGTTTCCTAGCCATAGACATGAGATGTCATTTGATAATGGGATCCCATCATTAGGAGAATGATGTGATGGACAAGACCCAAACTATAAATGTAGCATATGATCATGTCAGTTTATTGCTATAGTTTTTCTACATGTCAAGTATATGTTCCTATGGCCATGATATCATGCAACTCACTAACACCAGAGGAGTACCTTTTGTGTATAAAATGTCGCAACGTAACTGGGTGACTATAAAGGAACTCTACAGGTATCTCCAAGGGTGTCTGTTAGGTTGCCATGGATCAAGACTGGGATTTGTTACTATGTGTGACGGAGAGGTATCTCAGGGCCCACTCAGTAATACAACATCATAATGAGCTTGCAAGAAAAATGACTAAAGAGTGATCCATGGGATCTTGTATTACGGAATGAGTAAAGACACTTGCCGGTAACGAGATTGAACTAGGTATGGAGATACCAACAATCCAGTCTCGAGCAAGTAACACACCAATGAACAAAGGGAACTACATACGGGATTAACTGAATCCTTGACATAGAGGTTGAACCGATAAAGATCTTCGTAGAATATGTAGGAACCAATATGGGCATCCAGGTCCCGCTATTGGTTATTGGTCGTAGAGGTGTCTCGGTCATGTCTACATATTTCTCGAACCCGTAGGGTGTGCACACTTAACGTTTGGTGTTGTTTTTGTATAGTTGAGTTATGAATGTTGGTGACCTAAGGTTGTTCAGATTCCCGGATGAGTCTCGTACATCACAAGGAGCCCCAAAATGGTCCAGAGGTAAAGATTTATATATAGGAAAGTGGTATTCGAGTTCTAGAAAGGTCTCGGGCATTATTAGTATTGTACCCGGAGTGTCGAAAGGGTTCCAGGATTCCACCGGGAGGGTCCTGCCCAGCCCGGAGGGCCATATGGGCCTAGGAGGTGGTGCACCAGCCCCTGGTGGGCTTGGCAGCTGACCAACTAGGGCCCAAGCGCCCTAGTTGTAGGTGAGGGAGACTCCTCCCTAGGCATCCCACCTCCCTTGTGGGAGGTGGACACCTCCCTCTTGTGGCGGACAAGGCCCTAGGGGAAACCCTAGGGCGCCTCCACCTACCCCCCCCCCTTCCTCCTATATATATGTGAGGGGAGGGATGGCTGCGGCACCTTAAGCCACGGCGTAGCCTCTCCCTCCCTCATAGATCGTCTCTCCTCTAGATTGGTTGAGTAGTGCATGGCGAAGCCCTGCCGGCTTAGCTCCACCGCGCCGCCACCATGCCATTGTGCTTCCGGAGAACTCATCTACCTCTCTGCCCTCACTTGCTGGATCAAGAAGGCAGAGATCGTCATCAAGCTGTACGTGTGCTGAACGCGGAGGTGTCGTTCGTTTGGCACTATATCCTGATTGGATCATGGGACGGCTTGCGATTTGGATCGCGAAGACATTCGACTACATCAACCGTGTTTCTTAACGCTTCCCGCTTAGCAATCTACAAGAGTATGTAGATCCAATCTATCCTCTCATAGATTCTAATCTCCTAGATTGATCTTGGTGAAGCGTAGGAAATTTTTTGTTTCCCATGCAACGTTCCCCAATAGTTATAAATGCATGAGTTGCTCTATGAGGCCAGGCCAGTGGAGGATAGGCAAATGCACCCATTGATTGCATACAAGCAGGGAATTTTCTCCGCTACCCTTCGTCAAGTCTATATTATGACTCCTGACCATGTGGTAACTGTTTATTTTTTGGAAAACACCAATGGTGTTTTCCAGTACTATTCATCCTAATTGATGTTTAAAATGTTATGCAGCAAACTTGGCTGATTCGAGTTGCGTCTAAGGGCATTTATTCATTTGTTACATATATTCATTGTTCCATGTCTTAAGTTAACAAGAAGTGACACTCCAGTAGCACCACCTGTAAGTACCCTATTTGTATCTTTAAATCTATTTTTGTTAAAGAACTTGATGAATACATAGGACATTATAAATTCTCTTGCTTCATCCTGAAAGGGGTACTGACCTCATTGTCTTCTTTCATGCTTCTGGTGTATAGATTACACACACTAAGAACTAAATGGTAAATATAGTTTTTGCAAGGAAGCCAGTAAGCAGATGCTCGAGCTATTTCAAAGTGATGGATTACTTAATGCAGTCTAATTCGGATATTTTTTCTAATTTTCATTTCCCTACTCAAGATTACTTCCCATGCACACAACTATTTGAAGGTAGAGGAGTATTTATATTTCTGAATTATGTCATATACATGTTTATATTGTTGGCCCAGTCTCCATTCTTTCGCTCATTTCCACAATAATTTCCTCTCTACTTCCCTATGTGCAAGTGTTCCATGTAGATTTTAGGTAAGAGCATATAGTATGGATGCATAAATATATTATTCTAAAAGTTCATCTTTTGTATGGTTGATGGCATATCACTAAATCAGAATAGTGCTTTATAAATTATGGATTTTCTATGGCGAGAGAAATTATGAACCTTTATATGTTCTCTCAAGACAAGGTTAGAAGTTTGTTGAACATTCACATGCTACTTTTGCTCATTTTGTTTGCTCAGGTACATTTAAGAGTTTCCTGGTATCGCGAGGTTACTCAATATTTCACAAAGATACCATTGAATGAGCACCTATGATGCACGTGAGATTTTAAAAACAACAACTTAGACCTACAAAAATGCTACCAATTTGATCTAAATTCCCATGATGTTGTATTTAAGCAAAACCTTGGATTTTACAAGGCGTGTTATTAAACTATTGTGGAAGGCAATTTTATTGTCCACTTGATAAAATTCATATTCTTCCATTCCCCTTTAAGGATCACATTCACCAAGATATTACTATCGTATATCGCTTAATATTGTTGGGGAGCGAAGCATGGAAAACAAAAAAATCCTACGAACACCCAAGATCTATATATGGAAATGCATGGCAACGAGAGTGGAGAGTGTGTCTACATACCCTCGTAGACCGTTAAACGGGAGTGTATATTACGCAGTTGATGTAGTATACTCTTCATGATCCAATCGCTTTCCGATCTGATCCAGTGCCAAACAGACGGCACCTCCACGTTCAGCACAGGTGTGGCTTGATAACGTCTCCGCCTCCTTGATCCAGCAAGAGAGGGCGGATAAGTAAATGCGATCTCGACTAGCAGGACAACATGGTGGAGATGGTGGTGGAGCAGTGCCAATAGGGCTTTGCCAAGCACCTCCTGAACTGCGAACGAGGAAGAACCGACGAAGATATGAGAGGAGCTACCCAACAGAGGGGGACGAATTAGCGCCTTGCTACCCTCCTCACCCCTCCTCTATTTATATGAGCAAGGGGCACAGCCCCCTTTTACCCTCCTCCAAGGAGGGGGTGGCGGCCAAAAAGGAGGGAGGAGTGCCCTCCAAGCCAAGTGGAGGGCCCTTCCCCTTAGGATTTCCCCTTCCCTTGGTGCATGGGCCTTGTGGGGCTGGTGCCCTTGGCCCAATAAGGATAGGGCGAACCCCCTACATCCCATGCACGTCATATGGGCTAGAGGGACCATTCCACATTCCTTCGTGACCCTCCAGAACCTTTAGGAAGCTTCCCAATACAATATAGGAAAAACCCAAAACTTTTTCGCTAGCCAAAATATGACTTACCATATATAAATCTTTGCCTCTGGACCATTCCGGAGATCCTCATGACGTCTAGGATATCATGAAAGACTCCTAACAACATTTGGTAACCAACGTACAGATTGCAACACTACTCTAGCGTCATCAAACGTTAAGCATGTGGACCCTACGAGTTCGAGAATCATGTAGATATGAACGAGACTCCTCTTCGGTCAATAGCAGATAGCAGGACTTGTATGCCCATATTTGTTCCTACATATTCCATGAACATCTTTATCGGTCGAACCATGATGTCAAGGATTCAATCAATCCCGTATGCAATTCCCTTTGTCCATCGGTATGTTACTTGCCTGAGATTCGATCGTTGGTATCTCCATACCTAGTTCCATCTTGTTACTGACAGGTCTCTTTATTGGTTACGTAATACAAGATCAAGTGACTAACTCATTAGTCACATTGCTTGCAAGCTTCTTGTGATGTTTTATTGCCAAGAGGGCCCAGATATACCTCATCATCATACGAAGTGACAAATCACAGTCTCGATTCGTGCCAACCCAACAGACACCCTTGGAGATACCAGCAGAGCACCTTTATGATCACCCAGTTATGAAGTGACATTTTATAGCACACACGGTATTCCTCTAGCGTCAGGGAGTTGCATGATCTCATGGTCTTAGGAACACATACTTGACATGAAGAAAGCAGTAGCAATAAACTTAAGTGATACAATCATATGCTAAGCTTATGGATGTGTCTTGTTCATCACATAATTCTCCTAGTTATGTGATCCCATTATCAAATGGCAACGCATGTCCATGGTCAGGAAACCTTAACCATCTTCGATTAACGAGCTAGTCTAGTAGAGGCTCGATAGGGACACAGTGTTGTCTATGCATCCACACATGTATTCGAGTTTCCGATCAATACAATTCTAGCATGGATAATAGACGATTATCATGAACAAGGAAATATTATAATAACCAATTAATTATTTCCTCTAGGGCATATTTCCAACAAATATGTCCGGCGAAATTACTTTGTAAAAATGTTGAAGTTTCTTTATGCCATGCCATCCATAATTACTTCGAAAATACTTTGTTGTTCATCACATCTTCCAATATTAATTAATTGTAGGGCAAGGTATATATATATATATATATATATATATATATTCTCGGAGTTATAGCAAGGTGGTGATGTTTTATATGTAGCTTGAAAATCTTTAACCAGTTGGTTCTGTGGGTAATTGACCATAATATTCTTTGTTCTGATTGTTCATCTATTGTCCTTACTTTGAATGATATGAGCAGGAGGATTCATCTTACTTACCAATGTATCATTAGTCATGTGTCATTCTAAAGTATCTTCGGATAAGAAACATTTATTCATCATTTTGTCAATCTTTTTAGGAGATTTATTTCATAAGTAAAACACCAACTGTTGGCATTATTTTCCACAGGAACGCGCGAGCAGTGATCTAGTATATAGAGTGTGACACCCTCTCATCTCGTATGTTACAAGTGGAAGAATTAATGGAACCCACTAGAAGGTAATGCTCCACTCATCTATGGTGACAGTTTAAATGTGTTGCATGGCTGTTGGCCTTCGCATACCCGAGTAGGTTATACAATAGAGTGGTCGACGGTCATCTGAGTAGCTAACACGCTGACCGAGTAATGTTGTCCTAGATGCTTGTCTGAGTGTTGACATAGATGTCATCCGGGTAGATAGTATGTTCGACATCGAGTAACTTCCTTTATGATGAGATTGATCTGGACCCACCTGATGTGTGGACGTCATGCTTTATGATATTTTGACCCTTCATGGTCTACCTATTATGCGTATCCGCAACAGGACGCAGAGGATGCGAAGATAATGTTGACGGATGAAAGCCTCTTGGATGAGCAAGCAAAAAAGTGGCTTGTGGAGAAGAACAAGAGATCAACAGCCGTTGGGAGTACGAGGTGGCGAGGGCATCTAAGGTAGAAGCGAAGCATGCCGCAAGGATGTAGACTGAGCATGCGGCCCGGATGCGGGCGGAGGACACAAAGATGGCTTCGGAACAGGCGGCATGGATGGCGTCCGGCGAGTGATCCAGCTAGCCAGCGGGCGATCCGTCACACTCGAACATTGATTTCTTTTTGACATGTCTGGATTCTTGAAGCATGATTTGTTTTGCTTTGTCGTGTTTATTCTGAACTATTGAATTTGGATGATTATTACCATATGATCAACATGCTTGGATTGTATGGATTTGAAGATTCACATTTGAGGTGTGTGGATGTGCAGCAACCCAAATGAGGGGTCGCCCGGCGCTGTCCGTGGACGCGCCTCATACACTCGCAGACGTATAGGGGGCAGATTTTCCAAGTCCAACTGTATATGCTCTTAGGTCCAATTATTTCATATACATTGTGGGTGTTGTAAAAGCGCGGGCTCCACCTTCCTTTTGGGCGGGCCATGGGTGTAGGAGACTGACGTGGTTCGCGTCCGAACTCCCGCAAAGTCCCCACAAGTTTGGTTCCGGTTTGAGGGAAATGTAATCTAGATCACGTGATGGACCGATACAGTCTCGCATTGGATGCCTTATGGAGTCCAAACCTATGCCGATGATTTGAGGGTCGGCGTTGGAGATGCCCTTATTAAATCTAGTGCAAACAAATTCCGCAAAAAAAATAAGGATTGTAATCCTAGGAATCAAATAATCAAAATAGAAAAACAAAAACTAAAAATTAGAATCCACCAAGATTCCTTAGAAAATATGGGGTGCGTTCATATTTCAGTATATGGATTTATGTTATGCCTATTTATTTACATTGTATACGTGAGCGTGCAGGTAACCTTACCACTTTAATACTAGACTAGGTAGGAAGTGCTGCTTGCCGCACCCGACAGTGGTGATGTCGGGTACATTCATATCCAATCTGATAATAAAGTCATAAGAGGATTGTAAATATAAAAAATCGCAATGATATTGGTTCAGTACAGTGCCATACATCAAATCATTATCTATAAATAAGATGTGAACTTAAGATGGGCACTGTCGGGTACATTCATATCTAGTCATAAGAGCATTGTAAATATAAAAATGGCAATGATATTGGTTCAGTACAGTGCCATACATCAAATCATTATATGTAAATAAGATACAAATTTAAGATGATTATAGACATGGATAATATATTGACAAAGATGATGAACAGTTCAGAAATGCGGAAAGAGAATTCTGGTTTATAACATTGGTAGTCACATGAAATTTATCTGAAAATGAATAGTACAAAGGATGCATTGAGCTTATATAAGCATACGAAGGCAAGCTATGTAGACATAAATCGACATCATCGCTATAATAGTTCATAGATCCAAATATATAGACCATATATATTCTGCTTATAGACACCACCAGTAAATATATGGTAGATGACTTAGTTGTCTCATCGTGATCTATTCTCATATTGCCTTCCCGTTGCCTTTGACTTATACCTGCAAAAAAAACAAAGAACAACATTAGTGGCTACATAAGTGATTAGAATAATAATACTGACAAATATAGCCAATGTCTAAAGATACTAATCACAATCACAATTTATTCTGGAGGTTACTTGATAATTAGCATGAATATGTGGAAAGTGCGGCTTGTCGCAACCCCCTGCCACAACCATATCGAACCTGGTAGGTCACCCCTTCAGCTATATCCAACCCGTAAGGTCACGCTTCATATGATGAAAGGGAGAAGTGCACAAGTTTAAAACATTATAACAAAACCAAAGCAGAATCATGGCACAAAACTTATTTACTATGCTTCCAACTTGGTGGGAGACGATTCATATTCGGTTAAAGGTGTTATGCCAAAAACAAAGCACGATAGCAGCATCACCCAGTCCACTACTAGATACATAATATATATTCCATAGATTGAAGGAAATTTAGAGATCATTGATTCCAGAATTCAGATTTCTTAAAGTAAGTAATTGAAGGAACTAAGCACTTATACCAGTAATGGTTTAGTTCATTGCATTACTTTGAGCATGTCATAGAAAATGTCACATGATATACCAAAAGCAAGTCCTACCAGTAGCCTAAGAGAACCAATATATATAGCTCTGTGGCATATGGTGTTGGTAGTGTATTGGATAGTTGTGTCTGAAAATCTTGCTCGTTCGAAGATCTTGCTTGTCTAGGTGTTGCCTAAAAAAAGAGGTGTTGTCCAAAAGACATGTTCATAGAATTCTAAAGAGATGGAGGTGAACCTAGCATGGGAATATATGAACTTTGCAACCCAAAAAAGTATATCCGTAAGTATGGTCCAAAAGACACAACAACAGTAAAACATCTTCCCAGTTTGATGGAGGTACTGCCAAAAGGAGGGCAAGAAATATCAAATTAGAACAAAGTGCAAACCTGAAAAATGAATATTTCTACTGGAACAGAAATAACATAAAGCAAGCCTGATAAATAAACTACTCAATGTAAAAAAAATGGTAGATTATAGCAATGGATGTAAATCTTAATCAGTTAGGCCTATATCGCCATAATTTGTTCTTCTAATTTTGTAAAAAAAATGATAGTAGTTCGGTACAGGAACCAAAAATAGGAATAAGAAAGAATATAAAAAATAGGGCATTTAACTATTTGTCAAATCGTGAGTTATGTACATGCAACGTAGCTCTTTGAGGTCACTATCAAATGTCGAGTTTCACATGAATGAAATGTCGCTTCGCTAGGTATTCAAAATGAAAAAAAAATGTTAGGTGGAGAAAAAATAAAATATCACTCAATCTATTTGTGCAATAAACACAATATTAGTCGTGGTAGCTAGCTACACAAATCCATAACTCCCTAATCATGTGTACACAAATCCTCCCTACCTCGCTCTCCCCTTCCTATTTTTCGTGTTAGCTCTGGGCAACACGCACCATAGTCAACACCACGAAGGGGTCGAACATACCTAAGCCTTTAAGGACTCGGTAAGAGAGAAAGGAATGAAACACTTCCAAATGGGAGGGGATTCAAAAGGGATCACCAAAGGATAATAAAACGGAAGGTGAATGCCTTCTCTAGCATTCGTTGCGGTGTGAACCTTCGGCAATGCTTATAGTACTCCGAACCCCTACAATATCAGTCACATTTTTTCATCATAAGAATGGAGGTGCATGTACAATAACTTGCAGAATAAATGAGCACACAGGAAAATGTAAGGAAATTCAAAGACATATAAATCAATTGACCAGAACCTTGACTTCCAATCAATCCGCACATCTTGTTATGCTTGCGAAGAGAGACGGACGGCCGTTAGAATCAGATAAATATCTCACCCCATAGGTCGTACCTTACACAGCAGCATGCCGACTACTGCACCATGTTATAGTGGAAGGAGAAACCAAAGACCAAGGACCATTTCAAAATCTACTAAATAGACCATTCAAGGCCATTATATTTATGCAATGAGTTTCATCCCATAAAGCTCAGAATTATGGTCAGAATCTATATAAAAATACAAGCCATCAGTAGAAGTAGTTGACAGTAAACTATATAGAAGCATCAATCACCATGATAAAAGCATAGCGAGAATAAGCCTAGAAAATTAACAGCCTAAGACATCGCAGTTTTCTATTCACGCTTTTAGTCATGAATATCCAAAAAGATGTAGACCTACACACTTAAAACACAACAGATTCAAAAGCACATCTTACATTTAATTTCTTAATCCAGTCCAAGATATGTGAGCAGTTGCGTGTGTGTGTGTGAGAGAGAGAGAGAGAGAGATGTTAAGTTTGATGAAGTGTCTCAATCTCCATACATTGGAGACCCGCGTTATATATATTGATTGGAGAGGAGATTACAAAGGAGTCGGTTTGCCAAAGCTAACCGAATTACATAGAGATAAAGGTTACACGAGATAAGAGATAGGAGAGCATCCTAACAATTCTAATCTCCTTGCTAACTCAACCGGTATAGGAAATATCTCTAGAATTACATGTCTAACACTCTCTCTTAATCTGAACTTCTCAACTTTAGATTACGCTTGAATTCCTCAAAAAGTTTTATAGGCAAGGCTTTTGTAAAGCCATCAGCAACTTGATGTTTCGATGAAACAAACCATACTTCCTACTCTTTGTTTGCAACTCTTTCCCTAACAAATTGATAACCAATCTCAATTCGCTTGGTTCTAGCATGGAAGACCGGATTGGCAGAAAGATAAGTATCTCCCAAATTGTCACACCAAATACATGGAGTTTGTGTGTGATATATACCAAGTTCACCAAGCATAGATTTAACCCATATGATTTCTGTTGTTGCATTCGCCAATGCCTTGTATTCTGCCTCAGTACTTGATCGTGACACTGTTGCATGTTTCTTTGCACACCATGAGATTAAGTTAGGTCTAAAGAAAACTGCAAAGCCATCTGTTGATCTTCTATCATCCAAGCAGCCTGTCCACCAATGTGGAAGATGATTTTGTGAAGGTTAAACCAACACTCAAAGTATGCTTTACATATCTCAGTATACGTTTAGCAGCAGCCCAATGAAGTGAGGTAGGTGCCTCAAGAAACTGACACACTTTATTAATAGCAAAGGAGATGTCAGGCCTGGTAAGAGTTAAATACTGAAGTGCACCAACTAAGCTTCTGTATTTAGTGTCATCTTCATGACCTAGAGGTACTCCTTCCATAAGTGACAATTTTTCAGAACTAGACAATGGGGTTGTGGATGGTTTGCAGCCTTGCAGCCCTGCCTTGCTCAAAAGATCAGTGGTATATTTTTCTTGAGAAAGGTGAAGGCCTCCCTCTTTATTTCTTGTGACCTCAATGCCAAGAAAATAATGTAAGTCACCAAGATCTTTGAGAGCAAAATCAGAGTTCAAGTCCTTCGACAAGGTTGTAGTCGCTTCAGTGACAGAGCTTGTAACAATGATATCATCAACATAGATAAGCACAAAGATAATGGCATTGGACTTTTTGCAAATAAACAATGATGTGTCAGATTTGGAGGGAATAAAACCAAGTGCTTGTAACTTGAGACTCAAGTGAGAGTACCATGCTCGGGGTGCCTATTTCAGACCATAAAGGGATTTATCAAGCCTACAGATGTGAGTAGGTTTGTGAGGATCTACAAAACCAGGAGGTTGCTGCATATAAACTTCCTCTTCCAAAACACCATGAAGAAACGCATTCTGCACATCTAGATGACGGAGACTCCATCCTCTGGACACAGCAATGGAGAGAACAAGTCGAATTGTGCCAGCTTTAACAATAGGACTAAATGTGTCCTCATAATCAAGACCATACCTCTGTTTGAAAAGTTTGGCAACAAGGCGAGACTTGTAGTGATCAATGGTGCCATCAGACTTTCTTTTGACACAGAAAACCCACTTACAGTCAATGACATTGAGCCCTGGACGAGAGGGAACAAGATGCCATGTGTGGTTTTTTTGAAGAGCACTAAATTCCTCTTGCATGGCCTTGGCCCATTTTGGATCAGCAAGGGCGGCGGACGTAGTGCAGGGCTCATCTACAGAAATAGGAGAAACAACCAGGCCAAATTTAGTCTTGTAGTTGATCGGTTGGATTGTACCATCGCGAAGCCATGTACGAGGTGTAGGGGGTGGCGATGAAGTCATCACAGAAGATCCGGGAGAGGCCACGTCGGTCGGTGTAGAAGGATCAGGTGATCCCGAGGCCGGGGAGGCTGGATCGTCTGTGCGGGCACGGTTGAGCGAGGGTGGTGAGGACGGCGTAGAAGATCCAGGGGAGCCGACCGAGTCAGGCTCGGATCGCACGCTAGAGCCACCCGATTCGCCGTTGGCCAGCGTGTTGGAGAGCAAGCCCCACCTGGTGTAGACCAGCAGGTCAGGTGCGTAGCGCCTGGTCGGGCTGTCCCCCGCAGGTGATTGGTGGACCGTGCAGGAGAGGGTCGGCCTGGTTGGGGATGGGCGTGTGGCAGAGGCAGGGTAGCCGGGGCGATGCACCGCGGGAGCCGCACCAGGAGAGGTTGGCGGACATGGCTCGGATCCCGGCGCCAGATGCTTGGAGGCAGGCACAAGCTGCCGCATGGATCCCGGAGAGGATTGCGTGGGGTCAGCTATAGCAGCCAAAAATTCCCCTGAGCCATTATTTTCTGTAGAAAAATCACCATTGAAACTAGCATTTGGACTGGTATTGCATCCTGCAGTAGGTAACTCAACCGGTATGTCAGAGAAATTAGTCACAATTGGGTCATCACTAGTATCATTACCCACATTAGGAATACCAGATAAATGAGATGGAAAAGGCAGAATCTCCTTCCTAAGAAGGGCACTGGCGTTGGGATGAATCTTGGAAAAAGGAAACTAGGTTTCATCAAAGACAACATCACGGGAAATGTAGACACGACCAGTGGAGACGTCAACGCATTTGACACCTTTGTGTTGAGCACTATATCCAAGAAAAACGCATTGCTTGGAGCGATACATGAGTTTACGAGTGTTGTATGGGCGAAGGTTTGGCCAACATGCACAACCAAAAACACGTAAAGTGGAGGAGTCGGGCGTGACATGAAGTAGTCTTTCAGTGGGGGTTTCATTGGATATAGTACGACTTGGCCACATATTTATTAGCTGAACAACAGTTAGAAAAGCTTCACCCCAAAATTTTAATGGCATGGAGGCAGAAGCAAGGATGGCTAGACCTACTTCAACAATATGTCTATGTGTGCGCTCGGCAGAACCGTTTTGTTGGTGAGCATGTGGACAAGAGACGTGGTGAGAGATGCCAAGCTTTTGAAAAAAGGAATTTAATTTTTCATACTCACCACCCCAGTCTGCTTGGACAGCAAGAATTTTGCTATCAAACTTGCATTCAACAAGTGCTTGAAAACTATGAAACACTTGAAACACATTAGCTCGTTTCTTAAGGAGGTAGATCCATGTATATTTGTTATAGTCATCAATAAAACGGACATAATAGGAGTGTCTACCAACAGATGTGGGTGCTGGACTCCATACATCAGAAAAAATAAGTTGCAAGGGTTTGGTTGACACAGTGGTTGATACAGGATAAGGTAACTGGTGACTTTTGGCACGTTGACAAGAACCACAAATAGTTTCTAAATCTATCTCATCAACAACAGGGAGTTTATTTCTACTAAGAATTAGATGAACTGTGGAAAACGAAGGATGACCTAAGCGATTGTGCCATCTTTCAGCAGAGAGCTTGATGGCACCATACACTTGTTTATTGTAGCAGCAATACTAAGGAAGCAAAGCATAGAGTCCTTGCACACACACACCCCTATGGAGAACCTTCTTCGTGACCTGATCCTTGATAAAAAAAAAAGAAGGGGTGAAACTAGAAAGACATTATTGTCAAGGGCAATTCTATGAACGGATAGTAGTATTTTGGATGCATGAGGAATATGTAGAATTTCGTTGAGCTCAAGATTTCTATGTGGGGTTTCGATAAGTGATTTACCAACATGACTAATTTCCATACCTGCACCATTGGTGGTGTAGACTTGATCGTTGCCATGATACTTCGCCTGCATGGTCAGCTTGTCCAATTCTCCTGTGATGTGATTTGTGGCCCCTATGTCCATGTACCAGTTTGTATCAACACCGTATGATGCATCGGCGGCAACTACAATTTTCTTAGGCTGGGAGTTGCTGTTGGGGAACGTTGCATGGGAAACAAAAAAATTCCTACGCACACGCAAGATCTATCCATGGTGATGAGCATCTACGAGAGGGAGAGAGGATCTATGTACCCATGTAGATCGCTAAGCGGCAAGCGGTTGGTGTAGTCGAACGTCTTCACGATCCAAAATGCCGAGCGTCCCGCGATCCAATTACGATCTATCCCAATCAAGCACCGAACGGACGGCACCTCCGCGTTCAGCACACGTACAGCTTGATGATGATCTCCGCCTTCTTGATCCAGCAACAGGGAGCGGAGAGGTAGAAGAGTTCTCTGGCAGCGTGACGTCACCGCGGGGATGGTGGTGGAGCAATTCCGGCAAGGCTTCACCTAAGCACTGCAGAAAACCGATCTAGAGGAGAAACTATGCACTAGAGGACCGGGTAGCATGTGGCTGAAAATCAAGTGCCAAAAACCCTAAAACCTCTAGTATATATAATAAGAAGAGAGGAGGAGGCTTGGCCCAAGGTCCAAGCCATCTAGGCTTCGGCCGAACCAAGGAGGAGAGGAGGATTCCTCCTCCAATCCTAGTAGGACTAGGACTCCTTCCTATTTTGCCTTTTTTGCCTTTTTCCACCTTTTCTCTTTGGGCTTTTCTCTCCCAGCCGCATGGGCCTTGTGTGGGACTTCCACCAGCCCACAAAGGGTTGGTATTCACTCTCCCACAGTCCATGTAGCCTCTTGGGTCGAAATACCCCTCCCGATGGTCTCCCGGTACACTACCGATGAGCCCGAAACTTTTCCGGCGACCAAAATAGGACTTCCTATATATCAATCTTTACCTCCGGACCATTCCGGAGCTCCTCATGACGTCCGGGATCTCATTCGGACTCCGAACAACCTTCAGTCACCACCATGCATAACTCTATACTACCGAAACGTCACCAAACCTTAAGTGTGCAGACCCTGCGGGTTCGAGAACTATGTAGACATGACCGAGACACCTCTACGGTCAATAACTAATAGCGGGACCTGTATGCCCATATTGGTTCCTAAATATTCTACGAAGATCTTTATCGGTCGAACCTCTATGTCAAGGATTCAGTTAATCCTGTATGATGTTCCCTTTGTTCTTCGGTATGTTACTTGCCCGAGATTCGATCGTCGGTATCTCCATACCTAGTTCAACCTCTTTACCGGCAAGTCTCTTTACTCGTTCCGTAATACAATATCCCGTGACTAACACTTAGTCACATTTCTTGCAAGGCTTATTGTGATGTTGTATTACCTAGTGGGCCCTGAGATACCTCTCCGTCACACGGAGTAACAAATCCTAGTCTTGATCTATGCCAACTCAACAGACACCCTCGGAGATACCTATAGAGCACCTTTACAGTCACCCAGTTACGTTGCGATGTTTGATACACACAAGGCACTCTTCCGGTGTCTGTGAGTTACATGATCTCATGGTCATAGGAACATATACTTGACATGTAGAAAACAGTAGCAATAAACTGACACGATCATATGCTACGTTTGTAGTTTGGGTCTTGTCCATCACATCATTCTCCTAATGATGTGATCCCGTTATCAAATGACATCACATGTCAATGGCTAGGAAACCTTGACCATCTTTGATCAACAAGCTAGTTCACTAGCAGCATACTAGGGACAAAGTGTTGTCTATTTACCCACACATGTAATGTGTTTCCAATCAATACAATTATAGCATGGATAATAAATGATTATCATGAACAAGGAAATATAATAATAAACACTTTATTTATTGCCTCTAAGGCATATTTCCAACAGTCTCCCACTTGCACTAGAGTCAATAATCTAGTTCACATCACTATGTGATTTACATTGTAATGAATCAAACACCCATGCAGTTCTGGTGTTGATCATGTTTAGCCCTTGGAAGAGGTTTAGTCAACGGGTCTGCAACATTTATGTCCTTCTCCTCGATGTAATCGTGGATGGATTTGAAGCATCGCTTTAAGTGTCTAGTCCTCTTGTGAAACTTTGGTTCCTTGGCCAGAGCAATGGCACCAGTGTTGTCACACAACAGGTTCATTGGATTCAGTGCACTGGGCACTACTCCAATATCTGTCATGAACTGCTTCATCCAGACACCTCCCTTCGCCGCCTCCGAGGCTGTGATGTACTCCGCTTCGCACGTAGAATCGGCTACCACGCTTTGCTTGGAACTACACTAGCTTACCGCTCCCCGTTGAGAATAAATATGTATCCGGTTTGTGACTTAGAGTCATCCGGATCAGTGTCAAAGCTTGCATCGACGTAACCCTTTACGACGAGCTCTTCATCACCTCCATAAACGAGAAACGTTTCCTCGGTCCTTTTCAGGTACTTAAGGATATTCTTGACTGCCGCCCAGTGCTCCATTCCAGGATCACTTTGAAACCTTCTGCCATACTTATGGCAAGGCTAACATCGGGTCTTGTGCACAGCATTGCATACATGATAGAGCCTATGGCTGAAGCATAGGGGATGACACTCATCTTTTCTCTATCTTATGTAGTCACTGGGCATTGAGTCTTACTCAACTTCACACCTTGTAACACAGGCAAGAACCCCTTCTTGGACTGATCCATTTTGAACTTCTTCAAAACTTTATCGAGGTATGTGCTCTGTGAAAGTGCTATTAAGCGTCTCGGTCTATCTCTATAGATCTTAATGCTTAATATGAAAGCAGCTTCTCCTAGGTCCTTCATTGAAAAACTCTTGTTCAAATATTCCTTCACGCTTTCCAGCATTTCTATATCGTTTCCAATCAGCAATATGTCATCCACACATAATATTAGAAATGCTATAGAGCTCCCACTCACTTTCTTGTAAATACGAGATTCTCCATAAACTTGTATAAACTCAAACGCTTTGATCACCTCATCAAAGCGCTTATTCCAACTCCGAGATCCTTGCACCAGCCCATAAATGGATCGTTGGAGTTTGCAAACTTTGTCAGCATTCTCTAGATCGACAAAACCTTCTGGTTGCATCATATACAACTCTTCCTCAAGGAAACCATTGAGGAACGCTGTTTTGACATCCATCTGCCAAATTTCATAATCGAAATAAGTAGCTATTGCCAACATGATTCTGACAGACTTAAGCATCGCTATGGGTGAGAAGGTCTCATCGTAGTCAACTCCTTGAACTTGTGAAAAAACCTTTGCCACAAGTCGAGCTTTATAGACGGTGACATTACCGTCTGCGTCCGTTTTCTTCTTAAAGATCCATTTGTTCTGAATGGCCTTTTGCCCTTCAGGTAATACTTCCAAAGTCCATACTTTGTTTTCATACATGGATCCCATCTTGGATTTCATGGCCTCTAACCATTTCTCGGAATCTGGGCCCATCACCGTTCCTCCATAGCTCGTAGGTTCATTGTTATCCAACAACATGACCTCCAAGACAGGGTTGTCATACCACTCAGGAGCAGTACGTTCCCTTGTCGACCTATGAGGTTCAATAGTAGCTTGATCCGAAGCTTCATGATCATCATCATTAACTTCCTCTTCAACCGTCGTAGGTTCCACAGAAACATCTTTCTGCGTTGCGCTACTTTCTGGTTGAAGTAAAGGTTCAATAACCTCATCAAGCTCTATTTTCCTCCCACTCAATTCTTTCGAGAGAAACTCTTTCTCAGGAAATGTTCCATTCTTAGTGACAAACACTTTGCCTTCGGATCTGAGATAGAAGGTATACCCGACTGTCTCTTTCGGGTATCCTATGAAGACGTATTTCTCCGCTTTGAGTTCTAGCTTTCCAGGCTGAAGCTTTTTTGACATAAGCATCACATCCCCAAACTTTAAGAAACGACAACTTTGGCCTCTTGCCAAACCATAGTTCATATGGCGTCGTCTCAACGGATTTTGATGGTGCCCTATTTAAAGTGAATGCAGCTATCTCTAATGCATAACCCCAAAACGATAGTGGCAAATCAGCAAGACACATCATAGAACACACCATATCTAATAAGGTTCGATTACAACGTTCGGACACACCATTATGCTGTGGTGTTCCAGGCGGTGTCAACTGTGAAACAATTCCACACTGTCTTAAGTAACTGCCAAACGCATAACTCAGATATTCACCTCCTCGATCAGATAGCAGGAATTTAATCTTCTTGTTATGATGATTCTCAACTTCACTTTGAAATTGCTTGAACTTTTCAAACGTTCCAGACTTGTGTTTCATTAAGTAAATATACCCATATCTACTTTAAGTCATCAGTGAAGATGAGAAGATAACGATATCCACCACGCGCTGTAACATATGACCTAAACGGCAGTGCCACAAGAAAGTGGTACTATCATTATCAACTCTACATCTTTTGGCATCAATGTTATGAACATTTGTTTCATCACTATCAAGATTCAATATGAATAAACCCCTCACATTGGGTGCATGACCATAATAGATATTACTCATATAAATAGAACAACCTTTATTCTCTGATTTTAAATGAGTAACCATCTCGCAATAAACCAGATCCAGATATAATGTTCATGCTTAACGCAGGCACTAAATAACAATTATTCAGGTTCATCACTAATCCCGATGGTAATCAAAGAGAGAGCGTGTCGACGGTGATCACATCAACCTTGGAACCATTTCACACGTGCATCGTCACTTCATCCTTTGCCAGCCTTCGTCTATTCCGTAGTTTCTGTTTTGAGTTGCAAATGTGAGCAACCGAACCGGTATCAAATACCTAGGCACTACAACAAGAGCTAGTAAGGTACACATCAATAACATGTATATCATATATACCTTGTTTGTCGTTGGCTGCCTTCTTGTCAGCCAGGTACTTGGGGCAGTTCCACTTCCAGTGACCAGTTCCCTATTGGAAATATGCCCTAGAGGCAATAATAAACTAGTTATTATCATATTTCCTTGTTCATGATAATCGTTTATTATCCATGCTATAATTGTATTGATCGGAGACTTAAATGCATGTGTGGATACATAGACAAAACCATGTCCCTAGTATGCCTCTAATAGACTAGCTCGTTGATCAAAGGATGGTTAAGGTTTCCTAGCCATGGACATGAGATGTCATTTGATAACGGGATCACATAATTGGGAGAATGATGTGATGGACAAGACCCAAATTACAAACGTAGCATATGATCGTGTCAGTTTATTGCTGTTGTTTTCCGCATGTCAAGTATATGTTCCTATGACCATGAGATCATGCAACTCACTGACACCGGAGGGATACTTTGTGTGTATCAAACGTCGCAACGTAACTGGGTGACTATAAAGGTGCACTACAGGTATCTCCGAAGGTGTCTGTTGAGTTGGCATGGATCAAGACAGGGATTTGTTACTCCGTGTGACGGAGAGGTATCTCAGGGCCCACTCGGTAATGCAACATCACAACAAGCCTTGCAAGCAATGTGACTAATATGTTAGCCACGGGATCTTGCATTACGGAATGAGTAAAGAGACTTGCCGGTAACGAGGTTGAACTAGGTATGGAGATACCGACGATCGAATCTCGGGCAAGTAACATACCGAAGAACAAAGGGAACGTTATACGGGATTGATTGAATCCTTGACATAGAGGTTCGACCGATGAAGATCTTCGTAGAATATGTAGGAACCAATGTGGACATCCAGGTCCCGCCATTGGTTATTGGCCGTAGAGGTGTCTCGGTCATGTCTACATAGTTCTCGAACCCGCGGGGTTTGCACACTTAAGGTTCGGTGACGTTTCGATAGTGTAGAGTTATGTATGGTGGTGACCGAAGGTTGTTCGGAATCCCGGATGAGATCCCGGACGTCACGAGGAGCTCCAAAATGGTCCGGAGGTAAAGATTCATATATAGGAAGTCCCACTTTGGTCGCCGGAAAAGTTCCGGGCTCATCGGTAGTGTACCGGGAGACCACCGGGAGGGGTATTTCGACCCAAGAGGCTTTATGGGCTGTAGGAAGATGAATACCAGACCTTAGTGGGCTGGTGGAAGTCCTACACAAAGCCCATGAGGCTGGGAAGAAAATACCAAAAGGAAAAAGGTGGAAAAAGGCAAAAAAGGGCCAAATAAGTAAGGAGTCCTAATCCTACTAGGAGTGGAGGAGGAGGACTCCTCCCTCCTTGGTTTGGCCGATCCAAGGGCTGCCTTTTTGGTAGCCAAGCCTCCTCCTCCTCTCCTCCTATATATACTAGAGGATTTTAGGGTTTTCGCACAAGATTTTCAGCCACGTGCCACCCGTTCCTCTAGTGCATAGCTTCTCCTCTAGATCGGTTTTCTACAGTGCTTAGGCGAAGCCCTGTCGGAATAGCTCCACCACCATCGCCGGAGCGCCGTCATGCTGCCGGAGAACTCTTCCTCCTCTCCGCCTCCTCTTGCTGGATCAAGACGGTGGAGATCGTCATGAAGCTGCACGTGTGCTGACCGCGGAGGTGCCGTCCGTTCGGTACTAGATCGGAAGGATCGTGATCAAGGCCACACGACGTTCGTGATTCGATCGCGGGACGGATCGTGACGAGATCGCGGGACGGTTCGTGATTGGTTTGCGGGACGGTTCATGATTAGATCGCTGGACGCTCGGTGATTTGGATCGTGAAGAAGTTCGACTACACCAACCGCGTTTCTTAACGCTTCCCGCTTAGCAATCTACAAGGGTACGTAGATCCACTCTCCCTCTCGTAGATGCTCATCACCATGGATAGGTTTGCGTGTGCGTAGGAAAATTTTTGTTTCCCATGCGACGTTCCCCAACAGTGGCATCATGAGCTAGGTTGATGGTTCGATGAGATCTCGAGTAGAACACAAAAGGTTTGTGGGCGTTGATGCTTAGATTGCTTCCTCCCTTGGTCGTGTTTTGGTTCAGAGGTATTGTGGGATGAGGCGGCCCGGACCAACCTTCCTCGTACGCTTACGAGAGACCGGTTCCCTCAACTGCACTTGTTGCAACAGATGGCTAGCGGGTGTCAGTTTCTCCTACTTTAGTTGGATCGGATTCGACAAAGGCGGTCCTTGAGAAGGTTAAAAGCAAACTAGTGTATCACCGTTGTGGTTTATGCGTAGGTGAGAATCGTTCTTGCTAGATACCCGTAGCAGCCACGTAAAACATGCAACAACAATTAGAGGACGTCTAACTTGTTTTTGCAGGGTATGTTGTGATGTGATATGGCCAATTACATGATGTGATATATGTGATGTATGAGATGATCATGTGATGTATAGGATTTCACGACTTGCACGTCGATGAGTACGGCAACCGGCAGGAGCCATAGGGTTGTCTTTAATTATTGTATGACCTGCGTGTCAATCATTAAGCGCTATGTAATGTTTTGATGGTGATAGAAGCATGGCTGGCGCCACAACCCCAATGGCAGCACATTGATGGAGATCAAGATGATGGAGATCATGGTGTTGTGCCAGTGACGATGGAGATCATGCCGGTGTTTTGAAGATGGAGATCTTAAACACAAGTTCATGGCCATATCATGTCACTTATGATTTGCATGTGATGTTAATCCTTTTTATGCACCTTGTTTTGCTTAGGACGACGGTAGCATTATAAGGTGATCCCTCACTTAATTTCAAGATAAATTGTGTTCTCCCCGAGTGTGCACCGTTGCGAAAGTTCGTCGTGTTGAGACACCACGTGATGATCGGGTGTGATAGACTCTACGTTCACATACAACGGGTGCAAGCCAGATTTGCACGTGCAGAACACACGGGTTAAACTTGACGAGCCTAGCATGTATAGACATGGCCTCGGAACACAAGAGACCGAAAGGTCAAACATGAGTCATATAGTATATATGATCAACATAATGATGTTCATCATTGCAGCCACCTCAACTCACGTGATGATCGGACTTGAGTTGGTGAATTTGGATCATGTATCACTCGAATGATCGGAGGGATGTCAATTTGAGTGGGAGTTCTTAAGTAATATGATTAATTGAACTCATTATCATGAACATAGTCAATAGTGTCTTTGCAAATTATGTTGTAGATTACTAGCTCGCGCTGTAGCTCCCTTAAATTTTTATATGTTCCTAGAGAAATAGAGTTGAAAGATGTTGGTAGAAATATTGTGGACTGGGTCCGTGATCTGAGGATTGTCCTCATTGCTGCACAGAAGGCTTATGTCCTTAATGCTTCGCTCGGTGCGCCACCCCCTCTAGCGTCGTCTATAGATGTTGTGAACATCTGACAGGCACGTTTCGATGACTACTTGATAGTTTAGTGCGTCATGCATTATGGCTTAGAATTGAGGCTCCGAAACGTTTTGAACGTCACAGAACATATGAGATGTTCTAGGAGCAGAGATTGTAATCTCAGGCTCGTGCCTGTGTTGCGAGATATGAGATCTCCAACAAGATTCTTTGCCTGTAAGATGAAGGAGAATAGCTCAATCGTTGAGCATGTACTTAGATTGTCTGGGTACTACAATCGCTTGAATCAAGTGGGAGTTGATCTTCCAAATAAGATAGTGATTGATATAGTTCTCCAAGTCACTGTCACTAAATCTACTAGAACTTAGTGATGAACTATAAAACACCAGGGATAGAAGTATTGATCCCTGAGTTGTTCGCGATGTTTGACACCGCGAAGGTAGAAATCAAGAAGGAGCATCAAGTGTTGATGGTTAATCAAACCACTAGTTTCGAAAAGGGCAAGAGCAAGGAGGGAAACTTCATGGATAGCAAGTCAGTTGCTGCTCCAGTGAAGCAACCAAAAGTTGAACTCAAACCCGAGACTAAGTGCTTCTATTATGAGGTGAGAGGTCGCTGAAGCGGAACAACCCTAGATACTTGGTAGATAAGAAGGCTGGCAACATCGACAGAAGTATATTTGATATACGAGTTATTGATGTGTACCTTTCTAGTACTCCTAGTAGCACCTGGCTATTGGATACCGGTTCGGTTGCTAAATGTTAGTAACTCAAAATAAAAGCTACGGAATAAACGGAGAACTAGCTAAGGGTGAGGTGACGATGTGTGTTGGAAATGTTTCCAAGGTTGATGTGATCAACATCGCACGCTCTCTCTACCTTCAGGATTAGTGAAGAACCTAAATAAATGTTATTTGGTGTTTTGCATTGAGCATGAACATGATTAGATCATGTTTGTTGCAATACGGTTATTCATTTAAGTCAGAGAATAATGGTTATTCTGTTTACATGAATAATACCTTCAATGGTCATGCACCCAGTGAGAATGGTTTGTTGAAATCTTGATCGTAGTAATACACATGTTCATAACATTGATGTCAAAAGATACAAAGTTAAATAATGATAGTACCACATACTTGTGGCACTGCCGCAAAATGTCATATTGGTATAAAGCGCATGAAGAAACTCCATGCTGATGGATACTTGGACTCATTCGATTTCGAATTGGTTGAGACATGCGAACCATGCCTCTTGGGCAAGATGACTAAAGGACCCCGTTGGATGGAGCGAGCAAGTGATTCATTGGAAATGATACATGTTGATATATGCAATCTAGTGAGTCTTGTAGCGTGCAGTGGATATCGTTATTTTCTTACCTTCACTGATGATTTGAGTAGATATAGTGTATATTTACTTAATGAAACACAAGTCTGAATCGTTTGAAAGGTTCAAGCAAATTCAGAGTGAAGTTTAGGATCATCATGACAAGAAGATAAAAATGACTGCGATATGATCGTGGAGGTGAATATCTGAGTCACGAGTTTGGCATACAACTTAAGACAATGTGAAAGTTGTTTCACAACTAAACGCCACCTGGAACACCATAGTGTGATGGTGTGTCCGAACATCGTAGTTATGCTCTATTGGACATGGTGCATGCTATGATGTCTCTTATCGTTTTACTACTATAATTTTGGGGTTATGCATTAGAGACAACTACATTCACTTTAAATAGGGCACCATCTAAATCCATTGAGATGACACCGCGTGAATTATGGTTTGATAGAAACCTAAGCTGTCATTTCTTAATATTTGGGGCTGCGACACTTGTGTGGAAAAAAAATTCACCTAATGAGGTCGAACCCAAGGCGGACAAATGCATCTTCATAGAATACCCTAAGATCAGTTGGGTGAACCTTCTATCTCAGATCCAAGTGCAAAGTGTTTGTTACTAAAACGGATCCTTTCTCGAGGAAAAGTTTCCCTCGAAAGAATTGAGTGGGAGGAAGATAGAACTTGATGAGGTTGTTAAACCTTTGTTCAACCAGAGAGTAGCGCAGCGCAGAATGTTGTTTCTGTGAAGCCTACGTTAGTTGAAGAGGAAGTTAATGATGATGATCATGAAGCTTCAGGATCAAGTTACTATCAAACTTCGTAGGTCGACAAGGATGTGTACTGCTCCTAAGCGGTACGACAACCCTGTCTTGGAGGTCATGTTGTTGGACAACGATGAACCTACGAGCTATGGAGAAGCGATGATGGGCCCGGATTCCGACAAATGGTTGGAGGCCATGAAATCCGAGATAGAATCCATGTATGAAAACCAAGTATAGACTTTGGTAGACTTGCTCGTTGGACAGAAGGTCGTTGAGTACAAATGGATCTTTAAAATGAAGACAGGCGTTGATGGTAATTATCACCATTTGTAAAGCTCGACTTGTTGCAAAGTTGTTTGTGACAAGTTCAAGGAGTTGACTGCGATGAGACTTTCTCACTCGTAGCGATGCTAAAGTCTGTTGGAAATATGTTAGCAGTTGCTGCATTTTTTCAATTATGAAATCTAGCAGATGGATGTCAAAACATCGTTTCCTTAACGGTTTTACTTGAGGAAAGGTTGTATGTGATACAACCAGAAGGTTTTGTCAGTCCTAAGGATGCTAAAAGGTGTACAAGCTTCAGTGATCCTTCTATGGACTGAAGCAAGCATCTCGGAGTTGGAATATGCACTTTGATGAGGTGATCAAAGTTTTGAGTCTATGCAAAGTTTATGAGAAACTTGTATTTACAATAAAGTGAGTGGGAGCACTATAAAATTTCTGATAAGTATATGTGGATGACATATTGTTGATCAGAAATAATGTAGGATTTCTGGAAAGCATAAATGGTTGTTTGAAAAGTGATTTTCAAAGGAAGACCTGGATAAAGCTACCTAATTGTTGAGCATCAAAATCTATAGAGATAGATCAAGATGCTTGATGAGACTTTCAATAAATACATACCTTGACAAGATTTTGAAAGAGTTCAAAATGGATCAGTCAGAGAAAGAGTTCTCGCCTGATTTATAAAGGTGTGAAGTTGAGTAAGACTCAAAGCTCGACAACGGCAGAAGAAAGAGAAAAGACGAACGTCGTCCCCTATGCCTTAGCCATAGGCTCTGTGTAGTATGCCATGCTGTGTACCGCACCTGTGTGTGCCTTGCCATGAGTCTGTCAAGGGGTACTAGAGTGGTCCAGGAGTGGATCACTGGACAGCGGTCGAAATTATTCTTAGTAACCAGAGGACTAAGGAGATGTTTCTCGATTATGAAGGTAATAGAGAGTTCGTCGTAAAGAGTTACGTCCATGCAAGCTTTAAACACCAATCCGGATGGCTTGTAGTAGCAATCTGGATACGTATAGTGGAGCAGCCATTTGGTAAAGTACCAAGTGGAGTGTGGTAGCAGTGTTTACGGCTTGACATAGATTTGCAAAGTACACACGGATCTGAATGTTACAGACCCGTTGACTATAAGACCTCTCTCACATGCAAAGCATGATCGAACTCCAGAACTCATTGGGTGTTAGATTCATAACAATGTGAATCACATGGTGATGTGAACTAGATTATTGACTCTAGTGCAAGTGGGAGACTATTGGAAATATGCCCTAGAGGCAATAATAAATTAGTTATTATCATATTTCCTTGTTCATGATAATCGTTTATTATCCATGCTATAATTGTATTGATCGGAGACTTAAATGCATGTGTGGATACATAGACAAAACCATGTCCCTAGTATGCCTCTAATAGACTAGCTCGTTGATCAAAGTATGGTTAAGGTTTCCTAGTCATGGACATGAGATGTCATTTGATAATGGGATCACATCATTGGGAGAATGATGTGATGGACAGACCCAAATTACAAACATAGCATATGATCGTGTCAGTTTATTGCTGCTGTTTTCCGCATGTCAAGTATATGTTCCTATGACCATGAGATCATGCAACTCACTGACACCGGAGGGATATTTTGTGTGTATCAAACGTCGCAACGTAACTGGGTGACTATAAAGGTGCACTACAGGTATCTTCGAAGGTGTCTGTTGAGTTGGCATGGATCAAGACAGGGATTTGTTACTCCGTGTGACGGAGAGGTATCTTAGGGCCCACTCGGTAATGCAACATCACAACAAGCCTTGCAACCAATGTGACTAATATGTTAGCCATGGGATCTTGCATTACGGAACGAGTAAAGAGACTTGCCAGTAACGAGGTTGAACTAGGTATGGAGATACCGACGATCGAATCTCGGGCAAGTAACATACCGAAGAACAAAGGGAACGTTATACGGGATTGATTGAATCCTTGACATAGAGGTTCGACCGATGAAGATCTTCGTGGAGTATGTAGGAACCAATGTGGACGTCCAGGTCCCGCCATTGGTTATTGACCGTAGAGGTGTCTCGGTCATGTCTACATAGTTCTCGAACCCACAGGGTCTGCACACTTAAGGTTTGGTGACGTTTCGATAGTGTAGAGTTATGTATGGTGGTGACCGAAGGTTGTTTGGAGTCCCGGATGAGATCCTGGACGTCACGAGGAGCTCCGGAATGGTCCGAAGAATGGCCCGGATTTGGATCGCGAAGAAGTTCGACTACACCAACCACGTTTCTTAACGCTTCCCGCTTAGCGATCTACAAGGGTACGTAGATCCACTCTCCCTCTCGTAGATGGTCATCACCATGGATAGGTTTGCGTGTGCGTAGGAAAATTTTTGTTTCCCATGCGACGTTCCCCAACATTCCCTTGCAATTAAAGCACTCATTTTCTGGCTTGGGTCCATGCTTGGGCTTCTTTACAGGAGTAGCAACTGCTTTGCCATCCTTATTGGTTTTACCCTTCTTGCCCTTGCCCTTGCCATTCTTCTTGAAACTAGTGGTTTTATTGACCATCAACACTTGATGTTCTTTCTGGATTTCAGACTCAGCGACTTTTAGCATCGCAAACAGCTCGGCGACTGACCTGTTCATCACGTGCATGTTATAGCTCATCACAAAGCTCTTGTAACTAGGTGGCAGTGATTGAAGAACTTTGTCAGTGATCGCCTCTGGCGGAAGGGCAATTCCCAACTCCGCTAGACGAGTTGAATACCTAGACATTCTGAGTATATGTTCACTGATAGACCCGTTCTCCTCCATTTGGCAAGCATAGAACTTATCGGAGGTCTCATACCTCTCGATCCGAGCATTCTTCTGAAAGATAAACTTCAACTCCTGGAACATCTCATATGCTCCATGACGTTCAAAACGTCTTTGGAGTCCCGGTTCTAAGCCATACAATATTGCACACTCAACTATTGAGTAATCTCCAGAACGTGCCTCCCAAGCGTTCTTAACGTCTTCGGATGACATATCTTCTGGTTGGTCACCAAGCGGTGCATCAAGGACATATGATTTCTGGGAAGTCGTGAGGATAATCCTGAGATTACGGGCCCAGTCAACAAACTTAATTCCATCATCTTTCAACTTAGCTTTCTCTAGGAATGCATTAAAATTCAGGGGTGCTACTGCGCAAGCCATTGACCTACAACATAAATATGCAAAGGTTACTTAGACTATTGTTCAAGATAATGAGTTTAGTTAATAAAATTACTAAAGCTCCCACTCAAATTGACATCCCTCAGGTCATCTGAGTGTCACATGATCCAAATTCACCAACTCAAGTCCAATCATCACGTGAGTTGAGGTGGTTTCAATGGTGAACATCATCATGTTGATCATATCTACTATATGACTCATGTTTGACCTTTCGGTGTCTTGTGTTCCGAGGCCATGTATGTACATGCTAGGCTCATCAAGTTTAACCTGAGTGTTCTGCATGTGCAACACTGGCTTGCACCCGTTGTATGTGAACGTAGAGTCTATCACACCCGATCATCATGTGGTGTTTCGACACGACGAACTTTCGCAACGGTGCACACTCGGCGAGAACACAATTCATCTTGAAATTTAAGTGAGGGATCACCTTATAATGCTATCGTCGTACTAAGAAAAACAAGGTGTATAAAAGGATTAACATCACATGCAAATCATAAGTGACATGATATGGCCATGAACTTGTGCTTTTGATCTCCATCTTGAAAGCACCGGCATGATCTCCATCATCACCGGCATATCAAGATGGAGATCAAAAGCACAAGTTCATGGACATATCATGTCACTTATGATTTGCATGTGATGTTAATCCTTTTATGCACCTTGTTTTTCTTAGGACGACGGTAGCATTATAAGGTGATCCCTCACTTAATTTCAAGATAAACTGTGTTCTCCCTGAGTGTGCACCGTTGCGAAAGTTCGTCGTGTCGAGACACCATGTGATGATCGGGTGTGATAGACTCTACGTTCACATACAACGGGTGCAAGCCAGTGTTGCACATGCAGAACACTTGGGTTAAACTTGACGAGCCTAGCATGTACAGACATGGCCTCGGAACACAAGAGACCGAAAGGTCGAACATGAGTCATATAGTAGATATGATCAACATGATGATGTTCACCATTGAAACCACCTCAACTCACGTGATGATCGGACTTGAGTTGGTGAATTTGGATCATGTGTCACTCGAATGACCGGAGGGATGTCAATTTGAGTGGGAGTTCTTCAGTAATATGATTAATTGAACTCATTATCATGAACATAGTCAGTAGTGTCTTTGCAAATCCGAGAAAGGATCCATGTATGAAAACCAAGTATAGACTTTGGTAGACTTGCTCGTTGGACGGGAGGTCGTCGAGTACAAATGGACCTTTAAGATGAAGACAGGCGCTGATGGTAAATGCCACCATTTATAAAGCTCGACCTGTTGCAAAGAAGTTTACGACAAGTTCAATGAGTTGACTGTGATGAGACTTTCTCACTCATAGCGATGCTAAAGTCTGCCGAAATTATGTTAGCAGTTGCTGCATTTTTCAATTATGAAATCTGGCAGATGGATGTCAAAACATCGTTTCCTTAACGATTTACTTGAGGAAAGGTTGTATGTGATACAACCAGAAGGTTTTGTCAGTCCTAAGGATGCTAAAAGGTGAGCAAGCTTCAGTGATCCTTCAATGGACTGAAGCAAGCATCTCGGAGTTGGAATATACACTTTGATGAGGTGATCAAAGTTTTTGAGTCTATACAAAGTTTATGAGAAACTTGTATTTGCAATAAAGTGAGTGGGAGCACTATAGAGTTTTTGATAAGTATATGTGGATGACATATTGTTGAACGGAAATAATGTAGAATTTCTGGAAAGCATAAATGGTTGTTTGAAAAGTGATTTTCAAACAAAGACCTGGATAAAGCTACCTAATTGTTGAGCATCAAGATCTATAGAGATAGATCAAGATGCTTGATGAGACTTTCAATGAGTACATACCTTGACAAGATTTTGAAAGAGTTCAAAATGGATCAGGCAGAGAAAGAGTTCTCGCCTGATTTGTAAGATGTGAAGTTGAGTGAGACTCAAAGCTCGACCACGGGAGAAGAAAGAGAAAGGACGAACGTCGTCCCCTATGCCTTAGCCATAGGCTTTTTATAGTATGCCATGCTGTGTACCGCACCTGTGTGTGCCTTGCCATGAGTCCATCAAGGGGTACAAGAGTGATCCAGGAGTGGATCACTGGACAGCGGTCAAGATTATCCTTAGTAACTAAAACACTAAGGAGATGTTTCTCAATTATGGAGGTGATAAACAGTTTGTCGTAAAGAGTTACGTCGATGTAATATTTAACACCAATCCAGATGACTCATAGTAGCAATCTGGATACATATGGTGGAACAGCCGTTTGTAATAGTACCAAGTGGAGTGTGGTAGCAGTGTTTACGGTTTGACATAGAGATTTGCAAAGTACACACGGATATGAATGTCGCGGACCCGTTGACTATAAGACCTCTCTCACATGCAAAGCATGATCGAGCTCCAGAACTCATTGGGTGTTAGATTCATAACAATGCGAATCACATGATGATCTGAACTAGATTATTAACTCTAGTGCAAGTGGGAGACTGTTGGAAATATGCCCTAGAGGCAATAATAAATTAGTTATTATAATATTTCCTTGTTCATCATAATCGTTTATTATCCATTCTATAATTGTGTTGATCGGAAACTCAGATACATGTGTGGATACATAGATAACACCTTGTCCCAAGTATGCCTCTAATAGACTAGCTCGTTGATCAAAGATGGCTATGGTTTCCTAGTCATGGACATGAGATGTCATTTGGTAACGGGGTCACATCATTAGGAGAATGATGTGATGGACAAGACCCAAACTACAAACGTAGCATATGATCGTGTCAGTTTATCGCTATTGTTTTCTGCATGTCAAGTATATGTTCCTATGACCATGAGATCATGCAACTCACGGACACCAGAGGAGTGCGTTGTGTGTATCAAATGTCACAACGTAATTGGGTGACTATAAAGGTACTCTACAGGTATCTCCGAGGGTGTCTGTTGGGTTGGCATGGATCAAGACTGGGATTTGTTACTCCGTGTGACGGAGAGGTATCTCAGGGCCCACTCGGTAATACAACATCACAATAAGCCTTGCAAGAAATGTGACTAAGTGTTAGTCACGGGATCTTGTATTACGGAACGAGTAAAGAGACTTGCCAGTAACGAGGTTGAACTAGGTATGGAGATACCGACGATCGAATCTCGGGCAAGTAACATACCGAAGAACAAAGGGAACATCATACGGGATTAACTGAATCCTTGACATAGAGGTTCGACCGATAAAGATCTTCGTAGAATATATAGGAACCAATATGGGCATCTAGGTCCTGCTACTGGTTATTGACCGTAGAGGTGTCTCGGTTATGTCTACATAGTTCTCGAACCCGCAGGGTCTGCACACTTAAAGTTTGGTGACGTTTCGGTAGTATAGAGTTATGTATGGTGGTGATCGAAGGTTTTTAGGAGTCTCGGATGAGATCCCGGACATCACGAAGAGCTCCGGAATGGTCCGGAGGTAAAGATTGATATATAGGAAGTCCTATTTTGGTCACCGGAAAAGTTTTGGGCTCATCGGTAGTGTACCGGGAGTGTCGGTAGTGTACCGGGAGACCATCGGGAGGGGTATTTCGACCCAAGAGGCTACATGGGCTGTGGGAGGATGAATACCATCCCTTAGTGAGCTGGAGGAAGTCCCACAAAGGGCCCATGCGGCTGGGAAGAAAAGCCCAAAAGGAAAAAGGTGGAAAAAGGCAAAAGGGCTAAATTAGGAAGGAGTCCTAATCCTACTAGGAGTGGAGGAGGAGGACTCCTCCCTCCTGGTTCGGCCGACCCAAGGTCTGTCTCCTTGGGAGCCAAGCCTCCTCCTCCTCTCCTCCTATATATACTAGAGGGTTTTAGGGTTTTGGCACAAGATTTTCAGCCACGTGCTACCCGTTCCTCTAGTGCATAGTTTCTCCTCTAGATCGGTTTTCTGCAGTGCTTAGGCGAAGCCCTGCCAAAATTGCTCCACCACCATCACCGTGGAGCCGTCACGCTGTCGGAGAACTCATCTACCTCTCCGCTCCCTCTTGCTGGATCAAGAAGGTGGAGATCGTCATCAAGTTGTACATGTGCTGAACGCGGAGGTGCCGTCCATTCGGCGCTAGATCGGAAGGACCGTGATCAAGACCGTGAGACGGATCGTGATGAGTTCACGGGACGGATCGTGATGAGTTCGCGGGATGGATCGTGATTGGATCGCGAGACGGATCGTGATGAGATCGCGAGACGCTCGGCGATTTGGATCGCAAAGATGTTCGACTACACCAACTACGTTTCTTAACACTTCCCGCTTAGCGATCTACAAGGGTATGTGGATCCACTCTCCCTCTCGTAGATGCTCATCGACATGGATAGATCTTGTGTGTGCGTAGAAAATTTTTTGTTTCCCATGCAACGTTCCCCAACATTTTCCACCTTTTCTCTTTGGGATTTTCTCTCCCAGCCGCATGGGCCTTGTGTGGGACTTCCACCAGCCCACTAAGGGCTGGTATTCACTATCCCACAGCCCATGTAGCCTCTTGGGTCGAAATACCCCTCCCGATGGTCTCCCGGTACACTACCGGCACTCCCGGTACACTACCGATGAGCCCAAAACTTTTCCGGCGACCAAAATAGGACTTCCTAAATATCAATCTTTACCTCCGGACCATTCCGGAGCTCCTCGTGACGTCCGGGATCTCATCCGGGACTCCGAACAACCTTCGGTCACCACCATGCATAACTCTATACTACCGAAACGTCACCAAACCTTAAGTGTGCAGACCCTGTGGGTTCGAGAACTATGTAGACATGACCGAGACACCTCTACAGTCAATAACCAATAGCGGGACCTGGATGCCCATATTGGTTCCTACATATTCTACGGAGATCTTTATCGGTCGAACCTCTATGTCAAGGATTCAGTTAATCTCGTATGATGTTCCCTTTGTTCTTCGGTATGTTACTTGCCCGAGATTCAATCGTCGGTATCTCCATACCTAGTTCAACCTCGTTACTGGCAAGTCTCTTTACTCGTTCCGTAATACAAGATCCCATGACTAACACTTAGTCACATTGCTTGCAAGGCTTATTGTGATGTTGTATTACCTAGTGGGCCCTGAGATACCTCTCCGTCACACGGAGTAACAAATCCCAGTCTTGATCCATGCCAACTCAACAGACACCCTCGGAGATACCTGTAGAGCACCTTTATAGTCACACAGTTACGTTGCAACATTTGATACACAGAAGGCACTCTTCCGGTGTCCGTGAGTTACATGATCTCATGGTCATAGGAACATATACTTGACATGCAGAAAACAGTAGTAATAAACTGACACGATCATATGCTACATTTGTAGTTTGGGTCTTGTCCATCACATCATTATCCTAATGATGTGATCCCGTTATCAAATGACATCACATGTCAATGGCTAGGAAACCTTGACCATCTTTGATCAACTAGCTAGTTCACTAGAGGCATACTAGGGACAAAGTGTTGTCTATTTACCCACACATGTAATGTGTTTCCAATCAATACAATTATAGCATGGATAATAAATGATTATCATGAACAAGGAAATATAATAATAAACACTTTATTTATTGCCTCTAGGGCATATTTCCAACAGTTATCAACATAACGCCAATCAAAATCATGAGCAAGATGATTATCTTTCTTGCAGATCTGGCACTTATCCTCGTAGCCTCCGTATCCTTGGAACGGACGCCCCCTGTTGGAGGAGGAGCATCTGTTGTTACCACCAGAATTGTTCTGGTGATAGCTGTCATTGTTGTGATGGAAGGGACCACCATCGCCGCCCTGGTGATAGCCGCCTCCACCCTTGTTTTTGTTGTAGCCTCCTCCGCCGCCGGCAGAGTTGTATCCACCACCGCCACCAATGCTAGGGCTGCCACCATAGCCGTTGTTGCCTCCATAGCTAGGGCCAAGAAATTCAGCAGCAGCGTCATTTTTCTAATTGCGGTAGCTATTCTTGTCGTCACCACCACCACAGCCCTTGGAGGCGATGTTGGCCAAGGATTTGAAACCCCCAGCACCACTCCCGTGGAACATCTCGACCCGATGGTCGAAATTGGACACCAGGGGGAAGAGACCATCGATAGTGATGGGTTTGGTGTGGACATCCAGCGTCGAAACGATCGGTTGGTACTCCATGTCGAGCCCAACAACGATGAAGGAGATGAGCTCCCCCTCCCCAAGTGGTTTGCCCACCGCTGCGAGTTCATCAAAGAGAGCACATGTGACCGAAGTACGCCGAGGTGGATTGAGTACCTTTCTGAGCATTGGTGAGCGAGGCACGAAGATTGTTGACACGCGCGAGAGAGAGACAGCAGCAAACATGTTGGCAAGTGTCGTCCATATCGCATGTGAGTTATCAAGGGAGGCAACCTGGACTAAGACCTCCTTGGAGAGGTTGAGAAGAAGATACGCAACAACCTGTTGATCCTGGACAAGCCAGGGGCATAGGGAGGATTGGAAGCAATCTAAGTCTTGCCCTCTTTGTCGATGGTGGTGATGATTTTGGGAGGTGCTGGGATGGTTTGATCAATATAGCATACAAGCCGGCGCCCATTATTTGGGATCGAGCTTGGGCTCTCCAGAGAACATAGTTCGTCCGGGTGAGTGGTTCAGAGGTGTTGTAGTTGAGGCCAGATGAGAACGGGGTAGCGGAGGTGGACATGATGCTGGGTAGGTGACGGGTGAAAGATGGAAAGTGGTTTTGCGGTGGGTGGTGGGTTGAAGAAGGCTAGGGTTTTGTTGGTGGAAGAGAGGTTGAAGATGAAAGCTAGATGTGGTGGAAAAGGCCTGCTCTAATTACCATGTTAAGTTTGATGAAGCGTATCAATCTCCATACATTGGAGACCCACGTTATATATATTGATTGGAGAGGAGATTACAAAGGAGGCGGTTTGCCAAAGCTAACCGAATTACATAGAGATAAAGGTTACACGAGATAATAGATAGGAGAGAATCCTAACAACCCTAATCTCCTTGCTAACTCAACCGGTATAGGAAATATCTCTAGAATTACATGTCTAACAAGAGAGAGAGAGAGAGAGAGAGAGAGAGACCAACTTGTAGGCCGAGAAGGTGTCTCCAACATTGAGCACATCCAGAGGGAGAACTGCCCAAATACGCATGATTGTTTGCTTTCTATGATGGTAGAGCCTTAAATTTGCAAGCATAAAACAGGAAAGTGTGAGAGTATTAGCACCAATAATGGGTTAGACTGTATAATGAAAATTACAAAACCAAATGCTAACATGAATTTAATTAGTGCACAAAAGAGAGAGAAAACTATGCATAAAATTAATCACCATGCTCAACATAACATTCTTAAGCTTGATGGACAAATCTAAATTCATGTAGTTGCATTTTGCAGGACCCAGGTTGTTAGTTCAAATACAAGATGAAATGAAAGGCCTCAAAAATAAATTCTATATGAAGAGCAAGAGGCAGTGGAAACCACCATGTAGAAAGCATCTAATGTCCAGAAAAAATGCAGAGTAAAATGTAGTCAACCACACATAATTATTTTGGCATGGGAATTGAGAACACCAATAACCATGGGACCTTATTTCTAGAAAATTATAGAACGCTAGATCTCAATATGAACAATGCAATATATACTTCCATATTAGAGACCTAATTTGCTAATTCTGAACCAATGCAAACTCTTCTAGGTCTCAACACCACAGTATCAATGGTTGTGCTTTATTTCTTGGAACATGTACATTACTATATATGCTTTTAGCAACATAAACAATTAGAGACATGCAACAAAGGTACACACATGATAAAGTAAAAGCATGACGGGAAGCAAACGCACTGGTGTCATGGCTCCGATCTCTTATGTTGTGAGCTACAGCGAAACAGAGGTGCTCTTGAGTGAACTGAGATATCCAGCCTTCAGGTAGATACAACAGATGTGGTCGATCTCAAGCCAACACCTCTCTCCAATGATGTCATTTAAATATTTTCTGACTAGGTACAATATGAGTCAATACATACAAATAATGGATTACTCTTCATTAATTGATGTTGTGTAGAACATTAGAAGTGCATAAACATTATTGGCCTTATAAAAAGGAATATAGGTACTGTTGGAAATATGCCCTAGAGGCAATAATAAATTATTTATTATCATATTTCCTTGTTCATGATAATCGTTTATTATCCATGCTATAATTGTATTCATCGGAGACTTAGATGCATGTGTGGATACATAGACAAAACCATGTCCCTAGTATGCCTCTAATAGACTAGCTCGTTGATCAAAAGATGGTTAAGGTTTCCTAGCCATGGACATGAGATGTCATTTGATAACGGGGTCACATCATTAGGAGAATGATGTGATGGACAAGACCCAAACTGCAAACGTAGCATATGATCGTGTCAGTTTATTGCTACTGTTTTCCGCATGTCAAGTATGTGTTCCTATGACCATGAGATCATGCAACTCACAGATATCGGAGGAGTGCCTTGTGGGTATCAAACATCGCAACGTAACTGGGTGACTATAAAGGTGCTCTACAGGTATCTTCGATGGTGTCTGTTGAGTTGGCATGGATCGAGACTGGGATTTGTTACTCCGTGTGACGGAGAGGTATCTCGGGGCCCACTCGGTAATGCAACATCACAATAAGCCTTGCAAGCAATGTGACTAATTGTTAGTTGCGGGATCTTGTATTACGGAACGAGTAAAGAGACTTGCCGGTAACGAGGTTGAACTAGGTATGGAGATACCGACGATCGAATCTCGGGCAAGTAACATACCGAAGAACAAAGGGAACGTTATACGGGATTAACTGAATCCTTGACATAGAGGTTCGACCGATAAAGATCTTTGTAGAATATGTAGGAACCAATGTGGACGTCCAGGTCCCGCCATTGGTTATTGACCGTAGAGGTGTCTCGTTCATGTCTACATAGTTCTCGAACCCGCAGGGTCTGCACACTTAAGGTTCGGTGACGTTTCAGTAGTGTAGAGTTATGTATGGTGGTGACCGATGTTTGTTCGGAGTCCCTGATGAGATCCCATACGTCACGAGGAGCTCCGGAATGGTCCGGAGGTAAATATTCATATATAGGAAGTCCCAGTTTGGTTTCCGAAAAAGTTTCGGGCTCATCGGTAGTGTACCGGGAGTGCCGGGAGTGTATCGGGAGTGCCGTAGTGTACCGGGAGGCCTCCGGGAGGGGTATTTCGACCCCAAGAGGTCCATGGGCTGTGGGAGAATAATAACCAGCCCTTAGTGGGCTGGGAAAACAGCCACAAAGGCCCATGGCGCAGGAGAGAAAGTCCTAAAGCAAAAAGTGGAAAATCAGCCAATAGGAGGCAATCCTACTCCAACTAGGATTGGAGGTGAAGTAGGATTGCTTCCCACCTCCTATTTCGGCCGACCCAAAGGCCTTGGCTGCCTCTCCTCTCCTATCCTCCTATATATACTAGTGGATTGGGTGGTTTTTGGACAGAATTTCCGGCCACGTGCTACCCGTTACACCGGTGCATAGTTTCTCCTCTAGATCGGTTTTCTATAGCGCTTAGGCGAAGCCCTGCCGGAATTGCTCCACCACCATCACCGGAGCGCCGTCACGCTGCCGGTGAACTCTCTCTCCTCTCCACATCCTCTCGCTGGATCGAGACGGTGGCTATCGTCATCAAGCTGCACGTGTGCTGAACGCGGAGGTGCCGTCCGTTCGGCGCTAGATCGGAAGGACCATGATCGAGATCGCGAGACGGTTCGTGATGTGATAACGGAACGGATCGTGATGAGTTCGTGGGACAGATCGTGATCAAGATCGTGAGACGGATCGTGATGAGTTCGCGGGACGGATCATGATGTGTTCGCGGGACGGTTTGTGATTGGATCGCGGGACGCTCGGCGATTTGGATCGCAAAGAAGTTCGACTACACCAACCGCGTTTCTTAACGCTTCCCGCTTAGCGATCTACAAGGGTACATAGATCCACTCTCCCTCTCGTAGATGCTCATCACCATGGACAGGTTTGCGTATGCATAGGAAAATTTTTGTTTCCCATGCGACGTTCCCCAACAGTGGCATCATGAGCTAGGTTGATGGTTCGATGAGATCTCGAGTAGAACACAAAAGGTTTGTGGGCGTTGATGCTTAGATTGCTTCCTCCCTTGGTCGGATTTTGGTTCAGCGGGATTGTGAGATGAAGCGGCCCGGACCAACATTACTCGTACGCTTACGAGAGACCGGTTCCCTCGACGCAACTTGTTGCTTAGATGGCTTGCGGGTGACAGTTTCTCTCACTTTAGTTGGATCGGATCCGACAAAGGCGGTCCTTGAGAAGGTTGAAAAGCAATCTATGTATCACCGTTGTGGTTTATGCTAGGTGAGAATCGTTCTTGCTAGATACCCGTAGCAGCCACGTAAGACATGCAACAACAATTAGAGGACGTCTAACTTGTTTTTGCAGGGTATGTTGTGATGTGATATGGCCAATTACATGATGAGATATATGTGATGTATGAGATGATCATGTGATGTATAGAATTTCACGACTTGCATGTCGTTGAGTACGGCAACCGGAAGGAGCCATAGGGTTGTCTTTAATTATTGTATGACCTGCGTGTCAATCATTAAGCGCTATGTAATGCTTTACTTTATCGCTAAGCGGTCGCAATAGAAGTAGAAGCAGGGTTGGCGCCACAACCCCAATGGCAATACATTGATGGAGATCAAGATGATGGAGATCATGGTGTTGTGCCGGTGACGATGGAGATCATGCCGGTGTTTCGAAGATGGAGATCTTAAACACAAGTTCATGGCCATATCATGTCACTTATGAATTGCATGAGATGTTAATCCTTTTATGCACCTTGTTTTGCTTAGTACGGCGGTAGCATTATAAGGTCATCCCTCACTTGAATTTCAAGATGAACTGTGTTCTCCCCGAGTGTGCACCGTTGCGAAAGTTCGTCGTGTTGAGACACCACGTGATGATTGGGTGTGATAGACTCTACGTTCACATACAACGGGTGCAAGCCAGATTTGCACACGCAGAACACCCGGGTTAAACTTGACGAGCCTAGCATGTACAGACATGGCCTAGGAACACAAGAGACCGAAAGGTCGAGCATGAGTCATATAGTGGATATGATCAACATAATGATGTTCACCATTGAAGCCACCTTAGCTCACGTGATGATCGGACTTGAGTTGGTGAATTTGGATCATGTATCACTCGAATGACCCGAGGGATGTCAATTTGAGTGGGAGTTCTTAAGTAATATGATTAATTGAACTCATTATCATGAACATAGTCAATAGTGTCTTTGCAAATTATGTTGTAGATTACTAGCTCGCGTTGTAGCTCCCTTAAATTTTTATATGTTCCTAGAGAAATAGAGTTGAAAGATGTTGGTAGCAATATTGCGGACTGGGTCCGTGATCTGAGGATTGTCCTCATTGCTGCACAGAAGGCTTATGTCCTTAATGCATCGCTCGGTGCGCCAACCCCTCTAGCGTCGTCTATAGATGTTGTGAACATCTGACAGGCACGTTTCGATGACTACTTGATAGTTTAGTGCGTCATGCATTACGGCTTAGAATTGAGGCTCCAAAACGTTTTGAACGTCATGGAACATATGAGATGTTCTAGGAGCAGAGATTGTGATCTCTGGCTCGTGCCTGTGTTGCGAGATATGAGATCTCCAACAAGATTCTTTGCCTATAAGATGAAGGAGAATAGCTCAATTGTTGAGCATGTACTCAGATTGTCTGGGTACTACAATCGCTTGAATCAAGTGGGAGTTGATCTTCCAGATAAGATAGTGATTGATATAGTTCTCCAAGTCACTATCACTAAAACTACTAGAACTTAGTGATGAACTATAATACACCAGGGATAGAAGTATTGATCCCTGAGCTGTTCGCGATGTTTGACACCGCGAAGGTAGAAATCAAGAAGGAGCGTCAAGTGTTGATGGTTAATCAAACCACTAGTTTCGAAAAGGGCAAGAGCAAGGAGGGAAACTTCATGGATAGCAAGTCAGTTGCTGCTCAAGTGAAGCAACCCAAAGTTGAACTCAAAGCCGAGACTAAGTGCTTCTATTATGAGGTGAGAGGTCGCTGAAGCGGAACAACCCTAGATACTTGGTAGATAAGAAGGCTGGCAACATCGACAGAAGTATATTTGATATACGAGTTATTGATGTGTACCTTGCTAGTACTCCTAGTAGCACCTGGGTATTGGATACCGGTTCGGTTGCTAAATGTTAGTAACTCGAAATAAAAGCTACAGAATAAACGGAGAACTAGCTAAGGGTGAGGTGATGATGTGTGTTGGAAATATTTCCAAGGTTGATGTGATCAACATCGCACGCTCTCTCTACCTTCAGGATTAGTGACGAACCTAAATAAATGTTATTTGGTGTTTTGCGTTGAGCGTGAACATGATTAGATCATGTTTGTTGCAATACGGTTATTCATTTAAGTCAGAGAATAATAGTTATTCTGTTTACATGAATAATACCTTCAATGGTCATGCACCCAATGAGAATGGTTTGTTGAAATCTTGATCGTAGTAATACGCATGTTCATAACATTGATGTCAAAAGATACAAAGTTAAATAATGATAGTACCACATACTTGTGGCACTGCCGCAAAATGTCATATTGGTATAAAGCGCATGAAGAAACTCCATGGTGATGGATATTTGGACTCATTCGATTTTGAATCGGTTGAGACATGCGAACCATGCCTCTTGGGCAAGATGACTAAAGGACCCCATTGGATGGAGCGGGCAAGTGATTCATTGGAAATGATACATGTTGATGTATGCAATCTAGTGAGTCTTGTAGCGTGCAGTGGATATCGTTATTTTCTTACCTTCACTGATGATTTGAGTAGATATAGTGTATATTTACTTAATGAAACACAAGTCTGAATCGTTTGAAAGGTTCAAGCAAATTCAGAGTGAAGTTTAAAGATCATCGTGACAAGAAGATAAAAATGACTGCGATATGATCGTGGAGGTGAATATCTGAGTCACGAGTTTGGCATACAACTTAAGACAATGTGAAAGTTGTTTCACAACTAAACGCCACCTGGAACACCATAGTGTGATGGTGTGTCCGAACATCATAGTTATGCTCTATTGGACATGGTGCGTGCTATGATGTCTCTTGTCGTTTTACTACTATAATTTTGGGGTTATGCATTAGAGACAACTACATTCACTTTAAATAGGGCACCATCTAAATCCGTTGAGATGACACCATGTGAATTATGGTTTGATAGAAACCTAAGCTGTCATTTCTTAATACTTGGGGCTGCGACACTTGTGTGGAAAATGTTTTCATCTAATGAGGTCGAACCCAAGGCGGACAAATGCATATTCATAGAATACCCTAAGATCAGTTGGGTGAACCTTCTATCTCAGATCCAAGTGCAAAGTGCTTGTTACTAAAACGGATCCTTTCCCGAGGAAAAGTTTCTCTCGAAAGAATTAAGTGGGAGGAAGATAGAACTTGATGAGGTTGTTAAAACTTTGTTCAACCAGAGAGTAGCGCAGCGCAGGATGTTGTTTCTGTGAAGCCTACGTTAGTTGAAGAGGAAGTTAATGATGATGATCATGAAGCTTCAAGATCAAGTTACTATCGAACTTCGTAGGTCGACAAGGATGTGTACTGCTCCTAAGCGGTACGACAACCCTGTCTTGGAGGTCATGTTGTTGGACAAACGATGAACCTACGAGCTATGGAGAAGCGATGATGGGCCCGGATTCCGACAAATGGTTGGAGGCCATGAAGTCCGAGATAGGATCCATGTATGAAAACCAAGTGTAGACTTTGGTAGACTTGCTCATTGGACGGCAGATCGTTGAGTACAAATGGATCTTTAAAATGAAGACAGACACTGATGGTGAATGTCACTATTTGTAAAGCTCGACTTGTTGCAAAGATGTTTGTGACAAGTTCAAGGAGTTGACTACGATGAGACCTTCTCACTCGTAGTGGTGCTAAAGTCTGTTGGAATTATGTTTGCAGTTGCTGTGTTTTCAATTATGAAATCTGGCAGATGGATGTCAAAACATCGTTTCCTTAACGGTTTACTTGAGGAAAGGTTGTATGTGATACAACCAGAAGATTTTGTCAGGCCTAAGGATGCTAAAAGGTGTGCAAGCTTCGGTGATCTTTCCATGGACTGAAGCAAGCATCTCGGAGTTGGAATATACGCTTTGATGAGGTGATCAAAGTTTTGATGTTTATACAAAGTTTACGAGAAACTTGTATTTGCAATAAAGTGAGTGGGAGCACTATAGAATTTCTGATAAGTATATGTGGATGACATATTGTTGATCAGAAATAATGTAGAGTTTCTGGAAAGCATAAAACGGTCATTTGGAAAGTGATTTTCAAAGGAAGACCTGGATGAAGCTACCTAATTGTTGAGCATCAAAATCTTTGGAGATGGATCAAGATGCTCGATGAGACTTTCAATGAGTGCATACCTTGACAAGATTTTGAAAGAGTTCAAAATGGATCAGTCAGAGAAAGAGTTCTCGCCTGATTTGTAAGGTGTGAAAGTTGAGTGAGACTCAAAGCTCGACAACGGCAGAAGAAAGAGAAAGGACGAACGTCGTCCCCTATGCCTTAGCCATAGGCTCTATATTATGCCATGTTGTGTACCGCACCTGTGTGTGCCTTGCCATGAGTCCGTCAGGGGGTACAAGAGTGAACCAGGAGTGGATCACTGGACAGCAGTCAAGATTATCCTTAGTAACTAAGAGACTGAGGAGATGTTTCTCGATTATGGAGGTGATAAAGAGTTCGTCGTAAGGAGTTACGTCGATACAAGCTTTAACACTAATCCGGATGACTCGTAGTAGCAATATATAGGAAGTCCCAGTTTGGTTTCCGGAAAAGTTTCGGGCTCATCGGTAGTGTACCGGGAGTGCCGGGAGTGCCGGTAGTGTACCGGGAGTGCCGGGAGTGTACCGGGAGGCCTCCGGGAGGGGTATTTCGACCCCAAGAGGTCCATGGGCTGTGGGAGAATAATAACCAGCCCTTAGTGGGCTGGGAAAACAGCCACAAAGGCCCATGGCGCAGGAGAGAAAGTCCTAAAGCAAAAAGTGGAAAATCAGCCAATAGGAGGCAATCCTACTCCAACTAGGATTGGAGGTGAAGTAGGATTGCTTCCCACCTCCTATTTCGGCCGACCCAAAGGCCTTGTCTGCCTCTCCTCTCCTCTCCTCCTATATATACTAGTGGATTGGGTGGTTTTTGGACAGAATTTCCGGCCATGTGCTACCCGTTACACCGGTGCATAGTTTCTCCTCTAGATCGGTTTTCTGCAGCGCTCAGGCGAAGCCCTGCCGGAATTGCTCCACCACCATCACCGGAGCGCCGTCACGCTGCTGGTGAACTCTCTCTCCTCTCCACATCCTCTCGCTGGATCGAGACGGTGGAGATCGCCATCAAGCTGCACGTGTGCTGAACGCGGAGGTGTCGTCCGTTCGGCGCTAGATCGTAAGGACCATGATCGAGATTGCGAGACGGTTCATGATGTGATCACGGAACGGATCGTGATGAGTTCGTGGGACAGATCGTGATCAAGATCGTGAGACGGATCGTGATGAGTTCGCGGGACGGATCATGATGTGTTCGCGGGATGGTTTGTGATTGGATCGCGGGACGCTCGGCGATTTGGATCGCGAAGAAGTTCGACTACACCAACCGCGTTTCTTAATGCTTCCCGCTTAGCGATCTACAAGGGTACATAGATCCACTCTCCCTCTCGTAGATGCTCATCACCATGGACAGGTTTGCGTGTGCGTAGGAAAAATTTTGTTTCCCATGCATGTTCCCCAACAGGTACATGCATTAAGAATACAAAGACCTATTTGTTGGAAGTGACACTACTCCCACTTGAGAAATAGGAGCTTACAGAGTTGAGCTACAATAAAAAATAACAAAAGACTATTAGATAGTGGTCCGGAGGAACAAGGAACTAACTAATGGACCAAGTGAACATATTTACCCAAACCTCACTATAAACAACTTACCTCTATTGACAATGACCATAATGTGTACTGAATGCATATTGTCTAGTGTGGTAGAACTATAGGGGGATTAATGAGCACATTGTTGGGGAACGTTGCATGGGAAACAAGAAATTTCCTACGCACACGCAAGATCTATCCATGGTGATGATCATCTACGAGAGGGAGAGTGAATCTACATACCCTTGTAGATCACTAAGCGGAAGCATTAAGAAACGCGGTTGATGTAGTCGAATGTCTTCACGATCCAATCACGATCCGTCCCGCGATCTCATCACGAGCCGTCCCGCGATCCCATCATGGTCCTTCCGAGTGCCGAACGAACGGCACATCCGCGTTTAGCACATGTACAGCTCGATGACAATCTCCACCTCCTTGATCCAGCAAGCGAGGGTGGAGAGGTAGATGAGTTCTCTGCCAGCACAATGGCGTGGTGGCGGTGGTGGTGAAGTTGTCCCGGTAGGGCTTCGCCAAGCGCTACCGCGACAATCTAGAGGAGAAACAGATCTAGAGGGGGAGGGAGAGGCTGCGCCGTGGCTTGTGGTGCTGCATCCCTCCCTCCCCTCACATATATATAGGAGGGAGAGGAGGAGGGGGCACCCTAGGGTTTTCCCTAGGGTGGGGCGGTGGCCAAGGGGGAAACTTGGCCCCCAAGGCAAGTGGGGCGCCCCCCTTGGTCCAACCATAGCCCTTCCAGCCGCATGGGCTTTAGGTGGGAGCGGTGCCCAGCCCACTAGGGGCTGGTGCGCCTCCTCTCACAGCCCATGGGGCCCTCCGAGGCAGGTGGACCCCAAGAACACTTCCGACATTCCCGTCACAAAACCGGTAAGTCCCGAAACTTTTCCGGAATCCGAATACCGACTTCCTATATATCAATCTTTACCTCTGGGCCTTTCCGGAGCTCCTCATGACGTACGGGATATCATCCGGGACTCCGAACAACCTTCGGTCACCAACATACATAACTCAACTATACTAAAACGTCACCGAACCTAAAGTGTATAGACCCTACGGGTTCGAGAACTATGTAGACATGACCGAGACACTTCTACGGTCAATAACCAATAGCGGGACCTAGATGCCCATATTGGTTCCTACATATTCTATGATCGGTAGAACCTCTATGTCAAGGATTCAGTTAATCCCGTATGTTGTTCCCTTTGTTCTTCGGTGTGTTACTTGCCCGAGATTCGATCGTCGGTATCTCTATACCTAGTTCAATCTCGTTATTGACAAGTCTCTTTACTCGTTCCGTAATACAAGATCTCGTGGCTAACACTTAGTCACATTGCTTGCAAGGCTTGTTGTGATGTTGTATTACCGAGTGGGCCCTGAGATACCTCTCCGTCACACGAAGTAACAAATTCCAGTCTTGATCCATGCCAACCCAACAGACACCCTCGGAGATACCTGTAGAGCACATTTATAGTCACCCAGTTACGTTGCGACGTTTGATACACACAAGGTACTCCTCCAGTGTCAGTGAGTTGCATGATTTCATGGTCATAGGAATAGATACTTGACATGCAGAAAGTTGTAGCAATAAACTGATACGGTCATATGCTACGTTTATAGTTTGGGTCTTGTCCATCACATCATTCTCCTAAAGATGTGATCCCGTTATCAAATGACATCTCATGTCCATGGCTAGGAAACCTTAACCATCTTTGATCAACGAGCGAGTCTATTAGAGGTATACTAGGGACACAGTGTTGTTTATATACCCACACATGTATTTAGTTTCCAATCAATACAATTATAGCATGGATCATAAACGATTATCACGAACAATGAAATATGATAATAACTAATTTATTAGTGCCTCTAGGCATATTTCCAACACACATACCCCCATAAGCTCATGCAATCCAAGAGGAGCAGCGACAATGTAAGCCACATTAGTTTGCTCTTTAGAGATTCTGCTGCTAAAGAAGGGATATCCTGAAGAAAAGAGTGCAAAATCTAATGAGAAATATTGTCTTATTATAGCTACATAAGCATTAAGATATAAGATAGAAACGTATTTTTGCATTAAACATCTTAATAAACTGAAATAACATGCAAATTGAATGTAAATACTCATGGAAGATGCTTCAGTTGATTATTAGGTGCATGCAGAACATGTTGCCAAAAGAGCAAGTTGTACAAAGAAGAAGCGAAGCAACATGATAAAAGGAGGCAAAGTCTTGTGGCGGACATTTGATGGGCTAGAGACCATATAATTTTGAAGCGCTAACTAACTATGCATACTATGATTTCGTCTTTGGAATAAATCAACGGTTTTTTAGGGAATCGAAATTTCTTTCATGCTCTTTTGGTAGTAGTTATACATCAACAAATTATTTGCTGGTAGAAAAAATGATGTGATGCATTATTTACACAAACCAAAAAATTTGTATAATAGGGTCAGAAAGATGTTCTGCATCCAAACCAATAATGTTGAGATAATCTAAGAGTATTATTATTACAAGGCAACAATTTTTGAACTTGCGGACAGATAAAAGTAATACCTGGGAACAATCATAATAAGGGCCAGCAGTAAAATTAAACGGTCCAGATCACACCATCTAATGTGGTGAGCTTCCAGTGCATATATGATTATTGTGCACACCATCCATACCCTTCTCTGATTCATACATTGGCACAGGCTAACAAAAGTCTGATGTAGTGACCTTCTAAAATAGATTACTGGCAGTCATCAATTCCAGCCACCCTGCGTCAAATCTTTGCCAACACTGGCCTACACAGCGGATGTAACATTATATCTACTAAAATAACATGATTTGAAGCTAGGGCTATTTATCATGTTATCTTGCAAAATATACATCAATCAAATAAAAAACATAAGAAGATGATGATGAGCGAACAATGATACAAACAGCTATCAAGCGGTGGATAGAATCAATGGCGCAGCCTTGGTCAGCGGCAAAGAAACAGGGTGCGGGAAGAGAGGTGGCAGGAGGCACCTGAGGCTAGGCTAAGACAGCGACGAGGACGAGGCGAAGAGCAACCAAATCCCGGTTCACCTGTGAAACGCGGATGGAATCAACGACCCAACACACTCGGAAGCAAAGAACAGAGGGAGGAGGGAGAGAGCAATGAGGAGGCACCTGAGGTGAGGCGAAGACGGCGACGGCGACCTCGATCCAGTCGCGAGAAGACGGCAACGGCGACCTCGATCCAGTCGCGAGAAGACGGCGATGATGAACTTGATACAGCCGCAAGAAACCCCGATCCACCAGCGCCTTATGCTTCCCCGTGGATGACGACGGTTACGGCACGAGCTCGACAGGTTCACGCAGTGGCGGCGATCCCATCCGATGGCACTGGCGACGCAAACGTTCGTCTCAGCGGCCCACGCTCGCGGTGCTTCCCGGCGAGCGACGGCGTGAGGTGAGGCGAGTAAGAGAGGGGAGAGCACGATCTGAGAAGGGGAGGAGGAGGAGGCAGCGGCACGAGGGAGAGAGAGAAGTGAGGGATGGTGCAAGAAACCCTAGCCGTCTCACTTGACTATGGATGGGGCAACGAATCAGGATAAGCCACTTGGCACAAGGTTAGGTGAAATGTTGGAGATACCCTCAGCGGCCATCTAGAATTGCAGGCGGTGGCACGCTTCCTGCGCACACAACGACCAGCATCGGTCACGCCCACCCCCGTGGCGCATGACAGTCAGGGCCCACCACGTCGAGACCCCACCTTTCATAGGCACACAAGACGGTAAGACGAGGGAAAGGAAAATAGGCACTATTGATTGCTAGTCACATCAGACTCGATCCGATGGCCAGGATCAATCTATCAAAGAATCTGACGGCCAGAACTCGTTTGGACACTCAATCGGACGGTTCAGAGTGCAAGCGCCCTGAGAGGCCTCCATTTCATGTGGGAATCTAACAATGGGATTACCAAACCATATGTGTCGCATGAAACCAAACGTCACACATTCTGCATCTGTTTAGAACAGGCATGCAACCAAAATACAAACTATGTGCAAAGCATGAACATGCCTGAACATGCCTGCACAGTGTGTTTCTTCTCAGCCAGGTCAGGGAGCATGCAGACAAAAAACTATGTGAAAGCATGATTCTTAGCGTGTATTCACTCTGTCAAAGACAGACAAACTATATGCAAAACATAATTTTTAGCCTATTCAGTCTGTCAGTCCCAACTCGATTACATATGCAAGGGGGCAAAAAATGTTGCAGGCTATCAAACGCGTCCAGAGATTGGAGGGGTAGTTGGCCTTAGGCTTTTTTTTCTTTGACATTCTAGTCGTGCATAGGCTCTTGTTACATGACAGATTGGCGTGACAATGCATACGGTCCATGTAAAGTAAAGAAGACTATTGGTCAATTTGGTTGATGTCCATAAAGGTATCTGTAATAGCAACCCGTAAATTTTTTCCGGAATTTGTTCGTGGGTAGAAGGAGACCAGCTCGCGGATACTCTTGTCGAAGGCCGTCATTTAACATTGTCTGCATACATTTCAACAACTAGTTGAACTAATTGGACGATATTCGTACAAACATGACCGATTTCATACAAAACGGACTACATTGATACACGTCGGATTTGCATCACATTTCGAGCATTTAGAACGACAAAACATTCTGAACTAAACCTACTTGACGGCGGCGTCCAATGTCCAAGCCCTTGTCGTCCTTCATCCGTCGTCTCCATAAGCACCGGTGATAAGACCGATGAAGTGAAGATGCGGTCTCCGGCGAGGAAGAGTAGAACATGAAAGACGGATTGGCCCACATAGGACACAAGGTCGTGCCGCCTCCCATGCCCTACTCATCCTCGGGGCAGTCTGCGCCTTGTTCATCGCTAGTGGATGTGAGGTCCACGATGGATATGGTGGCGTCAACACTGTCTTCATCGTACTGGCCCGTCTGATAGTTCATCGGCAGGGCATAGGAGGCAGCTGGCGTTGTTCACATCCGCGATCGCTTGCAGTTGTGCCTCCGTGAGGCGACTTGAGCACGGGGGGCGTCGTAGATCGCACGCTACTCCGTGACGAAGTTGGGGTTCGTTGCGGCATGGCCGCCGTGGCCTCCTCGCTTGCGCTCGCCGTCGATTTGGCCCTCTTCCAGCCAGTACTGCTCGAGGATGAACATGTTGTACCGTTGTCCCTCCTGTGAATGTTGAAACGCTGACATAGGCGCCGGCGCAGGCTGCTCCTCTGCCATGGCGGCGTTGAAGTGTGCCTGCGCTTGCTCCATGGTGAAGCCGGCATGCCCAGGCGCGGGCTCCGGTGTGGCATCGTCGAAGCCCGTCTTCATTATGGGGTTGTCCTCATCGTCGGAGATCTCGGGCGAGCTGGCCGACATGCCGGCCTTGATTTGCTAGGCAAGGGCGGCCACCTCGTGCTTCATCTCCATCGACAGGCTCTCCCACAAAGCATTGTTGCTTGCAGTCATGGCGGATGTGGTGTGGCGCAAGGGAGTAGGAAGTGGAGCAAGCGGCTTATGTTGTGGTGGAGTTAGTCGGGTGTGACCGGTGTTTAAATAGCGGATTCCGCTAAGGCCGGGCATCCGGGTGCATCAATGCGCGACGTTTGAGTGGGTTTCTCGGACGACGAGCCTACTTAATGATGGCATACGGACGGACGGGGTATTGAACGGACATGGTATATATCTGTCACGTACCATCCAGTAACGGTCTTCACCATTAAACGGACACGGACATCGGGGGCGCGTCGCAAGCGACGCCCTTGGCCGGCATGTTGCTCCAATAGCAAAGGTCGCGTCCGCTTTAGGCCGGCATCAATGTGGAGCGGACGCTCTATAGCGGCATGAATGCGGACAGTTGACGCCAGACAAGAACGCGTGCGCGCGAGGGGGGAGGGGTTTTGGTGGGCCCGGATGGTCAGACGCTAGAGTTGGTGTTGTTTGGACACCCACAAAGTCCCCCACGTTTGTCTCGATTTACGAAAAAAAACATGTTTAGACCGTTTGACGGACCGATATACATCTTTGTTAGATGATTTTCAGGATCCAACCCATGATGTCTACACGTATGAGGGTGAGTCACCCTACCGTCGTGCATGGGATAAATGGATGCCTCGACCGGGGAAATACACTTTGCTTCCCAGTTGTATATACATCCTATATAAAAAAAATTAATAATTAAATAAAGATTTAAAATAGTTCAGAAGTATTTTTGAATTAAAGTTGTCTCTGTTTTGCACTAATATATAATTTTTTGAAAAAAACCAGCATTGACTTCTGGGTATTAAAAGACAAAAATTTATTTGCTATTTTAGGTCACTATTCATACATCGAAAATTTATTCTTTTTTTTAAAGAAGTCGGAGTTTAAAAAAATATGGAATTTTTCTTATACAAGTATAATGGAAGGTCAAGTTTATTTCAAAAATATATTTAATTTTTTAACTTTTTATTAAATTGCTAATTTACTTTTGCATATAGGATGTATATATGCCAGTAACCAAAGGTTCCCGTCCGCCTCGACTGCGCCTGAAAAGATGCCATTTTATTATTTGGTCTAGACGTTTGGTTCATTACCTGGCTTGATGGCTGCCAAACCAGCTATATACATGTGCTAAGACTTGATTAATGACGCGTTTTGTATGAGACAGGCGTCCAACTTCCTTGGCCCGGGATAGGTTAAGCACGTGTTATGGCTAGGCTACTAAACACGTGACGACAAGACTTTCCAGCCCAGTCTACTTCCAGTAGAGGCATTTTCAATCTCCGAAACAAACGGAAAACCCTATTTGCCGCTTGTTGCGAACTGGTGTCAGGGGCTTCGCACGGGCATACCCAACTATCGTTCAGGAGTGAGCCGGCCCATTCAACTGTTGCAACGCCCGTGGTTTTGGGAACCTTCTAGCGTTTCCCAGCGGGTTTTTTAGGTTTTGGGAACATTCTAGAAGGTTCTTGAAAAGGTTTTTCTTTTTTTGTTTTCTTTTTTCTTTATTCTTTTCTGTTTCTTTTTTTTCTTTCTGTTTCAAAAAATGTTTTGAATTTTCAAAAAATGCTCAGGATTTTTAAAGAATGTTCTTCAAATTGGAAAAATGTTATTATTTCTTAGAAAAATGTTCTCGATTTTCAAAAAAAATGTTCGCCAAATTCGGCAAATGTTTCTGCTTTTTTACAAAAAAGATGTTTTGGATTTTCAAAAAATATTCTGGATTTTCAAATATTGTTCTTCAAATTTGAAAAATGTTTTTTCTTTCAGAAATTGTTCTGGATTTTTTTAAAAGTTTTCCAAACAAAATCTTCTTTTTCGAAATTTGTTCTCAAAATCCAGAAAATGTTCTTATTTTCAAAAATTGTTCACGTTTGTGAATTTGTTCAGGGGTTTTCAAAATTATTCCCATTTTCAAAATTTGTTCTCAATATTTAAAAAATGTTCGTGCTTTTAAAAATTGTTGACACTTCCAAATTTCTTCAGGGTTTTCAAAATTCGAAAAATGTTTCTGCTTTTAGAAAAATATTCTGGATTTTCAAAAAATGTTTTGGATTTTTATAAATGGTTTACAAAAAATGTTCTAGTTCTTCGAAATTTGTTTTCAAGATTCAAAAAAATGTTCGTGTTTTCAAAAATTGTTCAGAATTTTTCAAAATTGTTCCGTTATTCAAAATTTGTTCTCAAGATTCAAAAACTTTTCGTGCTTTCAAAAAATTGTTCTTCTTACAAAAAATTTCGGGGTTTTCAAAATTGTTCTCCGTTTCAAAATTTTGTTCTCAAAATTTCAATAAAATCATGCTTTGAAAAATTGTTCCAGGTCCCAAATTTGTTCAGTATTTTTCAAAATTTTTATTGATTTAAAAATTTGTTCTCAAGACAAAAAAATGTTTGTCCTTTAAAAAATTGTTCGTATTTTCATATTTATTCTATGTTTTAAAAAATGTTCATGTTTGTGCGTTTTGATAAAAAGAAAAATAAAAAATAAAAACAGGAATAAAAACAACTCGAAAAAGAAAAGAAAATAAATAAGCAGAAAATAAAAAATAGAAAGAAAAAGAAAACATTGCCGTGTGCCTGCTGGGCCGGCCCTGTCGGGGGTCGCCCTGTGAGAAGCCCCAACTGGTGCCGCAGCGAGCGGCGCATAGGTGCTCCCGAATCAAACACCGTCCACGCAACTTTCAAGCACACGGCAGGCCAGGTCATACATCGCAGGATGGAATCCAAACACGGCCTACATTCCTAGGACGCCCGCTTGGTAGAAAATGCAGCAGTAGCAGTAGCCTTCATCTGGAAAATCCTATTTGACGCTTACAAGCGAATTGTCGGTTTTCGCACCGGCGATCACCTCAGCGAGCGAATTGGGCCAGCCCATCCAGGCAGCCAGTTTTGGGAACCTTCTAGAGGTTTCCAGCCGTTTTTTTCCGGTTTTAGGAAACTTCTAGAAGGTTCTCTGAACCGGTTTTCTTTTCTTTTTTCGTTTTTGTTTTATTTATTATTTTTCTGTTTTTGCCTGTTTCTGTTTCGAAAAATATTCGGGATTTTCATAAATCTTTTGGGAATTTCAGAACTTATTCTTCAAATTCGAAAAATGGTTTTCTTTTTGAAAAATGTTCTGGATTTTCTAAAAATGTTCTTCAAATCTGGAAATTAATTTTTCTTCCTTTTTAATGTTCCAGATATTCAAAAACGTTTTTCAAATTCGAAAAATTATTTTGCTTTTTAGAAAAATGTTCTAGATTTTCTAAAAACGTTTTCATTTTCAAAAAAATGTTCTGGATTTTCGAAAACGTTTTTCAAAAAAAAAATCTTCTTTTCCGAAATTCGTTCTCAAAATTCAAAAAAATGTTTGTATTTTCAAAAAAAAACATGTTCATGAAATTTTTCAGGATTTTTCAAAATTTGTTCTTCAGATTCAAAAATTGTTTGGGCTTTTACAAAATTGATTACGCTTCCAAATTAGTTCAGGGTTTTCAAAATTGCTCTACGTTTCAAAATTTTGTTCTTGAGATTCAAAAAATGTCCGTGCTTTAAACATTTGTTCGCGGTCCCAAATTTGTTCAGGATTTCTAAAAATTATTATTTGTTTTTCTAATTTGTTCTAAATATTCAAAAAAATGAATGTACTTTAAAATATTGTTTGCGCTTTCAAATTTGTTCTCTGTTTTACAAAAACGTTCATGTTTTTCAAAAAATGATGAGAAATTTAACGTTTGTGTGTTTTGATTTTCAAAAAAGAAAAAAATAAGAAAATAAGCAGAAAAGGAAAAAAAGACATAGAAAAAAAGGGAAATAAGCAGAAAATAAGCGACCCCCTTGTGCGTGCCCCCCCCCCCCCCGATTGCCTGCTGCAGAGAGCGGCAGGTAGGACCTCCCGTCTCCATCCTAGGTCGTTGTGGCACACTGGCACTGATGACAGCAGCAGGCCAAACAGGATTAGTAGCACGTCCCGGAGTAGGATGCCAAGCGCGGACGCGTCCAGTTGCACATGGGAGTTCCTATGTGACGCTTTTTGTGTTAAAGAGTAGACATTTGGCATAAGGGGGGCTCACCTCGGCCGGCCCATTTGGCATTCGTGACATGAAAAAATGCAAAAATTTGTGAGTGCTACCTCTAAGGATAGGAACCCCTGACTTCGTAGTCATGCGCACGCTCTGCTAGACGCTGTGACAGGCAAGCTCTAGTGCTAGATTTGCACCACAACACTTGAAGAAACGGGTGACAGCGGCAAAAACTTGAACATTTGCAGAAAACCCTCCAAAACTAAAGTCCAAGTGATGGTTCAAACGGAGTACCTCCTGCTACTAAACCAGCTCGCTAGCCACTATAACTCCTAGGTGTATACATCTAAAATGGCAGCCCATTCTATTGGAACTACAAGTAGCAAGAGATTTAAACTTTTTTGATAGTTTCAAGTTGGATTTCTTATTTTCAAAGGTAAATACATTTTGAAACGTGAACATTTTAAAAATTACAAACAAAATTAAAAATCTAACATTTATGAATGCGTGAACATTTTCTTGGATTCTCCAATTTTTTAATAAAAAGGAACAAAATGTAAAATGATTACGTTTTTTGAAAATACAAAACAATTTCCCAAACATTTTTTTAAACAGGAACGTTTTTCAAAATTATGACAAATTTTCCAAAACACAAAATTCCTTTGAATTTGCGAATACAAAATTTAAAACTTGAACATTTTTCGAATTTTTGAAATTTGGGAAGCTAGAACATTTTTTGAAATTCCAGAACATTTGTTGAATTTGCGACAAATGTTCACGCTTCTTTGCGCACAAAATATGAAAGTGGGACACTTTTAAATAAAATTCGGGAACATGAACATTTTTTAGATTTGTGAAAAATTTCAAACATTTTAAGGTGGGAACATTTTTAAAATTCAAGAACATTTTTTGAACTTACAAACAGGTTTTCGAAATATGAATATTTTCAAAACAAATTGAAGAAAATTTAGAAGTGGGAAGAAAATTTTCTGATTTGAAAGTGGGCTAACATTTTAAAATTTCCAGTACTATAATGAAATTTGGAAAACCAATTATAAGAAGTGCTCCAATGTTGAAATCCTAAGAAAATTGGAATTGCTGAACAAAATTTGAAAACAGGAATATTCAAATATGTACAAAAATACATTTATTTTAAATTTCTTATTTTTCTGAAAAATAGGAATAAACTTGAAAAATAATAAATGAAAGAAAATAAAAGAAAGGGGGAAACATAAAAAGAAAGAAAGGAAAAAAGAAAATGGAAAAGAAAACGGAAAAGAAGGAAAAGGGAAAAAGTAACAGGAAAAAGAAAAAAGAAACATAAACATAAACAGAAATAAACTAGTTCAGGAAACTTCCAGGAGGTTCCCAAAACCAGAAAACCCGGTTAGGACCTTCTAGAACATTACCAAAACTTGAATCGACGCAAGGCATGCCTCCTTGGAATGGGCCCCAACAATTTAACGCAAAATGCGTCAAATAGAAAATTCGTTGCACACGCCCCCACGTCCCCACCCACCCCACCCGCGTCGGCTACTGTAGCAGTCGGTTTTGTATTTTCCTGTTATTGAAGAAAACATGGAAAAGGATATTTTTCAAAATTGTGTTCGTTTTGACAGAAAATGTAAATTTCGCGAAAACACAAAAAACAATTTGCCAAAAAAAATATAAACCTGAACATATTTTGAAAAGGTAAATATTTTCTAAAATTTTGATTATTTTAGAACACTTATATTTTTCGAATTTGTGAACATTTGTTAAAATCAATAAGAAAATATAGATAGACGAATATTTTCAAAATTATCCACATTTTTTGAATTTTTAGTATTTTTTGGAACAACGAAGAAACAATTCGAAGTTCCAAACATTTTCAAAAAATGGGGACAATTTGTAAGTTTAGAAGAGTTTTTTTAAATGAAATATTTTTCCAAAATGTGAACAACTTCTAATTTTATAAATAAATAAAAAAAAGAAAAAAATTAGGAAACCAAAAGAGATACCAACAAACCAGTAAAGAAACAATAGAAAGGGTCTAGGGACCTTCTACAAGGTTCCCAAAACCGAGTACAATGGTCACCTATGGGCCAACCCAAATTAAATCGATCATTTATGTCTCTTATGTGCGTTTGAATGCCAATCTGATGTAATAAGCGTCTTATAGGATTTGCCCCGCCGCTTATCCCACTTGAGTCATTCTTCCTTTATAGCTACCATGCGAGCCCATGGTAAACGATGCATCTTGTTGGGCGCGACTTTTCTTTAGGGTTTAGCCAAACTTTGTTCAACAAAAGCCACCGAAGTTGAGATACAAACCAAATCATGGGGTTGCCCAAACGAGACGTGACGCTCATGACCAAGATTAAGAGTACTTGGCTAAACTATGTGCTTCATAATTCACAATACGGCTTTCAATAGTAAACTTGCATGTAAAAGCAAACTCTTGAAGTTTTATTTCTTTGACGATGGCTCCATATTTTCCTCCTACTCCTTTGTTTATAACACAAACTGCTTGCTTAGAGTCTGAGGCGATAACAATGTGTTAAAGATGTAAGTCGGTTGCTAGTACAAGTGCCTCTCTGCATGCAATCACCTCTAGAATAGCTGGGTCCTGAAGTCCATCAATAACTAGACAGAGCTCCCAACATCTATGTGTCCCCTGTTGCGACACCACAAAAGGTCTAGCCTGAAGTGCCTATGACAATGGTCGGGCCAACGCACGGGAGGACCACATACCTTAAGCGCTCTTTCTTCCTTCCTTTTTAAGGATTTGTTTATTTTATGCTTTTCCTTTTTATTTTTAGATTTAAAATATTGTAAATATATGTTGCAAAAACCACTTTAAAAAGTTTCTATTGTATAAGAAAATTATACAGCGTGTATGAAAAAAATAGACAAGAAAATATATGTATGAAAAGAATCGTGTATGTAAAAAATGGTACCCTATATAAAAAAATGTCCATGACATATACAAAACAATTACATGGTGTATGGAAAAAAAATAGACATCCATACATATATTAAAAATGTAAATAATGTATTTAAAAATATATTAAACCTATATCAAAAATGGTTCCTACTATATATAAAACACCTGTATAAAAAAGTAGACATTAAAACATATATTTGAAAAAACAAACTTGATTGTGTATTTAAAAATAATATTGAACCTATATAAAATTATTCCTAATGTATACGAAAAATGTACAAGCTCTATTATAAAATGTATACGTCAAATCATATATTCAAACAAAAAAACATGTGTTAAATTTGAATAAGAATATTATTGATGTAAACGGAGAATGTATAATGAGTACATACATTTGAAAAGCAATGTATTTCTAAAACGTTTTTTTTTGCATGGGTATTTCTAAAATGTTTGAAAATTTGTTTCACACAAGTAGAGAAATGTCTGTGAGACTTAAAAAAGTTTATAGAATGTTGGAAAAAATCATTGAAGAATGCAGAAAAATGAATAAAAAGGTGGAGGAATGGAGAAAAAACAAAAGAAACACTAAAAGGAATCCAGAAAAGGAGGAAAAATTAAGAAACTGGTACACATAACACAGAAAAAAAATGAGTAAAAGATTCTAAATCCAATGAAAACCATTAAGAAAACTTGAAAAAGGTAAGAAAGAAACACACAAAGAAAACCGGCGAAAACCATACGTAAAAATAAAGAAAAAGGGAGAGGATGGACCGCGACACGTCGCTCCGCTTGGGGGAACCAGGCGATAGCCAAGCGAACCCACACCTACCACCGACCGCCATTAATGACCCCAAACCCTTCGCTATCGTCCTCCCTCACCCCGAGTCCAATCCAGTGAGTTCCCGTGTCGCACCCGCCCACCTCACAATCCCTAGCGCTGGCCATAATGTCGGGGAGCTCACGCCGCCGCAATCCTCGGCCGTGTCGAACTCATCCAGCCGTCACGGTGGCGCCCCCGCCACTAGCCCTTGCTCTACAGGCTCCGATTCCGGTGCATCTGCTTCCCCTCATCGATGCGGAGTCACCGGAGGCACGGATGGAGATTCTGCGGGTGGTGCAGACCCGATTCCCAGATCGTGCGAGGTGGTCGAGCATTTGTGTGGGGATCATCCGCACCTCGACCTTCGCATAGCGGGCTCGATTCGCCGGAGACGCTGGCGGGATGGATTACCAGATGATTTTCTAGGCCATCAAGAGGCGGAATCGATGGATCCAGGCCAGGCAGGGCGGTGGAGGAGGTTCAAATCCCCAAGCCCTTCCTGTCTCAAAATCCAACCACCGTCGGTGACGCAGTTGGAAAATCTCCCCCCCCCGGTGTGTTGCCGCCAGGGGCCAGTCCTCCTCGCGAATCTTAAGGCGCCGATCTCCCGGCGGACGGGACCGGAGTTTGGAACCTCCGCCATGGCCGGGAGATAGAGGCGAGGTTCATCATCTCGCTAAGGTACGGATCCATTCTGCCCATGTCTTATCGTGTAAGGGTCCTGTTGGGTATAACCTTGTGGTTACGGGAGTGGATTCGAATATCATGCGTCTTGGAAACCCCGTGAATGATTCCAACCCCCCTGCTCTTTCCAAAATTTCAGCAAGCTTGCTGGCCGCCGACGGTCCTGCTTGTGCGGGAAAGCCAAAGGTGAAATCGAACAGGAATCTGGATGGGCTGCCCTAGTTCCAGCATCGTTGATTCGAGGATGTGTGTCTGAGAAGAATACGGGTTTTTGAAAGCCGCTTTCTAGTGGAGAAAACACTTTTTAGGAGGAGGTCGCAAAAAAAATTCGTCACACTTTGGGTTATCCCCTCCCCCCGTTGGCGCAGACCCTATAAAAAGTCCTCCCCTTCTCCTCCTAACCTTAGTTTTTCCATTCCCCGTCTTTTCTGGATCCGGAAGGATCTCTTCCAATCCAATAATTTCTCCAGTGAAGATTGCTACCCAGTTAGTCGCCTTGGTAGATTCGACCCAGTTCCTACTCCATTCAATCTTTCTATTGAGGGGATCGGCCTGGTTCCAAGTCCTTTGCAGAGGTGGTGAGGGTGTTGCGGAACGTTGAATGGGAAACAAAAAATTTCCTACGCACACGCAAGATCTATCCATGGGGATGAGCATCTACGAGAGGGAGAGTGGATCTACATACCCTTGTAGATCGCTAAGCGGGAAGCGTTAAGAAACACGGTTGGTGTAGTCGAACGTCTTCGCGATCCAAATCGCCGAGCGTTCCGCGATCTCATCACGATCCGTCCCGCGAACTCATCACGATCCATCCCATGATCTCATCAAGATCCGTCCCGCGATCTCATCATGATCCGTCTCGTGATCTTGATCACGGTCCTTCCGATCTAGCATCAAATGGACGGCACCTCCACGTTCAGCACATGTACAGCTCGATGACGATCTCCGCCTTCTTCATCCAGCAAGAGGGAGCGGAGAGGCAGACAAGTTCTCCGGCAGCATGACGGCGCCGCGGCGATGGTGGTGGAGCAATTCCGGCAAGGCTTCGCCTAAGCACTTCAGAAAACTGATCTAGAGGAGAAACTATGCACTAGAGGAACGGGTAGCACGTGGCTGAAAATCTTGTGCCAAAACCCTAAAACCCTCTAGTATATGTAGGAGGAGAGCAGGAGGAGGCTTGGCTCCCAAGGAGCCAGCCCTTGGGTCGGCCGAACCAGGAGGGAGGAGTCCTCCTCCTCCACTCCTAGTAGGATTAGGACTCCTTCCTAATTTAGCCCTTTTGCCTTTTTCCACCTTTTTCCTTTTGGGCTTTTTCTTCCCAGCCGCATGGGCCCTTTGTGGGACTTCCTCCAGCCCACTAAGGGCTGGTATTCATCCTCCCACAGCCCATGTAGCCTCTTGGGTCGAAATATCCCTCCCGATGGTCTCCCGGTACACTACTGGCACTCCCGGTACACTACCGATGAGCCCGAAACCTTTCCGGCGACCAAAATAGGACTTCCTATATATCAATATTTACCTAAGAACCATTCCGGAGCTCCCCGTGACGTCCGGTATCTCATCCGAGACTCCAAACAACCTTAGGTAACCACCATACATAACTCTATACTACCGAAACGTCACCAAACCTTAAGTGTGCAGACACTATGGGTTCGAGAACTATGTAGACATGACCGAGACACCTCTACGGTCAATAACCAATAGCAGGACCTGGATGAACATATTGGTTCCTACATATGCTACGAAGATCTTTATTGGTCGAACCTCTATGTCAAGGATTCAGTTAATCCCGTATGATGTTCCCTTTGTTCTTCGGTATGTTACTTGCCCGAGATTCGATCGTCGGTATCTCCATACCTAGTTCAACCTCGTTATCGGAAAGTCTCTTTACTTGTTCCGTAATACAAGATCCCGTGACTAACACTTAGTCATATTGCTTGCAAGGCTTGTTGTGATGTTGTATTACCGAGTGGGCCCTGAGATACCTCTCCGTCGCACGGAGTAACAAATCCCAATCTTGATCCATGCCAACCCAACAGACACCCTCGGAGATACCTGTAGAGCACCTTTATAGTCACCCAGTTACGTTGCGATGTTTGATACACACAAGGCACTCCTCCGGTGTCAGTGAGTTGCATGGTCTCATGGTCATAGGAACAGATACTTGACATGCATTAAACAGTAGCAATAAACTCACACGATCATATGCTATGTTTGTAGTTTGGGTCTTGTCCATCACACCATTCTACTAATGATGTGATCCCGTTATCAAATGACATCTCATATCCATGGCTAGGAAACCTTAACCATCTTTGATCAACGAGCCAGTCTATTAGAGGCATACTAGGGACATGGTTTTGTCTATGTATCCACACATGCATCTAAGTCTCCGATCAATACAATTATAGCATGGATAATAAAAGATTATCATGAACAAGGAAATATGATAATAACTAATTTATTATTACCTCTAGGGCATATTTCTAACAGTCTCCCACTTGCACTAGAGTCAATAATCTAGTTCACATCACCATGTGATCCGCATTGTTATGAATCTAACACCCAATGAGTTCTGGGGCTTGATCATGCTTTGCATATGAGAGAGGTATTTTAGTCAACGGGTCTGCGACATTCAGATCCGAGTGTACTTTGCAAATCTCTATGTCAAACCATAAATACTGCTACCACACTCCACTTGGTACTATTCCAAATCGCTGCTCCACTATACGTATCCAGATTGCTACTACGATTCATCCGGATTGGTGTTAAAGCTTGCATCGACGTAACTCTTTACGACGAACTCTTTATCACCTCCATAATCAAGAAACATCCCCTTAGTCTTTTAGTTACCGAGGATAATATTGACTGCTGCCCAGTGATCCACTCCTGGATCACTTTTGTACCCCTTGACAGACTCATGGCAAGGCACACACCAGGTGCGGTACACAGCATGGCATAATATAGAGCCTATGGCTAAGGCCTAGGGGACAACGTTCGTCCTTTCTCTTTCTTCTGCCATTGTCGAGCTTTGAGTCTCACTCAACTTCACACCTTACAAATCAGGCGAGAACTCCTTCTCTAACTGATCCATTTTGAACTCTTTCAAAATCTTGTCAAGGTATATACTCATTGAAAGTCTCATCAAGCATCTTGATCTATCTCTATAGATCTTAATTCTCAACAATCAAGTAGCTTTATCCAGGTCTTTCTTTGAAAAACTCTTTTCAAACAACCGTTTATGCTTTCCAGAAATTCTACATCATTTCGGATCAACAATATGTCAACCACATATGCTTACCAGAAAGTCTATAGTGCTCCCACTCACTTTATTGTAAATACAAGTTTCTCATAAACTTTGTATAGACTCAAAAACTTTGATCACCTCATCAAAGTGTATATTCCAACTCCGAGATGCTTTCTTCAGTTCATAGAAGGATCACTAAAGCTTGCACACCTTTTAGCATCCTTAGGACTGACAAAACCTTCTGGTTGTATCTCATACAACCTTTCCTTAAGGAAGGAAACGATGTTTTGGCATCCATCTGCCAGATTTCATAATGGAAAAATGCAGCAACTGCTTGTTGGGGAACGTCGCATGGGAAACAAAATTTTCCTACGCACACGCAAACCTATCCATGGTGATGAGCATCTACGAGAGGGAGAGTGGATCTACGTACCCTTGTAGATCGCTAAGCGGGAAGCGTTAAGAAACGCGGTTGGTGTAGTCGAACTTCTTCGCGATCCAAATCGCCGAGCGTCCCGCGATCCAATCACGAACCGTCCCGCGAACACATCATGATCCGTCCCGTGAACTCATCACGATCCGTCTCACGATCTTGATCACGATCTGTCCCGCGAACTCATCACGATCCGTTCCGTGATCACATCACGAACCGTCTCGCGATCTCGATCACGGTCCTTCCGATCTAGCGCCGAACGGACGGCACCTCCGCGTTCAGCACACGTGCAGCTTGATGACGATCTCCACCATCTTGATCCAGCAAGAGGAGGTGGAGAGGAGAGAGAGTTCACCGGCAGCGTGACGGCGCTCCGGTGATGGTGGTGGTGGAGCAATTCCGGCAGGGCTTCGCCTAAGCGCTGCAGAAATCCGATCTAGAGGAGAAACTGTGCACCGGTGAAACGGGTAGCACGTGGCCGGAAATTCTGTCCAAAAACCACCCAATCCACTAGTATATATAGGAGGAGAGGAGAGGAGAGGCAGCCAAGGCCTTTGGGTCGGCCGAAATAGGAGGTGGGAAGAAATCCTACTTCACCTCCAATCCTAGTTGGAGTAGGATTGCCTCCTATTGGCTGATTTTCCACTTTTTGCTTTAGGACTTTCTCTCCTGCGCCATGGGCCTTTGTGGCTGTTTTCCCAGCCCAATAAGGGCTGGTTATTATTCTCCCACAGCCCATGGACCTCTTGGGGTCGAAGTACCCCTCCCGGAGGTCCTCCGGTACACTACCGGCACTCCCGGTACAATACCGATACTCCCGGTACACTACCGATGAGCCCGAAACTTTTCCGGAAACCAAACTGGGACTTCCTATATATGAATCTTTACCTCCGGACCATTCCGGAGCTCCTCGTGACGTCCGGGATCTCATCCGGGACTCCGAACAACCTTCGGTCACCACCATACATAACTCTACACTACCGAAACGTCACCGAACCTTAAGTGTGCAGACCCTGCGGGTTCGAGAACTATGTAGACATGACCGAGACACCTCTACGGTCAATAACCAATGGCGGGACCTGGACGTCCACATTGGTTCCTACATATTCTACGAAGATCTTTATCGGTCGAACCTCTATGTCAAGGATTCAGTTAATCCCGTATAACGTCCCCTTTGTTCTTCGGTATGTTACTTGCCCGAGATTCGATCGTCGGTATCTCCATACCTAGTTCAACCTCGTTACTGGCAAGTCTCTTTACTCGTTCCGTAATACAAGATCCCGTGACTAACACTTAGCCACATTGCTTGCAAGGCTTGTTGTGATGTTGTATTACCGAGTGGGCCCTGAGATACCTCTCCGTCACACGGAGTAACAAATCCCAGTCTCGATCCATGCCAACTCAACAAACACCATCGGAGATACCTGTAGAGCACCTTTATAGTCACCCAGTTACGTTGCGACGTTTGATACACACAAGGCACTCCTCCGATATCCGTGAGTTGCATGATCTCATGGTCATAGGAACATATACTTGACATGCAGAAAACAGTAGCAATAAACTGACACGATCATATGCTATGTTTGTAGTTTGGGTCTTATCCATCACATCATTCTCCTAATGATGTGATCCCGTTATCAAATGACATCTCATGTCCATGGCTAGGAAACCTTAACCATCCTTTGATCAACGAGCTAGTCCATTAGAGGCATACTAGGGACATGGTTTTGTCTATGTATCCACACATGCATTTAAGTCTCCGATCAATACAGTTATAGCATGGATAATAAACGATTATCATGAACAAGGAAATATGATAATAACTAATTTATTATTGCCTCTAGGGCATATTTCCAACAGTCTCCCACTTGCACTAGAGTCAATAATCTAGTTCACATCACCATGTGATTCGCATTGTTATGAATCTAACACCCAATGAGTTTTGGGGCTCGATCATGCTTTGCATGTGAGAGAGGTCTTATAGTCAACGGGTCTGCGATATTCAGATCCGTGTGTACTTTGCAAATCTCTATGTCAAACTGTAATCACTGCTACCACACTCCACTTGGTACTATTTCCAAATGGCTGCTCCACTATACGTATCCAGATTGCTACTACTAGTCATCCGGATAGGTGTTAAAGCTTGCATCGACGTAACTCTTTACGACGAACTCTTTATCACCTCCATAATCAAGAAACATTTCCTTAGTCCTCTGGTTACTAAGGATAATTCCGACCGCTGTCCAGTGATCCACTCCTGGACCACTCTTGTACCCCTTGACAGACTCGTGGCAAGGCACACATAGGTGCGGTACACAGCATGGCATAATATAGAGCCTATGGCTAAGGCATAGGGGACGACATTCATCCTTTCTCTTTCTTCTGCCGTTGTCGAGCTTTGAGTCTCACTCAACTTCACACCTTACAAATCAGACGAGAACTATTTCTCTGGCTGATCCATTTTGAATTCTTTCAAAATCTTGTCAAGGTATGCACTCATTGAAAGTCTCATCAAGCATCTTGATCTATCTCTATAGATTTTGATGCTCAACAATTAGGTAGCTTTATCCAGGTCTTCCTTAGAAAAACACTTTTCAAACAACCTTTTATGCCTTCCAGAAATTCTACATTATTTCCGATCAACAATATGTCAACCACATATACTTATCAGAAACTCTATAGTGCTCCCACTCACTTTATTGCAAATACAAGTTTCTCGTAAACTTTGTATAAACATCAAAAACTTTGATCACCTCATCAAAGTGTATATTCCAACTCCGAGATGCTTGCTTCAGTCCATGGAAGGATCACCAAAGCTTGCACACCTTTTAGCATCCTTAGGACTGACAAAACCTTCTGGTTGTATCACATACAACCTTTCCTCAAGTAAACCGTTAAGGAAATGATGTTTTGACATCCATCTGTCAGATTTCATAATTGAAAACGCAGCAACAGCTAACATAATTCCAACAGACTTTAGCACCACTACGAGTGAGAAAATCTCATCGTAGTCAACTCCTTGAACTTGTCACAAACTACTTTGCAACAAGTCGAGCTTTACAAATGGTGATATTTACCATCAGCGTCTGTCTTCATTTTTAAAGATCCATTTGTACTCAACGACCTGCCGTCCAACGAGCAAGTCTACCAAAGTCTATACTTGGTTTTCATACATGGATCCTATCTCGGATTTCATGGTCTCATCCATTTGTCGGAATCCGGGCCCATCATCGCTTCTCCATAGCTCGTAGGTTCATCGCTGTCCAACAACATGACCTTTAAGACAGGGTTGTTGTACCACTCAAGAGCAGTACACGTCCTTGTCGACCTACGAGGTTCGATAGTAACTTGATCCGAAGCTTCATGATCATCATCATTAACTTCTTTCTTCAACTAACATAGGCTTCACAGAAACAACTTTCTGCGCTGCGCTACTCTGATTGAAACAAGGTTCAATAACCTCATCAAGTTCTATCTTCCTCCCACTCAATTCTTTCGAGGGAAACCTTTTCTCAGGAAAGGATCCATTCCAGCAACAAACACTTTGCACTCGGATCTGAGATAGAAGGTATACCCAACTGTTCTTGGCGTATTCTATGAAGATGCATTTGTTCGCTTTGGGTTTGAGCTCATTAGGTGAAAACATTTTCCACACAAGCTTCGCAGCCCCAAACATCAAGAAATGACAGCTTTAGGTTTCTATCAAACCATAATTCACACGGTGTCATCTCAACGGATTTAGATGGTGCCCTATTTTAAAGTGAATGCGGTTGTCTCTAATGCATAACCCTAAAACGATAGTATTAAAACGATAAGAGACATCATAGTATGTGCTATATCAAATAAGGCATGACTACGACGTTCGGACACACCATCACACTATGGTGTTCCAGGTGGCGTGAGTTGTGAAACAACTTTCACATTGTCTAAATTTGTATGCCAAACTCGTAACCCAGATATTCACCTCCACGATCATATCGCAGAAATTTTTATCTTCTTGTCACGATGATCTTTAAACTTCACTCTGAACTTTGCTTTGAACCTTTCAAACAATTCAGACTTGTGTTTCATTAAGTAAATATACACTATATCTACTCAAATCATCAGTGAAGGTAAGAAAACAATGATATTCACTGCAAGCTATAAACACTCATTGGATCGTATACATCAACATGCATTGTTTCCAATAAGTCACTTGCCCGTTTCATCAAGCCAGAAAACGGGGTTTAGTCATCTTACCAAAAGGCATGGTCCGCATGTCTCAACCGATTCAAAATCGAATGAGTCCAAAGATCCATCAACATGGAGTTTCTTCATGCGCTTTATACCAATATGACATTTAGCGGCAGTGCCACAAGTATGTGGTACTATCATTATTAACTTTGCATCTTTTGGCATCATTGTTATGAACATGTGTATTACTATGATCAAGATTCAATGAACCACACTTACTAGGTGCATGACCATTGAAGGTATTTATTCATGTAAGCAGAATAACCATTATTCTCTAACTTGAATGAATAACCGTGTTGCAATAAACATGATCTAACCACGTTCATGCTTCAATGCAAAACACCAAATAAAATTTAGGTTCGTCACTAATCCCGAAGGTAGAGAGAGCGTGCGATGTTTGATCATATCAACCTTGGAAACATTTCCAACACACATCGTCACCTCACACTTAGCTAGTTCTCCATTTATTCCGTAGCTTTTATTTCGAGCAACCGAACCGGTATCCAATACCCAGGTGCTACTAGGAGTACTAGCAAGGTACACATCAATAACATGCATATCAAATATACTTCTGTCGACTTAGCCAGCCTTCTTATCTACCATGTATCCAGGGTTGTTCCGCTTCAGTGACCGTTCTCCTCATAATGGAAGCACTCAGTCTCGGGTTTAGGTTCAACTTTGGGCTGCTTCACTGGAGCAGCAACTGACTTGCCATCCATGAAGTTTCCCTACTTGCCCTTGCCCTTCTCGAAACTAGTGGTTTTTACTAACCATCAACACTTTGATGCTCCTTTTTGACTTCTACCTTCGCGGTGTCAAAACATCGCGAGAAGCTCAGGAATCATTTCTATCCCTGGCAATTTATAGTTCATCACCAAGTTCTAGTAGCTTAGTGATAGTGACTTGGAGAACTATATCAATCACTATCTTATCTGGAAGATCAACTCCCACTCGATTCAAGCGATTGTGGCACCTAGACAATCTAAGCACATGCTCAACTATTGAGCTATTCTCTTTCGTCTTGCAAGCAAAGAATCTTTGTTTGAGATCTCATATCTCATAACACGGGCACGAGCCTGAGATCACAATCTCAGCTCTTAGAACATCTCGTATGTTCCGTGACGTTCAAAACGTCTTGGAGCCTCAATTCTAAGTCGTAATGCATGACGCACTAAACTATCAAGTAGTCATCAGAACGTGCCTGTCAGATGTTCACAACATCTACAGACGACGCTAGAGGGGATGGCGTACCGAACGGTGCATTAAGGACATAAGCCTTCTGTGCAGCAATGAGGACAATCCTCATATCACGGACCCAGTCCGCAATATTGCTACCATCATCTTTCAACTCTATTTCTCTAGGAACATATAAAAACACACGGGAGCTACAGTGCGAGCTAGTAATCTACAACATAATTTGCAAAGACACTACTGACTATGTTCATGATAATGAGTTCAATTAATCATATTACTTAAGAACTCCCACTCAAATTGACATCCCTCAGGTCATCTGAGTGTCACATGATCCAAATTCACCAACTCGAGTCCGATCATCACGTGAGTTGAGGTGGCTTCAATGGTGAACATCATTATGTTGATCATATCTACTATATGACTCATGCTCGACCTTTCGGTCTCTTGTGTTCCGAGGCCATGTCTGTACATGCTAGGCTCGTCAAGTTTAACCCGAGTGTTCCGCATGTGCAAATCTGTCTTGCACCCGTTGTATGTGAACGTAGAGTCTATCACACCCGATCATCACGTGGTGTCTCAACACGACGAACTTTCGCAACGGTGCACACTTGGGGAGAACACAATTTATCTTGAAATTAAGTGAGGGATCACCTTATAATGCTACCGTCGTCCTAAGCAAAACAAGGTGCATAAAAGGATTAACATCTCATGCAATTCATAAGTGACATGATATGGCCATCAACTTGTGTTTAAGATCTCCATCTTCGAAACACCGGCATGATCTCCATCGTCACCGGCACGACACCATGATCTCCATCAACGTGTCGCCATCGGGGTTGTCACGCCCTGCATGCTTCTACTACTATTGCTACCGTAGCGATAAAGTAAAGCATTACATAGCGCTTTAATGATTGACACGCAGGTCATACAATAATTAAAGACAACCCTATGGCTCCTGCCGGTTGCCGTAATCACCGACATGCAAGTCGTGATAATCTATACATCACATGATCATCTCATACATCACATATATCTCATCATGTAATTGGCCATATCATATCACAACATACCCTGCAAAAACAAGTTAGACGTCCTCTAATTGTTGTTGCATGTTTTACGTGGCTGCTACGGGTATCTAGCAAGAACAATTCTCACCTACGCAAAACCACAACGGTGATACACTAGTTTGCTTTTCAACCTTCTCAAGGACCGCCTTTGTCGGATCCGATCCAACTAGAGTAAGAGAAACTGTCACCCGCAAGCCAGCTAAGCAACAAGTTGCATCGCGGGAACCGGTCTCTCGTAAGCGTACGAGTAATGTTGGTCCGGGCCGCTTCATCTCACAATACCGCTGAACCAAAATCCGACCAAGGGAGGAAGCAATCTAAGCATCAACGCCCACAAACCTTTTGTGTTCTACTCGAGATCTCATCGAACCATCAACCTAGCTCATGATGCCACTGTTGGGGAACGTCGCATGGGAAACAAAATTTTCCTACGCACACGCAAACCTATCCATGGTGATGAGCATCTACGAGAGGGAGAGTGGATCTACGTACCCTTGTAGATCGCTAAGCGGGAAGCGTTAAGAAACGCGGTTGGTGTAGTCGAACTTCTTCGCGATCCAAATCGCCGAGCGTCCCGCGATCCAATCACGAACCGTCCCGCGAACACATCATGATCCGTCCCGTGAACTCATCACGATCCGTCTCACGATCTTGATCACGATCTGTCCCGCGAACTCATCACGATCCGTTCCGTGATCACATCACGAACCGTCTCGCGATCTCGATCACGGTCCTTCCGATCTAGCGCCGAACGGACGGCACCTCCGCGTTCAGCACACGTGCAGCTTGATGACGATCTCCACCATCTTGATCCAGCAAGAGGAGGTGGAGAGGAGAGAGAGTTCACCGGCAGCGTGACGGCGCTCCGGTGATGGTGGTGGTGGAGCAATTCCGGCAGGGCTTCGCCTAAGCGCTGCAGAAATCCGATCTAGAGGAGAAACTGTGCACCGGTGAAACGGGTAGCACGTGGCCGGAAATTCTGTCCAAAAACCACCCAATCCACTAGTATATATAGGAGGAGAGGAGAGGAGAGGCAGCCAAGGCCTTTGGGTCGGCCGAAATAGGAGGTGGGAAGAAATCCTACTTCACCTCCAATCCTAGTTGGAGTAGGATTGCCTCCTATTGGCTGATTTTCCACTTTTTGCTTTAGGACTTTCTCTCCTGCGCCATGGGCCTTTGTGGCTGTTTTCCCAGCCCAATAAGGGCTGGTTATTATTCTCCCACAGCCCATGGACCTCTTGGGGTCGAAGTACCCCTCCCGGAGGTCCTCCGGTACACTACCGGCACTCCCGGTACAATACCGATACTCCCGGTACACTACCGATGAGCCCGAAACTTTTCCGGAAACCAAACTGGGACTTCCTATATATGAATCTTTACCTCCGGACCATTCCGGAGCTCCTCGTGACGTCCGGGATCTCATCCGGGACTCCGAACAACCTTCGGTCACCACCATACATAACTCTACACTACCGAAACGTCACCGAACCTTAAGTGTGCAGACCCTGCGGGTTCGAGAACTATGTAGACATGACCGAGACACCTCTACGGTCAATAACCAATGGCGGGACCTGGACGTCCACATTGGTTCCTACATATTCTACGAAGATCTTTATCGGTCGAACCTCTATGTCAAGGATTCAGTTAATCCCGTATAACGTCCCCTTTGTTCTTCGGTATGTTACTTGCCCGAGATTCGATCGTCGGTATCTCCATACCTAGTTCAACCTCGTTACTGGCAAGTCTCTTTACTCGTTCCGTAATACAAGATCCCGTGACTAACACTTAGCCACATTGCTTGCAAGGCTTGTTGTGATGTTGTATTACCGAGTGGGCCCTGAGATACCTCTCCGTCACACGGAGTAACAAATCCCAGTCTCGATCCATGCCAACTCAACAAACACCATCGGAGATACCTGTAGAGCACCTTTATAGTCACCCAGTTACGTTGCGACGTTTGATACACACAAGGCACTCCTCCGATATCCGTGAGTTGCATGATCTCATGGTCATAGGAACATATACTTGACATGCAGAAAACAGTAGCAATAAACTGACACGATCATATGCTATGTTTGTAGTTTGGGTCTTATCCATCACATCATTCTCCTAATGATGTGATCCCGTTATCAAATGACATCTCATGTCCATGGCTAGGAAACCTTAACCATCCTTTGATCAACGAGCTAGTCCATTAGAGGCATACTAGGGACATGGTTTTGTCTATGTATCCACACATGCATTTAAGTCTCCGATCAATACAGTTATAGCATGGATAATAAACGATTATCATGAACAAGGAAATATGATAATAACTAATTTATTATTGCCTCTAGGGCATATTTCCAACACTGCTAACATAATTCCAACAGACTTCAGCATCGCTACGAGTGAGAAAGTCTCATCGCATTCAACACCTTGAACTTCTCGTAAACTTCTTTGCAACAAGTCGAGCTTTACAAATGGTGACATTTACCATGTGCGTCTGTCTTCATTTTAAACATCCATTTGTACTCAACGGCCTGCCGTCCAACGAGCAAGTCTACCAAAGTCTATACTTGGTTTTCATACATGGATCCTTTCTCGGATTTCATGGCCTCTAACCATTTGTCGGAATCCGGGCCCATCATCGCCTCTCCATAGCTCGTAGGTTCATCGTTGTCCAACAACATGACCTCCAAGACAGGGTTGTCGTACCGCACAGAAGCAGTACACATCCTTGTCGACCTATGACGTTTGATAGTAACTTGATCCGAAGCTTCATGATCATCATCATTAACTTCCTCTTCAACTAACGTAGGCTTCACAGAAACATCTTCCTGCGCTGCGCTACTCTCTGATTGAACAAAGGTTCAACAACCTCATCAATTTCTATCTTCCTCCCACTCAATTCTTTTGAGAGAAACTCTTTCTCGAGAAAGGACCCAATTTTAACAACAAACACTTTATGCTTGGATCTGAGATAGAAGGTTGACCCAACTGTTCTTAGGGTATTCTATGAAGATGCATTTGTCTGCTTTGGGTTCGAGCTCATTAGGTGAAAACTTTTTTCACATAAGTGTTGCAGCCCCAAACATTAAGAAATGATAGCTTAGGTTTCTATCAAACCATAAGATGTCATCTCAACGGATTTAGATGGTGCCCTATTTAAAGTGAATGTAGTTGTCTCTAATGCATAACCCCAAATTATAGTAGCAAAACGATAAGAGACATCATAGCACGCATATCCAATAGAGCACGACTATGACGTTCGGACACACCATCACACTATGGTGTTCCGGGTGGCGTGAGTTGTGAAACAACTCACATCATCAGTGAAGGTAAGAAAATAACGATATCCACTGCACGCTACAAGACTCACTAGATTGCATACATCAACATGTATCATTTCCAATGAATCACTTGCCCGCTCCATCCAACGGGGTCCTTTAGTCATCTTGCCCAAGAGGCATGGTTCGCACGTCTCAACCGATTCGAAATCAAATGAGTCCAAATATCCATCAGCATGGAGTTTCTTCATGCGCTTTATACCAATATGACATTTAGCGGCACTGCCACAAGTATGTGGTACTATCATTATTAACTTTGTATCTTTTGACATCAATGTTATGAACATGTGTACTACTACGATCAAGATTTCAACAAACCATTCTCACTGGGTGCATGACCATTGAAGGTATTATTCATGTAAACAGAATAACCATTATTCTCTAACTTAAATGAATAACCGTATTGCAATAAACATGATCTAATCATGTTCATGCTCAACGCAAAACACCAAATAACATTTATTTAGGTTCGTCACTAATCCTGAAGGTAGAGAGAGCGTGCGATGTTGATCACATCAACCTTGGAGACATTTCCAACACACATCGTCACCTCACCCTTAGCTAGTTCTCCGTTTATTCCATAGCTTTTATTTCGGGTTACTAACATTTAGCAACCGAACCGGTATCCAATACCCAGGTGCTACTAGGAGTACTAGCAAGGTACGCATCAATAACACGTATATCAAATATACTTCTGTCGACGTTGCCAGCCTTCTTATCTACCAAGTATCTAGGGTTGTTCCGCTTCAGCGACCGCTTCTCCTCATAATCGAAGCACTTAGTTTCGGGTTTGGGTTCAACTTTGGGTTGCTTCACTGGAGCAGCAATTGACTTTCTATCCATGAAGTTTCCCTCCTTGCTCCTGCCCTTCTCGAAACTAGTGGTTTGACTAACCATCAACACTTGACGCTCCTTCTTGATTTCTACCTTTGCGGTGTCAAACATCGCGAACAGCTCAGGGATCATTATTTCTATCCCTGGCATTTTATAGTTCATCACCAAGTTCTAGTAGCTTAGTGACAATGACTTGGAGAACTATATCAATCACTATCTTATCTGGAAGATCAACTCCCACTCGATTCAAACGATTGTAGCACCCAGACAATCTGAGCACATGCTCAACGATTGAGCTATTCTCCTTCATCTTGCAGGCAAAGAATCTTGTTGGAGATCTCATATCTCGCAACACAGGCACGAGCCTGAGATCCTAATTTCAGCTCTTAGAACATCTCATATGTTCTGTAACGTTCAAAACGTTTTGGAGCCAGAATTCTAAGCCGTAATGCATGACGCACTAAACTATCAAGTAGTCATCGGAACGCGCCTATCAGATGTTCACAACATCTACAGACGTCGCTAGAGGGGTTGGCGCACCGAGCGGTGCATTAAGGACATAAGCTTTTTGTGCAGCAATGAGGACAATCCTCAGATCACGGACCCAGTCCGCAATATTGCTGCCATCATCTTTCAACTCTATTTCTCTAGGAACATATAAAAATTCAAGAGAGCAACAGTGCGAGCAAGTAATCTACAACATAATTTGCAAAGTCACTACTAACTATGTTCATGATAATGAGTTCAATTAATCATATTACTGAAGAAATCCCACTCAAATTGACATCCCTCCGGTCATTCGAGTGATACCTGATCCAAATTCACCAACTCAAGTCCGATCGTCACATGAGTTGAGGTGGTTTCAATGGTGAACATCATCATGTTGATCATATCTACTATATGACTCATGTTCGACCTTTCGGTCTCTTGTGTTCTGAGGCCATGTTTGTACATGCTAGGATCGTCAAGTTTAACCCGAGTGTTCTGCATGTGCAACACTGGCTTGCACCCGTTGTATGTGAACGTAGAGTCTATCACACCCGATCATCACGTGATGTCTTGACACGACGAACTTTTGCAACGGTCCACACTCGGGGAGAACACAATTTATCTTGAAATTAAGTGAGGGATCACCTTATAATGCTATCGTCGTCCTAAGCAAAACAAGGTGCATAAAAGGATTAACATCACATGCAACTCATAAGTGACATGATATGGCCATGAACTTGTGCTTTTGATCTCCATCTTGAAAGCACCGGCATGATCTCCATCGTCACCGGCATGACACCATGATCTCCATCATCTTGATCTCCATCAACGTGTCGCCATCGGGGTTGTCGCGCCCACCATGCTTCTACTACTATTGCTACCGTTTAGCGATAAAGTAAAGCATTACATAGCGCTTAATGATTGACACGCAGGTCATACAATAATTAAAGACAACCCTATGTCTCCTGCCGGTTGTCGTACTCATCGACATGCAAGTCGTGATATTCTATACAAAACATAATCATCTCATACATCACATATATCTCATCATGTAATTGGCCATATCACATCACAACATACCCTCCAAAAACAAGTTAGACGTCCTCTAATTGTTGTTGCATGTTTTACATGGCTGCTACGGGTATCTAGCAAGAACAATTCTCATCTACGTATAAACCACAACGGTGATACATAAGTTGCTTTTCAACCTTCTCAAGGACCGCCTTTGTCGAATCCGATCCAACTAAAGTAGGAGAAACAGACACCCGCCAGCCATCTTTGTGCAACGAGGTTACACGTCAGTTGATGGAACCGGTCTCTCGTAAGCGTACAAGTAAGGTTAGTCCAGGACGCTTCATCCCACAATACCGCTGAACCAAAACACGACCAAGGGAGGAAGCAATCTCAGCATCAACGCCCACAAACTCTTTGTGTTCTACTCGAGATCTCATCTACACATAGACCTAACTCAGATGCCACTGTTGGGGAACGTTGCATGGGAAACAAAAAATTTCCTACGCACACGCAAGATCTATCCATGGTGATGAGCATCTACGAGAGGGAGAGTGGAGCTATATACCGTTGTAGATCGCTAAGCGGGAAGCGTTAAGAAACGCGGTTGGTGTAGTCGAACGTCTTTGCGATCCAAATCGCCGAGCGTCCCGCGATCTCATCACGATCCGTCCTGCGATCCAATCATGATCCGTCCTGCGAACTCATCACGATTCGTCCTGCGATCTCATCACGATCCGTCTCGTGATCTTGATCACGGTCCTTCCGATCTAGCACCGAACGGACGGCACCTCCGCGTTCAGCACACGTACAGCTCGATGACGATCTCCGCCTTCTTAATCCAGCAAGAGGGAGCAGAGAGTTAGACGAGTTCTCCGGTAGCATGACGGCACCATGGCGATGGTGGTGGAGAAATTCCGGCAAGGCTTCGCCTAAGCACTGCAGAAAACTGATCTAGAGGAGAAACTATGCACTAGAGGAACGGGTAGTACGTGGCTGAAAATCTTGTGCCAAAACTCTAAAACCCTCTAGTATATATAGAAGGAGAGGAGGAGGAGGCTTGGATCCCAAGGAGCCATCCCTTGGGTAGGCCGAACCACGAGGGAGGAGTCCTCCTCCTCCACTCCTAGTAGGATTAGGACTCCTTCCTAATTTAGCCCTTTTGCCTTTTTCCACCTTTTTCCTTTTGGGATTTTTCTTCCCAACCGCATGGGCCCTTTGTGGGACTTCCTCCAGCCCACTAAGGGCTGGTATTCATCCTCCCACAGCCCATGTAGCCTCTTTGGTCGAAATATCCCTCCCGATGGTCTCCCGGTACACTACCGGCACTCCCGGTACACTACCGATGAGCCCGAAACCTTTCCGACGACCAAAATAGGACTTCCTATATATCAATCTTTATCTCTGGACCATTCTGGAGCTCCTCGTGACGTCCGGGATCTCATCAGGGACTCCGAACAACCTTCGGTAACCACCATGCATAACTCTATACTACCGAAACGTCACCGAACCTTAAGTGTGCAGACCCTACGGGTTCGAGAACTATGTAGACATGACCGAGACACCTCTACGGTCAATAATCAATAGCGGGACCTGGATGCCCATATTGGTTCCTACATATTCTATGAAGATCTTTATCGGGCGAACCTCTATGTCAAGGATTCAGTTAATCCTGTATGATGTTCCCTTTGTTCTTCGGTATGTTACTTGCCTGAGATTCGATCGTCGGTATCTCCATACCTAGTTCAACCTCGTTACCGTCAAATCTCTTTACTCGTACTGTAATACAAGATCCTGTGACTAACACTTGGTCATATTGCTTGCAAGGCTTGTTGTGATGTTGTATTACCGAGTGGGCCCTGAGATACCTCTCTGTCACACGGAGTAACAAATCCCAATCTTGATCCATGCCTACCCAACAGACACCCTCGGAGATACCTGTAGAGCACCTTTATAGTCACCCAGTTACGTTGCGATGTTTGATACACACAAGGCACTCCTCCGGTGTCAGTGAGTTGCATGATCTCATGGTCATAGGAACAGATACTTGACATGCATTAAACAATAGCAATAAACTGACACGGTCATATGCTATGTTTGTAGTTTGGGTCTTGTCCATCACACCATTCTACTAATGATGTGATCCCGTTATCAAATGACATCTCATGTACATGGCTAGGAAACCTTAACCATCTTTGATCAACGAGCCAGTCTATTAGAGGCATACTAGGGACATGGTTTTGTCTATGTATCCACACATGCATCTAAGTCTCCGATCAATACAATTATAGCATGGATAATAAATGATTATCATGAACAAGAAAATATGATAATAACTAATTTATTATTGCCTCTAGGGCATATTTCCAACAAGGGGGCGATGGAGAACAAAGGAGGTGAACAACAGTGGCCGGCCGTCGCAAACCCCCAAAGAAGGCTGCTAATCCCCATGGGGGCAAAACCAGGTGCCTCCCCCTCAAGATGCTCCCCCTCCTCCCAAGGGCGCCCAGATTCCAGCCAAAGCTACTAGGGTAGTTCCCAAGGCTCAAGGGGGCAACCCTCCTGCTCCGGTGGCTCCAAATCCCCAACCCCCTGCAGTGCAAGCCCTGGATCCGCGGTACAAAGACATGATCTGCTTCAACTATAGCTGGCCTAGCCACTATGTAGGTAATTGTATCGAAGCCAAGAAGTGTTTCATCTGTGTTGGTAATTATAATGTGAACAATTGCATGGCCTGGGCTAGACAACATCCGACAGCCACATACTTTGGAAGTGCAACTGCGAGTCTCGGTTTCTATCATATTGATGTTCCTGTGACTTCAGAGTCGAGCTAGTTAAACTACAAAAAATGTGATCTGCTTAAGGTGATCAAGGTGAGGTGTCTGCCTCGGAATTGTTAATGCAATTAAATGGGATTTTCTGCAAGAACAAAGATTGGCCATGGCAGATTCGGGAATTGGAACACAAGAAGTTTCTCCTTAGGTTTCCACCTTGGAAGAAAGTTGAGGATCTCATTGAGTTTCCAGCGCTTGAACTGTCGATTGGTGGAGTTTCAGTGAAGATATGTGAATGGGAAGGAATGCTAGATTCTTTTGGTGAATTGTCAAAAGCCTGGGTATAGATTGATGGTATCCCCCCAAGTGGTGTGCTTGAAAAGTGTTTGCGCAGATCACATCATGTTTCGGCATCCTTGTGGACGTGGACTAGAATGGCATGTTCAAGAGTGCTATGAGAATGTCAGAGTCAAAGTTGCATGTAGAGACCCAACCAAGATTCCCTTTGAGAGGCTGGTTGAAATGAAAAAGAAGCTCTACATTCTGTTCTTCACAGTTGAAGGCTTCGAGCAAGTGGGTGATGACAATGAGGAAGATGGTGATAATCCTCAAGATGATAATTCTGATAAACAAAGTGACAAGGAGGAGATGGACAAATATTGTGATCCCTTAGACAAGGATAGCTTGGGAGATGGATAGGAGAGCCCTATTTATGAACTTGACAAAGCAAACTTCTCTAGGAATGATGGCTCTGCATCTGGAAGCAAGCAAAAGATATATGTGGCTGCAGAGGATTTTCATCCAATTGGTTTGCTGAACCATGTTCATGAGGATTTCATCCAAGAAACCCACTCTGAGGTGCAGATTTCAGATGATGAAAACATGAACATTCCTACTCCTATTGTTGTCCAATCGGCTGTGATGTTGGATCCTATGTCTATGGATTGCTACTCTGAGCAACTAAGGAAGTTTGAAATGGCTGACTCTGATGGGGAAGAGGAATCTGAAAATCCAGATATGCAATGTCTTCCTGAGGATCTTGTGTGTATGTTGGGATCTACCAAACGATCTCTCCTGGAAAGATTGGAACAAGTTGAATCACAAAAGAAGCTGAAAGTTCAGAAAGCTACTTCAACCATTTGGGGCCCCACTTTGAAGAGCAGGCCTACCACTAGGAAACATGTCAATGTTAATATCATGGACAAGGCTAAGGCATATCAGAAGAAGAAAAATTTGGAGATCCCTCAATCATTTAAAGGTAAATCTTTTGCTACCTTGGACATTGATACTCTTGTTTTGCAATCTGATCAAATTGGTATTGAAATTGGTAGTAATGAGATAGAAAAGGACAATATCCTTGTGGATATGATTGATACTAAAAAACTTAGATGTCTTCAGTTTGCAGATAGGAACCCGGAGATTGTTCTCCCAGATAACTTAGATATTGACATGCATGATCATAATCCTGTTTTGAACAAGGTTTTTCCCATTAGGTCAGAGGGCACTGCTGTCCTGGGGGATGACAGCCCAGTTCTTCATACAAAAAGTTTGCCTTGTAGCTTGTCTCACCCCTTCAAAATTAAATGATATCTGGTTTTTGGAACGTTAGAGGTCTTGGGCAACAGGGTAAACTACGGTGCCTTGAGGATTTCCTCAATAATAATAAAGTAGACTTTGTTGGCTTCTTTGAAACCAAAATAGATAGTATTGATAATACCATCCTTAACACTATTGCGAGCAGTAATGACTTCTGCTGGCAGTATCTCCCTGCTATCAATACTGTGGGAGGGGTCCTTGTGGGCCTTAAAAACAATATTTTTGACATAATTGGGTTTATTAATAAGAAATATTGTGTGATTGCTATGATTAGAAATAAGGAGGATAATTTTACTTGGCACTTGGTGGTTGTTTATGGTACTGCTTATGCAGAGTTGAAAACTGAATTCATTGCTGAATTACATGAGGTGATGTCTTCCCTATCTTATCATGTTCTTCTGGGAGGGGATTTTAATCTCAATAGAACTATTGCTGATAAGAATAATAGGGTGATTAATAACCAAATTGCTTTCCTCTTCAACGACTAGATTAACAAATGGGGCCTCATGGAGATTAGGATTGCTAATAGATGTTACACGTGGAGTAACAACCAGGAGGATCCTATATTTGCTACTTTAGACAGGGTGTTAGTTTCTACTTCTTGGGATCTTCATTTCCCTCTATCTGTCCTCTCAGCCTTACCTAGGGTGGGCAGTGACCATACCCCTTTAATCTTGGATACCAAAGCTAGGAGGGTTACCTCCCCAAAACCATTCCGCTTTGAGAAATGGTGGCTTGACCAACCAGGTTTCAAAGAATTAGTTTATAACGTTTGGATTTCAACCACTACTTTAGGGTCGGCTATTGATAGTTGGCTTAATAAAACTAAAATCATGCGTAAGAAAATTAAAGGGTGGAGTATTAACTTGGAGGCTGACCTTAAGAAGAAGAAAAGAGATCTCTTACAAGAGTTTGACATCTTGGATGTTTTCTCTGAATCCAGTCATATTGATGATAATGATCGGGAGAGCATGATTGAGATCAAAAAAGAGCTCGATGCCATTTGGCACAAGGAGGAAGTTGCCTTGTGGAAGCAGTCCAGGGACCGTAGAATTAAGGAGGGGGGTAAAAATAATGCATACTTCCATGCTTTAGCCAATCATAGACGTCGGAAAAACCATTTATTTGTTCTGGATGGGGAGAATGGCCCTATCCATACCACCAAAGAGATGCTGGAAGTAGCTACCTCGTTTTACAAAAAACTATTTAGATACGAACCAAAGCATAATATCCATCTTGGTCCCTCCTTCTGGAGGGAGGATGAAAAGATTACTCTGGAAGAAAATGCCCTGCTTTAGAGGGAGTTCTCTGAAACTGAAATTAAGGAAGCCATTTTTGGATCCTATGCCCATGGAGCTCCGGGTCCACATGGGTTATCCTTTCTTTTTTACCAAACCTTTTGGGAGGTGATTAAATCTGATTTCATGTCCATGGTTAAAGATTTTGAGGAAGGCAAGTTAGATATCCATCGAGTGAACTTCTCTTTGATTGTCCTAATTCCTAAAGAGGTTGATGCGAGAGATATGAAAAAATTCAGACCAATCAGTGTGGGTAATAGTGTTGTTAAAATTCTCTCTAAAGCCTTAACAAATAGGATATCTCCTATTGGAGACAAGTTGATTTCTCCTAATCATACTGCCTTCATTAAAGGCAGGTTCATCCTGGAAAGTGTGGTCCTTGCTCACGAGGTTATTCATGAGATCAAGAGATCTAACACTCAGGGGCTGATTCTCAAGCTTGATTATGAGAAAGCATATGATAGAGTTAGTTGGGAATTCCTATTTGAGATGTTGGAATCTCGAGGTTTTGGCCCTAAATGGAACTCTTGGATTAGGAAACTTCTCGAAAACAGTACTTTTAGTGTTAAAATCAATGATACTATAGGCCCTTACTTTATGGGAGGTAAAGGGCTTAAACAAGGAGACCCAAGTTCCCCAATGTTGTTTAATCTGGTTGTAGATGTCTTTTCTAAGATGTTGGCCAAAGCTTCTCAACACGGTCTTATCTCTGGGCTTCTGCCTCAAATAATACCAGGGGGGACACTAGCCTTGAATATGCAGATGATACCCTCCTGTTCCTTGAGAACTCATATGATAAAGCCAGGAATTTTAAGTGGATATTGTCCTGTTTCGAAAACCTATCTGGGATTAGGATCGATTTCCATAAAAGTAACCTGTTGACTATTAATATTGAGGAGGAAGTAGCCAAGACCTTTGCTCAGATTTTTTTTTGTGAGATTGGTTCTTTCCCTATCAAATACTTAGGGGTGCCCCTTCACTATGAAAATTTGAAGAGGGAGGATCTCCAACCTATTATAGACAGAATAATCAAAGGCCTATCTGGCTGGTTGGGGAGACCTTTATCTTATAGAGGTAAACTAATCTTGCTTTGTGCTTGCATTGTGAGTATTCCTACTTATCTGATGGCAGTACTAAAGTTTCATAAATGGGCTATCAATGCTATCAATTCACAGATGGCTCATTTCTTTTGGGGCAATGTGGAGGAACAACATAAATACCACCTAGCTAATTGGGGTTTTGTAACTAGGAAAAAAGCTTTGGAGGTTAAGGTGTGCCTAACCTTAAAGAGTTTAACATGGCCCTCTTATTGGAAATATGCCCTAGAGGCAATAATAAATTGGTTATTATCATATTTCCTTGTTCATGATAATCGTTTATCATCCATGCTATAATTGTGTTGATTGGAAACTCAGATACATGTGTGGATACATAGACAACACCATGTCCCTAGTATGCCTCTAATAGACTAGCTCGTTGATCAAAGATGGCTATGGTTTCCTAGTCATGGACATGAGATGTCATTTGGTAACGGGATCACATCATTACGAGAATGATGTGATGGACAAGACCCAAACTACAAACGTAGCATATGATCGTGTCAGTTTATTGCTACTGTTTTCTGCATGTCAAGTATCTGTTCCTATGACCATGAGATCATGCAACTCACTGACACCGGAGGAGTGCCTTGTGTGTATCAAACGTCGCAACGTAACTGGGTGACTATAAAGGTGCTCTACAGGTATCTTCGAGGGTGTCTGTTGAGTTGGCATGGATCAAGACTGGGATTTGTTACTCCGTGTGACGGAGAGGTATCTCAGGGCCCACTCGGTAATACAACATCACAATAAGCCTTGCAAGCAATGTGACTAAGTGTTAGTCACGAGATCTTGTAAGAGACTTGCCGGTAACGAGGTTGAACTAGGTATGGAGATACCGACGATCGAATCTCGGGCAAGTAACATACCGAAGAACAAAGGGAACATCATACGGGATTAACTGAATCCTTGACATAGAGGTTCGACCGATAAAGATCTTCATAAAAGATGCAGGAACCAATATGGGCATCCAGGTCCCGCTATTGGTTATTGACCGTAGAGGTGTCTCGGTCATGTCTACATAGTTCTCGAACCCGCAGGGTCTGCACACTTAAGGTTCGGTGACGTTTTGGTAGTATAGAGTTATGTATGGTGGTGACCAAAGGTTGTTCGGAGTCCCGGATGAGATACCGGACATCAAGAGGAGCTCCGGAATGGTTCGGAGGTAAAGGTTGATATATAGGAAGTCCTGTTTTGGTCGTCGGAAAAGTTTCGGGCTCATCGATAGTGTACCGGGAGTGCCGATAGTGTACCGGGAGACCATCGGGAGGGGTATTTCGACCCAAGAGGCTACATGGGTTGTGCGAGAGTAAATACCAGACCTTTGTGGGCTGGTGGAATTCCCACACAAGGCCCATGCGGCTGGGAAGAAAAGCCCAAAGAGAAAAAGGTGGGAAAAGGCAAAAAAGGCAAAAATAAGGAGGAGTCCTAGTCCTACTAGGATTGGAGGAGGAATCCTCCAATCCTCCTTGATTCGGCCGACCCAAGGGCTGGCTCCTTGGGAGCCAAGCCTCCTCCTCTCTTCCTCTTATATATACTGGAGGTTTTAAGGTTTTTGGCACCAGATTTTCAGCCACGTGCTACCCGTTCTTCTAGTGCATAGTTTCTCCTCTAGATCGGTTTTCTGCAGTGCTAAGGCGAAGCCCTGCCGGAATTGCCCCACCACCATCGCCGCGGCGCCATCATGCTGCCGGAGAACTCTTATACCTCTCCGCTCCCTCTTGCTGGATCAAGAAGACGGAGATCGTCATCGAGCTGTACGTGTGCTGAACGCGGAGGTGTCGTTCGTTTGGCGCTAGATCGGAAGGACCGTGATCAAGATCGCGAGACGGATCGTGATGAGTTCGCGGGACGGATCGTGATGAGTTCGCGGGACGGATCGTGATTGGATCGCGGGACAGATCGTGATGAGATCGCGGGACGCTCGGCGATTTGGATCGCGAAGACGTTCGACTACACCAACCGCGTTTCTTAACGCTTCCCGCTTAGCGATCTACAAAGGTATGTAGATCCACTCTCCCTCTCGTAGATGCTCATCAACATGGATAGGTCTTGCGTGAACGTAGGAAATTTTTTGTTTCCCATGCAACGTTCCCCAACACCTTTTGGTTTCTTGGGGGAAGAGATACTATGATCAGACTGATAATAATTGGAAGAGAATTATTGATTTTAAATACAACTCCCAATCTCCCAATTTACTTTGGGCCAAACCTGGTAATGGTTCTCCTTTTGGAAGAGTGTTGTATGGGCCCTCAATGCATCTAAAACCTTTTATTGCTGGAAGGTTGGCAATGGGGATAACATCAAATTTTGGCATGACACTTGGGCCGGGGATTGTTCCCTTAAAACACAGTTCTGGGACTTGTTTGAAATCTATAATGAGCAGGATTGCTCTATTGCCCAAGTGTGGGATGGTATTACTTTGAAACTAAACTTTAGAAGATGTGTAGATAGGAATGTAATGACCAGCTGGTTGGTTCGAGCTGATTGATCTCCTTAAACAAAATCCTTTGTCAAGCCATCAAGATACTCCCATCTGGTTGCTAGAGGCCAATGGGTTGTATTCAGTAAAATCTTTCTACAATGCAATTAACTTTGGAGGTGTGGTATCTGTCACCTGTGATAAAATCTGGAAAGTGTTGTGCCCTCGTAATATTCATGTTTTTCTTTGGCTATGCTATTACAACAAAGACTTGACTAGAGATAACTTTGCCAAACACATAAATTTTGATGACCTGACTTGTCTATTTTGTAATGAACCAGAATCCGTTCAACACTTATTTTTTGACTGTGTGGTTGCGAATTATATTTGGGGTGTGGTTGTTGAGGGTTGTCAAATCGATAAAATTGCTTGCTGGGATGATGTTAGTGCTTTTTGGCATTCTCACAAGAAAAACTTTGTGCTTAATATGATATCTGATGCCTCCTTGTGGAGTATTTGAAGACTAAGAAATGAGTTTTGTTTCCAGGGTCGAACTTGGCGAAATGTGAATTGCGTCCTTGTGAAACTACATGGATTCCTTCGACAGTGGGGTGTACTCTGCGACGACACTCAGCTGGCGCTTCTTCGTCAATTCATCCTACTGCTCAACAGACGCCAGGGGGAATTACTCTGCATTGTCTGGGCCTAATGCTGGTGCAAGCTGAGAAGATTCCCAAGTAGCCCTCCGTTTGCTGTGATTCTCATTTCCGTTTGTCTTCATGTAATAAAAAACACTAGCAGATTGTTTGGGGGTGGTCGCCTCTTTGAGGTATGTGAACTGTGTGGTCTTGTTTTCTTTTGTTGATGTCGTCTAGGGCTGCTGTTGAACTATGTTGCTTTGCTTTTTTTTTATAAAAGTGGAGCAGGAGAAGACCCCTTTCATTCAAAAAACAAATAAAGAAAAAAACGATGAAAACTGAACCAAGCAAACCAATAGACAAGAAAAAAAATGCAACGAATGGCTGCAACCCAAACGGGTGAAACCGATAGTTGGGCTGGTCGACTCTCGGAAGCAATTCAGGGCGATATGTAGCCGGGACGCATCTTGCCAGCGGGCGCTTGTACTGGTCATAGGTGGGAAATGACGTATATGCTCGTGCACTGTAACGTTGAACGCTCCAAGCTAGAATCAAAATTACGAACCAACCTACGATTGAACGGTGAAGTCCTAAACTTATATTGATGTTCGTATTTTTTTGAATTTATTTTAGTCTTTATGGCAATGTACGAACACTGAGAGGAGGTGTTTCCATCGATTATAGAAATGTCTATGAAGACTTCGTTAATCTCAAGAAAATATGTCGGTCTAGTCTTTCCAAGATATTCATAGGATAAGGTTTGCGTGTGTTCATACTATATGTGCATTTTCTTTTTAACAAAAGAATTATAAATGTACTTCCTTTATAATGTAATATAGGTAGCTGGAGTAGTCGAGCTTTAACTACTCCAACTACATATACAGAGAGGGTATATCTGTATGTACAAGCATTTGCATCTTATTAAAAAAACTAACCAAAAAAGCATGACATGACGTTCCCCAAACATGACATGACGTGAGGGGAATACAGCAAGCTAACCCTAGCAGCTGCCTCCCACCGGTGTTGTCGTTGGTCTGCCCCGTCTTCGATGGCCCTAGGGCCATGGAGGCGGTGTGGATATCGGCCTTGCCGGTGGGAAGGTTCTGTTTTTAGATTTTTCATCTAGTTTTGTTAGGGTTTGTGTTTTGTTCAGGAAGGCGAGACGGTGACGGCTCCCTGAAGATGAAATAAAGATCTCCCCGTCTAGCTCCCGTTCCGGTGATGCGTCTAGCATCGTCAGTGGGCGTATGGAGGTGTGCCTCCGATGGATCCATCTTTGGTGGATTTGCTCGGATTTGTTCGTGGTTCGTCTTTGTTCGTGTGTTTTTAGGTTGGATAGTTCCGGTCTACACTCTTCATCCGCGACGGTTGTTGTTCTGTTGTGTGGGTCCTATGAAACTTTAGCATGACGACTTTCCGACTGTCTATTACAACAACGTTTGCCCGACTTCAAGGAAAGAAGGACAGTGACAGTGGGACGCCTTCGGCTCGCTTGCACGCTTCTGACCTCTGCCGGTTCACTTGTTGTTGCCGTGTCGCCATCACACATCGAAATTCTGGAAGGAAAAATTCAAAAAGAATTCTGGAAGGATTGTACGCTACAAGTTCCAACGGCCCGTGAACTTGCACTCTGTCCCCATGCATGACCAACCCTTCTTCCCTGCCCAATCCATCGACACGGCACTCGGATACCGCCAAATCCACCATCCTTCCATCAGATGTCGGCATACAGTTTGTCGCGCAGCAGATCTCCACATTGTTCCTTTGCGTTGCGTAGCCCATATATAATCCTGGTTCCAAAACAAGGATGTTCCGTGAATCAGTAGAACATTTGCAACCCGATTAAAAAAATTGACAGCGCAACCACGTTTCGTCTATATATGCTCCTAGTTCGGCTAAGTTACTCCAAGAACCGTGCTCCATTCCAACAACGACCTGCATTGCATACAATACACCCCACAAAGAGTTAGGTTACGAAATTTCCAGTCCTGCCAAAAACAGCCACATCATGGGTCAATAATAAGCTGTACCCAGAAAGATACGGATTTCCAATAAGAGCACCTTATTAGTGCACGGGTATTAATTTCATGCAAAAAAAAAACAAGAGTATTCATTTCGTGCAAGAAATGCTACATGCTCCAGAAGTGAGATGAGCATAACCAGGAAGATATGAACGAGTCACAGCGAATCTCAGACGGATGTTTTCCGCAGTTATTATTATCAAACATTCATGAGCAGTCTCGCATTTCTCCTCCCCGCGAGTATTATTATAAGTTACCAGTTGCAGAGGACTACTAGAACCTCAGCCCAGGCAAGAACCTCTCCAATGGCGCGCCCTGTCCTTCTCCTTCTCCTGGCGCTCCTCCTCCTCCTCCTCACCTCCCCCGCCATCTCTACCTCCAAGAGAACTCAGACGAAGTTCCCGGCCATCTTCTACTTCGGCGACTCCATCTTCGACACGGGCAACAACAACCACATCCCGACTCTGGGCCTGGCGAACCACCCTCCATACGGGAGGGACTTCCCAGGGGGCAGGCCGACGGGGAGGTTCTCCAATGGCCGGCTCGTCCCGGACCTCCTCAACGAGAGGCTGCAGCTCAAGGAGTTCTCGCCGCCGTTCCTAGACGCGGGGCTCTCCGACAAGGACATCGTGACGGGGGTGAACTTCGCGTCGGCCGGGTCGGGGTTGGACGACCGGACGTCGCTCCTGGCCAACACCATCCCATTGTCGGCGCAGGTGGACCTCTTCAGGGAGTACCTTCCCCGGCTCAGGAGCATCGCCGGGGACAGGGAGGCTGCCAGGATCACTGCCGGCTCTCTCATGTTCATCAACTCGGGAACCAATGATTTCACACGTTACTACCGGTCCTCAAAGAGGAGGATGGACATTGGTGAATACCAAGATACTGTGCTCCAGTTGGTGCGTGCTCATGTCAAGGTAAAATTAGACAGTTCTGGGTTTGTTTCTACTAAGCTGTTTTTTTTGTTATATATAATTCTGTAACATATAGACCACAACTATGTTTATTTTCTAAAAGGAAAAATCCCTGAACTGGAATGCAGGAGCTGTATAACCTAGGGGGGCGGCAGTTCATCTTGGCAGGTCTTCCTCCATTTGGCTGCATACCCTTTCAGATCACATTGAGTGGAGACTCTGAGAGGGGTTGTGTGGATGAGCAGAACAGGGAGGCCCAGGTCTACAACTCCAAACTTCAGAGGTTGATTCCAACATTACAAGGCTCGCTCAGAGGAAGCAGAATTGTGTACTTGAATGCATACGAAGCTTTCACGGAGATCATTGAGGACACCAGTAAATACGGTATGCTTTCCAGTAATGTCATGATTTCCAACTTATCTACAAAGTTGTACTAAGTGAGCGACAATTAATATGGATCGGAGGGAGTAATGGTAGTGTTTGCCTCTAAGATCACTTTTACTTAGTTCTGAAGAAAAATACCAAGAAGGCATATTAATCATAGCTAAAGCAGAACTGAAAAACACAAAGATTGCATCATAATCCTAACTAAAGAGGAATTAGTAAAGTATGGTGATATACTTGGCCATGTACAACTAGAACTTTCAGAAAACCAAACAGCTAACAGTTTAATTGCAGAAAGCATAGTTATCAGTTTCTGTCATTCTTGTCACCCTATCTTCTTTTTTGTACTTATAGCAAGTTCTCACCGAGTTTGCCATGATAACAGGATTTACAGAGACAACACTGGGATGTTGTGGGACCGGGCTCACAGAGGTCGGAATACTTTGCAACAGATTTACCCCTATCTGCAGGAATGTGTCATCCTATATATTTTATGATGCGGTGCACCCAACAGAGAGGGTTTATAGGATAGCGACCGATTACATAGTGAAAAATGTAATTCCACAGTTTTAACGAGTCAAATGCTCAAATAAGATGGTTCGCCTCATTGCATTAACCTACCACGTTCTGCACATTCGTCTGCCTTTTACTTGAAGTCTGCCTTCTGAGAAAGAGTCAATGGGGTGTGTTTCAGCTATTATGTTATGCATAATATGCTACCCTCGGCATTCTCAGCAATTGATTGAAGGAAGGAAACTAAGAATTCAAAGGCATATCACACCGTGATCGGGTTGTACGAGGGAAACCGAGTGGGAGTAACCATCCTTACCTCAGGTAACTTCAGATCTGTATAACTTTGAATATATGAAGCTCTCAAGTCAAAAAGTCCTCCATTTAAGCAATATAAAAGAGGATTGTGGTATCCAGTCCCATAATCTGCAGCTGACAAAGTTGACTAGTTAAAATGTTTCAAATGTGCATCTCACATTTTGAAAGAAATGAGGTTGCAAAACAAACCTCAGTGAAGGCATATTCAGAGACTGAGGATACAGAACATTGTTCACCTACCATGGCACTAAGATATGTAACTACATGTTCATGCAAATGAGTTACTGATATTCCAAAATAATGCACAAGCTCGGAAGACCACCATTTAAGTTAAACGAGCACTGGTCGTGCATGATATCAGCATATGTGCACACAGACAAAGTATTCGGTAAATCACAAACGCTATTTGTTGGAGGGTCAAAGCGCGCTTACTTCAGGATAGTGACATTCAACAGCTTAATGAAGTGTGCTTTTTTTTGCGCGGGGGGGGGGGGGGGTCTATGAAGTGTACTTTGAAAGCCTCAAGTGATTTATTTAGAGAAGGAACACCAGCTTCCACAAACAGCACAAAATTAAATGATGAAGAGAAGATCTGTTATCTCATATGGGTAGCTTCACAAAAGAAGAATATACATAAATAATGCACAGTTCCAAAATTGCAATAAAATTCAGGAATGCCAGTGCCACATACCTGAAAAAACTGAAAAACAAACCCATCCATAGTTGCACTAACCAAAGAAAGCCTGGCGCATACCGCACATATATGTTTAATAGTGCGCACTATCGCTTATCTCTTCCGGTTATTCAACTAGTTACTATACTCTTTGAATCTGCAGGTATCAAGTGCGTACTCCACATTTTTGATAAATTCTCCATGTTTTTTATCACACACTATATGGAGTACTACAGATTGGTGGTTGTGTATCGATTAAGTTTTCCACATTTTCCCGATTTGTTATGTGCAGTGAGTAATACAAGTTAGGGTATCCATCCAGTGGAATAAGTAGTTGTTACTCCCTCCGTTCCTAAATATAAGTCTTTTAAGAAATTTCACAAGGGGACTACATACGGAACAAAATGAGTGAATCTACACTCTAAAGTATGTCTATATACATCCGTATGTAGTCCTCTAGTGGAAGTCTTAAAAAAACTCTTAAAAGACTTATATTTAGGAACGGAGGGAGTACGTGCTTGGCTCTTCCATGCCACCTCACCATAAGAAGCCTCAATCCTAAATTGGATAAGGTGCCTCAGTGTACCCCTTAGACAGTGCCTTATCTATATACCCACTTTTTGCTAATTGTCTTATACTTGTGTTGACAACTGGATTTTCAAGAATTGTGGTCTTATCTACAACACCGTCCATTTGAATAACTGTATGACACAAGAGTTTTCTCAGAAACTGGAGGAAATAATATCATTGAAAATTATAAACAAAGTAAAAAAATACAAGAGAAATACAGGCCCGTCTGCTCAGGGTATATCAAACCCATAGGAGATGAGGGACCAGATTAACTTGCATGCTTTCTATAATAAGAACCACACTACTAGGTCAGTAGGCAAGTTGGGTCACACACACAATCACAACAGACAACAGCCAAGCTTGGCGGATCTGAACCTAAAGATAAGCGTTTCTCCTTCATCAATTGAACAAGTAGGCACTGAAACACAATTTTAAAAAAGACAGATAATGTGTTCAATAAGACTACCATTGACAACTGACAGATAAACGCCTACAATATTTTACAGGGCTGGAGAAGACAATGATTTGCACGTCTAATATAAAGCCTAACCTCATGGCAAAACACCATCAAACCCAAAATGGTACCATTATCCGTGTTCAGAACTTCAGATATCCGCCACAACAGTACATTAGTGATGGTACCAAAATCACAGGCACGACCAATAAGATGCTACAAGACAACCAATCATTTCCCAATTCCTTCAAACAAATGTTGGATGCATGCCTCAATATCCTCTGGGGTATGCTTGATGAACAAATCCTGCGGAGCATCTGGAGATGATCTCAGCCTAGCAATCAAGCCCTTATATGCAGGGAGCACAGAATCTGCTATTGCGGCCCTAACATCCGCGCGCAGCTGATCATCGGTGATGACCCACTCAGACTGCGCTGCACGAATCTCCTCCAAGTAGCCATTGAACATCTGCAGTTTCTGAAGCATGGCCTTTGGTGGGAGACCTGAAAACCCAGAGCCTCCGGTCTGCAGCACCGACATCACCTTCGCCCAAGCCCCGCGCTGGTACTCCATACTCCACCGGCGCACTCTGCTTAACATCTGCTTCATCCAGTCATCACCGAGTAAAACCCCAAGCTCACTGTCATTCACCTTGTGGATGACATACTTGCCATTATTCATCAAGAAGATGGAGGCCAGTGGTGGGTCCCTGTATATCTTGGATTTGCTCTCCAGATTCTTGTGAAGCACATCCATGATCCACGCAATGTGCACGGCGAGCGACGAAGTGGGGCGGTCAGGATCGACGGCAATGGCGGTCACGCCAAGAGCACCCAGGTCACCCTCCATCACCTCTTCTAGTGTCTGTCTTGAACCACATGCCGCACGGAGATAGTTCATGACATAGCGAGTGATGGGATGTATGCTGCCGCCGGGCACCGCAACACGGGCTGGGTCACGGCGGATCAGATTTTCGAGCTCCATGAATATACCTTTGATGGAGGAGCCGAGGGTGTTGCATACGGCAGAGACCTCGGCGCGAAGCGCTGCGGAGTAGGGATCGGCGAAAACAGGGTCGAGGTCGGGGAGGAGATCGCGCACCGCTTCGTACATGTCGATGACACGAAAGAGGCGCTCTGGCGCGCGGCTGGCAGCGGCAACGGCATCGCCGAATGAGATGAGCTGCAGCGCCTGGGTGCGAACCGCGGCGACGAAGGCGAGGTCGCCGTAGGGGGCGAGGCCCTCGAAGACACGGTCGGAGAGGCGGCGCTCGCTGGGGATGAGGATGCGGAACACCATCTTGAAGGCCGGAATCCACCGCGCAATGTCGAACTCGAGCTCCTCCCAGGGCAGGGAGTGGACCTCGTCGGAGGTGCGCGAGCGGATGCCGAGGCGGGCGACGCTCTCGTCGATGAACCCGCGACGCGCGGCCGCGTAGGCCTCGGCGCACTCGCGGCCGAAGCCGGCGTCCACCATCCTACGCGCGATCTGGTGCACGTCGGAGACGGACCCCGGGGGCAGGGCGTCGATGACCACGTCAAAATCCGTGACCGGCTTGGCGATGGGGATGGGCTCGTCGCCGTAGCCGTCGTCCGCGTCGTAGTCCTCGTCGTCGCTCTGCTCGGAGTCGAACCCGCCGGGCGCCGCCGGGGCCGCGTCGTCGGGGCGCTCGATAAGCGCCCGGAACTCGTCCTCCAGCCGGGCCATGCACCGGCTGAGCAGCTCGTCGGCGCGGTCGAGCAGCCCGCGGTTGGTCCCCGCGGCGTCCAGCTCCTGCACGGTGCCGATGAGGTCGTCCACCGCCTCCAGGAAGGCGTCCGCGTCGGCGGAGTCGGCCCAGACGAGCCTCTCCATGGTCACGAACTGCGAGATCTGCCGGTCGAGCGTGCGCACGGTCCGCTCCAGCGAGGTCACCGGCGCCGGCATCGCCGCCGCCGCGGCAGAGGGCAGCACGGGCGGGGGCGACGAGGCCGGCATCGACATCGAGTGCTCCCCGGGCCCTCCACCTCCTCCTCCTCCGGCCGCGGCCGCCGCGGCGTAGAGCTTGTCGAGGGAGAGGCGGCCGTCGTAGTTGGAGAAGACCTTGAGTATGTCCTCCGTCATGGTGCCGGTGCGGCCCAGCGTTTTGGCGATGTGCTGCACCGTGGCGAGCAGCTTCTCCTCGCCGTCCTCCGCCATCGGCCACAAGAGGAACGGAACGCAACAGTGGCACTCCCGGCGAGGCTCGAGCTAGGGTTTGGTCACGCCGCGCGGCGGAGGGAACTCGTTGGAGTGGCTGCGGTGGTGTTCTGTGCCGGACAGCGACAGCTCGTGAACTGGGCGCTCACCAGCCAGCAGAGCACGGCTGTAAACTGCGACGTCTGGGTAAAAAATTACCGTGGGAGAGAGAAGGGTAAATTCGCTGTGTTGTTTCGCGTTTTCGCCGGGTGGGCGGTCGGTAAAAACTTGGTGACCTCGGGAGAGGGGAAAGGATGGGAGACCGGGTCGCAAAGCATGAATAAATGCGGACCGCGACACCGCTCGGGAAGACGGTGAGGGGTTTAAATTGTCGCTGACAGGTGGGGACACGGCCGACGGAGCGTAGTGCTAGGGTTTTGGGCATTTGGTCGCGTCGACACGGAAAGGTTTTAGCGACAAAAAGTGCGGCAGAGATGGCGTGATCAACGGCAGAGATGGTTTTGGGCATTTCTGAAACATTGTTATTTAATGCTTATTTTTAGAAAACATGAACAAATAATTTGTAGCCATATAAATCATTTGCAAAAAGAATCATATATTTACAATGATAAAAGTTCACCGGCATGGAAAAAAAGTTCAAAATTTTGCGAAGTTCATAGAATTCGAGAAAAGTTCATCAATTTTGAAAAAAGCTCACGAATTTTAAAAAAGGTTCAACGGTTTTGGAAAAACATTCATCGGTTTTCAAAATAAAGTTTACAGATTTGGAAAAGGTTCAATGATTTTCAGAAAAAGTTCACCAGTTTTGAAAAAAGTATGCAAATTTGACGGAAAAATTACATCAATTTCCACAAAAGTTCATTTATTTTGAAAAGAAATCACAATTTTGATGCTGAAAGTTCAAATCAAGGATTCAAAAGTGTTCATGGGTTTTAGGGAAAAAAGTTCACAAATTCGAAAAAAAGTTATCGATTTTGAAAAAAGTTTAACGAATTTGAAAAAAAGTTCATCGGATTCGGAAAAAAGTTCATCCTATTTGAAAAAAAGTTTATCGAGTTTGTAGAAAAGTTCATCAATTTAGAAAAATGACACAAATTCAAAAAAAATATCATCGAATTCAAAGAAAAAGTTCATCGAATTTGAAAAAAATAATAGTTCAAAACTTTGAGAAAAAACTATAGATTTTGATGAAAAATTTCACTATTCGAAAAAAGTTCATCGAACTAGGAAACAGAAAAGGAGGAAAAGGAAAATGGAAAAAGGAAGAAGGAAGAATGAAAGAGGAAATAGGAAAACAAGAAAAAGATGAAAGTAATCATGTGAGGCTGGGTGGCTAGGTGTTTAGTGTATCCTAATTCGAAGCAGTTGGTTGTCGGTTCGAGTCACACTACACACCTGCATTTCTTTTCAGTTTTGAAAATTAGAAAAAAGTAGATGGGTTGGCCCAGCTCACAGCAGAGGGTGTGCATTTCAGGCGCCCGTTTGCAAAACGACCTATAACGGGCTCCTGAAATGCCAAACATCACACAACTGGGTGGAGTTAGTTCAGATTGCAAAAGTGTAGAAATCACCCCAAATTCAACCCAACCCAATGGAGTCATATCCCAGAAAAAACTTAATTCTTTTTATATTATTTAGTCTCCGATCTACAATATGATTCATTGAGTGTTTATGAAGCTTTTTTACATGTGTCATTTTAGACCACCTAACGACGACTACAAGCATTGAAGCGAGCCAAAAGCACGCTGTTGTCATCGCCCTTCCCTTACTGGAGTCGCACAAACCTTGTTGTAGTTGGTATCCAGGAAGTCTTCGTGCTAAGGCCTCACAAGACCAACGCAACAGAACAACAACCGTCTGTTGAGAAACGTAGTAGAAAATAAAAAATCACCCTACGATCAAGGCCCCGAATCACTATGAAGATGCATACAAGGTTAGATCGGATCGTTATCAACTTCGAGATGCAACAGTACGTTCTTGAAGTCGCTCGAACTATCCACGACGATCCCTCGAACAAAAGATCGAAATCACGGCCTCTCTACTGATTGCAATCGTACATGCTTCACGATCCAGCAGCGCTTCGCTGTCTAGAGCTAATCATCACCGAAGAATTAAAGTAGAGAGAAGAGAACCGCAGGGGGCTTCTCTATTATGAGGATTAGAGAGAACTAGGTCTAGCTCTAATTAGGCTCCAAAAACTTGCGTATCTCTAGGATCAAAATCTCTAGTACATATAGGTTCGAGAGAGGGGAGGGGCGCCACAATTGGAGGAAGGAATCTAACCCTTTGGCCGGCAAAGAGGAGGGGGAGTGCCCCTCCAATTCGGTGTCCCCTAGCCTTTCCAAAAAGCTAGGGGAGCCTCCACCCAATGGGCCTCTTTAGCCCATTAACTTTTCCCATATATGCATTTTTCTTATTTTCTTTAGCCCATTGACTATGAATAAATTTTGGGGGTCTCCTAATCATATTACATCCCTTTATAATTTATATTTAAGTCTTCGGAAACAATTTCCACCTATATATCATTTTCGGTATTACCCAAAACTCTTCTAGTAACCCCGAAACGCTTCGGGTTTCTCTCAAACTATTTCTTATGTTCGTGAAACTATTTCTTGAATATTTTCTCGTAACTCTTCATCTACTAACACTCAAGAGATCTCGATTTCCTTAAGCATGTGACCCTGAAAGTTCGGTAAAACATAGACATGAACAAAAAAACATCCGTTCAGTGACCAATAGCGGAACTGTGGACATCCATAGTAGCCCCTATGAATACATGAATGATATTCGAGTGAACCTTTGGTTACCATGTATTATTACCTTTGATTCACGATAGTTTACAAAACTCGAGGTGAGATATATTTGTATCCTCTTGAGCCATTCTCATGCTCACTATACTAATCTCCTCGTTACTGGTTATGTTCTTCTTTCTCGTTAACATGTTCCGGCAGCTCTGTGACCTACCCACTTGTGCCTTGGCAAATCAACGATGATGGATGTCATCACACCGAGAGGGCCATAAGAAAATCTTTCCATCGTTGAAGGTGTGAATCCCACTCTTGAGCTATCTAGCCCCTTGTCAAACTTTTCCGAGGAACCTGTAAGTTTTCATTATGACCACTATGTTACAAATGGTGTTTGAGCAACCCCAAAGTCCATCTTACGGTAAGAAGTGACTATGATACTCTCCCAATCTAAGAAAATAAAGAATATTCTAACTCTCTGTCTTATATTGATAGACTTGTGACAATAATATCTCAAAGTATAACAAAAAAAGTTGGGTCAATTCAATATGATTGTTCTACTAATATCATACTCTCATAATTGTTTGGTTACACTTAATTATATCCCAAGATCTGGAAAACATCACAACAACACGTGAGCTAGTCCTAGAGGTAGGGCTAGGAATCCGGTTTTACCGTTATCATTCTACACATGCTTATGAGTTTTCCACTTAATCACATATTCTAGTATCATAAATGTTATAACATAGAATATGAACTCTTAATTATAAACGTGGCAATAAATAATACGATAGTATTGCCTCTAGGGCATATTTCCAACACCGTCGTCGATGAATAAAAGCGTAAATTGGAAGGATCCAACTTGTAGACACACAAACATAGACAAACAAAGAACGGATCCAAGCGGATTTGCCAAAGACAAATGTTGTCCTAATCCCGCGATATACATTGGAGACAAACCTTCACACGTCCTCCGAAGAATCTAGGAGCACCATCGGGGCAGAGGCTAGGCGGCAAGAACATTATGTTAAAAAAATACCTAGAGGCAATAATATTGCATTATTATATTTCCATATTCATAATTAAGAGTTTATATTCTATGTTATAACTATTGTGATCTTGGAATGTGCAATTCAATGGAAAACTCATATCCACGTGTGGAATAAAATGGTAAAATAAGATTTCTAGTCTTGCCTCTAAGACTAGCTCAAGTGTGGTTGGTGATCACGTTTTCTGGATCTTAGGATATCATTGAGTGTGATGATGATCCTAAAACAACATTTTGAGTGTGATATTAGAAGAACAATCATATTGAATTGACCCAGACTTTTTGTTATACTTTGAGATAATATCGTCTGAAATCAATTGTTATAACAAGAGTGTTAATATGTGTTTTATGTTCCTTTGACCACGAGAGTATCGTAGTCACTTCTTGCCGTGCGATGAGATTTGGGTTTGCTCAAACTTCATCTGTAACTAGGTGATCATAATGACAACTTACATGTTCATTCGAAAGTTTGATAAGGGACTAGATAGCTCGAGAAGGGGATTTGCTACTCCAACGATGTAGAGATATTCTTAGGGCACTCTCAATGTGACGATATCCATCATCATTTGGACAGACATAGGTGACTATGTCATGGGGATGCCGAAACACATCAATGAGAAGGAATAACAAAATCGGTAACGAGAATAACGATACGGTGAGCATGTGAACGACTCAAGAGGATATTGATGCTTCTCGGGTTTCGTAAAGTATTGTGAAGCAAAGTGAATGTCACATGGTAACCAAAGGTTCACTCGAACATCATTCGTGTACTCATAGGGAGTGATATGGATGTCCACAGTTCCATTGTCGGTCATTGAACAAAGGGGTTTCGTTCATGTCTATGAGTTACCAAACCTACGGGGTCACAAGCTTGAGGTAATCACGATTTGCTGAGTGTTAGTAGGATGGGAGTATCAAGGATTTGTTTTTGGAATTTTTTTCATTAGTATTTGAAATAGTTTCGAGAGGAACCGGAAGCGTTCGGGGTCACCGGAAGGGTTTCGAAGAGTATTGGTAATACTGGAATTACCGATAAATAATACATAGGTGGAAAATGATTTTAGCTGTTAAATTATATATAAGAGGGTCTAGTATTTCTTACAAGGCTTTTATATTTAATTTAATATCAATGGGCCTTAAAAGTCCAAGAGGTGAAGGGCTACTTGGGCCACTTGGGCCCAAATAGGTGGAGGCGCCCCTTCTCCTTGTAGAAGGAAGGGGATGTTAAATTGGAGAGGGATTCCCCCTCCTAGGCCAGCCAAAGGGAGGGATTTTCCTCCCTTGTGGTGCCCCCTCTCCCCTCCCCCAACCTATACATATTTGAGGACTTTCGCTTATTGGATACTCAAGTTTTGGAGCCTCCTCTAGTTCTTCTACTTCTAGTTCTAGTTGGTCCTAGTTGACTAATTATAGCTAGGTCTAGTTCCTCTAATCCTCATAATTCGAAGCCCGGTGTGGTTCTAATCCCCTCCCTGTAATTTTTCGGCGACGATTAGCTCTGGACGGCGAAGCACTGCCGGATCGTGATGACCGTACGCTTGCAACTAAGTAGAGAGGTTGTGCTTTCGGTCTTTGGTTCGAGGGATTGTACATCTACGATTCAAGGGAATCCAAGCATGATCTTCATCTTCACGTTCTTCTTCCACTGCAACTCGGTGACGGTAAAAATCATGATCCCAACCATTATTGTATCTTCTAGTGTTCCTGGTTGATCGTAGGGTGATTTTTTTGTTTTCTACTACGTTTCCCAACATTGGCATCATTAGCGGTTCTATGAGTAGATACAGGTTGCGATCTAGATTACATGTGGATGTGAGGGTTTGATGTGCTTGTTGTGCTTCCCTCGAGTGTTGCTTTGGTTCAATCCATTGACAACATGATGTGGCTTTGTACAAAGTTCTGACAATTGATCGGATGTGGCTCTCGGTGATCTGCTAATAGTTCTTTGGGCCTCATCATAGTCAAGAATAGTGAACCGCCACGCACACAACAGGGTGATGAAGATGGTCGATTGATATGTCTCCAACATATCTATGATTTTTTATTGTTCCATGCTATTATATTATCAATCTTGGATGTTTTACAATCATTTTATAGAAACTTTATATCATTTTTTGGGACTAACCTATTGACATAGTGCTAGTTGCTGTTTTTGCTTCTTTTTTACTTCATAGAAAATTAGTACCAAATGAAGCCCAAACACCGTGAAACTGTTTGGAGAATTTTTTCGGACCAAAAGAGTGCTAGTGGGCCAAAGAAGTAACCAGGAGGGAGCCCAACCGCCCACAGCCCACCAGGGCGCGCCGGAGGCCCCAGGCGCGCCCTGATGGGTTGTGGCTGCCTTGGGGACCCCCTCCACCGCCTATCAGCTCTATAAATACCCAAATATTCAAATAACCCCAAGAGAGTCAACGAAAAATAATTCCAGACGCTGCAAGTTCCAGAACCGCGAGATCCAATCTAATACCATCACGGAGGGGTGCATCGTCTTCATGGGTGCCTCTCCGATGATGCGTGAGTAGTCCACCATAGACCTAGGAGTCCGTAGGCAGTAGCTAGATGGCTTTCTATCTCTCTTTTGATTCTCAATACATTGGTCCCTTGGAGATCTATTTGATGTAATGACTTTTTGCGGTGTGTTTGTTGGGATCTGATGAATTTTGAGTTCATGATTAGTTTCTATCCGTGAATATTATTTGATTATTCTTTGATCTCTTATATGCATGATTACTTATAGCCACGTATTTCTTCTTCAAATATTTGGTTTAGTTAGGTCAACTAGATTGATTTTTCTTGCCATGGGAAGAGGTGCTTTGTGATGGGTTCGATCTTGCGGTGTCCTTTCACAGTTACACAAAGGGCAGCAAGGCACACATGTATCGTTGCCATTAAGGATAAGAAGATGGGGTCTATTCCTATATGAATAGTTCTTGTCTACATCATGTCACCGTTCCTATTGCATTACTCCATTTTTCCATGAACTTAATACACTAGATGCATGCTGGATAGCGGTCGATGTGTGGAGTAATAGAAGTAGATGCAGAATTTTTTTGGTCTACTTATCTTGGACGTGATGCTTATATAATGATCATCGCCTTGGATATCGTCATGACTATTTGATCTTCTATCAATTGCCCAACAGTAATTCGTTCACCCACCGTGTGCTATACTCATGAGAGAAGCCACTAGTGAAACCTACGACCCCTGGGTCTACTTTTCCAACATATTGCTTTCCGGTCTATCTTTTTGCCTGTTTGTTTTCAGATCTATTAATCCAAAACCTAAAAATACCTTGCTGCACTTTTTATTTAGTTATTTTATTTTGTGTTCTTGCGAGATCTATTTACCCAAACTATCACAATTTAATCTATCTTCTTACCATAGAGAATTGACAACCTCTCTTTTGCGTCGGGTTACAAGTATTTGTTCTTTGTGTGCAGGTGTTTTTATGTAGGTGCTTGATCTTCCTCTACAGATTGATACCTTGGTTTCATAATTGAGGAAAATACTTACCGTCAGTGTGCTGCATCATCCCTTCCTCTTTGGAGAAATACCGACGCGGTCCCAAGCCACATCAAAGGAATTTCTGGCGCCGTTGCCGGGGAGGATGCAATCTCTCTAGCATGCCAATCTTGGCGCTAGGGAGACATCATCAACATCTACCAGGTTCCTAATCACAAATCTCATCTCCTTGCAATTAACATTATTTTCCTTTTGCCTCTCGTTTTCCTCTCCCCCACTTCACAAATTTGTTGTTTTATTCGCCCCCTTTTTCGTTTGCCTTTTTCTCGTCAGATCTCTTGTATGCTATCTTTGCTTGTGTTGCCATGTGCGTTCTATTTGTTTGCATCTTCTCTTGCTAAAAATCTATTGATATGGATCCTCATCCACTTGCTAATCTTTTCAAAAGTCCAAATTATGATGAACCAATTTCTAGTGAGTTGAGTGCACTGGATTATCTCTATGAAGTTTTATTTGAAAATTATGAATCTGAAAAATTTGATGAAGTGTTGAAAGAACAAATTTATAAGGTGATTCATGATAGATCCTTGATTGAAAAACACGATTGCCATGATGTTACTATAAACTCTATTAATGTCAATTATGTTAGTGATATGCAAAACTACAAGCTTGGGGATGATAATTTTTTCATGCCTACTTCTTATTGCAATGATCATGATTAGGGTGATAATGCTTCTTATGATCTTGAAAATTTATTTAATCCTCGTGTTGAATATGCCCTTGATAATAATGTTTGCAATAGTATCAAAAGTGGGTTTGGAAGAGCGTCAAATTTAGGCAAAAAGAATCCCACATATTTGGAGAGTGTTCAATCTTATGAATGTATGGATTTTTTGATAAAAGTGGGTTTGGGGAGGTCATAACTTTAGTTGATGATAATCCCACTATTTCGGAAGATGATAAAAACTTTATGCATGTTGATCATAAAGAGAGTATTGTTTATGATAGATATATTGTTGAATTTTATTATGATCCTACATGTAATTATTATGAGATTGGAAATTATGGTTGTAGAAATTTTCATGATATTAAATTACCATGTGCTAGTTTCTTTCTTCTTATGATTGTCTCTTTCTTCTTCCTTCCATGTGCTAGTTTTTGCTTGCCTTGATAATTTGTTTTCTTATAAAATGCCTATGCACAGGAAGTATGTTAGACTTAAGTTTGTTTTCCATATGCTTCATGGATAGGTTTGCGTGTGCGTAGGAAATTTTTTGTTTCCCATGCGACGTTCCCCAACAGTGGCATCATGAGCTAGGTTGATGGTTCGATGAGATATCGAGTAGAACACAAAAGGTTTGTGGGCGTTGATGCTTAGATTGCTTCCTCCCTTGGTCGTATTTTGGTTCAGCGGGATTGTGAGATGAAGCGGCCCGGACCAACATTACTCGTACGCTTACGAGAGACCGGTTCCCTCGACGCAACTTGTTGCCTAGATGGCTTGCGGGTGACAGTTTCTCTCACTTTAGTTGGATCAGATTCGACAAAGGCGGTCCTTGAGAAGGTTGAAAAGAAACTAGTGTATCACCGTTGTGGTTTTTACGTAGGTGAGAATTGTTCTTGCTAGATACCCGTAGCAGCCACGTAAAACATGCAACAACAATTAGAGGACGTCTAACTTGTTTTTGCAGGGTATGTTGTGAATATGATATGGCCAATTACATGATGTGATATATGTGATGTATAGATTATCACGACTTGCATGTCGATGAATACGGCAACCGGCAGGAGCCATAGGGTTGTCTTTAATTATTGTATGACCTGCGTGTCAATCATTAAGCGCTATGTAATGCTTTACTTTATCGCTAGACGGTAGCAATAGTAGTAGAAGCATGCAGGGCGTGACAACCCCGATGGCGACACATTGATGGAGATCAAGATGATGGAGATCATGGTGTCATGCCGGTGACGATGGAGATCATGCCGGTGCTTTCTAGATGGAGATCAAAAGCACAAGTTCATGGCCATATCATGTCACTTATGATTTGCATGTGATGTTAATCCTTTTTATGCACCTTGTTTTTCTTAGGTCGACGGTAGCATTATAAGGTGATCCCTCACTTGAATTTCAAGATGAACTATGTTCTCCCCGAGTGTGCACCGTTGCGAAAGTTCGTCGTGTTGAGAAACCACGTGATGATCGGGTGTGATAGACTCTACGTTCACATACAACGGGTGCAAGCCAGATTTGCACGCGCAGAACACTCGGGTTAAACTTGACGAGCCTAGCATGTACAGACATGGCCTCAGAACACAAGAGACCGAAAGGTCGAACATGAGTCATATAGTAGAAATGATCAACATAATGATGTTCATCATTGCAGCCACCTCAACTCACGTGATGATCGGACTTGAGTTGGTGAATTTGGATCATGTATCACTCGAATGATCGGAGGGATGTCAATTTGAGTGGGAGTTCTTAGGTAATATGATTAATTGAACTCATTATCATGAACATAGTCAAAGTGTCTTTGCAAATTATGTTGTAGATTACTAGCTCACATTGTAGCTCCCTTGTAGTTTTATATGTTCCTAGAGAAATAGTATTGAAAGATGATGGTAGCAATATTGCGGACTGGGTCTGTGATCTAAGGATTGTCCTCTTTGCTGCACAGAAGGCTTATGTCCTTAATGCACCGCTCGGTGCGCCACCCCCTCTAGCGTCGTGTGTAGATGTTGTGAATATCTGACACGCACGTTTCGATGACTACTTGATAGTTTAGTGCGTCATGCATTACAGCTTAGAATTGAGGCTCCGAAACGTTTTGAACGTCATGGAACATATGAGATGTTCTAGGAGCTGAGATTGTGATCTCAGGCTCGTGCCCGTGTTGCGAGATATGAGATCTCCAACAAGATTCTTTGCCTGTAAGATGAAGGAGAATAGCTCAATCGTTGAGCATGTATTCAGATTGTCTGGGTACTACAATCGCTTGAATCAAGTGGGAGTTGATCTTCCAGATAAGATAGTGATTGATATAGTTCTCCAAGTCACTGTCACTAAGCTACTAGAACTTGGTGATGAACTATAAGTTGCCAGGGATAGAAATAATGATTCCTGATCTGTTCGCGATGTTTGACACCGCGGAGGTAGAAATCAAGAAGGAGCGTCAAGTGTTGATGGTTAATCAAACCACTAGTTTTGAGAAAGGCAAGAGCAAGGAGGGAAATTTCATGGATAGCAAGTCAGTTGCTGCTCCAGTGAAGCAACCCAAAGTTGAACTCAAACCCGAGACTCATTGCTTCTGTTATGAGGTGAGCGGTCGCTAAAGCGGAACAACCCTAGATACTTGGTAGATAAGAAGGCTGGCAACATTGATAGAATTATATTTGATATACGAGTTATTAATGTGTACCTTGCTAGTACTCTTAGTAGCACCTGGGTATTGGATACCGGTTCGGTTGCTAAATGTTAGTAACTCGAAATATAAGCTACGGAATAAATGGAGAACTAGCTAAGGGTGAGGTGACGATATGTGTTGGAAGTGTTTCCAAGGTTGATGTGATCAACATCGCACGCTCTCTCTACCTTCAGGATTAGTGACGAACCTAAATAAATGTTATTTGGTGTTTTGCATTGAGCATGAACATGATTAGATCATGTTTATTGCAATACGGTTATTCATTTAAGTTAGAGAATAATGGTTATTCTGTTTACATGAATAATACCTTCAATGGTCATGCACCCAGTGAGAATGGTTTGTTGAAATCTTGATCGTAGTAGTACACATGTTCATAACATTGATGTGAAAAGATACAAAGTTAATAATGATAGTACCACATACTTGTGGCACTGCCGCTAAATGTCATATTGGTATAAAGCACATGAAGAAACTCCATGCTGATGGATATTTGGACTCATTCGATTTCGAATCGGTTGAGACGTGCGAACCATGCCTCTTGGGCAAGATGACTAAAGGACCCCGTTGGATGGAGCGGGCAAGTGATTCATTGGAAATGATACATGTTGATGTATGCAATCTAGTGAGTCTTGTAGCGTGAAGTGGATATCATTATTTTCTTATCTTCACTGATGATTTGAGTAGATATAGTGTATATTTACTTAATGAAACACAAGTCTGAATCGTTTGAAAGGTTCAAGCAAATTCAGAGTGAAGTTTAAAGATCATCGTGACAAGAAGATAAAAGTGACCGCGATATGATCGTGGAGGTGAATATCTGAGTTACGAGTTTGGCATACAAATTAAGACAATGTGAAATTTGTTTCACAACTAACGCCACCTGGAACACCATAGTGTGATGGTGTGTCCGAACATCATAGTCATGCCCTATTGATATAGTGCATACTGTGATGTCTCTTATCGTTTTACTACTATAATTTTTGGGGTTATGCATTAGAGACAACTACATTCACTTTAAATAGGGCATCATCTAAATCCGTTGAGATGACACCATGTGAATTATGGTTTGATAGAAACCTAAGCTGTCATTTCTTAATATTTGGGGCTGTGACACTTGTGTGGAAAATGTTTTCACCTAATGAGGTTGAACCCAAGGCGTACAAATGCATCTTCATAGAATACCCTAAGATCAGTTGGGTGAACCTTCAATCTCAGATCCTAGTGCAAAGTGTTTGTTGCTTAAACGGATCTTTTCTCGAGGAAATGTTTCTCGTGAAAGAATTGAGTGGGAGGAAGACAGAACTTGATGAGGTTGTTAAACCTTTGTTCAACCAGAGAGTAGCGCAGCGCAGAAAGATGTTTCTGTGAAGCCTACGTTAGTTGAAGAGGAAGTTAATGATGATGATCATGAAGCTTCAGGATCAATTTACTATCGAACTTCGTAGGTCGACAAGGATGTGTACTGCTCCTAAGTGGTACGACAACTCTGTCTTGGAGATCATGTTGTTGGACAACGATGAACCTACGAGCTATGGAGAAGCGTTGATGGGCCCGGATTCCGACAAATGGTTGGAGGCCATGAAATCCGAGATAGGATCCATGTATGAAAACCAAGTGTAGACTTTGGTAGACTTTCTCGTTGGACCGCAGGTCGTTGAGTACAAATGGATCTTTAAAATGAAGACAGACACTGATGGTGAATGTCACTATTTGTGAAGCTCGACTTGTTGCAAAGATGTTTGTGACAAGTTCAAGGAGTTGACTACGATGAGACTTTCTCACTCGTAGTGGTGCTAAAGTCTGTTGGAATTATTTTAGCAGTTGCTATGTTTTCAATTATGAAATCTGGCAGATGGATGTCAAAACATTGTTTCCTTAACGATTTACTTGAGGAAAGGTTGTATGTGATACAACCAGAAGGTTTTGTCAGGCCTAAGGATGCTAAAAGGTGTGCAAGCTTCGGTGATCCTTCCATGGACTGAAGCAAGCATCTCGGAGTTGGAATATACGCTTTGATGAGGTGATCAAATTTTTGATGTTTATACAAAGTTTACGAGAAACTTGTATTTGCAATAAAGTGAGTGGGAGCACTATAGAATTTTTGATAAGTATATGTGGATGACATATTGTTGATCAGAAATAATGTAGAGTTTTTGGAAAGCATAAAACGGTTATTTGGAAAGTGATTTTCAAAGGAAGACCTGGATGAAGCTACCTAATTATTGAGCATCAAAATCTATGGAGATAGATCAAGATGCTCGATGAGACTTTCAATGAGTGCATACCTTGACAAGATTTTGAAAGAGTTCAAAATGGATCAGTCAGAGAAAGAGTTCTTGCCTGATTTGTAAGGTGTGAAAGTTGAGTGAGACTCAAAGCTCGACAACGACAGAAGAAAGAGAAAGGACGAACGTCGTCCCCTATGCCTTAGCCATAGGCTCTATATTATGCCATGCTGTGTACTGCACCTGTGTGTGCCTTGCCATGAGTCTGTCAGGGGGTACAAGAGTGAACCAGGAGTGGATCACTGGACAACGGTAAAGATTATCCTCAGTAACTAAGAGACCGAGGAGATGTTTCTCAATTATGGAGGTGATAAAGAGTTCGTCGTAAGGAGCTACGTCGATACAAGCTTTAACACTAATCTGGATGACTCGTAGTAGCAATCTGGATACGTATAGTGGAGCAGCCATTTGGAATAGTACCGAGCGGAGTGTGGTAGCAGTGTTTACAGTTTGACATACGTATTTGCAAAGTGCACACGGATCTGAATGTTACAGACCCGTTGACTATAAGACCTCTCTCACATGCAAAGCATGATCGAGCCCCAGAACTCGTTGGGTGTTAGATTCATAACAATGCGAATCACATGGTGATGTGAACTAGATTATTGACTCTAGTGCAAGTGGGAGACTGTTGGAAATATGCCCTAGAGGCAATAATAAATTAGTTATTATCATATTTCCTTGTTCATGATAATCGTTTATTATCCATGCTATAATTGTATTGATCGGAGACTTAGATGCATGTGTGCATACATAGACAAAACCATGTCCCTAGTATGCCTCTAATAGACTAGCTCGCTGATCAAAAGATGGTTAAGGTTTCCTAGCCATGGACATGAGATGTCATTTGATAACGGGGTCACATCATTAGGAGAATGATGTGATGGACAAGACCCAAACTGCAAACGTAGCATATGATCGTGTCAGTTTATTGCTACTGTTTTCCGCATGTCAAGTATGTGTTCCTATGACCATGAGATCATGCAACTCACAGATATAGGAGGAGTGCCTTGTGTGTATCAAACGTCGCAACGTAACTGGGTGACTATAAAGGTGCTCTACAGGTATCTCCGATGGTGTCTGTTGAGTTGGCATGGATCGAGACTGGGATTTGTTACTCCGTGTGACGGAGAGGTATCTCGGGGCCCACTCGATAATGCAACATCACAATAAGCCTTGCAAGCAATGTGACTAATTGTTAGTTGCGGGATCTTGTATTACGGAACGAGTAAAGAGACTTGCCGGTAACGAGGTTGAACTAGGTATGGAGATACCGACGATCGAATCTCGGGCAAGTAACATACGGAAGAACAAAGGGAACGTTATACGGGATTAACTGAATCCTTGACATAGAGGTTCGACCGATAAAGATCTTCGTAGAATATGTAGGAACCAATGTGGACGTCCAGGTCCCGCCATTGGTTATTGACCGTAGAGGTGTCTCGGTCATGTCTACATAGTTCTCGAACCCGCAGGGTCTGCACACTTAAGGTTCGGTGACGTTTCGGTAGTGTAGAGTTATGTATGGTGGTGACCGAAGTTTGTTCGGAGTCCCGGATGAGATCCCGGACGTCACGAGGAGCTTCGGAATGGTCCGGAGGTAAAGATTCATATATAGGAAGTCCCAGTTTGGTTTCCGGAAAAGTTTCGGGCTCATCGGTAGTGTACCGGGAGAGTCGGTAGTGTACCGGGAGGCCTCCGGGAGGGGTATTTCGAACCCAAGAGGTCCATGGGCTGTGGGAGAATAATAACCAGACCTTAGTGGTCTAGGAAAACAGCCACAAAGGCCCATGGCGCAGGAGAGAAAGTCCTAAAGCAAAAAGTGGAAAATCAGCCAATAGGAGGCAATCCTACTCCAACTAGGATTGGAGGTGAAGTAGGATTGCTTCCCACCTCCTATTTCGGACGACCCAAAGGCCTTGGCTGCCTCTCCTCTCCTCTCCTCCTATATATACTAGTGGATTGGGTGGTTTTTGGACAGAATTTCCGGCCACGTGCTACCCGTTCCACCGGTGCATAGTTTCTCCTCTAGATCGGTTTTCTGCAGCGCTTAGGCGAAGCCCTGCCGGAATTGCTCCACCACCATCACCGGAGCGCCATCACGCTGCCGGTGAACTCTCTCTCCTCTCCACCTCCTCTTGCTGGATCGAGACGGTGGAGATCGTCATCAAGCTGCATGTGTGCTGAACGTGGAGGTGTCGTCCGTTCGGCGCTAGATCGGAAGGACCGTGATCGAGATCGCGAGACGATTCGTGATGTGATCACGGAACGGATCGTGATGAGTTCATGGGATAGATCATGATCAAGATCATGAGATAGATCGTGATGAGTTCGCGGGACGGATCATGATGTGTTCGTGGGACGGTTCGTGATTGGATCGCGGGACGCTCGGCGATTTGGATCGCGAAGATGTTCGACTACACCAACCGCGTTTCTTAACGCTTCCCGCTTAGCGATCTACAAGGGTACGTAGATCCACTCTCCCTCTCGTAGATTCTCATCACCATGGATAGGTTTGCGTGTGCGTAGGAAATTTTTTGTTTCCCATGCGACGTTCCCCAACACATATTGCTTTCTGATCTATCTTTTTGCCGTGTTTGTTTTCAGATCTATTAATCCAAAAAACCCAAAAATACCTTGCTGCACTTTTTATTTAGTTATTTTATTTTGTGTTCTTGCGAGATCTATTTGCCCAAACTATCACAATTTAATCTATCTTCTTACCATAGAGAGATTGACAACCTCTCTTTTGCGTCGGGTTTCAAGTATTTGTTCTTTGTGTGCACGTGTTGTTTACGTAGGTGCTTGATCTTCCTCTATGGGTCGATACCTCTACGGATGAACCACGATGTCGGGGATTCAATCAAACCCGTATACAATTCCCTTTGTCTATCGGTATGATACTTGCCCGAGATTCGATCGTCGGTATCTCTATACCTTGTTCAATCTCGTTACCGGCAAGTCTCTTTACTCGTTCCGTAATACATCATCCCGTGACTAACTCCTTGGTCACATTGAGCTCATTGTGATGATGTCTTACCGAGTGGGCCCAGAGATACCTCTCCGTCACACGGAGTGACAAATCCCAGTCTCGATTCGTGCCAACCCAACAGACACTTTCGGAGATACCAGTAGTGCACCTTTATAGCCACCCAGTTACGTTGTGACGTTTGGCACACCTAAAGCATTCCTACGGTATCTGGGAGTTGCACAATCTCATGGTCTAAGGAAACGATACTTGACATTGAAAAGCTTTAGCAAACAAACTACACGATCTTGTGCTAGGCTTAGGATTAGGTCTTGTCCATCACATCATTCTCCTAATGATGTGATCCCGTTATCAACGACATCCAATGTCCATGGTCATGAAACCGTGACCATCTATTGATCAATGAGCTAGTCAACTAGAGGCTCACTAGGGACATGTTGTGGTCTATGTATTCACAGATGTATTACGATTTCTGGTTAACACAATTATAGCATGAACAATAGACAATTATCATGAACAAGGAAATACAATAATAACCATTTTATTATTGCCTCTAGGGCATATTTTCAACAGTCTCCCACTTGCACTAGAGTCAATAATCTAGTTACATTGTGATGAATCGAACACCCATAGCATTCTGGTGTTGATCATGTTTTGCTCGTGAGAGAGGTTTAGTTAACGGATCTGCGACATTCAGATCCGTATGCACTTTACAAATATCTATATCTCCCTCCTGAATGTAATCACGGATGGAGTTTAAGCGGCGCTTGATGTGTCTTGTCTTCTTGTGAAACCTAGGCTCCTTCGCAAGGGCAATAGCTCCAGTGTTGTCACAGAATAGAGTCATTGGGCCCGACGCACTTGGAATTACTCCTAGGTCGGTGATGAACTCCTTCATCCAGACCCCTTCCTTTGCTGCTTCCGAAGCAGCTATGTACTCCGCTTCACATGTAGATGCCGCCACGACGCTTTGCTTGCTGCTGCACCAGCTGACTGCCCCTCCGTTCAAAATATACACGTATCCGGTTTGCGACTTGGAGTCGTCCGGATCTGTGTCGAAGCTAGCATCGACGTAACCCTTTACGACGAGCTCTTCGGCACCTCCATATACGAGAAACATGTCCTTTGTCCTTTTCAGGTACTTCAGGATATTCTTGACCGCTGTCCAGTGTTCCGCTCTGGGATCACTTTGGTACCTCCCTACCAAACTTATGGCAAGGTTCACATCAGGTCTGGTACACAGCATGGCATACATAATAGAGCCTATGGCTGAAGCATAGGGGATGACACTCATCTCTTCTCTATCCTTTGTCGTGGTCGGGCATTGAGTCGTACTCAATCTCACACCTTGTAACACAGGCAAGAACCCCTTCTTGGACTAATCCATATTGAACTTCTTCAATATCTTTTCAAGGTATGTGCTTTGTGAAAGACCTATGAGGCGTCTCGATCTATCTCTATAGATCTTAATACCTAATATGTAAGCAGCTTCTCCAAGGTCCTTCATTGAAAAACACTTATTCAAGCAGGCCTTTACGTTTTCCAAGAGTTCTATATCATTTCCCATTATCAGTATGTCATCCACATATAATACGAGAAATGCTACAGAGCTCCCACTCACTTTCTTGTAAATACAGGGTTCTCCATAAACCTGTACAAACCCAAACACTTTAATCACTTCATTAAAGCGAATGTTCCAACTCCGAGATGCTTGCACCAGCCCATAGATGGAGCGCTGGAGCTTGCATACCTTGTTAGCATCTTTAGGATCGACAAAACCTTCCGGCTGCATCATATACAGTTCTTCCTTGAGGAAGCCATTAAGGAATGCCGTTTTGACGTCCATTTGCCAGATCTCATAATCATAAAATGCGGCAATTGCTAACATGATTCGGACAGACTTCAGCATTGCTACGGGTCAGAAAGTCTCATCGTAGTCAACTCCTTGAACTTGTCGATAACCCTTAGCGACAAGCCGAGCCTTATAGACGGTCACATTACCATCCGCGTCAGTCTTCTTCTTAAAGATCCATTTATTTTCAATGGCTCGCTTATCATCAGGCAAGTCCACCAAAGTCCATACTTTGTTCTCATACATGGATCCTATCTCAGATTTCATGGCTTCAAGCCATTTGTTGGAATCCGGGCCCGCCATCGCTTCTTCATAGTTCGAAGGTTCACTATTGTCTAACAACATGATCTCTAGGACAGGGTTGCCGTACCACTCTGGTGCGGCGCGTGTCCTAGTGGACCTTCGACGTTCAATAGTAACTTGATCTGAAGTTTCATGATCATCATCACTATCTTCCTCTCCAGCCGGTGTAGGCTCCACAGAAACAACTTCCTGTGCTGCGCTACTCTCCGGTTCGAGTGGAGGTACAATTACCTCATTAAGTTCTATTTTCCTCCCACTTACTTCTTTCGAGAGAAACTCTTTCTCGAGAAAGGATCCATTCTTGGCAACAAAGACTTTGCCCTCGGATCGTAGGTAGAAGGTATACCCAATAGTCTCTTTGGGATATCCTATGTAGACGCACTTTTCCGCTTTGGGTTCGAGCTTCTCAGGTTGAAGTTTCTTCACATAAGCATCGCATCCCCAAACTTTTAGAAACGACAGCTTAGGTTTCTTTCCAAACCATAATTCATACGGTGTCGTCTCAACGGATTTTGATGGTGCCCTATTTAAAGTGAATGCGGCAGTATCTAATGCATATCCCCAAAATGATAGCGGTAAGTCGCTAAGAGACATCATAGATTGTACCATATCTAATAGAATGCGATTACGACGTTTAGACACACCATTTCGCTGAGGTGTGCCAGGCGGCGTGAGTTGTGAAACAATTCCACATTTCCTTAGGTGCGTGCCAAACTCATGACTTAAATATTCTCCGCCACGATCAGATCGTAGGCACTTTATTTTCCTGTCACGTTGATTCTCTACCTCACTCTGAAATTCCTTGAACCTTTCAAAAGTTTCAGACTTATGTTTCATTAAGTAGACATACCCATATCTACTCAAGTCATCAGTGAGAGTGAGAACATAACGGTAGCCACCACGAGCCTCGACACTCATTGGACCGCATACATCGGTATGTTTTATTTCCAAAAAGTCAGTTGCTCGCTCCATTGTTCCGGAGAACGGAGTCTTAGTCATCTTGCCCATGAGGCATGGTTCGCACGTGTCAAATGATTCGAAATCAAGAGACTCCAAAAGTCCATCAGTATGGAGCTTCTTCATACGTTGACACCAATATGACCAAGGCGACAGTGCCACATGTAAGTGGGACTATCGTTATCAACCTTACACTTTTTGGTACTCACACTATGGACATGTGTAACATCACGTTCGAGATTCATCAAAAATAAATCATTGACCAATAGGGCATGACCATAAAACATTTCTCTCATATAAATAGAACAACCATTATTCTCAGATTTAAATGAGTAGCCATCTCGCATCAAGTGAGATCCAGATACAATGTTCATGCTCAAAGCTGGTACTAAATAACAATTATTAAGGTTTAACACTAATCCCGAAGGTAGATGTAGAGGTAGCGTGACGACGGCGATCACATCGACCTTGGAACCATTCCCGACGCGCATCGTCACCTCGTCGTTTGCCAGCCTCCGCTTATTCCGCAGCTCCTACTTGGAGTTACAAATGTGAGCAACTGCACCGGTATCAAATACCCAGGAGCTACTATGAGCGCTGGTTAGGTACACATCAATAACAAGTATATCACATATACCTTTAATGTTGCCGTCCTTCTTATCCGCTAAGTACTTGGGGCAGTTCCGCTTCCAGTGACTGGTACCCTTGTAGTAAAAGCACTCAGTCTCAGGCTTGGGTCCATGCTTGTTCTTCTTCTTCCCAGCAACTTGCTTACCGGGCACGGCAACAACTTTGCCGTCCTTCTTGAAGTTCTTCTTACCCTTGCCTTTCTTGAAACTAGTGGTCTTATTTACCATCAACACTTGATGCTCCTTTCTGATCTCGACCTCTGCTGATTTCAGCATCGAGTACAACTCGGGAATGGACTTCTCCATCCCTTGCATGTTGTAGTTCATCACAAAGCTCTTGTAGCTAGGTGGAAGCGACTGGAGGATTCTGTCAATGACCGAGTCATCCGGGAGATTAACTCCCAGCTGAGTCAAGCGGTTGTGTAGCCCAGACATCTTGAGGATGTGCTCACTGACAGAACTGCTCTCCTCCATCTTGCAGCTGAAGAACTTGTCGGAGACGTCATATCTCTCGACCCGGGCATGAGCTTGGAAAACTAGTTTCAGCTCTTGGAACATCTCATATGCTTCGTGTTGCTCAAAACGCTTTTGAAGCCCCGGTTCTAAACTGTAAAGCATGCCGCACCGAACAATGGAGTAATCATAGCAGCGAGAATGCCAAGCGTTCGCAACGTCTTGCTCTGCTGGGAGAAGGGGTGGGTCACCTAGTGGTGCGTCAAGGACATACAATTTCTTGGAAGCTATGAGGATGATCCTCAAGCCACGGACTCAGTCCCATAGTTGCTTCCATCATCTTTCAGCTTGGTTTTCTCTAGGAACGCGTTGAAATTGAGGGTGACATTCGCGTTGGCCATTGGATATACAATATAGATTGTAAAGACAATTTTAGACTAAGTTAATGATAATTAAGTTCACATAATAAAATTATTTACTGAACTCCCACTTAGATAGACATCTCTCTAGTCAACCAAGTGACACATGATCCATGTCAACTAGCCCGTGTCCGATCATCACGTGAGACGGACTAGTCATCCATGGTGAACATCTCCATGTTGATCGTATCTTCCATACGACTCATGTTCGACCTTTCGGTCTTCCGTGTTCCGAGGCCATGTCTATACATGTTAGGCTCGTCAAGTCAACCTAAGTGTTTCGCGTGTGTAAATCTGGCTTACACCCGTTGTATGCGAACATTAGAACCTATCACACCTGATCTCAATAAGGGCTGGCACACCTCCTCTAAGGGCCCACAAAGTCCTATGGTCGTCACACCCCTCCCGTGGGTCCTCCGGCACCCTCCCGGCACTCCCGGTACAATACCGATGAGCCCGACAACTTTTCGGTAACCAAAACTGGACTTCGTATATATCAATCTTTACCCCCGAACCATTCCGGAGCTCCTCGTGACGTCCGAGATCTCATCCGGGACTCCGAACAACTTTCGGTAATCACGTATACCATTTCCCTATAACCCTAGCGTCATCGAACCTTAAGTGTGTAGACCCTACGGGTTCGGGAGACACGTGGACATGACGGAGACACTTCTCCGACCAATAACCAACAGCGGGATCTGGGTACCCATGTTGGCTCCCACATGCTCCACGATGATCTCGTCGGATGAACCACGATGTCGGGGATTCAATCAATCCCGTATACAATTCCCTTTGTCTATCGGTATGATACTTGCCCGAGATTCGATCGTCGGTATCTCTATACCTTGTTCAATCTCGTTACCGGCAAGTCTCTTTAGTCGTTCCATAATACATCATCCCATGACTAACTCCTTGGTCACATTGAGCTCATTATGATGATGTCTTACCGAGTGGGCCCGGAGATACCTCTCCGTCACACGGAGTGACAAATCCCAGTCTCGATTCGTGCAAACCCAACAGACACTTTCGGAGATACCCATAGTGCACCTTTATAGCCACCCAGTTACGTTGTGATGTTTGGCACACCCAAAGCATTCCTATGGTATCCGGGAGTTGCACAATCTCATGGTCTAAGGAAACGATACTTGACATTTAAAAGCTTTAGCAAACAAACTACACGATCTTGTGCTAGGCTTAGGATTGGGTCTTGTCCATCACATCATTCTCCTAATGATGTGATCCCGTTATCAACGACATCCAATGTCCATGGTCATGAAACCGTGACCATCTTTTGATCAATGAGCTAGTCAGCTAGAGGCTCACTAGGGACATGTTGTGGTCTATGTATTCACACATGTATTACGATTTCCGGTTAACAAAATTATAGCATGAACAATAGACAATTATCATGAACAAGGAAATACAATAATAACCATTTTATTATTGCCTCTAGGGCATATTTCCAACACTAACACGATCACAGAGGGGTGCATTGTCTTCATGGGTTTCTCTCCGATGATTCGTGAGTACTCCACCATAGACCTACGGGTCCATAGGCAGTAGCTAGACGAATTTTTCTCTCCCTTTTGATTCTCAATACAATGGTATCTTGGAGATCTATTTGATGTAATGACTTTTTGCGATGTGTTTGTTGGGACCCGATGAATTTTGAGTTCCTGATCAGTTTCTATCCATGAATATTATTTGAGTCTTCTTTGATCTCTTATATGTATGATTACTTATAACCTCGTACTTCTTCTTTGAAACTTTGGTTTAGGTAGGCCAATTAGATCGATTTTTCTTGCCATGGGAAGAGGTGCTTTGTGATGGGTTCGATCTTGAAGTGTCCTTTCCCAGTGACACAAGGGGCAGCAAGGCACGCATGTATCGTTGCCATTAAGGATAACAAGATGGGGTCTATTTCTACATGAATAGTTGTTGTCTACATCATGTCACTGTTCCTATTGCATTACTCCGTTTTTCCATGAACTTAATACACTAGATGCATGCTGGATAGCGGTCGATGTGTGGAGTAATAGTAGTAGATGCATAATTGTTTCGGTCTACTTATCTTGGACGTGATGCTTATATAATGATCGTAGCCTTGGACATCGTCATGATTATTTGATCTTCTATCAATTTCCCAACAGTAATTTGTTCACCCATCGTGTGCTATACTCATGAGAGAAGCCACTAGTGATACCTACGGCCCCCGGGTCTACTTTTCCAACATATTGCTTTCCGATCTATCTTTTTGCCGCTTTTGTTTTCAGATCTATTAATCCAAAAACAAATAAATACCTTGCTACACTTTTTGGTTACTTCTTTTATTTTTTGTTCTTCAGAGATCTATTTGCCAACCTATTGCAATCTAATCTATCTTTTTACCATTGAGAGATTGAGAACCTCTCTTACGCGTCGACTTGCAAGTATTTGTTCTTTGTGTGCAGGTGATGTTTACATAGTTGCTTGATCTTCCTTTACGGATTGATACCTTGGTTTCTTAATGGAGGGAAATACTTACCGTAGTTGTGCTGCATCATCCCTTCCTCTTTGGTGAATTACCAACACAGTCTCAAGCCACATCATCGATCTTCTAGGGTTACGCGTATTGACGAACTTTGGTGTGGGGCCAGAGATTTTTAATCGAGTCTCTTCCCTCACACGGCCCGAAACTTAATCTAGCAACAAGGATTATCACCTTAATGGTGGAAGTAGGTAGCTAGTGATATCTAAAAACCCTATAAACCACATAATTAATATTTTTGAGGCCGGTTAGAGGACGTCTAACTTGGTTTTGCGTGATTGCCTGTGGTGTGGTATAGCCTTCATCATGATAATGAATTTATGTATTAGATGGCTATATTTTGTCATGTTAAGTGGCCTACGCGTTATGGCATGATGCCTGGAGCCACGAGATTGCCTCATTAATGTAAATATCATAGAGATGGCCTACAGGTTAAAGGTAACAATGGCAAGCGTGCATGGAAGAGCCTAACGAGGAGAAGGTGTACTAGGTGTTGGACGAGGAGCGAAATTTCCTAATTTCATGCCACATCAATGTTTTTTGAAACAGGCGCCACGACAACTTTTTTTTGAAATTTCTGCCACGACATTGTTTTTGAAACGACCTCCACAACAATGAAATATTGGTCGTCACGACGATTCAACTACAAATTGAAGAAAGTCATGAAGGATTCCCGGCGCACAGGGCTATACTATATCATGCTTTTATGAATTGCCTAAGATGTTTATCCCTTTGTTTTAAGCACCTGTTGATTGCATAGTAGTCAATTATTAGGGTGGATTCTCACTAAAAATATCAAGTTAAAAGGTGTTCTTCCCAAAGTTGCAACTGTCTATATCACATAGCTTTTCGGAGTGCGTCATGTCCATATGAGTACAAACGGATCGTGATGTGTAAGGCGGGTGAGGTTAGGCTAAGCAAGAAGATAACACTTGGTTGTCTTGAAGTTCTGGCGTAATCATTCTGATCTCACAACACAAAGCATCGAAAGATGAACAAGAGTCATATGTCGATATGACTGGCAAAAGATTGCCTACCGTTTCATGTCATCGGTGATGTCCACCTAAATGGTTGTGAATAAGATCGGGGTATTGAATCACTTAAAATCAATTACGAGAGATTTTGATTTGAGTGGGAGCATAATTTTGTATTAATTAAGTTTACTAACTAGTGCATTTAATTATGACAATGTCTATGTGTAGTTTGCATTATAGTTGTAGAATATTGGCTCACGGTTCCACCTTTGTTGTTGAAATGGATTAGTTGTTATTTATCTGGTTGAATCTTTACGACTAGTAAACATAATGAGAGGATCGTCCTCTCAAAGTGCCCAGAAAGATTGGTTCTATTGCATGCTTACAATACTCTCCTGCTAATGCTATGGACGACGAGACTCACGTCCTTCGATCCAAAAGGCTAGAATTACATGATGGCCTGCTTGCTTCCAAGAAACTCGAACTTCAAAATGTTTGGGATAGTTATGTGATATTCTTACAATTGGAAAGTATTTTCAGAAACAAACAAAGACTAAAAGATATGTGATATCTAAAGAAGTGTTTTGCTTCCAAGTTCTAGTGAAATGTTCAACTATGTTTAAGACTAAAATGCGTAGGACACGGAAGAACTCCATTCATGAGTTAACGGCGAGAACTTAAAAGAGAAAGAACAAACCCGAAGGATCTAATAAGACTTACATGCCTAGAGCAGTTCGGGGCTCACACCACTGTTAAAGTTGGATGCTTCTTCTATGAGGAAGAGAAATATTGGAAGTAAAATTATAAGAAGTTAAAAGGCAGAAAGAAAGAAGTTTGGAATGTGCAGTTTAGGTACGAATGTCTACAAATTATGAGATGAATAAAAAGTTGGTAAAATAATAGTAACTCTTTTGAGTTATGATTAAATTGTTGATCACTAAAATCCTTCAGTATTGTGGTTAAAAGTTGATCACAAGGATACTGACTTGATTGCATATTGTTGCGAATCGATGCAAGAACTACTATGACCTAAATGATCAAGCAATGAGGTTAAAATATATGGTGGAAATTATGTAAAAGTTACACTACTTCCCATCAACATATGTACACTCTAGCCCATTGCATAGAAGTTGCAAGGAGGTTGTTCATGAGTGAACAACAGTTGTTCCATGTTATGAACAAAAGGCCATACTTCTATTGTGAATAGGACATATGTGATGAATATTGATAATATAATTGAACGTCCATAACATGAACGCTAAATGTCGAAAGACTAGCGGAATACCACATGTGTGGGGCATTGCATTTAGTCATAATGGAGAAACCCACATGGAAAGATTCCATAGTGATGGATATTGAAGTCATCTGATTATGAATAATCTGACACTTGCAAAGTTAGTCCAAATAGTGAAGTAAACTAAAATACCATTCGAAGGCCGTAAAGAACACGCAACAGAATAATTGAAAACATGCATATTGATGTGTAATCCAATAAGTGATGTTGCAAGCAGTGGATTTATCTATCTTCAAAGACAACTCAAAGATGTTTGAGACATAAGTATGGATCAGTTGAAATGTTTCAAAAGGTTTTTAGAATGAATAGGAATTATTGTAGCAAGAGAGTTATATTTCTACAATTGGATTGCAGAAAGAAAATTTGAGTTACAAGTTTAGCGAGTGTCTGATGAGCGATGAAAATAATTTTATAGATTGCACTCCCAGAATACTACTAAGAGTAGAGTGTTTTTGAGTAGATGTAATCAAGCTATGTATGACATAGTGCGATCAAATATGACATTAATAAAAAATTGCCGATATACTTTTAATGTGATGCGTTAGATACTCTGTCTTTTATACTGAAAAGAGTGCCATCAAAACTATTGAAATAACATCATATAATATATGAAATGATAAGTGCTACTTTGTTGGTTATCCCAAATGGTTGGGTATTCCTCTACCACTATATTGAGGCAAAAGTGTTTTGCCACGGAGTGCAGAAATTTCAAAGAAAATGTTTTCTGCAAAATAATGAGTGGGGGACAGTGCAACTCAACGATATTACATAATCTTCGTAATCAGGTCAATGAAAAGAAACACTAGAAGTGGTTCTAGAATTTCCTACAATGACTGATACGAAAGCCTCTACATGAGATATACAGACTTCATTCAAACTTGCGATTGAACTATATGGGTTGAAGAAAATTCGTGCAAACCTTCTTGGTGCGCAGACAAAAAATTATTGAAACAAATGATGAACCTATGAATCACACAGAAGCATTGATGGGTCCTAACTCTGGAAATGGCTATATGCCAAAATAATCTGAGATAGTATCCATACACCCGAATCAAGTTTAGAACTTGATGAACCCTCCGGAAGACTTAGAGTCTAATGTATTGTAATGCATCTATGAACTGACAAAGATAAAAAGGTTTTATAAAGCTTGACTTGTTCCAAATAGTTTATGACAAGATCAAGGGATTAACAATAATGAGATTGTCTCATCATAACAATACCTAGAAGTTAGTTCAGATTAAACTAGCAATTACTAGATATTTCAATTATGAGATATAATAGATGGATGTCAACAGGATTCCCATGAGATGGAAATAGAACGGGATTGTATATATGATACGATCCAAAGTGATTTTTTCAATCCAGAGGATGCTAGTACATGTGCAAACTTCAAGAGATCCTATAATGGACTGAAACAAACATAATGGTGTTGGAATCTATGTTCTGATGAAATGGTCAGATAATTTGATTTCATCGAGGAAAGAAAAGATACTTCTGTTTACAAGAAATTAAGTGGGGACATGATAATATTTCTAATCACTATGTGTGCATGACACATTGATGATTGGAAATTTTATAAATCAGAAATAATTTGCTACCCATGGTGGTAGCTACATACGCCCCAATTTTTATCTCTGGTTAATTTGATAAATTATTCTGGACTATTAAAAATAAATGTATACAGTAATATCGTCATTTTGGACCAGCCACGCAAGCAAACACACAATTATGCCAAAAAGGCAAACAAAAAGACCGAGAGAAGTGAGAAATGCCCTTTCTACACAACAAAAGGACACTTGTGTCAAAAGTGAATAAAAAGACAAAGAGAAGTGAAAAAACATTATTTCTATACAACAAAAATGCACTTGTGCCAATGCCACTGAAACCCGAAACCTCGTATATGAAAAAAGTCATTTATACCAAAGGGTGTGTAGCTACCACCATGCATAGGAAATTGCCTCTTTTATATAAATTCTTGACACGAATTAAGACTTTATGTAAAGTACTTAGGCAATATAGCCTTGCTATTAGACATAATAATCTATGGATATAATAGTTTCTAATCGGGCTTAGCCAAAATACATATTGACAAGATACTAAACATGTTTAGTAGAAAAAAATAAGGCAAGAAGAGTTTCTTGTCGAAGTCACGCGGAAGGAGTTTTTAAGCAAGAATTGGTATCGTAAAATACCGATGAGTGTAATACATGATTTCAATCACACTTGTGTTAATTATATTTCATGGTATGTAAATACCAGATATGTCGAGTACTCCAAGTAAGTTGTGAGTAAAGTTACCACAATGGTCAAATTGTTGATCATAGGACAACAATAAAAATGTCTCCAAGCGATTTTCAATTTCAATTAAATGATTTATGGTGGCAAAGTAAGTTGGAATTGGTCCAAGAGGGTCACTATGGTGAATTCTATAACAAAAGGCTGAGTATATTGTCAGAAGTAAAAATGGAGGATAATGAATCCACCGTTCATTTATGAAGTTGGTATGATTTCCAAGTGATTGTGCTAATGGAAAACTATACTTAAATAGTGGTTCCATACCTAAGTCTAAGGAATCAAAGGTTCTGCGAGTGACTCGGTATATACGAAGCCAGTTTCACAAAATTATAAACTTTTGTGAAAGCATGATAGATGCATTGAAATACAAATGATACACATGGATCTGAAGTTTTCATATACGATAGGATGAAGTCTATACCACAAACAGAGCATGGACTGGCACCGAATTGCCATTGGTGTAAAAGTAAAATGTGCTAACTACATTATTGACTCTAGTGCAAGTGGAAGACTATTGGAAATATGCCATATATGCAATAATATTACATTATTATATTTCCAAATTCATAATTAAGAGCTTATATTCTATGCTATAACTGTTATGATATTGGAATATGCGATTCAGTGGAAAACTCATATGCACGTGTGGAATGTTATACAATAAAATAAGATTCCTTGTCTTGCCTCTAAGACTAGATCAAGTGTTGTTGGTGATGAGTTTTCCGGATCTTAGGATATCGTTAAGTTTAACGATGATCCTAGAAACAACAGTGAGAGTGTGATGTTAGAACAACAATCATATTGAATTGACCCAAACTTGTTTGTTATACTTTGAGATAATATCGTATGAAATCAATTGTTATAACACGATGTGTTAACATGTGTTCTATGTTCCTTAGACCATGAGAGTATCGTAGTCACTTCTTACCGTACGATGAGCTTTGGGGTTGCTCAAACATCATCCATAACTAGGTGAGCATAACGACAACTTAAAGGTTCATCGAAAAGTTTGACAAGGGACTAGATAGCTCCAGAGTTGGATTTGCTCCTCCGACGATGGAGAGATGTTCTTAGGGCCCTCTTGTCATCCATCATCGTCTGGGCAGATACAGGTGACTATGTCATGGGGATGCCGAAACACATCAACGAGAAAGAAGAACAAAACCGGTAACAAGAATAATGGTATAGTGAGCATGTGAATGACTCAAGAGGATACCGATGCTTCTCGAGTTTTGTAAAGTATCGCTAAGCAAAGGGAATTTCACATGGTAACCAAAGGTTCACTCGGATATCACTCATGTACTCATAGGGATCGATATGGATGTCCACGGTTCAGCTATCGGTCATTGAACGAAGGGGTTTCGTTCATGTCTATGAGTTACCAAACCTACAGGGTAACAAGATTAAGGTAATCACGATCTGATGAGTGTTAGTAGGACGGGAGTATCGATGATTTATTTGTGGAATTGTTTCATTAATATTTGTAATAGTTTCGAGAGGAACCGAAAGCGCTTCGGGGTCACCAAAAGGGTTTCGGAGAGTATCGGGTTATACCGGGTATTACCGATAAATAATATATTGGTGGAAAATTTTCCGAGCTGTTAAATTATATATAAAGGGTCTAATATTTATTATAAAGATTTTATATTTAATTTAATATCAACGGGCCTTAAAAGGCGAAGAGGTGGAAGTAGCTTGGGCCCAAATAGGTGAAGGCGCCCCTTCTCCTTGTAAAACGAAGGGGAGGCTGAATTGGAGGGGGATTCCCCCTCCTAGGTCGGACAAAGGGAGGGATTTTCCTCCCTTGTGGCGCCCCCTCTCCCCTCCCTCGAACCTATATATACTTGTGGACTTTGGCCTATTGGATACACAAGTTTTGGAGCCTCCTCTAGTTCTTCTAGTTCTAGTTGGTCCTAGTTGAGTAATTAGAGCTTTGTATAATTCCTCTAATACTCATAATTAGAAGCACAGTGTGATTATAATTTCCTCCTTCTAATTCTTTGGCGACAATTAGTTGTGGACGAAAATTAGCTGTCGGATCGTGAAGACCGTACGCTTGCAACCAAGTAGAGAGGCCATCCTTTCGGTCGTCGGTTCGAGGAATCATACATCTATGGTTCGAGGGACTCCAAGAACGATCTTCATTGTCATATTCTTCTTCCGCCGCAACTCGGTGACGGTAACGATTGTGACTCCAACCATTATTGTATGTTCATAATGTTCCCGGTTGATCATAGGGCGATTTTTTGTTGTCTACTACGTTCCCCAACTCATTATTCCATCTTCAAAACGCCACCGTCGCTTCAATTTCCTGAGAAGGACACAAACACTAACAAAATACATAAAATCATCTAAAAACGAGGTCCTCCCACGGACAAGGGATGAGATCCACCATGCCTTGATGGCCATAAGGCCACAGACGAGATAGACCTGTGGCGGCGCTAATCGGAGGGAAGGGAAACCCTCGCCCCAACCCTTGCCTTACGAGCGGAGAGGTACGAGATTAGGATACACATGCCAATTTTTGAGTGGTTTTCACCACATACTAGGATGTTGATTCCAACAAATTTAATCATCACCCGTGCTCTTTGTAGATTAGCATCTAATATAACCAACCAACGACTCTTGACACCCAGGTCTAGCTTCTCCCGTGGCGTGCCACGACGATTTCGCCATTGTTGAACGCACTGGTGTGGCATTGATGGAGAATGTGAGCAACATCTATGGCAATTGATACATCTACGTGCACAAGTTGTCATCGCACTTCAATGAGGACATGCTCCGAGAGTTCGAGAGGTTGCATCTAGACCAACAAGTTCAGGTTCCTGAGCAACATGCCCTCAGGCCACTGTTGGCAATGAGGAGTGGGTCATCTCCAACATTGGTTGGTATGCAGCCAACCAGTTGACTATTGATGTGTCTTTAGCAACCAGATGAAGTTAAATGAGTGTCGTGTTTGTGCCTTTGTGACCTTCTTTGTGCCTCCTTCTCCAGAGGATTCACTGTTCACGATTTCTCCGACCAAAAAACCTTTCTTTAGTAGAAATGACCTGGCGATCTAGGTGAAGCCAACATATAAAGCATCGATGAACAATGTGGTTGTTGCCCACGTGGGTAGTAAATGTTGTCAGCAACTACATATACTAGACATTGTCCATTCGGATGCACAACACAAAAGCTCGAGGGAGTCAACATCCTAACTTGCGGTCAAGAAAATCTAAGATTTGACATGTGAGCTTTATCCACCCAATATGATGATCTATATGGTTTCAGAGATTTGAGGCTAAAAATTATAGCATTGCCCACTTAAAAAACTTATAGCAAAACTAAGTTTTAGGGGATATGTTCCATCAAAAAAAGTTTTAGGGGATATGTCTCCATTGGGTGGATTTGTGGATTTCTATACCTCTTTATTCCATACGTTTTCTTTCGATAAAAAGTACTCATATTAATTCATAAACCAGACACCATACAGACACGAGTACAAACGCTGCTACACACGTCCTACAACGACCACAAGTACAACCGACCGTTTTCCACCAAATTAGACAGAGCACCCTGCAGACAATAGAAAACACACAAAAGTCATTGAGCTCGTGTTCATCTTCCCTCCTCCAACCTCGATGAACCCACACCGTTGGACTTAAGACCATTGACATCAGGGGCACCATCACCATAGCGTGGCTTTGTGAGTCGCATGAAGGCCACATCGCGACAGATGGGAACCAGGGCGGGTTCTGATGCATCAGCTGGGGACAACCCCCGTGCTCCAATGTCCTCGGACCCCTCCCCCACGTCAATACTCCCGCCCGCACAGAGACTATGCCCTGGCACTTCCAACCCCTCAATGGTTGGATTAAGCCGTCGTGGATCATCGTCGCCGGTTCGAATCATGCAACTACCCCGAGCACGCATAAGTGCGCTCCCTCCTGTTCTTCTTCGACTATTGTTGTTGTCAAAGAAGTACCATGACGTGCGGCAATAGGCCTAGGGGTGTAGGTTTCTGAGATAAAGGACCGGGACACGGGTGTGCCAGCATTGGATCAGCTTCTTCTAGTCAGTGGAGCAGGCGGTGAGGGCCTATGACGTGCATGCGCTATATCTCCATGGGAGTCGAGCAAAGATAAGCCCCTCGTTATAGGCGAAGTCACGCAGTCCGTCATTGTCGACCCTGAGTAGTCTCCCACTACGAGGTGGAGCAAGATCGTGATGCCTTCGAGCGGACGAGGTGGCACGTATCGACGAGGCGTACAAGGCCGAGCTCCCCCAGAATCATCCAGAGCTCAGTTTCGAGGAGTGACGAGTCCTTGAGTTGTAGGGTACCAGCGAGAGGTCGACGACGGGGCAAGATGAGAAGTGGTCTATTTTCGTCTAGAAGGTCCGACTCCGGTGAGGGCAATATGGATCGGGAGAAAATCATGGCCGAAGAAAATTACTCCCTCGGTAAAGAAATGTGATCGAAACACTCTTATATTTCTTCACATAGAGAGTAGTTTTCAGTATGCTAGGAGTCGTTTTTCTTTTGTTCAAATCGAGTAGTTTCAGTGGAGTAGGTTAAGTTTATATTATGCAATGTATCGAATTATGCTACCATTGTTTATAAAAATCGTGGTTGAATCAAGTGATTTCAATCTATGTTTGAAATAAATTTATGTGAAAAATGTTTTAGAGAGTTCAACTAAAGTTCAGCTAGGAATCGTTTATATTTAGAACTTCCTACAAATATAAAAAGTTGAGGGCCTCTTTGATTCGTAGGATTTTGAAAACGTAGGAATAGAAAAGTACATGATTGGAATAGCGTGCCCATTTTTTCTAGAGAAATCCATCATAGCGATTTATATTTCATGTCCATGTGAATCCTATAGGATTAACAGTGGGTGTTTGATGTCACAGAAAAAACAAAAAAAATCATAAAAAGAGGTTGGAGTGAATGTTAGATTTTTTATGAAATGTAATACTCCCTCCCTTTCCTTATACAAGGCCACAAACTCATATTACAGGTATCAAGGTAAAATTTAATGACTGTTTTGCAAGCCAACTTTTCTTTTCGTTAACCAGGATCATTAATGTGTCACATGCATGCAAGAAAGGAATGAGAAGAAAACAGTTAGGTGTCATTATGATTGCACGCATGCAAGTATTAAATAGGTTGCTTGTAGGAGAAAACATCATTATTTTTTGCCTCGATTACTGTTAGTGGCTTTGTATATATGTAAAATGTATTTTCCATAGTGACCTTATATAAGGGAATTGAGGGAGTACAAAAGATTTCATAGGATTTTTTTATGGAATTCAATCCTATAAATCAAATGGCCAACATAAACAAATTCATAAGTATTTTAATCCTCCAGAAATCCTTATAAGGGATCGGCCCTCTAACCACGACACGTAGAAACTGCCAATGACTCGTGGGTCCCGAGTTAGTCCAGCACCCACTGTGTGTGAGCTGGAGACGGCGCAGAACCACCAATCCTCGGAATCATAAAAGTGCTGGCCCAGCGTGCCCATCAATCAATCCGGAATCTATTCCCCCCGCAGCAGACGCCATGGCCGCCGCACCGACGCCGCAGCCCTTGCTCCCGGTGACCAACCCCTCCTCCGGCGGTGGCTCGGCCCCGTCCTCCGGCGGCGGCCTCTCCGACTCCGCGCTGGCTACACCGGCCTTCCGGCTCTTCCTCAGCAGGGTCTCCGACACGGCGCGGCGCTCGCTCGCGGACCGCCGCCCCTGGACGGAGCTCATCGACCGCTCGGCCATCTCGCGACCGGACTCCCTCTCCGAGGCCACCTCGCGGCTGCGACGCAACCTCGGCTACTTCCGCGTCAACTACGCCGCCGTGGTGGCCTTCTCCCTCGCGGCCTCCCTCCTGGCGCACCCCTTCTCGCTCCTCGTCCTCCTCAGCATCCTCGGCGCCTGGTGCTTCCTCTACGTGTTCCGCGCGCCCGACCAGCCCGTCGTGCTATTCGGCCGCACCTTCACCGACCGGGAGACGCTGCTCGGCCTCGTCGTCTCGTCGCTGCTCGCCTTCTTCCTCACGTCCGTCGCCTCGCTCATCATCTCCGGCCTGCTCGTCGGCGGCGCGCTGGTGGCGGTGCACGGCGCGTTCCGCATGCCCGAGGACCTCTTCCTCGACGACTCGAGCGCTGTTTCAAGCGGCAACACTTCCCACAGGCTGCTCTCCTTCCTCGCGTCGCCCGGATCTGGTGTTTGAGCCTGCGCGAGATCTGGTAGCCTTCTTGGATCAACGAGTTCATTTCAAGCCTGAACCTAATTTCGCGAGATCTGATTTTGGTTTTTAATATGTATGTCCAGTTATGCAAAGATCCCCTAGAGCTGTATTCTCTCGTATTTGAGTATTTGACTGTTGAGCATTAGCAAATTGATCACTGTGTACTTTGAAACGATCGAACATCATGACATGCTTTATGGTTTCCACTGTGTAGCTTCTTTTATCTACTTGTTCAAACTGTTGCCTGAATTTTGGGGTTGTGGTGAGATATTTGGGAGGGTCTACATACCATATTAAAAGAAAGAGAGGGGTTTGATGGAATAATTGATGTATTGCTTGAATTTCGTGGGCATATATATTTATTTATGTATTAAAAGTATAAGTCAAGACAGAAATAATCATAATTTATTTATGTTTTCTAAACAATCATAATACTCAACGGTCCTTAGTAAAAAGGACGTAAATAAGTCATGAACGTTTTGGGATTTGTGCAAGGCAAATCGAACATTGTTTTTATGACAATTCATATATGCGTGAGGGAAGCAAGTTGAGTTGGTAAACATGAAAATTTGGTCACTAGTTTGTTTATTATCACAAAATTATTGTGCTTTTCAATTAAACTTATCATCCTCGCATCAACTAAAGTTACCATAAAAATCCCGAATGTTTGGGATTTATAATTGCCGTAACAAAAATGACACAATCTCTCCCCCCAGTGTTTTCCCAGCAAACGCTCGAATTGCCATGTAGCGCACAAAGACGCCAATGATTTCTTTAAAAAAATTACCAATCGATGTGATCTCAGTCAATGGTTGTGAGGGCGTTTTCTAGGACTTACTAATTAGGGAAGGATCCTTCATTGTCATCCCCCCTCCTCCCCATAAAAAAAAAAACAATTTCAATTAATGTCATCGTCTTTGTTTTCCATCATCCTTCTCGCACCGTTGTCACCTCATCCCTACGCTGTCGACTAAATTGTCAATCGTCAACCTTCAGTCGGCTGCACGAACAACATCGGGGCATCACCGATCACCGTGACCGAGTGGTCCTTAAAGTAACGGGCTACCTTTTTCATCGCCAGGTAAATGTCGTAGACCAGCTTCTAATAGTGTGGATATCTCTGCCTGGAGGGAGTCAGAGCTTTTAAAATGTAATAGACGGGGCGTTGGACCTTGAGGGCTTTTCCCCGTTCTTCACGCTCCACAGTGAGGACGTTGCTAACCACTTGGCTTGTAGCCCCGATGTACAAGAGCAAAGGCTCTCGGCTGTTCGGAGCAGCTAACACCGGCTGGGTGGAGAGCAAGGTCTTGAGTTCCTGGAACACGACTTGCGTCGCGGTCGTCCACTTGAACATATCTGATTTTTCATCAGTCAGTAGAGAGGTAGTGCCTTCTCACCGAGCCTTGAAATAAAACGACTCAGAGTTGCAAGGCAACCCGTGAGCCTTTGTACATCATGGAGACGTTCTGGTTGTTTCATTCGGACTATAGCGTCGATCTTGTCGGGGTTGGCATCGGTCCCTCGTTCGGAAACAAGGAAATCGAGTAACTTGGCAGCGGGGACCCCAAAAGTGCACTTGGCCCGATTGAGCTTTATTCCGAAGCATCGTAGGTTCACGAAGGTTTCGGCGAGGTCAGTCAGAAGGTCGGAACCTTTCCTAGATTTAACCATGATGTCATCCATGTACACCTCCACGTTCCGACCGATTTGCTTTTGCAAGCATTTTTGGATCATGCGCTGGAAAGTAGCTCCGACGTTTTTAAGGCCGAATGGCATGATGATATAGCAGAAACACGCGAATGGGGTGATGAAGGCCGTTTTTATCTCATCTGGGCCATACATTCGGATTGATGCTACCCGGAGTATGCATCTAAGAACGACACACGTTCGCACATGACAGTAGAATCAACTATCTGTTCTATGCGCGACAAAGGGAAATGATATTCCGGGCAAGCCCGATTGAGATATTGAAGTCGATGCACATCCGAAGGGACTTGTCCTTCTTCGGCACCAGAACTGGATTGGCGAGCCACTCAGAGTGGTAAACCTCGTGAATGAACTTGGCAGCTAGGAGCCAAGCTATCTCTTCGCCAATAGCATTGCGTTTCTCTGTGGAAGAGTGACGCGGGTGCTCCTTGACGGGCTTGATCTTCGAATCAACACGGAGTCGATGCTCAACCAGATCCCTAGGTACACCCGACATGTCGGATGGCTTCCATGCGAAGATGTCCAGTTCTCACGGAGGAACTGGATGAGCTCTCTTTCTTATTTTATCCCTGAGTGAGGTGGAGATGTTGGTCGCCGCTGCACTCGGGTCCGACGGGTGATGTGTACTTGTTTTGTCTTGCCAGCCGACAAAAAAGCAGACTCTATCACTGGCTTCTTTGCCCAGAGTAGATCTACCGCATCCACCTTCTTCTTGATCTCATCGAGCTCAGCAATGGCTATCTGCTCGTCGGCGATCTTGGAGCCTTGCTGAAGGCACTCCTTGGCGATCCTTATATTTCTCGTGACCGTGATCATGCCTTTCAGACCTGGCATCTTAAGTTTAAGATACATGTAGCATGGACGGGCCATGAAACGTGCGTAGGCAGGCCTACCCACGATGGCGTGATAGGCATTACGGAAGTCGACCACCTCGAAGGTCAGTCGCTCCTTGCGGTAGTTCTTCTCGCCGCCGAACACAACGTTCATGGCTATCTGGCCGAGTGACTTGGCCTTGTTTCCAGGGATGACCCCGTGGAAGTGCATGTTGCTCTTGCTCAGTCAGGATAGCGGGATGTCCATTGCGCTGAGCGTGTCGGCATAGATGATGTTGAGTGCGCCGCCGCCGTTCATGAGCACTTTACGCAGTCAGACCCTGTTGACCACGGGATCGACAACTAGTGACTGCCGCCCGAGGGTCGGTATGTGCGCCGGACGATCCGATTGATTGAAGGCGACAACGTCTTCGCCTAGTCGAGGTACTTGGTGACAGTCGGAACCACCATGTGAACCTCCCGATTGATAACTTTCAATCGGCTTTTACTCTCGATGTTTGCAAAGATCATTCGGACCTTCTCGACGTGGGGTACACCTAGCCGTTTCTAGGGCCGGGCCAAAAAAAGCCCGACGCTAAAACCCCAGGCCTGAGCCCGGCCGTCGGACCTATTTTTTGGGCCCAAGCCCGGCCCAGCAGGCCCTACCCAGCGTAGGCGTAAACTTGGGTTCCGTCGGGCTTGAGCCCGACCTGGCCCGACCACCGAGCTCAAAATCTAGACCCGAGCCCCGCCCGTGGGCAAGGTCGGGCCTGGCCGGGTCGGCTTGCCCATGGCCAGGTATAACGTGGGGGTACGCGGAGGCTTCTCCCCCTCAATGACGTCTTCGTCCTTGTCCTCGGAAGGATCACCTCGCATCTCTTGCTTGAGCAGGCGACAATCTCTAGTTGAATGCTTGGGAAAGATGGGGTTGTCATCCTCATCCTTCTTAGTGTGAATCTGATAGGGTTGATCCAAGATATCGCCCTTGGGCTCCCTCTTCTTCTTGGTGATCCAGTCTTTTTCCTGTTTTTGCTTAGGCTTGTTCTTGCTCTACCCTGACATGTTAGCAACTTCTGCCTTCCCAACGGGCTGTGCCTTTCGCTTCTGCTTCTTTCCCGCATTGCCTCCCGAGTGAGGGGATTCGTTGGTGCAGCCCTTGCCGCTACAAAGGCGGTCTTCTTCTTCACCATTGGCGTACCGACTGGCGATCTCTATCGCCCGACTGAGGGACAGAACACAAGTCCGGCCGAACTTCAAGATGAGTTCACGGTACCGAATGCCTGCCTTGAAGGCACACACGGCTTGATGCTCGGTGATGTTCTTGACCTAGTTGTGCAGGGTGGTCCATGTTGGAAATATGCCCTAGAGGCAATAATAAATTATTTATTATCATATTTCCTTGTTCATGATAATCGTTTATTATCCATGCTATAATTGTGTTGATCGGAAACTCAGATACATGTGTGGATACATAGACAACACCATGTCCCTAATATGCCTCTAATAGACTAGCTCGTTGATCAAAGATGGCTATGGTTTCCTAGTCATGGACATGAGATGTCATTTGGTAACGGGATCACATCATTAGGAGAATGATGTGATGGACAAGACCCAAACTACAAACGTAGCATATGATCGTGTCAGTTTATTGCTACTGTTTTCTGCATGTCAAGTATATGTTCCTATGACCATGAGATCATGCAACTCACTGACACTGGAGGAGTGCCTTGTGTGTATCAAACATCGCAACATAACTGGGTGACTATAAAGGTACTCTATAGGTATCTCCGAGGGTGTCTGTTGGGTTGGCATGGATCAAGACTGGGATTTGTTACTCCGTGTGACGGAGAGGTATCTTAGGGCCCACTCGGTAATACAACATCACAATAAGCCTTGCAAGCAATGTGACTAAGTGTTAGTCACGGGATCTTGTATTACAGAACAATTAAAGAGACTTGTCGGTAACGAGGTTGAACTAGGTATGGAGATACCGACGTTCGAATCTCGGGCAAGTAACATACCGAAGAACAAAGGGAACATAATATGGGATTAACTGAATCCTTGACATAGAGGTTCGAACGATAAAGATCTTCGTAGAATATGTAGGAACCAATATGGGCATCCAGGTCCCGCTATGGGTTATTGACCGTAGAGGTGTCTCGGTCATGTCTACATAGTTCTCGAACCCGCAGGGTCTGCACACTTAAGGTTTGGTGACGTTTCGGTAGTATAGAGTTATGTATGATGGTGACCGAAGGTGTTCGGAGTCCCGAATGAGATCTCAGACATCACGAGGAGCTCCAGAATGGTCTGGAGGTAAAGATTGATATATAGGAAGTTTTATTTTGGTCGCCGGAAAAGTTTCGGGCTCATCGGTAGTGTACCGGGAGACCATCGGGAGGGGTATTTCGACCCAAGAGGCTACATGGGCTGTGGGAGAGTGAATACCAGGCCTTGGTGGGCTGGTGGAAGTCCCACACAAGGGCCATGCGGCTGGGAGAGAAAACACAAAGAGAAAAAGGGTGGAAAAAGGCAAAATTGGAGGAGGAGTCTTCCTCTCCTCCTTCATTCGGCCGAACCAAGGGCTGGCCCCTTGAGGTCCAAGCCTCCTCCTCTCTTCCTCCTATATATACTAGAGGTTTTAGGGTTTTTGGCACTAGATTTTCAGCCACATGTTACCCGTTCCTCTAGTGCATAGTTTCTCCTGTAGATCGGATTTCTGTAGTGCTTAGGCGAAGCCCTGCCGAAATAGCTCCACCACCATCGCCGGAGCGCCGTCATGATGCCGGGGAACGCTTCTACCTCTCCGCTCCCTCTTGCTGGATCAAGAAGGCGGAGATCGTCATCGAGATGTACGTGTGCTGAACGCGGAGGTTTCGTCTGTTCGGCGCTAGATCGGAAGGACCGTGATCAAGATCGCGAGACGGATTGTGATGAATTCGCGGGACGGATCGTGATTGGATCGCGGGACGGATCGTGATGAGATCACGGGACGCTCGGCGATTTGGATCGCGAGGACGTTCGACTACACCAACCGCGTTTCTTGACGCTTCCTGCTTAGCGATCTACAAGGATATGTAGATCCACTCTCCCTGTCGTAGATGCTCATCACCATGGATAGATCTTACGTGTGCGTAGGAAATTTTTTGTTTCCCATGCAACGTTTCCCAACAGTGGCATCATGAGCTAGGTCTATGTGTAGATGAGATCTCGAGTAGAACACAAAGATTTTGTGGGCGTTGATGCTTAGATTGCTTCCTCCCTTGGTCGTGTTTTGGTTCGGCGGTATTGTGGGATGAAGCGGCGTTGATGCTTAGATTGCTTCCTCCCTTGGTCATGTTTTTGTTCTTGCTAGATACCCATAGCAGCCACGTAAAACATGCAACAACAATTAGAGGACGTCCAACTTGTTTTTGCAGGGTATGCTATGATGTGATATGGCCAATTACATGATGTGATATATGTTATGTATGATATGATCATGTGTTATATAGGATATCACGACTTGCATGTCAATGAGTACAACAACCGACAGGAGCCATAGGGTTGTCTTTAATCATTGTATGACCTGTGTGTCAATCATTAAGCGCTATGTAATGCTTTACTTTATCGCTAAACGGTAGCAATAGTAGTACAAGCATGATGGGCGCGACAACCCCGATGGCGACACGTTGATGGAGATCAAGATGATGGAGATCATGGTGTCGTGCCAGTGACGATGGAGATCATGCCGGTGCTTTCAAGATGGAGATCAAAAGCACAAGTTCATGGCCATATCATGTCACTTATGATTTGCATGTGATGTTAATCCTTTTATGCACCTTGTTTTGCTTAGTACGACGGTAGCATTATAAGATGATCCCTCACTTAAATTTCAAGATAAATTGTTTTCTCCCCGAGTGTGCACCGTTGCGAAAGTTCGTCATGTCGAGACACCACGTGATGATCGGGTGTGATAGACTCTACGTTCACATACAACGGGTGCAAGCCAGTGTTGCACATGTGGAACACTCGGGTTAAACTTGACGAGCCTAGCATGTACAGACATTGCCTCGAAACACAAGAGACCGAAAGGTCGAACATGAGTCATATAGTAGATATGATCAACATGATGATGTTCACCATTGAAACCACCTCAACTCACGTGATGATCAGACTTGAGTTGGTGAATTTGGATCATGTATCACTCGAATGACCGGAGGGATGTCAATTTGAGTGGGAGTTCTCCAGTAATATGATTAATTGAACTCATTATCATGAACATAGTCAGTAGTGTCTTTGCAAATTATGTTGTAGATTACTTGCTCGCGCTGTAGCTCCCTTGAATTTTTATATGTTCCTAGAGAAATAGAGTTGAAAGATGATAGTAGCAATATTGTGGACTTGGTCCGTGATCTGAGGATTGTCCTCATTGCTGCACAAAAGCCTTATGTCTTAATGCACCGCTCGGTGCGCCAACCCCTCTAGCATCATCTGTAGATGTTGTGAACATCTGACAGGCACGTTCCGATGACTACTTGATAGTTTAGTGCGTCATGCATTACGGCTTAGAATTGAGGCTCCAAAACGTTTTGAACGTCACAGAACATATGAGATATTCTAAGAGCTGAAATTGGGATCTCAGGCTCGTGCCCATGTTGTGAGATATGAGATCTCCAACAAGATTCTTTGCCTGCAAGATGAAGGAGAATAGCTCAATCGTTAAGCATGTGCTCAGATTGTCTGGGTGCTACCATCGCTTGAATCGAGTGGGAGTTGATCTTCCAGATAAGATAGTGATTGATATAGTTCTCCAAGTCACTGTCACTAAGCTACTAGAACTTGGTTATGAACTATAAAATGTCAGGGATAGAAATAATGATCCCTGAGCTGTTCGCGATGTTTGACACCGTGAAGGTAGAAATAAAGAAGGAGCATCAAGTGTTGATGGTTAGTAAAACCACTAGTTTCGAGAAGGGCAAGGGCAAGGAGGGAAACTTCATGGATGGCAAGTCAGTTGTTGCTCCAGTGAAGCAACCCAAAGTTGAACCCAAACCCGAGACTAAGTGCTTCTATTATGAGGTGAGCGGTCGCTGAAGCGGAACAACCCTAGATACTTGGTAGATAAGAAGGCTGGCAACGTCGACACAAGTGTATTTGATATATGTGTTATTGATGTGTACCTTTCTAGTACTCCTAATAGCACCTGGGTATTGGATACCGGTTCGGTTGCTAAATGTTAGTAACTCGAAGTAAAAGCGACGGAATAAACGGAGACTAGCTAAGGGTGAGGTGACGATGTGTGTTGGAAATGTTTCCAAGATTGATGTGATCGACATCGCACGCTCTCTGTACCTTCGGGATTAGTGACGAACCTAAATAAATGTTATTTGGTGTTTTGCGTTGAGCATGAACGTGATTAGATCGTGTTTATTACAACACGGTTATTCATTTAAGTTAGAGAATAATTGTTATTCTGTTTACATGAATAATACCTTCAATGGTCATGCACCCAGTGAAAATGGTTTGTCGAATCTTGATCATAGTAATACACATGTTCATAACATTGATGCCAAAAGATACAAAGTTAATAATGATAGTACCACATACTTGTGGCACTGCCGCTAAATGTCATATTGGTATAAAGCGCATGAAGAAACTCCATGTTTATGGATCTTTGGACTCATTCGATTTCGAATCGGTTGAGACATGCGAACCATGCCTCTTGGGCAAGATGACTAAGGACCCCGTTTTCCGGATTGATGGAGCGGGCAAGTGATTTATTGGAAATGATACATGTTGATGTATGCAATCCAATGAGTCTTGTAGCGTGCGGTGGATATCGTTATTTTTTTACCTTCACTGATGATTTGAGTACATATAGTGTATGTTTACTTAATGAAACACAAGTCTGAATTGTTTGAAAAGTTCAAGAAAATTGAGAGTGAAGTTTAAGATCATCGTGACAAGAAGATAAAAATGTCTGCGATATGATCGTGGAGGTGAATATATGAGTTACGAGTTTGGCATACAACTTTAGACAATGTGAAAGTTGTTTCACAACTCATGCCACCTCGAACACCATAGTGTGATGGTGTGTCCGAACGTCATAGTCGTGCTCTATTGGATATGGTGTGTGCCATGATGTCTCTTATCGTTTTGCTACTATAGTTTCGGGGTTATGCATTAGAGACAACTACATTCACTTTAAATAGGGCACCATCTAAATCCATTGAGATGACACTGTGTGAATTATGGTTTGATAGAAACCTAAGCTGTCATTTCTTAATGTTTGGGGCTGTGACGCTTGTGTGGAAAAATGTTTTCACCTAATGAGCTCGAACCCAAAGCGGACAAATGCATCTTCATAGATTACCCTAAGAATAGTTGGGTGAACCTTCTATCTCAGATCCAAGCATAAAGTGTTTGTTGCTAAAACGGGTCCTTTCCCGAGAAAACGTTTCTCTCGAAAGAATTGAGTGGGAGGAAGATAGAACTTGATGAGGTTGTTGAACCTTTGTTTCAACCAGAGAGTAGCGCAGCGCAGAAAGATGTTTCTGTGGAACCTACGTCAGTTGAAGAGGAAGTAAATGATGATGATCATGAAGCTTCGGATCAAGTTACTATCAAACCTCGTAGGTCGACAAGGATGCGTACTGCTCCTGAGTGGTACGACAACCCTGTCTTGGAGGCCATGTTGTTGGACAACGATGAACCTACGTAGGTATGAAGAAGCGATGATGGGCCCGGATTCCGACAAATGGTTAGAGGCCATGAAATCCGAGAAAGGATCCATGTATGAAAACCAAGTATAGACTTTGGTAGACTTGCTTGTTGGACAGCAGGTCGTCGAGTACAAATGGACCTTTGAGATAAAGACAAACGCTGATGGTAAATGTCACCATTTATAAAGCTCGACTTGTCACAAATAAGTTTCTGACAAGTTCAAAGAGTAGACTGCGATGAGACTTTCTCTCTCATAGCGATGCTAAAGTCTGTTGGAATTATGTTAGCAGTTGCTGCATTTTTCAATTATGAAATTTGGCAGATGGATGACAAAACATCGTTTCCTTAACAGTTTACTTGAGGAAAAGTTGTATGTGATACAACCAGAAGGTTTTGTCAGTCCTAAGGATGCTAAAAGGTGAGCAAGCTTCAGTGATCCTTCTATGGACTGAAGCAAGCATCTCGGAGTTGGAATATACACTTTGATCAGGTGATCAAAGTTTTTGAGTCTATACAAAGTTTATGAGAAACTTGTATTTACAATAAAGTGAGTGGGAGCACTATAGAGTTTCTGATAAGCATATGTGGTTGACATATTGTTGATCGGAGATGATGTAGAATTTCTGGAAAGCATAAAGGGTTGTTTGAAAGGAGTTTTTCAAAGGAAGACCTGGATAAAGCTACCTAATTGTTGAGCATCAAGATCTATAGAGATAGATCAAGATGTTTGATGAGACTTTCAATGAGTACATACCTTGACAAGATTTTGAAAGAGTTCAAAATGGATTAGACAGAGAAAGAGTTCTCGCCTGATTTGTAAGGTGTGAAGTTGAGTGAGACTCAAAGCTCGACCACGGGAGAAGAAAGAGAAAGGACGAACGTCGTCCCCTATGCCTTAGCCATAGGCTCTGTATAGTATGCCATGCTGTGTACCGCACCTGTGTGTGCCTTGCCATGAGTCCATCAAGGGGTACAAGAGTGATCCAGGAGTGGATCACTGGACAACGGTCAAGATTATCCTTAGTAACTAAAAGACTAAGGAGATTTTTCTCGATTATGGAGGTGATAAAGAGTTCATCGTAAAGAGTTACATCGATGCAAGATTTAACACCAATCCGGATGACTCGTAGTAGCAATCTGGATACGTAGAGTGGAGTAGCCATTTGGAATAGTACCAAGTGGAGTGTGGTAGCAGTGTTTACGGTTTGAAATAGAGATTTGCAAAGTACACATGGATCTGAATGTTACAGACCCGTTGACTATAAGACCTCTCTCACATGCAAAGCATGATCGAGCCCCAGAACTCATTGGGTGTTAGATTCATAACAATGCGCATCACATGGTCAAGTGAACTAGATTATTGACTCTAGTGCAAGTGGGAGACTGTTGGAAATATGCCCTAGAGGCAATAATAAATTAGTTATTATCATATTTCCTTGTTCATGATAATCGTTTATTATCCATGCTATAATTGTGTTGATCGGAAACTCAGATACATGTGTGGATACATAGACAACACCATGTCCCTAATATGCCTCTAATAGACTAGCTCGTTGATCAAAGATGGCTATGGTTTCCTAGTCATGGACATGATGTCATTTGGTAATGGGATCACATCATTAGGAGAATGATGTGATGGACAAGACCCAAACTACAAACGTAGCATATGACCGTGTCAGTTTATTGCTACTGTTTTCTGCATGTCAAATATATGTTCCTATGACCATGAGATCATGCAACTCACTGACACCGGAGGAGTGCCTTGTGTGTATCAAACGTCGCAACGTAACTGGGTGACTATAAAGGTACTCTATAGGTATCTCCGAGGGTGTCTGTTGGGTTGGCATGGATCAAGACTGGGATTTGTTACTCCGTGTGACGGAGAGGTATCTCAGGGCCCACTCGGTAATACAACATCACAATAAGCCTTGCAAGCAATGTGACTAAGTGTTAGTCACGGGATCTTGTATTACGAAACGATTAAAGAGACTTTCCGGTAACGAGGTTGAACTAGGTATGGAGATATCGACGTTCGAATCTCGGGCAAGTAACATACCGAAGAACAAATGAAACATAATACGGGATTAACTGAATCCTTGACATAGAGGTTCGACCGATAAATATCTTCGTAGAATATGTAGGAACCAATATGGGCATCCAGGCCCCGCTATTGGTTATTGACCGTAGAGGTGTCTCGGTCATGTCTACATAATTCTCAAACCCGCAGGGTCTGCACACTTAAGGTTTGGTGACGTTTCGGTAGTATAGAGTTATGTATGGTGGTGACCGAAGGTTGTTCGGAGTCCCGGATGAGATCCCAGACGTCATGAGGAGCTCCAGAATGGTCCGGAGGTATATATTGATATATAGGAAGTCGTATTTTGGTCGTCGGAAAAGTTTCGGGCTCATCGGTAGTGTATGGGAGTGTTGGTAGTGTACCGGGAGACCATCGGGAGGGGTATTTCGACCCAAGAGGCTACATGGGCTGTGGGAGAGTGAATAGCAGCCCTTAGTGGGCTGGTGGAATTCCCACACAAGGCCCATGCGGCTGGGAGAGAAAACCCAAAGAGAAAAAGGTGGAAAAAGGAAAAATAGGGAGGAATCCTAGTCCTACTAGGATGGGAGGAGGAGTCCTCCTCTCCTCCTTGATTCGGTTGAACCAAGGGCTGGTCCCTTGAGGGCCAAGCCTCCTCCTCTCTTCCTCCTATATATACTAGAGGTTTTAGGGTTTTTGGCACTAGATTTTCAGCCACATGTTACCCGTTCCTCTAGTGCATAGTTTCTCCTCTAGATCGGATTTCTGCAGTGCTTAGGCGAAGCCCTGCCGAAATAGCTCCACCACCATCGTCAGAGCGCCGTCACGCTGCCGGGGAACTCTTCTACCTCTCTGCTCCCTCTTCCTGGATCAAGAAGGCGAAGATCGTCATCGAGCTGTATGTGTGCTGAACGCGGAGGTATCGTCCGTTCGGCCCTAGATCGGAAGGACCGTGATCAGGATTGCGAGACAGATCGTGATGAATTCGCGGGACGGATCATGATGAGTTCGCGGGACGGACCGTGATTGGATCGCGGGACGGATCGTGATGAGATCGCGGGACGCTCGACGATTTGGATCGCGAAGACGTTCGACTACACCAACCACGTTTCTTAACGCTTCCTGCTTAGCAATCTACAAGGGTATGTAGATCCACTCTCCCTCTCGTAGATGCTCATCACCATGGATAGATCTTGAGTGTGCGTAGGAAATTTTTTGTTTCCCATGCAACGTTCCCCAACGGTCCAACGCTGAATGTACTCTCGGAGAGTCTCGTTGGCCTTCTGCATGCAATGTTGTAGTTCAGTCAATCCACCCGGACGCTTGTACGTGCCCTTGAATGTCTTGACGAACACCCGGGCTAGGTCCTCCCAATAGTATATATAGCCGGCGGGCAGCTGATTCCACCAGGTCCTTGCTGATCCTTCCAACATGAGGCACAAGTGCTTCATTGCAGCGGAGTCATTTCCGCCACCAATCTGAACTGCCACACGATAGTCTTCCAGCCAATCTCTAGCTTCGATTCACCATTGAACTTGCTGATCCCTGTTGCCAGTCTGTAGCTGTCAGGAATCTCCGCCTCCCGAATGTACCTACCGAAACACTCAAGGCCCTTCGTATCCTGACCACTCGACTGCTCTCTGCTTACCCTGGCCCTGTTGACTATGCCCTGGGCGATGATGGACCTTGCATTGAGCTGGGGAGCTCGGAAGCCTTCGTCCCTGTAACCCCGATGCCAAGCGGGGCTACGCCTTCGGTTGTCCTCATAAGGCCATCTATCATCATAGGACCGCTATCCCTACGAACCGCCCCTCGGAGGGGGCGACAGACTATGATAACGGTCCTCGCGCCTCCAAGCTCCATACCGGCCTCTCTGAGGAGGAGATCGCCGATGTCCTCCTGGAGCGAGTGGGCTATGGATCGACTGCACCTTGTCCGCCCTGACAGATTTGCTGTGGATGCGGTTGTGCGATGACACCGTGGAGTTTTGCTCCAGAGCAGTCTTCAAGAGCGTCTGGATCTACTAAATTTCTTCCCCGGCTGTAGAATCAGCAACCCGAGTTGCCGCAACTAGGTTCCGCACTGCGTTTCGCATCACATTGTAGTTGCGCTGACGATCATTCGGAAACAACCGTTGGCGGTTCCGGCTGGAGCTAGGCTGCTACCGAGCCGCGCTGTCGTCGAGTGACTTCTGGAGCCGCTCGCGTTCAGCCAAGGTAGCTTGTCATGTGGCCTCTAGGGCTATCTCCTCCGGGGTTGTCGCGGTGATGGGGTGAGCAGAGCATGCTCATTTCCCTGGCTAAGCTCTTTCCGCTACTCCCTACTAAGCGGCTGGGGAACGTAGGCTTATTTAGTGCCACCATTGCGGTCATCTGCGTCTCGCCTGCGGGAAGTTCCTGCAGAGAACCCAAGTAGTCCTCTGTCCGGCCGGTCATCAGAATCTCTATAGCAGACTCGCTGCTCTTGCACTCGGACTCGTCGGAGGAGCCATCACACGAGAAGGGGAACAAGTCGAGGGTGGGCTCGTCAGAATTGTGCGTGGCCACCTGTTCGGCCGTGGCCTGAGGTGCCACAGCGTGTTTGATCCACCGCTCGAGCCTTGAGAGCTCAGAGTGCTTGCGACGACGCACAATGGAGTGAAGGGGCGTCGTGTGGTACAGAACCGACGACTGTCGGAGTAGGACTCTAAATGCTGATGCATGGAAGTGCGTCGTGCCACGGGCGGGCAACGGGTCCGTGTCGAGTGGAGCTTCCTACATCCACGCCAAATTGTCAAAGATGAAGCTGAGGGAACCAAAGAGAATCTCTCCGCCGAGTGTCATCATGATGTCTGGGAATGAGAATCCACCCGCGTCGGAATTTGCTAGACGCGTGGCCCCATGGTGAGCACCAACTGTCGTGGGAGTGATCCTGACAATAATACCAGGGGTACAAATGAGGGGGCGAAGACTAGCTACAGCATAGGTGTAGGGATTTAGCGAGTTCAGGCCCCTCTCGCAGGAGGTAAAGACCCTACATCTCGTGCCCGGAGGCTTGTGTTTTCTTTGGGGTGTGTTATTACAATGGAGTGCTGAACCATTGTCCAGAAGCCCGGGTACGGCTTATATAGAGTGTGCCATGACCCGCCGAGCGCCATTACAAGGGCATTTAATGAGAGTAACTACGGGGGTTACTGGTAACGGTGACTCTAACTACTAACATTATAGGTAACAGTAGTTGTAATTATAAATTACGTACAACATTAAGGTCCTCGACAGTTGGAGCTCCCATGCCGTCCACATCTTTTCTCTGTTTGAGTGATGGAGTCTGTCCAACTGGAGGGAGAACATCCGAGTGACTTTATAGGTCCGAGTGGATCCAGGCTTGTCGTCTGAGTGCATCTGTAGTTCTGACTGTCTGTGTGCAACCCTATGTGGGCCTAGGATGTCCACTCGGTAACCCTACCACTAGTAGGTGACCTCATCACCCTCTCCACGAGGGGAAGCTCTACTGAAGACCAACTCCTGCAGTAGGCAGCCTCGCGAGGCCCCCCTCATGAGGCGGCCTCCCACGAGTCCCTCCACTTGGAGGAGCCGCACAACGATGTGTTAGAGTTGTGTCAAATATTGTGTACATGGTAGGTTATAGTTGGACTTGTAGTTGTATTGTGTTTAGATAGGATATGGATTCGTGTCCAAGTAGGACACTTGTATCTTAGGCCTCTCATATATAGCGGGACTAGACACACGATGTAACATATGTCAACATAATAGCACAGGAGCGCGGGGGGAGCCGACGGCATGTGTCAGTGCCCAGGGCGGCCGAGGTGCGGTATTGTGACAGTATCACGGGAAGGAGCGACCGTAGTCAAGCCTCGAGGATGTATTCATATCGATGAACCTCGTTAACAAATCTCGATGTCGTGCTCGTGTGATTGATTGGTCTTCGAAAGATCGACGCCGTGTCTCAGATTTATTTTAACAAGTGGTATCATGAGCTAGGTTGTTTGAAGGTCGGTTGAGTTTATGTGAAGGCGAATATGTGGAAGTTGTCGGCGAGATGCAATATATACGATTGGAGACATGGTAGCCATAGTTGTCCTGTCGGTGGATCGAGGTTGCCGAGATAAGATTCGTGGAAGACGACATTGTGTTCGATGAATAGAGAATTAGAGAAGAAACAGGCGAGCATTCAGGCAGCACCACACGTATGAAGTGTAAGTGTGTTATTGGGAGGTCTTCCTAACCACAAATCCACTAGGTACCAGATTGATCCGATGAGTCCTAAAGATTTGCGGCTGCAGGAGACCGTGTGGCGAGCAAGGTGGTCTAGCGGCGTGTGTGTAGAGCACGCAAGGCTAGACGCTCCAAGGACACAAACATTTTTTTATGGTAATACATGTCTCATTTATATCATAAAGATTAAATTACAAGTCACGTAAAAACCGACATGAGAAAACTAAAAAGATAGCAAAATATCGATGAGCTTGACACTAACGCCCGTCACCTCTCTCCGGCACCATCACAACAACCACCACAGAGAATAATGACAGATCACCTTCTCACCCGAGCTCGACGCGGCTCCATCGCTGATATGCAGCTTTGCGGACCTTCAAGGTGGGCTCACCAAAGATGAAGCCATTGTCGTTGAACGAATCAGATCGGGACAACACCCCAGACGCGCCATTGAACTCCAGATCTGACACCCCAACACGAGTAAGACTTCGAAGGAGGAAACCATACCTGCCATCCATCAACCACGAACCCAACACATGTTTCGTCTTCTAGATGTCATCGATGCAGACCACAATCTGCATCCGCTCCTGGACTACCTTCCAAGCTCCGCGCTGACGCTGGAACAGACATTGTCGCAACAACAGAGCCCGAAGACACAAGTCCACCACAAGGATGCCGTTGCCGTCACGATATCCTTGCTTAAACATACCAGTTCTAAATTCATTACCAACAATAGAGACGATCGCCTCGTCGGTGAAAAATCTGAAGCTTCTTTATTCAGCATCGCCGTCGCCACCGCCCATGCCAAGACGCCACACAATCAAACAACCTAAGCTACTAGGGTCTAAATCTAAAGAAAAAAGATCCACACGCATAGGATCTGGCGACCCCCCTCACGACTGTCGACCAAGAGGCCGCGGGCGGAGGAGAGCCGCCGAAAAACGACACCGGATGGTTGGCTCCCTTGACGGCGGCGGCTAGGGTTTTAGTCGTGGCCAAACCCGCCCCGCACCCGACCTAATGATTCTTCTTCTTCTTTTTTCTTTTGGACACGGACGTGTATCCAACGGCCCGTGGGGCAACGTGCGGCCCATATAGGGCCACTAGTAGAAAACAGGGCTTTGGTCCAGCCTGAAAATCCCATTAATCCCGGTTCAATTAGGAACCGGGACCCATGAGGGCATCGGTCCCGGTTCGTGAGGCTAGGCCGCCCACCGGGCCTCGTGAGCCATTGGTCCTCATTCGTCTGACCCCTTTGGTCCCGGTTCCAGACATGAACCGGGACCAATGGGCCTCGCTCTTGTCCCACAACCATTGGTCCCGGTTTGTGGCTGGAACCGGGACCAAATGTGGTCCTTTAGTCCCGGTTCCAGCCACAAACCGGGACCAATGGATGGCCTATATATACCCCCCGCCCGCCACCACACCAGTGCGCTGCTCTGTTTTTTTTGGCTGGCCATGGGAGAGCTAATTGTGGTGCTCTAGCTCACCTCCTATGCACATGAGGTGTTCGATGAAATGCCCAAGCCACATTTAAGCTTTATCCTCTCGAAGCTCCTTGTCCAAGCTCCATTTTTCTCAAGATTTATCTAGGTTTGGTGATCCGTCCTGTCCCGTCCCCGTCCTCACCGCCGTCGATCGCTCGCGCCCATCTCGACGCCGGCAACAAAGCTTTCAAAATATTTTGGAAACTAAAATTCTATAAACCTCTAGTATTTCTGAAACTAAAATTATATAAAATTTATGCAACTAAAATTATCAAAGTATTTTTTGTTCAAAACATTAATAGCAAAAAGAATTTTCATAAAGATTTTTTGTTAGAAACTTTAATAGCAAACTAAAATAACAAAATCTATTTTTGATTAAAATAGACATTTAAAATAACCTAAAAATTACCAAATTGTATATAATGATAAAACACAATAATATTAAATAACAGGAAAAAGAATCACTCGGAAATCTATTTTTATAGTAAAGTTATTCACAAACTAGTGATTCATACAAATTTCAAAGAATTCAAATTTAAACTATTCAAATAAGAAAACTAATGGCACTAACAGAAAGTTAAATTTTTTGTGAGCTAACAGCAAAAAGAATTAAAAAAATAAAGAAAAAAACAAAAGAAAATAAATAATGCAAAAAACAAAACAAAAAATAAAAAAAAAATTTAAAATGCCGCCTACTGGGCCACCATGGCCTGAATACGACTAGAAACCCAACCAGCCAGTTGGGCCAGGATTGAGGTCCGCAGAAGGCCCAGTAGGCCCACAGGCAGATACAAAGTGGTTAGGTCCGTAAGCCTGCTTTAGAGAGGAGCTTGAAGGCTCAGGCACACCGTGCCTTATAAACAGGTGCGACACTCTCTTCCCTAGCGAGGTGGGACTAAACTCCCACCACGCCGTTGTGTAAGGCCATTGGTCCCGGTTGGTGCCACGAACCGGGACCAATGCCTACCTTTGGTCCCGGTTCGTGCCACCAACCGGGACCAAAGGTAGGCATTGGTCCCGGTGGGTGCCACCAACTGGAATCAATGTTGTGTGTATATAAGCAGCACTTGTGAAAATTTTCATTTTCATCTCGCAGTTCCCCCCTGACGACGCCGACCTCCTCGACACCGCTAGGCTGCCCCGACGTCGTCGCCGTCGCCCGTGCCCCTGCGCCGCCCCCGAGCCCACGCTGACGCCATCTGCCACCCACGTCGCCATCCGCCGCCCCCGAGCGCACCCCTGCGCCCCGGCCCGCCCACACTGTCGCCGTCGTCCCCGGCTCCCTCATGCGCCGCCCCCATCGTCGCCCTTGCCAGCCGTTGCCGTCCCCGTCATCGCCTCGGCCATGCCCCTGCTCCAGCCGCCCCCACCGTCGCCGTCGCCGTCGCCGCCCCTTCTATTTTTTGTTCATATATGTATAATGTATATATGTATGTGGCTATATGTATGGATGGATGTTCATATATGTATTAATTTTTTTTGTTCAGAGCATTTTTTTGTTCATATATGTATTTTTTGTTTATATGTGTATTAATTTTTTTATTCATAGAATTTTTTGTTCATATATGTATTTTTTGTTCATAGCATTTTTTCCATGTATATATGTATGTGGCTATGTATGTATAGATGGATAGCATTTTTTCCATGTATGTATGTCGTTGTCGATATACCCCCTCCCCGATAACTTCGACATGAGGGGGGGTCAATATACCCCCTCCCCGATAAAAAAATTTCTAAGTTATTAAGGTAAAATGTTCACCCCCATCTCGATATACCGGGCGACCAACTCTCGAGGCCACCCAAACCCTAGAAAAAAAGCGTTGTCGATATACCCCCTCCTCGATAACATTTTTTTCTAAGTTACTAAGGTAAAATGTTCACCCCCTTCTCGATATACCCGGTGACCAACTCTCGAGGCCAACCAAACCCTAGAAAAAAGCGTTGTCGATATACCCCCTCCCCGATAACATTTTTTTCTAAGTTACTAAGGTAAAATGATCATATAGAAAACTCCGGTAATATAGAGTTATCAAGAATGCCCCCATTATGGATGTGCACAAGTTGATCCAATTTTTTTCTGATCCCATATATATATATATATATTATTCTATATGTCATGTTGTGTGTCAAAGTATTGAAGAAATCCATGGTTCATCATTAGCCAGAAGTAACCGGCGGATGCTACGAAGCTCTTCAAAGTTGTTTTGGAACGGAGTTCCGAATAGAATAATTCGCTTTTTGGTACGAATTTCAGCAACGACCTTCCAAATAGCGATATTTGGAAGGCTCTTGCTGAACTTCGTACCAAAAAGCTAATTATCCTATCCGGGACTCCGTTCCAAAACAATTTTGGAGAGCTTTGTACCATTATGCGCCTGTTACTTCTGGCTAATGATGAAGCCGTGGTTTTCTTGAATCCTTTGACACTAGACAATGTGACATATAAAAGGGTAGATGAGATCAGGAAAAATATGGACCATTTTCTGCACATCCAGAATGGTGCCATTTTGGTAAATCCCTAAAAGGTTAAGAGAATCCCGGCCCTCTCGCCCGACCAAACCCTAGAAGCGTAGAGGGCCACCCCTAACCCTAGAAGCGTTGTCGAGGCCACACCAAATCATAGTGAAGTATAATTTGTTGGGGAACGTCGCATGGGAAACAAAAATTTTCCTACGCACACGCAAACCTATCCATGGTGATGAGCATCTACGAGAGGGAGAGTGGATCTACGTACCCTTGTAGATCGCTAAGCGGGAAGCGTTAAGAAACGCGGTTGGTGTAGTCGAACATCTTCGCGATCCAAATCGCCGAGCGTCCCGCGATCTCATCACGATCCGTCCCGCGACCCAATCACGATCCGTCCCGTGAACTCATCACGATCCGTCCCGCGATCTCATCACGATCCGTCTCACGATCTTGATCACGATCTGTCCTACGAACTCATCACGATCCGTTCCGCGATCTCATCACGAACCGTCTCGCGATCTCGATCACGGTCCTTCCGATCTAGCGCCGAACGGACGGCACCTCCGCGTTCAGCACACGTGCAGCTTGATGACGATCTCCACCATCTTGATCCAGCAAGAGGAGGTGGAGAGGAGAGAGAGTTCACCGGCAGCGTGACGGCGCTCCGGTGATGGTGGTGGAGTGATTCCGGCAGGGCTTCGCCTAAGCGCTGCGGAAAACCGATCTAGAGGAGAAACTGTGCACCGGTGAAACGGGTAGCACGTGGCCGGAAATTCTGTCCAAAAACCACCCAATCCACTAGTATATATAGGAGGAGAGGAGAGGAGAGGCAGCCAAGGCCTTTGGGTCGGCCGAAATAGGAGGTGGGAAGAAATCCTACTTCACCTCCAATCCTAGTTGGAGTAGGATTGCCTCCTATTGGCTGATTTTCCACTTTTTGCTTTAGGACTTTCTCTCCTGCGCCATGGGCCTTTGTGGCTGTTTTCCCAGCCCACTAAGGGCTGGTTATTATTCTCCCACAGCCCATGGACCTCTTGGGGTCGAAATACCCCTCCCGGAGGCCTCCCGGTACACTACCGGCACTCCCGGTACACTACCGGCACTCCCGGTACACTACCGATGAGCCCGAAACTTTTCCGGAAACCAAACTGGGACTTCCTATATATGAATCTTTACCTCCGGACCATTCCGGAGCTCCTCGTGATGTCCGGGATCTCATCCGGGACTCCGAACAAACTTCGGTCACCACCATACATAACTCTACACTACCGAAACGTCACCGAACCTTAAGTGTGCAGACCCTGCGGGTTCGAGAACTATGTAGACATGACCGAGACACCTCTACGGTCAATAACCAATGGCGGGACCTGGACATCCACATTGGTTCCTACATATTCTACGAAGATCTTTATCGGTCGAACCTCTATGTCAAGGATTCAGTTAATCCCGTATATCGTTCCCTTTGTTCTTCGGTATGTTACTTGCCCGAGATTCGATCGTCGGTATCTCCATACCTAGTTCAACCTCGTTACCGGCAAGTCTCTTTACTCGTTCCGTAATACAAGATCCCGCAACTAACAATTAGTCACATTGCTTGCAAGGCTTATTGTGATGTTGCATTACCGAGTGGGCCCCGAGATACCTCTCCGTTACACGGAGTAACAAATCCCAGTCTCGATCCATGCCAACTCAACAAACACCATCGGAGATACCTGTAGAGCACCTTTATAGTCACCCAGTTACGTTGCGACGTTTGATACACACAAGGCACTCCTCCGATATCCGTGAGTTGCATGATCTCATGGTCATAGGAACATATACTTGACATGCAGAAAACAGTAGCAATAAACTGAAACGATCATATGCTATGTTTGTAGTTTGGGTCTTATCCATCACATCATTCTCCTAATGATGTGATCCCGTTATCAAATGACATCTCATGTCCATGGCTAGGAAACCTTAACCATCCTTTGATCAACGAGCTAGTCTACTAGAGGCATACTAGGGACATGGTGTTGTCTATGTATCCACACATGTATCTGAGTTTCCGAGCAATACAATTATAGCATGGATAATAAACGATTATCACGAACAAGGAAATATGATAATAACTAATCTATTATTGCCTCTAGGGCATATTTCCAACAGTCTCCCACTTGCACTAGAGTCAATAATCTAGTTCACATCACCATGTGATTCGCATTGTTATGAATCTAACACCCAATGAGTTTTGGGGCTCGATCATGCTTTGCATGTGAGAGAGGTCTTATAGTCAACGGGTCTGCAATATTCAGATCCGTGTGTACTTTGCAAATCTCTATGTCAAACCGTAAACACTGCTACCACACTCCACTTGGTACTATTTCCAAATGGCTGCTCCACTATACGTATCCAGATTGCTACTACTAGTCATCCGGATAGGTGTTAAAGCTTGCATCGACGTAACTCTTTACGACGAACTCTTTATCACCTCCATAATCAAGAAACATTTCCTTAGTCCTCTGGTTACTAAGGATAATTCCGACCGCTGTCCAGTGATCCACTCCTGGACCACTCTTGTACCCCCTGACAGACTCGTGGCAAGGCACACATAGGTGCGGTACACAGCATGGCATAATATAGAGCCTATGGCTAAGGCATAGGGGACGACATTCATCCTTTCTCTTTCTTCTGCCGTTGTCGAGCTTTGAGTCTCACTCAACTTCACACCTTACAAATCAGACGAGAACTATTTCTCTGGCTGATCCATTTTGAACTCTTTCAAAATCTTGTCAAGGTATGCACTCATTGGAAGTCTCATCAAGCATCTTGATCTATCTCTATAGATTTTGATGCTCAACAATTAGGTAGCTTTATCCAGGTCTTCATTTGAAAAACACTTTTCAAACAACCTTTTATGCCTTCCAGAAATTCTACATTATTTCCGATCAACAATATGTCAACCACATATACTTATCAGAAACTCTATAGTGCTCCCATTCACTTTATTGCAAATACAAGTTTCTCATAAACTTTGTACAAACATCAAAACTTTGATCACCTCATCAAAGCGTATATTCCAACTCCGAGATGCTTGCTTCAGTCCATGGAAGGATCACCGAAGCTTGCACACCTTTTAGCATCCTTAGGCCTGACAAAACCTTCTGGTTGTATCACATACAACCTTTCCTCAAGTAAACCATTAAGGAAACGATGTTTTGACATCCATCTGCCAGATTTCATAATTGAAAACACAGCAACTGCTAACACAATTCCAACAGACTTTTAGCATCGCTACGAGTGAGAAAGTCTCATCGTAGTCAACTCCTTGAACTTGTCACAAACATCTTTGCAACAAGTCGAGCTTTACAAATAGTGACATTCACCATCAGTGTCTGTCTTCATTTTAAAGATCCATTTGTACTCAACGACCTGCCGTCCAACGAGCAAGTCTACCAAAGTCTACACTTGGTTTTAATACATGGATCCTATCTCGGATTTCATGGCCTCCAACCATTTGTCGGAATCCGGGCCCATCATCGCTTATCCATAGCTCGTAGGTTCATCGTTGTCCAACAACATGACCTCCAAGACAGAGTTGTCGTACCGCTCAGGAGCAGTACACATCCTTGTCGACCTACGGAGTTCGATAGTAACTTGATCCTGAAGCTTCATGATCATCATCATTAACTTCCTCTTCAACTAACGTAGGCTTCACAGAAACATCTTTCTGCGCTGCGCTACTCTCTGGTTGAACAAAGGTTTAACAACCTCATCAAGTTCTATCTTCCTCCCACTCAATTCTTTTGAGAGAAACTTTTTCTCGAGAAAGGACCCAGTTCTAGCAACAAACACTTTGCACTCGGATCTGAGATAGAAGGCATACCCATCTGTTCTTAGGGTATTCTATGAAGATACATTTGTCCGCTTTGGGTTCTAGCTTATTATGTGAAAACATTTTCCACACAAGCATCGCAGCCCCAAACATTAAGAAATGACAGCTTAGGTTTCTATCAAACCATAATTCACACGGTGTCATCTCAACGGATTTAGATGATGCCCTATTTAAAGTGAATGTAGTTGTCTCTAATGCATAACCCCAAAAATTATAGTAGTAAAATGATAAGAGACATCACAGTATGCACTATATCAATAGAGCATGACTATGATGTTCGGACACACCATCACAGCATGGTGTTCCAGGTGGCGTTAGTTGTGAAACAAATTTCACGTTGTCTTAAGTTGTATGCCAAACTCGTAACTCAGATATTCACCTCCACGATCATATCACGGTCATTTTTATCTTCTTGTCACGATGATCTTTAAACTTCACTCTGAATTTGCTTGAACCTTTCAAACGATTCAGACTTGTGTTTCATTAAGTAAATATACACTATATCTACTCAAATCATCAGTGAAGGTAAGAAAATAACGATATCCACTGCACGCTACAAGACTCACTAGATTGCATACATCAACATGTATCATTTCCAATGAATCACTTGCCTGCTCCATCCAACGGGGTCCTTTAGTCATCTTGCCCAAGAGGCATGGTTCGCATGTCTCAACCGATTCGAAATCGATGAGTCCAAATATCCATCAGCATGGAGTTTCTACATGCGCTTTATACCAATATGACATTTAGCGGCAGTGCCACAAGTATGTGGTACTATCATTATTAACTTTGTATCTTTTGACATCAATGTTATGAACATGTGTACTACTACGATCAAGATTTCAACAAACCATTCTCACTTGGTGCATGACCATTGAAGGTATTATTCATGTAACCAGAATAACTATTATTCTCTGACTTAAATGAATAATCGTATTGCAACAAACATGATCTAATCATGTTCATGCTCAACGCAAAACACCAAATAACATTTATTTAGGTTCGTTACTAATCCTGAAGGTAGAGAGAGCGTGCGATGTTGATCACATCAACCTTGGAAACATTTCCAACACACATCGTCACCTCACCCTTAGCTAGTTCTCCGTTTATTCCGTAGCTTTTATTTCGAGTTACTAACATTTAGCAACCGAACCGGTATCCAATACCCAGGTGCTACTAGGAGTACTAGCAAGGTACACATCAATAACTCGTATATCAAATATACTTCTGTCGATGTTGCCAGCCTTCTTATCTACCAAGTATCTAGGGTTGTTCCGCTTCAGCGACCTCTCACCTCATAATAGAAGCACTTAGTCTCGGGTTTGAGTTCAACTTTGGGTTGCTTCACTGGAGCAGCAATTGACTTGCTATCCATGAAGTTTCCCTCCTTGCTCTTGCCCTTTTCGAAACTAGTGGTTTGATTAACCATCAACACTTGACGCTCCTTCTTGATTTCTACCTTCGCGGTGTCAAACATCGCGAACAGCTGAGGGATCAATACTTCTATCCCTGGTGTATTATAGTTCATCACTAAGTTCTAGTAGCTTTAGTGACAGTGACTTGGAGAACTATATCAATCACTATCTTATCTGGAAGATCAACTCCCACTTGATTCAAGCGATTGTAGTACCCAGACAATCTGAGTACATGCTCAACGATTGAGCTATTCTCCTTCATCTTACAAGCAAAGAATCTTGTTGGAGATCTCATATCTCGCAACAAAGGCACGAGCCTGAGATCACAATCTCTGCTCCTAGAACATCTCATATGTTCCGTGACGTTCAAAACGTTTTGGAGCCTCAATTCTAAGCCGTAATGCATGACGCACTAAACTATCAAGTAGTCATCGAAACGTGCCTGTTAGATGTTCACAACATCTATAGACGACGCTAGAGGGGGTGGCGCACCGAGCGGTGCATTAAGGACATAAGCCTTCTGTGCAGCAGTGAGGACAATCCTCAGATCACGGACCCAGTCCGCAATTTTGCTACCAACATCTTTCAATTCTATTTCTCTAGGAACATATAAAAATACAAGGGAGCTACAGCGCGAGCTAGTAATCTACAACATAATTTGCAAAGACACTTTGACTATGTTCATGATAATGAGTTCAATTAATCATATTACTTAAGAACTCCCACTCAAATTGACATCCCTCCGATCATTCGAGTGATACATGATCCAAATTCACCAACTCAAGTCCGATCATCACGTGAGTTGAGGTGGCTGCAATGGTGAACATCATTATGTTGATCATATCTACTACATGACTCATGTTCGACCTTTCGGTCTCTCGTGTTCCGAGGCCATGTCTGTACATGCTAGGCTCGTCAAGTTTAACCCGAGTGTTCTGCGCGTGCAAATCTGGCTTGCACCCGTTGTATGTGAACGTAGAGTCTATCACACCCGATCATCACGTGGTGTCTCAACACGACGAACTTTCGCAACGGTGCACACTCGGGGAGAACACAGTTCATCTTGAAATTCAAGTGAGGGATCACCTTATAATGCTACCGCCGTACTAAGCAAAACAAGGTGCATAAAAGGATTAACATCTCATGCAATTCATAAGTGACATGATATGGCCATGAACTTGTGTTTAAGATCTCCATCTTCGAAACACCGGCATGATCTCCATTGTCACCGGCACAACACCATGATCTCCATCATCTTGATCTCCATCAATGTGTTGCCATTGGGGTTGTCACGCCCTGCATGCTTCTACTACTATTGCTACCGTAGCGATAAAGTAAAGCATTACATAGCGCTTAATGATTGACACGCAGGTCATACAATAATTAAAGACAACCCTATGGCTCCTGCCGGTTGCCGTACTCATCGACATGCAAGTCGTGATAATCTATACATCACATGATCATCTCATACATCACATATATCTCATCATGTAATTGGCCATATCACATCACAACATACCCTGCAAAAACAAGTTAGACGTCCTCTAATTGTTGTTGCATATTTTACGTGGCTGCTATGGGTATCTAGCAAGAACGATTCTCACCTACGCATAAACCACAACGGTGATACACTAGTTTGCTTTTCAACCTTCTCAAGGACCGCCTTTGTCGAATCCGATCCAACTAAAGTGAGAGAAACTGTCACCCGCAAGCCATCTAGGCAACAAGTTGCGTCGAGGGAACCGGTCTCTCGTAAGCGTACGAGTAATGTTGGTCTGGGCCGCTTCATCTCACAATCCCGTTGAACCAAAATACGACCAAGGGAGGAAGCAATCTAAGCATCAACGCCCACAAACCTTTTGTGTTCTACTCGAGATCTCATCGAACCATCAACCTAGCTCATGATGCCACTGTTGGGGAACGTCGCATGGGAAACAAAAATTTTCCTACGCACACGCAAACCTATCCATGGTGATGAGCATCTACGAGAGGGAGAGTGGATCTACGTACCCTTGTAGATCGCTAAGCGGGAAGCGTTAAGAAACGCGGTTGGTGTAGTCGAACATCTTCGCGATCCAAATCGCCGAGCGTCCCGCGATCTCATCACGATCCGTCCCGCGACCCAATCACGATCCGTCCCGTGAACTCATCACGATCCGTCCCGCGATCTCATCACGATCCGTCTCACGATCTTGATCACGATCTGTCCTACGAACTCATCACGATCCGTTCCGCGATCTCATCACGAACCGTCTCGCGATCTCGATCACGGTCCTTCCGATCTAGCGCCGAACGGACGGCACCTCCGCGTTCAGCACACGTGCAGCTTGATGACGATCTCCACCATCTTGATCCAGCAAGAGGAGGTGGAGAGGAGAGAGAGTTCACCGGCAGCGTGACGGCGCTCCGGTGATGGTGGTGGAGTGATTCCGGCAGGGCTTCGCCTAAGCGCTGCGGAAAACCGATCTAGAGGAGAAACTGTGCACCGGTGAAACGGGTAGCACGTGGCCGGAAATTCTGTCCAAAAACCACCCAATCCACTAGTATATATAGGAGGAGAGGAGAGGAGAGGCAGCCAAGGCCTTTGGGTCGGCCGAAATAGGAGGTGGGAAGAAATCCTACTTCACCTCCAATCCTAGTTGGAGTAGGATTGCCTCCTATTGGCTGATTTTCCACTTTTTGCTTTAGGACTTTCTCTCCTGCGCCATGGGCCTTTGTGGCTGTTTTCCCAGCCCACTAAGGGCTGGTTATTATTCTCCCACAGCCCATGGACCTCTTGGGGTCGAAATACCCCTCCCGGAGGCCTCCCGGTACACTACCGGCACTCCCGGTACACTACCGGCACTCCCGGTACACTACCGATGAGCCCGAAACTTTTCCGGAAACCAAACTGGGACTTCCTATATATGAATCTTTACCTCCGGACCATTCCGGAGCTCCTCGTGATGTCCGGGATCTCATCCGGGACTCCGAACAAACTTCGGTCACCACCATACATAACTCTACACTACCGAAACGTCACCGAACCTTAAGTGTGCAGACCCTGCGGGTTCGAGAACTATGTAGACATGACCGAGACACCTCTACGGTCAATAACCAATGGCGGGACCTGGACATCCACATTGGTTCCTACATATTCTACGAAGATCTTTATCGGTCGAACCTCTATGTCAAGGATTCAGTTAATCCCGTATATCGTTCCCTTTGTTCTTCGGTATGTTACTTGCCCGAGATTCGATCGTCGGTATCTCCATACCTAGTTCAACCTCGTTACCGGCAAGTCTCTTTACTCGTTCCGTAATACAAGATCCCGCAACTAACAATTAGTCACATTGCTTGCAAGGCTTATTGTGATGTTGCATTACCGAGTGGGCCCCGAGATACCTCTCCGTTACACGGAGTAACAAATCCCAGTCTCGATCCATGCCAACTCAACAAACACCATCGGAGATACCTGTAGAGCACCTTTATAGTCACCCAGTTACGTTGCGACGTTTGATACACACAAGGCACTCCTCCGATATCCGTGAGTTGCATGATCTCATGGTCATAGGAACATATACTTGACATGCAGAAAACAGTAGCAATAAACTGAAACGATCATATGCTATGTTTGTAGTTTGGGTCTTATCCATCACATCATTCTCCTAATGATGTGATCCCGTTATCAAATGACATCTCATGTCCATGGCTAGGAAACCTTAACCATCCTTTGATCAACGAGCTAGTCTACTAGAGGCATACTAGGGACATGGTGTTGTCTATGTATCCACACATGTATCTGAGTTTCCGAGCAATACAATTATAGCATGGATAATAAACGATTATCACGAACAAGGAAATATGATAATAACTAATCTATTATTGCCTCTAGGGCATATTTCCAACATAATTGCCATGTTTTAATATTTGCAGAAACTATGTATCAAAGAGACTTGGAACAAGAACAATTGTTGGGGGACATAATCCGAGGCGGAGGTGATGTCTTGTCGTTTCTCAATGACACCAATGGTCTTGAAGGAGAGAAAGGACATGATCATGATGGCTCCGGTCACCGAATGCCGGAGGAAGAAGGAGACCATGGTGACGGCTCCGGTGACCGAACGGAGGAGGGAGATGTTGCAAAGTCCGGCGAGGTATATATATTAATTAAGCATGTGCTGACTAGCTAATTGATGCATTAATTATTTTGGCATGTACATATATCAACTCCTATTTCTTATTTTATATAGCCCTCCGGATCGAGCCAAACTTCGGTAACGAGACGAGGCCCGAAGAGAAGATTGGTCAAGGAAGAAAGGTTCACTATCACAGCACTCGCGGATGATGGCCTATCGATTGGACCAAACTGGACCAAGGATGCATTTGCTGCTCAGTGCGGGGCTATTGTTAGGGACAATATCCCGATCAAAATCAACCAATGGAATAAGCCTAAGGACAACAACCCTGAAATTTCTTATGTCACCGATAGACAGAAAGATAATCTTTGGACCTCGCTAAAGGCAAATTTCACCCTACTGCCAGAGGAGGATCCGAATAACCCAGTTATAGAGCCACTGGTCAAGGCGTGTGCTCTTAAGAAGATGGCAAATCTATTCAGGAGGTGGAAGAATGAGTTGAAATCAAAGTTTTTGACAAAGGGAAGACTCCATAATTCATCGGCCGATTTGAGAAGATAAGAGATCACTGGCCCGAATTTGTGGCCTACAAGACATCGGAGAAGAGTAAGAAAATGTCTGAGACAAACAAGAAAAATGTTGCAAAGAAGCAGTATCACACTCACACGGTGTCAGGTGGCTACCTCAAAGCCCGGTCGTTGTGGGACAAAGTTGAGAATGACCTGCTTGCTAAAGGGGTCGAACCAGAGACATTGAACTGGCCATACCGTTCAACGACTTGGTTCTTCGGGGTTGGGGGAACTTTGGACCCTGAAACAGGGAAGTGCCGTTGGACGAACGAGAAACTTTCAATACCCGTCATGAAGCTTCAGAAGTATATCACCGCAGCATAGGAAGGGACGTTCATTCCTGACAGAGAGAAGGACGAGCTGACTGAGACCCTAGGGAATGCTGACCACCCTGGACGAACACGAGGCACACCAGGCTCCGTTCCGTGGAAGGTTGGGCTTCCCAATGCAGGCGGTTACAGAAGCCGACAGAGAAAGAGGAAAGCGGAGCTGAGCGAAATGCAGAAGCTCAATGCAAGACTAGAAAAGCTAGAGGAAGCTGAGAGCCAACGAGCTGCCGGCCAACCATCTCAGCGGCACGAAGCTACCCCGCCATCTCAACTGAGAAGCAGCATGGCTTCCACAAAGCCCGTTCAGCCTGACTTCACGGTTCCTAGCTGCCCCGTGGATACTATAACGGAGGCTCAACATTGCGAGCTTTGGACGAAATTCTGGAACCTCACTTTCAAGGCGGCTCTCGGCTTTATTGCACCTCCTCAACCCAACGAAACTTTTCACCGCCTTCCGATTCCACATGGCTATGCTGTTGTGATGGTGGATGAAGTAATGGTGGGATTTGATGATCTCGAGCTTGACCACCGTACTAGTGAAGGGGAGAAGAAGTTGGTTCATGCTCTGAGAAGTACATGTCTATGGCCAAAGGAGTACATCAAGCTTCCAAACTGGACGCCTCCGTCTCCTCCTCCTCCTCCGGCGCGTTAGGGCACTCCTCCTCCTCCGACGACGACGACGAGTGATCAGGGCACTCCGCCTCCTTCTCCGGCTCCTCCCGCGCGTGAGGGCATTCCGACTCCTCCTTCGCCTACTCCGGCGCATCCGACTAGTCCTCCTCCTCCTCCGCCTCATCGCCAATGGCAAAAGATAGCCGCCGCCGCTCTGGCTCCTCTGGCGCGTCGGGGCACTCCGCCTCCTTCTCCGCCTCGTCAGCAAGGACAGAAGAGAGACGCCGCTAGTCGCTACCAATACAAGCAGAGGCGGGAGGCAATTCAGATACAGTCCATCTCTCAAGCCTCTAGAAAAGTTACCATATGAGAGGACCAAGCAAGAAAACGAGGACATATGTCGTGCCTAACTAAGGGACCATTTTGCAAAGAAAACTCCACCTCCGTAGGAGAAGGTAGATCCGGTGAAAGTGAAGCGCACTATCAATGCCTTGAAGTGACCACCACCGCCCAGATCCGGATTCCAACTATGTCCATTGTCTTAAAAAGACATATCAAGATGCACGGCGATCGGGAAGTACTTCCAGTGATGCAAGGCTAGCAAAACAAAGAAGTGGAAAAAAATCCCCAGCTCGGCGAGCAGGAGAACCAATCGTGCCCCCCGCTCAAGGTGTCTAGCGATATCGCCGCTGATCATCCGAGGATTGTGCCTGGTATCAATCCTGCTGATTACATGAGCGATGATGTACTGTTTGAGCCATTGGAGGTGGACGAATTCAGATACCGGTACGGGCAGCCTCTCGTCAAACCTGATCATCCTCCTCTAACAATGATGATGCAAAGATTCCATGATTGGTACCTGAAAACCTGCAGCGAATCTGGGAGGGATACTGTGATGATGAGAATTAAAGAGGAGCACGACCTCGTTGGAATGGAGCAGTTGTCTGTTGAATTTGACGAGTTATTCCAGTTATACAATCAAAAGGCCATCGACAAAACAATCGTGACTTCCTACTGTCTGTAAGTACTACTTCTGTAATTAAGTCTATATATATAGCTCAGCTCTTTCATTGCATGTATATATAATCATCCTCACTATATTATACAGATTGAAGATCGTCGAATGCAGAAAAGCACAAATCTATGACATTAGGTTCATTAACCCAAATATCATACATGAGTTTACGGTTAAACACAATATCACACAAACCGAGGAGAACTTGCTACAATCGTTGCTTGCAAATCAAAACAAAGAGACAATACTCTTTCCTTACAGCTTCAAGTGAGTGTTACTGTCTTGTGCATATTCGATTTCCCTTATTACTCGAGGTTATAGTAATGTAATTGATGAGTTATGCATGCATGCGTAGCTTCCACTTTATTCTGCTAGAGATTAAGGTTGAGCGGGGAGTAGTAACCGTCTTAGACTCGAAACGAAAAGATCCCCAGGAATATGCGGACATGACTGAAATGCTCGAGAAGTAAGTTCAATCGATCATTATCGCATCATATCGGCAACTTTGTTCATTTCCTGATATCAAGTAATTATTTTCTTTGTCTCGCAGGGTTTGGAAAGAGTTCACCGTAATTGTTCCGGCACTGCCGAGGGAGCTGTGATTTACACATCCGAAAGTAAGTACTACTAGCTAGTTCCACGCATCTCCCATTGATTCTAGTTTCATCAATAACATTTATCATGCTTGATTATCAGTTTGATTGAACTCTATTTCTCGTAAAGTGCTTGTGGCAGGAAGCCGGGAATGACTTTTGTGGATACTACGTTTGCGAGTTCATCTACAACGTGACGACCCCTAAGCGGGTCTACTCTGAAAAACAATATGAAGTGCTTAAGCAATAATATTCACAATTTTATTTTATTACAATGATTTGTGTTGAGTTTCATTCATATATATGTATTGACCCCCTTCTTCAAATTAGATGTGGCAGATGCGGGATGAACTCCTACCACATGATCGCATACAAGCAATTCAAGAAGAATTGGTGGGATTCTTTCTTGACCACGTCATATATAAAGCCGGAGAATACCATCTGGAATTTGACATTAGATGTTAGGGATTGTAAGAGATCTTATATTATATATATGTAGGTAGTAGCGTCGGATAGATATACGAAAACTTGTTGTACGACCAATCTCTCGAAGAAAGAGAGGTCGATCACTTCTCTCTCTATATGTTCATGACGATCTTCTGTACTTAATGGTTCCTTCATTTGCTTACTAGCTAGCGTGTCGAGTTCTCTCTATAGTAGCTAGCGTCGACCAAGCACGGAGAAAGAGAGGACACTTCTCTCTATTAGCTAGCTAACACAATATGAAACCCCTAAATTAACCCTACAAAACCCCCGTAAAATCCATCCCTCCCTCTTTCAAAAAAACCCGAGCTCCTGCCAGATGCTGACGCGTGGATGCCTTTTGGTCCCGGTTGGTGTTATCAACCGGGACTAAAGATCCTCCTGCTTGGGCTCCCTGCAGCGGCCACATGGAGCCCCTTCTGTCCCGATTTGGAAGCGAATCGGGACTAAAGGTTTAGAGTTTTAGTTCCGACCCTTTAGTCCCGGTTCCAGAACCGGATCTAATGGGCCTCTAAAATCGAAACAAATGGGCCGTTTTTTAATAGTGGACGGCTGCTGGCTGGCTCATGCGGTGTTGTGCGGAAGGCTGTGAGGAGCTGCTGATGTGCTATCCAGAAGCGTTATGGAGTCCATGAACTACTAGTACACAGCTGAGATGTGCGTGAGGTTTGTTTGAAAAAAAGGTTCTTGCATGCATACGTAGATATTATAAGCAAACAGGGATAAAGACAAGAAAAGGAGTGTTGTGCAGTTTGCACTGAAGACTTATTTATCTTGGTGGGTCTAGTTTGAAGGCTTGTAGCGTATGCAGTGAGGATGAAGCCTATGAGGCGGAGTACGGTTACTGTCAGATAAGTTTGGCTGAGTTAGATTGGACAGTGTGATGGATCGACGTGAGCCGGTTGGTACAGAACACGGTGGTGGGATCGACGACGACATCATAGAAACGTGATGTTGATGGTGACCGTCTTCTGGGCGTGTAAACACGTAGCACAAGCCCGAGGCTTGTGTGGCTTCGAAAAGACTATGGTGCGGGATTGATTCAAGGTGATGTACACACGAAGCTTGAAGTCGATGGAGCACGAGGTTGGACTGATCAGTTACCATGGAATCATGTTGAAGGTAGAGCTGGATTGAGGGGCTACAGTGTAAGGATCCAGAGAATCAAAGCCTATTCAGCGGAAAGAAAAAAAAGAGTGGCACGTAGTTTGGATTGGGATGGAAACGTGAAACTCTTCATCGGTCGGCAAAGATCGGTGATACTCTGTAGTGGGGGTTGAGTGGTGTGGGTTCGCGTCCCTTGAGACTCGATTGGGACAACAGAGGCTCGACATGGTAATAGCGGCGAGGCATGCGATACGCACGGGACATGGAGACGGGCCAGGGCTCTGGTGGTCATACATGTGGTGAGACAACTGCGAGTTTGACTCGGGATGACTACAAACAATGGTGAAATTCCTTCAAGTTTCAGACATGCGGTCAAGGAAGAGTGATGATGTTGAGTTCAGCTAACTCTTATGTGTGACACCCAGTATGTGAGTTGTTCACTTTCACGCAGGTCAGTGTTCGGTGTTTGATGGCGTTGAACGAATACTCTGGAATTTGGTAGCGCAAACTAGAGTAATGTAAAATTTAATTTTGCTCGAGCATTAACTGTGGTCAAGAAAAGAAGAGACTACAAGTTGCAGGTGGAGTCACATGGAGTCTTTGGAGTAGCAGCAGTACTCATGAGATAAACTCAAGTCCATTTACATGGAAGTTTGACGCCTGGACGAATCCAAGGTGGTGGAAAATATTCGTCAAGGTGGAGTTTGTTAGAGTTGTGTCCATTATTGTCTACATGATAGGTTACAATTGGACTTGTAGTTGTATTGTGTTTAGATAGGATATGGAGTCGTGTCCAAGTAGGACACTTGTATCCTAGGCCTGTCATATATAGCGGGGGTAGACACGCGATGTAACCTATGCCAACATAATAGCACAGGAGCGCAGCGGGAGCCGGCGGCATGTGCCGGTGCCCAGGACGGTCGGGGGTGCGATATTGTGATGGTGTCACGGGGAGGAGCGCCCGTAGTCAAGCCCCGGGGATGTGGCTATATCAATGAACCTCATTAGCAAATCTCGACGTCGTGCTCGTGTGATTGCTTGGTCCTCGGATGATCGACGGTGTGCCTCGGATTTATTCTAACATGCTGGTTTGCGCGATTGCGTGCCCACCACGTGGGCGACGTGCCTACGCAAGGTGACGCCAATGAAGGCCGTGCAAGCAGGCGTGGTCAGGGAAGACCCACTGCCTCCTCCAAAGAAAGTCCCAACGCTTACTGCTTCGGTGCAAGAAGACCACGATGACACATCGTGCTAGGGCATATGTCATCACCGAGCCCACCAGCGCGTCATGGACGACACCTTTTCCAGACGGACACCACTTTGTCAAGATAGGACTGAGCGTCTGTCCCCCTTCGAATTGCCATTGTGTGGCTACCTTTTCCGCCAATATTTTCGGAGAGGAGGACCAATGCAACAATAAAATGGGTAGTGTTGCTACCTTAGAAGGGGGGCGGGGGCATTTTTCACCTTCGTTTACCTTGTAACACTTGTGCACTATACCAAAGCAATTCCTGACAAGCAGGAATAAGGTTTTACACCGCTCGATGGGCCGAATTTGGATAGCTCCTCGTGCCCCTGCAGCGTCCTATGTGCGTTCCCATTGCGTTCCGCTCACCGTAGTCTCCCAATCCCAAGATCATCACCCGGTTGTTAGGTAGCGAAAGAGGTCCCCTATGTTTGAACCAGGGTTTTGGGGATTCCCCTCAGCACAAATCCTTTCCCCGACAGGAGCATAGAAGTAGGAAGTTTACCTTCCATCATTGATAGTGGTATACTCTTAAGATAGAATCTACATCATCTTAGGTTGGACTTTTTATATTGTTGTTACACAATGATATATTTTTTGTTTTCGGCAAAAAAATGATATTTGTTTGTTATTGTGTAGAACGAGTTGGTTGTATGCATCTAGACATGCATAGGTCGCGCATTCACTCAGTACTATTGTATCACGTTGAATCGATTGAATGAAACCGTCCTTTCTACAAAAAAATCCCACATATGAATTGTGACTAATCAATGATATTATTTTCTTTTCAAATCAGCACATTTCGATGTTTGCTTATCACATAAAAGTTCATTTCAAATAATAAGCTGATGAATCACTGAAAATACGCAAATTTACAGGGGAAAGTTACAAACCATGATGAAAAATCAACCCCCTAGAAGTATAAAATAAAGATCACAAATACCCCCCAAATGGCAGGAACTGGGAATAGGACGTGGGCAGCCTTCGAAATTCCTGGTGTTGTATCTTTGCTGGTCATTAGCACATTGGAAGATCAACTGGAGGCGCCTCCAGAGACTGTAGCTCGCCATACCCGTCCTCCACCAGAAACGCCATTGCCAGGCCCCAGGTTATGTGCACGTCGAGATGGCAGTGCATGAGCCACACACCCGGGTTGTCGGCGCGGAACCGGATGACCGCCCAGCCGTTCACCGGCACCGCCACGGTATTCCTCTGCGGTGGGTTCTCGAGGTTGAACTTCTCGGCGTCCCTCTCGGCGTCGTAGTTGCCGAAGCCCTCAGCGAGGATGTAGAAGTCGTAGCCATGGAGGTGGATTGGGTGGTTCTCCGGCGTGACGATGCTGGTGTCCTGCAGCACGATCTGCACCACGGAGCCGAACCTGAGCTTGTACAGCTTGGTCGCCGGGATCGGCTGCCACAGGCTTTGGCTGACGTTCTGCGCCGTGTAGTCGAACTGCACCGGCGGGTAGGCCGGGAAGTCGGTGGTGAACACGCCCGGCATGTCGTAGTAGTGCGCGTGGAGGAGGGAGGTGGCCTGGGGGAAGACGAACGAGACGTTGTTCATGCTGGCCGTGAAGCGGGTGTTGTTGTTCGGCCCGGCGCACAGCTGCCCCGGCTCGCAGTTGAACAGCCCGAGGCCGACGGTGAAGAAGAGGTTCTCGTCGACTGGGCTGGGGATCTCGACCTTCCGCGGGCTCTTGATGCCCGCGGCGAAGGCCGTGGCGGCGCCGGTGTCGTTGAACGCTGGGAGGGTCGGGAAGGCCGGCGGGATCGCGGGGCCGAAGTCGGTGGTGCAGCCGCAGTCGTACTCGAGGACGGCTGTGGTGGTGGTGTTGTCGAACGCCACGCCCTGCGCGGTGACGTAGCCGCGCGCGGCGATGTAGTACCGCGTGGGCGCCTGGTCCATGGTGACGAGCACGTCGGTGGTCTGGCCCGGCGCGATCATGAGTACGGAGGTGACGAACGGCTTGGTGTAGGAGGCGTCGACGCCGACGACCGTCATCTTGTGGCTGGCGATGGAGACGAAGAGCTCGTGGTTGAGCGCAGCGTTGATGAACCGCAGCAGCGCCGTCTCCCCGGGCTTCACCGAGATGGCGGTGGTGTCTGCCAAGAGCCAAAGCGAACGAGACAAACACGTCAGTGTACATGCGTCACGCACGATGGCTGCATCGCCGGTGAGATCATTGGCAGTACCTTCGCGGGAGCAGTTGTAGAGGTCGCCGGGCTGGCCGTTGACGGTGAAGGCGTCGGACACGTTGGGCCCGCCGCCGGTCCTCTGCGCCTCCCGGATGACCTCGACCGGGTTGGCGTTCCACCACTCGCCGAGGAGGATGGGCACTTCCCGGGCGGGCTTCTCGAAGGGGTAGGGCTTGTCCTCCCGGGGCCGGATGATGAGGGCGCCGTAGACGGTGGCCCGGAGCCAGGAGCTGTGCGCGTGCCACCACAGGGTGCCCTCCTGGCCCTCGATGGTGAACCGGTACTTGTAGCTGCCGCCGGGCTTGATCGGGCACTGGGTCACGAACTCCGGCCCGTCCGCCCACCCCGTCCTGAACTGGCGGATGCCGTGCCAGTGGATGGTGACGTTGTACTGCGCGTGGTTGACGACGTTGATGACAAGGGTGTCGCCCTCCCGCACCTCCAGCGTCGGCCCCGGGAACTGCCCGTTCACCGTGATGATGTTGTGCTCCTCGCACAGCCTCTTCACCGGCGTCTCCTGGACCTTCATCATCACAAAGCAAACAGTCAGCAAAGCCGTACCCAAAAACAACAACAAAATTACGGCATTGCTAGCTAGTAGGAGAGACAGGGCCGGGACGTAGGAATGGGATCACGTACGATGAACTCATGGTGGTGCACTTTGGTGGCGCCGGCGAGCAGGGCAGACGCGAGGCAGCCGAGGAGAAAGAGCAGCCCGGAGGACGACGCCATTGCCGGTCCACCGATCGCTGATCGCCGATCGCCGATCGCCGATCGCCGATCTCCTCGTCTACGTCGGCGCGCTCTGGGATGGGGTGGTAGCTAGCTAGCTAGAGAAGGTCTTGCTGTGTGTGAAGGCTCGAGTTGAGTTGGCGATGAGACTTGCAGCGTCGAGGGGGCGCTATATATAGCGTTCGGAGGAACATGGTTCAAATGTGTTTGTTGTCATGGTCCTGCCGTCCGGCCTGCAGCTGCGGGTTGGTCGATTAGGTTGTGATTTTTCTGCGTGGAGAGCCTTTTCGCGGGCGGCCATGCTAGCTGCATCCAAGTGACCTGCTTCGATGGAGGCCCCGTGTGTCATGTCAACCCTGCAGATGGTTTGGTGCACCCACTGGACTGCCCCCGGTTGGCGCATGCGCAGTGGTTTCAAAGAGCAAGCTACTACTTGGAGAATGACACGCTTCGAGGTCAAGGTGTGTTTTCCTTAACACCGCGCCATTGATGTCACATCTCGTTCGGTTACACTAATCGACTGATCTGTGATTCATTTTAACGGGTTTTTCCCCCTAAACAAAGTACAAATACAGACCCTCGTATATACGCGTGACTACGAGGACCCTCAAGAGTGCATATCATCTTTAGATTGACGAGATCATCATAGGCGTCTCGTAGTCGACGACAATGTCTCCTTCAACTAAACATGTATCTCCAGAAATACTGAAATAAATTAAGGAATGATGGGGGCATCGGGATTTAAATCCTAATGAACCGAGAATACCAATATTCATTTTTTTATATGTTCATGTTTCATCGATACACAAAAACACACATATAATAGGATTATATATGTATAAAAATCAGTTTGGATTCACTCACATAAAAAAGAAATAAAAAACCGTTTGGTTTTGTCTCGTTTTATATATAAAACAACAACCGAACAAGTATACGGTCGAACGACATAAGATAATGAGGTAATCTTTTTACAAAGCTGATCTTAAGATAATCCACACACACAGAAAACATGTTGGTAGCGGAGTGATGGTGGGAGTTAGGGGCGAGGTTGAGATCCCAACGTCATATATCTCAATCCAACGTAAAAAGGAAGATCTAATAGTTCACCAATTGGAATCATTCATTCTGACTACATTGTGTGCTCACGTTTCATCAAATGTTTTGATTTTGGTACAGTTTGTAACCCTCTCGACATTAAGATTGAACCGGTGAGATTGTTGGAAGCGTGAGATCCAGTGACCATCAGAGCGTTGGCTGGGAGGAGCCATCAGAGGTCTCCTAACCCCGCGCCATTCAAACAACAGGATGCGTGACGAGCCAGCATACCATGTGAGGGTACACCAGTCATTCGGCACAATTGACGAATATATATGTACGCACTTCTGAATAGGGGTACAAAGTGGCAAAAAAAAAAAACTCAAACGAGGCACATCGTGAGTTTGTGACTTTGTGTCAACTTAGAACGCTTGACGCATACGAAATGGAATCTACACCTTTTTTTGCGAGAAAATCTACTCCCTCTGTTTTTAAATATAAGATCTTTTAGAGATTTCACTATGGACTACATACGAAGCAAAATGAATGAATATATACTTTAAAATATGTCTAGATACATCCGTATATAGTCTATAATGAAATCTCTAAAAGGTCTTATATTTAGGAACGGAGGGAGTATTCATTTTCAAACATGATAGCACAACAAATACCAGAAATAATAAAAATTACATTTAGATTTATAGACCACCTAGCGACAACTACAAGCACTGAAGCGAGCCAAAGGCGTGCCGCTGTCATCGCCCCTCCTTCACCGGAGCCAGGCAAAACTTGTTGTAGTAGACAGTCGGGAAGTCGTCGTGCTAAGGCCTCATAGGACCAGTGCACCAAACGTGAGCAAAGGAGGGCGGGCGAAGTTATTTTCGCCGGCGGAACACTTCGAAACGAATCTACTCTAATGGTTTCATTTTTATTTTCGAGGGATCATGTTGATCATTTACAGAGATCTCTCCCATTTTTAGCCACGTCGCTCGCGTCGCCTCCAGGGAGGCGATCCGGGCGCCCTAGCTGCCGCCGCCCTCGGCCTCCCTCCTCCCCTCCTTCCCCGCCGCCGTCGGAGGAGGCCGTCGAGCGAAGCTCGCCCGGCGGACGGCGGACGGCGGGCCTCCCTCCCTTCCTCACGAGGGGACCCTCTGGCTGAGATGTGACGGCGTCCCTGGGCGTACGGCATGGAGGCGGAGCTGGCGCGCTCGGGCGGCGGCCCGATGGGATCCCGGCGGCGCTGCCGGGGCTGACGGCGGCGGATCTAGGGTTCGCCACCCCAGATCGGTTCGGTGATTGGGCTCGGGCGTCGTCCAGCGGCGGCGCGCGTGTTGACTGTCCTCCTTCATGGGGGGGCAGCAGGAGGCGTTGGCGTGTGGCTGGATCTGAACAAGGTGGGGGCGTCATCCCCTTCGTCAGGGATGACGGGCAGGTGGTGGGTCCTTGTGGCGTCGCCGGTGGCGGCGGATCTTGGGATCTCGTTCCCGGGGATGTTGCAGGATGAGGTGGCCCGTGCAGGAGAGATGGGCTCTTCGAACAGATCTGGGTGAAAGCTTGCCTTCGTCTACTGCCAAGGCCGCCGATGACGGCGTTGTCTACGTCGTTCCCTTCCTGAAGGCATCGCCGAGGAGAAGTTCAAGGCCACTCTCTGCTACCTCCGGGGGAAACCCAAGATCAGTAGATCGGATGACGGCGACGCTCTGGTGTCGTTTCCTCCTTGGGGGCGTCATTCATGGAGGTACACACGGGCTCGAGGGATCAGTAGTCGACATCTACAATGGAGCGGTGTTCTCTGTGACACATCGACGTCGTGGAGTCTCGGCGGCGAGGCGCAACAAAGTCTCGGCGACGGATGCGTGATGATGAGCGCGCGTAGGGAGGAGGCGTTGCCTGGCGCCGTGGGGGCGTCGACGGCAGGCCTTGCAAGGTCGATGCGTCAGTAACTGTTCTGAAGATGGATTGATGGAAGGCGGTGGCAACGACCTATGAGGGTGCATCGGATCGGATTGTCCCCCTGACTCGGTATGTGGCTCGGTCGGTGCCTGCGGCTTTAGATGCTAGGCGAGGTGAGAGGTCTGGGTATGTGGCTTACACTTTCTGCATCCCTTCATCATTGGATAGGAGTAGCGACAGATGTTGCCAAGAGGACGGCTTCAGACATATTGATGTATTGCTTTATAAAATTTCTGTGAATAATTAATAAAGTGGCTGCATGCATCTTCCAGATGCAGAGGCCGGGTCATCCTCGTTTTGAAAAATTTCTTTACAGAGATCTCTAATTTCAAACGTTACAAAAGGTCAGCGGAGTTTGCTCGCCATCTTTTTCCCAATCGGTTAATCTGCCGCTATCAGAAGCTAGCAAAGACAGAGAACATACGGGCTACGCTTCATGCTACCATGGATTGCGAAGACTTGTGGACAAAGCAACATGATGTTGAAATCCAATGATTAGGAGTCAACATTGACATCCTCTACTATTCAACTCTGTCCTACGAATGGTTGGCCAAATGGCCACCATAAAGATGCTTAGACTGAACTTGGTCGAAATGTGTATGTGTATGATCTGGAGTATTTTTGTATTGACTTCAGTATCAAAGAGGTTGATTTGGTAACCTACATTGCTGCAGGTGTCAAATATTTGTTCCAACAATCAATCTTGTGACGATGGCAATGGCAACCACGCCCGATTGCTCAGTCCCACATGCCAAGTGTGCCTCGCGCCTGCTTGGAAGCCAAGACTATGCAGCACCTCAGCCGCCGTGAGACGAGTTCCCAACTCCTCCATCCACATACGATCCCCCGAAAAGCGTCTGGTCGTCGATGAAAGTTTCCTCGCTCGAGCTTTCAATCGTAGCATCGGCGCTCGGCGACGAGACCAGGTGGTTCGTCCGGGGACTTCCACGGCCGGCCACGCCCTGCGAGATGCGCCGGAGGATCTATCTGATCTGATGTGGTCTGGTGAGTTAGGAATGGCAGGTGGGAACAACAAAATTGCGCAAAACAACAACCCCGATCCACCCCCCAAAAGCCCCAACCGACTGGAGAAATTTTTCCAGATAAGTACAGTAGCTGGGCATGCAATCATCTCTGACAGCGCCACTTGATGATTAATTGTGTCTCGTCAATAATTTCTTATTGGCCCTCCATGCCGCATGTGCCTGATTTCTTTTTTGACGGAACGGTTTCGGGGGTTGGAGAAAAATGACAGGTCCCGGCTGCGGATGGACCTTATTTTTGTAGGCGTGCTCATTGTCTGCCAGCTACAACTGCAAATGCACTTTTGCTCCGTTGTTTATAAAGCTGTCTATCTCTTAATCTACCCACTCGAGACCTGGGTTTGAAATGATCCTTGTGCTGCAGTTTTAGTACTCCCTGCTCGTACCATGGGTATTGGCTGTGCAGATTGAGCATAAACTTGGTTCACCTGTTCTTTTCTCGTGTCGGCGGTACGGTGAATAAGAGCATCTATAACCTGATCCTCAAACCCTCATATACGCTGCTCCATCATGAAAATGTCACCCAATCAAAACCACAAGTGCCCCGGCTGCGCCTGGACCTTATTTTATTGTGGTATAAGGCATGCTCATTGTCTTCTGATCACAAGTGCAAATGCACTTTTACTTCCCAGTTCATGAGGTTGTCTGTCTGTCTGTTTATCTATTTGCTGGAGACTTGGGTTGTAAACTTTGTTCGCGGAGTTCTTCAATTTTAGTTTTCTCGTGTGGGTGCAGGTACGACGAATAAGGGCATCTGCAATCAGACTCCTTAAACCCATTTACGTCTAGATGAATGTCCGGTCACTGTTCAATCATGAATATACCACACAACCGGACCCCTCAAACCGGTCCTATACATCTTGGTTGTCAGGCACACCCAATACCCAACCCATATGTGAGGCGTCTCGGCTCCACCCTCCCTTTCTCCATCTGTGCCACTTGCGAGGCACGTTCCCGGTGGCGCCCCTTCATCCAGTGCTTAGGGGTGGAGGCGATTGGGTTGGGGGTGGTCGATGACGCTGCAGGATGGTGGTGGGTGATGCATCTGGTGGTCTGGTTGCACCGATGAGGCGTGGCTGGTTGCCAGGCACACTGGTCGGGGCGTGGAGGCACTTGGTGTTGTGGTGGTTTGGTCCTAGCAATCTTCGTCCGGTATGGAGTCTTTCTGTCGGACATCGACCTCTTCGATCTGGCCGCTGACGAGTTTCGGTCTTCCTCGTCAGATATCTATACGGATTGACGTATGTCATCCTTGGATATCTAGATCAGAAAGACTCTGGTCGCGCCGCTCATATTATCAGCCAACACGGTTTCAAAAGGGCGCGACGCGAAACTTTTCTTCCTTATCGGAGTGATGGGACATGTCAAATTCAAGATTCCCATGGCATTGTTAGAGGTGGAGAATGTGACGCTCTGGATTTGTGCTACAGTGATGTGTGTAATTAAGCTCCAGTAATCCCCTGCTAACAAAGCCACGTCACCATGATTACTATTGTTAAACTCGTGTTGATTCAAACCAGTTCAAAATTCAACTTTAAAATAAAGTCAAACAAATAAAAATTTCAAATGAGAAAACAAAATTGTTCAAAGTGTGGCAAATAATCTCTGGATATTTTTCATGTATAAACCACCTTAAAAAACAGTTTTAATACACTTAAGTAATTAAAACAGTAGGTAAAACAATTAAATAAATGCCTTTTATATTTTATAAAATACTAAACTATTTTATTTGGGGTTAAATATTTTTGTGTCAGTGGTATAAATAGTTAGACTATTTTAGGCGACATTTCTATTTTTTATATAACTAATAATAATAAAAATAATAAACAAAATAAAAATAAAAATAAAAGACCCCCCCCTTCCCCATGGGCCTTGGCCCCCCGGCCTGACTGGCCCAGCCGGCCCACCCCCGGGCCATAACCACCCCACCCCTCACCAACCGCTCCACCGACAACTCCCCCGTCGCCCCACTCCCCTCCGACCTCGCTCCCTCTTCTCCTCCCCCCGATCCCAATCTGGATCGGGGCAAGCCGCCGACGCCCCGACTGCGCCTCCTCGCCGGCGCCCCCCCCCCCCCCCCCCCGCCGCCCCGCGCCCGGTGCTGCTCCTGCCCCACGCCAAACACCCCTCCTCAACGCGCCCGCGGCCCCGTTTTCCCCTACCGACACGACTTCGGCCGGGCCCGCGCGCCGCCGCCGCCGCTCGCCTACGCCCGCGGCCGAGACACCCGAGCCCCGCGCCGTCGCCCGCCGCCCCGCCGCCGACCACCGCCGGCCTCCTCCACGCCGTCCTCCTCCTCATGCCGACCCAACCGTCGCCGGCCGCCGCTCCCTCACCGCGCCCACTGCTCCCCTTGTCCGACTCCCGGTGAGGCCATGGCCTTCCCTTCCCCTTCCCCCTATGCCGCACACGCACTCGCCGGCCGCCCACGCCATCCACGGCTGGGCCGTGCCTTGACCGCGCCCGCCACGGCCTCGCGTGGCCCCGCACACTGCCCCCCTCGCCCCTGCCACCCACTGCTGCGCCCCTGGCCGCCCGCGAGACGCCGTCGAGCCCCTGGCCACCCCCCACCCCGGCCTGATTTGGTTAGTGGGGGATTAAGCCCCCCACTACCCCCGGGTGTATGACCCTAGGGCCCACCCCCCAAAAAACGTTTTTATTAAAAGGATAAAAAAATAATAGTAAATAAAATAATTAAAATGTTAAAAATGAATTAATAAACATATTGATTAGCAATTAATTAATTAAAATGGTTAATTAGTTAAATGTGGCTCATTAGTTTAATTAATTACTCTGTTAATCTTAACAGAGAATGACAGGTGGGGCCCACCCTCCTAATTAATTCTGACTAATAATAATTAAACATTAATTAACACTGAGCCTATGACATGTGAGGCCCACTAGTCAGTTTGACCAGTCTGTCTCCTGTTGACTGCTGATGTCAGCATGACATCATGCTGATGTCATAATGCAATTAATTGATTTAATTTATTCTGTTTTAATTTCTGAATATTAATAAAACTATAAAAATTAATATAAAATAATCCGTAACTCGGATGGAAATAATTTATACATGAAAGTTGTTTAAAAAATCCCACAAATCCGAATACGCAGTCCGTTAGTCTGTCACATGCTCTTAGCATAGCAAACATGGAATTTTTCCATCGTTTTCATGTGTCCGGTAAAAGCTAGAGACCCGAAAAATATCATTAGATATTCTCCCGTTCCGTTGCAATGGGTTGTACTACGATTAGTGCATTCTAGCTCTACATATTGTCATGTCATGCATGTGATGCATTTGTTTGCCTTATATTTATTGTTTCTTCCCCCTCTTCTCTCCGGTAGACCCCGAGACTGACGGTGCTGTCGGGTACGACTACGCCGTTGACGATCAGCCTTTTGCCCCAGAGCAGCAAGGCAAGCAACTCCCCTCCCCATTGAGCATTCCGATATCGCCCATTCCTTTCCCTCTCATCCTTGCATTAGATTTTGCTACTGTAATAGTTAGCTCATATTCTGATGCATAGCCTGTTTTTGATAAACTGTTACTATACCTACAATAATATCAACTGTTTAGTATAGGTTGATCAATGAATCCCCAATGACCCCTTATCCCTAGTTGCCCCTGCTTCTTCATCGGTGACTCGACGATTCGAAGACCCACAGACTCGGTCAACCGACCGACGAGCCAGGCCCCCTCACATCACTGCACACCCCTTAAGTATGGCACTACAGAGCTGCTACCGAGTGTCGAGGGTGATACCTCACTTAGCACTCTCGGTGTTAATTCTGTAGCGTAGCTAATCGGTCGTGGGTATCGAGGGTGATTCCTCCTCCCCATTTATCGATAGCGACTCTCATACACATACCTCGAGTGGAATCCATCGAGGGTGATTCCTCGAATATCCACTTGGTGTATAAACACACAGTTACTTCAACTTGACCTTGTTTACATGTGAAAGACGGGACTGGAGGGACAGGCGGTACCACCCTAGTTGAGGTGGACCTGAGTTCCCGACAGTCTTGAGACGGGTCGGCCCCAAGGGTACCCATGTGTGAGATGTGGTGGGATGCGTCGGCAAGGCATCCGGGTTATGTTGAGGCGTGGACTGGCGAGAGAGGCCTTTGCCACACATCCTCGAGTTGGGGTGACGGGACCGCACTTTATGGGTCGCTCTTGCCCCGATAAAATGCTAATGGGTTGGATATTTGATCTGAGTTGGTCGTTTGACCTTTTTCGCACTAAACCTTCACGTGGGAGAAGTTATGGGTACTCAGCATCATTGTATCAGCCGAAGCTCTTCGGACGTCAGCAATGGAGCAACGCGCGCCCGAGTGGTCTGCAATGGCATCGCACTTGTTATAAGGGGTGCTAGGACTGACCTCGACACCTTCGCATCGTGCATGAGTGCAAGGGCGAGTGGGCCCACGAACCTGCGCGCTTAGGATTTAGATCGGTGGGCTGGCCTCTTCGTTGAGCCTAGGTGGGTCGACGATGTTTTGGTCCCGAGGCCGGGCATTACCCAGGAAAGTGTGTCCGGCCGGAGGTGATCAAGCGTGTTGGAAATGCGGTGCACCCTTGCAGGAATGAATTCATCTATTCGAATAGCCATGTCCACGGTAACAGGACGACTTGGAGTTGTACCTTGACCTTATACAACTACAATTGTGACTTTAATTATGAAATGAATGTTGGCTCCGGGATTGCTTCCTCGCAGGGAGTCGAGAAAGAATCTCTAGGCGTGGTTACTTAATAAAATTGCTACAATAAAATATTGCTATATGTGAGTTACCGGTCTACTTTCTTCTATTGCTGCAAGATGCTAAAGATGATAGTCTTCGATAGGACTAGGCCTTCCCCCTATTCTTGCTTTCTACAGTCAGCCCAGATATAACTCCACCCCTTGATAATGATGCATACTTAGCATAGTTTTGATGTCGGTCTTGCGAGTACTTTGGATGAGTACTCACCGCTGCTTTGCCTTCTCTTTGCCCCTCGATACGATTCTGCGTTCAGACGATGGAGCCCCGGAGATGGAGTACGCCGGAGATGACTACTACACCATCGCAGGAGCCTACTACTACGTCGAGGCGGCCCCCGACCAGCAGTAGGATAGGAGGTTCCCAAGCAGGAGGCCTCGCCTCTTTTGATCCGTGTTATGTTTGTGCTAGCCTTCTTAAGGCAAAAAGTTTTTTTATCTTATGTATGTACTCAGATATTATTTGCTTCCGCTGATTCGTGCTTGTCGAGTTTTGTATTCGAGCCCTCCAGGCCCTTGGCTTGTAATATGAAGATGTATGACTTTAATTTGTGTCTAGAGTTGTGTTGTGATATTGATTAGTGAGTCCCTGATCTTGGTCGTACGCATTGCGTGTATGTTTAGCGTACAGTCGAAATTGGGGCGTCACAAGTTGGTATCAGAGCCTACTGCCTGTAGGTAGCCCCTTTCCAACTCCTTGGCCGAAGTTGAGTCTAGTACTTAAAAAAACTTTTACTAACATAGTTGTGTGGCTTACGGGCCCACATTTCAATCGGGTGGTATTAGGATCTTTTATTCCTCATCTATAATTTGGGTTCTGATCCCTCTCCTCTTTCGGGTTAAAGATTTTTGCTAACTCTAACTCTAGGTTCTCGTAACTACTTTCTCCCGAAGAGCCCCTCATTCCAGATGATGGCTTGATTCATCAAAAGACTCCGAAGATACTCTCTGATGTTCTCCCAAGAACTTGTGCTCATCACATTTGCGATTCTCTTCCACTGCCAACCCCTATGGATAACTACATACAACGGTCGTTCGAACTCATTTCCAGTTGCTCTTGTAATTATAATGTACATCGCATTATCTTACCGGGGATTCGTTCGTCCTCAGTTGTCATGGGTTTCACTAGTCCTTCGAATTGTTATTTGATCTTCCAAAATTCTCAGTAACCTATTGTTCTTGACCTTCCTCGCCTGCTTGCATCATGGTTAATTCCATATGTCTTGCAACATTCATTAAAATCCTTTGTAATTGTCATTTTGATCTTATTGATTCAACCTGTGTGCGAATGCACACAGTCATCAGTGGGTTCTCGTAAAATTTTCCTTTTGGCTGAGACGTCTTTCAAAACGTGAGTTGGTTCCCGACAAATCAACCTTGATTGATTGCCCATCTAAGTCCTTTCATCTTACTTGTATTTGATCGGAACATCTGTTTCCGATACACCAATTTGAAAATCTTAATTCCTTTGGTTATTTAAGCATCAAATTATTTGGATGTCCTATGATCTGATGCCTTACATTCTTTCTCCCTCTGATTGGGTACCGATACTCACATCAGGTCCTTTATGGACTGCCAGACCCAGTGTTGGGTTATTATTCGATAACATCCTTCACATTCAAAAATCTTGTGATGTTCTTCTCCTGATAAATGATGCCATCGTTAAACTGTGTCTTCTCCCTCTGATAAGTTGTATCCTATGCTTTCATCAGCCATGCTCTGTTTGCAAGCATGTGTTAATTACTCTTGATGCTTGTGGTATATGTTCCCAAGATGCCCTGATGGGTTGAACCTATTCCTTCCTTGATCCGTGTGAACCCGACAGTTTTCACGAGTCATACTTTTCTGGTGTTTTGCCAGATAATCTTTCAAAACTATAATTTCACCAAAGGCGAGGTGTAAATGGAAGGTGATGCATTGATGAAGTGGGAGTCAACCTCGAACCTTGTGTTCATGCCCATGGAGACAGTGTTGATCTTATCATAGAAGCTTTTCCTAACAATAATCTTCCCTTTGTTTGAGTTGATCTTGTATCCGTGATTTGCTCCCTTGCAACCATGGTTCCGACCATGATTGTTCTTCTTTGATATCATTTTTGGACAAGTTAAAGCACTTGTCTTTTGTAGATCAATACATCAGTCCAGGCTTTAATTCTGATCTACATCCGAGTATTACCCCTGGTATAACGAGAAAATCATGGAGCTACATAGCTTCTTATAATGATCCTTATCAGCTATGTTCCCTTCACTGATTCCAGTTTCCCCCGTGATCTAAATTGTCGGACACTCAAGGACACCGATAATTGAATCGAGTCTGCATTGTGATTAAACAACTTGTAGTAATATTCTTTGCTTATGAGTTTGTACTCGGTCATGCCTTTTCCAAGCTGTTAGGCTACACCATCATCGTCATGCTAAAGCTTGACCATACTATTTATGTCCTTCATCCCCGAAGCACCATTCCAACAGTGCATTAAGCTTACATTGAGCTTTGAACGTCTTGTTGGTTCTCTTGAATGGCAATTCTGATTCTTAGCTAGCACTCTAACATGTGGTTTCTACAACCATTCACTTCACCACTTCCTTGCTTGATGTCTTCGCTGATCGATTACATCTTCAAGAGACTTCTCGACAATTGTGTCGTGGTCATCATCAACATTCTCAGCTCTTCCAGAATATCATTTGGATTCATGATGATGAGTAGGATCCTTGCCCCTTGGTCATTATTATTGTTGTTTCCGACATCCTTGCCTTCCTTCCAAACGCAGACTTGGTCTTCCTTTGGTTGAACCTTAAGTTCCTTGCTAGCCATCTTGTGTTATGTTCTATCTTGGAGTATTGCCATCTTTTGATAAGAATGTCATGAGAATTGCACGTGTATTAAGAATTCTTGATATAATGATACTTCCTGCCATCACCTTTCATTCTTGGTTTCTGTGTTGTTCCTAACCGGAATACCATCAAATGGACTGTGTTGTGTAAATTCAATACTTATGGCATAGCAACTCTATTATCTTGTAGTTAATGAACAATAAGTCCATTCTTAGTGTGATACTGTTGAATCATCATTCTAACATTGGTCGTGCTACTTGGTCCGAATTTTGGGTGCACCTTTCAATTAATGTTTGATTGTGGATGTTTCCCACGGGCATACCTCAATTTATCATCTGGTTTGACCAATGCTATCACCTTGTTCACTCAATCATGGAAATCCATCTTTGTGGAGATCTCAATGAATTGTTGTTGAGCCCATCAGCCACATCCTCATCTTGTTCGTGGTTCATGATGAACATTTAAGCTAGTGTTTGAAACCTTGAAAACATTATCTTTGTGCCTAGCTCATGAAGAATGAAGAATATGTTTGATAAAAGAAGTGTTTCTCTAAGTTCACGTGCATTTTGTTGCCGTGATTATGAGAAAATTTTGGTTTGTTTCCTCTGGAATCGTTCCAATTTATTCATGCATGTGTAAAGTATTCTATAGCTTGACAGATTTGTTACCTTCACTCCATATGTATTTCCTAGCACGCCAAGCCACTGATTGATTTGATCTAGGAAAAGAAGTTCCTCGTAAGGGCTAATCCAGACTTACACATGGAACTTTGTTCTCCGCTATGATGGTTCCCAATCTGAACTTGATTGCTTTCCTTTCTAAAGACTTCCATATGGGCACTAATGTCTTGACATTGTGATCATGTGTCTTGCAATCCAACTCATGATTCACGGCTTGCTTCTGTCGTTCATTCCGAGATTCTTGCAATGTCATCTCGTAGATCCGTGTTGCATCCTTTTCCCTTCTCATGCCTGCTATGTCTGAAGTATCCTGACACCAACCAGATCTCGGGTAGATACGATGGTTGGAACATTTTCCAAGAATTATGATATTGGTCCTTATGTAACCCAGTAAGATGATTTCATGCATATCACACCTGGCCGGAGGACCTATTGTTGTAGTATCTTGTTCAACAAGATCAACCTTTTCCCCCATGAGGAAATTGTAAGGCTTATGTTATAAGTTGTTCCTGATGGATCCGTTGTGTATCCAACGTTTGACCTTACCTGATGACCATGTCGATGCTTCCTCGAAGCATGGTTGTGATACTCCAGTCGTTGACAAGAACATTGGAAGCGCAATGCTAAATGTTTCTTGGTCAATTATCCAAATGCCATTGTATGGGTAATATCATGAATTCTCTTCCCCTTACCTAAATGGTTATGTACTTGATGTCCTATCACGTATATCATGCTCTGTTTGTCTTTGGGAAAGGTATACTCAAATACTTGGGTATAAACACATTTTCCTTTCCATTGGTTTGTTTAACCTTTCTTGAGATTATATGATCTAAGCAGTAATAATTCTCTGCTTAGGTAAACACCTCGTTGAACAAGTCTGTCAGTAAGATCATGTTACTATTGTTGATAACAGTCCGGTAACCGCCGGTCGACGAGAACTTTGCCTATTGGTCCGCCTCGTTTCTACAAGCAGGAAAATGGTTCTATTCGTCCCCCTCCCTTGGTACCGACGTTGTTGCTAACATATCTGACTAGCTATCCTCTGACACGTCTTCTTTCATGACCGTGCAAGTTGTCAACGCTCTTCCTGCTCTTAACCACATGGTCGGCCCATAACCCTCAGTTCTACAAGATCGAAACCTGACTCTCCTGTACATCTTTGATTCCAAAGTATCCATTGCACTTGGCTTCATTTGTAATTCCCGAGCCACCGTCCAACGGACGATCTATTCTAATATCAGATGCGATATCTATTCTCGTTGCTCTGAACTCCCCCGCCTTTTCTTCATCTGATCAGGCATCGAATGATTGCCTACCCGTTTGAAACTTTTACACCGTCGCATTTTGCTCTTAGTGATTCCTTGAGTCTTAACTTGAGAAATAAATCTTGTGTTCCTCCCTAAGTTTGCCGTCAGATGCCCAACTTTGTTTAGATTCGTTCTTCCAGAGTTTTCCCTCTAATCTCATTCGTAGGACGATGAAGATCCCGAAGGAAGGATGACGACTTCATCATCCTGACCTGAAGCAAAAACATGAATATATTAACGAAAGGGATCAACTTCTTCGAGAAGAACAACAAAGACACGAAGACTCGTTAGAATTTCGTAATCAGATTTCCCTCCTTACTTCTACCTCTTAATTCTCGGGACAAGAATTCTTATTAGTAGGGGAGAGTTGTGACGCCCTGGATTTGTGCTACAGTGATGTGTGTAATTAAGCTATAGTAATCCCCTGCTAACGGAGCCACGTCACCATGATTACTATTGTTAAACTCGTGTTGATTCAAACGAGTTCAAAATTCAACTTTAAAATAAAGTCAAACAAATAAAATTTTCAAATGACGAAACAAAAATGTTCAAAGTGTGGCAAATAATCTCTGGATATTTGTCATGTAGAAACCACCTTTTATATATATAAAAAGTTTTAATACACTTAAGTAATTAAAACAGTAGGTAAAACAATTAAATAAATTCCTTTTATATTTTATAAAATACTAAACTATCTTATTTGGGGTTAAACCTTTTTGTGACAGTGGTATAAATAGTTAGACTATTTTAGGTGCCATTTTTATATTTTATATAACTAAAAATAAAAATAAACAAATAAACAAAAGCAAAATAAAAATAAAAGACCCCCTTCCCCATGGGTCTTGGCCCCCGGCCCAGCTGGCCGGCCCGACTGGCCCAGCCAGCCCACCCCCGAGCCATAACCACCCACTCCCACCAACCGCTCCATCGACAACTCCCTCGTCACCCCACTCCCCCCACCTTACTCCCTCTTCTCCTCCCCCCGATCGCAATCTGGATCGGGGCAAGCCACCGACACCCCGACTGTGCCTCCTCGCCGACGCCCCCCTGTCGCCGCCCTGCGCTCGACGCTACTCCTGCCCCGCGCCAAACACCCCTTCCCAACACGCACGCGGCCCCGTTTCCCCCTCCCGACGCGACTGCGACCGGGCCCGCGTGCCACCGCCACCGCTCGCCTACGCCCGCGGCCTAGACGCCCGAGCCCCGCGTCGTCGCCCGGCGCCCCGCCGCCGGCCACCACCGGCCTCCTCCACGCCGTCCTGCTCCTCGTCCTGACCCAACCGTCGCCGGCCACCGCCCCCTCACCGCGCCCACTGCCCCCTCGTCCGACTCCCGGTGAGGCCATGGCCTTCCCTTCCCCTTCCTCTTCCCACTGTGCCACACACGCGCTCGCCCCACGTGCTCGCAGGCCGCTCGCGCCATCCACCGTTGGGCCGTGCCTTTGCCGAGCCCGCCACGGCCTCGCGCAGCCTCGCTCGCTCGCCTGCGTGCGCATGCGCCTCTTCGTGGCCCCACACGCTGCCCCCCTCGCCCCTGCCACCCACCATCGCACGCCCTGGCCGCCGGCGAGATGCTGGCGAGCCCCTAGCCACCCCCACCCCGACCCGATTTGGTTAGTGGGGGATTAAGCCCCCCACTAACACCTGGGTGTATGACGCCGGGGCCCACCCCCCAAAAAACGTTTTTATTAAAAGGATAACAAAACAATAATAGTAAAAAATAAAATTAAAATGTAAAAAAAATGAATTAATAAATATATTAATTAGTAATTAATTAATTAATTAAAATGATTAATTAGTTAATTATGGTTGATTAGTTTAATTAATTACTCTGTTAATCTTAAGAGAGTATGATAGGTGGGACCCACCCCCTAATTAATTCTGATTAATAATAATTAAACATTAATTAACACTGAGCCTATGACATGTGGGGCCCACTGGTCGGTTTGACCACTCTGGCCCCTATTGACTGCTGATGTCAGCATGACATCATGCTGATTTCATAATGCAATTAATTGATTTTATCTGTTTTAATTTCTCAATATTAATAAAACTTTAAAAATTAATATAAAACAATCTGTAACTCGGATGAAAATAATTTATATATGAAAGTTGTTCAGAAAAATCTCACGAATCCAAATACGCGGTCCGTTAGTTTGTCACGTGCTCCTAGCATAGCAAACAAGGAACTTTTCTGTCGTTTTCATATGTCCGGTAAAAGCGAGTGACCCTGAAAAAATCATCAGATATTATCCCGTTCCGTTTGCAACGTGTAGTACTGCGTTAGTGCATGCCTAGCTCTGCATATTGTCATGTCATGCATGTGATGCATCTGTTTGCTTTATATTTATTGTTTCTCCCCCCTCTTCTTGCCGGTAGACCCCGAGACTGACGGTGCTTCCGGGTACGACTACGCCGTTGACGATTCGCCTTTTGCCGCAGAGCAGCAAAGCAAGCAACCCCCCCCCCTTGAGCATTCCAATATCGACCATTCCTTTCCCTCTTATTCTTGCATTAGATTTTGCTACTGTAATAGTTAGCTCCTATTCTGATGCATAGCCTGTTTTTGATAAACTGTTACTATACCTGCAATAATATCAACTGCTTAGTATAGGTTGATCAATGAATCCCCAATGACCCCTTAGCCCCAGTTGCCCCTGCTTCTTCATCAACGAATCGATGACTCGAAGACCCGAAGACTCGGTCAACCGACCGACGAGCCAGGCCCCCTCACATCACTGCGCACCCCTTAAGTATGGCACTACAGAGCTACTACCGAGTGCCGAGGGTGATACCTCACTTAGCACTCCCAGTGTTAATTCTGTAGTGTAGCTAATCAGTCGTGAGTATCGAGGGTTATGCCTCCTCCCCATTTATCGATAGCGACTCTTGTCATACACATACCTCGAGTGGGATCCATCGAGGGTGATTCCTTGGATATCCACTTGGTGTATAAAAACACAGTTACTTCAACTTGACCTTGTTTAGATGTGAAAGACGGGGCTGGAGGGACAGGCGGTACCACCCTGGTTGAGGTGGACCTGAGTTCCCGACAGTCTTGAGACGGGTCGTCCCCAAGGGTACCCGTGTGTGAGATGTGGTGGGATGCGCCGGTAAGGCATCCGGTTATGTTGAGGCGTGGACTGGCGAGAGAGGCCTTTGCCACACATCCTCGAGTCGGGGTGACGGGACCGCACTTTATGGGTCGCGCTTGCCCCGCATTAATAAAATGCTAATGGGTTGGGTATTTGATCTGAGTTGGTTGTTTGACCTTTTTCACACTAAACCTTTACATGGGAGAAGTTATGGGTACTCAAAGTCGTTGCATCTGTCGAAGCTCTTCGGACGGCAGCAATGGAGCGGCGCGTGCCCGAGTGATCCGCAACGGCATCGTGCTTGTTATAAGGGGTGCTAGGACTGACCTTGGCCACCTTCGCATCGTGCAGGAGTGCAAGGGCAAGTGGGCCCACGAACCTGTGTGCTTAGGATTTAGACCGGCGGGCTGGCCTCTTCGTTGAGCCTAGGTGGGGCAACGACGTTTTGGATCCCGAGGCCGGGCATTACCCAGGAAAGTGTGTCCGGCCAAAGGTGATCAAGCATGTTGGAAATGCGGTGCACCCCTGCAGGGATGAATTCATCTATTCGAATAGTCGTGTCCACGATAACAGGACGACTTGGAGTTGTACCTTGACCTTATACAACTACAATTGTGACTTTAATTTTGAAATGAATGTTGGCTCCAGGATTACTTTCTCGCAGGGAGTCGAGGAAGAATATCTGGGCACGGTTACTTAATAAAATTGTTACAATAAAATATTGCTATATGTCAGTTACCAGTCTACTCTCTTCTATTGTTGCAAGATGCTGAAGATGCTAGTCTTCGATAGGACTAGGCCTTCCCCCTATTCTTGTTTTCTGCAGTCAGCCTAGATATAACTCCACCCCTTGATAATGATGCATACTTAGCATAGTTCTGATGTCAGTCTTGCGAGTACTTTGGATGAGTACTCACTGCTGCTTTGCTTTCTCTTTCCCCCTCGATACGATTCTGCGTTCAGACGATGGACCCCAGAGATGGAGTACGCCGGAGACGACTACTACACCATCGTAGGAGCCTACTACTACGTGGAGGCGGCCCCCGACCAGCAGTAGGATAGGAGGTTCCTAGGCAGGAGGCCTCGCCTCTTCCGATCCGTGTTATGTTTGTACTAGCCTTCTTAAGGCAAAAACTTGTTTATCTTATGTATGCACTCAGATATTATTTGCTTACGCTGACTCGTGCTTGTCGAGCTTTGTATTTGAGCCCTTGAGGCCCCTGGCTTGTAATATGAAGCTGCATGACTTTAATTTGTGTCTAGAGTTGTGTTGTAATATTGATTAGTGAGTCCTTGATCTTGGTCAAACGCATTGCGTGTGTGTTTAGCGTACGGTCGAAATTGGGGGAGTCATAGAGAAAGTCATGGCAGTTGCGATTGGAGGTCTTGAAGCATTGGGGGGAAGGTGTACCGGATGTGATGAAGACTGTGTGCTAGGTTTTTGGTGAATTGCAACAGCGTCCTCGGCAAGCGAGGGCGGCAGCACTGGAGGACTACAACTTTGGTGGTGCTCCTCGAGTTCTGAGCCTCGATCCTCGAGGTGAAAACCCAAGGTGTGGGCTTCATTGGTTGTACCTGGCAGTGGCCTTGTTGAATACATTGTTTTTGGTGAACTCGGACTTTCTCCGGGGTGAAAACTCAAGATCTTCGTGTTGGGGAACGTCGCATGGGAAACAAAAAGTTTCCTACGCACACACAAACCTATCCATGGTGATGAGCATCTACGAGAGGGAGAGTGGATCTACGTACCCTTGTAGATCGCTAAGCAGGAAGCGTTAAGAAACGCGGTTGGTGTAGTCAAACTTCTTCGCGATCCAAATCGCCGAGCGTCCCGCGATCCAATCACGAACCGTCCCGCGAACACATCATGATCCGTCCCGTGAACTCATCACTCCGTCTCACGATCTTGATCACGATCTGTCCCGCGAACTCATCACGATCCGTTCCGTGATCACATCACGAACCGTCTCGCGATCTCGATCACGGTCCTTCCGATCTTGCGCCGAACGGACGACACCTCCGCGTTCAGCACACGTGCAGCTTGATGACGATCTCCACCATCTCGATCCAGCGAGAGGAGGTGGAGAGGAGAGAGAGTTCACCGGCAGCGTGACGGTGCTCCGGTGATGGTGGTGGAGCAATTCCGGCAGGGCTTTGCCTAAGCGCTGGAGAAAACCGATCTAGAGGAGAAACTATGCACCGGTGTAACGGGTAGCACGTGGCCGGAAATTCTGTCCAAAAACCACCCAATCCACTAGTATATATAGGAGGAGAGGAGAGGAGAGGCAGCCAAGGCCTTTGGGTCGGCCGAAATAGGAGGTGGGAAGCAATCCTACTTCACCTCCAATCCTAGTTGGAGTAGGATTGCCTCCTATTGGCTGATTCTCCACTTTTTGCTTTAGGACTTTCTCTCCTGCGCCATGGGCCTTTGTGGCTGTTTTCCCAGCCCACTAAGGGCTGGTTATTATTCTCCCACAGCCCATGGACCTCTTGGGGTCGAAATACCCCTCCCGGAGGCCTCCCGATACACTACCGGCACTCCCGGTGAGCCCGAAACTTTTCCGGAAACCAAACGGGGACTTCCTATATATGAATCTTTACCTCCGGACCATTCCGGAGCTCCTCGCGACGTCCGGGATCTCATCCGGGACTCCGAACAAACTTCGGTCACCACCATACATAACTCGACACTACCGAAACGTCACCGAACCTTAATTGTGCAGACCCTGCGGGTTCGAGAACTATGTAGACATGACCGAGACACCTCTATAGTCAATAACCAATGGCGGGACCTGGACGCCCACATTGGTTCCTACATATTCTACGAAGATCTTTATCGATCGAACCTCTATGTCAAGGATTCAGTTAATCCCGTATAACGTTCCCTTTGTTCTTCGGTATGTTACTTGCCCGAGATTCGATCGTCGGTATCTCCATACCTAGTTCAACCTCGTTACTGGCAAGTCTCTTTACTCGTTCCGTAATACAAGATCACGTGACTAACACTTAGCCACATTGCTTGCAAGGCTTGTTGTGATGTTGTATTACCGAGTGGGCCCTGAGATACCTCTCCGTCACACGGAGTAACAAATCCCAGTCTCGATCCATGCCAACTCAACAGACACCATCGGAGATACCTGTAGAGCACCTTTATAGTCACCCAATTACGTTGCGACGTTTGATACACATAAGGCACTCCTCCGATATCCGTGAGTTGCATGATCTCATGGTCATAGGAACATATACTTGACATGCAGAAAACAGTAGCAGTGAACTGACACGATCATATGCTATGTTTGTAGTTTGGGTCTTATCCATCACATCATTCTCCTAATGATGTGATCCCGTTATTAAATGACATCTCATGTCCATGGCTAGGAAACCTTAACCATCCTTTGATCAACGAGCTAGTCCATTAGAGGCATACTAGGGACATGGTTTTGTCTATGTAACCACACATGCATTTAAGTCTCCGATCAATACAATTATAGCATGGATAATAAACGATTATCATGAACAAGGAAATATGATAATAACTAATTTATTATTGCCTCTAGGGCATATTTCCAACAGTCTCCCACTTGCACTAGAGTCAATAATCTAGTTCACATCACCATGTGATTCGCATTGTTATGAATCTAACACCCAATGAGTTCTGGGGCTCGATCATGCTTTGCATGTGAGAGAGGTCTTATAGTCAACGGGTCTGCGATATTCAGATCCGTGTGTACTTTGCAAATCTCTATGTCAAACCGTAAAAACTGCTACCACACTCCACTTGGTACTATTTCCAAATGGCTGCTCCACTATACATATCCAGATTGCTACTACGAGTCATCCGGATTAGTGTTAAAGCTTGTATCGACGTAACTCCTTACGACAAACTCTTTATGACCTCCATAATCGAGAAACATCTCCTCAGTCTCTTAGTTACTGAGGATAATCTTGACCGCTGTCCAGTGATCCACTCCTGGTTCACTCTTGTACCCCCTGACGGACTCATGGCAAGGCACACACAGGTGCGGTACACAACATGGCATAATATAGAGCCTATGGCTAAGGCATAGGGGACGACGTTCGTCCTTTCTCTTTCTTCTGCCGTTGTCGAGCTTTGAGTCTCACTCAACTTTCACACCTTACAAATCAGGCGAGAACTCTTTCTCTGACTGATCCATTTTGAACTCTTTCAAAATCTTGTCAAGGTATGCACTCATTGAAAGTCTCCTCGAGCATCTTGATCTATCTCCATAGATTTTGATGCTCAACAATTAGGTAGCTTCATCCAGGTCTTCCTTTGAAAATCACTTTCCAAATGACCGTTTTATGCTTTCCAGAAACTCTACATTATTTCTGATCAACAATATGTCATCCACATATACTTATCAGAAATTCTATAGTGCTCCCACTCACTTTATTGCAAATACAAGTTTCTCGTAAACTTTGTATAAACATCAAAACTTTGATCACCTCATCAAAGTGTATATTCCAACTCCGAGATGCTTGCTTCAGTCCATGGAAGGATCACCGAAGCTTGCACACCTTTTAGCATCCTTAGGCCTGACAAAACCTTCTGGTTGTATCACATACAACCTTTCCTCAAGTAAACCGTTAAGGAAACAATGTTTTGACATCCATCTGCCAGATTTCATAATTGAAAACACAGCAACTGCTAACATAATTCCAACAGACTTTAGCACCACTACGAGTGAGAAAGTCTCATCGTAGTCAACTCCTTGAACTTGTCACAAACATCTTTGCAACAAGTCGAGCTTTACAAATAGTGACATTCACCATCAGTGTCTGTCTTCATTTTAAAGATCCATTTGTACTCAACGACCTGCTGTCCAACGAGCAAGTCTACCAAAGTCTACACTTGGTTTTCATACATGGATCCTATCTCGGATTTCATGGCCTCTAACCATTTGTCGGAATCCGGGCCCATCAACGCTTCTCCATAGCTCGTAGGTTCATCGTTGTCCAACAACATGATCTCCAAGACAGAGTTGTCATACCACTTAGGAGCAGTACACATCCTTGTCGACCTACGAAGTTCGATAGTAACTTGATCCTGAAGCTTCATGATCATCATCATTAACTTCCTCTTCAACTAACGTAGGCTTCACAGAAACATCTTTCTACGCTGCGCTACTCTCTGGTTGAACAAAGGTTTAACAACCTCATCAAGTTCTATCTTCCTCCCACTCAATTCTTTCGAGAGAAACATTTCCTCGAGAAAGGATCCATTTAAGCAACAAACACTTTGCACTAGGATCTGAGATTGAAGGTTCACCCAACTGATCTCAGGGTATTCTATGAAGATGCAATTTGTCCGCCTTGTGTTCGACCTCATTAGGTGAAAACATTTTCCACACAAGTGTCACATCCCCAAATATTAAGAAATGACAGCTTAGGTTTCTATCAAACCATAATTCACATGGTGTCATCTCAACGGATTTAGATGGTGTCCTATTTAAAGTGAATGTAGTTGTCTCTAATGCATAACCCCAAAATTATAGTAGTAAAACGACAAGAGACATCATAGCACGCACCATGTCCAATAGAGCATAACTATGATGTTCGCACACACCATCACACTATGGTGTTCCAGGTGGCGTTTAGTTGTGAAACAACTTTCACATTGTCTTAAGTTGTATGCCAAACTCGTGACTCAGATATTCATCTCCACGATCATATCGCAGTCATTTTTATCTTCTTGTCACGATGATCTTTAAACTTCACTCTGAATTTGCTTGAACCTTTCAAACGATCCAGACTTGTGTTTCATTAAGTAAATATACACTATATCTACTCAAATCATCAGTGAAGGTAAGAAAATAACGATATCCACTGCACGCTACAAGACTCACTAGATTGCATACATCAAGATGTATCATTTCCAATGAATCACTTGCCCGCTCCATCCAACGGGGTCCTTTAGTCATCATGCCCAAGAGGCATGGTTTGCATGTCTCAACCGATTCGAAATCGAATGAGTCCAAATATCCATCAGCATGGAGTTTCTTCATGCGCTTTATACCAATATGACATTTAGCGGCAGTGCCACAAGTATGTGGTACTATCATTATTAACTTTGTATCTTTTGACATCAATGTTATGAACATGTGTAATACTACGATCAAGATTTCAACAAACCATTCTCACTGGGTGCATGACCATTGAAGGTATTATTCATGTAAACAGAATAACCATTATTCTCTAACTTAAATGATTAACCGTATTGCAATAAACATGATCTAATCATGTTCATGCTCAACGCAAAACACCAAATAACATTTATTTAGGTTCGTCACTAATCCTGAAGGTAGAGAGAGCGTGCGATGTTGATCACATCAACCTTGGAAACACTTCCAACACATATCGTCACCTCACCCTTAGCTAGTTCTCCGTTTATTCCGTAGCTTTTATTTCGAGTTACTAACATTTAGCAACCGAACCGGTATCCAATACCCAGGTGCTACTACGAGTACTAGCAAAGTACACATTAGTAACTCGTATATCAAATATACTTCTATCAATGTTGCCAGCCTTCTTATCTACCAAGTATCTAGGGTTGTTCCGCTTCAGCGACCGCTCACCTCATAACAGAAGCACTTAGTCTCGGGTTTGAGTTCAACTTTGGGTTGCTTCACTGGAGCAGCAACTGACTTGCTATCCATGAAGTTTCCCTCCTTGCTCTTGCCCTTCTCGAAACTAGTGGTTTGATTAACCATCAACACTTGACGCTCCTTCTTGATTTCTAGCTTCGCGGTGTCAAACATCGCGAACAGCTCAGGGATCAACATTTCTTTCCCTGGCATTTTATAGTTCATCACCAAGTTCTAGTAGCTTAGTGACAGTGACTTGGAGAACTACATCAATCACTATCTTATCTGGAAGATCAACTCCCACTCGATTCAAGCGATTGTAGTACCCAGACAGTCTGAGCACATGCTCAACGATTGAACTATTCTCTTTCATCTTGCAAGCAAAGAATCTCATTGGAGATCCTATATCTCGCAACTCGGGCACGAGCCTGAGATCACAATCTCAGCTCTTAGAACATCTCATATGTTCCGTGACGTTCAAAACGTTTCAGAGCCTCAATTCTAAGCCGTAATGCATGACACACTAAACTATCAAGTAGTCATCGAAACGTGCCTGTCAGATGTTCACATCATCTACAGACGACGCTAGATGGGGTGGCGCACCGAGCGGTGCATTAAGGACATAAGCCTTCTGTGCAACAATGAGGACAATCCTCAGATCACGGACCCAGTCCGCAATTTTTCTACCAACATCTTTCAATTCTATTTCTCTAGGAACATATAAAAATACAAGGGAGCTACAGCACGAGCTAGTAATCTACAACATAATTTGCAAAGACACTTTGACTATGTTCATGATAATGAGTTCAATTAGTCATATTACTTAAGAACTCCCACTCAAATTGACATCCCTCGGGTCATTCGAGTGATACATGATCCAAATTCACCAACTCAAGTCCGATCATCATGTGAGTTAAGGTGGCTTCAATGGTGAACATCATTATGTTGATCATATCCACTATATGACTCATGCTCGACCTTTCGGTCTCTTGTGTTCCGAGGCCATGTCTGTACATGCTAGGCTCGTCAAGTTTAACCCGAGTGTTCTGTGCGTGCAAATCTGCCTTGCACCCGTTGTATGTGAACGTAGAGTCTATCACACCCGATCATCACGTGGTGTCTCAACACGACGAACTTTCGCAACGGTGCACACTCGGGGAGAACACAGTTCATCTTGAAATTCAAGTGAGGGATCACCTTATAATGCTACCGCCGTACTTAGCAAAACAAGGTGCATAAAAGGATTAACATCTCATGCAATTCATAAGTGACATGATATGGCCATGAACTTGTGTTTAAGATCTCCATCTTCGAAACACCGGCATGATCTCCATCGTCACCGGCACAACACCATGATGTCCATCATCTTGATCCCATCAATGTGTTGCCATTGGGGTTGTGGCGCCAACCCGGCTTCTACTTCTATTGCTACCGCCTAGCGATAAAGTAAAGCATTACATAGCGCTTAATGATTAACACGCAGGTCATACAATAATTAAAGACAACCCTATGGCTCCTGCCGGTTGCCGTACTCAACGACATGCAAGTCGTGAAATTCTATACATCACATGATCATCTCATACATCACATATATCTCATCATGTAATTGGCCATATCCCATCACAACATACCCTGCAAAAACAAGTTAGACGTCCTCTAATTGTTGTTGCATGTTTTACGTGGCTGCTACGGGTATCTAGCAAGAACGATTCTCACCTATGCATAACCCACAACGGTGATACATAGATTGCTTTTCAACCTTCTCAAGGACCGCCTTTGTCGGATCCGATCCAACTAAAGTGAGAGAAACTGTCACCGCAAGCCATCTAAGCAACAAGTTGCGTCGAGGGAACCGGTCTCTCGTAAGCATACGAGTAATGTTGCTCCGGGCCGCTTCATCTCACAATCCCGCTGAACCAAAATCCTACCAAGGGAGGAAGCAATCCAAGCATCAACGCCCACAAACCTTTTGTGTTCTTCTCGAGATCTCATCGAACCATCAACCTAGCTCATGATGCCACTGTTGGGGAACGTCGCATGGGAAACAAAAAATTTCCTACGCACACGCAAACCTATCCATGGTGATGAGCATCTACAAGAGGGAGAGTGGATCTACGTACCCTTGTAGATCGCTAAGCGGGAAGCGTTAAGAAACACAGTTGGTGTAGTCGAACTTCTTCGCGATCCAAATCGCCGAGCGTCCCGCGATCCAATCAAGAACCGTCCCGTGAACACATCATGATCCGTCCCGCGAACTCATCACGATCCGTCTCACAATCTTGATCATGATCTGTCCCGCGAACTCATCACGATCCGTTCCGTGATGACATCACGAACCGTCTCGCGATCTCGATCACGGTCCTTCCGATCTAGCGCCGAACGGACGGCACCTCTGCGTTCAGCACACGTGCAGCTTGATGATGATCTCCACCGTCTCGATCCAGCAAGAGGAGGTGGAGAGGAGAGAGAGTTCACCGGCAGCGTCACGACGCTCCGGTGATGGTTGTGGAGCAATTCCGGCAGGGCTTCGCCTAAGCGCTGCAGAAAACCGATCTAGAGGAGAAACTATGCACCGGTGTAACAGGTAGCACGTGGCCGGAAATTCTGCCCAAAAACTACCCAATACACTAGTATATATATAGGAGGAGAGGAGAGGAGAGGCAGCCAAGGCCTTTGGGTCGGCCGAAATAGGAGGTGGGAAGCAATCCTACTTCACCTCCAATCCTAGTTGGAGTAGGATTGCCTCCTATTGGCTGATTTTCCACTTTTTGCTTTAGGACTTTCTCTCCTGTGCCATGGGCCTTTGTGGATGTTTTCCCAGCCCACTAAGGGCTGGTTATTATTCTCCCACAGCCCATGGACCTCTTGGGGTCGAAATACCCCTCCCGGAGGCCTCCCGGTACACTACCGGCACTCCCGGTACACTACCAGTGAGCCCGAAACTTTTCCAGAAACCAAACTGGGACTTCCTATATATGAATCTTTACCTCCGGACCATTCCGGAGCTCCTCGTGACGTCCGGGATCTCATCCGGGACTCCGAACAAACTTCGGTCACCACCATACATAACTCTACACTACTGAAACGTCACCGAACCTTAAGTGTGCAGACCCTGCGGGTTCGAGAACTATGTAGACATGACCGAGACACCTCTACAGTCAATAACCAATGGTGGGACCTGGACATCCACATTGGTTCCTACATATTCTACGAAGATCTTTATCGATCGAACCTCTATGTCAAGGATTCAGTTAATCCCGTATAACGTTCCCTTTGTTCTTCGGTATGTTACTTGCCCGAGATTCGATCGTCGGTATCTCCATACCTAGTTCAACCTCGTTACTGGCAAGTCTCTTTACTCGTTCCGTAATACAAGATCCCGTGACTAACACTTAGCCACATTGCTTGCAAGGCTTGTTGTGATGTTGTATTACCGAGTGGGCCCTAAGATACCTCTCCGTCACACGGAGTAACAAATCCCAGTCTCGATCCATGCCAACTCAACAGACACCATCGGAGATACCTGTAGAGCACCTTTATAGTCACCCAGTTACGTTGCGACGTTTGATACACACAAGGCACTCCTCCGATATCCGTGAGTTGCATGATCTCATGGTCATAGGAACATATACTTGACATGCAGAAAACAGTAGCAATAAACTGACACGATCATATGCTATGTTTGTAGTTTGGGTCTTATCCATCACATCATTCTCCTAATGATGTGATCCCGTTATTAAATGACATCTCATGTCCATGGCTAGGAAACCTTAACCATCCTTTGATCAACGAGCTAGACCATTAGAGGCATACTAGGGACATGGTTTTGTCTATGTATCCACACATGCATTTAAGTCTCCGATCAATACAATTATAGCATGGATAATAGACGATTATCATGAACAAGGAAATATGATAATAACTAATTTATTATTGCCTGTGGGGCATATTTCCAACACTTCGATCGGGCAACAACAACGATTGTGCATTGTTTCCTTGTTGGAGGCGTTGCTTACGGAGAACCTCTTCTGTATGCCGGGTGCTGTCTTTGGTGGTGGTTAGAGTGTTGTTGTTGCTAGTGACTAATTACCGTGGCCGACTTTTTTCTTCTTTTCTTTTGATTTTATTTCGTGGCTATGTGTATCCTTCATGTCTTTGGACATCTTGTTGATACACAGGTCGTGTGTAATTGGTATCTTCGCGATATTACTATATTCCTTTCTCGAAAAAATGTGAGGTGTCCACCATGTATAATTGATGGGCAGGGCCCACACGTCCGTCGGGAGGTCATCAGTTGATATTCATGTCATCGCTCTGGCTCGTCGCTAGAGGAGCCAAGCCCGACTATTTAAACTGGATGACAAGCCTCAACCCTAGTCGTCCTCATATCATCCCCCCTCCCTGTGCACATCTCATTCCTCTCTGACCTCGCCATCTACCAGTAGCCAAGGTCTGCACCAAATAACCTACAACAAAATTCTAACCCCGGAGCGTCGGGCGAACATGCAGGTATGACACACCACTCACATATTGGTCAACCTACCTCCAAACTGTCCCGGGGAGGAGGAAAGGGAGGAAGAGGAAGAGGCGGTGTCGGAGTAGGAGAAGGCGGAGGAGTCAGACATGAAGATGGAAGAGTTGAAGGCACAAGAGGAAGAGAAGGAGGAGGTCAAGGCGGATCCGGGGATAGAGTATGACGAATTTAGCATGGAGGATCGATGCACTCGTGGAGTTCGAGCTCACGCAAGCGGACAAGACGATGGGGTAACATGCCATCCTCGAGTCCATCCAGGACGAGCTGGAGGTGGCACTATACTGCCACTTCATACATGACATGGAAATGAAACATGTGCATCTCTTCGTGAAGAGGAGGACGAGGAGGATGTCAGTGTCTCAATTGATAGCAATGGTGCATGCAGCAAACCCACTGCCATGGCAGGAAAGGCCAAACGTGCTACCATCACAACAAAAACCCAAACTGCTGCTAGCGGATCGAGCTGGGCTGGTAGGGAGGCAAACCAGTCAAGGGGAGAATCGTGTCATTAACATGCCAACGAGGATCAAACACCCCAACCGCAAGTTTATGGGCCCAGAGTGGGATAGCACTACTTAAAGACTAGGTTATCAAGGGAAAAGGACACCCGGGGATCACGGCAACAACAACGGCGCGACACCTTTCCACTTTATCCTTTCTTCTTTCTTCTTTCTTCTTTTGCAAGTGTATCAGAAATAGAGCGAACCACCTACCCCATTGTGGTTGTAATACGTTCTTGTGTGCGAGATCAATATCGGTAACCTAACAAAGGAGGTGCCAACATTTTGTCCGATTGCCAATGACCACGACGCCGGCGGCTCCTGCAAGGAGGTCATCGACATATCCGATGATGATCAACTAATTTGCTATTTTTTGGATGTGCACGTAGATGAAATGTTACATTGCATGTAGTAGTATGGAAATTTGGCTTTCGTAGTGAGGACTATAGTTGTAATGGCTAAGATGTGAGGGGTGTTCAGGCACTATCCACGGACGCACTCTAACGCGTCCGTGGACATATAAGGGCCCACATTTGTGAACTATAGTTGCATTTTCTCCCTCGAGTCTCCCCATCTTGACGGTGTTATTGTAGGATCAAAAGTATGTCTAGATGAGGGGGGTGCTTAGATTACTTGACCAAATTAGAACTTATCCTTTTCCCAATTTTAGTTGTAGATAAGTTTTTGCAATTTTACCAAGTCAAACAACACCCTACACATGCAAGTCTAAGAGTTGAGCGGTGAAAAATAGATACATTCCATATGTATGTAAAGTAGGGATTGAAGAAATCAAACACAATGAAGACACATGTTTTTGTTATGGTTCCGATAGGTGCTGCTATCGTACGTCCACGTTGATGGAGACTTCAACCCATGAAGGGTAACGGCTGCGCAAGTCCACGGAGGGCTCCACCAGCAAAGGGTCCACGAAGAAGTAACCTTGTCTATGCCATCATGGTTACGTGCACGAAGTACTAACCTCCCCCGGGGTAGATCTTCACGAAGTAGGCGATCTCCTTGCCCTTAAAACATTATTGGTTCAACTCCACATGATTTGGAGACTTCCAAGCGACACCTAATCAATCTAGGAGACACCACTCTCAAAAATTTAATAGATTGTGTGTTGATGATGAATTCCTTGCTCTTGTGCTTCAAAAGATAGTCTCATCAACACTCAATGACTCTCACACATAATTTGGCTTGGTGGAAGTTAAGGATTGTGTGAAAAGCAATTTGGCAAGGCTAGATATCAAGGATCTTATGGTTGGAATGGAATCTCTTGATCTCAACACATGTAGGTGGTTCTCTCTCATAAAATGAATGGTGGAATTGTAATTTCGTTCTGATGGCTCTCTCTAAGAGTAGGTGGTGGTGGAGTGGTATTTATATCCTTCGCAAAAAATCCAACCATTACAACTTTTATGCACAACTCGGTGGCACTGTAGGACCGAAATTATGTCTAGAGGGGGGGTGATTAGACTACTTGACCACCTTGGTTCACTCCACAACATGAAGTATGGGTAGATCTTCACGAAGTAGGTGATCTCCTTGCCCTTACAAACTTCTTGGTTCACTCCACAACATGAAGTAGGAGGCTCCCAAGCGACACCTAACCAATCTAGGAGGCACCACCCTCCAAAAGGTAATAGGCTCGGTAATGACGATGAACTCCTTGCTCTTGTGCTTCAAGATGATAGACTCCTCAGCACCCAATCACTCTCTCACAGATTTGGCATGGTGGAATAGATGGGATTGGTGGAAAGCTACTTGGGGAGGCTAGAGATCAAGATCCATATGATTGGAGTGGAAGATCTTGACCTCAACACAAGGGTAGGTGGTTCTCTCTCAGAAAATCTGATAGGATAGGTAGGAATAGTTCTGAGTGCTTCTCATTCGAGTAGGTGGTGGTGAAGGGGTATATATAGGCATCCCCAAAAATCCAACCGTTACACACAAAATGACTAACTCGGTGACATCGATGTGTTAATCTCGATGGTACCGAAGTGACCAAAAGGTGGCAACTTTTGAATCTCGGTGAGACCGATATAGGAAAGTCAGGTTGCACCGATAAGGTGACCAACGGTCAAATTTCCAATCTCGGTGACGCCGATCCAACGTTCTCGGTGGGACCGAAAATGTGAATTTGCATAACAGAAAGTTGGCAACCTAAACTCGGTGGCACCGATATGGAATCGGTTGCACCGAAGTGGCTAGGGTTTGGCAGAGTCTGTCTAGGTTCTGGAATCGGTGGCACCGGTATGGGAAAGTTGGTTGCATCAATTTTGAGTGTTAGGTATAGAACAGACTTTGGTGGGAGAGTTTGTGGATGTTTTTGGCGACTATCACTTGTGCACGTTTGAGCATATTGTTCACCAACAAAACCTTACCCCCTTTTAATAGTATTGGCTTTCCTATGGACTCAAAGTGATTTCTCACAAATATAAAATGTAGAGTCCTCTTGCTTGAAGCTTGGCCAACCTATTTCCTTGCATCTTGGGGTATGTTCACAATCTCCTTTTGCCAATCCTATCATTGAACATTTCCTGAAATATACTTGGTGGAAACATTGGTTCAATGACTTATATGTTGTTATTAATTACCAAAACCACCAAGGGAGAAAATGTGCTTTCAATCTCCCCCTTTTTGGTAATTGATGACAACATATAGATCAAAGCTTCGACATATGATAAAATCAATGAATATAATCGTCACTTTGAGAGGTATGTGATAAGCGAGAGCTCCCCCTAAATTTGTGCATTATTTTGAATTTGTGTTTGAATGCAAATGCACAATGATTAGGTATATGGGGCACTCCTTCCATGTCACATACAACTTGGTGATGTGCGAGAATAATTAGAATGAATAACAACGCACAACACAATCAAGCAAAGGTGAATGATCATCTCATAAGCATTAAGATGATAGGAAATAGTTTCATCACACATAACAACGTATGATCACACATAAACACAAAAGTATCTCACGTCAAACCAAAAGAACCATTTTTTTTGAAAAGCAACAAACACCAAAACGCTCTCTCGCTCGAAGCCTAAAGATCTATATACACTTCTCCCTCTTTGGCAACAAGTTACCAAAAACTTCAAAGGTATACATCTAATCGTTCTTGGGATGGTCTCCTCCGGTTCTTGATGAAGAAGTCAAGATAACAGCGTTGGCGAAGATCTCTGCAGATGTCGTGGATGGAGTTGGAGTGACAGCTGGAGGAACTGGAGTAGATGGAGCAGGAGCTGTGCGGACAGTAGAAGGAGCTGATGAAGAGGGCCTCAAGTCTGGTGCAGGCACTGTGGCTGATCTAGTCTGAGTGGTGAACTGAGTGCCCGGCCTTAGAGGTGATTCATCCTCCTCCTCCTCATCATCGTCATCATATGAAGTAGAAGAGACCCGAGGGATGTGCACGGAGTCAACTTCCTTCTGAAGCTCTGTGACTGTTTTAGTCACCTTGTCCACCTTATCATTAAGGGTCTTGATCCTAGTTTCAAAGATCCTGACAAGACTGTTCTGGTTGTCCAGAATCCCCTTAATGTCCTTCTGCATGCCCTGAATTGATGATATCAACAGATCCATTTGCTCATTCCTGGATCGAGGGGCTTGAGCACTAGTGGCTCTAACTGCCTCTGCTTCTGCCTGAGCTGCAGCTGAAGTGGGATCATCAGCATCCATCACCACAACATTGTCCTCGAGATCTGGCTGTAGGGGTAAATGAGGATGATCTAGAGCAAAGATGTGCTTCTCCAATTTTGAATTGATAAGCATCTGGATGTAGGGTGCATAACAGCAAGAGCGCTTCTGGTCAGCATCAACCCTCTTGATTGTCTCAACAATCAAATTCATGACTTTGATCCTGGTGTGTCTGTCAAGGTGGATCAACATATTGATGTTGTGGCCTCGGATCATCTTGTCATCTCTTGACCTTGGCATCAAAGTATGCCTCAGAATGGTGTTCATTGTGCGGAGGCCATCCTGAAGAAAGTAGATAGATCCTAGCCTGTGAGACTTCACATTGGCAGCAGGGATCTCCTTATACATATTTTCCATAACATTGTGGCTCACCTTTGATTCTGAGTATACATCCACATCACCATCCTGTGCTTCAGGAACTCCTAAGATAGCAACCCATTCTTCAATAGTTGTTGATTCATACCTTGCACCTTCAGTCATCCATACAATTCTACCATCTCCATAGAAATGTGCAGTGGAGTAGAATTGCATGATCATCTCATCATTCCAAGCTGTGAATTCTCAGCCAACAAACTCATCCAAATCTATGCAATGGAAATTGTCTTGGACACTTGGAAAGTAGTCCTCATTCTCCTTGATGAATTTCCAATCAACATATCGCATATCACTCACAACTGGACTCTTGTCAAAGAGCACGGTCTCATAGAAATCTTGTTGCTCCTTGGTATAAAATCTGTAGTCCACAGCTGTCTTCTTCCTCTGGGCATATGGATCTATAGCTCTCCAAGCTCTCAATCTTGAATCCTTCCTCTTCTTCATATCCTCAGCTAGTGGGTAGCTGGCATTGTGTACTGGAAGATGTGGTCTGAGCTTCATCAAAGTTGTCAAGTCATCATCCTCTTCAGCTCTAGAAGCAGCACCTTTGTTCTTCTCAGAAGCTGGAATATGCCTGGATGTCCTCTTAGGCTTCTCAGCAGCAGCCTTCTTGGATGTGCTAGACTTTGGCATAGCATTAGCCATGAGCTTCTTGGCCTTCTTCTTGGGAGGAGCCTTTGTAGCTGGCTCATCTTCCTCTTCCTCAACAGCAGCACCAGTTGCTTCCTCTAGATCTTCATACATGGAAGTAGGTCTGCCAGTCACATGAATAATCCTCTTCCTGGACTTTTTCTCCCCTGCCTTCTTAGGCATAGCTTTCTTGGGGACCTCAACTGAAATAGTCGCTCTGGCAGTCTCATGAGCCTTGAAGGTAGAGGCACGTGCATAGATCTTGCTGACAACCCTCCTAGAAGAAGTGGCTTCAGTAGCAGACTTCTTAGCAGCTTTCTCTTGCTTCTTAGCAAGAATCTCCTCAGGGATGAATTCTGAATCCTCTTCATCTGAATTCAGCTTCTTTCTGGTCCTTGTAGCAGCTTTGGGCAACCCATGGGAGCTGAGGGTGCCTGGATCTGAAAATGAACTGGGCTCTGGGCTTGTGCCTGAACTGTTGGAAATATGCCCTAGAGGCAATAATAAAATGGTTATTATTGTATTTCCTTGTTCATGATAATTGTCTATTCTTCATGCTATAATTGTGTTAACCGGAAACCGTAATACATGTGTGAATACATAGACCACAACATGTCCCTAGTGAGCCTCTAGTTGACTAGCTTGTTGACCAATAGATGGTCACGGTTTCATGACCATGGACATTGGATGTCGTTGATAACGGGATCACATCATTAGGAGAATGATGTGATGAACAAGACCCAATCCTAAGCATAGCACAAGATTGTGTAGTTCGTCTGCTAAAGCTTTTCAATGTCAAGTATCGTTTCCTTAGACCATGAGATTGTGCAACTCCCGGATACCGTAGGAATGCTTTGGGTGTGCCAAACGTCACAACGTAACTGGGTGGATATAAAGGTGCACTACGGGTATCTCCGAAAGTGTCTGTTGGGTTGGCACGAATCGAGGCTGGGATTTGTCACTCCGTGTGACAGAGAGGTATCTCTGGGCCCACTCGGTAACACATCATCATACTGAGCTCAATGTGACTAAGGAGTTAGCCATGGGATGATGTATTACGGAACGAGTAAAGAGACTTGCCGGTAACGAGATTGAACAAGGTATGGAGATACCGACGATCGAATCTCGGGCAAGTATCATACCGATAGACAAAGGGAATTGTATACGGGATTGATTGAATCCCCGACATCGTGGTTCATCCGATGAGATGGAGAATGTGGGAGCCAACATGGGTATCCAGATTCCATTGTTGGTTATTGACCGGAGAGGTGTCTCGGTCATGTCTACGTGTCTCCCGAACCCGTAGGGTCTACACACTTAAGGTTCGATGACACTAGGGTTATAGGGAAATGGTATACGTGATTACCGAAGGTTGTTCGGAGTCCCGGATGAGATCCCGGATGTCACGAGGAGCTCCGAAATGGTCCGTAGGTAAAGATTGATATATAGGAAGTCCAGTTTTGGTCACCGGAAAGTTTTCGGGCTCATCGGTACTGTACCGGGAGTGCCGGGAGGGTGCCGGAGGACCCCGGGAGGGGTGTGACGACCATAGGACTTTGTGGGCCCTTAGAGGAGGTGTGCCAGCCCTTTTTGGGATGGCCAATACCTTCTAGAAAGGCCCATGCGGCTGGGATAAAGAGATAAAGGGCAAAAGGATTTAAAAGGAGGAGATCCACCTCCCTTGTGGGAGGTGGACTCTCCCCCTAGTTCGGCCGAACCTCTCCTCTTTGGAGGAGGGGCAAAGGCAGCCCTCCCTCTCCCTCCTCCTATATATACTTGAGGTTTTGGCCTTTTGAGAATAGATATGAACTCTCTCTCTCATGGTGAAGCCCTACCTCTCTTCTTCCTCCTCCGCAACGCTTAGGCAAAGCCCTGTCGGAATACGTTGCCACTCCACCACCACCACGCCGTCGTGCTGCTGTTGGAGCTCTTCCCCAACCTCTCGTTCCTCCTTGCTGGATCAAGGCGTAGGAGACATCACCGGGCTGCACGTGTGTTGAACGCGGAGGCGCCGTTGTTCGGCGCTTAGATCGGAATCCACCGCGATCTGAATCGCTGCGAGTACGACTCCACCAACCGCGTTCTTGTAACGCTTCCGCTTAGCGATCTTCAAAGGTATGAAGATGCAATCTCTCCCCACTCGTTGTTGGTTTCTCCATAGATAGATCTTGGTGACACGTAGGAAAATTTTGATTTACTACTACATCTCGCAACATGAACTCATGTTTGCACCCTGCTCTGACATGTTTTGACTGTCCTCTGCATCTGACATACTGACCCTGTGAATGGAATATAGATGAGTAGAAGTAGATGAGTCATCACAAAATTATCAGCTGTTTTGTTTTGAAATTTTGAACAAAGGATTTTCAAGGTTTTGCATTCTGTCAGAAACAAATCGGTAAGACCAAAGCAAAAGTTTCGGTGACACCGAGACTGACTGTCCCTCTTAACAGAAACTTGGCACCCTTTTCGGTGAGACCGAAAAGGAGTGCTCGGTTTCACCGAGACAGTTCTCAGCACACAAAAATGAAAATCGGTGGTATCGATTTTCTTGATTCGGTTCTACCGAGTTGCGTCGGGCGGAAGGCAAAACCCTAGAAATCAATGGTTCGCTAGCCTATGGGGATTTCTTGTGGATAGGAATAAGTGCAATGAGCGGCTTATAGAGAAAATCAAGTCCAATGCGCAAGAATCAGAAGCAAGAGCACAAGGGAGGTCGAATCCGTACCCTAACTTGGTGCGGATCCGCTACGGCGGCAATGATGGAGCAGATTTCGTCGACGGCGGCGATTCCCAGCGGCGGAGGAGCGTAGGAAGACAAGGGCGACGACCAGGGGTCTCGAGGCGGCAGCTTAGGGTTCTGAGGCGCGACGTTTGAAGATAGAATTTCAAAGTGTCAGGGTCCACAGCATATGTGTTGGAAATATGCCCTAGAGGCAATAATAAAATGGTTATTATTGTATTTCCTTGTTCATGATAATTATCTATTGTTCATGCTATAATTGTGTTAACCGGAAACCGTAATACATGTGTGAATACATAGACCACAACATGTCCCTAGTGAGCCTCTAGTTGACTAGCTCGTTGATCAATAGATGGTCACGGTTTCATGACCATGTACATTGGATGTCGTTGATAACGGGATCACATCATTAGGAGAATGATGTGATGGACAAGACCCAATCCTAAGCATAGCACAAGATTGTGTAGTTCGTCTGCTAAAGCTTTTCAATGTCAAGTATCGTTTCCTTAGACCATGAGATTGTGCAACTCCCGGATACCGTAGGAATGCTTTGGGTATGCCAAACGTCACAACATAACTGGGTGGCTATAAAGGTACACTACGGGTATCTCCGAAAGTGTCTGTTGGGTTGGCACGAATCGAGACTGGGATTTGTCACTCCGTGTGACGAAGAGGTATCTCTGGGCCCACTCGGTAAGATATCATCATAATGAGCTCAATGTGACTAAGGAGTTAGCCACGGGATGATGTATTACGGAACGAGTAAAGAGACTTGCCGGTAACGAGATTGAACAAGGTATAGACATACCGACGATCGAATCTCGGGCAAGTATCATACTGATAGACAAAGGGAATTGTATACGGGATTGACTGAATCCCCGACATCGTGGTTCATCCGATGAGATCATGGTGGAGCATGTGGGAGCCAGCATGGGTATCCAGATCCCGCTATTGGTTATTGACCGGAGAGGTGTCTCGGTCATGTCTACGTGTCTCCCGAACCCGTAGGGTCTACACACTTAAGGTTCGATGACGCTAGGGTTATAGGGAAATGGTATACGTGATTACCGAAGGTTGTTCGGAGTCCCGGATGAGATCCGGACGTCATGAGGAGCTCCGAAATGGTCCAAAGGTAAAGATTGATATATAGGAAGTCCAGTTTTGGTCACCGGAAAGTTTTCGGGCTCATCGGTAGTGTACCGGGAGGGTGCCGAAGGACCCCCGGGAGGGGTGTGATGACCATAGGACTTCGTGGGCCCTTAGAGGAGGTGTGCCAGTCCTTTTTGGGCTGTCCAAGACCTTCTAGAAAGGCCCATGCGGCTGGAGATCAAGAGATAGGGCAAAGGAGTTTGAAAAGGAGAAGATCCACCTCCCTTGTGGGAGGTGGACTCTCCCCCTAGTTCGGCCGAAGCCCTCCTCTTTGGAGGAGGGGCCAAGGCAGCCCTCCCTCTCCCTCCTCCTATATATACTTGAGGTTTTGGCCTTTTGGGAATAGATCTGATCTCTCTCTCTCTCTCTCACGGCGAAGCCCTACCTCTCTTCTTCCTCCTCCGCAGCGCTTAGGCGAAGCCCTGCCGGAATACCTTGCTACTCCACCACCACCACGCCGTCGTGCTGCTGTTGGAGCTCTTCCCCAACCTCTCCTTCCTCCTTGCTGGATCAAGGCGTAGGAGACGTCACCGGGCTATACGTGTGTTGAACGCAGAGGCGCCGTTGTTCGGCGCTAAGATCGGAGTCCACCGCGATCTGAATCGCTACGAGTACGACTCCACCAACCGCATTCTTGTAACACTTCCGCTTAGCGATATACAAAGGTATGAAGATGCAATCTCTCCCCACTCGTTGCTGGTTTCTCCATAGATAGATCTTGGTGATACGTAGGAAACTTTTGATTTACTACTACGTCTCCCAACAGTGGCATCATGAGCTAGGTCTATGCGTAGAATCTATGCACGAGTAGAACACAAAGCAGTTGTGGGCGTCGATCTTGTTAATTTGCTTACCACTACTAGTCTTATCTTGATTCAGCGGTATTGTGGGATGAAGCAGCCTGGGCCGACTTTACACGTACACTTACGTGAGACTGGTTCCACCGCCTGACATGCACTTGTTGCATAAGGTGGCTAGCGGGTGTCTGTCTCTCCCACCTTAGTCGGATTGGATTCGATGAAAGGGGTCCTTATGAAGGGTAAATAGCAATTGACATATCACATTGTGGTTTTGGCGTAGGTAAGAAACGTTCTTGGTAGAAACCTATAGCAGCCACGAAAAACTTGCAACTACAAATTAGAGGACGTCTAACTTGTTTTTGCAGCATATGCCTTGTGATGTGATATGGCCAAAGAATGTGATGTGATGCATTGTGATGTATGAGATTGATCATGTTCTTGTAATAGGATTCATGACTTGCATGTCGATGAGTATGACAACCGGCAGGAGCCATAGGAGTTGTCTTATTTTATTGTATGACCTGCGTGTCAATCATAAACGCCATGTAATTACTTTAATTTATTGCTAAACGTTAGCCATAGTAGTAGAAGTAATAGTTGGCGAGACAACTTCATGAAGACACAATGATGGAGATCATGATGATGGAGATCATGGTGTCGTTCCGGTGACAGTGATGATCATGGTGCCCCGAAGATGGAGATCAAAGGAGCAAGATGATATTGGCCATATCATGTTACTATATTGATTGCATGTGATGTTTATCATGTTTACATCTTATTTGCTTAGAACGACGGTAGTAAATAAGATGATCTCTCAATAAAATTTCAAGAAATGTGTTCACCCTAACTATGCACCGTTGCTAAGGATCGTTGTTCTGAAGCACCACGTGATGATCGGGTGTGATAGGTTCTAACGTTCGCATACAACGGGTGTAAGCCAGATTTACACACGCAAAACACTTAGGTTGACTTGAAGAGCCTAGCATGTACAGACATGGCCTCGGAACACGGAAGACCGAAAGGTCGAACATGAGTTGTACAGAAGATACGATCAACATGGAGATGTTCACCATGGATGACTAGTCCGTCTCACGTGATGATCGGACACGGGCTAGTTGACATGGATCATGTGTCACTTGGATGACTAGAGAGATGTCTATCTAAGTGGGAGTTCATTAAATAATTTGATTATGTGAACTTAATTATCATGAACTTAGTCTAAAATTGTCTTTACAATCTATATTGTAGATCCAATGGCCAACGCTAATGCCAACCTCGACTTCAACGCGTTCCTAGAGAAAACCAAGCTGAAAGATGATGGAAGCAACTATGCGGACTGGGTCCGTAGCTTGAGGATCATCCTCATAGCTTCCAAAATATTGTATGTCCTTGATGCACCACTAGGTGACGCACCCGTTCTCCCAGCAGAGCAAGACGTTGCGAACGCTTGGCATTCACGCTGCAATGATTACTCCCTTGTTAAGTGCGACATGCTTTATAGTTTAGAACCGGGGCTCCAAAAGCGTTTTGAGCAACACGGGGCATATGAGATGTTCCAAGAGCTGAAACTGGTTTTCCAAGCTCATGCCCGGGTCGAGAGATATGACCTCTCCGACAAGTTCTTCAGCTGCAAGATGGAGGAGAGCAGTTCTGTCAGTGAGCACATCCTCAAGATGTCTGGGCTACACAACCGCTTGACTCAGCTGGGAGTTAATCTCCCGGATGACTCGGTCATTGACAGAATCCTCCAGTCGCTTCCACCTAGCTACAAGAGCTTTGTGATGAACTACAACATGCAAGGGATGGAGAAGTCCATTCCTGAGTTGTACTCGATGCTGAAATCAGCGGAGGTCGAGATCAAAAAGGAGCATCAAGTGTTGATGGTGAGTAAGACCACTAGTGTCAAGAAAGGCAAGGGTAAGAAGAACTTCAAGAAGGACGACAAAGCTGTTGCCGCGCCCGGTAAGCAAGTTGCTGGGAAGAAGAAGAACAAGAATGGACCCTAGCCTAAGACTGAGTGTTTTTATTGCAAGGGTACCGGTCACTGGAAGCGGAACTGCCCCAAGTACTTAGCGGATAAGAAGGACGGCAACATTAAAGGTATATGTGATGTACTTGTTATTGATGTGTACCTAACCAGCGCTCGTAGTAGCTCCTGGGTATTTGATACCGGTGTAGTTGCTCACATTTGTAACTCCAAACAGGAGTTGCGGAATAAGCGGAGGCTGGCAAAGGACGAGGTGACGATGCGCGTCGAGAATGGTTCCAAGGTCGATGTGATCGCCGTCGGCACGCTACCTCTACATCTACCTTCGGGATTAGTGTTAAACCTTAATAATTGTTATTTAGTACCAGCTTTGAGCAAGAACATTGTATCTGGATCTCGCTTGATGCGAGATGGCTACTCATTTAAATCTGAGAATAATGGTTGTTCTATTTATATGAGAGAAATTTTTTATGGTCATGCCCCGCTGGTCAATGGTTTATTTTTGATGAATCTCGAACGTGATATTACACATGTCCATAGTGTGAGTACCAAAAAGTGTAAGGTTGATAACGATAGTCCCACTTACATGTGGCACTACCGCCTTGGTCATATTGGTGTCAAACGCATGAAGAAGCTCCATGCTGATGGACTTTTGGAGTCGCTTGATTTCGAATCATTTGACACATGCGAACCATGCCTCATGGGCAAGATGACCAAGACTCCGTTCTCCGGAACAATGGAGCGAGCAACTGACTTGTTGGAGATAATACATACCGATGTATGCGGTCCAATGAGCGTCGAGGCTCGCGGTGGCTACCGTTATGTTCTCACCCTCACTGATGACTTGAGCAGATATGGGTATGTCTACCTAATGAAACACAAGTCTAAAACCTTTGAAAGGTTCAAGGAATTTCAGAGTGAGGTAGAGAATCAACGTGACAAGAAAATAAAGTGCCTACGATCTGATCGTGGCGGAGAATATTTAAGTCACGAGTTTGGCACGCACCTAAGGAAATGTGGAATTGTTTCACAACTCATGCCGCCTGGCACACCTCAGCGGAATGTGTGTCTGAACGTCGTAATCGCACTCTATTGGATATGGTGCGATCTATGATGTCTCTTACCTACTTACCGCTACCATTTTGGGGATATGCATTAGAGACTGCTGCATTCACTTTAAACAGGGCACCGTCAAAATCCGTTGAGACGACATCGTATGAATTTTGGTTTGGAAAGAAAGCTAAGCTGTCGTTTTTAAAAGTTTGGGGATGCGATGCTTATGTGAAGAAACTTCAACCTGAGAAGCTCGAACCCAAAGCGGAAAAATGCATCTTCATATGATATCCCAAAGAGACTATTGGGTATACCTTCTACCTCATATCCGAAGGCAAAGTCTTTGTTGCTAAGAATGGATCCTTTCTCGAGAAAGAGTTTCTCTCGAAAGAAGTAAGTGGGAGGAAAATAGAACTTGATGAGGTTATTGTACCTCCGTTCAAACCGGAGAGTAGCGCAGCACAGGAAGTTGTTTCTTTGGAGCCTACACCGGCTAGAGAGGAAGTTAATGATAATGATCATGAAACTTCACATCAAGTTACTATTGAACATCGAAGGTCCACTAGGACACGTTCCACACCAGAGTGGTACGGCAACCCTGTCCTGGAGATCATGTTGTTAGACAACAGTGAACCTTCGAACTATGAAGAAGCGATGGCAGGCCCGGATTCCAACAAATGGCTTGAAGCCATGAAATCCGAGATAGGATCCATGTATGAGAACAAAGTGTGGACTTTGGTGGACTTGCCTGATGATAAGCGAGCCATTGAAAATAAATGGATCTTTAAGAAGAAGACTGATGCGGATGGTAATGTGACCATCTATAAGGCTCGGCTTGTCCCTAAGGGTTATCGACAAGTTCAAGAAGTTGACTACGATGAGACATTCTCACCTGTAGAGATGCTAAAGTCTGTCCGAATCATGTTAGCAATTGCCGCATTTTATGATTGTGAGATCTGGCAAATGGACATCAAAACGGCATTCCTTAATGGCTTCCTTAAGGAAGAACTGTATATGATGCAGACAGAAGGTTTTGTCGATCCTAAAGATGCTAACAAAGTATGCAAGCTCCAGCGCTCCATCTATGGGCTGGTGCAAGCATCTCGGAGTTGGAACATTCGCTTTAATGAGGTGATTAAAGCGTTTGGGTTTGTACAGGATTATGGAGAACCCTGTATTTACAAGAAAGTGAGTGGGAGCTCCATAGCATTTCTCATATTATATGTGGATGACAACTGATAATGGGAAATGATATAGAACTTTTGGAAAGTGTAAAGGCCTACTTGAATAAATGTTTTTCAATGAAGGACCTTGGAGAAGCTGCTTACATATTAGGTATTAAGATCTATAGAGATAGATCGAGACGCCTCATAGGACTTTCACAAAGCACATACCTTGAAAAGATATTGAAGAAGTTCAATATGGATCAGTCCAAGAAGGTGTTCTTGCCTGTGTTACAGGGTGTGAGATTGAGTACGACTCAATGCCCGACCACGGCAAAGGATAGATAAGAGATGAGTGTCATCCCCTATGCTTCAGCCATAGGCTCTATTATGTATGCCATGTTGTGTACCAGACCTGATGTGAACCTTGCCATAAGTTTGGTAGGGAGGTACCAAAGTGATCTCGGAGCGGAACACTGGACAGCGGTCAAGAATATCCTGAAGTACCTAAAAAGGACAAAGGACATGTTTCTCATATATGGAGGTGCCGAAGAGCTCGTCGTAAAGGGTTACGTCGATGCTAGCTTTGACACAGATCCGGACAACTCCAAGTCGCAAACCGGATACGTGTACATTTTGAACGGAGGGGCAGTCAGCTGGTGCAGCAGCAAGCAAAGCGTCGTGGCGGCATCTACATGTGAAGCGGAGTACATAACTGCTTCAGAAGCAGCAAAGGAAGGAGTCTGGATGAAGGAGTTCATCACCGACCTAGGAGTAATTCCAAGTGCGTCGGTCCCGATGACTCTATTCTGTGACAACACTGGAGCTATTGCCCTTGCGAAGGAGGCCAGGTTTCACAAGAAGACAAGACACATCAAGCGCCGCTTCAACTCCATCTGTGATTACATTCAGGAGGGATTTATAGATATTTGTAAAGTGCATATGGATCTAAATGTCGCAGATCCGTTAAATAAACCTCTCTCACGAGCAAAACATGATCAACACCAGAATGCTATGGGTGTTCGATTCATCACAATGTAACTAGATTATTGACTCTAGTGCAAGTGGGAGACTGTTGAAAATATGCCCTAGAGGCAATAATAAAATGGTTATTATTGTATTTCCTTGTTCATGATAATTATCTATTGTTCATGCTATAATTTTGTTAACCGGAAACCGTAATACATGTGTGAATACATAGACCACAACATGTCCCTAGTGAGCCTCTAGTTGACTAGCTCGTTGATCAATAGATGGTCACGGTTTCATGACCATGGACATTGGATGTCGTTGATAACGGGATCACATCATTAGGAGAATGATGTGATGGACAAGACCCAATCCTAAGCATAGCACAAGATCGTGTAGTTCGTCTGCTAAAGCTTTTCAATGTCATCATTAGTGAATCATCACTAGTGGAATCAATAGGACTACTAGAAGCAACATCATTGGGTTTAGCATTTTTATTGTTGCTACTAGATGAAGAACCTTTCTTGCCTTTGTTACTAGATTGCTTAGTTTTAACTTGAGGCATGAAAGTAGACAAAAGTAGTCGTTTGGCCAGATAAGATGAAGTCTTCTTTCGGAGATTGTCATTGATAGCTTTGAAAAACTCATGCTCTTGCTCCAAGTTGAGCTTCTCGAAGCGTAGCTTCTCATGAGTTCTCACAAGCTCTCTATGATCTTCGAGAGTAGATTCATGAGCTAACTTAACAGTGTTTAGTTCTTTAGTTAGTTGTTCTATTTTCATCTTATCATCATCAAATGACTCATCTTGACTAGCATGAGAATTATCAAGTTCATTTTGATCAATATTACTAGTTTTATCACAAAGCAAGTCATCATCACAAAGTAAATCATCTTCATCACTATCAAAATCAAGATACTCGGGGTGTGATACCTTGGGGCCTTTAGCCATGAAGCAACTTCCACTCCCTTCGTTTGGTGAATCAAATAGATCGTAGGAGTTGGTAGTCACTAGAGCAATTCCGGCAACACCATCATTTTGACTATAGTCGAAGTCGGAGTGATAACTTCTCTCAGAGTTGTTGTCGAAGTTGGAGCCGGAAACCCATTCACCAACATGAGCTTGATGTTTTCTTCTTGTGTAGCTCTTGGTGTACTTGTCCTTCTTCTCCGAATCTCTACTTCTCCTTGAGTGTCTTCGTTCATAACGATCATCTCTACTCCTTCTCTCTCTTTGTGGTGATTCATTCCTTGAGCTTCGTCTTTGAGGCGACTCTTCTCTTCTTTTGTAGGGAGCCGTGCACTCATTTGAGTAGTGTCCGGGCTTCCCACAATTGTAGCAATTGCGGTCACGACTTGACGAACGCTTCTCTTCATATCTTGAGTTGGAGTTTCTTTCTTTGCCTCTATTCTTGTAGAACTTGTTGAATTTCTTGACCATGAGGCTTATCTCTTGATTGGTGACAAGGTTGTTGCTTGAAGTTATGGGAGCATCACTTGTGGCTTTGTATGCACCGCTAGACTTGTGATGAAGTTCTTCCTTATCTTTGAGTGTCATCTCATGAGCAACAATCCTTCCAATGACTTCCGTAGGCTTGAGATCTTTGTAGTTTGGCATCATTTGGATCAATGTGCACACGATGTCGTACCTCTCATCCAAAGCTCTAAGTATCTTCTTGATGATGAATTTGTCGGTCATTTGTTCGCTTCCTAAGCCGACAATCTCATTTGTGATGAGAGCTAGCCTAGAGTACATCTCTACGACTCCTTCACCATCCTTAATCTTGAACTTGTCAAGCTGACCTTGAAGAACATCTAACTTGGATTCTCTCACAGACTCGGTTCCTTCGTGCATATCAACCAACGTATCCCAAATCTCTTTTGCATTCTCAAGACGGCTGATTTTGTTGAATTCTTCGGGGCATAAGCAGTTGAAGAGAATGTCGCATGCTTGGGCATTGAGTTGCAACATCTTCAACTCATCCGCGGTCGCTTCACGATCCGGTTCCCGTCCATCCGCAAAGAACTCACCTTGCAAGCCAACACGAACAACAGCCCAAACGGCAGGGTTATGACCAAGAATGTGCATTTTCATTTTGTGCTTCCAACTAGCAAAATTACTGCCATCAAAGTACGGACCTCTACGATGATAACTTCCCTCACTAGACGCCATACTCTCCTAGGTTGTGACACCCAAGCAATGTAGACCAAAGCTCTGATACCACTTGTAGGACCGAAAGTACGTCTAGAGGGGAGGTGATTAGACTACTTGACCAATTAAAAGTTTTGCCTATACCAAGTTTTAGGGTTGACAGTTTTTAGCATTTCATGGCAAGTCAAGTACACCCTACACATTCAAGTCTAAGAGTATATAGCAGGGAAAAGTAACAACAAGCATGTATAGAAGGGATAGGGTAGGAAGATCAAACGCAGTTGTAGACACGATAATTTTTCCCGTGGTTCCGATAGGTGGCACTATCGTACATCCATGTTTATGGAGTCTTCAACCCATGGAGGGTAACGGTCGCGAGATTCCACGGAGGTCTCCACCCAAAAGGGTCCACGAAGTAGCAACCTTGACTATTCCATAACGGCTTCCGTCCACGAAGGACTAGCCTCACTATGGGTAGATCTTCACGAAGTAGGCGATCTCCTTGCCCTTACAAACTTCTTGGTTCACTCCACAACATGAAGTAGGAGGCTCCCAAGCGACACCTAACCAATCTAGGAGGCACCACCCTCCAAAAGGTATTAGGCTCGGTAATGACGATGAACTCCTTGCTCTTGTGCTTCAAGATGATAGACTCCTCAGCACCCAATGACTCTCTCACGGATTTGGCATGGTGGAAGAGATGGGATTGGTGGAAAGCTACTTGGGGAGGCTAGAGATCAAGATCCATATGATTGGAGTGGAAGATCTTGACCTCAACACAAGGGTAGGTGGTTCTCTCTCAGAAAATCTGATAGGATAGGTATGGAATAGTTCTGAGTGCTTCTCATTCGAGTAGGTGGTGGTGAAGGGGTATATATAGGCATCCCAAAAATCCAACCTTTACACAAAAAATGACCAACTCGGTGACACCGATGTGTTAATCTCGGTGGTACCGAAGTGACCAAAAGGTGGCAACTTTTGAATCTTGGTGAGACCGATATAGGAAACTCGGTTGCACCGATAAGGTGACCAACGGTCAGATTTCCAATCTCGGTGACGCCGTTCCAACATTCTCGGTGGGACCGAAAATGTGAATTTGCGTAACAGAAAGTTGGCAACCTAAACTCGATGGCACCGGTATGGAATCGGTTGCACCGAAGTGGCTAGGGTTTGGCAGAGTCTGTCTAGCTTTCGGAATCGGTGGCACCGGTATGGGAAAGTTGGTTGCACCGATTTTGATTGTTAGGTATAGAACAGACTTTGGTGGGAGAGTTTGTGGATGTTTTTGGCGACTATCACTTGTGCACGTTTGAGCATATTGTTCACCAACAAAAACCTTACCCCCTTTTAATAGTATTGGCTTTTCTATGGACTCAAAGTGATTTCTCACAAATATAAAATGTAGAGTCCTCTTGCTTGAAGCTTGGCCAACCTATTTCCTTGCATCTTGGGGTATGTCCACAATCTCCTTTTGCCAATCCTATCATTGAACATTTCCTAAAATATACTTGGTGGAAACATTAGTTTAATGACTTATATGTTGTTATTAATTACCAAAACCACCAAGGGAGCAAATGTGCTTTCAGGCACCGACATAAAACCTTGATGGGACCGATTAGTGTAAAAAGTTCTAGCTTTTGGCTTTTCGATGGGATCGAACGAATCCCCTTGGTGGTGTCGATTCTTGATGGCTTAAGTAGTATACACGTTTCGGCAATTTCAATCAATTCAACTCGGAGCTTCTGAAGTTAACTCAACAGATTATAGAAACTTGGCCACTACACTTTGGTGGGACCGAAAGCCATCCTGGTGTCACCGATTTTCTAGGCTCTAGCTTATGGCTCTGTCTTGGGTAATCGATGGGTCCGGATAGGAATGGATCGATGGAACCGAGTTGACTTTTAGGGTTTTGGACAAAATGGATTGAGAAGGTGGTTGAGGGTATTTGGTGGGCTGCACATCTCTAAGCACTTGCGCAACTGAGTCAATTGAGTTAGCAACGAAACCTCATCCCCTCTTAATAGTATTGGTCGTCCTATGGACCCAATATGATCAAAGATCACTCAATATAAAATACAAAGTGCTGATATTTTTGTAAATGTGTTTTCTTTTCATCATGAGGGGTCCACAATCACACATCCTAACCATGCCAACATTGAACTTTTCCTCAAATCATCTTGAGTAGTCATTAGTTCAGTGAGATATATGTTGTGATTAATTACCAAAACCACAAAGGGATAGGATGCACTTTCAATTGTCTATGGTGACGTCGATGGCTCGCTGACGTATTTTCTTTTCGAGCATTCTAGCCAATGAGGTTTTGGTCTGCAAGGTTTGTTGGTGAAGCGCCAACTTTTCTTTGCAGATTGGTCCTATAGCTTCGTCTTCGTCATGTCGGTGCGCCCTCCGGTGCTGGCATGCATCTCACGCGGAGTTATCCATTGAATTTAAGTGATGATAATTTGTTTTCCCAGGTGTTGGGTCGGCAAGACTAGTCTTGATGACATTTTGTTTGTGATCAACAACGACATGCTGGCTTCAACAATGAAGCAACACTCGATGGCGCACCATGGATCTGTTCAGGAGGATGACAAACTGATGCAGCAATGAAGCGTCATGTGATGACGCACCATCGACCCGTTAAGGAGGATGAAGACTGTCGATCCAGAGACTTTGATGTAACTTGTTTATTTTTCAAGGATGTTCGTACTTTTGATTTGATAATAAATTTGAGTGTTTTTTGAAAGATTTCTCATTTTAATTAAGGGAAGAATATTTTAAACCTTTAACTTGTAGAGCTTAGCTAAACTGAACCCCCAACTCCGAATCCCGGTCTTTGGCACTCTAAACTTATCAATCCTGGTCTAAATCAAACCATGAAATTGTTTTTCACGTAAAAATATATATCCGGAAATGGGATATTTTGCTACTTTCGCTAACTCACTTGACCCACATGGAAAGTACCCTTTTGAGCACGAGCTCAAATGCACCCGCATGAACAGTGAAATCCAAAAAAAAAATCAAAAAATTTATGATTATTTTTTTGCGATAAACTTTGATTTTTTTTAAGTGCTTGCAAATTTTTATCATGAGATCACGTTCGTTTAAGGAGTGGCAAAAACAAGCAAAATTAGTGTTTCAAAATGCTTTCAAAAGTAGCATTTTCAGAGCATTATTTTTGTTTTTTTGGCAGGCCTTCCTCGGATGTGATCTCGTGATGAAAATTTACAAGCACTTAGAACATTTGTCAAAGTTCATAAAAAAATCAGAATTTTTCGACATATTTTGATTTTTTTTCTTTTTATTTTACTGTTCATACATGTGCATTTGAGCTGGAGCTCAGATACTCCTCGTCCGAACCACATGTCATATTTATTTTCCACCCCTAGTCTTGTGCGGACCGCTCAGTTACTGTTTCTTTTGTATTCGTGCCACTTGCATAGCGAATTTAAGCTGGTTTCAGTATTTCTTTTTTCCGCACTCGTGCCAAATAACTCTTTTTTGTTCTCTTTTAATTTTTCATATCGCAATTTCTATTATCATTTTATATCCCTTTTTGTTTCATTAATTTAATATTTCCTTAGGCATTTTTATTTACTTATTTATTTCCTGTCCTTCTTTCTTTTTTACTTTTTCTTTTCTCTATTTTATTTTCAGATTTGTTTTTCAAACATTGTGTATCTACTTTGATGTATATTTTTGAATATACATTGAGCATATTACAATGCAAGGTCAGTCTCTTAAATATATGTTGAACATTTTTCAACTTCATAAAACTTTTTAAAAATTCATGAACATCTTTCAAACTTGCGAGTGTTTTTAAAAAATGATGAAAACTAATTCAATTTCACAAATATTTTTTGACTTCGCCAACATGTTTTGAGTTTGTGATATTTGTTCAACTTCGCAAAAGATTTTTAAACTCATGAATATTGTTTTCAAATTCATGAACACTTTTATAAATTGCAAACATTTTTCAAGTTCATGAACTTTGTTTTTGATTTGTGATCTTGTTTCAAATTCATGAACAATTTTTAGTATTAAAAATATTTTTTGAGTCCACGAACATTTTTCCAAACTCCTAAAGTTTTTTATTATTTAAGAATATTGATTAATTCCGATTTTTTTTCTGATTTGCGATTTTTTTCAATGTCATGCTTAATTTTCCAAATTTGTAAAAAAAATTGTGACTATTTTACAGTCTGGCCGGCCCATCAAAGGAGCGACCTGATCGATGTAAGTCCAGGATCGTTGATTTTCCGGTGCAGCAAACAGCTCAGGTTCACCAGAATTGATAAGTGTAGGGTGACAACGACCGGGATTCGAAGTTGATGGTTTGATTTGACGATAAGCTCTACAAGTTTAGGTTTTAAATGGTTTTTTTCTTAATTAACTGTAAGTACTTTCTTTCTCTACGATATCTGAAGTCCCGTCGCAACTGACACTGCGCATAGAAATGGAAGTCAAAGAAAAGGGGTAGATGCGCACCCTGGACCCACATGTCAGCGGGCGTAGGGTACGAAAGGGAGGTAGGCTTGCCTTACACGTATCACGGCGCTCACCTTTCTCCCTCCCTCACCCGACTTGACTCGTCGCCGGCTTTCCCCGCCCAGATCTCGCTTTTCCCCAACCCCCACCTAACCGCCGGCGGCCGCCATGATGGCCGCCGAGTCCCCGGCGACGGAGAACCACCCCGCCGACGAACACCTCGAGACCGTCGCCCTCGATTCCTCATCTGTTGCATCGGCCGCTGCTTCTACCGACCCACTGCTCCACCCTCCTCCCTCCCCCTCGTCGCCCTCCGCTCGCGCCGTGGCCGCGAACGGCGACCCATTCGTTGACGAGAACGGCGAGGACGACTCCCCGCCGATCCTCCCCACCCCCGACGCCCCGGTCGTCTCCCGCGAGCCGCCACCGGAGTCCTACCAGTACCAGATCACCGTTTCCGACCCGAAGAAGCACGACGAGTCTGCCACCGGAGCGGCGGGCGTCATCCCTGGCTCCGGCAGCTACTTCTCCTACCTCGTCACTACCCGGACCCCCGACGGCAGCGAGTTCCGCGTGCGGCGGCGCTTCCGCGACGTGGTGGCCCTCGCCGACCGCCTCGCGGCCACCCACCGCGGCCTCTTCGTCCCGGCGCGGCCCGACAAGAGCATCGTGGAAGGGCAGGTCATGCAGCGGCATGAATTCGTGAACCAGCGCTGCGCCGCGGTCCAGCGCTACCTCTGCCGCATCGCCGCGCACCCCACCGTCGCCCGGAGCGATGACTTCCATACCTTCCTCACTGATCCTAGCGGCATCCCCACCTCCGAGGGTGAGTCGCCCAGGTTCAACCCCTCGATTACTGCTGCCTCGCCGACGGCTGTTACCACACCAACGACGCCCACAAAGGGCGGGAGAGACTTCTTTGGCATGTTCAAGGACCTGAAGCAGACGGTCGCGAATGGGTTGATGGCGGTGAGGCCGCCTCCAGTGGAGGAGGAGACTGATGCAAAGTTCCTCTTCCACAAGGCCAAGCTCGAGCAATTGGAGCAGCAACTCGCAGCGACATCTCAGCAGGTAGCCGTGTGTGTTGTTGGCTGGTTTATTAGATCACTCATGTTACTCTCATTCTGGTTACTCTTATGCATAATTAGTGTAGTTTTGACAGATGCACATGATGAATGAAGGGATTAAATTATGCGTGCTTGTTAAGTACATGTACTACATTTGCATTTTGCAACTTGATCAAGAAATTGATATCGCATCAAGTTTCTGGTACTATGCAGCATTGTACAAAAGAACACCTGCTAAGTCTATTCTTCTACATAATTTGTAGGCAGAGGCGCTTGTTAAAGCTCATGAGGATTTTAGAACAACTACAGCTCACTTGGGAATGACATTCGTTAAGCTGGCGAAATTTGAAAAGGACCAATCTACATGTAGTTCTCAGAGAACTCGAGCTGTTAATATTAACAATTTTGCAAATGCTGTTGTCAAAGTCAGCAGGTCTCAGACAAAACTGGATGCTGAAATTGTGAAGCATCTGGTATGCGGAAAGTTGGAATGAGAGAAACATTTTCTTTGATATAGAACTTCTTGATTATTTTGTTTCTTGATCTATAACGGTGTTTCTGCTTTTACAGGACACTATCCATAAATACCTGGAGACGATGACTTCTGTTCACAATGCATTTACTGATCGCTCTAATGCTTTGCTTCATATCCAAAGTCTATCATCAGACTTATTTGCCTTGCACAACCGGGTGGCGAAACTTGAATCTGTGTCATCAAGAGGAATAGATCAGGAGAGGACGAGGTATCAGAAGGTCGAAGAACTGAAAGAAACAATAAGAACAACAGAAGACGCAAAAAGTCATGCACGCAAAGAGTATGAGCTTATCAAGGTAAATCACCTAAACTTTTGAATTAAGAATACAATGCGCGTGTTGTACCTGATACTGGCATTCTGAGATGTGAGTTACTATTTGTTTTTAAATTGCAAAATTCAAGGCTGTTATGCTATAAGGTCAGATGACAACATTTCCTAGTTTATGGTTAATATTCTTGCAATGGTTACACAAACACAATTCTGTATTTGGGGAGGAGCAATAGCTTCACAATGCAGTTTACATCTTATTGAAAACAATCAGCCAAAATCAAAATAAAACACATTGGATCTTGGTTCCGGCAGTGAGCTTCGAGACATTACCTGGCCCTAGTTAAATGGCATGAACACCGTAAGGAACTCCATATATATGCATCGTTTGACTTTGTCAGTCAATCTGAACTAATGTTATTAATTTACCATAGTAATGTCTGAGGTGTACTATTAGCGGACACAGTGTTTACGTACACACAAAAAAAAGTCTGAGTTAAGCTCTCAGAAGTTGAAACGAATTTGTAGCTTCAATTGCTGCAGCAGGAGGATATTTGTTTTGCTTAAAATTCAGGAGTCAAGATTGTTAGTTCAGTATGGTCATGTGTGTTGTGCGAAGTATCCCGATTACATTAATCGTCAGTGAAGTAATTGAAATTTCTGTATATACCTGGATTTTATATACAGATTGACCATTAATTTTCAAGATAGATTTCCATTATTTAAATGATGGCAGTGCCGGATAATGTATATATCAGCCAAAATCTAAATAAAACACATTGGATCTTGGTTCCGGCAGTGAGCTTCAAGACAAACCTAGTATATACAGATTGACCATTAGTTTTCAAGATAGATTTCCATTATTTGAAAGATGACAGTGCTGCCGTGCTGGGTATGACTTAGATATACTAGGTTATGTATTGACCTACTGGGACAGGTTTCTCCCAGTAGGTCAGTACATAAACTTGAATGTGTAGGCTGTATTTGTCCTGTGGGATTTGTTTTGTGTTGACAATATTGGAGAGTCTTTAAGCCTGTTGTTCAACCCAGGTAGTATCTATTTGAGGTGACTGAGAAAGATTGCGAGGCACGTCTTTCTATGTAATAGCACACTCTCTTTCAAGTCAAGTAAAGTGCCCATCCATATTTTTCTTTTCTTTTTTTCTTTTTGGCGCGGGAAGTGCTGCACCATCTGTATGTTATCAAACCACATGTTAGAATTTGGGTAATACTAGGTATGGCTATGCTGTTGATTTTAAATTCCCATTTTGTTGTTTGGCATGGACTATTTGGGTTTTCTCTGAAATAAGCTTCTCTAATGTAGGAAAACAACATGAATGAAATTAAGAGATTCAATAAAGAGATACGCCGGGATTTGGTGGAGATGATGAAAGGCTTTGTAACAAGTCAGGTATAAATTTCAAACTTCAATTCTGAATTATTCTTTTGGTTGCCGGTTGCACGATCCTTTGGACTTTTGAATGCAGAATCAAAATATAATACATCAGTTAGAGTATCTGTCTACCATATTAACTATTGCTATTTGCTTTAGATATATCTTCATAGCCCCATTATTTTTAAATTCAGTATCTGATATTTAATCCAAAATGTTACCCAATACCATTACATAGTATTGCACAGTTTAAATCAGAAGTTAGTAATGATGCCTACTGCGGCTACTGCCCAGTTGCTCGCTTTTCTGCAGAAGTGCAAAACAAGCACTTGGAAATTGGTATGTAGTGACCATGGTTGCATGAATTTTGCGCTGCACAACTTTGTATTTGTATCCATGCAGCAGAAGTGAGTTGTCGGTCCAGTTGATGTTTGCAGTCTCACCTTTCTTATCTTGCGTTGTTATATTGACCTAAGGGCATGTGAAGCGTGTTCCTTTTTCATGTTTCTGCTGCATGGTTACCTAGAGCTTGAGCACCACATAAAGAAACACTTTCCAGGCTTGCAGAAAGTAGAAACCATATCGACCTAGCGACCGCTAGGGGGTCCTGTAGCGCTATTAGTTTCTACATGGTATTGACTATAAATGATATGGTATAATTGTTATTTGTTGTGTTTATTTCTCTAGAGCAAAGTAAAGGATAAACTCTGATTAAGATGAGCAAACAAATGTCCATATGTCAAACACTGTATGCTTCATGGTAATCTGGTAGTTATGTGAAAATCTACACTGTGTATGACATCGTTTTGGAAGACATAATTTGTTATGTATGTATGGATTGGGAAGTAGTGTTTGATAGGATACTATAGATAACATCTGAAATGTATTTTGGTCCACCGGAGCGCATTGTCAGTCAATGTCTGTTGCCTTTTTGGCCAAGAAAAGTTCATCGCGCATGGAACTATTTTAGCTTTGCAACACCGCCAATGAATAATTTTCTAAAGTCCGCCTCAGGCAACCTAGATGGCGTTGTATGAAATTCAAAATTATATAATACCAGCAGGTTCATACAGTTTACTGGTGGGACACCGTTTTGTCTTCAACACTTAGGAGTTCTCTACAACTCTTTGAAAATAAGCAGTACATTTCCTTTTCTTCTTTTTGCGAAGAAAATAAACAGTACCAATAAATTTAATCATTGCAAAAGCTAACTGCATCGACATCCTTGTATTTTGTCAATGTGCAGGTTGCTCAGTCAGAGAATATTGCTAGTATATGGGCAAAGTTAGCAGAAGATACAAAAGGGTACGCAGAGAGGCGCAGCTGAAGTAGGATGTAAATATAGGTGTGAATTTTGAGCCACCCATCTGCAGCATCAACATTGGTTACCGCATTGAGATTCATGCCATCACTCGCTCGGTGATTGCGGCGATATGTGCAGATACAGTTTCCGCTCCCCAAGGGGCACCGGGTCAAGGATTTTCTTGGATGTAGCTATCTCTGGACGTGTGCCTGAAGTTTTCTCAGGAAAGAAAGAACCAACCCTCGATCGCAAAACCGACACATGTGTTTTCCCCCCAGTTTTTCCCCACCCTGGGTCTAGCTGTAACGCTGAGTTTTCTCTGTACAATTATGCGGCACTAGCTGACTGGAGTTGAGGACTTCCCTGCTTCCCGAAAGAACCATATACGTAGTACATGAGAAAGATTCTTTTCAGTCCTTGAGAGAGTTGCAGGCTTGCATTTGCTATCATATCTACTCCTTTGTTTTCTTTCATGTTTGCGCGGAAGGTGAGCCACTCGTCACCGACGAGGCTGACTGGATGTGCTCGCGGAGGCGCGAGCCAGTGGTATGTATGGTCGGCAGCTACCAGCTAGTGGTGACCTTCCTTCCTGTAGTGTAGCCATTCCTATAGTGCCGGCTCCCTGAGGTGCCACGTACCCGTTCTCAAGTTCCCGCCACAAAAAACCGGAAGAGCGAGATCGACCAATGCCACTCGCTCGCTCGACCTGCCATCAAGATTTCCACCCCGACGGACGAATTCCGCCCAAAAATCCTCTGCTGTCCCTGTCTTTGCCTTGTCTGCCAAACGATCATGGTACGATCCGCGGCGTGGTGCCTCTTTGTCCGCTACTTGCACGCAATGTCGACCAGCTTCAAACACTTCGAACGCGTGGTGGACGGGAAATGTTTCCAGCTTCTTGATTTTTACAGGGCATGCATGTCTTAGAGAGGTGAGAAGACGTACTTCTGCTGTACTACAAACAGTTGTACAGTTTGTACTGCCGTGTGCTGTACCACCAAGGGATAGCCAGCCAACGGCCACGGCCACGGCCTACTCCATCTCTTGTTGCCTCGCCCCACTCCCCCCCGGCCGCCGGCGAGGTCTCCGCCCGGGCAGAATGCTGCCCCGCGCACCATCCCGTTACCCGGGCGCCGCCAAGTTCAAACCCCTCCTCCCCGCCAAACCGCCTCTCTCTCCCTCCTCCTCCTCCTCCCGCGGAACCCTCTGCGCTGCGGCCGCCTCCCGCCGCGACTTCCTCCTGCTCGTGCCGTCCCTGGCCGCAGCGTCCACGGCCCTCCAGTACCTCCCTCTCGCGGCCTCCGCCGCGGACGATGAGAAGCCGGCCCCGCCACCACCGCCAGCTCCGGCTCCGACGCCAGCGGAGGAGCCCAACGGGGAGGCGGCACTGTCGAGGATGTACGACGCCACGGTCATCGGCGAGCCGCAGGCCGTCGGGAAGGACGCGCGCGGGAGGGTGTGGGAGAAGCTCATGGCCGCGCGGGTCGTCTACCTAGGGGAGGCCGAGCTCGTGCCCGACCGCGACGACCGGCTGCTCGAGCTCGAGATCGTCCGGAAGCTGGCCGCTCGCTGCGCGGACGCCGGGAGGACCCTCTCGCTCTCGCTCGAGGCCTTCCCCTGCGACCTCCAGGAGCAGCTCAACCAGTTCATCGATGGGAGGTTTGCTACTGCCCTCCGCCTTTTCTTTTGTTAATGGAACGAATTTCACCTGTTCCTACCGCGATAATTCATAATTCTAACCGAACTATGTGCAGTACAGGGTAGAATTTCAGAAAACATTCGCATCTCACCGAGATATCGGAAACTTTGTAAACTCTGAAAATTGTTTAGGAATTATTTCAATCAATCAGAATTCACTGAATGTTGGCAAATTTTGACCCAGTTTAAATTTGATTTGAATTAGTTTGAACCTAGTCTGAAAATTTGGGATAACAAACGTTTCAGGACCCACCGAATTTCAGAAAATCTAGTGAAATATTTAATCCTGGTTCAACTTATTTTCCTATGGCAGGACACTGAAATTATTTGTATCTGTTACCTCCTAGGTATTATGAAATATTTAATCCTGGTTCAACTTATTTTCCTATGGCAGGACACTGAAATTATTTGTATCTGTTACCTCCTAGGTATTATGAACATGTTGTAGGCTTCCGTTGAAAGTAAGCGAGTGGAGCCCTAGTTTTGTTTTCTCCTTCACCTTTCTCCTCCTAGTTTATGTGAGCGATTGTGAGTTTTGTCAGCCTTGCAATACTTCCGTGACGAACTTCTAACAGGCATATCTTTATTCAGAATTGATGGCAACAACTTAAGGTTGTACACATCTCACTGGGCACCGGAGCGCTGGCAGGAGTATGAACCTCTTTTAAACTACTGCCGTGATAATGGAATCAAGCTTATTGCATGTGGAACCCCACTTGAGGTAATTTACCATTGTCACACACATTATCCAGCAAAACTGCATCTGCATGTGCAGTGGCGGAGCGTGAACCAAATATTAGGAGGGGCCGAAATGAGTTTATATGACATAAAAAAGCCTAGGGTGATCAGAGCACTGGGGACTAGTAGAGCGATTAGGAAGGGGGGCCAAGGCTCGGGATTGTCCCCCCGACGCTCCACCACTGTGCATGTGTCCGTTTACGCGTATTTTTATGATCATAATCTTGTTCATTGGTACTTCAGACTTTCTAAGGCTGTAGACTTGAACATTGTCTTTATTCAGTATTGATTTTTACATTCCAGCTGGTGAGTTTTTTCTCTCCTTGTGTCATCTAGTGCTCTTACATGATACGTAAGGACCTATTCTACATCCTCATTGGCCCTTTTCTGTGAAGTATTCTGATATGCAGCATACTGAATACGATTGCTTAGTTTTCTCCTGGTGAAAAGTACTTAATACATTTCTTGACTAGGTGGTAAGAACTGTCCAAGCAGAAGGAATCAAAGGCCTTTCAAAAGAGCAGAGGAAGTTGTATGCTCCTCCAGCTGGCTCAGGCTTCATTTCTGGCTTTACATCCATCACAGGTCGATCATTGATCGACAAGACTTCATCCTCCCGTGTCTCTCCTTTTGGCCCTAGCTCATATCTGTCTGCACAGGCAAGAGTAGTTGATGATTATACCATGTCCCAAATAATAATGAAGGAAATTAGTACTGGAGATCCTTCAGGGATGCTCGTTGTTGTAACTGGTGCAAGCCATGTTATGTATGGGGCACGAGGAATTGGTGTTCCTGCCAGAATATCTAAAAAGATGCAAAAGAAAAAGCAAGTTGTGATCCTTCTTGATCCTGAGAGGCAAGGTATAAGGCGAGAAGGTGAAATTCCCGTAGCGGATTTATTGTGGTATTCTGCTGCCAAGCCATGCAGTCGAAATTGCTTTGACCGTGCTGAAATCGCTAGAGTTATGAATGCAGCTGGTAGGAGGCGTGAAGCTTTGCCCCAGGTTATCACTTGCTCTCTCAGCATATGTTCGGTACTCCTTTGCATTATATCTCTTACTAACTGTAACATGCTGTAAATGATGTTATTCTAGAAAACCAGCTATGAGCTCTTTAAAAAGTTGACGCGGCTAAAAAATCTTGCTATTTCAGGCAGTTATGATTTCTAATAACATCGTATTTTCTTATGTTTGAGCTAATGTAAATTTTTGCATTTATTTCGTGACAGGATATTCAGAAAGGAATAGATCGGGGTGTAGTTTCTCCTGAAATATTGCAGAACTTTTTTGACCTTGAGAAATATCCTGTCGTGGATGAATTGATTCACCGGTTCCAAGTAGGCACCTGCTTTACTCTTTCACTCCTTTCCCTTGTACTAGTTATGTATTTATGGGTTGGTGCTTGACCATACAGCTGCATACTGCTGCTTCAATAATATATTCCTTCCTTGATTATATTTGAAAAAAATCTATCAAAACTGGTTATGGACGGCTCAGTCCTGTCTGATTTCATCCAGGATCAGCCCCGCCTGGCATCCCGACAGGAAAGAGCTGCCAGAAATAATCAATATTTACTAGTGATATTATGTGAAAGATGTGAAATATATTTTGGGAAACTGAAAGTTCAAGGTTGGGTGTATAAGGGCTGGGCCAGACCTTGAGCGATCTAATGGATTCTGCTTCTTTGTAGCTATAGGAGAACTTACTGCATGTTGATGATGATGAAAATGATCATTTTGTGCAGGGTTTCCGTGAAAGGTTACTGGCAGATCCCCAATTCTTGAATAGATTAGCTATTGAAGAGGGTATATCAATAACTACAGCTGTCTTAGCACAATATGAAAAACGGAAAGGACGGTTTTTTGAAGAGATCGACTATGTCCTTACTGATACAATTAGAGGTTCTGTTGTCGACTTTTTTACAGTCTGGCTTCCTGCTCCTACTATTTCGCTCTTATCTATTGGTGATAATGGTTCTGGTGAGAGCTTGGAGCTTGTCAGAGGATTGTTAGGGTCATTACCAGATAATGCATTTCAAAAGGGTATTGTGGGCCAGAATTGGGACATTAACCAGAGATTTGCATCGGTACTAGTGGGTGGCCTGAAACTTGCTGGTGTTGGATTTGTTTCCAGTATTGGAGCTGGAGTTGCTTCGGACGTTTTGTATGCTGCTCGTCGAGTTTTGAGTCCTACAACTATCGAGGCAGAACGCCCAAGAGCTCCCATTTGGAAAGCAGCGTCTGTTTATAGTGGCTTCCTTGGAACATCAGCAAATCTGCGGTATCAGGTACTTCCTTGTCCTCTTTCTAATTTCAAATGAAGGGTTGAGAATTTAGATATATGTTATGAAGTTCTAATTCCAAAAAATGTTTCACAAGTGATGCTGTCTGATCATGTAGATATGTTTTGTCTGTCGAATTGCACATGTGAGGGCACATTATAAGAAATTTAGCAATGGTTAAAATGATCTGTAATATAGCATACTGTGAATGAATGAGTTAGTCTAAAGGCAAACTGAGGCCTTACAGCTGCAACTGGTATGCTATCAAGCAGCCTGTCCAGTGATTTACGTTGAAATAAGCACAACTTACAATTTCGCCTTCCATTTTTCACTTATTCTGTAATATCTAACATTCCTCCGATAAATATGTTAAGGTAATTGCTGGTCTGGTGGAGCATCGGCTTGGAGAGTATCTTGTGTCATACTATAATCAGCCATTTCTTGCTAATGTGCTGTCCTTTGTTGCACGGATAATCAATTCATACTTTGGAACACAGGTTTGCCACTTCTGCATTTGTATCTCTGTTGTAAGTTTTTTTCTGGTTAAGTTGTTCCCTCAAGCTGGTTGAACTAAACAAACAAATATCGGGATTTCCTTCCAAAGAAAAAAAATCGCGTGATTCAGAGAGCAGGTTAGCTATTGATGAATAGGGGCTAATTTAATCATTTTCAATCAGCATGATATGGGAGACCTCTTAAGGCTATGGTTACAACATGTGGTCTCCTCTCTCCATACAAAGCAGACCATGCCCTAGCCAGACACTTTGTATTACCATATTACTGTACATGACTACAAGATCCATAAATCTAACTTGTAAGTTATAACCTACACGTACACATTCGATACAAACTCGGTACTCAAAACATCCCATCTCGCACATACATGTGTGTCCTATACATGTGCTAAGAAAATATTGGAGGCTCCACTGGTCACACTTAACGGGTGCACGTGTGTTCACACTCCGTTTTAATAGGGCATGCCATGTCAATCCTAGGAATTATACCTAAATAATCAGTATCCATCACTAGAGCCAAAGGTTCATCCGTCAGCACGCACATTGTTGCATTGTTGAATGTCTAAATATATGTGCATGAAGAGCATATTAGTGCATGCATACAAAGCCAATTGCATCTAATACGGTCGATCCACTTTGTCCTATGGGTCGTCAAATGCTCCGCACCACAATTGGATACACTAATTCTTTTGGATCGAGCCGCTAGCCCATTCAACCACTATTCACGGTGCAGATCGCTCATCCATTGTATGAAATGATCCATCCCAACCCCTAAGTTTGTCTCTGGTAGAACCATTGCTAAACATCTCCAGGGATAGAAATAAAAATCCTACAACGGAAGGATTTATTTCTGCAGTCCACTACTCTACTACTCAGCTTCATACATACATTATGCATGATAATACATGCATTCCAGGTTTTTCTAGTCGTTACTGACAGCTACGTTTGATGCAGCAATGGATTGATCTTGCGCGATCTACAGGCATCCAAACCAGCGAGGAAGAGCCACCTTCTCCTGACACTCCCATCACATCAGAAATACCAGTGTTAGAATGTGGCACGGCAGAAGTACCAAGTACAGACGATATTAATAAGAACCAATCAGGTGAGCAGACATAGACAAAAGGCCATTGGCTGTGGGCATCCAACTCAAGGAACAGTCTCCATCTTATGTTACATCGCATACAGTACAGGCATATATAGACATAAGGTCTTCGTACAGCAAGACTGGTGAAATTTTGGAGAGCAGAGTTTTTTCTTGGAGCATTCTTTTCTTACGGCTGCAAAGGGCTTCTTTTACACACTTCTGGAGTAAATACACTAGTATTATGTACATCAACAGAGGAATGCCAGATTTTGAAACACGCACACCAATTACACACTCCCGAGTTCATCTTGGATCGGCAATAGCAAGCGATCTCGTTTGAGAAAGAGAAAGAAAGAGTCTACAAGTAGAGCTTTCACAAGAAGTTCTTGTGCGCCTTGTTTGGCAGCCAGGAGTTGTATTTGCTGAATTGAGTTGGATATACAAGTACAATTTCTACTATAATTGGAACTGGTAGAAGCTGTACCTGTATCTCCAATTTTTCGTGTTTGGTGCCGTCTGGAACTGTAAAATGAAAACGAGATTCGACTCAGTACTGTACTTGTTTATGCCACTGACAGACTACTGAGAGATGGGCACCTGCTTGCTCATCCAAATGCAGTGCAGGTATCTGCCAGGCTTCTGACCTTTCGAGATGTCATAATCGCACAATTAGTCGAATAAATCCAGCCTGCTGTTGCTATTGCCAGAGGAATCCAGTTCCAGAGTCACTTGCCATCCAACGCGGCGATACTCATCTTGTTTTTCCAAGAACCCAAATATGCTTCCTCACAGACCGATCTCTGGACCATCGAGGAACATATCCGAAGTCTAACAACCGATGCTATTTTGAGGGGCAAGTCTATCTGAAGTGCCGAAGGAGGACTGGATCCGGATTCTGTGTAAGGCTGTGGTGAATTGGCAATGCAGAGAAATGTAGTTGCAGAGTTGCACAAAATAAACACTTCAACTGCAGCTGAAATATCCATGTGGTGGTACTCTGAAGCATTTGCTACATCGGTTGCGGTCTGGCTCTTGGTCTGAACTACTCCTGGCCATGGAAAGCCCGGCCCGGATGGCCCGGCCCAACCTTGTCCACAGGCCGGGCTTGGGCCTAGATTTTTAAGTCCAATGGCTGGGCCGGGCCGGGCACGGGTTTGTGATTTTCGCCATTTGGGGAAGAGGCCCGGACCAAGGCCCGACTGGTTTTCTCTCTTCCGGGCCGGGCTTGGGCCTAAAATCCAGGCCCGACGACCAGGCGGGGCTCGAGCCTGTTTTTTTTTTGCCATGGGCTATGGTAGGCCCGGCCCGTGGCCCGGAGTATGGCCAGGTATAGTCTGAACCGTTTGACACGGTGAAGACATCCCCGCAGCACCTCAGGTTTGGATCTCCGGCGTTGAAAAACATTTCTCGCTTCGGAGAATCAAACAAGGGGAAATTTGAAACCATATTCATTATGAGAGATCATCTAGATTTCTTCTGACTCTTTAATAAAAGAGGTAAATACACCCGCAGTCTTAGAACTTGCATTCGATGGTCACTTTGGTACGCAAAGTTGTAAAATACGCGCTTATGGTCACGTAACTTGCAAAACGGTGTAAATACAGTCACTCTCGTCGTAACCAGCCGTATCCGTCGACGCCAGCGTGGCACGAGCCCGCTATTAGCGACAGAACGCTTCCAGCAAGGCGTGTGAGTGGTGACTTTGCAGAAAACCCCTCGCAGAGTTCACGCTAATCCATTCTAAATCCCCGAGGCGAGGCGTCCCCCTTCCCTGTCTGTCGATCGGCGGCGCTGGCGGAGGCGGAGTGCGCGACGGCGGTCGTCGTCGGAGGTGATGGAAGAACCGAACCGCCGACGGCCGGGGGAAGCAGCACCCACATACGGTGAGTGATCTCATACGGCTTCCTCCCCTGTTTCTTACCGAATTTCTCAGCCGCCGTGGGTAGGGTTTCCGTGGTAGGATCTTTTGCTTGTACCATTAGATTGAGATGTTCTGGCTTCGGTTCATGCGCTTGTTTGGCGTATGAGACCATGGGGCGATGGTAAAAAATCCTGCTTGTCGAATCGCCATAGGGTTTATTGGGGGGGGGGGGGGGGTTGAAGGAGGCAATCAGGAATAAGATTTTGATAGTGTGCTTTGTTAGATTGAGTTGTTGATACACTGTGGACAGTGAATGTATATAGAATTGATAGTGTGCTTTGTTCATAGATGATATTGTTGAAGTGATAGTCTGAAAATTCTGAAATTTTGGTGCAATTTTTTCACTGAATAAGCTTGCTTTGTTAATACAGATGTTAGTTGATGGATGTAGTATTGTGCATTGCAAATTGGTGCACTGATGTTACTGCATAAAGCTGCATCGTATTTAACTGAATTTGGTAGTATTTAACTGAATATGGCTGCAAGGAGCTGCTCTGTTTTTTACTGAATGTGCTTGCTCTGTTTTTTACCGAATGTGCTTCTTCTTCATTTCACAATGCAGGACTATTTGATGGCTTGTTCAGTGTTGAGATCCATCACAGTGTTTTTTTTGTGTGGAAGTGGCAGTAACATGACATACATGGATTATGTGGTTGACTGGTTTGACAATTGTGAGAGTGACACTTGGTCAATGTTGTGGATCATTGATTTTCTTGTGCAACTAGGATATGACAATCAAGTGTCCAAGACTGATGTGTATTGGTGCCAACCAGGAAAATCACTTGGTGAGGGCCTGAAGCTTATGAAATGTGATGCAGACATTGTTCTTATGATTGCTGCAACAATTGAGCACAAGAACTTGGTACTTATTGTAGACCATGGTGATACACTTCAGTCACTAACCAAAGATGATGTGTTGATACATGGAGTGCCTGATCTGCCAAAGGTTATTACTCCAACAAAACTAAGGCATGGTAAAGAAAATGTCAGCTGTTTAGAGAAAGAACCAAGTACAACAGAGAAGCTTTCAAGGCCAGTAAAGAGGTGTATGCCATTTGAAGAAGGATCTAGTTCTGGTATGACAGTTGAAGAAGAAGAGGAGCAAGAGTTTGACATTAGTGACAATGGTGAAAGCAGTGGTCCAGAGGTTGATGGAGATGATTTAGAAGCTAAGAAAGATGAGGATTTCTATGAGAGTGATTATGAAATAGCAGTAGGTGACGATGATCTGTTTGAGGCCAATGTGGACAAAGATGTCGATGATCACAGAGAGAAAGAAAATGTAGAGGACTTTGAAGGAGAACTTGCAGAATATGCACTAGAGGACAGTCATTTAAATTTGTCAAAAGAAGAGAAAGAGAAGTTGAAACACAAATCCAGCACTTTCAACCCAAGCACTGATCTGAATGCACCTATTTTCAAGCTTGGGATGGTCTTTGGAGATATGAAAGAGTTGAGGCATGCTCTCACTGCATATAGTGTTAGAAACAGAGTGAAGGTGAACAAGCCTAGAAATACTTCAAAGTTGTTAGAGGTTGTATGCAAGCCAGGTTGTACTTGGTATTTGAAGGCAGGATACGATAACGGGTCAAGTAGCATTCAAATAAAAAAGTACACTAACAACCATACATGCACCAAAGCTTGGGACCTGAAAGTTCTTACTGTACCTTTTCTTACTCAGAAGTTCAAGGAAGAATTTAGAGACAATGAGAAAATGCCTCTGAGAAAATTTTCTGAGAAAGTTGAGGCGGAATTCAACTTGGTTGCAAAGAGGATAAAGTTGGGAAGGGCAAGAAGGGCAATAGTCAAGCAAATCAGGGGAGAAGATGATAATCAGTACAAAACCCTATGGGACTATGGGCAGGAGCTTAGAAGAAGCAATCCAGGAAGTCAGTTCTTCTTGTGCACAAAGGAGGTGTTTGACAAGAAACTCAAGATAACAAAGGACCACTTCTCAACGTTATATTGGTCTTATGATGCATGTAAGAGGGGGTTTCTTAAGGCTTGTAGGCCAATCATTTTCCTTGATGGGTGCCACATTAAAACAAGATACAAGGGGAATTTGTTGACATCAATGGGAATTGACCCAAATGACTGCATATTTCCTATTGCTTTTGGCCTATGTGAAGTGGAGTCAACACACAACTGGGAATTGTTCTTAGCTTCATTGAAGAATGATCTCAACATAACCAACACTTCACCATACACACTTATGAGTGACAAGCAGAAGGTGGGCACACTTTCTTCAATGATTTGTGGGCTGTTGATGCTATTGATATTTTGCAACTTATGATATTCCTATTTTGCAGGGTTTAATAAATGCAGTTCAGAAGGTTTTTCCTGATTCAGAACACAGAAATTGTGTTAGGCATATTTACCAAAATTTTCACAAAGTCCACAAGGGTGAGCAACTAAAAAATTACTTGTGGACTATTGCAAGATCCACTAATGATATGGCCTACATGAGAAGCATGGATCAGATCAAAGAGCACAATCTTGATGCTTACAAGTGGGTTGAGAAGTTACCTCCAAAAACATGGATCAAAAATTTCTTCAACCCATTTTGCAAGTGTGACATATTGCTAAACAACATGTCTGAAGTATTCAACAAGTTTGCATTGCACTCCCACATTTCCTTCATATCATGTTAAATATGCCTTTGGTTACTAATAGATAGTGAACATATGACAATATGTGCAGTTATATATTGGATGGAAGAGAGTTACTAATTAGGTCAATGCTCGATTACATTTTCACCAAGCTCACAAATAGGATTGTTGGTAAGCAAAGGGAGTCAGAGAAGTGGACTGGAAGACTGTGCCCCAAGATCCAGAAGAAATTGGACAAATACATTGAGTGGGCAAAGAATTGCAGGATGCAAGAGTATGGTAGAGGTGTGTTCAAAGTTTTCTCTCTACAAAACTCATACATAGTAGACTTAAATATGCTAAGTTGTGAATGCAAAAGGTGGGTACTATCTGGCATCCCTTGCCATCATGCAATAGCAACTTTCAGGCATGAGAGGATTGAACCAAAGAGCATGGTTCACTCCTGCTATATAGTGGAGGAGTATAGAAAGTGCTATGGATACAACATGATGCCAATGAGAGATACTAAGCTATGGGAGAAAATGAATGGGATTGATGTATATCCACCATTGTACACAAAAGTTATGGGAAGGCCAAAAAAACAGGAAGAAAGATCCAGAAGAGAAGAAGGACAAACATGGAGTAAAGAAGGTGACCAAACATGGTGTGACTATGCATTGCTCAATATGTGGATCAGCTGATCATAACAAAAAGGGACACCACAATCATGCTGATAATACTCCAAATGAAGATGCTGCTAGGGAATCTGAAGAAGAGTATGATGATCCATCAATACTTGTTGTAATACACTTGTACTCTTATGATTAGTAAGTTCATACAGTGCTTGTCATGCTTACGCTTATGATGTACTAATTTCATACATTGCTTCTCATGTCAGAACATAATGCCACACAGGGTATACCCTGAGCTGGATCCAACACAAACACCTAATTGTATGGTGTACAAGATGCAGGAATAGGTAAATGTTTAATTCACTAATTAAGTTGTACACACTCATAAATAGTACTATGAGTGATCACACTAACTCTGTCTTAATTTGTGCAGGAGAGGTTCACATACCCACGCCCTAGGGAATTTGGCCCCTTGCCAGAGTCTAGCTTTATTGCAGCTGCTAGAGAAGCAATGCCAGAAGAGAGAGTGACAACAACAATGGCTAGGGGGAGGGTGAAGAGTCAGCAAGCAGCACCTACAAATGGAGAGGAAGCAGCTGAGACAAGTCAGCAAGCAGCAAAAAGACCCAACAAAAAACAAGCAAGAGGGGAAAGTAGTGTAGGGAGAAGAGCCACAAATGCTGCAAGAGGAGGAAGAGTTGCTGGGAGGGGAGGAAGAGATGGTGCAAGAGGAGGAAGATCTGCTGGCAGAGGAGGAAGAAATGGTGCAAGAGGAGGAAGAACTATTGCCGATACATTTGGAGGAAGAACAGGTGTAGGAAGAGGAGGAACGGGTGGTGCTGCTGCTGGAGGTCTCAGAGGAGCAAGAGCTGCTGCTCCTGGCTTTTACAACCTCCTGTTTGGTGATGATGGAGCTATTGATAGAGCACAGTTCATGCAGGGTGAAGAGGAAGTTTTGTTTAGCCAAAATGCACCACCGTCTACTCTGTCTCAACAAGGCTGGCCTGCTGATCTGCATGGTTTTCTTTCTCTTTAGTTTACATGGAAAGAAGTTAGAGTTCATCAATGAACTTTTGGTTAGGTTTAGTTCATGATGAACTGCTCCTGCAGTTGGGGTAAAGATGAAGTTAGGACTCATTAATGAACTTTTGGTTAGGTTTGGTCAATGTTCAGACTGTATGAAAGTGGATCAATATTTTGCTATGCTTTGGTTTATGCTATGACAATGCAAGAGGCCTTTCAGATTAATTTTCCATTTGTTCTCATCTATATTGATGCAAATTTTCCATTCAGTCATATCCAGGAAATGACACATTGCTATGAAGCACAAAAACAATTTTTTCCACTTTCAACTTGGCTCTTCATCATCTTCAAAATACAAACATATTACATCATTCTTGTTACTACTGCCAACATATTGGCTCACATCCTTCTAATTCTTGCTTGCTACCGAAAACAATATGGCACACAACACAAAACACATGCATATTGCAAACACTACCATCCTATCTCTCCACATCAGCTGCTCCCTGTGAATCCTGGCTACCATCTTCTTCTCAACCTTGTGCTTCTCCCTCATGGACTGTTTCTCTACTTCTCCTCAATTTGATTCTCCAACACCTTGTTGTTTCGAGCCAGATCAGAAATGACAGCCCTTTTCCTTCCCTTCCATTCTGGATCAATCCACTGCACATGTGAGCAAGCCCTAAAATCCTGTACATGTGTAATGATGTGATGAGAAATTCACTAAAAATGTCATACAACAACTAAAATCATCCCTTACCACGTATGGGCATGCCAAAAATCTTCTACCAATGTCACTCCCTTCTCTTGCCACGCGACAGGCTGGACTTATTAGATGGCCACACTTCTCAGCATTCTGCTCCACCCCATTAAACTGGGCATCGAACATGTGTTCAGGCGACCCAAAATCAAATTCCGGGAGCTCATCTACCTAAAACCAAATCTTTTTTACTAGCGAAGGAAGCAAACGTTGCAAGATTGAGAGAGGACAAGGATGCATTATCCCAACGGTTTTCTTGGACCCAAAATGGTATACCGCCGTCGCCTTCCATTCCTCCTCTCCGTCGCGCTTATAGCCATCGGCGCCGCCCATGTCGCTGGAGATCTCACACAAAAGACCAAGGACGCCGTAGGACGCCACCGGCGAGGACTCACCAAAGTGCTACCGCAGTCGTCTGCCTCCGCCGTCGCCCGTCTAGGGTTTGTAATTTGGGATCGAGGGGATTTCTGGAGGAGGGGGGCGACTTGTCCACCTGTTATGAAAGGCCCACTGTCAGCAGGGCTTTTTTGCACAAAAAATAAACTCTGCGAGGGGTTTTCTGCAAAGTCACCGCACACACGCCTCGCTGAAAGCGTTTTGTCGCTGACAGCGGGCCGTGCCACGCTGGCGTCGACGGATACGGCTGGTTACGACGAGAGTGACTGTATTTACACCGTTTTGCAAGTTAAATGACCATAAACGCGTATTTCATAACTTTGTGCATCAAAGTGACCATCGAATGCAAGTTCTAAAACCGCGGATGTATTTACTTCTTAATAAAAACGCTTAACAACTCCAGGTACAGAGCAAGTACAGAGTGTGGATACATACATACGGTGGATACTCCCGTCACGTGACACGCCACGGCGCAGCCAGAGGGCAGCAGACGGGGGTCAGACGCCGGCGCATGCTTCCGAGTCTGGCATTTGGCTTGCCAGGTTGGCCGCCACATGCAGCGGCGCGGCGCGAGCAGTTCACTCCGGGAATGCCGGCCGGCCTGCCTGCCTGCCCCGAAATCTGAACGGGGCTGTGGGTGGGAGGGAGTATCTTGGACGGACGGACGCCGAGGCGGTCGGTGCAGGTACGGTACGGCGCGGCCGGATAGAGTATGCCCGCTGGCGCTGCGGGCGCCCACGAAGCTTCGCCGCTGCTTCCTTCCTTCCTCTCCGGTCTCCACTCTCCAGGGCTCCAGCTACGAGGAGCCGGGCTGAACGACCGCTGCACGTGCGCCTCTGCGAACCCATCTGTCGCTCACGCGCTCGCCTGCGCCGGCCTGACAGGCAAGCGACGACGACGATTTTTTTTTTTCCAATCCAAGCGACGGCGAACTGGTCGCTGCCTCGGTGGCCCGGTTAAGGTTTCACGCTCGATCGTGTGTCTGGATCCCGGACGTGACCGAGCGTGCTTGCACACCGGCAGACCAGCCCAGCCTTGCGCCCAGCGAACGGACGCGCTTGCTCACCGGAACCACTGACCGTACAGCGCATCGCACCGTTGGTGGAGGGCAACCAGCAGGGTCCGTCGGCAACCCGAGTCATCTTTCTTTATTTTCGGAACATGGCCACACGGGCACGAGTCCGTCGTCGTGCGACGCACGACGTCGCGGGGGAGACGTGCGGTCCAACACGTACGGAAAAAAAAACAGACCCCGCTCCCCATGGATCCGCTGCTCCCCGCCGGCGCGCCCGAGATCTTCCTCGGTCCGGTCCTGCATGCGACGTACGCCCGACGCGACCGTGCAGCGGGCCAAAGTTCCCGCGCCCGGTCTAGGGCGCCACCGGCAGCGGTGCCGAGCGGAGCGCGACGTGCCCGCCGACTTGCGCAACGCCGGAGCGCAGCGGCCGGCCTCGGCTCCCGGGCGGCAGCGGATTTGGGCGGTTCGGTGACGGGATATGGAATGTTGGGTGCGCCTCATTTGGTCATCGTGCCGTGAAGCGCAGCTTCCGGACGTACGCCCAACGTTTTCTACGAGCGGATCGGTCACACGCGCGGTGGCTTCCCAGAGCATGGGAAATGTCATTCTCATGGGAGACCCCTTCTTTCTTCCGTGTGTAATGCTTTCATGCCGTCGTCTACTGAAGTGATAATAAACATACTACTAAATTAGCATATTTATTGCACTCCATTTTTGTTCTCTTGTAAGTGCATCTTCAATGGTACTCACTATTTCTCTCCCGCAAATGTCCATCTTTTCCATCCGGATTGTGTCCGTGGAGAAGTTACCGGAGCGTGTTATCCAACGGCATTCACATACATTTCAATAACAAATTGAACTAACTGGACAAAATTCGTGCAAACACGATGGATTTTTGAATAATTCGAAAGAAATTCATGCAAACACAACGGATTTCATATAAACATGACGAAATTCATTACATTTTGGATATACTTCAATTAAAAGCGAAATTCGCCCGGCTCTGGAGATATAATTCCTAATCTAACTGGTCACCGGTGCTCGTCCCCTGCCGGATTGCCATGAGCCCCCGAGAATTGAAGCTCCGTCAGCCTCCGCTTTCTCCAGCTCATTCCTAGCAAGCCCTGCTGCCGCGGCTTGAGTGGCCAATCAACCGACGTTTATCAGCCCGCCAAGCTTGGCGTCAGGCGGAGGGGAAGAGTCGTGGCCTTCTTGGGACCCGAGCGGTGACGACCTAGCATGCACTACTCTTTGCTATCAACGACGTTCACGGACGTGCCGACTTCGTGGTTGTGGCGGTGGGAAGGGGGCTTGGCAGAGCCGGCGATGTCCTCCTCATCGTCGCTCTTGCCCCACACCTCGTCCGCTGCCTCGTTGAACTCCTTATAGGTGGCCTCCAGTTCCGCCTGACGTTGGCGGTATCGCCAGGGGTCGAGGGGGATCAGACGGGTGACGTGATTGTCCTGTCGTCGTCGAGCTTCTCCTCCGCCATCATCAGGCGGAACCGACGAGCGACATGATCGTCTTCCCATCATCGAGCTTCTCCTCCGCCTGTCGGTGCTCCTCGAGGAGCTGGAGTTTGTAGGTCATATATCTAGCCATCTCAGGCCAGCCCGGTTGGCCCACCCAGGCTCGGCCCAAAAATCCAGGGCCTGGGCCCGACGGGCTTGCCCGTGGGTCGGGCTTGGGCCTGAGTTTTGAGCCCACCAGCAGAGCCATGCCAGGCTTGGGCTTGACATATTGAGATTTTAAGGAAGAGGCCCGGCCCGTGGCCCTAGGCCCGACGAGCTTTTCAACAGATGGCCGGACTTGGGTTTGAAAAGTAAGTCCAATGATAAGGCCAGGGCCAGGCCTGGGCCTTAGTTTTTTGCTATGGGCTTTTTAGGGCTCGGCCTGGCCCATGGCCAGGAATAGTAGGCCACGTCGGCCTACGCCCCCAAACCTGCTCATCCCGCACCATGTGCATGTAATGGGCACGAGCCTTGACGATTGTCATGATGCAATGCACCGGCGAGGGTGGCATCGGAGAAGAGGATGTCAGCCGCTTGTTGTCGCCCGCGTTCTTCATTGGGACATCGTCCACCTTCGGCTGCTTGCCGGCAGCCGGCAACAATGGCGGCCATGTTCTTCTTCTACTCCGGCATGATCCCGTCCCAGAAAGCTTTGGACCGCGAGGAGTCCATGGTAGGGATGGTGCAGAGAAGAGAAAGGGATCAGAGGAGGATGAGTGCTGGCTATGGCCGCGATTGGAGTATATATAGCGGGGCGAATGGCAATGGTGGGTGGCATGCAGACAAAAGGGTGGCACCGGAGTAGGTTTTTCGGCAACCCGTGTCATTAATGTGGGCGGCAGAGGGACAGACGGGTGGCTGTGATGTCGTTTAAACGCGGGGCAAACACCTCTCCACCGGCACACCACTTCAATGTCGGTGCCTGTGAGAGGCCGCATCTGCTCTGACCGGGCATGAATACGGCCAGTGATGTTCTGGAGCGGCGCTGACCATTTTGAGCGGGAAGCGTGTGCGGGCAAGGGATGGTTTTTTGGTAGGCCATGGCGGTCAGAAGCGGGCGCCGCGGTCTGGACGCCCATAAAACCCCCACGTCTGTCTCTGGTTTGGACGTCCACAAAACCTTGTCTTCGGTTTACCCAAAAAAGCATGCCTGCACCGCCTGGCGAACGGATACATCCTCGTGTGAATGTTTTCCGCAGTCCGGACCGCGCGATCTTGACATATGCGGACGGTTTAAGGATTGATCGTTGGAGGGCATTGATCATGCTAGTACACGTTATCAAAATGATAATGCACTAGTATAAGAAAAGAACCTAAATGACATCTAATACAAGACATGTTCAATCTACTTTTGCAATGTGACCCGTACTTCGTACTACGTACCAAGGGGAGTGCACTCAACGATCTGGTTGGTGCAGGAGATTTCCAGATCTCTGGTAATCAGGATTTGTTCTTTTAGCATACGGCTGGTGTTGTTACTTAGTGGTTTCCTAAGTGGTGAGAGTTAGCTTAAACTCGCTCACAAGTTATAAGTTTATCTTATTAAAACACTTACAAGTTACAAGTTTCCTTTTTTTTTGCAATATACAAAGTCCATCTGCAAAGAAGAAAATAATTATCTGTTTTCTTTTTCGAGTGTACCAGTGGAGATTTTTCTTTAAAAAGGTGTTCTCACTAAAACTGCACATCGTGAAAAAACATGGAGACAGTGTTTCCAGATATTTTAAAATGGAACTAATGTTCCCAAGCTAAAAGCTAGCATATATGTGTGGACGATGCAAAGGCAATCGGCATGAAAGTTCCATATTAAGTGTCAAATTTAAAGGGCAAACCGGCATGTTTATCACAAAAGCATCTGGTTCCATTGTGAATTTTAGGCCTTAGCCACCCCTCTAGTCTACGGCATTAGCCATTAGGGTTTAGGAATGTTCCCCATGAGAATCATACATATAATGCAGGTAAGATCACCCCTACCTAATCATTGCATGCGATCGGCTGCTTCGTGGCAACTTCTGCCCAAGAACACAAGCTAAGGCCATGACCACCATCCTTATACCATAACAGTCTCAAACTATTGGCCTAATGATAATAATAATCTAGCTGCCATCTCGGTTTTTGGATGCTAGTGAAAAACTAATAGAGATGCCTCCAAAGGAATCTATGGGAAGGGCAGAGAACACGTATCCAGTGAGGCAAAGCATTTTTAAAATGGAAGCCTTGAACGGACTTGCATGGGTCCGAGAACATGATGCACGGTGCCTTTCTTTGTCCTACAGCCTAGATATCGTTTTCTTCTGTGGAGTATATCTAGATATAGTTGGTATAAAAAGGCTGGCCGTATTTCGTTCCATCAATAATGCTAGAGACACACTTTCATGGGAATAGCCAGGGAGAAAGGGACACTCCCGCCGAAAATCCATTTCTGAGCCCGGACTCATCTGCACCCCTACTGAATAAAATAAATCAAAATAAATACTAAAAAATTCAAACAACTTCATTTTTTTGGGTGGTACATAATTTCATGCGTGAGGTTCGTTCCAATTTTTGTATCATTTGAACATCTGAGCAACTCTCGACAAAAAAAAACAAAAACAAATTGGGGGTCCCTAAAAAAGCTTATTGTTCACGCACTGTTCTGATCCGATTTTTTTGCTAAGAGCTGCTCAGATGTTCAAATAATACAAAAAATGAAGTGAACCTCATGCATGCAATTATCTTACACCCAATTTTTTTGGAATTTTTTTAGTATTTGTTTTGATTTGTTTACTGAACGGGTGCAGATGAGCTTGGGCACCAAAACTCCTCACTCCCCGCCCACAATTCTGCATCCATGAACTCTTTTGACATCTAGTACATCCGTTCCTAAATATTTGTCTTTTGTAAAGATTTCATTACGTCCATGAACTCTTTTGACATCTAGTACATCCGTTCCTAAATATTTGTCTTTGTAAAGATTTCATTACGGACTACATACGGATGTACATAAACATAATTTGGATGTAGATTCATTCATTTTGCTTCGTATGTAGTGTGTAGTTGAATCTTTAAAAAGACAAATATTTAGGAACGGAGGGAGTAGATTTTTTTTATCAAACATGTAGTCCTAGACAAAAGTGTAAGTCGGTCTTCGCAAAAAGAAGGTGCAAGTCTAAATCGTCATTTCTAAACTATAACACTCACTAAATAGGGATCAGATATGTAGTGGGGGATACAAGGATAGACAACCTTCATATCAATAGATACTAGCACATTCCCAATTCAATTTCTCCTTTGGATTTTAGTACAAAAAAAATTCTTGTGTGAATTCCAACTCGAATTCATAGCTTACAATTATCAATTTTGCACTGCAAGAATTTTGAAGTTTCCCCGCAAAAAAAAAAGAATTTTGAAGTTCATTTGTTCTACACATGATCTCCATTCTCATGGACCCTCTTGGATTGACTTTGAATACTTGTGTAATACTCGTAAAGTCTCACTCATTTACTCTAAAATACCATGTCAATAACCTTTTGAGTACTAGAAAATATATCGTAGGAGCCTTCCCTAATGTTTTTCAATAAGAAGTCTTTGGAGATAATTTCAAAATCAAGTCTCACTCAATTTCTAGAATACTGCAAAATACATGACGTTCCCTCCTAAATAACCCAGGAAGGAGCACTCCCTATTCATATTCATTAAGGAGAGAAAACCAAACATTTTCATTAGTTATATACAAAATTATATGTGGACTACTACTCCTAGGTGGACTCGTTGGCACATGTGCGCCATTGGTGCTTTAGATGTTCCGAAAGACTAAGTGGGACACTTTGATGTATCCAAGGTGCACTCCTTTGAAGACACGTATGTTCCATTCCTTCCACCTATTCCACATTGACCAATGTTGATAGTGCGGGTTTCCTACTTTCCTTAGACATGATACCTTTGATCGGACTCCACCTCAGGTTGACCAATTGAGGATCGTACACGAAGTGTTGGAAAGATTCCTCGACCAACCGTCCCGAAGGTCCCAAATTGCGACATTGAAATGATCGCCATTTGCGGACGTCGACAACCATCTCTAGGTTGTTGAGCCAAAGCTAACAAGTGAGTTCACGAGGCTTGCACCACACTGTTGGAAGGTCCACTGGCAGAATTCCGCCATGAAGGACCAAGCATGGAAATAGCTTAGCACCTTGGCACAACCTTGGTGTATCAAATCTTGTTGGCCTAAAAATGTATTGTGGCATCCATGACACTACATGGTATATGCCGAACTCATGGAGTTATGAGCATCAATACATCCAAGTTTTATGTGTAAGATTACATATACAATAGTGTTAGGAATATGTAAACCATCCAACACAAACCATGTACTCTCTCTTGGAGTACTTTTAATTGGTTAAGACAAGATTTTGACCAACAATTACTCTATTATTGTGCACTTTTAGAACATAAATAAATGTCACTAAGTTTAAAAAAAGTGGAAGCTAAACAAATCAATTGGTAGTTAATTTTTCCTCTTAAACCAACCAAATATGGTCTAAAATGGAAATGCATGGATGGGCGATACTTAGGTGTGGCTCTAGCTATACACATTTTAATAGCCACCAAAGATAGTTATGACTTGAGCTGGCACCCCGCAAACTCCACTTGGCGCGCTATATAAACCCATTTGCCAGTTGCCACTGCCATCACAACCCATAAGCAAACAAACAGCAACCAATTAAACAAGCCAGGCTAGCGAACGACCGATCTCATCGCCGTCGACTCGAGCTCCAGCACCGGCGACGACGACAGCATGGGCAACAGCCTGCGGTGCTGCCTGACCTGCATGCTCCCCTGCGGCTCCTTCGACGTGGTCCGCATCGTCCACCTCAGCGGCCGCGTCGACGAGTTCAGCTGCCCGATCACCGGCGGCGCCGTCCTCGCCGCGCACCCCAACCACACCATCGCCACGGCGTGGTCCTCCGCCGGCGTCGGGTGCCCCACCAAGAAGCTCGTCATCGTGTCGCCCGACACCGAGCTCAAGCGCGGCCGCATCTACTTCCTCATCCCGTCCGCGACGGTGCCGACGGCCGACAAGAGGAAGAAGAGCCGGCCGAGCTCCAAGAAGAGCAAGCGGCCGAGCAGCCGGGGCAAGAGCGGCGGCGCCGCCAGCACCGCGGAGCAGGATAACTACCTGACGGAGCTGCTGTCAGAGAAGACCGCGTCGGGCGCCCACCGGAGGCGGCGGAGCGGCTGCAGGGTCGGCGTGTGGCGACCGGAGCTCGAGAGCATAGTGGAGGAGGCCTCGGAGTAGAGGGCTCGAAGAGCTCTCTTCCTTCTTTATTACTCTTGCTTCCTCTCTCTGTCTTCCGATGTGAATACCACGACGAGAACGTATTTCCAGTTCTCACTTTTCGATACCCTGACACATGTATAGTGATGTACAGAGGGTTTAGTGGTTCTTAGATCGGAGATGAGAGGAAAACTAAAATTGTAAGGTCCCCAAGATGTACAGAGATATTTAGCTGAGCTGGTTCGAATTTTCTGGAAAAACATCGCATGGTGTGTGATTTCCCGGGCAGAAAGATTTGGTTGAGTGGATGGAGGTATTCTACAAATATCTTTCATAGTGTGGTGTACTTATAAGATGAGGTGTACTTCAATGATTTCATCTCTAGTCACCTCCTACTACAAGTACTAAACTCTACTTGAACACTGGATTCGGCGAATGTGGGTTCTCAACAAGATCCGTAGGAGAATACCACAAGCACTACTTTCTGAAGGTTAAACGAACAAAGTGGCGAGGCAAGGCAATATGCCCATTTAGATTGGAAATAATACCTATTGTCGGCAAATTGACTTGTGATTCCCTCAACGACGAGGAACTATTTGGACGAAATATAAGTACTGGGATGAATCGGTACTAGACGAATGGAAAATGAACGTAGATCAAGGTACATAGCCCCAATTAATTGTCTGAAATGCTTGGAAAATTCTAAGAAAAACAATGATAAGTAAGTACCATTTGTCTGCCATGCCACAGAACCAAAATTTGAACCACAACTCAAGGAATACAAAAGTATAAATCTTTGTTGTGTTCCTTGTGGATAGTGGCTAATCCAAATTGGTCTAAAAAATATGTCCTATCTCGTAATAAAAAAAAGGAAAATTCCAGTTGAGAATACCAACTAATCTAATTTGGGTTGTAAAGTGGACCTAATGTCAATTATCGACATTGTGATTTATTTTGTTCTTGAAATGTCCTTAGAATTTGGATTCCAATTTTTGTGGTATAATAAATACATGTTTTTGTGCATTGTTATGTTCCTGAAATAATTCTAGAGAGGACAACCAGTGTGAGATGCACCTCAAGACCTGGTCCAATAGATGCATTATGGGCTCAGTCCATTAATGAATGGACATCAATACACACCTGGCGTTCCCTCATGAGGTATCCTGAGCGAACGATCATTCCCTGAGGAATGAACATACTTTTTCCATTCGCTAACAAGAACATTCCGAGTGAACGCTCCAAAATTTTCATGCAGATGAAAATATTGTGCTATTGTAAATTATTCTTGTTCTAAAGTAAAAATTGTCATGTTAAAAAATCCCATTCTCAGAAATCCATGCTGGCCGGAGGGAATTGCCATGCCACATCAATAGAAAAGGCTGAAAATGGCATGCTCTAAAAACTAAAATTTCCATCCAAAAAATGTTCACTCAGGTTGCCATTCCGAGTGAACCATTTAGTGATGTCAGCTCGAAGTTTGCTCAAGCGGGTGTGTGGGAGAGAACACTTTAGGATTCATGCATGTGGTCCGACATGCCTGAGGGTGTTCACTCGGATTGTTTAAAAATCCGACGTTAGATTTTAAACATTCTGGTAATGGATAGTTCTAATGCCATATGGTGTTTCTGGTGGATATGAAAGAGACCCATCCCAGAAAATTTGGCTTGGTCTCCCCATGTTGCCTTTCCTAGGACACAAGGGAGGAAACCACTGACCTTCATATACTTCATGCCTTGTTGTCGTCACAGACGCCAATGACAAAGGCCACATGGTACCAGGGGCGGAGCCAGGTAAACACTGGGTCCCAAGCCGATTTTAGTGCTACAGTGATATATAGTGTCAAATAGTATTAAAATGCTATAGTTAAGGACGGATTTTGACGCCATGACCCGGGCCCAAGCCCCCCAGGCCTGGGGTGTAGCTTCGCCACTGGATGATGGCGACAGGGTATCTTGACCCAAGATGATGGACTAGGGAAGCTCCAGTAGATGCTGACAGGGAACACGCAGGAAGACGAACCAGGTGTGGGTTGCCTCACCTTTCCCCTCCCCCCACAATATGCCAGTTTCTTGGTCATGGCTACCGCTAAGCACAAACCTTCATATGTCATATTTGCCTTTGTCTCCTGTGGGAAAAAATTGAGGTGAATCGGTGGCAAAGGTTACTGGAGTGAAGATGGAGGCCTCGTGCAGGTGGCTCAATTACATGACATGCTGGTTTTATATGTTAGGTCTAGGACGTACGATGGTGTTTGCTTGGCAGGTGGAAGTGGCACCACAAGATGACTTCAGTTTGGTGGTTCTCTTTGAGTACCAGTGTTAGGGCATGTCTCTCTCTAATGGTTTTAGTGATTGATGAAAATACATTTTGCAGACTAACCATGTGTATTGAGCATTTCAGATATTCTTATATATGGCACAAGACGATTTTATTCCCCTCGGTGATAGAAAGAGTGAAGACGATTTTTCTGGCATTTCTTTTCGGTTCACCTGAGTTGTAGGAAATTCGTGCTATTAAGAGGTGGTCCGTTTTGGAAAGGTATGGGTGAAATTAACACGTACACAAACCCATATGCACACACTTACCCTTCCCATAATATGGAGGATCCAACCATTGTTTCTTAGACATTTTTATAGCACCAAGGTGGTATTACTGCTCTGGTCCACTATAGTGCTGCTTAGGCGGTACTTCTATAGACCAGTGTCGTTCTTACTTCCTCTTGTAAAATATCTTATGTTGCTCTCGGTTGCATTCGTGGTAGTGACACGATAGTAGCGCTTGCGTGGTACTTCCGCTTGTTACGACCGCTGCTACTTCCGCTTGAGAACAACTTATGTTGCTCTCGGTTACATACATGGTAGTGATACGGTAGTAGCAAGCGGAAGTACCGCGCAAGCGGTACTACCATCGCTACTTCCACTTATTTTTGAGCAGCTGGTGCCCTTTCAGCTTATACGGTATTTGAACGGTAGTACCGCTTTGCGCGGTACTTCCGCTCTGCACCGCTTCAATTCCGTTGTTCCTCTTTGCGTGTGATCTAAAGAGGTTGTATCGCTTTGATGGATAGTATTACCGCTCCGGTGGCACTACCGCTCCAGTACTAGCTGTAGTCACATGCTACGGCTAGAACTACCGCTCCCTTGAGTGGTAGTACTGCTTGAGTGTTAGCTGAGAGCATAACATTTGGATTTAGTGCCCCGCTATATAAAGGGGGTTTTCTTCCACAAGAAGACCCACCTCTTATCCCCTTTGCTCTATTGTTGCCCGAAAGCTCATTCTTGCCCGATCACTCTCCCTAGCCATCAAAACTTGTTGATTCTCTAGGGTTTGGAGGAGAGGATCTTGATCTACACTTCCACCAAGAGAAATTTGATTCCCCCCACCCACTAATCCATTGCGGATCTTGTTACTCTTGGGTGTTTGGGCACCCTAGACGGAAGGGGTCACCTCGAACCACATTCCAATATGGTGAAGCTTCGTGGTGGTGTTGGGAGCCTCCAATTAGGTTGTTGAGAGAGCCCCAACCTTATTTGTAAATGCTCGGTTGCCGCCTTCAAGGGCGCCACTAGTGGAATCATGACATCTTGCATTGTGCGAGGGCGTTAGGAGAATATGGTGGACATGTGGCTTCTTGGGGAGCATTATGCCTCCAGACCGCTCCAACGAAGACGTACCTCCCACTAAAGGGAGGGAAATTCGGTAACACATCCTCATCTCCATCGATTCCACTTATGGTTACTTCTAAACTTTACTTTGTGCAAGCTTATAGTGTGTTTGTATCTTGTGCTTGTTGGAAATATGCCCTAGAGGCAATAATAAATTAGTTATTATCATATTTCCTTGTTCATGATAATCGTTTATTATCCATGCTATAATTGTATTGATCGGAGACTTAAATGCATGTGTGGATACATAGACAAAACCATGTCCCTAGTATGCCTCTAATAGACTAGCTCGTTGACCAAAGATGGTTAAGGTTTCCTAGCCTGGACATGAGATGTCATTTGATAACGGGATCACACCATTAGGAGAATGGTGTGATGGACAAGACCCAAACTACAAACGTAACATATGATCGTGTCAGTTTAATGCTACTGTTTTCTACATGTCAAGTATCTGTTCCTATGACCATGAGATCATGCAACTCACTAACACCGGAGGAGTACCTTGTGTGTATCAAACGTCGCAACGTAACTGGGTGACTATAAAGGTACTCTACAGGTATCTCCGAGGGTGTCTGTTGGGTTGGCAAGGATCAAGACTGAGATTTGTTACTCCGTGTGACGGAGAGGTATCTCAGGGCCCACTCGGTAATACAACATCACAACAAGCCTTGCAAGCAATGTGACTAAGTGTTAGTCATGGGATCTTGTATTACGAAACGAGTAAAGAGACTTGCCGGTAACGAGGTTGAACTAGGTATGGAGATACCGACGATCGAATCTCGGATAAGTAACATACTGAAGAACAAAGGGAACATCATACGGGATTAACTGAATCCTTGACATAGAGGTTCGACCAATAAAGATCTTCGTAGAATATGAAGGAACCAATATGGACATCCAGGTCCCGCTATTGGTTATTGACCGTAGAGGTGTCTCGGTCATGTCTACATAGTTCTTTAACCCGCAGGGTCTGCACACTTAAGGTTTGGTGACGTTTCGGTAGTATAGAGTTATGTATGATGGTGACCGAAGGTTGTTCGGAGTCCTGGATGAGATCCCGGACATAACGAGGAGCTCCGGAATGGTCCGGAGGTAAAGATTGATATATAGGAAGTCCTATTTTGGTCACCGGAAAAGTTTCGGGCTCATCGATAGTGTACCGGGAGACCATCGGGAGGGGTATTTAGACCCAAGAGGCTACATGGGCTGTGGGAGAGTGAATACCAGCCCTTAGTGGTCTCGTGGAAGTCCCACACAAGGCCCATGTGGCTGGGAGAGAAAACCCAAAGAGAAAAAGGTGGAAAAAGGCAAAATAGGGAGGAATCCTTGTCTTACTAGGATTGGAGGAGGAGTCCTCCTCTCCTCCTTGATTCGGACGAACCAAGGGCTGGTCCCTTGAGGGCCAAGCCTCCTCCTCTCTTCCTCCTATATATACTCGAGGTTTTTGTTGGGGAACTTTGCATGAGAAACAAAAAATTTCCTACGTTCACGCAAGACCTATCCATGGTGATGAGCATCTACGAGAGGGAGAGTGGATGTACATACCCTTGTAGATCGCTAAGCGGGAAGCGTTAAGAAACGTGGTTGGTGTAGTCGAATGTCTTGGCGATCCAAATTGCCGAGCGTCTCGTGATCCAATCACAATCCGTCCCGCGATCCAATCACGATCCGTCCCGCGAACTTGATCACGATCCGTCCCGCGAACTCGATCACGGTCCTTCCGATCTAGCGCCGAACGGACGGCACCTCCGCGTTCAGCACACGTACGGCTTGATGAAGATCTCCGCCGTCTTGATCCAGCAAGAGGGATCCGAGAGTAAGAAGAGTTCTCCGGCAGCATGACGGCGCTCCGGCGATGGTGGTGGAGCTATTTCGGCAGGGCTTCGCCCAAGCACTGTAGAAATCCGATCTAGAGGAGAAACTATGCACTAGAGGAACGGGCAACACGTGGCTAAAAATTCTGTGCAAAAACCCTAAATCCTCCAGTATATATAAGAGGGAGGGAGGAGAGGACTTGTCGCAAGGGCTAAGCCTCCTTGGTTCGGCCGAAGTGGGGAGGAGAGGAGGACTCCTCCTCCAATCCTAGTAGGACTAGGATTCCTCCTTTTTGGCCTTTTTCCACCTTTTTCCCTTTGGGATTTTCTTCCCTGGCCGCATGGGCCTTGTGTGGGATTTCCACCAGCCCACAAAAGGCTGGTATTTATTCTCCCACAGCCCATGAAGCCTCTTGGGTCCAAATACCCCTCCCGGTGGTCTCCCGGTATACTACCGATTAGCCCAAAACTTTTCCGACGACCAAAACAGGACTTCCTATATACGAATCTTCACCTCCGGACCATTCCGGATATCCTCGTGATGTCCGGGATCTCATCCGGGACTCCGAACAACCTTCGGTCACCACCATACATAACTCTATACTACTGAAACGTCACCGAACCTTAAGTGTGCAGACCCTGCAGGTTCGAGAACTATGTAGACATGACCGAGACACCTCTACGGTCAATAACCAATAGCGGGACCTAGATGCCCATATTGGTTCCTACATATTCTACGAAGATCTTTATCGGTCGAACCTCTGTGTCAAGGATTTAGTTAATCCCGTATGATGTCCCGTTTGTTCTTCGGTATGTTACCTGACCGAGATTCGATCATCGGTATCTCCATACCTAGTTCAACCTCGTTACCGGCAAGTCTCTTTACTCGTTCCTTAATACAAAATCCCATGACTAACACTTAGTCACATTGCTTGCAAGGCTTATTGTGATGTTGTATTACCGAGTGGGCCCTGAGATACCTCTCCGTCACACGGAGTAACAAATCCCAGTCTTGATCCATGCCAACTCAACAGACACCCTCGAAGATACCTGTAGAGCACCTTTATAGTCACCCAGTTACGTTGCGACGTTTGATACACACAAGGCACTCCTCTAATGTCCGTGATTTGCATGATCTCATGTTCATAGGAACATATACTTGACATGCAGAAAACAGTAGCAATAAACTGACACGATCATATGCTACGTTTGTAGTTTGGGTCTTGTCCATCACATCATTCTCCTAATGATGTGATCCTGCTACCAAATGACATCTCATGTCCATGACTAGGAAACCATAGCCATCTTTGATCAATGAGCTAGTCTATTTAGAGGCATACTAGGGACATGGTGTTGTCTATGTGGCCACACATGTATCTAAGTCTCCGATCAATACAATTATAGCATGGATAATAAACGATTATCATGAACAAGGAAATATGATAATAACTAATTTATTATTGCCTCTAGGGCATATTTCCAACAGTTTTAGGGTTTTTGGCACTAGATTTTAGCCACGTGCTACCCGTTCCTCTAGTGCATAGTTTCTCCTCTAGATCGGTTTTTCTACAGTGCTTAGGCGAAGCCCTGTCGGAATAGCTCCACCACCATCGCCACAACGCCGTCACGCTGCCGGAGAACTCGTCTACCTCTCCGCTCCCTCTTGCTGGATCAAGAAGGCGAAGATCGTCATCGAGCTATACGTGTGCTGAACACAGAGGTGTCGTCCGTTCGGCGCTAGATCCGAAGGACCGTGATCAAGATCGCGAGACGGATCATGACGAGTTCGTGGGACGGATCGTGATTGGATCATGGGACGGATCATGATGAGATCGTGGGACGCTCGGCGATTTGGATCGCGAAGACGTTTGACTACACCAATTGCGTTTCTTAACGCTTCCCGCTTAGCGATTTACAAGGGTATGTAGATCCACTCTCCCTCTCGTAGATGCTCATCACCATGGATAGATCTTGCATGTGCGTAGGAATTTTTTTGTTTCCCATGCAACGTTTCCCAACAGTGGTATCATGAGCTAGGTCTATGTGAAGATGAGATCTCGAGTAGAACACAAAGAGTTTGTGGGCGTTGATGCTTAGATTGCTTCCTCCCTTGGTCGTGTTTTGGTTCAACGGTATTGTGGGATGAAGCGGCCCGGACCAACATTACTCATGACGGGGGGATGACCCCCGGGTAGCCTCAAACACTCCTTATGCTTCGGGCTCGTCCATAGGGCAAATGGGCGGGCCGCCTTCGAGGAGCCGGCCCGGCGACGCCTCGCCGGCTCTAACCCCCCGGCACGGGCGCGCCGGTTGCTCCTTCACCAGCCGTGGTGTGCTGGCCGGCTGGGGCCTCGCCGCCCGGCTCCTTCACCAGCCGGCCGTGCATCAGATGCCCCTGACGGGCCCTGCGTGGTGACAGTGGGCCCCGTCCCATCGGTGGTTAGCGCCCGCATGGCCACAGTGGCCCCTATCCCGTCGGTGGTCAGCGCCCGCATGGCCACAGTGGCCCCTATCTCGTCGGTGGTCAGCGCCCTCATGGCCGCAGTGGCCTCTCGCCGCTGTTGGACGGCGACCAGGCCTCCAACAGTGGCAGCCTGCCCCCAACCACTCCGCCATCTACTCCAGCATGGCTACAGGACAGCCGGCCGGCCGCTGACTTCAGCCGACCGCCGCAAGACGCCGCCGCCCGTGGAACCTCGTGCCGCGGCGTGACCGGGCTCGGGGCCCGCCCACGACAAGACCGAAGCTGGTAGCCCCCGCAGCCGGCCGTAGAGGCTGCCGGCTGGGTCCCCCCACGACCATTATATTCATATTGTAAGCCTAGGGGTTGGTCTATAAAAAACCCCGGGCCTCCCCCATGCAAAGGGGAGACAGAGAGAGAGACAGACAAACAGACGCCGCGTCGAAGAAGAACGACGATAGCACCACCCACGTAGCATCCCCGCACGGGGAACCTCATGAGCCGGAGCGCTTAGCTCCCACCTCGATTCATACAGCCCGAGGAGCACCATTGTAACCTTCACCATCATCTCAACGAGACCAAGCAGGAGTAGGGGTTTTACCTCCCACGGAGGGCCCCAAACCTGGGTACATCGCGTGTCAGTCACCGTTTGTGCCTAACCCCGTTCCCGGAGTCCACTGGCGTCCTTTCGGCCCCTCTCGATTAGCCTACCCATGGCATCTACCGTGACAAAACCATGACAGTTGGCGCCCACCGTGGGGCCTTCCGTGGCGCCGTCCGGAGTTATGTTCCGGGCGGAGCCCTTCACCACCTCCCCCAGACGCGGGCCGCATGCTCGTGGGGCTTGCTTCGGCAGGTCCTACGGGCAGCGCGGCTGGCCTCTCCGACGGATGCCCTGGCCGCGGCCTCACGCTCGACGACGACGCGCTCGCCGGGCTGTTCAGCAAACTTAGCCTCGCCGGCGAGGCGCCGGTCGACGAATACCCTAGCGGGGTGCTCGACTACACTGATCCCCCATGTCCGTAGGCGCTCTTGCCGACGGCGACACGATCGGCTCCCACGCCCGTGCAGGAGTAATGGTCACCGCTTCCTCCACCACTGCGGGCCGCGTGCGTGCGGCCGAGGCCGGCGCGGCTGCCGCCCACGCCGGCACCTCCGACCCTCTCGCCGCCACCCTCCAGGGTCTCGGCACCCCCATCACCACGACGGCGGACCCGGCCGCCGCCAGAGCCGAGCTGGAGGCGGCCCGCCACCGGCTGTTCGAAGATGCCAGCGCCCTCGTTGCCGAACGACGCCGGATGGAGGCCGCTCAGCGGGAGTACAACTCCGCGTACGGCCTCACCCCGGCTGGCCCCAAGCCCAGCCGTCGCGGCGCCGTGCGGGAACGCGGCCGCGTGGTTGCCGAGATCCTAGGCGGCCGCCTCCCCGTCTACGACAACCCCGCCGCCAACCTGCACGCTGCCAAGGTTGCCTACGAGGACCTGGCAACCTTGGAGGGCGAGGAGCGGGCCGCACACGAGCGGCACATTAAGGACCTCATCGACACTGCCAACGCGCAGCAGGTCGCCCTCACTCCCGGAGGGGCCGTCTCCGAGTTCCCCCGTCCCGAGGGCGAGGGCTCTGGTGCTGTTGACCTTCGGCAGGCTCAGCATTCTAGCACCCCTCGTCCCTCCGGCCGGAACGCCTGGGGGAGCAACGCTCAGCGTCCCCCATCGCGTGGGAACGAACAGCCGGCTATGAATAGTCGGCGCAGCAATCGCCCGGCTGGCGGAAGCCGGCGCAGCCGCAAACACACCCCGCCTCCGCGATAGGAACCGACGCGGTCCATCTCGCCGGCTGTCTGACCTGAGCTCGTGGCCCGGCTCGGGCCGCGCGTTCCCATAGCGACAACGACGCCCGGCTCTGCCTCGACCGGCTGGCGCAGTCGGCTCTCCTCGAGGAGGAGGGCTCGATTGGCCCGGCCTGCTTCGGCCCGCGGATCCACAACGAGCCATTTCCGCCTGGTTTCACGCTTCCCCGCGACACCCCGAAGTACACGGGGACCGCCAAGCCGGAGGACTGGCTAGGAGACTACACCACCGCCGTCGACATCACCAGGGGGAACAAGCGCATAGCCCTCCTCTACGTTTTCCTGATGCTGATCGGCTCTGCCCGCACCTGGCTGAACAGCCTGGCCGCCGGCAGCGTCAACACCTAGACGGACTTTGAGGAAGCCTTCGTCCGCAACTTCACCGGCACCTACAAGCGACCCGCTCGCCCCCGCGAGCTCGCCATGTGTGTCCAGGGCTCAGACGAGCCCCTCCGCGACTACCTCACGCGTTGGACCGAGCTCCGCAACTCCTGCGAGGGCGTGCACGAGGTGCAGGCCATCCAGTACTTCATCGAGGGCTGTCGTGATGACACACCCCTCAAGCACAAGCTCTTGTGCTCCGAGCCAACCTCCCTGGCGGACTTGATGTCCAAAGCGGACAAATACGCCACGGCCGACTCCTTCATGAGGATGAAAGCCAAGGCACCAACCAAGCCGGCTCCGGCGTCCGCCAAGCCGGCCGCCGACAACCGGCAATAGCCCAACAGCAAGCGCAAGAACGACCAGCCCGATCCCCGATACGGGAGCCGGCTTGTTGCCTCCATCGAGGAGGAGCAGCCGGCTGGCCAGGCCTCCGGCAAGCGCCAGCGCACCGGCAAGGCTGCGTGGCAGCCCAAGCTGACTTTCGAGCAACTGTTGGACCTCCTCTGCAGGAACCACTCCGGTGCCACACCGGCCACGCACACGCTCCGGCAGTGCAGCTTCTCACAGCGCCTAGCCCGGGGCGACGACCTCCCGGCCCCTCCCGGGCCGCCAGCCCGTGGGCCGGCTCTGGCCCAGGCTCCGCCTCCGCCCCCCAGCCGCCCTGCGCGCCCCGGCCCTGGCGCGAAACGACGGCCGACTGTTGGACCAATACCCCGAGCCCGACGGCTGCTACGTCGTCTTCACGAGTGAAGAGACGGACAAGCATGCCCGACGCCGGCTCCATCGCGAGGTGAACGCCATCGCGCCCGCGACTCCCCAGTTCATGCACTGGTCCGAGAAGCCGGTCACCTGGAGCCGGGCAGACCATCCGGCTATGATGCCAGACCCGGGCAGCTACGCCCTCGTCCTCGACCCCACCATCGCCTCTGAGAGGCGCTCCTGCCGTTTTTCGCGGGTGCTGGTCGATGGCGGCAACAACATCAACATCCTCTACCTTGACACCCTGCTCAAGCTAGGACTCAAGGTGGAGGACCTGAAGGCAAGCCGGACCGTGTTCCACGGCATGGTCCCGGGCAAGTCCTGCACCCCCATCGGGAAGATCCGGCTCGGCGTCCTCTTCAGCGACGCCGGCCACTTCCGCAGCGAGCCGATCTGGTTCGAGGTGGCGGACCTTAGCAGCCCCTACCACGCTTTGCTGGGCCGGCCCGCGCTCGTCAAGTTAATGGTGGTTCCCCACTACGCCTACCTCAAGCTCAAGATGTCGGGTCCCAAAGGCATCATCACGTTGTCGGCAAGTACTAGGTGTCCATGGCGTGTGCGCGTGATGGCAGCCGGCTGGCCGAGGCCCTGGAGATAGCGGAGGAGAAGCGGCAGCTCGACCGACTGGTGGCTCTCGCCTCTACCCAGCCGGCCGTGCCGACTCCTCCATCCCAGTCCGTCGACAAGGGCTCTTTCCGGCCGTCCAGGGACACCAGGCAAGTGCCGCTCGATCCGGCCAACCCCACCCAGTGCGTGACCATCGGTTCGCGCCTCGACAGCAAATAGGAAAGCGAGCTCGTCGACTTCCTCCGTGAGAACTGGGACATTTTTGCATGGTCCCCCAAATACATGCCGGGTGTCCCGAGGAAGTTCGCCGAGCACAAACTACACGTCCGGACGGATGCGAAGCCGGTCAAGCAACCCCTGCGCCGTTTCTCCGAGGAGAAGCGGCGCACCATCAGAGAAGAGATCGCCCGGCTGCTCGCAGTCGGCTTCATCATGGAAGTTTTCCACCCGGACTGGCTGGCCAACCTAGTCCGGGTGCTAAAGAAGAACAACACTTGGCGCATGTGTATTGACTACACGAGCCTGAACAAGGCGTGCCCGAAGGACCCGTTCGCCCTGCCACGGATCGATCAAGTCGTCGACTCCACGGCCGGCTGCGACCTGCTGTCTTTCCTGGACGCCTACTCCGGCTACCACCAGATCAAGCTGGACTCGGACGACTGGCTCAAGACCTCTTTCATCACGCCCTTCGGGGCCTACTACTACATCACCATGTCCTTCGGCCTGAAGAACGCAGGCGCCACCTTTCAGCGCTACATGCAGAAGTGCCTCCTGCCTCAGATAGGCAGGAACGTCCATGTCTACGTCGACGACATCGTCGTCAGGTCCAAGAAGCGTTTTAGCCTCCTCGACAACCTCCGGGAGACGTTCGCCAATCTGCGTGAATACAAGATCAAGCTCAACCCGGAGAAGTGCGTTTTCGGCGTCCTTGCTGGCCAGCTTCTGGGTTTCTTCGTGTCCGCTCGCGGTATCGAAGCCAACCCCGAAAAGATCCAGGCAATCGAGCGCATGCCCAAGCCGGTCCGGCTTCGCGATGTTCAGAAGTTCACCGGCTGCCTCGCCTTCCTCAGCCGGTTCATCAGCCGGCTTGGCGAGAAGGCCCTACCCCTCTACGGATTCTTGCGCAAGTCGACCCTGGTCGAGCCGGGCCGAGACCTCTCGAAGAAGCCGGCCCTGTTCGACTGGCCCAGCGAGGCGGACGCGGCATTCCGCGACCTCAAGCGGGCTCTCACCAACGCGCCCATTTTGGTCGCGCCGGCTAAGAAGGAGCCCCTGCTCGCCTACATCGTGGCCACTATGCGCGTCGTCAGCATCGTCCTGGTGGTGGAGCGGCCGGAGGAGGGCAAGGCGCTGCCGACGCAGCGTCCGGTCTACTACCTCAGCGAAGTCCTCTCCGCCTCCAAACAGAACTACCCCCACTACCAGAAGATGTGCTACGGCGTCTACTTCGCCACCCAGAAGCTGAAGCATTACTTCCAGGAGCACGTCATCACTGTCGTGAGCACATCGCTGTTAGGCGAAATCATGGCCGGCCGGGATGCCACTGGCCGGATAGCCAAATGGGCCATCGCCATGGCTGACTACGAGATCCGGTACGAGCCGCGCACCGCCATCAAGTCCCAAGCGATGGCTGACTTCCTCGTCGACTGGGCCGAGACCCAGTTCGTGCCACCTCCACCCGACTCCACACACTGGCGCATGCATTTCGACGGCTCCAAGATGAGGACCGGCTTGGGTGCCGGCATCGTCCTCTCCTCCCCGAAAGGTGATCAACTCAAGTACACCCTCCAGATCCACTTCGCCGCCTCCAACAACGTGGCCGAGTATGAAGCCCTCGTCCACGGCCTCCGGCTCGCCAAGGGGATTGGCATCCGACGCATACTATGCTTCGGCGACTCCGACCTCGTGGTCCAGCAGGTTTCTGGCGAGTGGGACGCCAGAGACGCCAACATGGCCAGCTACCGCTTCCTCGTCCAGCAACTCATCGGCTTCTTCGAGGGCTGTGAGTTCCATCACGTCCCCCAGGCGGACAACGAGAGGCGGCCGACACGCTGGCCAAAATCGGCTCCACCTGGCAGGCCATTCCTGCCGGCGTCTCCCTCAAGCGGCTACTGAAACCCTCGATCAAGCCGTCTCCCGAGTCGGAATCCATCTTCATACCGATGGGCGCGGCCGACTCTGCGGTTGCGCCGGCTGCCCTGCCGGCCCCATTGATCGCAGCCGCCTCGCCGGCCCCGACGCCACCCGCTGCTCCAAACCAACCCGCCCCGCCGGCGCTCGACACCGTCATGACGACGGCCGACCTTCTCGCCGCCACTTCACTCCCGGGGACTGACGTGCCGGCCCCGGGGGCTGGCGTGCTGGTCCCGGGGGCTGGCGTGCCGGCCCCGGGGGCTGCCGCCTCCGACGTCCCGCTCATGCCCGAGCCGGCTCCCGTCTCGGCCCCATCGTGGGCTCTGCCCATCCTGGCGTTCCTCGAGCGTGGCGAGCTCCCCCCTGACGAGGCCATCGCAAGGCAAATCCAGCGCTGGGCCTCGGCCTATGGCATCATCAACCGCGAGCTCGTTCACCGCAGCACCACCGGCGTTTTCCAACGCTGCGTCGAGCAGGAGAAGGGGCTGGAGATCCTCCTCGACATCCACCAAGGCGAGTGTGGGCATCATGCCGCCTCCAGGCCCTTGGTGGCCAAGGCGTTCCGCCACGGTTTCTACTGGCCGACTGCCTGGAGGCGGCCAAGGACTTGGTCGACAAGTGCGAGGGCTGCCAACGCTTCCGCGCGCAAAGCGACCTGCCGGCTACCGCCCTCCAAACCATCCCCCTCTCATGGCCTTTCGCCGTCTGGGGGCTGGATATGGTGGGGCCCTTCAAGACCGCCCGGGGCGGCATGACACACCTGTTGGTCGCCGTCGACAAGTTCACCAAGTGGATCAAGGCGCGACCCATCAAGAAGCTGGACGGCCCCACTGCCGTCCGGTTCATCGAAGACATCACAGTTCGCTACGGCGCCCCCCATAGCATCATCACCGACAACGGCACAAACTTCACCAAGGGCGCACTGGCGCGTTTCTGCTCACGACAGAGCATCCGGCTCGACCTGGCGTCCGTCGCCCACCCCCAGTCTAATGGCCAGGTCGAAAGGGCGAACGGCCTGATCCCGGCCGGCATCAAGCCCCGGCTCGTCACACCGCTGGTCCGGTCGGCCGGCTGTTGGGTCGAGGAGCTACCGGCCGTCCTATGGAGCCTCCGGACCATGCCCAACCGGTCGACCGGCTTCACCCCATTCTTTCTTGTTTACGGGTCCGAGGCGATCATCCCCACCGACATCGAGTTCGATTCACCTCGGGTCACCCTGTACATCGAGAAGGATGCAAGAGAGGCAAGGGAGGACGGCATCGACCTCCTCGAAGAAGCCCGCGAGCTAGCCTTGAGCCGGACGGCCACCTATCAGCAAAAGCTCCGGCACTACCACAACAAGCGGTTCCGGCCACTCTCCTCCCGCGAGGGGGACCTGGTGCTCAGGCGGGTTCAACGAACGGCCGGCCAGCACAAGCTGTCCTCCCCATGGGAGGGCCCATTCATCATCAGTCGGGCTTTGCACAACAACGCCTACTACCCGATAGACGCCCAGAAGCCGCAGAAGCACAAGAGAGACGCGTCCGGCGAAGAAACGGAGCGCCCGTGGAACGCGGCGCTCCTCCGCCCGTTTTACTGCTAAAAAGCCAGTGTACGTACTCTGTATTTTTGCCCCTTCGGGCCCATGAATGCAATGGGGACCTCAAGCCGGCGCTTGAGGAACACCCCTTTTCAGTTTCTCCAAGTCTCTTCCTACCATCTGAGGCCCGGGCCTGGCTCACGGTCCCGGGGGTCGCCCAGCTCCCTCCGAGGCGGACGAATAAGTGTGAGCGAGCGGCCTTTCGCCTTCCCCGCCCTAACCAGCCACAGACCGGCCCCCGGCTGTCCGACTGAAGGGACCGCGGGGTACGAAGGAGCTTCTCACACAAAGGTCCGCCAACGCGCGGTAGCCGGGCTAGCCCAACCATGCTACGTCACTCCCCGTGGCCGGCCTCTGCCGGCTCGACCTAGTCCTAGGCGGTTGACTCTAAGAGCCCGCTACCTTTTCCCTAAGGGTGAAGCCCCGTCCCTGTCCCAGACCGGCTCCCGGCTAGCCGGCAGGCGGGGCAGAAGCCGGAAGGAATCCTAGCGCACACGAACAAGTCAACAGGCAAAAGGCGAAAGTAGAACCGGCACGCACTCCTTTCTACTTCTGATAACAAAACATTGATTAAACATGATAAAAGGCCCACGGCCGCAGGTTCATTACAATACGTCTTAAATACACCCCCAGTGGGTGGAACTCCGGCAATAAAAATGAAATGCAGACGAAAATGTACAAGGAGGAGCGATCTTGAGCCGTCTCGCCTCCGGCTCCGGCACCTCCAGGGCCGGCTGCGTTCATGCTGACGGCACTGGCGCCTTTGAGGCTGGCGCTCCCGGGGCGGCCGAGGTGGAGGTCCCCGCATCATCACCCGGCTCGGACGGAGCGTAGTCGTCGGTGTCAGACCCATCGTCGACCGTCTCGCACTCGCTCCCCTCCGGGTCGTCGAGGGAAAGGCCGTACGAGTCTTCCGGTATGGCCGCGCCGTCCGCACCACGCTCCGGGACGTACTCATCCCACGCGGCGAAGGACGCGAGCTTGCTCGCTCGCCTCTACAGCTCGTCCGCCACCACCGACAGCTCCGCTTCGGTGCCGGCACGCTGGGCCGTGAGCAACCCCAGGTCAAGCCCAGGATACCACGACCTGGCAACGCGGAGCGCCATCTCCGCGCCGGCGTGCGCCGCGGAGGCCCTCCAGGCGTTCACCCGCGCAGTCCCGGCTTCCAGCCACCGGGCAAGCCGGGTATAGGAGCCCGGATCCACATCCCGGGGCCAGAGGGCCCGGACCAGCGCCGTACCGGCCTTCCGAAACCGTGTCAGGGTGCGGATGACCATCTCCAGGCGCACCTCGGCGGCAACCCCCACATCCTCCAGCGTCCAGGGCACGCCCGGCTCGACGACCTCTCCCCGGGCCCGCCGGTCCTCACGATGAGACTCCACGGCCGCCTTGACGCTCTCTTGGGTACCGGGGAAGAGACCTAAGAAAGGGTGAGGAAAAGGAGACGGGGGCGCACAAAGAAATAAGGAAGAGGAAGGCCGGGAACTTACGACGTAGCATCCGGTCCACCTTGTGGCCCTGCTCCACCAGGTTCGCCTCCCGGTCCGCCGCTTCCTGGCGGTAGTGCTCAGTCTCGTCCTGAGCCACGAGTTTCTCCTTGAGCGCCGCCGTCAGCGCGGCGTCCTGGGCCTCCAGCTTGTCACGGAGCACCTTCTCCCGCTCCTCCGCCTCCCGGCGGAGCACCGCCTCCCGGTCCGCCAGTTCCCGGCTATGGGCCTCCTTGAGCTTCTTCCGGTCCGCCCTCAGCCCCTTCGCCCTCTCGCAGAACTTCCGGCACTCCGCCGCCACGATGTCCCGCTCCCCGAGGAGCCGGACCACCTGCCCCCGGAGGCCGACCGCCTCTTTGTGGGCGGCTGCACGGAGAAGATTTGATCAAGTTAGAAGGAAGGAATGACAAGAGAACCAGCCCGCCTCCAGGGCAGCCGGCTTGGCCCTCGGGGGCTCTCCCCACCAAGGACGCAGGAACGCGTACCTTGCAGGTCTGCAGTCGCGGCGTCAAGGCGGCTCTCCGCCCCCCTGAACAACCCCAGCAGGGTGTTGTACGCCTCCGCTCGGCAGTCGTAGGCCGCCTGCAAAAAACAAAGAGGAAGATAGCGCTTTAGGCTCGACCCGCCTGCAGCCCAGTCGACTCGAGCCTCGAGGGCTACACCCAGTGGGTGCGCTAGCGCGCCCCCACTAGAAGAGAAGAAAGAGAAAGGAGAGATAGGGCGCTTACCGCAACCGCCCGCTCCAAGCTCACCAACCGCTCGCTGGCGGCCCGGGCGTCCTCCATCGCCTGGGCGCGGCAGGCCGTGAAGGACTCCACGACGGCGGCCACCGCGGTCCCAAGGGCGCTCGCCGGCTCCCCGGAGGCTGGGCTCCCGGCCGTCGCCCACAGCCGCCGGGGCCGGCCCCCGTCTGCGGGCCTTCCTTCGTGGGAGATGACGATGGTGCCGGTCCCCGTCGCCGTCGTCGTTTCGGGGGTCGCCGACGACGTGCTCGCCGCGGCCGCCCCCTCGGTGGCCGTGGCCCCCGTCGCGGATTCTCCACCACCGGTGCCCCCTAGCTGGCTCGCGTCCGATGCCGGCATGTCAGGAGCCGGCATGCCAGAAGCCGGCGCCCCCGTGGCCGGCACCTCCGACGCCGGCGCCCCCGTGGCCGGCGCCTCCTGCGTTGGCGCCTCCAAGTCCACCACCTCCGCGCCCGGCGACACGACGTTCACCTTTGGTGGTGCGTCGTCCGACGCCAACGGCGCGTCGTTCCCAGCCGGCTGGGAGGCTTGGCGGCTCTTCTCCGCCAAGTCCTCCGCGGCCTCCCCGCTGTCCCCCGCGGGCCGGTCGGCACCTGGGCGGCCCGGCGACGTCTCCTCCGGGCCGTAGGGGAATGCCTCCCACGTTTGGCCAGCGGCCTCCCCGCTGGCCACCCCTGCCTTTGCCGCCACCTCCTCCCACCGGCGGCGCTCTTCCTCACGCTGCTCCCGCTCGACCCTGTCGAGGTCGAGCCACGCCTGGCACTCCATCTCCTCGGCCGTCGACGACGGCGCCGCTTTCGTCGTCCCGCCGCCTGGCTCTCCGCCCAGCAAGCGCGCCTCCCTGATGGCGGCGGGGCATTAGACGAGCAAGGGGGCAAAACCAGGATTCAAGTCAACAAAAGATCAAGACTTACCCGACCATGACCGGCACCGCCCACCTAGAGGGCCCGGTCGGGTTCCCCCTCTGCCTCTTGCTCCCTCCGGCGCGGCTACCGCCCGGTTGCGCGGAAGCCGTGCGCTTGGGCGCCGGCTTGGGGGCCGCCGGCCCCTTCCCCTTGTCCACCTCGGCCGGGTCGCTGGCGCCCCGTGGCCGGCGCCCCCGCGGTGCCATGACCTCCCCCTCCGAGAACTTCGTCGGTTCTTCTGCAGCAAGGGTCGGCTCCCGCTCAGCATCGTCGTCGGGCCAATCCCTTAACGGCGCCCAGAACGAAGACTCACCCGGTGGCTCGGCGTCGTCGTCCTCCTCCTCCTCCGCCTCGTCGTCGTCCGCCTCCACCTCGCCGGCTCGCTCAGTGGTGGCCAGCTCCACGTCGACGTCGTCCTCGACCTCTTCCGGGTCGGACTCCACCGAATCCGGCGCCGGCCTCGCGTAGTCCTGAAGGAGCGCGAACTTCTGCAGGCAAACCGGACGGTGCTGTTAGACCGAAGGGGGGATTGCGACCCAGCGGCCACAGGATGGGAGGCGGAGCCGGCTGTTCACTTACCCGTGGTGCCGGATGACTCCTGCTGTAGGGGATCTTCCCCCACTGCCACTCCCCCTCCTTCATCTTCGCCGTCGACATGGCGTTGACCTTCCTCGCCATGTGAATCGGCCTCAGCTCCTTGGTAGAGAGCCGGCAGGGGTCATGGTGCCCTCCCATCTAGCAAATAAGATGCGGCCGGCGCTGTAGCGGCAGCACCCGGCGTGCAATCATCGCCGCCAGCAAATCCGTGGCCGTGAGCCCCTCCGTCCCGGTCAGCTCGCGGAGGCGGGCGCTGAGCCAGTCGACCGTCTCGGGCGCCGAGGTCGGCGTTGCCCGCCAGTTCTGCATGGAAACCGGCGGGTGGTTGGCGAAGTCAGGGAGGTTGATGTAGTCCTCCTCCGGCTTCACGTTCTTCACATAGAAGAACCCCCGCTGCCATCGCTTCACCGACTCGTGCAGCGGGAGTTTGGGGAAGCCGGTCCCTTGACGAACCTGGATGGAGGCGCCCCCGCAGGCGGTCATCACCATCCTCTGGGTCGCGGGGTCCTTCACCGTCTGCCGCTTGAAGTAGAAGAGCCGGCACCAGAAGTCGAGTCTGGGCTCGACTCCCAGATATCCCTCGCAGAGGACGACGAACGCCGCCAACTGCAGGACGGAGTTGGGGGCGAGGTGGTGAGGCTGCAGGCCGAAGTGTGTCAGGAACCGCCGGAAGAAGGCGCTCGCCGGCAGCCCCAATCCGCGGTGAAAATGGTCGGCGAAGACCACGACCTCGCCCGGCCGCGGTGCTGGGGAGTTCTCCGCCCCTGGCGGGCGGACCTCCAAGTTCTCCGCCGTCGGGAGCTTGCGGCGCGCGCGGAGGTACTCGATGAATGTGGCGTCGACATCGCTGCCGTCCAAGGCGCCTTTGGTTACTACCTCCATGGCGGCAGCGACGGGCGATGGCGGCGCGAGGATCAACCGATGGCTGTCCTCTTCGCGGCGGCGGGCGGCGGCGCAAGCTCACTGTCCCTCTCGAACTACCCTTTTCCCTTCTCGCTCTCTGTCTCTCAACGGGGGGGGGGGGGGGGAGGGAGCGAAGCGACGGAGGCAAGGAGGGAAAACGGGCTCTTCCCCCTCGCCTCCCCTCCCTACTTATACCCCGCGCGGGCGGCGGTAGCGGAGGCGCCCCTCGCGCACACATCCCCCACGATCCCCGAGGCGCACGAGGCGGACATCATGGCACCCCGAAATACCAAACGTCCGCCCACTGCGCGCGGAATCTTCGCGGGCGGTTCAGGGCCACGGTCATGGCGGGCCCCGCCTAGTCGCCAGGCCCGAACCGTCGCTCGGCCCACCAGGCTGCTACCTGCTCCGTCCTCCACACAGCACGGTTTCCCCGCCAGGTGGGGCGACACCGGCGGCGTGGGTGGCCCCGGACGACTGCGGAGCCGGGCCACCACCTGCCGACACCGCCCGACTCCCCAGGCGCTTCCAGTGCTCGAACATTCTTCAAGTCGGCGCGGTCCGCCGCATCCCGTCGGCGGGCCCCCCCGGCTTCGGGGACTACTGACGGGGGGATGACCCCCGGGTAGCCTCAAACACTCCTTATGCTTCGGGCTCGTCCATAGGGCAAATGGGCGGGCCGCCTTCAAGGAGCCGGCCCGACGACGCCCCGTCGGCTCCAACCCCTCGGCACGGGCGCGGTGTGCTGGCCGGCTGGGGCCTCACCGCCCGGCTCCTTCACCAGCCGGCCGTGCATCGGATGCCCATGACGGGCCCTGCGTGGTGACAGTGGGCCCCGTCCCATCGGTGGTCAGCGCCCACATGGCCACAGTGGCCCCTATCCCGTCGGTGGTCAACGCCCGCATGGCCGCAGTGGCCTCTCGCCGCTGTTGGACGGCGACCAGGCCTCCAACAGTGGCAGCCTGCCCCTAACCACTCCGCCATCTACTCCAGCATGGCTACAGGACAGCCGGCCGGCCGCTGACTTTGGCCGACCGCTGCAAGACGACGCCGCCCGTGGCACCCCGTGCCGCGGCGTGACCGGGCTCGGGGCCCGCCCACGACAAGACCGAAGCTGGTGGCCCCCGCAGCCGGCCGTAGAGGCTGCCGGCTGGGTCCCCCCACGACCATTATATTCATATTGTAAGCCGGGGGGTTGGTCTATAAAACTCCCCGTGCCTCCCCCATGCAAAGGGGAGACAGAGAGAGAGAAAGAGAGACAGACAAACAGACGCCACGGCGAAGAAGAACGACGATAGCACCACCCACGTAGCATCCCCGCACGGGGAACCTCACGAACCGGAGCGCTTAGCTCCCACCTCGATTCATACAGCTCGAGGAGCACCATTGTAACCTTCACCATCATCTCAACGAGACCAAGTAGGAGTAGGGGTTTTACCTCCCACGGAGGGCCCCGAACCTGGGTACATCGCGTGTCAGTCACCGTTTGTGCCTAACCCCATTCCCGGAGTCCACCGGCGTCCTTTCGGCCCCTCTCGATTAGCCTACCCATGGCATCTGCCGTGACAAAACCACGACAACTCATATGCTTACGAGGGACCGGTTCCCTCAACTGCAACTTGTTGCAAAAGATGGCTGGCGGGTGGCAGTTTCTCCTACTTTAGTTGGATCGGATTCGACAAAGGCGGTCCTTGAGAAGGTTGAAAAGCAACTTATGTATCACCGTTGTGGTTTATGCGTAGGTGAGAATTGTTCTTGCTAGATACCCATAGCAGCCATGTAAAACATGCAACAACAATTAGAAGACGTCTAACTTGTTTTTGCAGGGTATGTTGTGATGTGATATGGCCAATTACGTGATGTGATATATGTGATGTATGGGATGATCATGTGTTTTATAGAATATCACGACTTGCATGTCGATGAGTATGGCAACCGGCAAGAGCCATAGGGTTGTCTTTAATTATTGTATGACCTGCGTGTCAATCATTAAGCGCTATGTAATGCTTTACTTTATCACTAAATGGTAGCAATAGTAGTAGAAGCATGGTGGGCGCGACAACCCCGATGGCGACACGTTGATGGAGATCAAGATGATGGAGATGATGGTGTCATGCCGGTGACGATGGAGATCATGCCGGTGCTTTCAAGATGGAGATCAAAAGCACAAGTTCATGGCCATATCATGTCACTTATGAATTGCATGTGATGTTAATCCTTTTATGCACCTTGTTTTGCTTAGGACGACGGTAGCATTATAAGGTGATCCCTCACTTAATTTCAAGATAAATTGTGTTCTCCCCGAGTGTGCACCGTTGCGAAAGTTCGTCGTGTCGAGACACCACGTGATGATCGGGTGTGATAGACTCTACGTTCACATACAACGGGTGCAAGCCAGTGTTGCACATGCAGAACACTCGGGTTAAACTTGACGAGCCTAGCATGTACAGACATGGCCTCAGAACACAAGAGACCGAAAGGTCGAACATGAGTCATATAGTAGATATGATCAACATGATGATGTTCACCATTGAAACCACCTCAACTCACATGATGATCGGACTTGAGTTGGTGAATTTGGATCATGTATCACTCGAATGACCGGAGGGATGTCAATTTGAGTGGGAGTTCTTCATTAATATGATTAATTGAACTCATTATCATGAAAATAGTCAGTAGTGTCTTTGCAAATTATGTTGTAGATTACTTGCTCGCGCTGTAGCTCCCTTGAATTTTTATATGTTCCTAGAGAAATAGAGTTGAAAGATGATGGTAGCAATATTGTGGACTGGGTCCGTGATCTGAGGATTGTCCTCATTGCTGCACAGAAGGCTTATGTCCTTAATGCACCGCTTGGTGCACCAACCCCTCTAGCGTCGTTTGTAGATGTTGTGAACATCTGACAAGCACGTTCTGATGACTACTTGATAGTTTAGTGCGTCATGCATTATGGTTTAGAAATGAGGCTCCGAAACGTTTTGAACGTCACGGAACATATGAGATGTTCTAAGAGCTGAAATTAGGATCGCAGGCTCGTGCCCGTGTTGCGAGATATGATATCTCCAACAAGATTCTTTGCCTGCAAGATGAAAGAGAATAGCTCAATCGCTGAGCATGTGCTCAGATTGTCTGGGTGCTACAATCGCTTGAATCGAGTGGGAGTTGATCTTCCAGATAAGATAGTGATTGATATAGTTCTCCAAGTCACTGTCACTAAGCTACTAGAACTTGGTGATGAACTATAAAATGCCAGGGATAGAAATAATGATCCCTGAGCTATTCGCGATGTTTGACACCGCGAAGGTAGAAATCAAGAAGGAGCGTTAAGTGTTGATGGTTAGTCAAACCACTAGTTTCGAGAAGGGAAAGAGCAAGGAGGGAAACTTCATGGATAGCAAGTCAGTTGCTGCTCCAGTGAAGCAACCCAAAGTTGAACCCAAACCCGAGACTAAGTGCTTCAATATGAGGAGAGCGGTCGCTGAAGCGGAACAACCCTAGATACTTGGTAGATAAGAAGGCTGGCAACGTCGACAGAAGTATATTTGATATATGTGTTAATGATGTGTACCTTGCGAGTACTCCTAGTAGCACCTGGTATTGGATACCGGTTCGGTTGCTAAATGTTAGTAACTCGAAATAAAATCTACGGAATAAACGGAGAACTAGCTAAGGGTGAGGTGACGATGTGTGTTGGAAATGTTTCCAAGGTTGATGCGATCAACATCACACGCTCTCTCTACCTCCGAGATTAGTGACGAACCTAAATAAATGTTATTTGGTGTTTTGTGTTGAGCATGAACGTGATTAGATCGTGTTTATTGCAACACGGTTATTCATTTAAGTTAGAGAATAATGGTTATTCTGTTTACATGAATGATACCTTCAATGGTCATGCACCCAGTGAGAATGGTTTGTTGAATCTTGATCGTAGTAATACACATGTTCATAACATTGATGACAAAAGATACAAAGTTAATAATGATAGTACCACATACTTGTGGCACTGCCGCTAAATGTCATATTGGTATAAAGCGCATGAAGACACTCCATGCTTATAGATCTTTGGACTCATTTGATTTCGAATCGGTTGAGACATGCGAACCATGCCTCTTGGGCAAGATGACTAAGGACCCCGTTTTCCAGATGGATGGAGCGGGCAAGTGATTTATTGGAAATGATACATGTTGATGTATGCACTCCAATGAGTCTTGTAGCGTGCGGTGGATATCGTTATTTTCTTACCTTCACTGATGATTTGAGTAGATATAGTGTATATTTACTTAATGAAACACAAGTCTGAATCGTTTGAAAGGTTCAAGCAAATTCAGAGTGAAGTTTAAGATCATCATGACAAGAAGATAAAAATGTCTGCGATATGATCGTGGAGGTGAATATTTGAGTTACGAGTTTGGCATACAACTTTAGACAATGTGAAAGTTGTTTCACAACTCACGCCACCTGGAACACCATAGTGTGATGGTGTGTCCGAACGTCATAGTCATGCTCTATTGGATATGGTGCGGGGTATGATGTCTCTTATCGTTTTGCTACTATAGTTTTGGGGTTATGCATTAGAGACAACTACATTACCTTTAAATAGGGCACCATCTAAATCCGTTGAGATGACACCGTGTGAATTATGGTTTGATAGAAACCTAATCTGTCATTTCTTAATGTTTGGGGCTGAGATGCTTGTGTGGAAAAATGTTTTCACCTAATGATCTCGAACCCAAAGCGGACAAATGCATCTTCATTGATTACCCTAAGAACAGTTGGGTGAACCTTCTATCTCAGATCCAAGCATAAAGTGTTTGTTGCTAAAATGGGTCCTTTCCCGAGAAAAAGCTTGTCTTGAAATAATTGAGTGGGAGGAAGATAGAACTTGATGAGGTTGTTGAACCTTTGTTTCAACCAAAGAGTAGCGCGGCGCAGAAAGATGTTTCTGTGGAACCTACGTCTATTGAAGAGGAAGTAAATGATGATGATCATGAAGCTTCGGATCAAGTTACTATCGAACCTCATAGGTCGACAAGGATGCGTATTGCTCCTGAGTGGTACGGCAACCCTGTATTGGAGGTCATGTTGTTGGACAATGATGAACCTACGAGATATGGAGAAGCGATGATGGGCCCGGATTTCGACAAATGGTTAGATGCCATGAAATCTGAGAAAGGATCCATGTATGAAAACCAAGTATAGACTTTGGTGGACTTGCTCGTTGGACGGCAGGTCGTTGAGTACAAATGGGTCTTTAAAATGAAGACAGACGCTGATGGTGAATGTCACCATTTATGAAGCTCGACTTGTCGCAAAGAAGTTTCCGGCAAGTTCAAGGAGTTGACTACGATGAGACTTTCTCACTCGTAGCGATGCTAAAGTCTGTTGGAATTATGTTAGCAGTTGCTGCATTTTTCAATTATGAAATTTGCCAGATGGATGTCAAAACATCGTTTCCTTAACGGTTTACTTGAGGAAAGGTTGTATGTGATACAACCAGAAGGTTTTGTCAGTCCTAAGGATGCTAAAAGGTGAGCAAGCTTCAGTGATCCTTCTATGGACCGAAGCAAGCATCTCGGAGTTGGAATATACACTTTGATGAGGTGATCAAATTTTTTGAGTCTATACAAAGTTTATGAGAAACTTGTATTTACAATAAAGTGAGTGGGATCACTATAGAGTTTCTGGTAAGCATATGTGGTTGACATATTGTTGATCAAAAATGATGTAGAATTTCTGGAAAGCATAAACGGTTGTTTGAAAAGAGTTTTTCAAAGGAAGACCTGGATAAAGCTACCTAATTGTTGAGCATCAAGATCTATAGAGATAGATCAAGATGCTTGATGCGACTTTCAATGAGTACATACCTTGACAAGATTTTGAAAGAGTTCAAAATGGATCAGTCAGAGAAAGAGTTCTCGCCTGATTTGTAAGGTGTGAAGTTGAGTGAGACTCAAAGATCGACAACGGCAGAAGAAATAGAAAGGACAAACGCCGTCCACTATGCCTTCGCCATAGGCTCTATATTATGCCATGTTGTGTACCGCACCTGGTGTGTGCCTTGCCATGAGTCTGTCAAGGGGTACAAAAGTGATCTAGGAGTAGATCACTGGACAACGGTCAAGATTATCCTTAGTAACTAAAAGACTAAGGGGATGTTTCTCGATTATGGAGGTGATAAAGAGTTCGTCGTAAAGAGTTACGTCGATGCAAGCATTAACACCAATCCGGATGACTCGTAGTAGCAATGTGGATACGTATAGTGGAGTAGCCATTTGGAATAGTACCAAGTGGAGTGTGGTAGTAGTGTTTACGGTCTGACATGGAGATTTGCAAAGTACACAAGGATCTGAATGTCGCAGACCCGTTGACTATAAGACCTCTTTCACATGCAAAGCATGATCGAGCCCGAGAACTCATTGGGTGTTAGATTCATAACAATGCGAATCACATGGTGATGTGAACTAGATTATTGACTCTAGTGCAAGTGGGAGACTATTGGAAATATGCCCTAGAGGCAATAATAAATTAGTTATTATCATATTTCCTTGTTCATGATAATCGTTTATTATCCATGCTATAATTGTATTGATTGGAGACTTAGATGCATGTGTGGATACATAGACAAAACCATGTCCCTAGTATGCCTCTAATAGACTAGCTCGTTGATCAAAGATGGTCAAGGTTTCCTAGCCATGGACATGAGATGTCATTTGATAACGAGATCTCATCATTAGGAGAATGGTGTGATGGACAAGACCCAAACTACAAACGTAGCATATGATCGTGTCAGTTTAATGCTACTGTTTTCTACATGTCAAGTATCTGTTCCTATGACCATGAGATCATGCAACTCACTGACACCGGAGGAGTGCCGTGTGTGTATCAAACGTCGCAACGTAACTGGGTGACTATAAAGATACTCTACAGGTATCTCCGAGGGTGTCTGTTGGGTTGGCATGGATCAAGACTGGGATTTGTTACTCCGTGTGACGGAGAGGTATCTCAGGGCCCACTCGGTAATACAACATCACAACAAGCCTTGCAAGCAATGTGACTAAGTGTTAGTCACGGGATCTTCTATTACTGAACGAGTAAAGAGACTTGCCGGTAACGAGGTTGAACTAGGTATGGAGATATCGACGATCGAATCTCGGACAAGTAACATACCGAAGAACAAAGGGAACATCATACGGGATTAACTAAATCCTTGACATAGAGGTTCGACCGGTAAAGATCTTCGTAGAATATGTAGGAGCCAATATGGACATCTAGGTCCCGCTATTGGTTATTTACCGTAGAGGTGTCTCGGTCATGTCTACATAGTTCTCGAACCCGCAGGGTCTGCACACTTAAGGTTTGGTGACGTTTCGGTAGTATAGAGTTATGTATGGTGGTGACCGAAGGTTGTTCGGAGTCCCAGATGAGATCTCGGACTTCATGAGGAGCTCCGGAATGGTCCAGAGGTAAAGATTGATATATAGGAAGTCCTATTTTGGTCATCGGAAAAGTTTCGGGCTCATCGGTAGTGTACCGGGAGTGCCGGTAGTGTACCGGGTGACCATCAGGAGGGGTATTTCGACCCAAGAGGCTACATGGTCTGTGGGAGAGTGAATACCAACTCTTAGTGGGCTGGGGAAGTCCCACACAAGGCTCATGTGGCTGGGAGAGAAAACCCAAAGAGAAAAAGGTGGAAAAAAGAAAAATAGGGAGCAATCCTAGTCCTGCTAGGATTGGAGGAGGAGTCCTCCTCTCCTCCTTGATTCGGACGAACCAAGGGCTGGTCCCTTGAGGGACAAGCCTCCTCCTCTCTTCCTCTTATATATACAGGAGGTTTTAGGGTTTTTGACACTAGATTTTCAGCCACGTGCTACCCGTTCCTCTAGTGCATAGTTTCTCCTCTAGATCGGTTTTTCTGCCGTGCTTAGGCGAAGCCTTGCCGGAATAGCTCCACCACCATCGCCGCAACGCCGCCGCGCTGCCGGAGAACTCGTCTACCTCTCCGCTCCCTCTTGCTGGATCAAGAAGGCGGAGATCGTCATCGAGCTGTACGTGTGCTGAACGCGGAGGTGCCATCCGTTCGGCGCTAGATCAGAAGGACCGTGATCAAGATCGTGAGACGGATCGTGATGAGTTCGCGGGACGGATCGTGATGAGTTCGCGGGACGGATCGTGATTGGATCGCGGGAAGGATCGTGATGAGATCGCGGGATGCTCGGCGATTTGGATCGCGAAGACGTTCGACTACACCAACCGGGTTTCTTAACTCTTCCCGCTTAGCGATCTACAAGGGTATGTAGATCCACTCTCCCTCTCGTAGATTCTCATCACCATGGATAGATCTTGCGTGTGCGTAGAATTTTTTGTTGTTTCCCATGCAACGTTTCCCAACAGTGCTTGCTTGTGTTGTTATTGTTGAGCTCATCATATAGGTTCTCAACCTAGTTGCCGATGGCAGATCTCGGGTTGGGGGTCCCAAGATGTGGATCTAAAAACAATGGTAACAGGGAGTAGGTACACGATGTTTACCCAAGTTCGGGCTCTCTCGAAGAGAGGATACCCTATGTCCTGCTTTTGATTGTATTGATATGGGATAGTATATAGTACAAGTATCTACCACGAGGTTGTTCTAATGAATATAAGATTCAATCATGAATATCTGTTCATCTATCGACTAGCCTAGCCTCGTCTTATATAATGTACCTGAGGCCTAGGATAACAGGATTCCTAGTCGGCTACATCGATGAAGAGAAATCCTTGTCTTGATCATCAAGTCTTGTGGAATCTTCCTCGTATATGTCATGGGCTGCTAGAAGAAGCCCATTACTGAACCACCATGGGGATCCTCGGCTCGACCCACTGGTCAGGAGACAACGTGGTGAGTACCCCCTAGTCAATGATAGCATCACTAGTTGCATCTAGATAATCTATTTTGTTGTTAATCCTAAATTGTTAAAAGAAGCTAAAAATTGTTAGTCGTCTATTCACCCCCTCCAGTGGATCATATTGATCCTTTCAACTGGACTTTGAGTTTTGAGTGAAAACGACGTGTCGTTCCTTTGCTTGCAGAAGGAACTCCTTCGAATTTGCCTAGACTTGCTTTTGAGGGTGCAAACTCATGATCTACCGTCATACAAGCCTAGAATTGCTTTTGAGGGTGAAAACTCATGATCTACCGTCATGCAAGCCTAGAATTGCTTTTGAGGGTGAAAACTCATGATCTACCGTCATGGTTGGATCGGACGGGAGTGGTGGGTTGCATAATTCCCTTCTTGTGTCACTTTTGGAGAACCTATTATCTAGCATGACATTAGGGTCATGTTTTCAGTTCAGAGACCTTGATGTACTTGCTACCAGTCGGATATTAATATATTGTCCATTATAAAAAAATAAATCCAATGCCATGTAATTGTTTCGTCTTTTCCATGTCATGCTGAGTCAGTGCATATGAAATCCTATTATCTAGCATGACATTAGGGTCATGTTTTGAGTTCAGAGACCTTGATGTACTTGCTACCAGTCAGATATTAATATATTGTCCATTATAAAAAAATAAATCCAATGCCATGTAATTGTTTCGTCTTTTCCATGTCATGCCGAGTCACTGCATATGAAATCGATGAATACCAAAAATCAAAGATGCACAACGCTTGACATGACCAGTTAGCTATGTTAAAACAAACAATCAACAAAAAACATATCTACAATGCATCAATGCCTGTTTGAGACTTCTCCACTTCAACAAAGTCAGCTTCACTTCATCAAATTCATTTTGAAGCAGTTTCATTCAATAGTTACAGCTTTTTCGAGCAACCGACATGAGTTCTACTTTTGATTAAGAAGAGAATTGACCAGTTTATACAGAAAACTGACCGAACACCAATACAACTATGACATGAGCACAACCAACACTGAGGGTGCGCACCAACTGAGGCATTGACTAGGTGAATGAGTGGCCTTGGGGTCGTGTTGATGTCGAAGCGATGGCTCCGAAACTGTGTTGGATGGTAAGGTGTCGTCTCTTGCAGCTTCACCAAAGAGTAGTTTGTCCTATTTGGCTTGCAACTTGCTCCACCTTCAAGAATGAGAAAATTTGATGAAAAATATTTGTTTGGTTGGATGGCATAGGGAAATAAAACGAAGGAAAATCCACTTACTGATGACAGTGATGAGTAATTTCCTCCAACTCTAATAAATTCTTTGGACTAGAGTTTTTGAAGCATCTCCGAAGAGCTTCACAATAAACATGAACTTATACCCCAAATTCTTGTTTTCTTAAACTGGACATCATGGAGCTATTCGTCTAGCTTGCATTTTTTTAAAGCCGAGCTGAAGTTTAATGAATGGCGCAGTCCCAAACAGAATTTTCTTTTTAGGAAAACGACATGAATCTGCTGTGTATTTTTATTGATTTTTTTAAAAAGAATGAAAAGTAGTAATTACAAATAAATATGTCATTCAAAATCGGCCTATGAAGAGTATTGATATATCTCAGTTGTATAAAACCCGGCATTGATTAAAGCGAAAGCTCTTCCACATGTGCGCCGTACAGAATCCATGTGAAATTGCGAATGAGCAGCTGTCACTTGATAGAAACTGCAAGTCAACTCGGGCAGGCACTACGGCTATTAGCATTATGTTAGTCAAGTCAAGATCCTCTCACCATTAGAGCAATATAGCTGGCATTCCTTGGATTAGGCATGTTAAGAAAGCCTAGCCTCTATAATGCGTGAAGAATCGAGACAAGAAATACTTTTATCCGGTATGGATGACAGCATGATCTTAGGATTGGGTCTCTTTCTCTTTAGACGTTATACAGACTCTACATGTTCTTCGTATCTCGCCTTTTATTTTTTCGTATTTGTGAGAACACAATTTTTTACTATGTGCATCTTAGTTATGCAAAAGTGTAGTACTTAAATCTTTTAAGTAATAAAGCATTCCTATTCGGAAAAAAAAGTAGGCCAAGTACAACACTAACATGTGTCGCTGGTCGTACAACACTAATAAGGGCATAAAGTTTGAAATATACACCTCCCTCCAATGAGTGGCAGCATTGGTTGTGATTTGCTCCAGAGAGGATCCATGTATACCCAAATGTAACTCACAATATATGGCCCTCTGCCATACAAATATCTCAGGAAAACATCACACGGAGCTTTCTTCAGTACCATCTCATCAGCCGACTAGTAGTATTTTCTAATTTGCGTCAATTGGTGGCCGTTGTTTGTGGTGATCGGTGACGGACTGGTACGCCATCGCCATCGCTAGAGCCTGCGATCAAATTTCAAAAAACACAAACATAAGTCACACCACCGCCGTTATTCATGTCAACAAGTTTCTAGGTGTGAACTCTAGTAGTGTCATTGCTCAAGATAAGTAATATGTCCTGGGACAAGAAAAAGGCTTACAATGTGGTCATGGTCAGGAGGAGCATATATCCCCGTCGTCACTGTGGTTCTTCTCCTCGTGTTGCCTTTCGGTGGGTGTTCGATGCTCTTGAAGCCGGTAGGCACCACGACGATGGGCAACCCCACAAGGTTTCCCAGACAAACGAGCTCCCAGTCGGTCGCATTGCCGATGAACGCGTCAACCGTGAAGCTCTCCCGGACCTCCCTGATCAGCCTACCTCGCGCTCTCTGTGCCTGTTTGTCGGAACTCCATAATAAAGGTAAGCTCGCTCGGATACAGTGAATAAGTACTGCCAATGTGTTTGGTTTGCTTGGTATATCACCTGTACATAGTCCACTGCTGGGACCAATCGTGCTCGACGAAGCTCCACCGGCCACTGGTCTTGAGCTTCATAGTCATCGTCGCGTCCTTCGCGTTGCCAGCTGTCAAAGTGTGCAAGCATATCGACGTCCATCGTGATGTTGAGAATGGACTGAACCGATTCGACGGTGTAGTTCAACTTGAAAGGCACAAGCTTAACACCCTTGGTGGAAAGAACGTTGACAACCTGGTATTATGAAATCAAGAACAAAGTTTGTTCGAGGACCAGATCAGGAACGAGCAATTTCATTACATGAACCAGACTGCTGAACACACTTAGGATCCCAGTTACCTCCATCTCAGCGCTCTCAAGATATCCAACAGTGAGTTTTGTGATGTCAACATGAAATGGGTCCTCTAAAGCAATTTCACGAGACGAGGGATCACCAGCATCCGCGCCACGGATTGCATCTAACACAATAGCACAGTCTGCTGCGCTTCTGCAGAAAGGACCAAGTTTGTCCTGCCATTTTACGATAATAAACTCATCATTTACAAGACTGGATCCAATCTGTAAGGAAAAATGAATAATTTCCATGAACATACCAGACTCTCAGAAAGGCTCATGACGCCGGTCCGTGCAACTGTTCCAAATGATGGGCGCAAAGCAGTTACTCCACATCTAGCAGCAGGATATGTTATGGATCCTGCCGTTTCTGAACCAATTGCAAAGGGAACCATTCCTAGGAGAGTGAAAAGAAGTTTCACTTAGTATACATATTATTCGTCTGGTTACAGGTGCAAATATGTTTACATGTAAACCTGCACTGGTGCTAGCTGTTGGCCCTGCTGATGAACCGGTAGAAAATTCCTCAATGTTCCATGGGTTTCGAGTTCTTCCCCCGAACCATATGTCATCATAGGCGAGTGAACCTGTCACAAGCTTAGCTACAAGGACTGCCCCAGCGGACTTTAATCTGTGGAAGGATGATACACATGGAACTCAGAACACTGTAAACACAGAGAGTGACCATAGGACATGAATTTGGGCGCCTATTCATACGGTGGGGGTCTCCCTTGCAGTTTTATTTCAAAAACAAACATTGCTTAAACACTATGCTGCAGGAGAAATGAACAAACCTTTTGTACACAAAAGCTTCCATATCAATAACTTGATTCTTGAATGTCTTTGAGCCCCAAGTTGTATTGTATTGTGGTACTGCAATTATATCTTTCAGGCCATATGGAATGCCATGCAGGGGACCTAGTATGAGAAGTTGTCAATACAACATTTATGTACTACCATAGTACTGACACTGGATGGCCTTGCTTGCAACTAATTTCACATAATCGAGAGACTTTCCCCCTTCGGAGTTTTAAAACACTTGTAAAAGGTTGAACTAGCGCAAGATACATCATTTTGTTCCAGACCTCCTCAGTAAAGTGAGAATCAATCTTAACAGGAAGCTATGTGCACCGAAATATGTTACTGATGAAACAGAGAATTTAGGAAAAATCAAATAGCCATCTTATAATTCCAAGGAGATTTCTCACATACCAAGGTATTTTCCTTGGTCCAGCAAGTCATCTGCCTCTTTCGCTTGCTTGTATGCTAAATCTTCAGTGTATGTAATAACAGATTCAAGAACAGCACCATACCTAATGAAAATATCAAACAACTACATGATTCAGAAATAATTCTCAGTCTAATGTCATAGTCATATAAGTCCATGTGAAAAATGTGAGGAAGACGAAAAAAAATAGCCAAACCTTTTTAATCTCCTTAAAAATACATCAGTAAGTTCTTGTGATGTTATTTTCTTTGTCCTAATAAGCTCACCAAGCTCAATTATCTGACATGGAGATTACTGAATCAAAAGAAATTCATTTGAAGTCCATAACGATTGTATGATAAAATGGTTAATAAAACTGACCGACATAAAGGCAATATCTTCATCATTGCTAGGACGGTGTATCATAGAGGCTTGAGGATAGTCGAACGGTTCACTCTCCTTGACTTTGCTTTTGCTACTCCATGACGATTTGAAGACTAGAACAGAAGGGTCATGCAATCCACCATTCTTCAAAGCCACCAACCTTCGATTTTCTCTAAATGCAGGCACATTAAATTCTTTTGCGCCGCTTTCCATCTCACGTAGCTGGCAGGATCCAAGGGAAGTGTAGGTGGATAAAACAAGAAATATTAACATGGTAATTATTGAAAAATATATTAGCGCATTAGGACTTGAAAACTATAAGGTGTGATTACTTTTGAATCATTGAAAAAATCAGCATCGAAGAACTTCATGGACTCCTTCAAGGCAATCACGCCGCTTACTGGTTCTTTTCTCAAAATATCTTTTGCATCCTTGGTGTCCTGGAAATAGAGAGATAAATTGATATGCCCAGTGATGAAAACTTGAGAACAGCAACGCCAAATTTAGCAGTGGAGAAGTCCATGCCTTCCAAATCTTGTGGTATTTAGAAACAAGCGTATATGAGTGACTCTTCCCACTCATTGGCAAGGGTAACCATGTGCATTTTGGTGGCCACGCGGCCCACGTCTGTTTCCACAAAATAATAAACCATAAGAAAGCTTTCCTAAGAGTGAATTGTATGAATCATTTGTAACCTTATGGACAGACACCAGACGAGACAATCAGAAAAAGGAAACACGGATCTGGGAAAAATGTGACTGTGGGAGCAAGCCTAGTTAGTAGTGGCATGTGGCATGTACACCATTAAACCTGATCGCTTCTTATCCTCAAAAGAAGACCTGTAGTCAGAAATTTGGGCACACCAATCCAACTAAACTAATGATGAAATCCAACAGTAGGCCCAGCTATATTTCTTGCCCATATTATCACAGCCCAATAGAGCTGCCGATATTATATATATATAAAAAAAAAATACTGAAGTGCCTGCAGACTGCAGTGGTAAGGCAGGAATCAGCTGTGAAGTGTCAAAAACACTACTACCTCTGTCCATAAATATAAGACGTTTTAGAGTATCAAGTCTCTAAAACGTCTTATATTTATGAACAGAGGGAGTACAACAAAAGAGAGTTCTTATCGCGCAATCTCATCTTACATCGGCGATTTGGCACCCGACAACCTGAAAGGAAAAATAGCAGCCGGCCTGAACGGCTTAACTGCAGTAGTGCACTCCAGGAAGCGGACAGTTCGTTGGTGCCAACTGCCAGCCTAGACAGGCAAGGTCACGACATGAACAGTAGTACTAGCTAGCATAGTACGAGGCCAAGCTAGTGCGCAGTTGGCTAGTCGCTGAGCAATCACCATCGTTCACGGAAGGTCGCTCGCTGGTCCATCAATGAACTCGCTCGCCATCTGATTCTTTTTTCATCGGCGACGAGACCATTTCGTCGGTCTCAACCACCACGCTGCGCCACTCCCACTATGCTGCTGAATCGAATGGAAGTACTGAGGAAATCGGCGTACCATGATGCCGGTGACGCTGGCGATGCCGCCTCCGCCTCCTCCTCCTCCTCCTCCGGTGCCTCCCGTTCTGGGGGCGGCGGCGGCGGTTTTCAGGACAGCGGAACAGAGGGCGGCGAGGAGGAGGTGGTGGAGACACGGCGGCGGGCGGCGGTGCCCACGTGGAATCCGCATGGCCGACACCTGGCGGGCGCCCGCGCGGGCTAGTGGGGGACCGAGGGAGGGAGGATTCAATGGAACAGGGGATCTCTCTCCGCTCCGCTGCTTGAGAGAGAAGATCCTGGTCTCCGCTGAAATCAGTGGGTCTCCTTCTCGCGCTTGTCAGTAATGATTAAAGGAAGGGAAACTTTAACAAAACACCAACTGCTGACTACTGCTGCGCATCGGCCGTGTCCTCCGCCTGCCGCGTGTCCCTGTGGGACAGCCCAACTACCCCTTAGAGCAACGGGAACCGCGTTTTTTATCCGTTTTTGTCCGTTTGAATGGTGTTTGAATGGTGTCTGGTTTTGTAAATGGGTCGGCTAGTCCGTCCAACGCAGGCATGGATGTAAATGGATCAACTCACATTTTAGAAAAAAAATAATGCCCAAACAACGATGTTAAACATACTTAAACATTAAACACCAGTCAAAGCAGACCCAAGTCCACATAAAACTTAAATAAAAATAATAAAAAAAATGTGGCCGCCTGCTGCCAACATCTAGCGCTGGCCCTATGCATCGTCGTCCTCATCGTCGTCGAGGGCGGTGAGGTCGATGAGCTCCGGCGCCGACCCAGCCCAAGGAAACGCGGCCTCCCACGCGTGAGCAGCGTCCTGCGACGACGACGGCGCAGGCTGACGGGATTGCTCCTCCGCCTCCCGCTCCCGACGCTTCGCCTCCTCCTCCTCCGCCCACCTGCGCTCTAGCTTCATCTGCTCCGTGGCCTCGGCGACTTCCCTCGCCAGTGTCAGCGACCTGTGGTGCAGGAGATACTTGTGCTCCTGCTCCTCCTTGAACTTAAACCAGATGGGAGGCGTGGACACCCACTTCCCGGAGCTATCCTGTCCACTTGTAGCTCTCTGGCTGGCGCTCCTCGGCCTCAACCTTGGGCTCGTGGATCACCAGAGCGGTCGGCGGAGCTGGAGGAGGAGGAGGCACGACGCAGTCGCCCGTCGCGGACAACGCGAGGGCTTCTTCGAGGCCTACCCAGCGCTCCTCCTCTTCGCGCATGCTCTCCTCAATGGCATAGGCCGTTGCCTCCTCGAGGGCAGCCTGGTAGGTGGCCTCCTCCTGCTGCTCCTCTGGCTTCACTTCAGGGGGCGATGGAGGGATGACCGGATGGAACTGGACGCCGTGGAGGCGCTCCTGCTCGTGCTCCAGGGCGAACCAAACCTTCCAGTTAGGGGAGTCTACAGCGTACGTAGGATCGCGCTGCTGCTCCGGAGTGAGGAGCTCGCGCCGCCGGCGGATCTCCTCCGAGTGCGCGCGCGTAGACCACGTCACTGCTGGGATGGGGATGCTGTGGGGGTCCATATGCCAACCATGGGAGAGGTTGACATCTGGGTAGGGTAGAGCTTGCCTGTACTGCTAGTGCCACCGAGCTTGGTGGACTGGGATATACAGGCGCTCCCGTGGTGGTGGCGTACCACGGCGAGGTGGCGTCGACGTCCGGGACGAGCTTGCGCCTGGGGTGAGCTTGCCCTTGCCCTTCCTGAAGAAGCCCATGGAGGATGGTTGCGCTGGCTGGCTAGGGTTTTGTGGTCGCCGTCGGGGGAGCAAAAGTGGCCAGATGTGGATGGGAAGGGGAAGTGTATGAGGCCGGCCCCGCTACACGCTTCAGATTAAAAAGGACGACGACCGACAGCTTGCTACCGCTGCCAGGTGGGCCTGTGGTTGGTGGTCGCGTTTAATATGACCGTGGGTGGTAATTGTGCGGCTGGCATGTGGACCCAAGGGGGATGCGGAGAGGACGCGGGGCGCGTCTAGTTCGTGTCCGCGTGGACGCATTTCAGCGCATTTTTGGGCCGACAATGGGTCCATGCGGATAGTAAGCGGACACAAAATGGAAATGGGTCTTCGCGTTGGGCCATCGTTTTTGTTCGCGCGGACCCAAATGGACACGGGTGGACGAAATGGGTCCTCCCATTGGAGTTGCTCTTAGATCATGGTTAATAATATAGCCAACTGCTGGTTATATGATGTTGGCATTGTCGGTGTTCTGCGAATGGGGGTACCCAGACCTGCCTGCCTACGGCCCAGGATATGGCCCACCTCGTCAGCCAGACAGGACCTAGCACGGCTCAACACAAGACAAGGCCCTCGCGGGGACCCCAGGCTCGCGAGGATGAACGACACCAAGACCAGCAAGGATGGACCTCTTCAGGACCCCTCTAGAGCGGCAGAGATCTCTATGCAGAACCCGACCTCAGGAGTCAAAGATGACGCAGGGAAGGACAGGCGGGCGCCAGTGCGCCACGCGATGCAGTTTCCCCTTTGGTGCAAAGGGAGCAAGGACGTACGTGGGTTCCCGAAGTGCCTCTCAAAGGTTTCCATTCCAGTACAACAAGACCACGACCACGAGCCCTACACGGTGGGTTTCATCGCCGAGCCCACCTCTGCATCATCGACAGCTACTTTGTAGGCGAAGACCACTTTTGGACAGGGCGCAGATGTACTCCTGTCCCCCTTCAAATTTGGCCGTTGTGGGATCCCTTCCCACCATTGTGATAAGGGAACAGGACCCGGGCCATTGCTATATATAGAGGCTAGGCCGCATCGTAGGGGGGATCCCAAAACATATCACTCCACGAACCACAAGACAAGGCAGAGAGCCAAGAACACCACTAGAGCCCTCCTCGCGAGGCTCAAAACCACTGTACTAGTTCATCCACCTCACCTCCCCGAGGGGCAATCCACCAAAGCAGGAGTAGGGTATTACACTTCTCAGTGGCCCGAACCTAGGTAAACCACCATTTTCATTTTCTTCTCATCATCGTGCGAGTTCGCCGTAGTAACCATTGAGTAGCGAGCTGAGTAGGGCAAGGCTGCAGGGATCTTCACACATGCCCCTGTGTTCGAACCTTGAGGGTTTTGCGAAGCCTGAAATCTGACATTTGGCACACCAGGTAGGGGGGCGTGTCGAAGCCTTCCTCGAGCCAAGCTTTTCTCCCACCTCGCCGCTCCGATGGCTGACGCCCGCCAAGCCCGCGCCGAGCGCCGAGCTTCCCGTGTTGCCCAGACAACACCCGTGGGCTGCGCTGGCGCGTGATACGTCTCCGTCGTATCTATAATTTTTGATTGTTTCATGCCAATATTCTACAACTTTCATATACTTTTGGCAACTTTTTATACTATTTTTGGGACTAACATATTGATCCAGTTCCTAGTGCTAGTTCCTGTTTGTTGCATGTTTTTTGTTTCGCAGAAAATCCATATTAAACGAAGTCCAAACAGTATAAAAACTTACGGAGATTTTTTTTGGAATATATGTGAATTTTGGGAAGTGGAATTAACAGAAGGCGGTGCCCGAGGGGCCCACAAGTCTGTAGGGCGCACCCAGGGGATAGGGCACGCCCTGAGGGCTTGTGGCCACCCCTTAGGTCGGTTGGAGGTGTCCTTTGGCCGCAAGAAAGATATTTTTATAAGGAAAATCCCCTCAAAATTTCAGTCCGATCAGAGTTACGGATCTCCGGATATTTAAGAAACAGTGAAAGGTCAGAATCTGGGAGCGCAGAAACAGAAGGAAACAGAGAGAGAGAGAGAGAGAGAGAGAGATCCAATCTCGAAGGGGCTCTCGCCCCTCCGCCACCATGGAGGCCAAGGACCAGAGGGTAAACCCTCCTCCCATCTAGGGAGGAGGTCAAGGAATAAGAAGAAGGAGGGGGGCTCTCTCCCCCTCTCCCCCGATGGCATCGAAACGCCGTCGGGGCCATCATCGTGACGGCGATCTACTTCAACAACTCCGTCATCTTGACCAACACCTCCATCACCTTCCCTCATCTATTTATAGAGGTCCACTCACCGCAACCCACTGTACCCTCTACTTGAACATGGTGCTTTATGCTTCATATTATTATCCAATGATGTGTTGCCATCATATGATGTCTGAGTAGATTTTTGTTGTCCTATTGGTTGATTGATGATCATGATTGGTTTGAGTTGCATGTTTTATTATTGGTGTTGTCCTATGGTGCTTTCTGTGTCGCACAAGTGTGAGGGATCCTCGTTGTAGGGTGTTGCAATGTGTTCATGATTCGCCTACGGTGGGTTGCTTGAGTGACAGAAGCATAAACCCAAGTAGGTGGGTTGTTGCATATGGGAGTAAAGAGGACTTGATACCTTATAATGCTATGGTTGGGTTTTACCTTAATGATCTTTAGTAGTTGCGGATGCTTGCTAGATTTCCGATCATAAGTGCATATGATCCAAGTAGAGAAAGTATGTTAGCTTATGCCTCTCCCTCATATAAAATTGCAATAATGATTACCGGTCTAGTTATCAATTTCTTAGGGACAATTCCGCCACTCCTACTATCACTTTTCCACACTCGTTAAACGAACTTAGTTGTTTCTTTACCTAAGCAGCCCCTAGTTTTTATTTACGTGTTCTTTATTATCTTGCAAACCTATCCTATCACACCCACAAAGAACTTCTAGTTTCATACTTGTTCTAGGTAAAGCGAACGTTAAGCGTGCGTAGAGTTGCATCGTGTCGGGACCCCGATCCTAAGAGATATGAATCCAGCCTGTAACACGTCACACCACTTTGCGGCGTCACGCACGTTAACTCATGGCTGCCACCTTACCTTGGCCGGGACCGTTTGCGCCTTTTGGCTCACGGATATGAAAGTGTCGCTAGCATTCACACATCACAGAACCTGGGTCGACATGACTAGTTATAGACCCAAGTGGCACAACCATATAGGGACAGGCATACGTAACCCAGCAATGCAGGTGTCGGTTATTAGCGTGTGTAGATGAGTCATAGCAAGCTACAAGGACTCCATTACGCTGTGGGACATAAATGTCATCACTGCATGTAGACGAGTCATAGCAGGCTACAAGGACTCCATTACACCGCGAGACATTTCCCCGAAGGGATAGACACAACAGCAAAGAAGGATACATGTCGGTCTATTAATGTGTCTGGAGCAGTAGCAAGCTACCAAGGCTCGGTGAAAGCACAAAGAGGCATTTCCCTATAAAGAAGGCTACTAAAGGCACACAACTAGGCGTCGAATCCCACGCATACCAATGCATTTCAATCATACACGCACTATGCATGATATGCGTAGATACAACATGGCATCACAACAAAACTCTACATCATAATATTTATTTAGAAGGCTCCAAGGAGCCAACATAGTATAATGTTACAAACAGAAGGGGTCACAAGACCCAACATTCAGAGCATACAAACAACAAGAGGAAGTTACATGTCTGAGTACAGACATCTACATAAGCGATTGGAAGAGCCTGAAAAGCTACAACGACCCTACCATAGGAACCAGACCTCTGTCTGGGTTACTAAGCTAATCCATCGATGTCAACATCATAAGAAACATAACTGAACTCAACGTCTATCACTGCAAAAATGTAAATAAGCAATAGTGAGTACGAAGGTACTCAGCAAGTCTTACATCAGAACTATCTACATATGCATCATGTATCAAAGAACGGAATTTTGGGGTTTACTGCAGAATGCCAGCTTTTGACCTTTGGCTATCCTATACTACGACAAAGTAACCAACATATCACTACTCTCTCATCTCTCTACGAGAGAGCACACACGATCCCACATGTTCACCATCTCAATACACCACTACGGATCCTCTCTCGTCTTCCTACGAGAAGCCATCCATAGCACTCACACTTGTTTGGTGCATTTTAGAGTTTCCACTTAAAGTTGCCTATGAACAATGCAAGTATCCAAGTAGTCCATATCTGCGGACAACGCTATTTGAATAGATAAATTACCCTGCAGGGGTGTAGTTCGTCACACATGCTCCCGCCACTTATCGCCATGTGCACGTAAAAGGCACCTCGGCAACCTTCAAGCGGAAGACTAGCGAGGGAGTCGGCCATGAACGTTAACCTTCAACGACTCACGTCCAAGGCAGTCGCCTATTTGAGTTGGAACCCATAATGGAAGTCCGACCGAGGTTTCCAACATGGTCTCAAACGTTGCGAGCAGGGCCCCAAGCTGGTCCCGATTGGGCCGTTCATCCACTTCGCAGGCCGTGCCACACCTATCAACATTTCGAACTACTGTGACTCCTAGATTGAGAACAGGGTAGGTTAATAGGCCGAGAGAGCTCGAGTTACCAGAGCTCAATGTGCGGTAGTAGCTAGTCTTGTAACACAAACACGGAACTCAGCTCCTATGAGCGGTTTCAATGAGACAACTCACCATGTACTCCTACATGGCCTCTCATTGCTACCTTTACCAAAACGAGTTCATCACTTAATCCTCATCATCAAGACACATCAATTTCACTCCGGTTCATCACCCAGATGAATCAGACCTGACACAACTCTAAGCATAGCAGGCATAATAGGGTTATAGCAAAACATGGCTCAAGCATCTACCAGGTATGCTAGGTTGCTTGGTTTAGCTATTTACTAAGACAATGATAGGTCATGCAAAGGAGTGGGTTCATATACCGCAACACAAGTAGCAGTTGAAACGCGTTGTCCTAATGCATTGAAATGAGAGCAAGAGTGAGAGATGGGATGTATCGAATATGCTCAAGGGGGGGGGGTTGCTTGCCTGTTTATCAGAAGAACTCAGATGTTCTTCGATGTCGTCAATAACTACGTCTCGCAAGTCTAACGACAAGGTCAAGCAAGATACAAATTAAGCAAGGAAAATGCTTCACAATGATGCATGATCATAGCATGGCAATATGTTACTGGTTTGAACTAATGCATCTATCAACATGTTAAATGAAGATGGTTTGAACCCGAGGTTCAAATTCAACTCCAGATGTGAAGTGGCCTATTGCGTTTGGAACAAAATGTCCAAGTTTGTCTATTTAGCTTGCTCTAACATGCATGAAAATGCCACCATTAGATTCACTGGATTTTTTGATAACTTTTCATATATAAATTATTTTAATCTGACTTACAGATTATTTTCTATGAAATTTTGAAGTTTATATCATTTTCTGGAATATTTTTATTAAGGAATTAATTACCGTGTCAGCCTGACATCATCATGACGTCAGCAGGTCAACGACGCCAGGTCCGGGTCAAACCTGATGACCCGGACCCACACGTCAGTGACACGGGGGCTAATCCCACGCTAAACGGGGGTTTGACCCGAAGTGGCGCCCGCTGTCAGCGGCTAATGACCAATTAGGAGGGGCGGGTTAGCACTAACCGGCCGGCCACGTCAGTGACCGCTGGAGCAGGGCCGACGACGACCACTCGACACGATGGAGGGTCGCCGAAAGCCGCTAGGGGCCTCGGTTGGGCGCGCGGAGGGCACTGGGGAGGAGCCCGTGCTCGCGTGTGTCCACCGGAGGGGGCAGGAAGGCGTGGGGCTACCGGAGGGCTTGCCGGCGAGCTCTCCCGCGGAGTCGCCCGTACGGCCACGACGGGGAGGACGACTAGGGAGCGGGAAGGGCCACGGGGAGAGGGGGAGAGGCACCAGCAGCTCACCGCGGGCTTGATGGCGGTGACTGCGAGCTCAGGGAGGCCGAGACGACAGTGAATCGTCGAGGCGAGTTCCGGTGGCCGGCGGGGAAGACGGCGACGGCTCGACGATGAGAAACTCCCGGCGGCTACTGGCTCCACTGAGAGGTCGAGGGGGACACGACGGAGCTTGGGGGCACGACAGAGGGCTTGGCGAGGCCGGAGGCCGTGGAGGCAGCGACGGTGGCGCTCGGGCGAGGAGGAGAAGCCGAGGAGAGGGAGAGGAATGAGAGGGAGAGAGCAACAGGGGGAAGGAGGAGAGAGCTCCACGGCGGATAAGGCGTTGGGGGGCGACACGACGAAGCAGGAGCTGGCGCTGGCGCATGGTCGTGCTTGGCTTCGCCTGTGCCTACTGGCAGAGGTAGAAGATGAGCCTACCCTTGGGCCGGGCCACTTCTCTGCTAGGCCAACTGCAGGTGAGGCTCTGCCTTTTTTTATTCTTTTCTATTTTTTTTCTGGCATTTGTTTTGGCTCAAAATAAAATATCAAGCCATTTTATAAAATCCTGAAAATTATTATATGAGTTAGACATAAATAACTTATGCCACATAATGAAATTCAGAATTATTTGACATATATTTTATATATAGAAAATATATATCCAATGCAAATAGGGTTAAAATAATTCAAAAGCCCAATATAAAATATTTCTGTGATCCCAAAATATTGGTTGACAATTTTAACTCAATCCAATATTTTATTAAAGAACCAGGAACATTTTCTTGGAACTGTTTGAAGCAATTTTTATAATGCTTATTTGACAAAATTTTTAATTGTGAGGCTTGATCATCCCTCATTTCATTTTCATTTCAAAATAAAAATGCATGCATGAATACACTAACAATCATAAGAAACTAGGGCTATGACACATCGGTGGTCGATAGAACTTGAGGGAATATTTGTTCTACCTTTAGCTCCTCGTTGGGTTTGACACTCTTACTTATCGAGAAAGGCTACAATTGATCCCCTATACTTGTGGGTTATCAATACCTTTTTCTGGCGCCGTTGTTGGGGAGCAATAGCATGGGGTGAATATTCTCGTGTGTGCTTGTTTGCTTTATCACTAAGTAGATTTTATTTGTTGTTCATAGTTGTTTTCTATCTTTAGATATGGGTAGGAAACGCAAAGTACCAGAATAATTAGATGTACTTGTTGTTCCAAAAGTTGAGGAACCACTAGTGTTTCGTACTACCGAAGAATATTATTTGGATCATCTTTGATCCGTTTGTGCTCGTGCCAGAACCCCAACTAGCTTAGTTGAGGGCAAATCATTAAATGAGCATGCTTATTATGTGCGACACCGCTTATCTCAAAAAGGTAAACTTATGGAATGATATTAATAGTTTGCAACGCTACGCTTGGAATTTATGCGAAATTTATGATTTACCTGTTGTTCTGATGACCCTAAAAAACACCTTCCCTATTAATGTGAGTTTAAGGATAATGGAACCATATCTTCTTATGCCAAGGGTGTTTATAATTACTATGATATTGAGCAAATTGAAGAATTTGTTGCTTTTAAGGGTGCCTATGAAATTGCTTCTTTGATTGAAAAGTATGATGCTACTCTTTACAAATCTGAAAGTTTTGCCATACTTAAATATTGCCATGAAAATTATGCTTCTAATGCTTATGTTAAGCCATATATTGAGGACTCCTCCGCTATTCAAGAGGAGAATAATATTTTGCAGGAATCTATGGAAGAAGAAATTGCTGAAACTGTGAGCTCATTAGATGAAAAAGACGAGGAGGAGAGCGAAGAACAAAAGGAGGAAGCGCGGATTAGCTACCCGTTCCCACCTTCTAATGAGAGTAACTATTCAACTCATACATTGTTTAATTTCCCTTCGTGCTTACCGGAGGATGCATGCTATGTTGATTTCTATGATCCCTTGGATTCATTTGAAATATCCCTTTTTGATGAACTTGATGCTTGCTATGCTTGTGGCCATGATGCCAATACGAAAGATGCTTATCAAGATGAACTTGCTATAGTTCCTTATATTAAGAAAGAAATTGTTGCTATTGCACCCACGCATGATAGTCCTATTATATTTTTGAATTCTCCTAACTACACTATATCGGAGAAGTTTGCACTTATTAAGGATTGTATAGATGGGTTGCATTTTACCATTACACATGATGATTTTGATAGATATAATATGCATGTGCTTGCTGATCCTACTTGCAATTATTATGAGAGAGGAACTACATCTCCATATCTTTATGTTTCCAATATGAAAAAATTGCAAGAAACTGCTTATGCTATGTATTGGCCTTTACTTTGTGTGCATGAATTGTTCTTTTATGACATGCCGATGCATAGGAAGAGAGTTAGACTTCATCATTGCATGATATATGTTACTTGTGCTCAATACTAAATTACAAATCATTTTTAATTAAATTTTTCTTTGATATACCTTGGGATCCGGGTGGATCCATTACTTGAGCACTTTATCCCTAGCTTAATGGCTTTAAAGAAAGCGCTGCCAGCGAGACAACCCAGAAGTTTTAGAGAGTCATTTAATTCTGTTGTGTGCTTTTATATAGTTTAAAAACAAAAATAAATAAAGAGGGTAACCTAAAACTTTTTCAAAAAGAAAAGCGAAAGTGAGAGAGACGAGCATTGTGAAAGTGGGAGCTAGCCTTGAACTTTGTTCATGCCCATGGAAACCTTGTGAATTAATTACAGTAACTTTTCAACAAAAATAATTATCCCCTTGTATAAATCCATTGTATTATAAAAATAATGTGCCAATATTTTCCTTTAGGATGATTAGATTGCTTGTTTGGTGTGTGCAGTGCAAAAACAGAAACTTTGGCTGTAGTGCGTGAATTTATATTTTTTACTGGAATGTCAAAAGTTTCTGAATTTTTTACACAATACTTCTATACAATTTTTTTATTTTTTCCTAAGTTTTCAGAATTTGTAGAGTTACAGAAGTATGGTGAATGTTCAGATTGCTACAGACTGTCGTGTTTAAGACAGATTCTGTTTTTGATGCATTGTTTTGCTCGTTTTGATGAAACTATCGATTGTATCGGTGGTATAAGCCATGGAAAAAATTATAATACAGTAGCTACAATGCAAAAAAATATGAATTTGTTGGCAACAGTACAGAAAGCTGTGATTTGCTTTATTATACTAACGGATCTCATGAGGGTTTTGTTAAGTTTTGTGTGATTGAAGTTTTCAAGTTTTGGGTGAGATCACGATGGATGGAGGAATAAGGAGTGGAAAGAGACTAAGCTTGTGGTCCCCTCTTTCTTCTAACAACCATCGGTAATTTTACTTGGAGCTATATTTTTATTCGTCACATGATATGCGTAAATCTTGGAGCGTCGTGTGCTTTTCTTTTTTTCTTTTAATAATGCACCATGCCGGTATGACAAAGTCCTTGGTTTATTTATAGAAGGCTCTTTGCACCTCACTTATATATTTTGAGTATGGCTTTGTAGAATGCTTCATGTGCTTCACCTATATCATTTGAAGTTTGGATTGCCTGTTTCTCTACCCATAGAAAACCACCATTTGTAGAATGCTCTTTTGCTTCACTTTTATTTTTAGAGCATGGGAATATCTTTTGTAGAAAGAATTAAACTCTCATGCTTCACCTATATCTATTTAGAGAGTTAACAGGAGTTGGTCATTCACATGGTTAGTCATAAAATCCTACATAAAACTTGTAGATCACTGAATATGATATGTTTGATTCCTTGCAATAGTTTTGCGATATGAAGATGGTAGTATGAGAGTCATGCTAGTGAGTAGTTGTGAATTGGAGAAATACATGTGTTGAAGTTTGTGATTCTCGTAGCATGCACGTATGGTGAACCGTTATGTAACGAAGTCGGAGCATGATTTGTTTAATGATTGTCAACCTTTGTGTGAGGGTCGGGAGTGCGCGATGGTTAACTCCTACCAACCTCTCCCCTAGGAGCATGCTTGTAATGCTTTGTTTGATAACCAATAGACTTTTTCAATAAGTATGTGAGTTCTTTATGACTAATGTTGAGTCCATGGATTATACGCACTCTCACCCTTCCACCTTTGCTAGCCTCTATAGTACCGCACAACTTTCGCCGGTGCATCAAACCCACCTTCCTCAAAACAGCCACCATATATTTCCCTCAAAACAGCCACCATACCTACCTATTATGGCATTTCCATAGCCATTCCGAGATATATTGCCATGCAACTTCCACTGTTCCATTTAGTATGACATGCACCATCATTTTCATATTTCTTTGCATGATCGTAAGACAACTTGCATGATGTTTTCATGGCTTGTCCGTTTTTTTGATGTCATTTGCTAGGTTAGATCGTTGCACATCCCGGTATCCTATCGGAAGCATTCATATAGAGTCATATTTTTGTTCTAGGTATCGAGTTGTAAGTAAATAAAAGTGTGATGATTTTCATTATTAGAGCATTGTCCCGTGTGAGAAAAGGATGATGGAAGCTATGAATCCCTCACAAGTTGGGATGAGTCTCTGGACTTTACAAAAAATAAAAGAGGCCAACAAAGCCCAAATAAATAAATAAAAGATGCCAAAGATGCCCACCAAAATAAAAAAATAAAAAAAGAAAAAAATGAGAGAAAGAGAGAAGGGACAATTGCTACTATCTTTTTCCACACTTGTGCTTCAAAGTAGCACCATGATCTTCATGATAGAGAGTCTCCTATTTTGTCACTTTCATATAACTAGTGGAATTTTTTGCACGACCACTTAGTTTTCTTTTTGAGATTTCATACACTTATATCTCTAAGTGCATTCGTTGCATGGCAATCCCTAATCACTCATATTGATATCTCTTGATGGGCATCTCCATAGCCCGTTGATATGCCTAGTTGATGTGAGACTATTTTCTCCTTTTTCCTCATCACCTCCACCATATTCTATTCCACCTATAATGCTATATCCATGGCTTACGCTCATGTATTGTGTGAGAGTTGAAAAGGTTTGAGAATATAAAAAGTGAGAAACAATTGCTTGACTTGTCATCAGGGTTGTGCATGATTTAGATACTTTGTGTGGGGAAGATGGATCATAGCCGAACCATATGATTTTGTAGGGATAAATTTCTAAGGCCATGTTATTTTGAAAGGACACGATTGCATTGTTGGTGTGCTCAAAGTATTACTGTTTTTATGTCAATATAGACTATTGCTTTGAATCACTCGTGTCTTAATATTCATGCCATGATTAGATTATATGATCAAGATTATGCTAGGTAGCATCCACATAAAAAATTATATTTTTTATCATCTACCTACTCAAGGACGAGCAAGAATTAAGTTTGGGGATGCTGATACGTCTTCGCCGTATCTATAATTTTTGGTTGTTTCATGCCAATATTCTACAATTTTCATATACTTTTGGCAACTTTTTATACTATTTTTGGGACTAACATATTGATCCAGTGCCTAGTGCCAGTTCTGTTTGTTGCATGTTTTTTGTTTCATAGAAAATCCATATTAAACAAAGTCCAAACGGGATAAAAACTTAGAGAGATTTTTTTGGAATATATGTGAATTTTGGGAGGTGGAATCAACAGAAGGAGGTGTCCTTTGGCCGCAAGAAAGATATTTTTATAAGGAAAATCCTCTTAATATTTCAGCCCGATCGGAGTTACGGATTTCCGGATATTTAAGAAACGGTGAAAGCCAAAATCTGGGAGCGCAGAAACAGAAGTAAATAAAGAGAGAGATCCAATCTCGAAGGGGCTCTCGCCCCTCTGCTGCCATGAATGCCAAGGACCAGAGGGGAAACCCTCCTCCCATCTAGGGAGGAGGTCAAGGAAGAAGAAGAAGGAGGGGGGCTCTATCACGCCCAAGATGCACGCCTATCCATATTAAGGCACGAGGGCCTCGACAAGGGATAGAGGCGCATCTCGACGTTCGCAAGTATAGCGTCATTACATCATACATTTAACAAGAGAGGAGTATATGAGTTGGCTTACACTCGCAACATGCTAAATTACAAATCCACACAAAGAGTTCAAACATCAATATGAAGACAGGGTTCGTCTACGGACGAAAACAAACGATAAAAGCAGATGCAATGATACTATCTTGCTAGCCCCGAAGATCACGACCACGGTCCTCTACTCATCTGGATACGTCACATACATCCTGCCGCGTTCCTCGTCATGCTCCCACTGGAGCTGCATCATGTCATCTGGCACGACCTCATCTGTACCTGTACCTGGATTGTTGTAGTAATCCGTGAGCCACCAGGACTCAGCAATCTCGCACCCGGGTACCCAGACTTTTCAAGCTTTAGGTTGGGATGGGGTATGTGTTAGTTTGCAGTAGCACTAAGCATTTATGGTGGCTAACATATGAAACATGAAAATAAATATGTGGCCTACGATAAACGATCGAATCTAGAATGACCTCTATGAGATCCTGAACACTTACTTACGTCAATCATAACCCCACCGCGTTCTCTCTCGGTTCATGTTCACGAGCAGAGACGATCACGGTTACTCACACAGTTGGTGTATTTTATTAGAGTTTACTTCAATTTAACTATAACCGGGTGTTAAACAAATATCCAAGTTGCCACATAACCTCGGGCACGGCTTTCCGAAAGTTTTAACCCTGCAGGGGTGCTCCAACTAGTCCATCATAAATTAACCACACTCTGCGGGAATAGCCTTGACCATGGATCTCGTGATCATCCTAGGCAACTCCAAAGGGATTCCAACACCCCGAGATAACCTGAAGAAAGTCAGAGCCCCTCATGCAAGACACTCGATAAAGGTAAAACAAATCCAGCAAGACCTCTCGACGTGTCAACGAACCCGATAAGAGCCGCGTATCTCGTTCTCAGGACACGACGGATGAGAGATGGTTACCACGCCAATCACCAAGTTGCCCCGGGCGGCGTTAATAAGCTGCTCTGGGTTGGACCAACACTCATGAGGAGCACTGGCCCGTGTTGTTGATTAATCCATGGGGTTGCAAAGCCCTATGCAAATTTTATTAAGTTATTAAGAAAATGTAGTACCAAAGTTGGGTCTTGCCAGACAAGTTTTAATCTTAACCGAATAAACAAGGGGGTCCCCATAACAACCCCGAGCATGTTAGGAGCGCAAAGTATGGAAACATAACACCGGCAACAAGAAACTATCGCGGTAACAACGGAACAAAACACCTAGAAAAAGGCCAAGCCTTCCACCAATACCAGATATATATAAGTGCATTAAATTAAATAATATATAATATTATGATATGCCAAATCCATGTTATCACATGGATACAACCTGCACCTGCAACTAGGAACGCTATAAGAGGGGCTGAGCAGCGGTAACTTAGCCAAACAACGGTTGCTAGGATGTGGAAGGGTTAGAGGCTATCATGGTAATCTAGGAGGCTTGACATTCAACTGGTAGGTAGTGCAATTGTAACGATAAGAGCGAGACAACTAGCAAGCGAAAATAGTATCGGGATCTAGGTACGATCATCTTGCCTGTTGGTTCTTCAATGGAACAAGTAGCGGGATCCTCGTAGTTATGCTTGCCTGGATCTTCATACTCAGGTTCAAATTTCACGTCTACCCAAAAGAAACAGCAAGAATAAAAAAGCAACCATGGTGCAATGCACAAGCAAGAATGATGCATGCTTATGTGATGAGGTTTTAACATGGCAATCCTAACTAGTCATGTTTCACATGCAAAAGATTGGTTATTAATGAATCTGGATAGAACCTTATGTTAATTTATTTAGACATGCATGAACATGGAAAATAAGGATGCTTCATGTAAAAACGATGCAAATGCATATGTAGAACGTAAGAAACGGAGCTACGGTTCTCACACTACGCTCACGACAAGATACGAAGACAAAACACAAGACAAGAAGGCCCTGGGCTATTCCTTGGCATTCCAAGGTATCCACTGGTTAGGAAATGAAAAACCAATCACAATAGAGCCAAATATCAAGCAATTCCATGGAGTATAGTTCCAACAAGTCACAAAACAATAAAACAAACAATCTGCCACAAAACAACAACATAGCAACTTTCACAGCCAATAACTTGAGCTACAGGAATCCTACAACCACAAACAAGACATTTACAGAAACTACATAACATGCTTATCAACTTATCAAACTACACAATCTAGAAAGGAGGCACACATCAATAAGCATGAAGCTCACAAGTTGGCATGATGAAACACAATCATGGCAATGTTGGGAGGCTTATCAAACAGTGGTAGGTAGCGTGACATAGCGATAGAAAACAAGACATCTAGCATGACAATGATATTAATGGTATCCAAGGAAATGAGTCATCTTGCCTGAGATCCTGCTCGGAAGAAGAATAAATCCATGAAGAAGACGAGCCAACGTGGTCGAACGAATCCTCACACTCCGAACGCTTTCGGAACTCTATCAAGAAAAACAACCCGAACAAAACAATCAACACAAGATACACCACAACTTATGCATGACACGATGTGCAAACAAAATGATGCATGTCCGGTTTAAATATGCAAGGCATGTCAAATCACAATAATCAAATACTACACATTAAGTGAATCTCAATATGCAACGAGTTACGTATTGACGAAACTCCACGTTCAAATTATTTAGTTCACTCTTGTTAGGTACTCATCAATATTAAATGTTGTTAAACATGGCAAGAGGTGAAGCATAAGTAAACTATCTATCTAGGCATCTTAAATGAGGTCAGAAACAACTTATAGCATTTCCGAAACGACCCCATATGTTAATTTCGAAATTGGTCCAGGTCTGAACTAATCATATTATATATTTTTTAAACAACATAAATAAGCATACCATGCAATTCTACACGTCATTCTAGACGATTTACATATATGGAACATCTCAAACGGAGCTACGGCCTAAAAGACATGAGCAACACCAGATGCACATGTCATGAATGCAAATGCGTGGAAAATACAATCATAAACCTTTCAAATCATGAATGCAACAAGTTATTATTAAACTTCATGAGATTCTAAGCAAGTTTTATTTGCAACATGCCCAAAATAGAGCTACGGTTCAACCACAAACACCAAAACAAGTTTTAGTTGAAATCTGTCTAAAACAGCAACTTAGCACTTTGCACACATGAAAACAACAAGGTACAAGATCCTAAAATGCATCACAGCAAAATGACATGCAACAAAAATGCTCAAATGACAAAACTAAATGCACAGGTAAATTCAATGGATTTTTCTACCCCGAGAACATATATAATATGCATAGGTTCATGTGGAAAAATAATTACAATTAAATATGCAAGTTATGGCCTAATCACCTTATAACAATTCATATATGCAAATAAAATGCAAACATTATGCCGACATTTTTCTCATGCATGAAAATGCGATGCCGATGAAATGAACATTTTTAATATACGGTTGGATTAATTCCGATGCACGTTAAATAATTATGCGAAAATGCAAAATCATGTCAAATATGTGAAATAGCAGAAAATGGCATGTTAAATATTTTAGGCATGGAAGAAAATGACATATTATTAATCTACACATTTTTATAATCATATTACATATATAAAATATTTTATTTTGACAAACGGTTGATTAATATATTAGCAATTTAAATATGCAATAATAATAAAAAACGCGGAGGGGGAATTGCTCACCCATGGGCCAATATGGGCCGGCTGGGCGCATCTGGCCGGAGGAAGGCTGAGCCCAGGCGCGGGCGAGCGAGGAGGTCAACGGGGGCTTGTCCCCGTCCTCCCGCACGCGCAGAAGGCCGGCGGCCATGGCAGGGAGCTACGACGGGCTCCGGCGACAGGGACCAAGGAGGAGGCCGGGAACGGGGCAGGGTCGCCTGGATCCGGTAAAGGCGGGCCGGATCTGGGTGGAGGTGAGCTCCTCCGGCGAGGCCAAGGCGGCCGGCGACGCGACCTGCACAGGAGAGGGCTCGGGGGTGAGGAGAGGAGAAGGGGAATGGAAGCATAGGAAGGGAGAGGAGGAGAGCGGCGGTTCGGCCGGGGTCCGGCGGGGCTGGTCGCCGGCGATGACGGCTTTCCGGCGAGGACCGGCCAATGGGAGCTGCCGGGTGAGGCACTCGGGCGCCATGGGAGGCTCGGGCTACACTGCGGTCGCTGGACATGTCCAGGTTGGCCGCCGGACATGTCCGGTAGGTGGGAAAATGGTCGAATCTGAGCCTCTAGATCGCGATCTGAGGGCCAGATTTTGGCTGGGGGCTAGGGCTGCGGGATCTGGAGGAGGAGGGCTAGTAGGTGGTTTTTTTAGGGGTGTGGCTGCAATTTGGCAAGGGGGAAACCCTAGAGAGAGTGAGAGCTCTCTCCATAGGGTTATATATAGGAAGGCACTAGGGTTGGGGTTGGACAACGTCCGTTCGATTGCGAACCGACGACCACAAACGGAGGGAGTGGCTAGGTTGGGCTAGCAGGCTGTGTAGTTGGGCCAGGTGGGGATGCGAGAAAGAATTGTGGCCCATGACACGAGTTTTTTTTAAAACACCGAGAAACGTCCGATAAAATACCGATGACCGCACTGCTATAGATGACCGACGGGGTATCAAACGAACTCAGAATGCGACGAAATTCGACGGGCGGTCTACCTACAATATAACAAGACCGCACGCCAAGTTTCAACCCAATCCAAGAATATTTTTCACGCGCTTTAAAAACGGTTTTATTTAATGATGCCATGGGCGCGTGCGTGTGTGGTTGGTCTCAAAATGGGCAACGACAAGAACGGAGAGAATCGACAACTATGAACGGATGCAAGCTTTTGAAAACGAGTGACGATGCTATGCAGATGATGCAAATGATGCGATGATGAATGCGACAACCAGACAAAACATAGACAAGAACGGAAATAAAAGGGGAATCTTCTGGAATCTTCTGGAGCGTCGGTCCCGGGCTGTTACAACTCTCCTCCACTACACGAGGATCTCGTCCCGAGATCTAGAATGAGAAGGGGAAGAGAAAGAGCAAAAGGTAAAACTTAGTTGCTTCTTTGACAAACGAATGAAACCAATGAAATATGAAGGTTGGAAGAGATGAAGAATAACATGGGAGCAAGCAAGAATTCACAAAAAATTTCGGCAGCACTTCGGTAGGATAGAGAGGAAAAATTAGATATGATGGAATGAAATTGAAAGAGATACACCAAACTTTGGTTGGATAGAATCAAATTTCAAAAGATGGAAGGAACAAGAAAGGAATTGACAACACCCCGGTTAAATGAATAAGCAAAGAAAGAACATGATCTTGACACGGCAAGATGATAGATTGAAGAGAGCAACATCACAAAGCCTCTGGAATAAAAACTAGATCTTTGGAGAGAAGAGAACTAAGAAGAAAATGACAACTTCCAGCACAAATGGATTTGAAAGCATATTTAGGAAGAATAGATTGAACGGAGTTGTTGGAACACCAGCAACAAAAGAACAAGCATATTGTGGACTTATGGAAAACATCTCAAAATTATGAGGTGACAACCTACCACAACAGAAATAATTGATTGCTTGAGAGCAACAAGATATGCAAAACTTCTTTCACCAAGAGGAGAAGGAGAACACATAGATCATTTATAACACCATGATAGCAACAATCCTTTGGAAATGCTTTAGGTGAAATCCAATCCAAGATGACTCCGAGAAGACAAGATGGTTTTACTTATAATATTCTTGACAATTTCCTTCAAGACTCCTCATGATCAAGAATTTAATAACACCATCTCAAAATACAATGGAGAAGGAATTGAACTCAATCCAAGAGAAAGAAGACTTGAGCACCTCCAACAAGAATCTTGAAGAACACTTGAAAATGGAAGAAATCTAGATGAACCACCATGAAGAAACTCGGGAAGAACTCTCAAACGAATGGATTAAAGAAAGAATTGAAGGATCCAAAAAGAACAAGATTGAGGCCTTACTAAGAATTAGATGGAGCTTAGCGACAAGATACTCTTGAGCAAAACTAGGAACTCCGGAAAAGAAAGATGACCACTTGGGATAAGGAATTTGATATCATGAACAACTCCAGAAGAAGGATTGTAATCACTTGGATGAAAAAGGAATAAGAATTATGATATGACTATCCTTCATGAAGTTAAATTGATGACAAACAACGGATTTCACACACCACTTATTCTTCTGGAAAAGATAGGAAAGATATAGAGCACAAACTAGAAGAGGTCTTGAACGAGAACACCGGTAGAATTCAAAACAAAAGAGAACACATGAGAAAGAAGGAACCAAGATTTACTTAATAGAAACTGAACAAGGCACCGGAATAATTGAGATACGAATGAAGGGACAACAATTGAGAAGAATTTGAGAACGAAAGCTGAAAGCTGAGAACGAAGAATCTTCTGAAATGATGGTCTTCGGGAGGATCGAGAAATGAAAACAATTATGAAATGCACCGGATAGATATGGGAGAATTTTCTCATGAATGGAAACAATTTGAGATGATAACAACAAGCTGAAACCACGAATCTTTGGAAGAATGAACAACGATTTAAGAGAAACTCTCCTTAGATCTTCAAGCAAGAATGATGACGAGAAACACCATCATGAATTACTGAGACACTCTGGGACAATGAATAAAGAAAAGGTTGAGCCAACTACGAAATGATTCCAAGCGATCTTGGAAGAGGAATATGACTGATGAAAATCATTCTTACATCGTATTTGAAAAGAACTTGAGGACAACTCCAGAAAGATTAGAAGAGTCAGGTAAGATCCTGGGGAAAACACTTGTGGGTTATGGGACGACTCAAAGAAACCACCGTTGAAACAATTGATTAAAAGGGATTGCGCTGGTACAAATTAAGAACTTGATGATAAGAGACCCTTGAAATAATTTAAGAGGACAAGAATGAAAAAGAACGTCTTCTGAGATATCTTCAGCACTCCGGATAGAATGGAGATAAGAATAAGCAAGAGAGGCTTAGATAAGAATTCCAACATGGTGGAGCAAATAGAGAATGAAATGATATTATGAACACCAAGAACTTGAATTGAATCCACCGGAAAAGAAAAAACAAAGATGAATACTAATAAATGATAACTTGAGCACTGAGCATCTTCATAAAGAATCACTGAAGAAGGATAACAACGAGAACAAGGAATATGAGGATAGATCTTGACATTGAAACTCTTGAGAATCTCCACAAGAATCACCGGCTACAACATAAAGACATGATAGCGGAAGCATTACATGAATAGGAAAGACACTTGGATGATAATTTAATCATTGAAGAAAAAGGGTGGAAGGGCGGGAAAAACAAAGAAAACTTGGGACAGATGGAATGAACTCCGGAAAAGAATAAGAGGGTTGATCTTGCAAATATTGGAGATGATAGAATTATCTTGAAGAGAAGCACACCGGTAGGAAAGGAATTGATATGATAACTTGATTGATGAAAAGAATTAGTATTCCCGCAGAATTATGAGAGCACTACTAAGAAAGATATGAAATCACCACTTGACAACGAAGCTACTCGAATTACCATATTCAAAACAAAATGAAGGATGAGGCTTACGAAACAAGCCAGAACAAATACATACCCACTATGCACTTGTTGGAAAGATAATACTAGGAACCTACATGGATTCCCACCTAAGAACTTCCGAAAACTTTTTGGTTATGCAATCCGGTGTGGGGGATACAAGGAGAAAATATCTCACACAACTAACAAACCTACACCCCAACTGTATCCATCCTTCAACACATAACCAGAGGCCTTCGCAAATCCATCTAACTCGAATCCTCAAACTCACAACGATACTAAACCATGGTGGTACCCCGGATGCCTCCCTAGTACTGGGTGACTCCGATCTTATCTCACCACAACAAGTATTAAAGCAATTTCGAACATCCTCCGTCCTGAGATACTAAGAAAACTGAATGATAATGATGTGCCAAGAATCCCTTAGAGCTCAACTCCCCGGAAGAAATCAAGTTAGACAGGAGGCACCAAGACAGAACTCTGTCACATCGGCATCATATAGTTTACAAAATACCCACGTGATCCTAAAATTTTTTGAACGAGAAGGGGAGTAGAATCAAAATTCCTAAGTCGAATACCTCACTAGAGCATAGAAGAGGAGTAAAAAACAAACCTACTCTCCGATATAACTAGACTCAAAACAGTTTTTTTATCTAGACTCGACTCGGCCAAGTTCGATCAATCAAGGGGGCTCCTAGGTCGGTATAGGCTCTGATACCAACTTGTCGCGCCCAAGATGCGTGCCTATCCATGTTAAGGCACGAGGGCCTCGCAAGGGATATATGCGCATCTCGTCGTGTTGCAAGAATGGATATCACTACAAGTACATGTACAGAAGAGATGAGTATATGGAATTGACTTACACTCGCCACAAGCTACATCAGAGTCACATCAATACAATAACATACTCGATCATCATACAGAAGAGTAGGGTCCGACTACGAACGAAATCAAACGATAAAATGACATCCACCCTTGCTATCCCAGGCTGGCGCCTGGAACCCATCCTTGATCGATGATGAAGAAGAAGAATAACTCCAAATCAAATCAAGCATCACGCTCACGTTCAATCATCGCATTACCTTTACCTGCAATTGGTGTTGTAGTAATCTGTGAGGCATAGGGACTCAACAATCTCATTTCCAAGGGTATCAAGACTATTAAAGCTTAATAGGTGAGGTATGGTTAAGTGGTGAGGCTGCAGCAGCGACTAAGCATTTATTTGAGTGTCTAACTTATGGGTACAGAAATTAAAGTATGGTGGTTTACGCATAACGGACGTGAACTAGTAATGATCACGAACTGATCCTGAACACCTACTTACGTCAATCATAACCCCACTGTGTTTTCTTTCGGATAAGAACTCACGAGAAGAGACAATCACGGTTACGCACACAGTTGGTGTGTTTTATTAGAGTTTACTTCAAGTTTTCTATGACCGGGTGTTAAACAAAGTATCCAAGTTTGCCACATAACCGCGGGCATGACTTCTCGAAAAGATTTAACCCTATAGGGGTGCTCCAACTCATCCACCATAAATTAACCACACGCAGCGGGAATAACCTCAACCACAGATCTCGTGGTCATCCTAGGCAATTCCAAAGAAAATCCGACACCTTGAGATAGCCCTAAGAAGATCAGAATTCCTCACTCAAGACATTCGAGAAAGGTAAAACAAATCCACGAAGGCCGCCCGACGTCTCGACGAACCCGATAGGAGCTGCGTATCTCGTTCTCAGGACACGACCAGATGAGTGCAGCGTATAGTGGCCTGATAGAAATCTCCCGAGTTGCCCCGGATTGGCCCCGCACACGACTCTAGTTTGGACCAACACTCATGAGGAGCACTGGCCCGGGTTGTTGATTAATTATCCACGGCGTCCGGAAAGCCCCTATGCGAGTTCATTAGTTATTAGGCAAATGTAGTACCAATGTTGGGCCTTGCAGACAAGCTTTATTCTAACTCGAAAATCAAGGGGGTCCCCATAATGACCCCGAGCATGTTAGGAGCGCTCATTTATGGAACATAACACCGGTTCACAAGTAACTAGGGCGGCAAGAGTGGAACAAAACACCGAGCATAAGGCCAAGCCTTCCACCTTTACCAAGTATATATGTGCATTAAATTAAATAGCAGCAATATTGTGATATAACGAAAGAATGTCCATGTTGACACATGGAAGCAATTGCACCTGCATCTAGAAACGCTATAAGAAGGGCTGAGCAAGCAGTAACATGGCCAAACAAAGGTTTGCTGGGATGGTGGAGCGTTGGAGGCTTTTAATGGCAATGTTGGGAGGCTTATCAAACAGTGGTAGGTAGCGTGACATAGCGATAGAAAACGAGACATCTAGCATGGCAATGATAGTAATGGTATCCAAGGAAATGAGTCATCTTGCCTGAGATCCTGCTCGGAAGAAGAACGAATCCATGAAGAAGACAAGCCGACGTGGTCGAACGAATCCTCACACTCCGAACGCTTTCGGAACTCTATCGAGAAGAAGCAACCCGAAACAAACAATCAACACAAGATATACCACAACTTATGCATGACACGATATGCAAACAAAATGATGCATGTCCGGTTTAAATATGCAAGGCATGTCAAATCACAACAATCAAATACTACACATTAAGTGAAGCTCAATATGCAACGAGTTACGTATTGACGAAACTCCACGTTTGAATTATTTAGTTCACTCTTGTTAGGTACTCATCAATATTAAATGTTGTTAAACATGGCAAGAGGTGAAGCATAAGTAAACTATCTATCTAGGCATCTTAAATGAGGTCGGAAACAACTTATAGCATTTTCGAAACGACCCCATATGTTAATTTTAAAATTGGTCCAGGTCTGAACTAATCATATTTCATATTTGTTAAACAACAGAAATAAGCATACCATGCAATTCTACACGTCATTCTAGCCGATTTACATATATGAAACATCTCAAACGGAGCTAAGGTCTAAAAGACATGAGCAACACAAGATGCACATGTCATGAATGCAAATGCATGGAAAATACAATCACAAACCTTTCAAATCATTAATGCAGCAAGTTATTATGAAACTACATGAGATTCTAAGCAAGTTTCATTTGCAACATGCCCAAAACGGAGCTACGGTTCAACCACAAACACCAAAACAAGTTTTAGTTAAAATCTGTCCGAAACAGCAACTTAGCACTTTGCACACATGAAAACAACAAGGTACAAGATCCTAAAATGCACAAACTAAGTATGGGGCAGTAGTATATAACACACACTTCATTTCATCTTCACATATCATAATCAAAACATGCATGGATCACATGGTAGGGAGCTCACAAGGTGGCTACTTGAAAACAGTTTCAGACTTGGTGAAAATAGCAGTTTTTGACAGTGCAGTTTTTATCACGAAGGCATATTGACAGCAATAAAAATATATGCTACAGGTCATAATATGGTATGAAACTTAACAGCACACTAAAGAACAATATCAAATACAAATAACTCCATTACATCTACCACAAAAGGGTTCTAGATCACTAGCAAAACACATGGCAAGATAGCAACAAAATATTACAGATTCCAGACTTAAAAATATTTTAGCATCTCAAAACAGCAGAATTTTTATAGCAAGTTGACAACAACGAAAAACACCTAAACATGCATTTCTATGACAAGAAAAATGTCCAGGGGCTTGGACACATATGAAATGGCATATCTCATGTTCAAAATTATTTCATATCATGCATGGATTAAATCACACGAAAATAACAAAAGGGCATCACAGCAAAATGACATGCAACAAAAATGCTCAAATGACAAAACTAAATGCACAGGTAAATTCAATGGATTTTTCTACCCCGAGAACATGTATAATATGCATAGGTTCATGTGGAAAAATAATTACAATTAAATATGCAAGTTATGGCCTAATCACCTTATAGCAATTCATATATGCAAATAAAATGCAAACATTATGCGACATTTTTCTCATGCATGAAAATGCGATGCCGATGATATGAACATTTTTAATATACGGTTGGATTAATTCCGATGCACGTTAAATAATTATGCGAAAATGCAAAATCATGTCAAATATGCGAAATAGCAGAAAATGGCATGTTAAATATTTTAGGCATGGAAGAAAATGACATATTATTAATCTACACATTTTTATAATCATATTACATATATAAAATATTTTATTTTGACAAACGGTTGATTAATATATTAGCAATTTAAATATGCAATAATAAAAAAACGCGGAGGGGGAATTGCTCACCCATGGGCCAATATGGGCCGGCTGGGCGCATCTGGCCGGAGGAAGGCTGAGCCCAGGCGCGGGCGAGCGAGGAGGTCAACGGGGGCTTGTCCCCGTCCTCCCGCACGCGCAGAAGGCCGGCGGCCATGGCAGGGAGCTCCGACGGGCTCCGACGATGGGGACCAAGGAGGAGGCCGGGAACGGGGCAGGGCCTCCTGGATCCGGCAAAGGCCGGCCGGATCTGGGTGGAGGTGAGCTCCTCCGGCGAGGCCAAGGCGGCCGGCGACGTGACCTGCACAGGAGAGGGCTCGGGGGTGAGGAGAGGAGAAGGGGAATGGAAGCATAGGAAGGGAGAGGAGGAGAGCGGCGGTCCGGCCGGGGTCCGGCGGGGCTGGTCGCCGGCGACGACGGCTTTCCGGCGAGGGCCGGCCAATGGGAGCTGCCGGGTGAGGCGCTCGGGCGCCATGGGAGGCTCGGGCTGCACTGCGGTCGCTGGACATGTCCGGGTTGGCCGCCGGACATGTCCAGTAGGTGGGAAAATGGTCGAATCTGAGCCTCTAGATCGCGATCCGAGGGCCAAATTTTGGCTGGGGGCTAGGGCTGCGGGATCTGGAGGAGTAGGGCTAGTAGGTGGTTTGTTTAGGGGTGTGGCTGCAATTTGGCAAGGGGGAAACCCTAGAGAGAGTGAGAGCTCTCTCCATAGGGTTATATATAGGAAGGCACTAGGGTTGGGGTTGGACAACGTCCGTTCGATTGCGAACTGACGACCACGAACGGAGGGAGTGGCTAGGTTGGGCTAGTAGGCTGTGTAGTTGGGCCAGGTGGGGATGTGAGAAAGAATTGTGGCCCATGACACGAGTTTTTTTTAAAACACCGGCAAACGTTCGATAAAATACCGATGACCGCACTGCTACAGATGACCGATGGGGTATCAAACGAACTCAGAATGCGACAAAATTCGACGGGCGATCTACCTACAATATAAGAAGACCACACGCCAAGTTTCGACCCAATCCAAGAATATTTTTCACGCGCTTTGAAAACGGTTTTATTTAACGATGCCGCGGGCGCGTGCGTGTGTGGTTGGTCTCGAAACGGGCAACGGCAAGAACGGAGAGTACTGGCAACTACGAACGGATGCAAGCTTTTGAAAACGAGTGACGATGCTATGCAGATGATGCGAATGATGCGATGATGAATGCGACAACCAGAAAAAACACAGACGAGAACGGAAATAAAAGGTGAATCTTCTGGAATCTTCTAGAGCGTCGGTCCCGGGCTGTTATAGGACGGTGGCAAGCACTCAAGGCCGCACCTTGCTACCGGCAGCGAGACGACTACAGCAGCGAGCGCTACCTACACGGGGAGGAAGGCTGCGGCGTCGACTGCTCATTGAGGGGAGGGCGACGATGACCTGGACGCGACGAAGTGGAAGGAGAGGCGGAGACGACGATGACGACGAAGAGGAAGAAGACGATGCCCTGGAGCCTCCTAGCACTGGGAGGACGACGACGCCGTGCTCCACCCCATCTCCACCGGCAACGAGGGCCACCGGAGGCGCGAAGACGACGGCGAGGACGACTGACGCACTCTCTGAACTTACCTGACGCTCCTATGAACCTCATCGAGGGGAAAGAAGAAGGGGGAGGAGGAGAAGGCTGGAGAGGGAGATGGGAGCGGCGGTGGCAGGAGGGAGGAGGAGGAACCCTAGGCCGAGGGGGCACGCATGTTGATGGGGTTTAAAAACCCCGGAGCTGACGGCGACGGATGGCGGAAGGACACGGCGGGCGCGCTCCCTCTCTCTAAAGATACTGACGAAGGAAGACGGCAGGGGCAGGTAGCCATCCCGTGTGCGGCTGGGCCGTGCGGGAGTCCCCTGGGCCGCGTAGGCAGCCCACTTCTCTCTCTCTCAAAAACAAAACAGCAGGGTTTATTCAAAAAATAAAACAGCCACACCAAAATTAAAACCCCAGAGGGTAAAAAGGATTTTTAGCAAAACAAAAATACTTTTGCACGTAATAAAATATGAGCTATTTGAATAAATTATTAAGTGGATTTTATAAGCATGTATTTTGTTACATTAAATAAAACAACTCCTCTATTATTAAAACCCCAAAACTCATATAGCCTAAAACATCAAAAGAACAATAGACAGATGCTTAAAATATTATAGACTACCTCCTGAACATTTTAAACAAATTTAATATAGCAATTAATTTTGTTGGTTATTGGCAATGGAATGAAAGAGAATAGGTTGGGTTTGTTTTGAAGTAATGAGAGAGAGGGAAAAAGAAGTTGATGCCCACTCCATCACAAACAACCACAAGCCACTCACAACATAACAAGTTCAAGAGCACACCATATTAAACAAAATGCAAGGCATGATGGTGAATGATATGATGCATGATGTATGAATGCATGAGACAAGACATGGCTAAGGAAAACTCAATTCATTCACACATGACAACAAGGTTCACATAGGTTTACAATGCCATAAAAGGTAGGGGCAACACTTGGGCTGTCACAACTCTCCCACACTACAAGAGGATCTCGACCCGAGATCTAAGAACGAAAGAACTCTAGAAATTCGGAACGGAGAAGGTCCTCACATTCCCAAGTAGCTTGTTTGTCAGAATGATGAGACCACTTCACCTTGAGGAACTCGATAGACTTGTTGCGAGTCTTACGCTCAGTTTCTTCGAGAATAGCCACTGGATGCTCATGATAAGAGAGGTCTTCTTGGAGATCAATTTCTTGGAGGTCAATGGTACGCTCGGGAGTCTTGAAGCACCTCCGAAGCTGAAAAAGATGGAAGACATCGTGCACATTTGCGAAATTTGGAGGAAGCTCTAGTTGATATGCAAGTTCACCTCTCTTGCCAACAACTTTCAAAGGACCAACAAAACGAGGAGCTAGCTTCCCTTTAATTCCAAACCGCTAAGTGCCCTTCGTGGGAGAGACTCTAAGATAGACTAGATCATCAACTTGGAAGGAGACATCTCGATGTTTGTTATCGTAATAACTCTTCTGTCGGGATTGAGCTGCTTTGAGGTTCTCACGAATGACATGGCACATCTCTTCTGCTTCAGTGATCATGTCATTGCCCAAAATCTAACGCTCACCGGTTTCAGACTAGTTAAGCGGGGTACGACACTTCCTGTCGTAGTGAATCTCGAAAGGGGCCTTGCTTGAGCTAGCCTGAAAGCTATTGTTGTATGAAAATTCAGCATAAGGAAGGCAGTCTTCCCATTTCATGCCGAACGAAATCACACAGGCTCTGAGCATATCTTCAATGATCTGGTTGACTCTCTCAACTTGACCACTTGTCTGCGGATGGAACACAGTGCTGAAATGGATCTTGGTACCCATAGCAGTTTGGAAGGACTCCCAAAACTTGGAAGTAAAGAGGCTTCCACGGTAAGATGAGATGAGCTAAGGAATACCATGCAAAGAAACTATCCTTGACGTATACAACTCTGCAATCTGAGCTGCCGAAATAGATTCTTTGACTAGAAGGAAATGATCAACTTTGTTCAGCTTGTCGATAACCACAAAGATGGCATCGTTGCCTCTCTTGGACTTGGGAACGAAATCCATCTCCACATGATCGAATTTCCACTCTGGGATAGGCAAAGGCTGAAGAAGACCTGCTGGACGTTGATGTTCTGCCTTCACTCTGCGACAAACATCACACTCGTTCATGAACTGAGCAATTTCATGTTTCATGCGAGTCCACCAGAAGGTTTGCTTAAGATCTTGATACATCTTGGAACTGCCTGGATGAATGGATAGAAGAGAATTGTGTGCTTCGTCCATGATAACCGTCCTGAGATCACCTTTTGGAACCACCAAACGTCCTCAAAGAACAAGGTGTCTTTGTCATCGACGTGAAAGCACTTATACTTTAGAATGTCCTTGGCCACACCTTTCTTCACTTTCTTCACCATTGCGTCAAGAAGCTATGCTTGGTGTACCTGATCTTCCAGAGTCGGAGAGACTTGAATATTGGCAAGAAATCCTTGCGGAATCATTTGAAGGTTGAGCTTGCGGAAGGCTTCACAAAGCTCGGGTTGAAGAGGCTTCAAGATGAGACCGTTGTAGTACGCCTTTCGGCTGAGCACGTTTGCAATGACATTTGCTTTCCCAGGAGTATACTCAATTCTTGGATTGAAGTCCTCTAGCATTTCCACCCTACGAGACTGCCGAAGATTAAGATTGGGTTGAGTGAAAATATACTTCAAGCTCTTGTGATCGGTGTATACCTCAACTGGTCTACCCAACAACAAATGCCTCCAAGTCATTAGAGCATGCACAACTGCCGCCAACTCTAGATCATGAGTGGGGTAGTTCTTCTCGATAGGCTTCAACTGATGCAAGGTATAAGCAACTATCTTCTTATCTTGCATGAGAACACCACCGAGACCTTGGAGAGAAGCATCACAAAAAACTTGGAAAGGCTTTGACTGCTCAGGAGGAACAAGAACTGGAGCTGAAGTCAGTCTCTGCTTGAGCGTATTGAACGCCACATCACACTCAGGAGACCAAACATACTTGACACTCTTCTGGAGGAGATTGGACAAAGGCTTAGTAATTTGAGAGAAGTTCTCCACGAATCTTCTGCAATAACTAGCAAGCCCGAGGAAGCTACGAAGTTGCTTCACATTCTGAGGAGGCTCCCACTTCAAGATTTCCTCAACTTTCTCAGGGTGCACTTTAGTTACCTCGGCAGAGATCACATGCCCAAGGTACACCACTTCATTGAGCCAAAACTCACATTTGGAAAACTTGGCATAGAATCGATGTTCTCTTAACTTGTCAAGCACAAGGCGCAGATGCTCTGCATGCTCTTCTTCTGTCTCCGAGAACACAAGGATATCATCCAAATAGACCAAGATGAACTCATTCTTGAAAGGAGAGAAAATGAAGTTCATCATTCTTGAGAAGGTTGGAGGAGCATTGGCAAGACCAAACGACATGACGATGTACTCATAAGAGCCAAAACTCGTCCTGAAAGCGGTGTTAGGAATGTCTTCTTTGCAAATGCGAATCTGATGATAGCCCATGCGAAGATCAAGCTTCGAGAAAACCTTGGCACATTTCAGTTGTACAAACAACTCATTGATGTTGGGAAGTGCGTACTTGTTTCTGATTGTCTTCTTGTTCAGTGGATGGTAATCGACACAAAGCTGGTCCGTGCTATCCTTCTTCTTGACAAACAGAACACCACAACCCCATGGAGAGGAACTTGGTCTGATCAGACCCAGGCGTTCTTGTTCATCTAGCTGCTTCTTCAACTCTTTCAGCTCTTCGGGGCCAAGTTTATAAGGGAGCTTGCAAACCGGTTCAGTTCCGGGCTCGAGGTCAATCACGAACTTGACTGGCCGGTGCGGAGGCATTCCTGGCAATTCTTCTGGAAAGACATCTTCATACTCATTAACCATCGGAATTAAAGAAATCGCCGATATTTCACCCTTCTCATTAAGAGCAAAGAGATGGATTGTGTCATCGCGAGCCGTGAAAATAATCACATCTTCTGAAGGATGAGTCAGCTTGACTTCTTTTTCTTGGCAATCAACATGAGCCTTGTTCATAGCCAGGAAATCCATGCCAAGGATGAGATCAATATCGGAATTGCCAAGAACAATTGGAGAAGCCAGAAAATAATAATTGCCCATCTTGATAGAAACATCCGGAACAAGCATATGCGAACTCATGCGCATGCCCGGAGGGACCACACGAAAAGGACTAGCTAAATGCTCCACTGATAACTCATGCATAGCGGCAAAAGGCCTATATATGAATGAATGCGATGCACCAGTATCAAATAACACTTTTGCAGGAATAGAGTTGACTGAGAGATTACCCATAATCACATCATGAGTTTGCTCTGCTTTAGCTGCATTCACCATGTTCACCCTTGCTGACTTGGGATTATGTTCACCATTGCATTGCCTGGAGGCCTGACTGGAGGAGGAGGCGGAAGACGCCGCTGGTTGCACTTGTTGGTGTAGTGACCCTTCTGACCATACTTGTGACAAGTTAACCTCATATAGCGGACAAAAGTTGCCTGGAGGAGGAACAAATGCTGCCTTGAACGCCTGGGGTCTCTGCTGATATCCTGGGTTGGGTGGGTGGGAAGAACCACGGCCACCGAACTGCTTCTGCTGCTGAGGAGGACGAAATGGAGGAGGATTTGGCACCCAATACTTTTGTTGCTTAGGAACCATCTGAGAGCTGGAAGAAGACGAATATGAATCCCTTGAATGCTTCCTTGAGTTCTCCAACTTGAGCTGGGTTGCCTCGACCTTCAAATCCATGTTGTAGATCTGATCAAACTCACGAGGATCTTGAAGGACTAGACCTGGCAGAAGCTCATCCTTGAGACCACCCCTAAACTGATAGATCATAGCCTTGTCATCTGGAACATCTTGCTTAGCATAATGGGCTAGATTCTGGAACTCGATATTATACTGATAGACAGACTTGCTTCCCTTCTTCAGGTGCCTGAACTTCTCACGCATCTCCTCGACAAAGCTTGTCGGACTGTAATGGGTCCTAAAGTCACGACAGAAATCGTCCCAAGTAACAACACGATCGCCCCTGAAATCCTTGTACTGCTGCCACCAATCAGCTGCCTGACCCTTGAGCTAGAATAATGCAAATCTGACAAAGTCCTCTTGGCTGACATTGCTGCACTCAAAATGCTTACTCATATCACGGAGCCAATCATCAGCATCAAAAGGCTGCTCACAACAGGTGAAAGACTTGGGCTAGTTGGCAAGGAACTGGTTGAGCGTCGCAAACTGAGGTTGATTCTGAAAATTCCCTTGAAAGCCTTACTGACCCTGATCTCTTTCTTGCAACAGCCTGGGCAACATCTGAGTGTTTGCATTGGTTGCGGCCATCACAGCTTGCCAAGCTTCTGGAGGAGGAGGCGGTGGCGGGGCTGGTGGAACATCAGCCCGCTCCTCACCACAACCCGGATTCCCGCGAGTTGGTGGAGCTATCCTGAAGATGGACAAGAACATCAGCACCTCATTGATAAGATGAATTCAATAGCTGCATCAAATGCTTTGAAAGAAAAGAACAATAACATCATAGCCTTCCTACTGAAAAAATTAGTAAGAATGCTTTCTTCGGTTTCGATAACATCATTAGATATTAGAAGCCACTTGCAATAACACAAAAGTATTGAGGTAATGTTGCTCGAAACAAATGTATATGCCCACATACATCTAAAGAAGATGATCCTAGATAACTACAAGAGTTCCCACCTAAGAACTTCCGAAAACTTTTTGGTTTTGCAATCCGGTGTGGGGGATACAAGGAGGAAATATCTCACACAACTAGCAAACTTACACCCCAACTATATCCATCCTTCAACACATAACCAGAGGCTTTCGCAAATCCATCTAATCTTGAATCCTTGAAAGCGCAACGATACTAAACCATGGTGGTACCCCGGATGCCTCCCCAGTACTGGGTGACTCTGACCATATCTCACCACGACAAGTATTGAAGTAATTTCGAACACTCTCCGTCCTGAGATATCAAGGAAGCTGAATGATAACGATGTGCCCAAAATTCCCTGGATCTCAACCCCCCGGAAGAAATCAAGTCAGACAGGAGGCACCAAGACAGAACCCTGTCATATCGAAATCATATAGACTCCAAAATACCCGCGTATCCTAAAATATTTTGAGCGAGAAGAGGATGAAGAATCAAAATTAGTAAGTCAAATACCTCACCAGAGCATAGAAGAGGAGTAAAAAGAATCCTACTCTCCGATATAACTAGACTTAAAATAGTTTTACTAGACTCGACTCAACCAAGTTCGATCAAGCAAAGGGCTCCTATGGTCGTATGGCTCTGAATACCAAGTTGTCACGCCCAAGATGCGCGCCTATCCATATTAAGGCACGGGGGCCTCAACAAGGGATAGAGGCGCATCTCAACGTTCGCAAGTATAGCATCATTACATCATACATTTAAGAAGAGACGAGTATATGAGTTGCCTTACACTCATAACATGCTAAATTACAAATCCACACAAAGAGTTCAAATATCAATATGAAGACAGAGCCCAGCTACGGACGAAAACAAACGATAAAAGCAGATGCAATGATATGATCTTGCTAGCCCCGAAGATCACGACCATGGTCCTCTACTCATCTGGATACGTCACGTACATCCTGCTGCATTCCTCGTCATACTCCCACTGGAGCTGCGTCATGTCATCTGGCACGACCTCATCTGTACCTGTACCTGGATTGTTGTAGTAATCCGTGAGCCACCAGGACTCAGCAATCTCGCGCCCGGGTACCGAGACTTTTCAAGCTTTAGGTTGGGATGGGGTATGTGTTAGTTTGCAGCAGCACTAAGCATTTATGGTGGCTAACATATGAAACATGAAAATAAATATGTTGCCTACGATAAACAATCGAATCTAGAATGACCTCTATGAGATCCTGAACACTTACTTACGTCAATCATAACCCCACCGCCTTCTCTCTCAGTTCATGTTCACGAGCAGAGACGATCACGGTTACTCACATAGTTGGTGTATTTTATTAGAGTTTAGTTCAAGCTAACTATAACCGGATGTTAAACAAATATCCAAGTTGCCACTTAACCTTGGGCACGGCTTTCCGAAAGTTTTAACCCTGCAGGGGTGCTCCAACTAGTCCATCATAAATTAACCACACTCCGCGGGAATAGCCTCGACCACGAATCTCGTGATCATCCTAGGCAACTCCAAAGGGATTCCAACACCCCGAGATAACCCGAAGAAAGTCAGAGCCCCTCACGGAAGACACTCGATAAAGGTAAAATAAATCCAGCAAGACCTCCCGGCGTGTCAACGAACCTGATAAGAGCCACGTATCTCGTTCTCAGGACACAACAGATGAGCGATGGTTACCACGCCAATCACCGAGTTGCCCCCGGCGGTGTTAATAAGCTGGTCTGGGTTGGACCAACACTCATGAGGAGCACTGGCCCGGGTTGTTGATTAATCCACGGGGTTGCAAAGCCCTATGCAAATTTTATTAAGTTATTAAGCAAATTTAGTTCCAAAGTTGGGTCTTGCCAGACAAGTTTTAATCTTAAACGAATAAACAAGGGGGTCCCCATAACAACCCCGAGCATTTTAGGAGCGCAAAGTATGGAAACATAACACCGGTAACAAGAAACTATGGCGGTAACAGTGGAACAAAACACCTAGCAAAAGGCTAAGCCTTCCACCAATACCAGATGTATAAGTGCATTAAATTAAATAACAGATAATATTGTGATATGCCAAATCCATGTTATCACATGGATACAACCTTCACCTGCAACTAAGAACGCTATAAGAGGGGCTGAGAAGCGGTAACTTATCCAAACAACAGTTGCTAGGATGTGCAGGGGTTAGAGGCTATCATGGCAATATAGGAGGCTTGACATTCAAGTGGTAGGTAGCGCAATTGTAACGATAAGAGCGAGACAACTAGCAAGCGAAAATAGTATCGGGATCCGGGTACGATCATCTTGCCTCTTGGTTCTTTAGTGGAACAAGTAGCAGGATCCTCATAGTTGTGCTCGCTTGGATCTTCGTACTCAGGTTCAACGTTCGCGTCTACCCAAAAGAGACAACAAGAATAAACAATCAACCATGGTGCAATGCACAATCAAGAATGATGCATGCTTATGTGAAGATGTTTTAACATGTCAATCCTAACTAGTCATGTTTCACATGCAAAAGATTGGTTATTAATGAATCTGGACAGAACCTTATGTTAATTTATTTATATGTTCCTGAACATGGCAAATAAGGATGCTTCATGTAAAAATGATGCAAATGCAAATGTAGAACGTAAGAAACGGAGCTACGGTTCTCACAGTACGCTCACGACAAGATACGAAGGCAAAACACAAGACAAGAAGGTCCTGGGTTATTCCTTGGCATTCAAAGGGAGCCAATGGTTAGTCAATGAAAAACCAGCCACAATAGAGCCAAATATCAAGAAATTCCATGGAATATAGCTCCCAAAAGTCACAAAACACTAAAACAAACAATCTGCCACAAAACAGCAACATAGCAACTTTCACAGCCAATAACATAACACTATGAGATAAAATGACATTTTGTCAAACTTGCTCAAAAGACCAAACCAATACCACCAATGGATTCCTGAGATTTTCCTACCCCAAATTCATGTATCATACTCATATTGTCAGAAGGAGCATTAAGACAAGAACTACATAGCAAAAACATCATCCACTCCTATAAGTGAAAACATACCTAAAATGCTCATGTGCAAAAATGATCATGTCCAGATTTGGTATTATTACTCTAATTGGAAATGATCTAATTATAACAATAAAACAATAAACACACATTAAAACAAATAGTGTATGACAAGTGGGGCATGGGCCCACTTGTCACACACACACACACACTCAACACACACACACACACACACACACTACACAAGCATACACACATACACAGCCACACGTGCACACACACACACACGGATCTGGCACCACACCAGATCCATGCACACCCACACACACAGCCACGGCACAGCCACACCAGATCTTTGTGTAGCCGCACGGGATCACACACACACACACACACACAGAGAGATCCCATTGATGCAACAAAGGAAAAACAAAACAAAAGGAGGGTAGCCGGGATCGAACCCGCGCCCTCACGAACACACAGCAAGCTGGCTACCACCAGGCTAGGCAACCAGATCTGAACAAATGGGGAAGGCTTTGTTACCTAAACCCTGCCTGCACACATAACTGACGAAACTGAACCTACACGAGACACCGGCGACAACGGCAAGCGGCGGCGATTCCTGGCGATGGCTGGCCTCTCCGGCTACGGGAAAGCTACTGCAGGGCTATGGAACTACGTGGAGTCCATTCCTCGTCCGCCTCGTGACGAGGGGTACGGTGGCGAGCCCTCAATGCCGCACCTTGCTACCGGGGGCGACACGACTACAACGACAAGCGCTACCTACACGGGCAGGAAGGCTGCGGCGTCGACTGCTCACCGAGGGGAGGGCGACGACGACCGGGACGCAACGAAGAGGAAGGAGAGGCGGAGACGACGACAACGATGAAGAGGAAGAAGACGACTCCCTGGAGCCTCCTAGCACCGGGAATGGATCGAGGACGACGGCGCCGTGCTCCACGCCATCTCCGTCAGCGACGAGGGCCACCGGAGGTGCGAAGACGATGACGAGGACGATTGGCGCACTCTTTGAACTTACCTGACGCTCCTCTGAACCTCACTGAGGGGAAAGAAGAAGGGAAAGGAGGAGAAGGCTAGAGAGGGAGATGGGAGGGGCGACGGAAGGAGGGAGGAAGAGGAACCCTAGGCCGAGGGGGCACGCACGTTGAGGGGGTTTAAAAACCCCGGAGCTGACGGCGACGGACGGCGGAAGGACACGGCGGGTGCGCTCCCTCTCTTTGAAGATACTGACGGAGGAAGACGGCAGGGGCAGGTAGCTTTCCCGTGTGCGGCTGGGCCGCGCAGGAGTCCCCTGGGCCTCGCAGGCAGCCCACTTCTCTCTCTCTCAGAAACAAAACAACATGGTTTATTCAAAAAATAAAACAGCCATACCAAAATTAAAAACCCCAAAGGATAAAGAAGGTTTTTTATTAAAACAAAAATACTTTTGCAGGTAATAAAATATGAGCTATTTGAATAAATTATTAAGTGAATTTTATAAGCAAGTATTTTATTACATTAAAGAAAACATGTCCTCTATTGTTAAAACCCCAAAACTCACATAGCCTAAAACATCAAAAGAACAACATACACATGCTTAATATATTATAGACTACCTCCTGAACATTTTAAACAAATTTAATATAACAATTAATTCTGTTGGTTAATGGCAATGGAATAAAAGAGAATAGGTTGGGTTTGTTTTGAAGTAATGAGAGAGAGAGAGGGAAAAAGAAGTTGATGCCCACTCCATCACAAACAACCACAAGCCACTCACAACACAACAAGTTCAAGAGCACACCACATAAAACGGAATGCAAGGCATGATGGTGAATGATATGATGCATGATGTATGAATGCGTGAGACAATACATGGCTAAGACAAACTCAATTCATTCAAACATGACAACAAGGTTCACATAGGTTTACAATGCCATAAAAGGTAGGGACATCACTTGGGCTGTCACAGGCTCTCTCCCCCTCTCTCCCGGTGGCACCGGAACACCACCGGGGCCATCATCGTGACAGTGATATACTCCAACAACTCCGTCATCTTCACCAACACCTCCATCACCTTCTCCCATCTATCTGCAGCGGTCCACTCTCCCGCAACCCGCTGTACCCTCTACTTGAACATGGTGCTTTATGCTTCATATTATTATCCAATGATGTGTTGTCATCCTATGACGTCTCAGTAGATTTTTGTTGTCCTATTGGTTGATTGATGATCATGATTGGTTTGAGTTGCATGTTTTATTATTGGTGCTGTCCTATGGTGCTCTCCATGTCGCGCAAGCGTGACGGATCCTCGCTGTAGGGTGTTGCAATGTGTTCATGGTTCGCCTATGGTGGGTTGCTTGAGTGATAGAAGCATAAACCCGAGTAGGTGGGTTGTTGCATATGGGAGTAAAGAGGACTTGATACCTTATAATGCTATGGTTGGGTTTTATCTTAATGATCTTTAGTAGTTGCGGATGCTTGCTAGAGTTCCAATCATAAGTGCATATGATCCAAGTAGAGAAAGTATGTTAGCTTATGCCTCTCCCTCATATAAAATTGCAATAATGATTACCGGTCTAGTTATCTATTTCCTAGGGACAATTCCGCAACACCTACCACCACTTTTCCACACTCGTTAAACTAACTTAGTTGTTTCTTTATCTAAGCAGCCCCTTGTTTTTATTTACATGTTCTTTATTATCTTGCAAACCTATCCTATCGCACCTACAAAGTACTTCTAGTTTCATACTTGTTCTAGGTAAAGCAAACGTTAAGCGTGCGTAGAGTTGTATCGGTGGTCGATAGAACTTGAGGGAATATTTTTTCTACCTTTAGCTCCTTGTTGGGTTCGACGATCTTACTTATCGAGAAAGGCTACAATTGACCCCCTATACTTGTGGGTTATCAGCGCGCGCCGATCCCCCTCGCCTGCGACCAACGCCGCCACGGGCCCGGATGCCCATGAACAACAAGACTCCTCCTAGCCGGTCATCGGGCAGCGCGACGGCCACACCGCCACACCCTCCATCGCATAGGAAAGCACGCTCGATGCCCCCCTTGGGCCGGGCTCGAGGACTTCCACCCCGGAGGCCCTCGGCTTGGCCGGTGAGACAAGGGAGGCGTTCCGACACAACCTGAAGGCGGGTCCTAACGCATGAATACCGGGGACAGGGGCTTCAGGAGGCACAGGCCGAGCGAGGAAAGGGGCTGCCCTACACCACCAATCGCATCCGCAATCATCGGCCGGTCGACCAACCGCGCGTCTGTGTCAACACGCTCGCCATCAACAGGACCTCATCTCAGGGCCTCTTTTGGCCGACACGCACCGACCATAGGTGGGTCTACCTGCACAACTACATCTGCATGCCCTTTGGCCTGGCGAACGCCGGCACCATGTTCCAGCGCCTTGCCCGGGCCATGCTCGCACCTTGCTTGGCGAGACGCAATGAGGTGTTAGAGGATATGCCCGGACCAAGCATGGGTCCCGGGCCCCAGAAGATGACGGGCCCGTGAGGGCCGCGCTCGTGGAGGCACAAGATCAGGCAACAACGACAGCTTCGGCTCTTTAGCGGCATGGCCGCTAGGTGACTTTTTGTTGGTCTATGCGAGGTAAATTTTTGTCTTGTTCCGTTTAAGGGCACCCGCCATCCGCATTATCCTCAGGCGATCAGGGCGTACCCCTGCGTCCGCCATATCTACCCATATTTCAGTAGTTTTTCATGCATGTAATCTGTTTCCCAAATTTTCCCATTTGCCTGCACGGTTCCATGCCAGCATGAATGTCTCCACTCCTGAGTGATCCTACCTTTGGCTGCCTCATGGGAGGACTGGGCACGGCGTCTGTGCTCGGGTCCATCCCTGCAGCGTTGATAAATCCAGTGGCTGAGCTCTGTCTGGCGGGCCAGCCCCATTCACATCATCTCCTGGGGTCACTGGTGCTTGGCCCTCTCGTACAATGGCCCTAGGGAGGACATTCAACGCAGGCTGCTATAAAAGTTGCAGGACCTTGGACGGTGCTATCTAGAAGAAGACTCAGGCGCAAACCGCCTTTGAGGTAGGGACCTTGCGAGGCCAAAGCGCCCTCATGAGCTCCCAGATACACCTCCTAGTTCTACGGTGCCAGCCATGCGTACAAACTCAATGGTATGTACACGCTCGAAGCCCCCCGAGGACGGGGAGGGGTTCCTTCACACGCAATGTGCAAGCCACGGCTCCACGCTAGCAGACAAGTCAACACTGCCCACCAATGTCTATGCCCATGCAATATGGAAGCCACAGCTCCGTGCCGGCGGACAAGTCAACACTGCCCACCAATGGCTATGCCCAAGCAATGTTGAAGCCACAGCTCCGTGATCATGGACAACATGGTCCACTAATGACTATGACCATGCAATGTGGAAGCCCTACACCTTGTGCTGGGGATAAACAACTGAGGGCACCCCAGCGGCCGCATCCAACCTCAGGAAAGCTCCTTGTGGTCCCGTTTTGCGGCATTCCCTGGGATGTTCACGTGAGGGGGCTACACGGGGGCTACTATCGGGCCGGGCCTGGTACACGCCACCTTCCTAGGTCTGGCAAACCTGGTCTTCACGCGCTCCTCTTAGGAAAAGCCAGCGAGGAAAGGTATGGGAGCCGCTCGTACGTATAGGGGGACTCCTGAGCATCACGACTCAGGAGCCTCACTGGCCACATAGCCCCTCACCCCTTGGAACCGTCCTCGGTGATCCGGACGGCCCAACGACGGCTGAGGTATGCGTGGGGCCGGGCCCTGCCGACATAGAGCGCAAGGTGTTCAAGATTTCATTTCCATGTTAGGAGGACGCTTGAGCTCGTATGTCAAGGGGGACTCCTGAGCATTGCGACTTAGGAGCCTCACTGGACACGTAGCCCCTGACCCCTTGGAACCGTCCTCGGTGATATGAACGGGCCAATGGTGGCTGAGGTATGCGCGGGGCTGGGCCCTGCTGACGCAGAGCGCAAGGTGTTTGGAATTTCGAAGTTAAACCTATCTTCACCATGTTCCCTTCATGAGGGCTGCTCGTACGTCAAGGGCGCTCCTGAGCATCGCGACTCAGGAGCCTCACTGGCCACATAGCTGTTAGGGAACGTTACATGGGAAACAAAATTTTTCCTACACACACGCAAGATCTATCCATGGTGATGAGCATCTATGAGGGGGACAGTGGATCTACATACCCTTGTAGATCGCTAAGCGGGAAGCGTTAAGAAACATGGTTGATGTAGTCGAACGTCTTCACGATCCAAATCACCGAGCATCCCATGATCCCATCACGATCCATCTCGCGATCCAATCACGATCCATCCCGCGATCCCATCACGATCTGTCCCGCGATCCAATCATGAATCGTCTCGCGATCTTGATCACGGTCCTTCCGATCTAACGCCGAATGGACGACACATCCGTGTTTAGCACACGTATAGCTCGATGACGATCTCCGCCTTCTTGATCCAGAAAGAGGGAGTGGAGAGGTAGATGAGTTCTCGGGCAGCACGACAGCATGGCAGCGATGGTGGTGAACTATTTCGGCAGGGCTTCGCCTAAGCACCGCCAAACTAGACTAGAGGAGAAAACCGATCTAGATGAATTAGAGGGAGCATGTGATAATTAGGGTTAGCTCTTCCCTCTAAATCCTCTAGTATATATAGGAGGGACGGAGGAGAGGAGGAAGCCTCAAACCCTCAAAGGTTGGCCGAAATTGGAGGTGGAGGAGTCCTACTCCAATCCTACTAGGAGTAGGATTCCTACTCTCCACTTGGAAACACTTTCCACCTTTCCACCTTTGGGGTTTTCCCACCCCAGCCGCATGGGACTTTAGTGGGGGCTTCGGCCAGCCCACCAGGGGCTGGTTTCCTCCTCCCACAGCCCATGTTGCCCCTTGGGTCGAGACACCCCTCCCGATGCCCCCCCGGTACCCTCCCGGCACTCCCGGTACACTACCGATGAGCCCGAAACTTTTCCGATGACCAAACCAGGACTTCCGATATATCAATATTTACCTCCGGACCATTCCGGAGCTCCTTGTGACGTCCAGGATCTCACCCGGGACTTCGAACAACCTTCGGTCACCACCATCCATAACTCTATACTACCGAAACGTCACCGAACCTTAAGTGTGCAGACCCTGCGGGTTCGAGAACTATGTAGACATGACCGAGACACCTCTACGGTCAATAACCAATAGCGGTACCTAGATGCCCATATTGGTTCCTACATATTCTATGAAGATCTTTATCGGTTGAACCTCTATGTCAAGGATTCAGTTAATGCCGTATGCTGTTCCCTTTGTTTTTCGATATGTTACTTGCCCGAGATTCGATCGTCGGTATCTCTATAGCTAGTTCAATATCGTTACCAACAAGTCTCTTTACTTGTTCCGTAATACAAGATCCTGTGGCTAACACTTAGTCACATTGCTTGCAAAGCTTATTGTGATGTTGTATTACCGAGTGGCCCCTGAGATACCTCTCCGTCACACAGATTAACTAATCCTAGTCTTGATCCATGCCAACCCAACAGACACCCTTGGGGATACCTGTAGAGCACCTTTATAGTCACCTAGTTACGTTGTGACGTTTGATACACACAAGGTACTCCTCTGGTGTCAGTGAGTTGCATGATCTCATGGTCATAGGAACGTATAGTTGACATGTAGACACTTGTAGCAATAAACTGACACGATTATATGCTACGTTTATAGTTTGGGTCATGGCCATCACATAATTCTCCTAATGACGTGTCCCCGTTATCAAATGACATCTCATGTCCATGGCTAGGAAACCTTGACCATCTTTGATCAACGAGCTAGTCTACTAGAGGCATACTAGGGACATAATGTTGTCTATATACCCACATATGTGTTTAGTTTCCAATCAATTCAATTATAACATGGATAATAAACGATTATCACGAACAAGGAAATATAATAATAATTAATTTATTATTGCCTCTAGGGCATATTTCCAACAGTAGCCCTCACCCCTTGGAACCATCCTCCGTGATCCGGACGGCCCAACGACGACTGAGGTATGCGTGGGGCCGGCCCTGCCGACGCAAAGTGTCACATCAAGCAAGAAGGAAACAAGGCGAAGAGGGCAACCATGTAGTTCAACAGTTATTACAAGCATTAAAAGTTTTTTACAAATACAAACAAGTTTAACGCCTCCGCGAGGCATGTTGAACGTTGCAGGAAAGGAACAAGGAAGAGGAATCAGGAGGAGCCTCTGCCGCCGCTCATCTCGTCCACAGGGAACTCGTCGTCGACATCATAGACATTGTCTTCTTCACCCCTAACCCTTGCAGCTTCACGAGGTGGAGAAAGGGTGATGCGGGTGAACCTCTTCACCAGCACCTCCACGACGCCCTTCACCGCTGCCGTAGCACTACTGCGGACCTCGGGGGCGACCGGGTGGATAAAGGAGTCGAAGTCAAACCCTAGCTCATGAAGGTGAAGATGGCTGAAGACGAGCGTCACGACCTCAGAAAAGAGGCCGCGACAATCGCTCTCCAAGACCCCCTCCACCTTGGGAACGGCGCCCTCTAGCGCCTCGACAAGCTTCGAAGCGAGCTCTGCGAAGCCGCTCTCCGGAGCCATCAGGGGTTGCACAAAACCTTCACGGTAGAGGGAGTGGAATGCTTGGCGAAGCCTGGGTTCGACCGAGGGAAAGGCGCTAAGCTCGGCGGCCTTTTTCTCTTCGGCCGTAGCTGGAGCCTTTTCATGGTTTCGAGCTGGGCCTTCTCCAGGGCAGCCTCCTTTTCCCGCGCTCCCAAGCGCTCTTGCGCCGCGACAAGGTTGGCCATCACCTGGGACAGCTCGGAGTCCCGGATGGTGAGCTGGGCCTTGCAGGTCTTGAGGGCCTCCCCCTGCTAATGATGTTGATCCTCAAACACGGACTTCTTTCCCTAAAGAACCCTCGAGCGGGACTTCGCCTCGTTGTGACGCCCTGTAGCAGACATCGCGTTGGCTAGCGCTGCCTCGAGCGCTGCTTTGGCTGACGCGGCCTCCTTCTCTCTCTTCACCACGGCAGCCTCGGCCTGGCCACATGCCATCATAACGGAGGCGTTGGTCCGGAGCCACTCGGAGAGGAGCCCTAGGCGCTCACTCGCGAGGCGATCGTCAGAATCCACAAGCGCATCCCGAGCTTGACCCAGAGTGGCGAAGGCCCTGTCCAGGACATCGAGGCCACGTGACGAAGGCACCAAGGCCTCCTCCGAAGGAGTCACCTGCGCAATCACAGGCGACGTCCCCCGGGAGACGATAGCACGAGGAGCCGGAGGCTCTAGAGGTTGCGCAATGACCAAGGGCAAGACGGATGTAGACGGGTCGACAGGCGGCCGACACTCCGGGGCTGGCCCTCTGGGCAGAGGCACCGGCACACCCTCAAGGGTAGGAGCGACCATGCAAACATGCATCGGGTGCTCGGGGGGCTCCGCGGCGGTGACCAGGAGGGTTGCCTTGCAAGCCTCCACCCCTCGCCCGCAGGCGCCTCGTTAGGGGACGGTGGCATGACAAGAGCGGGCGGAGCATAGGAAGATGCCTTTGGCTTGATGCCAGCCTTCTTCTTCCTCATTTTTAGCACGACGGCGTTCCTAGTTTCCAGGCAAAGGAAGAATCATTAGCACACAAGCTATCGGCAGGCGAGCAAAGCCCTAACCGAGTTACTTACTCCTCAACGTCGACCCACTTCCTCTTCCCCTCCGCTCCGACGACGATGGTGACACCCACGCCTCTCTCGTTGGGGGGACCATCATGTCGGGGGCAGGGGCACTGTCCATCGGAGCAACCGATGAAGGATTGCCTCGGTCCCGGCCTCGTCCACATGTCCCGCGGGCTGCGATCCGGGCAGAGGGTGAGGCCGGCACCTCAACCGCCATGCCAGTAGAAGCAGGGCACACCGGAGGAGACTCTGCTCCATGCTTCCTGGGGGTCGCCAGGCAGGCAGACCGTGTAGCACGAGGGGCCGGCCCAAGCCCCCTAGGAACCTTGGCGGGACGCGGAGAGCCTGTAACAGAAGCTTCAGCAACATCATCGTCATCCTCAAGATCGTTCAGGAGCATGCTCTGTGACGGGGGAGACGCCCCCGTCGGGTCGTCGTCCGTTGTCTTCTCCAAATCCTCCCCACCCAAGGTGTCGCCGGAGGACACCATCACTGGTGAGCCAAGGCCCTCAGCTAGGGAGAGCCCCAATTTGTTAAAGACATGCATCTTGGCGACCAAATCGGCCACGTTATCACTGCAATACAGCAGGGCACAGGCATCAGGGAGATCTCTAGGCTCGCCTTTGAGTAGGGTTGCCACAACCCTGCTTAATTCCTCGGGGGTTATGCGGGCGAACCGAAGCCTGAGGCTGTCATCGCTGCCCTGATAGTCCCATAGGGGCCTAGAGTGAGATTGGAGGGGCGCCAGGTGCTCCGTCAAGAACTCCTTCACTATCATCCCCCCAGTCAGCTTCCTGACACTGATGTCCCGAGAAATCGGCTCCAGGACAGGTTTGGCCCTAGGGTCAGAAAGCTTCGTGGAGCTCCACACGGAGGTCATGCCCGGTAGCCCCTTTGACAGCTCCAAGCGGGGGTTGAAACTGCCGAGATCCATGAAGAGCCAACGATGCCGGAAGTTCTCGACCTTCTTCCCTGCCTTTAAGAGCATGTTACCGCTGTGGACCACGACGAAGGAGACGCACGCCGATTGCTGAGCGCCGTCGTGCATGCGCAAGTTGAAGAAGTGGCGGAAGAGGGCCACCAAAGGCTTCACGCCCACGAAAGCCTCGCAGTAGAAGGCGAAGACGGAGAAGAGCAGGATGGAGTTGGGTTGAAGATGAAGGGCTTGAATCCCGTAGTGATCGAGGATGGCGGTGAAGAACGCGGAGAAAGGCGGGACGAGCCCGACGAAGACGCTATGAAGGATGAAGGGATAGGCCGGCCTGGACGAGGGCCACTTCTCCGAGGAGCCACTCCATATCAAGGTCCGCCCACACTCATTGGTCCCATCCTCCATCGACGGGAGCACCGGGACAAGGTCTCCGTCCTTGGAAATGGTGGGCTCAGAAAGCGCCGGTGAGATGGGAGTGGAGGCTGAGCTCTGGGCCTCTGGCTTTGACTTGCCGGCAGAGCCATTTGGAAGAACATGGGGTCAAAGAAGGACTGAGTGACGCCGGATCTGGAGAAATCTCGGCTAAGGCACGCAGAATAGGAAAGCAGTAATGGCTCGGTGCTGGAAGTCAGGCTTTTGTCGATTCGGGCGATGGCCGAGAGGACGCCTGACATCAGCCTCATGATGCGCGCCAGCCCTGGCCCCTCAGGCATTTGGGACCCGCGGCGCTTCGGGCCGTCCTTAAGGCTTCGCCCTAAAGCCAGCTCAGGCGCGCCTTGGGCCTAGGGGCTACTGTCGTCGTTCTGGGAACGGGGGTACCCGGACCTGCCTGCCTGCAGCCCAGGAGATGGTCCACCTCATCAGTCAGACACGGCCTGGCACGACTAAACTCAAGACAAGGCCCTTGCGAGACCCCAGGGTCGCGAGGATGAATGACATCAAGACCAGCAAGGATGGACCTCCTCAGACCCCCCTCCGGAGTGACGGAGATCTCTATGCAGAACCCGACCTCAGGAGTCAAAGATGACGCAGCGAAGGACAGGCGGGCGCCAGTGCGCCAGGTGGTGCAGTTTCCCTTTGGTGCAAAGGGAGCAAGGACGTACGCTGGTTCCCAAAGCACCTCCCAAAGGTTTCCATTCCAGTGCAACAAGACCACAACCACGAGCCCTGCAGGGTGGGTGTCATTGCCGAGCCCACCTCTGCATCATCGACAACTACTTTGTAGGCGAAGACCACCTTTGGAGAGGGCACGGATGTACTCCTGCCCTCCTTCAAATTTTTCCATAGTGGGATCCCTTCTCGCCATTGTCATAAGGGAAGAGGACACGGGCCGCTGCTATATATAGAGGCTAGGCCGCATCGTAGGGGGGATCCCTGAACAGAACCTCTCCACAAACCACAAGACTAGGCAGAGAGCCAAGAACACCACTAGAGCCCTCCTCGCGAGGCTCAAAACCACTATACTAGTTCATCCACCTCATGTAACAACCCGGGACCGACGCTCCAGAAGATTCCCCTTTTATTCCGTTCTCATCGTGTGATTCGTATGGTTGTCACATTCATCATAGCATCATTCACATCATCTGCATAGCATCGTCACCCGTTTTCACAGAACTTGCAACCGTTCGTAGCTGTCGGTTCTCTCCGTTCGTGGCATTGACCGTTTCGACACCAACCACACACGCACACGTCCACGACACCGATAAAAAAATGTTTTTAAAAGTGCGCATAAAATATTCTTGGATTGGGTCGGAACTTGGTGTGCGGTCTTATTATATTGTAGGTAGGCCGCCTGCCAAGTTTCATCGCAATCAGATGTCGTTTGATAGCCGAATAGTCGACCGTAGCGGCACCGTCATTGGTTTATTCATCAGATGTTTGGGTTTATAAATCTCCATGTCAGGCCACAAACCTCCCTCTCATCCCCACTTAGCCCAACTACACATCCCACTATCCCAACCTAGCTTGCCTCTCCATTCGTGGTCATCAGATCGCAATCGGACGGACGAGGTTCAACCCACCCTTGTTCATACCCCTATATAACCACCCCATGGAGAGACCCCTCTCACTCTCTAGGGTGCCCCATGTAAACTTGCAACCACCCCCTCAAACCTTCTAGCTCCACCTCCTCCCAATCCCGAAACCCTATCCCCCAAGCCAAATTTGGCCTTCAGATAAAAAAATCTGAGGATCAGATTTCGTCCCCACGCCTCGCTAGACATGTCCGCGGCCAAACCCGGACAATCTCCGCGTAACCGCAGACCCGCCGTCACCTGAAGCTCCTCCTCCGCACGCACGGGGGCACATGGCCGCGCCGCCGGCGACACTGCATCCCCGCGCCAGCCCCCGCCGCCTTGCCATCACGCTGGTGCACCGCCGGAGGTCCCCTACTGCTCCTGCCAGTCGTCCCGTCGCTCGGAACCCGCTGACGATCGCCGCCTCGCCCGGAGCTCCCCCATGGCCGCCCCGAGCTGCCCGCTGGTCACCGGAGATCCCTTGGATCTAATGGCCCGCGCCGGTTCCAGTCATCCCTAAGGCACCTGCCATCTCCCTTGGTCGCCACAAGCCATGGCGCCGCCTCCCAGTGCCTTCCGCTCACAGGTTAGAGACGGGGAGGAGCGCCCATCGACTGCTTCGCCTGGCCGGCCTCCCTCCGTATGGGCCCCGTGCGCCTAGAGGCCCAGCTCCTGCCCCGACCCAGCTTCCTCGACCGGGCCTTGAGCCCATGGTGAGCAAGCCAGCCCCTCCGTTTCCTCTGTGTGAAGCCCTGTGCGTCGTAGTGTTAACCGCGCCCGTGCCTCTGTTTCGGGCCCTGTGCTAGACTTGACCCATTGGCGTTTTTTATTTTATTGCAGAGAAATGCATGTTTTTAAAATGCTCATATTTAATTAACCGTGCATCATGTGCAAAAAGTTGTATATGTAAAATGTGTAGAATTTCATATAGATTCATATATCCAACGCCGAACTATGATAAAAAAGTTTAAATATCATTTTGTTGGTTATTTTGCATATATGTCATATCATTGCATCATACATAATACTTAATTGTGCATCCATATTTTTTGCATATTCCTATAGGTAAAATATGTAGGTGAGGTATAACTATTTTACATGCATTACAAACAAACTATTTGTTGTGTTGGTTGCATTTATTTTGCATACATAACTTGCTAAAAACGGTTTATGTCCTAATCTCGCATAATTGTTGTTTCGTTTTTGTTAATATAAACCTATGCATATTATATATGTTTTTGGGGTAGAAAAATCCATTGAATTTATCTGTGCATTTAGATTTTTCATTTGATTAAGTTTGTGTGCATATTATTTTCGACTAGAATAATGGGTAGAATCATGTGGTATGCTTTATTTTTCTGTATAACAAATATATAATATGGTTAATTCAGATCTGGATCAATTTTTAAATTAACATATGAGGTCATTTCAGAAATACTATAAGTTGTTTCCGACCTCATTTAAGATGCCTAGATACAGTATTTTATTTATGCTTCATCTCTTGTCATGTTTAACTACATTTAATATTGTCGTGTACCTAAACGAGAGTGAACTAAATATTCGAATGTGGAGTTTTGTCAATATGCAACCCGTTGCATATTGAGCTTCATTTAATGTGAAGTGTTGGATAGTTGTGATTGCATTGCATTGCATAATCAACCATGCCATGCATCATATTTGTTTGCGCATCATGACATGCATAGGTTGTGGTGTATCATGTGTTGATTGTTTGTTCCGGATTGTTTGTTCTCGATAGAGTTACGAAAGAGTTCAGAATGTGAGGATTCGTTCGACTATGTTGGCTCGATTTCTTCATGGATTCGTTCTTCTTCCAAGCGGGATCTCAGGCAAGATGACACATTTCCTTGGATACCACTACTATCATTGCCATGCTAGATGACTCGTTTTCTATCGTTATGTCATGCTACCTACCACTTGTTTTGACAAGCCTCCCAACATTGCCATGATAAGCCTCTAACCCCTCCACATCCCAGCAAAACTTTTTTTGGCTATGTTATCGCTTGCTCAACCCTTCTTATAGTGTTTCTAGATGTAGGTGCAATTGCTTCCATGTGCCAACATGGACATTCTTTTGTTATCAGAATATTATTGCTATTTAATTTAATGCACATATATACTTGGTAAAAGGTGGAAGGCTTGGCCTTTTGCTCGGTGTTTTGTTGCACTTTTGCCGCCCCTAGTTACCTGTGTACCGGTGTTATGTTCCATATTGAGCGCTCCTAACATGCTCGGGGTTGTTATGAGGACCCCCTTGATTTTTGTTTTAGAATAATGCTCATGTGGAAAGGCCCAACTTTGGTACTACATTTGCCTAATAACTAATAAATCTGCATAGGGAGTAATTAACCCGAGGACCTTTAGTCAACAACTCGGGCCAGTGCTCCTCATGAGTGTTGGTCCAAAATAGAGCCACTTGCGGGGCCACCTCGGTGCAACTCGATGGATTTCTATCAGGTCGCCTTACGTAGTGTTCATCCGGTCGGGTCCTGAGAACGAGATATGCGGCTCCTATCGGGTTCGTCGACACGTCGGGTGGTCTTGCTGACTTGTTTTACATTTCTTTAACGTCTTGAGCGAGGAATTCCGAAAATGCTTTGGGCTATCTCGAGGTTGTGGTTTTCCTATGGAATTGCCTAAGAAATCACGGGATTAGTGGTCGAGGTTATTCCCGCTATGTGTGGTTATTTTTTGATGGACGAGTTGGAGCACCCCTGCAGGGTTAAATCTTTTGGAAAGCCGTGTCCGTGGTTATGTGGCAACTTGGAAAATTTGTTTAACACCCGGTCATAGCAAACTTGAAGTAAACTCAAATAAAATACACCAGCTGTGTGCGTAACCGTGACTGTCTCTTCTCGTGAGTCCTTTATCCGAGAGAGAACACAGTGGGGTTATGTTTGACGTAAGTAGGTGTTCAGGATCACTTAGTGATCATTACTAGTTCACATCCGTTATGCGTAGACCACCCACTTTAGTTTCTATATTCGCAAGTTAGCCACTCAAATAAATTCTTAGTTGCTTGCTGCAGCCTCACCACTTAACCATACCTCACCCATTAAGCTTTAATAGTCTTGATACCCTTGGAAATGAGATTGCTGAGTCCCCTGTGGCTCACAGATTACTACAACAATAGTTGCAGGTCCAGGTAATGTGATAATTTAACGTGAGCGCGATGCTTGTTTGATTTGAAGTTCTTCTTCTTCTTCTTCTTCTTCATCAATCTAGGATGGGTTCCAGGCGGCAGCCTGGGATAGCAAGGATGGATGTCATTTTATCGTTTGATTTCGTCCGTAGTCGGACCTTGCTCTTCTGTAAGTTGTTTGAATATATGTTGTTGTATTGATGTGATCTTGTTGTAGCTTGTGGCGAGTGTAAGCCTATTCCATATACTCATCTCTTCTGTAAATGTACTTGTAATGATATCCATTCTTGCAAAACGACGAGATGCGCTTCTATCCCTGTCGAGGCCCTCGTGCCAAAATAAGGATATGATCGCATCTTGGGCATGACACCTCACCTCCCTGAGGGGCAATCCACGAAAGTAGAAGTAGGGTATTACGCTTCCCAGCGGCCCGAACCTGGGTAAACCATCGTGTTCATCTTCTTCCTCATCATCATGCGAGTTCACCGTAGTAACCATCGAGTAGCGAACAGTGGGGACCGCGACACATAAGTCGTGATCACCGAATGCACGTGTATAGTGATCCCAGAGATCAATGCTCACTGAACACACATAAGCTGAATAACAAGAGTCTTACATCCACATTTAGCGTCTTACACAAATAAAGACCATAAGGTCTAGTCTTACATAGATAGGGCCACAAGGGCCAAACACTTAAATAGAACAAGCAGCGGAAATCTTGATCGAAAGCGTGAACCCATGCCATCTGCCATAACCTACAGGCATTCTGACTGGGTAGCGTCCTAGTTCGCATGTTCGTCACCAACGAACTCTTCAACATACTCATGTTCTTCCATGCATGGCCAATTAAATAACGAGTGGCAAGCCAATGAGTACTTTGAATGTACTCGCAAGCAACCCAAGTTGTGGAATAGGGTAATAATGATGCATGATATAACACTAAGTAGGTAATTTGTGAAAAGCCGATTTTTAATGCAATGCCATGATCAAGTAACTAAGTAAGCATGCATCAACAGTTTGGCAAATATCCATATGTACAAGTTATAGATATCATCACAAGCAGGGGGTTGAACATCTCATGTTCATTCATCATGCTAAGTCATCGGACTTAGTTCAATTGTCATGCTAAGTGATCGGACTTAGCTCAAGTACCATCTTTGTCTCCAACATCCTCACACCAGTTTGTGAAAACATTTGGACGTAGCACAAGAGGGGTCATCCAACTGTCCTTGATCATGGACACGGCTATTCGAATAGTTTTACACTCTACAGAGGTTGCACACTTTACCCACAAGACTCGAGAAACTTCCGTGTCATCCACGACTCGCGGTACATCACATACCCGAGGTAAGTACCTGAACAATGCCTTTCCCTTAGTGATACTGAGCAAAGAGTCCACTTGATTGGTACCCAGCCCTCACGACGTACATCACACGAGTCTCGCTCCAGATCGTACCATCCATGAGGGAACCAACGGTGTGCCCGGTGCCTATGAAGACATCGCATGATCGTACATATATACCGGTACGACCCCGTATCGAGAGTGACCACGCCACTCCCGCCACTAGTAATGCGGGATCCTTGCCAGTACCCACCAAGGTAATCAACAAAGCCCCGTCCCATAAGGGTTATTGTGGTTGCGCATGTAAGGTTGGAGTAACGGTCGCAACTTACACCAATCCCTTTTTGAAAACACATCCTCATCTTGTTCTAGCACACCACTTCTTTCTCAAGTGGTCACCCAACTTATCATCATCTCCCTCGGGCAATAGTGGCACCCGATGGGGGATTAAAAAAGTCTTTGAAAGAATCACTTCCTTTCCATCACTATGCATAAATCCCATCCCACTTGCGTAGCATCTATTAGCATCCTATCTACACCCACCCGCATAACCCTCATAAGGTGGTAGGGTCATGCATGATGAAAGTATCAACGGTAAAAGTATCGAAGGCACCCCACCTAAAGGGGAGCACCACATCATGATCAATCATCGAAACAACAAGTGCTATAGGACATGCACGAAAAAGTTTCTTAACATGGTCAAAGGGCTTCTTGCCTGGCTCAACAAAGTCTCCGGGGTCTTCGAAGTCTTCTAGTCCAACTTCCTCGTCAACGGCGCAATCTATCATCGCGATAAATAGCGATAAAAATAAGCATCACACAAAAACAGAGCACACATGCCACTATTAAAAATGCTACCATACTCTCATAAATACTAAAGACTATATTAAGAATGTTTGTTTTACATTTTGTTATGAAAAACATTTTTGAAAACTATTTATCAGAGGCAAAAGATGCCTAACTATAGGTTTTAAAATAAAACAATACATAAAAGGTTTCCATTTTTTCAAAAAGGGCAATATTAAATTCTAGGGAATATTCTAGGCACTTAGGTGGAAGAATTATTGTCATAGGATTTTTATTGAGCTCTATGGGATTTTTGCAAAATCCCACAGAAAAGAAAAAGAAAAAGACCACGGGGACCTGGGCGAGAGGCGGCTAGTGGTTGGGCCCGCCCAGCTGGCTGGCCAGCCGGCCTCACGCGTGGTCAGGTTCAAACCTGACATGTGGCGCCCGACCGTCAGCGACTGCGAGGGGGAGAGAGAGAGCGGGAGAGGGAGAGAGAGGCTGACAGGGGGTCCCACCTGTCGGATCCTTCTCCCACCTCGGGACAGAGAGGGGAGAGGCTTACTAGTGGCGGAGGGAGGCACGACAACGGTAGGAGAGAGCGGGGATGGACTCGGGGTCGAGTCGCCGGTCCCCTGGAGGTGGAGGGGGCACCGGTGCTGGCCAGAGTTACCGGTGGCGAGCACCTACGGCGGAGGACGCTTCGGGAGGTGGTCGCCGGGGCTTCTTCATGCTGAAAACAGGACGGGGAGAAGGTGAAAACGCGTCAACACGGTGAGGGAGGACCAATCGAAGAGAGAGGAGGGCCGGAGGGGCTTGCTACCTCGAGATCGACGGTGGCGACGCCGCGACGATGTTCGGCTCGATCCCGAGCGCAGAGGGGAAGAGAGGGGCTGCGGCTCCGCGGGCGAGCGATGGATGTGGAGAGAGGGCCAGAGGAGGGAAGAGAGGGCTCGAGGAAGGCCATAAATAGGCGGGGGCGAGTCCACCGAACGTAGGTGCACTGGCGAGCTCGTGGCCAAGGCCAGATGCCACGAGGGGAGACGGGAGTGAGTGAGGGGCATTCCTGGGGCTGGTCTAGGCCGAGGGGGACAGGAGAGAGAGGCAGGGGAGCGTGTGCGTGCAAGCCCTGCGGTTGCCCGTCTCGGGCGGCCGCGAGGCGTGTGAGGAGGGCCAGAGGAGGGAGAGAGAGGAGGGGCCCGACAAGGTGGCTTGGCACGGACGCCGAGGCCAACCATCTGGCGAGAGGGGGGCGCTCCAGGTGGTCATGGCAATGCAGTGGCCAATGGCTACAGTGCTTGTCGGCACTGTAGCGCGCTCTAAAGCACACGTTTGACATGCCACGGCATGCCAACGACGTCTTGTGCGTGGCCAAGAGTGTCTAGGGGGATCTAGGGGTGCCTAGGCTAGAGAAAAATGCCTTGGATGCCCTGGGGTTCCTTAGGAGAGAAGGGAAGTTGAGAGAGAGAGAGGGAAACATTTGTCCAGAGGGGTAATTGGGAACTTTACCATGTCAACATTTGAGCTATGACCATGAGATTTTTATTGGAGGTGGCTAGTGGCCCTGAGGGGTTGTGGTAAAAGTTATATGGCAAGGGGAATAGAGAAAGGGGTGAAAACATATACTTACCATTTTCACCAGAGGGTGTTTGATGGTGTTTTGGCCCAGAAGATGATTCCTACACGCCTTGATAATTAACAGGATCAAAGGGTGGTCAAAAGTAGGGCTTATCACCAAGTTTGAGAGAGTTTGATGAAAGTTCACAATGGAACTTATTGGAAACCTAGAATTCAACAAATTCTGGTTTCTCTAGATCTAAGACATGCTAAGCTTTTACTCTTGATGCACCACTTAGTGTAGCATTATTATTTGGTGATTATAACATGTCCACAAAGTTTGAGGGCAAGGGGAGAAACTTCACAATGTAAAGTTGTTCAAATTTGAATTTGGACAGGGAGGGTTTTGGGATGGTTTGATGAACCAAATCAACTTGGATTGAGATGAAACTTTGCAATATGATCACCTAGGATAGTGTTGACTTGGTGGAATTTTCCTGGAATTTATTGAGAATATTTCTTATAGAAGTACTCCAAAAGTTTGATTTGGATAGAAAGGGTTTTGAGGGGTTCTGCCTATGATTTGAATATGCCCGTGTGTTGAAACTCATATATATGGAAAATATATGTCCACTGAGTTTCCCTGAATTTTCTCATATATTTTGAAGGCAGTTAAATAATTTTTCCCTATGAAAAATCATTTCTGGCCTTAAGAAAAAGCCTTTAAATAAAATATAAAAATAATCTTTAAAATTAATATTTGGTGGTTTTGGAAAGCGATATGTATAATAGGTTTGAAATAAAGCCTTTGGGGAAGAAGGATCCACCAAATTTGAGGACTTGCAGTGCAAACTTCATTTCAGGGGTTTTTGAAAACCTAATTTGGATAAATCCTTTTTGGTCAAAATAAAATTTGACAAACATAGTTATGGTCACTATTCACATGGCATGATCATTGGGCAAGAAGTTTGGATCAAGAAGATGAATATGAAGAGGGATAGAACCTAAGAGTTACATACACCACAATCAACAAGCAAACAAGGAAGCAATCAATCAAGCACAAGCTTTGAAAAAGTTTTAGTTGGCTTCAAATTTTATAAACCCAAACATATCAAGGTAATACAAACATAGGGTGTGACAGACCTACCCCCCTTACAAGAATCTCGTCCCTGAGATTCCTAGGCTAAGCACTAAAAAGATAAGGGAACTCGGATCTAAGATAGTCTTCATGCTCCCAAGTTGGCTCAACTTCAGAGTGGTTGCTCCATTGGACCTTGAGTGCTTGATGGTGCGGCTTCGGGTGCAACTCTTGGCTTCATCCAAAATGAGAACCGGCCTCTCACGATTAGTGAGGTCTGGCTGAAGATCGATGGCTTGATGGTCGATGTCCTTGTAGGGATCAGGGCGGTTGGGAACTTGCAAACACTTCCAGAGTTGTGACACATGAAAGACGTTGTGCACATCCGATAGCTCGGAAGGTAGCTCTAGCTGATAGGCAACTTCTCCTCGCCTGTCGGTGATCTTGAAGGGGCCGATGAACCTTGGTGCAAGCTTCCACTTGACGCAAAATTTCTTGGTTCCTTTGAGAGGCGTGACACGGAGGTAAACATGGTCTCCAACACGGAAACTCATGTCCCGACGGTGAGAGTCGTCATAGCTCTTCTGCCTAGTCTTGGCGGTCTCGAGTCTCTCTCAGATGAGTTGAACTTGCTCTTCTGCCTCGCGGAGGATATCTGGTCCAAAAACTAATCCTTCTCCGGTCTCTGACCAGTTGAGGGGAGTACGACACTTGCATCCATACAACACCTCAAATGGTACCATCTGAAGACTCGCCTGGTAGCTGTTGTTGTAGGAGAACTCGGCGAACGATCGGCAGTCCTCCCACTTGGCTCCATAAGCCAAGACACAAGAGCGGAGCATATCTTCGAGTATGTGATTTACTTGTTCAGTTTGTCCACCGGTCTGGGGGTGAAAAGCAGTGCTGAAGGAGATCTTGGTTCCCAAGGCTTCTTGGAACCTATCCGAGAACCTAGAGGTGAACTGGGTGCCTTGGTCCGATACAATCTCCTTAGGAACTCCATCAAGGCTCACAGTCCGGTTGATGTAGAGGTTGGCTAATTGGTTCCCATTGTAGGTGGTCTTGACGGGAATGAAGTGGGCTACTTTGGTCAGGTGGTCAGCAATGACCCAAATGGAATCATGTCCTTTACTTGACCTTAGTAAACCAGTCATGAAATCCATCCCGACTTTGCCCCACTTCCATTCAGGCACTTTGAGAGGTTGCAAAAGTCTAGCAAGTCGCTGGTGCTTAGCCTTGACTCTCTGGCATATGTCACACTTAGCGACAAATGTGCCTATCTCCCGTTTCATGCCATGCCACCAGAATCTTGTCTTGAGGTCTTGATACATCTTGGTTCCTCCAGGATGGATGGAGTATGGAGTGTCACGAGCTTCTTGCAAGATCAAGTTCTTGAGCTCCTCTTTGTTGGGTATGCAGATGCGATTCCCGAACCATACTACTCCTTGTTCATCCACTGAGAATCCCGGGGCCTTGCCTGCCTTGATCTTCCTCTTGATGCCTTCAATGCTCTCGTGTCCCTTTCGAGCTTCTTTGATATCGTCCATCAAGGTAAGCTTTGTTTCGAGGTTGGCGAGGAATCTTGGTGCAACCAGTTCCAAGCCGAAGCTTTCAAGATCTTCATATAGGGCGGGTAGCCTTTCCTTAATCTTGGCGTTCAAGGAACAAGCCTTTCTGCTTAAGGCGTCTACTACCACATTGGCCTTTCCGGGGTGGTATTGAACAATGAGGTCATAATCCTTGATCAACTCCAACCATCTTTGCTACCTCATGTTCAATTCCCTCTGCGTGAAAATATACTTCAAACTCTTGTGGTCTGTGTATATCTCACATCGCTTTCCCAGAAGGTAGTGTCGCCATGTCTTCAAGGCATGAACCACGGCTGCCAACTCGAGATCGTGAGTTGCTTAGTTCTCTTCATGAGGACGTAGTTGTCTGGATAGATATGCTACGACTCTGCCTTCTTGCATCTGAACACCTCGAAGCCTGGTTGTTGATGCATCACAATATATCACAAACTCCTTGTGAATATCAGGGGTGGCCAAAACTGGGGCTGTGGTCAATCTCTTCTTGAGCTCCTGGAAGCTTTCCTTGCACTTAGCTGTCCATTCGAACTTCTTCTCCTTCATCAAAAGCTGGGTCATGGGTCGGGCAATGCTCGAGAACCCTTCCACAAACTTGCGGTAATATCCTGCGAGTCCGAGGAAGATCCTAACTTCCTTCACGGTGGTTGGGGTTTGCCATTTAGTCACGGCTTCAATCTTGTCAGGATCCACTGATAATCCTTCTGCAGTCAACACATGACCCAGGAATCCAACTTCATGTAGCCAAAATTCACACTTGCTGAACTTGGCATAAAGCTGGTGCTCTCAAAGCTTCTCTAAGACCAATCTCAGGTGCTCTTCATGCTCTTCTTCAAACTTGGAGAAGACGAGTATGTCATCAATGAAGACGACAATGAACTTGTCCAAGTACTCCATGAAGACCTTATTCATGAGATACATGAAGTAGGTAGGGGCATTGGTTAACCCAAATGACATGACCGTGTATTCATATAGGCCATACCGGGTTACAAATGACATCTTCAGAATGTCTTGGGGTCTGATCTTTAGCTGATAGTACCCAGACCTGAGGTCGATCTTGGAAAACAAGTTGGCTCCATTCAACTGATCAAACAGGTCTTCAATCTTGGGGAGTGGGTACTTGTTCTTTATTGTGACCTCATTGAGGGAACGGTAATCGACACAGAGTCTGATAGTTCCGTCTCTCTTTGACACAAATAGAACAGGCGATCCCCAAGGAGAGGCACTAGGGAGAATAAATCCTTTTCTGAGCTGCTCTACCAGTTGCTCCTTCAATTGAGCCAACTCTTCGGATCCCATCCTGTAGGCCTTCTTATAGAGGGGCCTTGATCTGGGCATAAGCTCAATGATGAACTCAATGTCACGGTCAGGAGGCATCTCGGGCAGCTCATCAGGAAACACATCCGGGTATTCACATACCACTTGCACTTGATCCAACTCAACTCCCGATGGACAGTTAGCCTGAGGGGCTTGAGTGGAGGCAGGGTTGGGAACATACTTGACTTCCACTCCTTGGCTATTAGTCATGGTGACAATCCTCTTGGCACAGTCTAACAAGCCTTGGTGCTTGGTTAACCAGTTCATGCCTAGGATCACATCCAAGCCTTATGACTTCAGGATGATAAGGTCTGCTAGGAAATCTACCCCGTTGATGTTAATCTCAACTCCCTTACAACCTATCCCAGACTTCATAACTGATCCTGGGGTTTGTATCAACATACGACTACCCAGGGGTGTAGGCTTCATGCCTCTCTCTAGTGCAAACTTTTGAGTGATAAAAGAATGCGAAGCTCCACAATCAAACACTACTGTTGTTGGGGTTGAGTTGACGAGGAATGTACCCAGTATGACGTCCGGGTCTTCTTGGGCTTCCTCAGCAGTGACGTGATTCACATGACCCTTGCCATTGTTGGGCTGGTTGCAGGGAGCGCGGTTCCTTGGGGGTGCTCCACGGCCTTGACCTTGGGTTGGCGCATTGGGGCGCAGTGCATCTGGTTTCTTGTTGGGACATAGCCTAGAGATGTGTCCTGGCTGACCACATCCAAAGCAAGTGACTTGTCTAGGGTTATTGTTGTAGTTTCTGCCACCGTTGTTGTTATTGGGGTTGTTGTTGTAAGCTGGCCTGGGATTGGCATACTGCTGAGGCTGGTAGCTCGGACGAGGCGCGGGAGGTCTAGCCTGCTATGACTGATAGGTCGGCTTGGCTGGGGCTGGCTGCCAGGGGCGAGGCCTCTGGTTGCTGGAGCTACCCTTGCTGATCATCTTGCGCTTGCGAGTGTCGTCTATGGCACGACGCTTGTCTTCCAGCATGAGGGCCTTGTTCACCAGGTCGAAGAAGGTACGATAGTCGCAGATGATGAGCTGATACTACCGGGTGTGTTGAAGTCCTTCCATGAAGCGTTCCTTCTTGGCAGTCTCCGTGTTGACATCTTCAGGTGCATACCTTGACAACAGGTTGAACTTCTGTAGGTACTCCTTGACAGAGCCACTTGCTTGCTTCAGCGCTCGGAATTCTCCCTTCTTGATAGCCATGATCCCAGAAGGAATGTGGGCAGTGCGGAATCCTTCCTTGAAGTCATTCCAAGTGATCACACGCTCACCTTGCATGACCTTGAATCCATCCCACCAAGCTCGGGTGGTAACTCCGAGGCAGTGAGAGGCATAAATCACCTTCTCACAATCCTCATTGCAATTGACCAGTGCAAGGAGGTTCTGGATGGTGTAGATCTAGTCATTAGCATCCAATGGTTCAACAGTCTTGGTGAAGGTCGGGGGCAAATTCCTCATGAACTCAGACAGAGTGGAGCGGCCATTGCCGTTCCTGCCTTGCTGCTGGTTGTTCACAAGGGCCTAAGCCATCTGCTGGATAGCAGCATTGTTGGCTTGGCGCTCCTCTCGGAGAACTTGGAGAAACTGAGCTATGGTCATGTCCTCCGGTGGAGTTGGTGGCGGGAGAATGTCGCCCTGTAGCTGCTCCTGGTGTCCTCCAGCGTGAGCAGCCTCACCAGCTCCCTGTTGCTGGCTTGAGTTGCTGGCTTCAGGGTTGGTGAAGGAGTTGTTGCGGGTAGCAGTCACCATCCTGTTTGGAGCAGCCAGGTCAGACAACTGGGATAGACGAGAGGAAAAGCAATAACGAAAAAGCGTGCCTAAGGGGGTTGGTCAAGTGTAAATGTGGTAAAACAAAGGTCAAAAGACCTACATATATTAAGATAGACGATAGAGTCGCTTACATGTTGCCTAAGGCAAAAGTGCGACTTGCATTGGAACACAAACAACAAAACAAACAACAAGCATACATGGTTTCATATGAACCATTACACGGACTCAACTTCGCATGAGGGATACATGACTGATCCTACCCTAGGGGTTCTCGGACTCAGGTGGTGGAGTGCTTGGTCTCATAGTCATGCTCCTCTGGGTCTTCCTCCTGTTCATCATCTGAACGGACATCATTCCTGGTCGAAGGGGTCGGGGAACGAGGAGGTCCATCCCGACGACGCTTTGCTGGCGGGTCGGTGAAGACCTCACGGTACTCCTTCGCACTCATGCGATGACGACGTGTGGCTGCATCACTAGCTAGGGGTACTCCTCCTCACTAGCTGGGGGTACTCCTCCTTCGAGGCTCCATCCTTCTTGATCTTGTCTGGCTTCTTCTTGGCTTGCCGAAGTAGCTCTCGTGTGTGGTGAAGTTCCTCGCGGAGCTTCACAGACTTCTTAATCAAGTGGTGAACCAGACTATCGGCATAGAGGCTAAAGTATGTCTGGAACCCGAGTGGTGTTCCATCCTCCTTGGATGGGATCAGTGTCCAACTCTCGCCAAGATCATCTTTCCTGAAGGGAAGGTAGCGAGTAGCCGGCTCGTCGGCCATCTCTGGAATGATGTCTCGAAGGTGTAGGAGTGCCTTGCATGCAACTGTCTTGACTGCAAGTATCATGGTCTCCATCCGTAGTCCTTCAAAGAACCAACTAGTCAGGGAGTCGTTTGCCTTCACGACCACATCCATGTGGTACTCCTCTTTGATGGCATCGACCTAGTGCTTGTGGTAGAGGAAAATGGGTGGTTGGCGAAACTGGCACTTCTCCAGGCTATCCCCAAGGAGTACGGGAAAGCCGAATGTCAGGAAGCCTTCGGGTACGACGGCCATCTATAAAGGTTTGAAGGGAGGAGAGTCAGCAAAGTGTTGTGTGAAGAATAGAAGAGGTAAATAGTACAGAATTCTTAAGTATAGGTGCTAGGTGTAGTTTTGAAAACGGTTTTTATCCTGACTAACGTCCATGCTAACTAGGGGCTTCCTACAGCAGGATGGCTCTGATACCAGCTCTGTGTGGACCCCGACTCATAAGTCGTGATCACTGAATGCACGTGTACAGTGATCCCAGAGATCAATGCTCACTGAACAAACATAAGCTGAATAACAAGAGTCTTACATCTAGATTTAGGGTCTTACAAAAATAAAGACCATAAGGTCTAGTCTTCCATAGATAGGGCCACAAAGGCCAAACACTTAAATAGAACAAGCAACGGAAATCTTGATCGAAAGCGTGAACCCATGCCATCTGCCATAACCTACCGGAATTCTGACTGGGAAGCGTCCTAGTTCACATGTTCTTCACCAACAAACTCTTCAACATACTTCTATTCTTCCATGCCTGGCCAATTAAATAACTAGTGGCAATCCAATGAGTACTTTGAATGTACTCGCAAGCAACCCAAGTTGTGGAACTGGGTAATAATGATGCATGATATAGCACTAAGTAGGTAATTTGCGGAAAGCCGATTTTTAATGCAATGTCATGATCAAGTAACTAAGTAAGCATGCATCAATAGTTTGGCAGATATCCATATGTACAAGCTATAGATATCATCAGAAGCAGGGGTTGAACATCTCATGTTCGTTCATCATGCTAAGTCATCGGACTTAGTTCAATTGTCATGCTAAGTGATCGGACTTAGCTCAAATATCATCTTTGTTTCCAACACACTCACACCAATTTGTGAAAACATTTGGACGTAGCACAAGAGCGGTCATCCAACTGTCCTTGACCGTGGACACGGCTATTCGAATAGTTTTACACTATATAGAGGTTGCACACTTTACCCACAAGACTCGAGAAACTTCCGTGTCATCCACGACTCGTGGTACATCACATACCCGAGGTAAGTACCCAAACAATGCCTTTCCCTTAGCGATACTGAACAAAGAGTCCACTCAATTGGTACCCAGCCCTCACGATGTACATCACACGAGCCTCGCTCCAGATCGTACCATCCATGAGGGGACCAACAATGTGCCCGGTGCCCGTGAAGACAGCGCATGATCGTACATATCGGTACGACCCCGTATCGAGAGTGACCACGCCACTCCCGCCACTAGTATGCGGGCTCCTTGCCAGTACCCACCAAGGTAATCAACAAAGCCCCGTCCCATAAGGGGTATCGTGGTTGCGCATGTAAGGTTGGAGTAACGGTCGCAACTTACACCAATCCGGTTTTGAAAACACATCCTCATCTTGTTCTGGCACACCACTTCTTTCTCAAGTGGTCACCCAACTTATCATCATGTCCCTCGGGCATTAGTGGCACCCGACGGTTTTTTCAAAAAGTCTTTGAAAGAATCACTTCCTTTCCATCACTATGCATAAATCCCATCCCACTTGCATAGCATCTATTAACATCCTATCTACACCCACCCGCATAACCCTCATAAGGTGGGAGGATCATGCATGATGCAAGTGTCAACGGTAAAAGTATCGAAGGCACCCCACCGAAAGGAGAGCACCACATCATGATCAATCATCGAAACAACAAGTGCTATATGACATGCATGAAAAAGTTCCTTAACATGGTCAAAGGGCTGCCTACCTGGCTCAACAAAGTCTCCGGGGTCTTCAAAGTCCTGTGGTCCAACTTCCTCCTCAACGTCGCAATCTATCGTCGCGATAAATAGCGATAAAAATAAGCATCACACAAAAACAGAGAACACATGCCACTATTAAAAATGCTACCCTACTCTCATAAATACTAAAGACTATATTAAAAATATTTGTTTTATATTGTTTTATGAAAAACATTTTTGAAAACTATTTATTAGAGGCAAAATATGCCAAACTATAGGTTTTAAAATAAAATAGTACAGAAAATGTTTTCAATTTTTTTCAAAGGGCACTATTAAATTCTAGAAATTTAGGTGGGAGAATTATTGTCATCGGATTTTTATTGAGCTCTGTTGGATTTTAGCAAAATCCCACAAAAAAGAAAAAGAAAAAGGCCACGGGACCTGGGCCAGAGGCGCCCAGTGGCTGGGCCTGCCTAGCTGGCCAGCCAGCCGGCCTCGCGCGTGGTCAGATTCAAACCTGAAGCATGGTGCCTGGCCGTCAGCGACCGCGAGGGGGAGAGCGAGAGCATGGGAGAGGGAGAGAGAGGTCGACAGGGGGTCCCACCTGTTGGATCCTTCTCTCACCTCGGGGCAGAGAGTGGAGAGGCTTACCGGCGGCGGAGGGAGGCACGACAGCGGCAGGAGGGAGCAGGAATGGACTCGGGGTCGAGTCACCGGTGCCTTGGAGGCGGAGGGGGCACTGAAGGTGGCCGGAGTCGCCGGCGGCAAGCACCCACAGCGGAGGACGCTTCGGGAGGTGGTCACCAGGGCTTCTCCGTGCTGAAAACAGGACGGGGAGAAGGTGGAAACGCATCACCACGGCGAGGGAGGACCAACCGAAGAGAGAGGAGGGACAGAAGGGCTTGCTACCTCGAGATCGACGGTGGCAATGCCGCTGCGATGTTTGGCTCGATCCGAAGTGCAGAGGGGAAGATAGGGGCTGGGGCTCTGCGGGCAAGCGATGGAGGTGGAGAGAGGGCCAGAGGAGGGAAGAGAGGGTTTGGGGAAGGCCTCAAATAGGCGGGGGCGAGTCCATCGAACGCAGGTGCGCCAGCGAACTCGTGGCCGAGGCCAGAGGCCATGGAGGGAGATGGGGGTGAGACAGGGGCGTTCCTGGGGCTGGTCTAGGCCGAGGGGGAGAGGAGAGAGAGGCAGGGGAGCGCGTGCGTGCGAGCCCCGTGGTTGGCCAGCTCAGGCGGCCGCGGTGCGTGCGAGGAGGGCTAGAGGAGGGAGAGAGAGGAGGGGCCCGACAAGGTGGCATGGCGCGGATGCCGAGGCCGACCATCTGGCGAGAGGGGGGCGCTCGAGGTGGTCGGGGCCACGTAGTGGCCAACGGCTACAGTGCTTGTCGACACTTTAGCGCGCTCCAGAGCGTGCGTTTGGCATGCCATGGCATGCTAACGGCCTCTTGTGCGTGGCCAAGAGTTTCTAGGGGATCTAGGGGTGCCTAGGCTAGAGAAAAGTGCCTTGGATGCTCTGGGGTTCCTTAGGAGAGAAGGGAAGTTGAGAGATAGAGAGAGAGGGAAAACTTCTCTCCAGAGGGGTAATTGGGAACTTTACCATGTCAACATTTGAGCTTTGACCATCATATTTTTACTGGAGGTGGCTAGTGACCCTAAGGGGTTGTGGTAAAAGTTATATGGCAAGGGGAATAGAGAAAGGGGGTGAAAACAGAGACTTACCATTTCACCAGAAGGTGTTTGATGGTGATTTGGCCCAGAAGATGATTCCTACATGCCTTGATAATTAACAGGATCAAAGGGTGGTCAAAAGTAGGGCTTATCTCAAAATTTGAGAGAGTTTGATGAAAGTTCACAATGGGACTTAGTGGAAACCTAGAATTTAACAGATTCTGGTTTCTCTAGATCTAGACATGCTAAGCTTTTACCCTTGATGCACCACTTAGTGTAGCATAATTATTTGGTGATTAGAACATGTCCACGAAGTTTGACGCGAAGGGGAGAAACTTCACAATGTAAAGTTGTTCAAATTTGAATCTTGACAAGGAGGGTTTTGTGATGGTTTGATGAACCAAATCAACTTGGATGGAGATGAAACTTTGCAAGTTCATCACCGATGATAGTTTTGACTTGCTGGAATTTCCCCGGAATTTATTGAGAATATTTCTTATAGAAGTATTCCAAAAGTTTGATTTGGACAGAAAGGGTTTTGAGGGGGTCTGCCTATGATTTGAATATGCCCATGTGTTGAAACTCATTTATATGGAAAATATATGTCCACTGAGTTTCCCTGAAGTTTCTCAAATATTTTGAAGGCAATTACATAATTTTTCCCTATGAAAAACCATTTCTGGACTTAAGAAAAAGCCTTTAAATAAAATATAAAAATAATCTTTAAAATCAATATTTGGTGGTTTTGGAAAGCCATATGTATAATAGGTTTGAAATAAAGCCTTTGGGGAAGAAGGATCCACCCAATTTGAGGACTTGTAGTTCAAACCTCATTTCAGGGGTTTTTGAAAACCTAATTTGGATAAATCCTTTTTGGTCAAAATAAAATTTGACAAAAATAGTTTTGGGCACTATTCACATGGCATGATCATTGGGCAAGAAGTTTGGATCAAGGAGGATGAATATGAAGAGGGATAGAACCTAAGAGTGCCATACACCACAATCAACAAGCAAACAAGCAACCAATCAATCGAGCACAAGCATTGAGAAAGTTTTAGTTGGCTTCAAATTTACATACCCAAACATATCAAGGTGATACAAACACAGGGTGTGACATGAACTGAGTAGGGCGAGGCTGTAGGGGATCTTCGCACACACCCCTGTGTTCGAACCTTGATGGTTTTGCGGAGCCCGAAATCCAACAGGCATGTTGTTGGGGAACGTCGCATGGGAAACAAAAAATTTCCTACCCACACACAAACCTATCCATGGTGATGAGCATCTATGAGAGGGAGAGTAGATCTACATACCCTTGTAGATCGCTAAGCGGGAAGCGTTAAGAAACGCGGTTGGTGTAGTCGAACATCTTCGCGACCCAAATCAACGAGCGTCCTACGATCTCATCATGATCCGTCCCGCGATCCAATCACGATCCGTCCCGTGAACTCATCATGATCCGTCCCGCGATCTCATCATGATCCTTCTCACGATCTTGATCACGATCTGCCCTGCGAACTCATCACGATCCGTTCCGCGATCTCATCACGAACCGTCTCGCGATCTCGATCACGGTCCTTCCGATCTAGCGCCGAACGGACGACACCTCTGCGTTCAGCACACGTGCAGCTTGATGACGATCTCCACCATCTTGATCCAGCAAGAGGAGGTGGAGAGGAGAGAGAGTTCACCGGCAGCGTGACGGCGCTCTGGTGATGGTGGTGGTGGAGCAATTCAGGCAGGGCTTCGCGTGAGCGCTGCAGAAAACCGATCTAGAGGAGCACCGGTGGAACGGGTAGCACGTGGCCGTAAGTTATATCCCGTGTGCTAGCCCTGCCCCTCTATTTATATGTTGAGCATTGGGGTCTAAACTTGGAGCAAAAACCTCTACAAGGTCGATTTTGCCCGCACAAGGTTGGTTTGGCCCGCAGGAAAAGAGTCCAACTCGGATCCCTGCAGTCCCGCGCACAAGCGGTATTACCGCTTCACGAGCGGTAGTACCGCTTCACAAGCGGTAGTACTGCCTTACTGCTTAAGGCAGCAGCAAAACTTCCTTTTGCCCTTTCCAATACGTCGTGGGTTTTACCCCATTGGTCCATATAAAGTGTTGCTGTTCCCGAACACTTCAGCAAACATCCGGAACCCCTTCCGGTTAATTCCGGAACTCTTCTAGATATCAAAACACTATCATCACATATATCAACCTTTATCTCCAGACTCTTCCGAAGATCCTCGTCATGTCCGGGATCGTATCCGAGACTCCGAACATCCTTCGGTCACCACCATACATAACTCTATACTACCGAAACGTCACCAAACCTTAAGTGTGCAGACCCTGCGGGTTCGAGAACTATGTAGAAATGACCGAAACACCTCTACGGCCAATAACCAATGGCGGGACCTGGACGTCCACATTGGTTCCTACATATTCTAAGAAGATATTTATCGGTCGAACCTCTATGTCAAGGATTCAGTTAATCCCGTATAACGTTCCCTTTGTTCTTCGGTATGTTACTTGCCCGAGATTCGATCGTCGGCATCTCCATACCTAGTTCAACCTCGTTACTGGCAAGTCTCTTTACTCGTTCCGTAATACAAGATCCCGCAACTAACAATTAGTTACATTGCTTGCAAGGCTCATTGTGATGTTGTATTACCGAGTGGGCCCTGAGATACCTCTCCGTCACACGGAGTAACAAATCCCAGTCTCGATCCATGCCAACTCAACAGACACCATCGGAGATACCTGTAGAGCACCTTTATAGTCACCCAGTTACGTTGCGACGTTTGATACACACAAGGCACTCCTCCGATATCCGTGAGTTGCATGATCTCATGGTCATAGGAACATATACTTGACATGCGGAAAACAGTAGCAATAAACTGACACGATCATATGCTACGTTTGTAGTTTGGGTCTTGTCCATCACATCATTCTCCTAATGATGTGATCCCGTTATCAAATGACATCTCATGTGTATGGCTAGGAAACCTTAACCATCTTTTGATCAACGAGCTAGTCTATCAGAGGCATACTAAGGACATGGTTTTGTCTATGTATCCACACATGCATTTAAGTCTCCGATCAATACAATTATAGTATGGATAATAAACGATTATCATGAACAAGGAAATATGATAATAACCAATTTATTATTGCCTCTAGGGCATATTTCCAACAGTCTCCCACTTGCACTAGAGTCAATAATCTAGTTCACATCACCATGTGATTCGCATTGTTATGAATCTAACACCCAATGAGTTCTGGGGTTTGATCATACTTTGCATGTGAGAGAGGTCTTATAGTCAATGAGTCTGTAACATTCAGATCCGTGTGTACTTTGCAAATCTCTATGTCAAACCGTAAACACTGCTACCACACTCCACTTGGTACTCTTCCAAATGGCTACTCCACTATATGTATCCAGATTGCTACTACGAGTCATCCAGATTAGTGTTAAAGCTTGCATCGACGTAACTCCTTACGACGAACTCTTTATCACTTCCATAATCGAGAAACATCTCCTTAGTCTTTCAGTTACTAAGGATAATCTTGACCGCTGTCCAGTGATCCACTCCTCGATCTCCTTTGTACCCCTTGACAGACTCATGGCAAGGCACACACAGGTGCGGTACACAACATGGCATACTGTACAGAGCCTATGGCTAAGGCATAGGGGACGACGTTCGTCCTTTCTCTTCCTTCTGCCGCGGTCGAGCTTTGAGTCTCACTCAACTTCACACCTTACAAATCAGGCGAGAACTCTTTCTCTGACTGATCCATTTTGAACTCTTTCAAAATCTTTGTCAAGGTATGTACTCATTGAAAGTCTCATCAAGTCATCTTTGATCTATCTCTATAGATCTTGATGCTCAATAATTAGGTAGTTTTATCCAGGTTTTACTTTGAAAATCACTTTCCAAATAACCGTTTATGCTTTCCAGAAATTCTACATTATTTCCGATCAACAATATGTCATCTACATATACTTATCAGAAATTCTATAGTGCTCCCACTCACTTTGTTGTAAATACAAGTTTCTCGTAAACTTCGTATAAACTCAAAAACTTTGATCAACTCATCAAAGCGTATATTCCAACTCCGAGATGCTTGCTTCAGTCCATAGAAGAATCACTGAAGCTTGCTCACCTTTTAGCATCCTTAGGACTGACAAAACCTTCTGGTTGTATCACATACAACCGTTCCTCAAGTAAACCGTTAAGGAAACGATGTTTTGACATCCATCTGCCAGATTTCATAATTGAAAAATGCAGCAACTACTAACATAATTCCAACAGACTTTAGCACCGCTACGAGTGAGAAAGTCTCATCATAGTCATCTCCTTGAACTTGTCACAAACATCTTTGCAACAAGTCGAGCTTAGAAATGGTGACATTTACCATCAGTGTCTGTCTTCATTTTAAAGATCCATTTGTATTCAACGACCTACTGTCCAACGAGCAAGTCTACCAAAGTCTATACTTGGTTCTCATACATGGATCCTATCTCGGATTTCATGGCCTCCAACCATTTGTCGGAATCCGGGCCCATCATCGGTTCTCCATAGCTCGTAGGTTCATCGTTGTCCAACAACATGACCTCCAAGACAGGGTTGTCATACCGCTTAGGAGCAGTACACATCCTTGTCGACCTACGAAGCTCGAGAGTAATTTGATCCTGAAGCTTCATGATCATCATCATTAACTTCCTCTTCAACTAACGTAGGCTTCACAGAAACATCTTTCTGCGCTGCGCTACTCTCTGGTTGAACAAAGGTTTAACAACCTCATCAAGTTCTATCTTCCTCCCACTCAATTCTTTCGAGAGAAACTTTATCTCGAGAAAGGATCCAGTTTTAGCAACAAACACTTTGCACTCGGATCTGAGATAGAAGGCATACCCAACTATTCTTAGGGTATTCCATGAAGATAAATTTGTCCGCTTTGGGTTCTAGCTTATTCTATGAAAACATTTTCCACACAAGCATTGCAGCCCCAAACATTAAGAAATGACAGCTTAGGTTTCTATCAGACCATAATTCACACGGTGTCATCTCAACGGATTTAGATGGTGCCCTATTTAAAGTGAATGAAGTTGTCTCTAATGCATAACCCCAAAATTATAGTAGTAAAACGATAAGAGACATCATAGCACGCACCATATCCAATAGAGCATGACTATGATGTTCGGACACACCATCACACTATGGTGTTCCAGGTGGTGTTAGTTGTGAAACAAATTTCATATTGTCTTAAGTTGTATGCCAAACTCGTAACTCAGATATTCACCTCCACGATCATATCGCAGTCATTTTTATCTTCTTGTCACGATGATCTTAAACTTCACTCTGAATTTGCTTGAACCTTTCAAATGATTCAGACTTGTGTTTCATTAAGTAAATATACACTATATCTACTCAAATCATCAGTGAAGGTAAGAAAACAACGATATCCTCTGAACGTTTTGGAGCCTCAATTCTAAGCCGTAACGCATGACGCACTAAACTATCAAGTAGTCATCAGAACGTGCCTGTTAGATGTTTCACAACATCTACAAACGACGCTAGAGGGGTTGGCGCACTGAGTGGTGCATTAAGGACATAAGCCTTCTGTGCAGCAATGAGGACAATCCTCAGATCACGGACCCAGTCCGCAATATTACTACCATCATCTTTCAATTCTATTTCTCTAGGAACATATAAAAATACAAGGGAGCTACAGCGTGAGCTAGTAATCTACAACATAATTTGCAAAGACACTTTGACTATGTTCATGATAATGAGTTCAATTAATCACATTACTTAAGAACTCCCACACAAATTGACATCCCTCAGATCATTCGAGTGATACATGATCCAAATTCACCAACTCAAGTCTGATCATCACGTGAGTTGAGGTGGCTGCAATGGTGAACATCATCATGTTGATCATATCTACTATATGACTCATGTTCGACCTTTTGGTCTCTTGTGTTCCGAGGCCATGTCTGTACATGCTAGGCTCGTCAAGTTTAACCCGAGTGTTCAGCACGTGCAAATCTGGCTTGCACCCGTTGTATGTGAACGTAGAGTCTATCACACCCGATCATCACGTGGTGTCTCGACACGACGAACTTTCGCAACGGTGCACACACGGGGAGAACACAGTTCATCTTGAAATTAAAGTGAGGTATCACCTTATAATGCTACCACCGTACTAAGCAAAACAAGGTGCATAAAAGGATTAACATCTCATGCAATTCATAAGTGACATGATATGGCCATGAACTTGTGTTTAAGATCTCCATCTTCGAAACACCGGCATGATCTCCATCGTCACCGGCACAACACCTTGATCTCCATCATCTTGATCTCCATCAATGTGTTGCCATTGGGGTTGTGGCGCCATCCCTGCTTCTACTTCTATTGCTACTGCTTAGCGATAAAGTAAAGCATTACATAGCGCTTAATGATTGACACGCAGGTCATACAATAATTAAAGACAACCCTATGGATCCTGCCGGTTGCCGTATTCACCGACGTGCAAGTCGTGAAAATCTATACATCACATGATCATCTCATACATCACATATAGCTCATCATGTAATTGGCCATATCACATCACAACATACCCTGCAAAAACAAGTTAGACGCCCTCTAATTGTTGTTGCATGTTTTACGTGGCTGCTACGGGTATCTAGCAAGAACAATTCTCACCTACGCATAAACCACAACGGTGATACACTAGTTTGCTTTTCAACCTTCTCAAGGACCGCCTTTGTCGAATCCGATCCAACTAAAGGGAGAGAAACTGTCACCCGCAAGCCATCTAGGCAACAAGTTGCGTCGAGGGAACCGGTCTCTCGTAAGCGTACGAGTAATGTTGGTCCGGGCCGCTTCATCTCACAATCCCGCTGAACCAAAATACGACCAAGGGAGGAAGCAATCTAAGCATCAACGCCCACAAACCTTTTGTGTTCTACTCGAGACCTCATTGAACCATCAACCTAGCTCATGATGCCACTGTTGGGGAACGTCGCATGGGAAACAAAAAATTTCCTACGCACATGCAAACCTATCCATGGTGATGATCATATATGAGAGGGAGAGTAGATCTATGTACCCTTGTAGATCACTAAGAGGGAAGCGTTAAGAAACGCGGTTGGTGTAGTCGAACATCTTCGTGATCCAAATCGTCGAGCGTCCCGCGATCTCATCACGATGCGTCCCGCGATCCAATCACGATCCGTCCCATGAACTCATCACGATCCGTCCCGCGATCTCATCACGATCTGTCTCACGATCTTGATCATGATATGTCCCGCGAACTCATCACGATCCATTCCGCGATCTCATCACGAACCGTCTCGCGATCTCGATCACGGTCCTTCCGATCTAGCGCCGAACGGACGACACCTCCGTGTTCAGCACACGTGCAGCTTGATGACGATCTCCACCATCTTGATCCAACAAGAGGAGGTGGAGAGGAGAGAGAGTTCACCGGCAGCGTGACGACGCTCCAGTGATGGTGGTGGTGGAGCAATTCCGGTAGGGCTTCGCCTAAGCGCTGCAGAAAACCGATCTAGAGGAGCACCGGTGGAACGGGTAGCACGTGGTCGTAAGTTATATCCCGTGTGCTAGCCCTGCCCCTCTATTTATATGTTGAGCCCTGGGGTCTAAACTTGGAGCAAAAACCTCTACAAGGTCGATTTTTCCCGCACAAGGTCGGTTTGGACTAGAAGAAAAGAGTCCAACTCGGATCCCTGCAGTCCCGCGCACAAGCGGTAGTACCGCCTCACGAGCGGTAGTACCGCTTGAGAGGTAGTACCGCTTCACAAGCGGTAGTACCGCTTCACAAGCGGTAGTACTGCCTTACTGCTTAAGGCAGCAGCAAAACTTCCTTTTGCCCTTTCCAATACCTCGTGGGTTTTACCCCATTGGTCCATATAAAGTGTTGTTGTACCCGAACACTTCGGCAAACATCCGGAACCCCTTCCAGTTAATTCCGGAACTCTTCCAGAGATCAAAACACTATCATCACATATATCAATCTTTATCTCCACACTCTTCCGGAGATCCTCATAATGTCCGGGATCGTATCCGAGACCCCGAACATGCTTCGGTCACCACCATACATAACTCTATACTACCGAAACGTCACCAAACCTTAAGTGTGCAGACCCTGCGGGTTCGAGAACTATGTAGAAATGACCGAGACACCTCTACGGCCAATAACCAATGGCGGGACCTGGACGTCCACATTGGTTCCTACATATTCTAAGAAGATCTTTATCGGTCGAACCTCTATGTCAAGGATTCAATTAATCCGGTATAACGTTCCCTTTGTTCTTCGGTATGTTACTTGCCCGAGATTCGATCGTCGACATCTCCATACCTAGTTCAACCTTGTTACTAGCAAGTCTCTTTACTCGTTCCATAATACAAGATCCCGCAACTAACAATTAGTCACATTGCTTGCAAGGCTCATTGTGATGTTGTATTACCGAGTGGGCCCTGAGATACCTCTCCGTCACACGGAGTAACAAATCCTAGTCTCGATCCATGCACACTCAACAGACACCATCGGAGATACCTGTAGAGCACCTTTATAGTCACCCAGTTATGTTGCGACGGTTGATACACACAAGGCACTCCTCCGATATCCGTGAGTTGCATGATCTCATGGTCATAGGAACATATACTTGACATGCCGAAAACAGTAGCAATAAACTGACACGATCATATGCTACGTTTGTAGTTTGGGTCTTGTCCATCACATCATTCTCCTAATGATGTGATCCCGTTATCAAATGACATCTCATGTCCATGGCTAGGAAACCTTAACCATCTTTTGATCAACGAGCTAGTCTATCAGAGGCATACTAGGGACATGGTTTTGTCTATGTATCCACACATGCATTTAAGTCTCCGATCAATACAATTATAGCATGGATAATAAACGATTATCATGAACAAGGAAATATGATGATAACCAATTTATTATTGCCTCTAGGGCATATTTCCAACACATGTCACATATGGCCATCATTTATAGCAACATATACAATAGGGATAGGTATAAGATTGACCTTAAGAGTATTACTTTTTTTCACCTTCTCTCTATCTTTTTGTTTGTATTTATTGCATTTGTCTAGGAATACGCATATAGCTAGGCTCTTGCATGAGAGCTGTCGGCGTTCTGGGAATGGGGGTACCCAGACCTGCCTGCCTGCGGCCCAGGGCATGGCCCAACTCATCGACCAAACGCAACAAGATGTGGCCCCACTCAAGACTAGGCCCTCGTGAGGGCCCTAGCCTCGTGAGGAAGAACAACAACAAGACCCGCAAAGGATGGGCCTCCTCAGGACCCCTCCGGAGCGGCGGATATATCTATGCAAGGCCCGGCCTTAGGAGTCAAATATAACGCAAGGAAGGACATGTGAGTACCAATGCGCCAGGTGGCACAGTTTCCCCTTTGGTGCAAAGGGAGCAATGGCGTACGCTGGTTCCCAAAGCACCCCAAAGGTTTCCATTCCAGTGCAAGAAGACCACAACCACCCGCCTTGTAGGGATAATGTCATTGCTGACCCCGTCCCTACGCTGTCGACAGTCACTTTGTAGACGAAGATCGCCTTTGGGTAGGGCGAGCACCAACCCCTGTCCCCTTTTGAAATTGGCCGTTGTGGGATCCCTTCCCTCAACTATGATAAGGGAAGAGGACCCGGGACACCGCTATATATAGAGCATAGGTTGCACCGTAGAGGGGACGACGGATCCAATCGCACACTTAGTCACTCCACGCACCACCACGAGATAGCAAGCCAAGAACACACCTTGAGCGCCCTCACGAGGCTCAAGCACCTTGTATTAGTTCATCCACCAAAACCTCCACGAGAGGCAATCCACCAAAGCAGGAGTAGGGTATTACGCTTCGCAGCGGCCGGAACCTGGGTAAACTGTCGTATCATCTTCTTCCTCGTCATCGTGCGAGATTTGTGTTGTATTCATCAAGTAGCGAGCTAGGCCAGGCTAGGCTGTAGGGGATCTTCGTACACACCCCTGTGTTCGAATCTTAAGGGTTTTGCGGAGCCCGAAATCCGACATTTCTCACGCCAGGTAGGGGGCATGTCAAGATCTCCTCCAAGCTTCGTCCTTCCCAAGCTTTGTCGCTTTGATGACCGACGCTCAGCAAGCTTCTCCGGACCATGACAGGCTATCCTCTGTCAATCCCACCACGGCGGTCGGGGGCCCTTGCCTCGGTGTCGCGGTGCCAAGCAGCCAGTACCAGGTGGCTAGCATCGCCTCCACCGTTACAACCCCCCATGGCCCAGGCGCGCGGCGGGTGGGCGACGTCCCCGACACCAGCAACATGTCAAACCAACATGGAAGACCTCAATGTGCATGATGCACTACTACTGGCGAGCGAGATGCTCTGCCACTGACCGACACATGGGGGCTTAGACGCATGGGCGGATCACATCGCGAAGCTAGTCGCCGTCGCCCAGAGCGCCATCCCTTCTCATTCTTCTTCAAGACCACAGGCGTCAGGTGCTGGGGGCTCGCATGCCAGCCCGCCCCCGGGTCTGCCGGTGGAAGGGCCTCTCCAATGCTGGACGTGGCCGAATGGGGCGCGCCACACTCTATGCTCCTTCTCCTCCAAATCCCGGTGACCGGTTTCCGGGCGCGGCACAGCGGCAACCGCCAGGTGCACGGAGGAAATGGTGGGGCGCCCGATGCACACACCGACGCGCATCTGCAACACCTGGCGGGACCTCAGCAGCCCGGGTTGGCCAGATGGGTGCATGCCCTTCGGCGCAGTCAGCAGGCGGTGCAGTCGTCCAGACGAGCAAGCCACGACGGCGGATGCGCATGAGGGTATGAAGGAGGGAATCTACACCAGATGGCGCAAGGTCCGCCCGACGGCGGTGGCAAAGGTAAGCAACTCCGCTTTGAGGCCCAGCGTAGACGGCCCTGTGAGCGATGTGCACGGGACGACCTTCCCACGCCGTCAGAAGGGACCGCCCAGGTGCACCGGCGGACAACTCAGGAGGTGGACCGAGCACCTATGTCGAGCCCTACATACCATGCTACATCATACCACCTGGCCCACCTTGCAGAGGGAGGCTCAAGCGCCCACCGCAAATGCCAGCCCCCCTCAAGAGTAAGAACTACCCTGGGCATCCTCCTTGAGCCGGGCTTGGGGGCTCCCATCAGCGAAGCGCCGGGTCCGAACGACGCGGGTAGGAGGGCACCCCTAGGCCCCGGGGTGTGGCATTGGCCGGTGCCCTCACGGGAAAGTGACGACATACCAAGCCCTCAGGCCCAGGAGTGATGACCTTGGGGAGCAACAAGACAAATGCAATGCAGGCCACTCGCGGCAACCGTGACACTTGCACGGCCTTAGGAGGATGGGCCTCCCGAGGACTTCGGGACCTCGACCGGACGACACGTGAGTGACTCATGAGGCATACTTCATCGATAGAACACTCTTATGGCCGCACCGATGCATCGCGCTCATGTTTGGGCCTCGGGAGCGCAATCCTGAGGTCGCGCAGGGAGCGATGCACTCGGGTTAGGATCATAAGGGCACGCAACTGGGCAGAAATGCACGGGATGATCATCAACAAGGGCTGCGAGCCACAAAGCCATGCGTCTGGGGGCTTGCCCAGGGCCATGACACTCTCACGTAACAATGAGCGGGCTGTATATGCCCGGGGCCCCCCAAGGACACGGAGGGGTCCCTCCCATGCAATGTGGCAGCCATAGCCTGGAGCTGGCGGAGAAGACAACACTTCCCTTCAATGGCTATGCCCATGCAACGTGGATGCCCTACGCTCAGCGCTGGGGGAAGACGAAGGCGGGTACAACCCCAAAAAGCCGGACGCGGCCGTTTTCTTGCTCTTTTTTGCATTTCAAGTTGCAGCCTTCGATGGCCCCTTTTTGTGCTTGAGCTTGTCAAAAGCTCGAAGATTTTGTGATCTTATGTTTTAAAAGAAAAAGGGGGCGGGAACTTTTCTCTCTTCGTTTTCTCGTTTTGCCAAACTTGAATTCTCTCTTTCTGGACGGAGTTTCGAAAGGAGCCCAATGCTCCGTGCTGCCCCAAGGCATCACAGATCTGGATGGCGAGGCCTCGCCGGCCTAGGGCACACAATTTTTAGCGGTAAACCCCTGCTCGGGGGCTCCGACTGCAGCTCGGCATCACAACGTGGAGTCTTGGGAGGCCCTAGATCCTCCAAAGGCAACACCTGGAGGAATGGAATGGGGGATCGCTCGAGCGTCAAAGGGGCTCCTAAGAAGGATGCCTCAAGAGCCTTACCGGTCATAAGGCCACTCATCCCCCTGGTGCCGTCCTTGGTTTTCGATCGGCATTGGGGTTGTTAGGGCCCCACCCCAGGAAGTGCGTCCTTGGTTTCCGGTCGTACCTAACGATGGTGGGGAAATGCGCGGAACTGGGACCTGACGACGTAGAGCGGTTTGAGCGTCGAAAAAGGGGGCTCCTAGGCAACGTGCCTCAGGAGCCTTATCGGTCATAATGCCACCCAACTTCCTGCTACCGTCCATGGTTTCTGGTAGGCATCAGGAGTACCGGGGCCTCGCCACATGAGGTGCGTCCTCTCCGGTCATACCTAACGTTGGTCGGTAAATGTGCGGGACTGGGACCTATGAACGCAGAGTGCCGAAAGGGCCCCCAAACTATTCAGCAGGTAAGAACAAGTACCATGGATGGAGCCACAGCTTGACGGAACAACCTGTATCGCCTCGCGACGCGGGATCGCCAGCATCATACAAAGCTAAGTACACTATTGAACCCGTCAGGAGCGTCCAGGCCTATTAACGGCCCCAGGGATGAAATGAGGACTGCACACTGTAACCTAAAAATGCAGGAACTACGGCTACTACGTGAGGCTGCCAAGGCCCCAAAGAATGAAGCGACAAAGGAGGCAACACGCAAGGAGTGGCTCGGTCGTGATGATCCGCGAGGCCCAAGGCCCAACAGGAGCAACAGATGTGAGTCGCCCGGGGAGGAGGAGGGTCTCGCAGGGGCTATGTCGGGGGCTGACGCGGGGCCACAACCATGGCGGCACCAACCAACTCTACAACCAGCAAACCAATGAGGAAAAACAAGATGACAAGGTAACACACAAAAGATTAGTGCCCCACGTGGTAGGGTTCTTGTTCGAGTGTTACTGGTACCAGAGAAGGGGAACGGACGATGCCTAAGGGGAGGAGTCGCCGCTGCCGCCCACGCCATCGGCGGGCCTGGCGTCGGAGCAGTCCTCCTCGTTGGAGATCGGTGCTTGGACGAACCGGTCCATAATGGCCTCCACGAGCGAGCGCGTCTTGTCCCGGAGGGGGCGCTGGAGCTTGTTAGGCACCCGCTCTCCAAGGTGCCGGAGGTCGAGCTGCGGGACGAGATGGCGCATGTTGGAGTAGACGAGCGTTAAGGCAAGGTCCAGAAGGTCGTGCGTGTTGGACGCACTGTCCGCGTTGACGGGAGAGACGCTGGTCTCCAACGCCTACCTCACCTTCTGGAAGAACTCAAGGTATCCCCCGTCGCCGCGCACGTGCGGTAGCACGGGGGCATCCCCGACGAACCGGCTCACCACGGCGGTCGCGCGGCATGTGATGCGCTGGAATTGCTTGGCACGGAGGGACTCCTGCAGCCTGGCATGCACCACCTCGTCTTTGGCAGCCTGCACGGTGTTGGCCGCCTCCTAGACCTGGACTTGGAGGGACGCCAGTTCCACCCGAGCTTGGCCTCACCCTGTAGGGCAGCATCGAAAGCGGCCTCTGTGGTGGCCAACTGGTCCCGCAACATCTCCAGCTCCTCCTGAAGCTCGCCAAGCTTGTGCTTCTTGGCCGTGGGAACCCTGGAAGGAGGGGAGGGAGATCAAGCTCATGACGGCGGACAAAAGAACGAGAGAAGCGGGAGGCGGCGGAATACTTACTCATCGGCCAGGGCCCACCGTTGGCGAACTTGCGCCGACCCCGAGGGCGCCCCGCCGCCGCCTCTAGAGGATGGCGAAGGAGCCAGAGGAGCCGGCCGCTTCCCTGCACCTGCACCACTTCCCCCGGACGCCATGAAGAACAGGGGATGAGAAGGAAAGAGGGTTTTTGCACGGGCGGAGCGAAGGAAACAAGAGGAATCCTCAAGACTGCGATACCGTCCCCTAGATAGGGACAGGGCAGATTTATAGGCGTAACCGTGTCCACAAGGCATCATGGGAGGGAAGGTGCCGCGCTCCCCTCGGGCACCGCGGGGCGGTTCGGTCAATGCTGTCCCATCCACGTCGCCTTCCCGGCCCTCTGAAGAGTCGCGTCCACGCGGCCTGCAGCATCGATAGCACTCGATGGGAAGCAGTGATGTCCTGCCCTACACCCAGGCGTCACGTCAGTCCAACCGGGTGCGGTTCCGAACAGCCTCGAGAAGCGGAGGTGTCGCCGCCAAGGCGTCTAACGCGCGCCAAGCCTGGCCTGCAGGCAATTGGGGTCCGCGGCACTTTGAACCGTCCTCCAGGCTTTGTCCGTAATCTAGCTCGGGCACATCTTGGGACCGAGGGCTACTGTCAAGGGGTACCCAGACATGGCTGCCTGTGGCCCAAGGCATGGCCCACCTCATCGACCAAATGCAGCAAGATGTTGCCCCACTCAGGACAAGGCCCTCGTGAGGGCCCTAGCCTCGCGAGGAAGAACAATGACATGACCCGCGAAGGATGGGCCTCCTCAGGACCCCTCCGGAGCGGCGAAGATATCTATGCAAGTCCCGGCCTCAGGAGTCAAAGATGATGCAAGGAGGGACATGCGAGCACCAGTGCGCTAGGCGGCGCAGTTTCCCCTTTGGTGCAAAGGGAGCAAGGACGTACGCGAGTTCCGAAAGCACCCCCAAAGGTTTCCATTCTGGTGCAAGAAGACCACAACCACCCGCCCTGCAGGGCGGATGTCATCGCTGAGCCCGTCCCTGCACTGTTGACAGTCACTTTGTAGACGAAGACCGCCTTTGGGCAGGGCGAGCACCAACCCCTGTCCCCTTTTGAAATTGGCCGTTGTGGGATCCCTTCCTACCATTGTGATAAGGGAAGAGGACCCGGGCTGCTGCTATATATAGAGCATAGGTTGCACCATAGAGAGGACGACGGATCCAATCCCACACTTAGCCACTCCACGCACCACCACAAGATAGCAAGCCAAGAACAAACCTTGAGCACCCTCACGTGGCTCAAGCGCCTTGTATTAGTACATCCACCAAATCCTCCACGAGAGGCAATCCACCAAAGAAGGAGTAGGGTATTACGCTTCGTAGTGGCCCGAACCTGGGTAAACAGCCGTGTCATTGTCTTTCTCGTCATCGTGTGAGATTTGTGCTGTGTTCATCGAGTAGCGAGCTTGGTCGGGCGAGGTTGCAGGGGATCTTCGTACACGCCCCTGTGTTCGAATCTTAAGTGTTTTGGGGAGCCCGAAATCCGATAGAGTCCACTCGCCTTCCTTTTTCATCTCTCTCTCCTTGACATAGGAAAAATTACCATGTAAGCGGGCTATAAGCTCAATATTGTACTTGCTCCTACAACCAAGAAACCGTTCACATATTTTTCTATGTCAGGGTGAGTTTGATAGACTACATCAATTTTGGGTATTTTGCTTATTTGGTCGGAGTTTTCAGAATTGTATCGAGCAACTTTTCGTCTGGCGTTCCAACGGACGGTAGCTGAGGAAACCCTAGCCGCCATTGGAGCACGACCCTCCTCTCCCTCCCCTACCCTCACTATCGTCAAGGCATGCCGATGGGCGAAGCCTGCCCGACATGGGCGGTGGTGGGGTGCTTTCTCCTTCTTGCGAGTAGGGATTGTCGTGGGCCAATCTACCCTGGCCAGAACGCGACATGGTGCGGGGCACGGCGACGCTGGGCTGCTACGGTGGCGGGCGTGGAGGGCTGCACAAGTGAAAGCACAACATGCTCCCTTGGTGGTTTTGATAATTCATGACAACATACATTGTCTCTTGGACTAACACCTCTATCTACTGGATTTCAGATAATAGTCCATGAAGAGTTGAGTTGGCAAAAGGATGGTGGAGATTGTGGAATTACCCAAGATGCAAGGAAATAGGTTGGCCAAGCTTCAAGCAAGAGGACTCTATATTTTACATTTGTGAGAAATCACTTTGATTCTATAGGAAAGCCAATACTATTAAAAGGGGGTAAAGTTTTGATGGTGAACAATATGCTCAAACGTGCACAAGTGACATTCACCAAAACATCCACATACTCTCCCACCAAAGTCTGTCCTAAACCAAATATGCCAAATCGGTGCAACCAACTTTCCTATCCTGGTGCCACCGAGTTCCAAACCCTAGACAGACTCAGCCAAACCCTAACACTTCGGTGCAGCCGACACCGCACTCGGTGCCACCGAGTTGGGTTGCCAACTTTCTATTACACAAATTCACATTGTCGGTCCTACCGATAATGGTGAATTGGCGTCACCGAGACTGCTAAATCTGACCGTTGGTCACATTGTCGGTGCAACTGAGAGTTGTATATCTGTCCCTCCGAGATTCAAAAGTTACCACTTTTTGTCACTTTGGTACCACCGAGTTTTACACTTCGGTGTCACCGAGTCTGACTTATTGTGTGTAACTGTTGGATTTTTGGGGATGCCTATACATACCCTTCAGCACCACCCACTCGAAAGAGAAGCACTCAAAACTATTCCATACCTATCCTACTCAGTTTTCTGAGAGAGAACAACCTGTCCTTGTGTTGAGGCCAAGATCTTCCACTCCAACCATATGTATCTTGATTTCTAGCCTCCCCAAGTTGCTTTCCACCAATCCCATCTCTTCTACCAAGCCAAATCTGTGTGAGAGAGATTGTGTGTTGAGGAGTCTACCATCTTGAAGCACAAGAGCAAGGAGTTCATCGTGATTACCGAGCCTATTACCTTTTGGAGGGTGGTACCTCCTAGATTGGTTAGGTGTCGCTTGGGAGCCTCCTACTTCGTGTTGTGGAGTGAACCAAGAAGTTTGTATGGGCAAGGAGATTGCCTACTTCATGAAGATCTACCCATAGTGAGGCTAATCCTTCGTGGACGGAAGCCGCATGGAATAGTCAAGGTTGCTTCTCCGTGGAACCTCCATGGGTAGAGCTCTCTGTTGACTCTTGCGATCGTTACCCTCCGTGGATTGAAGGCTCCACAAACATGGACGTATGATAGCACCACCTATCAGAACCACGGGAAAAAATCCTTGCGTCTCCTATTGACGGGGTTATTACCCCTGGGTAGGCCAAAACAACGGGGTTCTCCCCCCGCATCGAAGAAAAAATACACGACCGGCTAGCCCCGACCGGCTGGAGCACAGTCGGCATGCGCAATTGCCGGCTGGATCGAGGACGACTGGTCAAGGCGCCGTCTCGGCCCCTGGCCGGCTGGGCTTGACTAGCTGCCTTCGGTCCGCCTCCTCCATTGACCCCGGGGCGGACTAGCAACGTCCCGTCCCTCTACGCGCGGGTATGGCGACGTGACGTGACCGCCACGACGGGCGCCATTCTAGCCACAGGGGGTGCTGACGCACGGGCGCGCGTGGCTACTGTTCGGCCATCCGGGCCGCTGACCTTGGCGACCGTGACCAGGCGACGAAATAGTGCCGGCACGCCCCCGCCCACTAGCTTACCTGCCTCGGCGTGGCTACAGTGCAGCCGACCGTACCGAAGACTTCGGCCGGCTGGCGCTAGACGATGCCACCCGGGTGGCCCGTGCCGTAGTAGGTGGGCGGGGGCCAATCGTGGAACCGGCTGGCGGCCCCACCGGGCGATGGGACCGCGCAGTCGGTGGACCCTACGGGCGACGAGACGGCTCGAACGGCGGGACCCCCTGGTCAGTCGGAGAGGCTGCAAGCCGGGTCCCTCACTTACGTACCTTAGGAAAATTGTAAGCCAGGGGTTTGGCCTATAAACCCCCCGAGCTCCCCATGCAACAGGGACAACAAGCCTCATGCACACACCTGCGGGATACTTCCTTCACACTCTCACACTTCATAGCGAGGGAAGGCGAGCCGGCTGCTCCCTCTTCCTCCTCTAGAAACAACTCGAGGAGCAATCTTGTCAACATACCCATCCATCAAACTAGACCAAGCAGGACTAGGGGTGTTACCTCCCATGGAGGGCCCTAAACCTGGGTACATCATGTGTCACCACTGCTTGTACCTTATCCCGCTCCTGGAGCCCATCGACGTCCTCCGGCCCCAACCACCTTCGATAAGCCTACCCATGGCATCTGTCGTGAGAAAACAATGACACTTGGCGCCCACCGTGGGGCCGTACGCGGCACCAGCCGGATTCATGCTCCGGGTGGGACCCCTCACCATTCCCCGCCGTCGCCGCATGACCAGGAAAAACCGCGGTCTCGTGGGGCTTGCTCCGGCATGCCCTGTGGGCAGCTCCGTCGGCCTCACGCTCGACATCGACGCACTCACCGAGCACTTCGGCAGGCTCAGCCTTGCCGAAGATCCGGCCGCCGATGAATACCCTAGCCAGGTGCTCGTTTGCGCCGGTCCGCCCATGGCTGTGGGCGCACTCGCTGCATTCTAGTCCAGCGGCTCCCATGATCATGTGGGAGCAATGTCCATCATCTCCTCCACCTCCTCCGGACGTGCGCGGGCCGAGGCCGACGCTGCCACGGCGCGCGTCGGCACCTCCGACCCGCTCGGATCGGCCCTTCGGGGCTTAAGCACTCCTATTGCCCCGACGGCAAACCCCGATGCTGCCACGACCAAGCTCAAGGCAGCTTGCCGCCTCCTGTTCGAGGACGCCAGCGCCCTCGTGGCCACGTGGCGCCGCGTGGAGCCCACTCAGTGGGAATACGCTTCCACTTACGGTCTCACCCCGGCTAGCACTGAGCCCAGCCGGCGTGGGGCTGTGCGCGATCGCGGCCGCGTGGTTGCCATAATCTTGGGCGGCAACATGCCCGTCTACGACACTCCCGCAGCCAACCTACGGGCCGCCAAGGTAGCCTACGAGGATTTGGCTACCTTGGAGGGCGAAGAGCGTGCCTCCTGCGAGCGTCACATCAAGGACCTCATCGCCGCCGCCGACCCGCAACAACATCTGCTCGCGACGGGCGGTGCTGCCTTCGAAGGCCCCCGGCTCGAGCGCGAGGGCACGGGAGTGCTGGCCGTCAGCCGGCTTAGCACTCATGCTCCCCTCGCGTCTCCAGCCGACGGGTCGGGGCAAGCAACCCCCGGCCTTCTCAGCTGCCGGGGAACAAGCAGCTGACTGTAAAAAGTCGGCGCACCATTGACCCGCATCGCAGCGGCCGACACCACGAGTTGCCGGCAGCCGGCAGCCGGCGCAGCCACGAGCATACACCACCCCCGCAGCGCGAGTCAGAACGGTCGGTTCCACCGTCATCCGTCCCGAGCTCTCGGCTTGGCTCGGATCGCGTGTCCCCCACAGCGAGAATGATGCTCGCCTCCGCATCGATCGGCTCGCGCAGTCGTCCCTTCTCGAGGAGAAGGGCTCGATTGGCTCGGCCTGCTTCAGCCCTCGGATCCGCAATGAGCCGTTCCCAACCAGCTTCACGCTCCCCCGAGACACCTCGAAGTACAACGGGGCCGCCAAGCCCAAAGACTGGTTGATCGACTACACCACCGCGGTCGGCATCGCCAGGGGGAACAAACGCGTAGCCTTTCTCTATGCTCCCTCATGTTGATCGGCTTGGCCCGCACCTCGCTCAACAGCCTGGCGGCCGGCAGCATCAACACTTGGACGGACTTCGAGGAAGCCTTCGTCCGTAACTTAACCGGCACCAACAAGCTGTCTGGCTGCCCCCATGAACTAACCATGTGCATTCAGGGGCTGGACGAGTCCCTCCACGAGTACCTCACTCGGTGGACCGAGCTCCGCAACTCCTGTGAGGGGGTGCATGAGGTGCAGGCCATATAGTACTTCGTTAAAGGCTGTTGTGATGGCACCCCCTCAAGCACAAGCTTCTGTGCTCCGAGCCGGCTACACTCGCCGAGCTCATGACCAAGGTGGACAAGTATGCCATGCCTGATTCCGCCATTCGGGTCAAGAGGACCCCGCCCGCTAAGGCAACTTCGACACTGGCGGCATCCTGAACGGCTGCCGACAACCGGGAGCCGTAGAACAACAAGAGCAAGAACAACCAGCCGGACTCCTGCTACGGGAGCCGGCAGGTCGCCACCATCGAGGAGCAGGAGCTGGCTGCCCAGTCTTCTAGCCAGCGCTAGTGCACTAGCAAGGCTGCCTGGCAGCCGAAGCTCACGTCCGAGCAGATGCTCGATCTCCCCTACAAGAACCACTTTGGGCCAAGCCCTCCATGCACACGCTCCGGCAGTGCAGCTTCTCACAGCAATTGTCCTGGGGGACGACCTTCCGGCTCCTCCCATGCTGCCTGCCCGTGCACCGGCCCCGGCCCTAGCTGCCACCCCGGCGCCGGCTCCATCTCCGGCCCAAAATGACGGCCATCTACACGACCAGTTCCCTAACCAGGACGGTGCCACGCCCAAGATGCGCGCCTATCCATATTAAGACACGAGGGCCTCGACAGGGATAGAGGTGCATCTTGCCGTTAGTAAGTACACTATCATTACATACATTTAGGAAGATAAGAGTATATGAGTTGGCTTACACTCGCCACATGTTAAATTACAAATCCACGCAATTATTCCAGTCATCAATACAAAGGCAGGGTCCGGCTACGGACGAAAACAAATGATAAAATGATGCAATGACACTGGCTTGCTAGCCCAAATATCTTAACCATGGCCACTCTACTCGTCTGGATAAGTGACGTACATCCTGCCACGCTCCTCGTCATACTCCCACTGGAGCTGCGTCACATCATTTGGCACAATCTCATATGTACCTGCACCTGGATTGTTGTAGTAATCTTTGAGCCATGGGGACTCAGCAATCTCGCGCCCGGGTACCGAGACTATTCAAGCTTATAGGTTTGAATGGGGTATGTGTTTCGTTTGCAGCAGCACTAAGCATTTATTGTGGCTAATCTTACGAAACATGAAAGTAAATATGTGGTCTACGATAAACGATCGAGAACTAGAATAACCTCTAAGAGATTCTGAACACCTACTTACATCAAACATAACCCCACTATGTTCTCTCTCGGTTCATGTTCACGAGCAGAAACGATCACGGTTACTCACATAGTTGGTGCATTTTATTAGAGTTTACTTCAAGTTAAATATAACCGGGTGTTAAACAAATATCCAAGTTTCCACATAACCGCGGGCACAACTTCCTGAAAGTTTTAACCCTGCAGGGGTGCTCCAACTAGTCCATCATAAATTAACCACACTCCGCGAGAATAGCCTCGACCACGGATATCATGATCATCCTAGACAACTGCAAAGGAATTCCAACACCTCGAGATAGCCCGAAGAAAATTAGAGTTCCACACGCAAGCCACTCGATAAAGGTAAAACAAGTCCAGCAAGACCGCTTGACATGTCGACGAACCCGATAAGAGCCGCATATCTCGTTCTCAGGACACGACCGGATTGTCCAAACTTCCGGTAGGCCAAACACAGAGTTGCCCCTGGTGGCCACTGGCGGTTCACCTTTTGGACCAACGCTCATGAGGAGCACTGGCCCGGGTTGTTGATTAATCCACGGGGTTGCAAAGCCCAATCCAGTTTTATCAAGTTGTTAAGCAAATAGTACCAATGTTGGGTCTTGCTTGACAAGTTTTTATCTCAACCGAATAATCAAGGGGTCCCCATAACAACCCCGAGCATGTTAGGAGCACAAAATATGGAAACATAACACCGGTAACAAGAAACTATGGTGGTAAAAGTGGAAAAAAACACCGAGCAAAAGGCCAAGCCTTCCACCAGATATATATGTGCATTAATTTAAATAGCAGATAATATTGTGATATGCCAAAATCCATGTTATCACATGGATACAACCTGCACCTGCAACTAAGAATGCTATAAGAGGGGCTGAGCAGCTGTAACTTAGCCAAACAAGGTTTGCTAAGATGTGGTGGGTTAGAGGCTATCATGGCAATGTAGGAGGCTTGACATTCAAGTGGTAGGTAGCGCAGATGTAACGATAATAATGAGACATCTAGAAAATAAAAAATAGTGTCGGGATCCGGGTACGATCATCTTGCATGTTGCTTCTTTAGAGGGACAAAGAGCAGGGTCCTCGTAGTGGTACTCTCCTGGATCCTCGTACTCAGGTTCAACACTCGTGTCTACCTAGGAGAAACAACAATAATAAACAACCAACCAAGGTGCAACGCACAAACAAGATGATGCATGATTCATTTGAAGAATTGAACATGGCAATCCTAAACTAGTCATGTTTCACATGCAATAGTTTAGTTATTTACAATTCTGAACAGAACCTCATGTTAAGTTATTTAAACATGCATGATCATGGCAAATATGGTTGCTTCATGCAAAATCGATACAAATGCATATGTAGAACATAAGAAATGGAGTTACAGTTCTCACGCTATGCTCATGACAAGTTACGAAGGCAAAACACAAGACAAAGAAAGCCATGGGCTATTCCTTGGCATTCCAAGGTAGCCACTGGTTGGGAAATGAAAAACCAACCACAATGGAGTCAAAGATCAAGCAATTCCATGGAGTATAGCTGTCACAAGTCACAAAACACTAAAACAAACAATCTGCCACAAAACAGCAACATAGCAACTTTAACAGCCAATAACTAGAGCTACAGGAAGTCTCCAACCACAAACAAGGCATTGATAGAAACTACATAGCATTCGTATCATATTATCCAACTACACAATCTGTAATAGAGGCACACATATATAAGCATGAAGCTCACAAGTTGGCATGATGAAACAGATTTTAGGGACAGTGAAAACAACAGTTTTCTGGAATCTGAGTTAAGCTGGTACCAAGTTGACAGCAGAAACTAATGGTGATAGAGACCACCTCATGGCATGAAAATTAACAGGATGATAGAGGGAAACATCTACTGCAAAACACTAGCACTGAGCTTGAGCTAATTCACAACATATCACTTTGTAGCATCCACTCTACATGGCATAAAAATATTAACAGATTCTCAGACAGAAATATTTAGCATGTTTGAAAATAGCAACATTTTAGTAGCTACTTTAGAGCATGGTTCCCACTTATGTGCAAGTTTAACATGACAAAAATAAATACCATGGCATTCTACTCATGAAAGGCTACCATATTCATGTTGGCACAATTATCATAGCATGCATGAATTAAATATAACAAAAATGACAAAATGGCACTTTGAGACAAAATGACATTTTTCAAACTTGCTCAAATGACCAAAGAAGTTACACCAATGAATTTCTTGGGTGATTCTACCCCAAAATCATATATCACACTCATATGTTTGCATGGAGCAACATGGCAAAACACTACTTAGCAAAATGCCCATCACTCCTATAAGTGAAAACGTACTAGAAATGCCCACGTTCATAATTGCACATATCCAGATTTGGAAATTTTACTAGAAATAGAAATAACCCAATATAACAATTTAAACACTAAAACATTAAAAGAAAAACAACAATTAGCAGGGGGCCCCACCTGGCATAGACACCAGGGCCCCCTAGTGGATGACAAGTGGGGCTAGGGCCCACTTGTCACACACAAAACACCACACACACACACAACTATACACACACACCTCTGGGTCTGGCAGCCATACCAGATCCACCACATACACACCGCACACTAGCACACACACACACAACCACCATGGTCACAACAGATCCGGCACGCCCCACGGGATCCGCACACAGGCCACACCACCACACGGCATCCGGTGCTACACACCGGATCCGAACACACAACACCATAGCACCCAATCAGAAAAAGAGCAAAAGAGGGGAGCGGGGATTCGATCCCGCGACCATGCGGTCGATCCCCCAAGCCTGTTGCCACTGCGCCACTTGACGGATCTCAACAGGAGGGGGGAGCGCTTCTAGTACTAACACATCGAGCACTACCTCTGAGGAAACTGACGAAAACGATAGCACCGCGACAAGAAACGACGGCGATGACTCCGGCATCTATGAGGCCTCTCCGGCGACGCGGAGCACTAGCGGAGGGAGCGGGACCTACGGGGAATCCAATCCCCTTCTCGTCTCGCGACGAGGAGGACGGAGGCGAGGGCCCTCAAGGCCACGCCTTGGGTAGAACGGCGGCAACAACGAGGCACCTTGGCGACGATGCAGCGGTCTACAGCGAGATGAGAGGGCAGCGGGAGGAGGCGCTCACCGAGGACTTCTTGGAGGCGCGGGGATGCGGGCGACGGCGAGAAGAAGAGGAAGAAGATGCCGGCGACAAGCTCCTGCCTTGCGGACGATGGCGACGGTGATATGGCGCTGCGGGGAGGTGCTCCTCACCCCTAGCACCGGGAATGGAACGCGGAAGACACCCGCGTGCTCCATGCCATCTCCACCAGGGACGAGGGCCACCGGAGGCAACATCGACGACGCAGAGATGATGGAACTCTGCTGTCTGAAACCTTGCCTGACAAGGGGAGAAAGGAGATGGGAGAGAAGGAAGGAGAAGAAGATAGGAGCAGCGGCGGCAGGAGGGGAAAGAGGAACCCTAGGCAGAGCCGCACACACGCCGAGGGGGTTTAAAAGCCCCGGAGCAGATGGCGATGAATGGTGCAAGGACACGGCGGAGCGCTCTCTCTCTCAGCTCACTCTAAACCTGACGGAAAGAACAAACGGTAGCAGATAGGCGTTGCCTAACTGGGCTGGGCCGCGCGGGGAGGAGAATAGGCCCAGCTCGGCCTCTCTCTCTTATAGAAAGCAAACACACATGTTTTCATGTTTAGAAAGAATAACACAAGGTAAAACCCTCCAGAGAGAAAGAAAAGAATTTGTGACAAAACAAAAATACCATGACACAAAAGAAATATGACCTATTTAATAAAATTAGCAAGTTGATTTTTAGAGCACTTAAATTAAATACTTTATAAATTAACAGCCCTGATTAATTCAAAACCCCATGAGACCAAAGTCCAAACATCACAGAGAGCAACACACACAAAGTCAAAATAATATTAGCCACCCCATGAACATTTTTAAAAGGTTTATTTAGCAAGTTAATTCTACTGTAGAAATCAAAAGGAATAAAGAGGTTTAGGTTGTTTTGAAAATAAGGGAGAGGGAGGAAGTTGTTGCCCACACATCCACACATCCACAAATACAAAAGATCCACTAACCTCACAACAAGATCTACTAACACCTCACACAAGTCACAAGAAAGCACATATCAATATATTATGCATGACATGATGATGAGATGACATGATGCGTGATGCATGAGACAATGACATGGCAAGGAGCAAACTCAATTCATTCATCACATGACACATGGGTCCACATAGGTTATATGGCCATAAATGGTAGGGGCAGCACTTGGGCTGTCATAGATGGTTGCTACGTCCTCTTCACCAGTGAAGAGACGGGCAAGCATGCTCAACGCCGGATCTATCATGAGGTGAATGCCAACATGCCGGCGACTCCCCAGTTCATGCACTGGTTGGAGAAGCCGGTCACCTGGAGCCGGGCAGATCACCCCGCCGTGATGCCATGTCCCAGCAGCTACACCCTGGTCCTCGACCCCACCATTGCCACCGAGAAGCACACCTGCCGCTTCTCATGGGTGTTGATAGATGGTGGCAGCAACATCAAGTTCCTTTACCTCGAGATGATGCACAAGCTGGGGTTGAAACAGAAGACCTACAGGCGAGCCGGGCGGTTTACCATGGCATCGTGCCCGGAAAGTCCTGCTCCCCTGTTGGCAAGATTATGCTTGACGTCCTCTTCGACGACCCCGACCACTTCCGCCATGAACCAGTGCTCCTCGAGGTCGTGGACCTCGCAAGTCCCTACCATGCATTGTTGGGCCGGCAGGCCTTTGTCAAGTTCATGGCGGTCCCCCATTACGCCTACCTCAAGCTCAAGATGCCGGGCCCAAAGGGAATCATCACCATCATGGCTGACTACAAGATGTCGCTCAAGTGCGCTCGAGACGGCACCCATCTAGCCGAGGCCCTGGAGATGGCCGAGGAAAAGCGGCAGCTCGACCGGCCCTTGGCCCTTGCTGCCAGGCAGCCGGCCGTGCCGGCTCCTCCCTCTTAATCCATCGGCAAGGCCTCCTTCTAGCTGTCCAAGGACACCAACAAATCCCGCTCGATCCGACCAACCCTGCTCAGTGTGTAACCATCGGCTCCCGCCTCGATAGCAAGTAGGAAGGCGAGCTCGTCGAATTCCGCCGTGAGAATCGTGACATCTTTGCGTGGTCCCCCAAGGACATGCCGGGTGTTCCGAGGAAGTTTGCCAAGCACAAACTACACGTCCAACCGGACGTCAAGCCGGTCAAGCAACCCTTGCGCCGTTTCTCTGAGAAGAAGCGGTGTTGTCGTTTTCTCACGACAGATGCCATAGGGTGGCTTATCGTAGGTGGTTGGGGCTGAAGGACGCCGACGGGCTTCGGGTGCGAGATTGGGCACAAGCGGTGGCGACACACGATGTGCCCAGGTTCAGGGCCCTCCAGAGGAGGTAATACCCCTAGTCCTGCTTGGTTTAGTTGGATGGATGGGTGTAGATACAATGGTGCTCCTGGAGCTGTGTCTAGAGAAGGAAGAAGGGGCAGCCGACTCCTCTTCCTCCACTTCTAGGAGGGGTTGTGTGTGTGTGGGTGAAGATGATCGTTCGAGTGTGTGTGCCTCCCCGTTCCATGGGGGGCTCGGGGTTTTTTATAGGCCAACCCCCCGACTCTTATAATATGTTCTAAGTACAAAGGTGGGGGGACCCGGCTGGCAGTCTCTCTGGCTGGCCAGAGGGTCCCGCCATTCGTGCTGTCTCGTCACTTGTAGGGGCTATCGGCTGAGCGGTCCCATCTCCTGCTGGGGCCCGCCAACCGGCCCGATGATTGGCCCTCGCCCACCTATCGTGGCATGGGCCGCTGGGTTGGCGTGGCCTAGCGCCAGCCGGCCGAAGTCATTGGTACGGCTGGCTGCACTGTAGCCATGCTGGGGTAGGTAATAAAGTAGGTGAGGGCGTGTCGGCACTATTCCCTCGCCTAGTCGCACTTGCCAAGGTCAGCGACCGGGACGGTTGGACTGTAGCCACGCGCTGCAGTGCGTCAGCGGCCACTGTAGCCACAGGGTCGCCCTTCGTGTTAGTCGCGTCGCATCGTCGTACCCGTGCGCAAAGGGATGGGACATTTCATGTCCATCCCAAGGTCAACAGAAGAGCCGACCCGGAGGCAGCCGACCACGCCTAGCCGGCCGAGGGTCCAGCCGGCTCCTTGACCAACCGTCTGGGGCGCCAGCCGGCACCGACTTGTGCTGGACGTCCTCCAGCCGGCCGCGTAATTATTCTTCGAAGCGAAAGGGGGAAGACCCCGTTGCTTTGGCCTACCTAGGGGTAATAACCCCATCAGTAGTCGCCGAAGCCAGTGGGGGCCCGCATCTGGCGGACGGTGGGGAGCCAATGGCTTCCCCTCAGCGAAACCCGCCTCCGGCTCGAAGGTGAAAGGGCAGTTGTGTCGGCCGTTGGACCCGACGCCTCGGGTACCGACGCGCCGCCCCAGGACCCGCGCCGGCACGTGGCACACCACGCGGCGAGTAATGATACGATGGGTCCCGCGCACGCTGGGAGACGGGACGTCGCCTGGGCCTAGCGCGCTAGGCCCCAGGCGTAGCCCAGTAGGCCTCGGGGCGCAGGCTGGGATCCTCTATGCCTCGGAGCGGCCGTTACGACCCGGGGCCACCCACGGGCATGCGAAGTTTCCGGAGTGAGTGGGCGCAATCAATCCCACGTCCCCCGGTCGTGGCCTCCCCTATAAAAGGAGAGGAAGGGCAGAAGGCGGAAGTACCCGCGCCTCCCTGGCCCCCTTGCTGCCCGTCTTCATTGCCTCCCTGCTTTCCTCGCACGCCGCCGCACCCGAGCACGCACCAGACCCGCACGCCGTACCGCCGCTGCGATGGCCGATGGGAGCGGTGGAAGCTAGGCTGGCTCCTTTGTGGTCGAGGCTGACATCGCCGAGCTTCGCCGCGCGCGCATGCTGCCGTCGGAGGAGCGGGTGGTCGCACGCGCATCGGGCGACGAGATAGCGCCGGCGCCACAGCCAGGGGAACACATTGTGTTCCTCTAGCACTTCTCCTGGGGCTTCGGGCTTCCGGTTAGTATCTTCTTTCGCCTCCTTCTGGATACCTTCAACCTCTAGCCGCACAACCTTGGCCCGAACTCGATTCTTTATCTCTCCACCTTCGTGACGTTGTGCGAGGGGTACCTCGGTATCCTTCCCTTCATCGAGATCTTCAATGCTCTTTTCTACCTCACACATTTGAAAAGCGACGCCTACGGGGGCACGGTGGTGTGCTGCCATGGCGTTGCTCGCTTTCCCCCCCTCTCTCTCTTTTGGACTCCTTCAAGGGGTGGCACCGAACGTTCTTCTACGTGAAGAACGCCGACCCAAGGACGGACTACATCCGACTACCGCCGTTTGACGACACGCAGTCTACCCAGTTGAACTGGCTAGGGGCTGGCCCGCGCGGCGTGGCCCTCGAGGTCTTGGCCGGCTCACGCAGCTGAAGAGCTTCGAGGGGCTGGTCGCCGCCGACCTCGTGGCGGCCTTTATCTCGCGCCGGCTGTCACCCCTCCAGCTGAGGCCGCACCAGATCCGCGACATGTCCGTCCGGCGCGACCCCTGCCGGCCGTCCATCGTCGAGCTGACATCGGCTCAAGTGGCGAAGCGGGTGAACGCCCTCACGACCTTCAAGCTGAAGCCCGCCTCGTGGTCCTTCGGCATGGAGCCATACGACCGCATCAACCGACCTTCCCTAGTAAGTTTTTTTTGAGGCGATTTCTTCTCTGCTTGATACTTCACAGCCGGTAGCCGACTGGAGTGCTTACTTTGATGTGCTGACCGCAACTGCTGGTACGACAGAATACGCCGGACGGCCCGCAGCCTCAGATCTTCGAGTTGGAACGTGAAAACTCCGACTCCGAAGACTACCAGACGGGAGCCCCCCCGGAGGAGGGGGTGGATTCCTCGGGTGGAGCCGACGAGCCGGCGGACCCACGAGGCGGCGCTCCCGGTAGAGCCGGAGGGTCCGGCGCAGCCAGGGAGCCCAGCGAAGCGGGTGAGTTCCCTCTTGACCCCTCAATCAAGGACTAGACGGATGACGACAATGATGATGACGACTTGATGATTCTGAACGAGCCTCCTCCCGCAGCATGCCAGGGCCGGAGGAGCGAGGAGCGACCGACTCAAGCCCCGGCGGCTAGAGCGGCCGGCCGGGGGAAGATGCCGGCTCAGGGGGGGCCGGCGGCCCCGCTGCCTGGCCCGAAGCGGGTGAAGGTGGCCGCATGGAAGCTGCCGCCACGCGCCAAGCGGGCTTTGCCCCTTGTCATTGGGTAAGTCTTTATTTCGTGTAAGTTTTGCTTCCGCCTCGCGAGCCGGTTATTGACCGGTTCTTGGGCGCTGCAGTGACCCCATCGAGCTCCACGAGGAGGACCCGGAGGGGGAGCCGAAGGATGTCGCCAGCCGGCTGGTCCGCGAGCACGCAGCCACCTAGTGGGAGGAGAAGAGGAGGCTCGCGGAGCTGCGGGCCTCCAAGTCCAGGCCGCAAGGAGGGGCCTCGCACTCCGAGACCTCGAGCAGCTGGAGGCGGAGGGGGTCGGTGGATCCTCCGCGGGCGTCAGACTCGGCAGCAGAGTCAACCCGCATGTCGAGGCCTCCACCAAGCGAGCCGTGAGGGGCGGCTATGGACCCACCAGCGCCTCCGCCTGCGTAGGAGACGGTCCAGGCGAGGGCGGCGACGACAGAGTCGGCTCCCGAGGCGGCCTGGCCTGAGGTGCCGGAGGTGACCCCACCCGCTGCCGAGCCGGCTTGGGCCGAGGTGCCGGAGATCCCTGCGGCCCCGGAGGTGGTGACCACGGAGGTGGAGGTGCCCTCCGTCGCGACCGACGAGTGGCAGCGGTAGGAAGAGGAGGCAGCGACGGCGCTGGGCGGGGGTCGGCGGGAAGCGACTCCCGGCCTCTTGCCGTCATCAACCCGCCCTCGGCGGCTGGAGCCACGGCAAGCCCGGGTGTCAGCGGTGGCCAGGCCCGGAGGACCCTGCGGTCGATGCAGGAGGTGGTCCGAGACTGGGAGGCGCTAGCGAGCGCGCCGGCTCTGCCGGCCTCCCAGGCAGGCGGCCCAGTCCCTTCCTTTGCGGACTTGGGGAGTGTCCTGGATCGGTGCCGGCAGGAGCTGGCCCGGTTCGCGGAGGCGACAGACGCCGCCCTGCATCGTGCGGAGGTAAGCTGGCTGCTTTGACTTAGAATTTTCAGAGGGGGTGCGCGAGCGCACCCACTAGGTGTAGCCCCTGAGATGCGGGCTGGCTGACCGGCTGACGGCAGCCGTGTCGGATCTCTTTTGAGCGTGTCCTTGACCTTTGCCTTTTTGTGGCAGGAAGGAACCTCCCTACGATAGAAGCTATTCGCGGAGGCGGTCTCCGTCCACGAGTGCGGCAAATACGGCTTCTACCTCCTGGAGGAGGAGTTGGCCCGCATGCAAGGCCAGTTGCACTTCGCAGGAGGGGCACATAGCCCCCGGGAGTCGGCTAACGCCTGTCGTGTCATGCAGGTGACCTGACCACGCTTCAGGGGGAGAAGACCGGGCTTATCTCCGAGCGGGACCGGCTAGCGCGAGACATCCAGGCGGCCACACAGGAGACGAACTGGCTAGACGCACTGCTGGTAGATGGGGATGCAGTCCGGGACCGGATCAAGGCCGAGGCGGCGAAGGAGGTGGCGGCCGTCAAGGAGGTGGGTGACGCCGCCGTACGGACCACCGCCCTTCAAGGCGAGGTGACCCACCTTGAGAGGACGCTCAAGGAGGTCAAGTCTTCCCTCACCACCTCAGAGGCGACCCTGGCATCGGAGCGCAAGGCGGCGCTCAACTTCGCCCTTAGGGTGGACGACGCGATCGAAGGTAGGTGCCGGTTTTTCTCTTCCCCAGCCGGTAGCTTTTCCCTTTGCCATTTTTTGCGTTTCAACTTGCCTTTCTTTCCTTCTCTGCTTCTTTCTTCCAGGGCGCTTCCCGGAAACTCAATGCCACGCTGCACGCGTCGTTGAGGAGCACCGGGAGTACCTTCGGGAGTGCGGTCGCTCCATCGAGGAGGACGCCGCGTGGGACGTGGACGAGATCGGACTCGCCATCGAGATGCGGATGACCCATCTCGAGTGAAGCGTGGAGCGGCTCAAGACCACCGGCAAAGAGGTCATCGCTACGCTATGGCCGGGCCACAGGGGAGCTCCGACGAACCGCGTGGCTCAATGGCTGGAGCACGCCGTCCCCCACCTCGAAGCCTGGAAGGCGTCTGTTGCCTGGGCCGGGGCACAGATGGTGCTCGGGTTCGTCATGTTGTGGTACCGTGGCGCGCATCTAGGCCAGCTGGCGACCATGCGGGACGTGCCGGTCGCAGAGCGGGAGGGCCGCGAGCCGGCCCTTGTCCAACGGGACAACGAGCTCGCGTCGTATGTCGACGAGGACGAGTTCCTGTCAGCCCTTGGCGAGGATGGCGAGCCGCTGCCCGAGGACTCCTTCGGCATCCCCCAAGGCCCGGAGGATGATGAGGTTGCCAACGAGAGCACCGACTCGAGCGGCAAGACGGACAAGACCGAGGAGCCTGCCTCGAAGGCCAAGGAGGCCGACCCAAGGGCCACGACCACCTTCGTGGCGAGACCTGAGCCGCCCCGCGACGCGCCGGATGGGGGCACGCCGGCTGGCGACGCGCCGGAGGCCTGAGCCCCCGGGCGTTTTTTGTCTTTCTCTTTTTCCCCCTGCATGTTAAGCTTGAATCCACCCATTGGGGGTGTTTATGTAATGAACTAATGCTGGCCGTGGGCCACTTTTGCCTTAAGATTTATACCATGAATAGTTTGCCTTGTTACTCATGCTGCCTCATCCTTATCCCTTATCCTTTTTTGCCCGCCCGACTCTTTTCGTTTTTACTCCTTTTCCCCTTTGGTTTTGGCCCTGCCAGCCCGACAGCCAGGAACTGTTCTATAGCTGGGTCGGGGCGTCCGCTTCAAGGGAGCCGGTTCGAAACTTAGGAATCGCGAGGGCTTTTCGGGATAAGTATAGTGATAGAGACGCGGCGATGATTCGGCTAGGCCTAGCCGGGGTCTCCCTTTGTTTTGACCTTTCGTGTGGGCCAAACTTTGCCGCCCCGGCGCCCCATCAGCCGGACAGCCGGGAGCCGGTTTTGTAGCTGGTAGGGGTGGGGAGGTTTGGCCGGCTCACATTACTTAGCCAATTTCTGGAAGAGGCGCTCTAGGTCCAGCCGGCTAGCCACCGGGCCCGGGACCCGGGTCGGGGAGCCGGTGAGTGAGGAACACTTTTGAGGGAAACGAAACGGGGCACGCCCCAAGAGCCGGCTTGGGGCGCCCATTGCATTCATAAGCCCAAAAGGGTGGGGATACATACATACACTGGTTTCTTCAGCAGTAAAACGGGTGCAGAAGGGCCGTGTTCCATGGGCGCTCCGTCTCCTTGCCGGAGGCATCTCTTTTGCCGTTCTACGGCTTCTGGGCATCTATTAGATAGTATGTGTTGTTGTGTAGTGCCTTGCTGATGATGAATGGGCCCTCCCATGGGGAGGACAACTTGTGTTGTCCGGCTATTTGCTCGATCCACCTGAGGACTAGGTCCCCCTCGCGTAACGAGAGTGGCCGGATCTACTTGCTGTGGTAGTGCCGGAGTTTTTGCTGCTAGATTACCGTCCGACTCAAGGCCAGTCCGCGAGCTTCCTCGATTAGGTCGACGACGTCTTCTCTTTCCTCATTTGCATCTTTGTCCGTGTATAGGGCGACCCGAGGCAAATCGAACTTGATGTCGGTGGGGATGATCGCCTCGGACCCATACACAAGGAAGAAGGGAGTGTAGCCGGTTGAACGGTTTGGGGTGGTCATGAGACTCCAAAGGATGGCCGGCAGCTTGTCGATCCAGCAGCCGGCCGACCTTACCAGCGGCCTCACGAGCCGGGGCTTGATGCCAGACAGGATGATGCTGTTCGCCCTCTCAACCTGGCCGTTTGACTGCGGATGAGCGACGGATGCCAGGTCGAGCCGGATTCCCTACTTGGAGCAGAAGCGTGCGAGTGCTCCCTTGGCGAAGTTCGTGCCGTTGTCGGTGATGATGCTATGGGGGACGCCGTAGCGCGCCGTGATGTCGTCGATGAACCGGACGGCCGGGGGGCCATCTAGCTTCTTGATTGGTTGCGCCTCGATCGACTTGGTGAATTTCTCGACCGCCACCAGTAAGTGCGTCATGCCGCCTCGAGCGGTTTTGAATGGGCCCACCATGTCCAGCCCCCAAACAGCAAAAGGCCACGAGAGAGGGATGGTTTGGAGGGTTGTTGCGGGTAGGTGGCTCTGTGTACTGAAGCGTTGGCAGCCCTCGCACTCGTCAACCAACTTCTTGGCTGCCTTGAGAGCCGTCGGCTAGAAGAATCCATGGCAGAAAGGCTTGGCCACCAGGGTCCGGGAGGTGGCATGATGCCCACACTTTCCCTGGTGGTTGTCGAGGAGGATCTCTAGACCCTTTTCCGGCTCGACGCATCGCTGGAAGATGCCGGTGGTGCTGCGGTGGACAAGTTCGTTGTTGATGATGCCATAGGCCGTGGCCCGACGTTGGATTTGCCTTGCCAAAGCCTCATCTGGGGGCAGCTCGCCCCGTAGAAGAAATGCTAGGATGGGTTGGGCCCACGAGGGGGCCGAGACGGGGGCCGGCTCGGGAGCCCTTGGGACTGGTTGATCAGCCCCCGGGACCGGCTCGCCAGTCCCCGAGACCGGCTCGGTAGCCCCCAAGACTAATTGGTCAGCCACTAGGGCCAGTTCGCCAGCCCCCAGGGCCGGCTGGTCGATGGTCATGATGACGACCGCGTTGTAGGAGCCGACCGCCTGAGGTGCTACCGGCTCAATCGGAGCCGGTTGGGCGGTCGATGGTTCGGGAGTCGGTGGCGAAGGTGTCAGAGAGGCGGCCGGGACCGTTGATGGGCTGGCGACGCCCGCCGGCACGAAGATTGACTCCGATTCTAGGGAAGGCTTGATCGACGGCTTGAACAACCATTCGATGGAGACACCGACTGGGATGGCCTACCGGGTGGAGCCGATCTTTGCCAGCGCATCCGCCGCCTCTTTGTCCGCCCGTGGGACGTGATGAAACTCACAACCCTCAAAGGGGCCAGTGAGCTGTTGTATGAGGAAGCGGTAGTTGGCCATTGGCATCCCTGGTGTCCCATTCGTCGGAGACTTGCTGCACCACGAGGTCCGAGTCGCCGAAGCAGAGGATGCGCCTGATGCCGATCTCCTTGGCGAGCCGGAGGCCATAGACAATAGACTCGTACTCGGCCACGTTGTTGGAGGCGGAAAACTGGATCTGGAGGGTGTAATTGAGCTGGTCACCTTTTAGGGAGGAGAGGACTAAGCCGGCACCCAGCCGGTCCTCATTTTTGAGCCGTCGAAATGCATGTGCCAATGCGTGGAGTCTGGGGGAGGCGGAACAAACTCCGTCTCCGCCCAGTCGACGAGGAAGTCCGTGTTGGAAATACGCCCTAGAGGCAATAATAAATTGGTTATTATCTATTTCCTTGTTCATGGTAATCGTTTATTATCCATGCTATAATTGTGTTGATCGGAAACTCAGATACATGTGTGGATACATAGACAACACAATGTCCCTAGTATGCCTCTAATAGACTAGCTCGTTGATCAAAGATGGCTATGGCTTCCTAGTCATGGACATGAGATATCATTTGGTAACGGGATCAAATCATTAGGAGAATGATGTGATGGACAAGACCCAAACTACAAACGTAGCATATGATCATGTCAGTTTATTACTACTATTTTCTGCATGTCAAGTATATGTTCCTATGACCATGAGATCATGCAACTCACTAACACCGGAGGAGTACCTTGTGTGTATCAAACGTTGCAACGCAGCTGGGTGACTATAAAGGCGTTCTACAGGTATCTCCGAGGATGTCTGTTGGGTTGGCATGGATCAAGACTGGGATTTGTTACTCCGTGTGACGGAGAGGTATCTTAGGGCCCACTCGGTAATACAACATCACAACAAGCCTTGCAAGCACTTTGACTAAGTGTTAGTCACGGGATATTGTATTACGGAACGAGTAAAGAGACTTGCCGGTAAAGAGGTTGAACTAGGTGTGGAGATACCGTCGATCGAATCTCGGGCAAGTAACATACCAAAGAACAAAGGGAACATCATATGGGATTAACTGAATCCTTGACATAGAGGTTTGAACAATAAAGATCTTCGTAGGATATGTAGGAACCAATATGGGCATCCAGGTGCCACTATTGTTTATTAACCGTAGAGGTGTCTCGGTCATGTCAACATAGTTCTCGAATCCGCAGGGTCTGCACACTTAAGGTTCGGTGACGTTTCGATAGTATAGAGTTATGTATGGTGGTGACCAAAGGTTGTTCGGAGTCCCGGATGAGATCCCGGACGTCATGAGGAGCTCCAGAATGGTCCGGAGGTAAATATTGATATATATGAAGTCCTATTTTGGTCGCCAGAAAAGTTTCGGGCTCATCGGTAGTGTACCGGGAGTGCCGGTAGTGTACCGGGAGACCATCGGGAGGGGTATTTCGACCCAAGAGGCTACTTGGGCTGTGGGAGGATGAATACCAGCTCTTAGTGGGCTGGTGGAAGTCCCACACAAGGACCATGCGGCTGGGAAAGAAAAGCCCAAAGAGAAAAGGTGGAAAAAGGCAAAAAAAAGCAAAAAGGGAAGGAGTCCTAGTCCTACTGGGATTGGAGGAGGATTCCTCCTCTCCTCCCACTTCGGCCGAAGCCTAGAAGGCTTGGCCCTTGCACCAAGCCTCCTCCTCATCTCTTCCTCTTATATATACTAAATGTTTTAGGGTTTTTGCACTAGTTTTTCAGCCACGTGCTGCCCTCTCCTCTAGTGCATAGTTTCTCCTCTAGATCGGTTTTCTGCAGTGCTTAGGCAAAGCCTTGACGGAATTGCTCCACCACCATCGCCACAACGTAGTCTTGCTGCTGGAGAACTCGTCTACCTCTCTGCTCCCTCTTGCTGGAGCAAGAAGGTGGAGATCGTCATCGAGCTGTACGTGTGCTGAACGCGGAGGTGCCGTCCGTTCGGCGCTAGATCGGAAGGACCGTGATCAAAATCGCGAGACGGATCGTGATGAGATCGCGGAACAGATCGTGATGAGTTCGCGGGACGGATCGTCGGCATCTGGAGTCTCAGCGAGGCTAAGGCTGCCGAAGCGCTCGATGAGCGCGTCGATGTCGGTCGTGAGGCCGACGGAGTTGCCCACAGGGCGTGCCGGAGCAAGCCCCACGAGCCCACGGTTTTGCCTGCACATGCGGCGATGGCGGGGAATGGCGAGGGGTCCTGCCCGGAGCATGAATTTGGCCGGCGCCGTGTACGGCCCCACGGTGGGTGCCAACTGTCGTCGTTTTCTCACGACAGATGCCATAGGGTGGCTTATCGTAGGTGGTTGGGGCCGAAGGACGCCTATGGGCTCCGGGTGCGAGATTGGGCACAAGCGGTGGCGACACACGATGTGCCCAGGTTCAGGGCCCTCCAAAGGAGGTTATACCCCTAGTCATGCTTGGTTTAGTTGAATGGATGGGTGTAGATACAATGGTGCTCCTAGAGCTATGTCTAGAGAAGGAAGAAGGGGCAGCCGGCTCCTCTTCCTCCACTGCTAGAAGGGCTTGTGTGTGTGGGTGAGGATGATCGTTCGAGCGTGCGTGCCTCCCCGTTGCATGGGTGGGGCTCAGGGTTTTTTATAGGCCAACCCCCGGCTCTTATAATATGTTCTAAGTACAAAGGTGGAGGGACCCGGCTGGCAGTCTCTCTGGTAGGCCAGAGGGTCCCGCCATTCATGTCGTCTCATCGCTTGTAGGGGCCACCGGCTGAGCGGTCTCATCTCCTGCTGGGGCCCGCCAGCCGGCCCGATGATTGGCCCTCGCCCACCTACCGCAACACGGGCCGCCGGGTTGGCTTCGCCTAGCGCCAGCCAGCCGAAGTCGTTGGGACGGCCGGCTGCACTATACCCACGCCGGGGCAGGTAATCGAGTGGACGAGGGCGTGCCGGCACTATTCCCTCTCCCGGTCGCGCTCGCCAAGGTCAGCGGCCAGGACGGTTGGACTGTAGCCACACGCTGTAGTGCGTCAGCGGCCACTGTAGCCACACGGACGCCCGTCGTGCCGGTCGTGTCGCGTTGTCCTACCCGCGCGCAGAGGGATGGGACGTTGTATGTCCATTCCAAGGTCAATGAAAGAGCCGGCCCGAAAGCAGCCGGCCACACCCAGCCGACCGAGGGTACAGTCGGCTCCTCGACCAACCATCCGGGGCGCCAGCCGGCACCGGCTTGTGCGGACGTCCTCCAGCCGGCACTGGCTTGTGCCGGACGTCCTCCAGCCGGCCACGGCTAGCCAGCCGCATAATTATTCTTCGAAGCGAAAGGGGGAAGACCCCGTTGCTTTGGCCTACCTAGGGTTAATAACCTCGTCAAGCGGCGTACCCAGTCCTGGTGCTTGCAGCCGGGTTCATCATGGAAGTTTTCCATCCGGACTGGCTGGCGAACCCAGTCCTGGTGCTGAAGAAGAACAAGACCTGGCGCATGTGCATCGACTACACCAGCCTGAACAAGGTGTGCCCCAAGGACCCATTCGCCCCGTCCCAGATCGATCAAGTCATCGACTCCATGGCCGGCCGTGACTTATTGTCTTTCTTGTATGCCTACTACGGCTACCACCAGATCAAGCTGGATCCGGAGGACCGGCTCAATATCTCCTTCATTGCGCCCTTCGAGGCCTACTGCTACATCACCATGTCCTTCGTCCTGAAGAACATAGGCGCCACCTTCCAGCGGTACATGCAGAACTGCCTTCTGCCTCAGATAGGCAGGAACGTCCATGTCTACATCGATGACCTCGTCATCAAAACCAAGAAGCACTTCAACCTCCTCAACAATCTCTGGGAGACCTTCGTGAACCTGCGGGTGTACAAGAGCAAGCTCAACCCGGAAAAGTGTGTCTTCGGCGTCCCAGTCGACCGGCTCTTGGGTTTCTTCGTGTCCGCTCGTGGCATCGAAGCTAACCCGGAGAAGATCAGCGTGATCGAGCGCATGCCCATGCCGACCCGGCTCCGCGACGTCCAGAAGTTCACCGGCTGCCTCGTCTCGCTCAGCCAGTTCATCAGCCGGCTGGGGGATAAAGCCTTGCCCCTCTATGGACTCTTTCGCAAGACGGCTCTGGTCGAGCCGGGTCACACCAAGAAGCCGGGCATGTTCAACTAGCCCGACGAGGCGGACGAGGCCTTCCGTGGCCTCAAGAAAGCTCTCACTCGCGCGCCCATCCTGGTCGTGCCGGCTAAAAAGGAACCCTTGCTCGCCTACATCACGGCGACCACTCGCATCATTAGCTTCTTCTTGGTGCTCGAGCGGCCGGAGGAGGGAAAATCCCTGCCGGTCCAGCGTCCCTTCTACTACCTCAGCGAGGTCCTTTCCGCCTCCAAGCAGAACTACCCTGACTACCAGAAGATGTGCTATGGCATATACTTCGCCGCCAAGAAGGTCAAGCAGTACTTCCAGGAGCACACCATCACTGTGGTGAGCACGGCCCCGCTCGACAAGATCATGAGCGGTTGGGACTCCACCATTTGGATCGCTAAATGGGTCATCACCCTCGCCGACCATGAGATCCGCTATAAACCTCGTACCGCCATCAAGTTGCGGGCGTTGGCCAACTTCCTCGTTGACTAGGCGGAGACCGAGTTTGTGCCGCCTCCCCCAGACTCCACGCATTGGCACATGCATTTCGACGACTCAAAAATGAGGACCGGACTCGGTGCCGGCATAGTCCTCTCCTCCCTGAAAGGTGACCAGCTCAATTACACCCTCCAGATCCACTTTGCCGCCTCCAACAACATGGCCGAGTACGAGTGCATTGTCTATGGCCTCCGGCTCGCCAAGGAGATCGACATCAGGCGCATCCTATGCTTCGGCAACTCCGACCTCGTGGTACAGCAGGTTTCTAGTGAATGGGACGCCAGGGATGCCAACATGGCCAGATAACTCTTCCTTGTATAACAACTCACCGGCTCCTTCGAGGGTTGTGAGTTCCATCACGTCCCATGGGCGGACAACGAGGCGGCCGACGCACTAGCAAAGATCGGCTCCACCCGGCAGGCCATCCCAGCCGGTGTCTCCCTCGAGCGGCTGCTCAACCCGTCGATCAAGCCTTCCCCGGAAATGGAATCCATCTTCGTGCCGGCAGACGCTGCCGGCCCATCGGCGGCTCTCACTGCCCCCTCGACATCTTCGCCACCGGCTCCCTCAACCTCGGCTGCCTTGCCGGCACCAGTTGAGTCGGCTGCATCCAAGGTCGCCGGCTCCGACGACGCGGCTGCCATGATGACAATCGAAGCCCCTTCCGCTAACGAGCCGGCCCCGGGGGCTAGCAAGCCATCCCCGGGGGCTGGCGAGCTAGTCCTGCAGACTGATCATCCATGCCCGAGGGCTCCCGAATCGGCCCCCGTCACGGCTCCCTCATGGGATGAATCCATCTTGGCGTTCATCCTACGTGGCAATCTCCCACCGGACGAGGCCACAGCAAGACAAATTCAGCGCTGGGCCTCGGCCTATAGCATCATCAACCCTGAGCTCGTCCATCGTAGCACCACCGGCGTCTTCCAACGGTGCGTCGAGCCAGAGAAGTGTCTGGAGATCCTCCTCGACATCCACTAGGGTGAGTGAGGGCACCATGCCGCCTCCAGGACCCTGGTGTCCAAGGCTTTCCGCCATGGTTTCTACTGGCCCGCCGCCTTGGAGACGGCCAAGAAATTGGTTAACGAGTGCGAGGGCTACCAGCGCTTTAGCACGCAGAGCCACCTACCGGCGTCGGCCCTCAAGACCATCCCCCTCTCGTGGCCCTTCGCCGATTGGGGGCTGGACATGGTGGGTCCCTTCAAAACCACACATCTACTGGTGGACATCGACAAATTCACCAAGTGGATCAAGGCCCGACCAATCAAGAAGCTGGACGGCCCCACAACCGTTCGGTTCATCGACGACATCACGGTTCGCTATGGCGTCCCCCACAGTATCATCACCGACAACAACACAAACTTCGCCAAGGGCGCGCTTGCGCATTTCTGCTCCAAGCAGGGCATCCGTCTCTACCTGGCCTCCGTCGCTCATCCACAGTCAAATGGCCAGGTCGAGAGGGCAATGGCCTCATCTTGTCCGACATCAAGCCCCGGCTCATAACTCCGCTGGTGAGGTTGGCCGGCTGCTAGGTCGACGAGCTGCTAGCTGTCCTTTGGAGACTCAGGACCACCCCAACCAATCAACCGGCTACACGCCCTTCTTCCTTGTGTACGGGTCCGAGGCGATCATCCCCACCGATATTGAGTTTGACTCGCCTTGGGTCACCCTATACACGGAGAAGGACAAAAAGGAGGCAAGGGAAGACGGCATCGACCTACTCGAAGAAGCCCATGAACTGGCCTTGAGCCGGACGACAATTTATCAACAGAAGCTACAACACTACCACGGCAAGCGGATCTGGCCAGTCTCCTTCCACGAAGGGGACCTGGTGCTCAGGCCGATCCAACGGATAGCCAGGCAGCACAAGTTGTCCTCCCCATGGAAGGGCCCGTTCATCGTCAGCAAGGTGCTGCACAACAATGAGTACTACCTAATAGACGCCCAGAATCTGCAGAAGCGCAAGAGAGACGCCTCCGGCGAGGAGATAGAGCGCCCGTGGAACGCGGCGCTCCTGCGTTCGTTTTACTGCTGAAAAAACCAGTGTATGTATGTATCCCTCTCCTTTTGGGCTTATGAATGCAATGGGTGCCCCGGGCCGACTCTTGGGGCACGCCCTTTTCATTTCCCTTAAAGGTCTCCTCCCCCACCGGCTCCCCAACCCGGCTCCTGGGCCCGAGGGCTCTCGGCTGGTCCTAGGTCTCCTCTCCCAAAATCGACCAAGTTGTGTGAGCTAAGCAAGCCCTCCCACCCCTCCCAGCTACATACCGGCTCCTGACTGTCTGGCTGACGGGTCCTTGGGGCGGCAAAACCTAGCGCACACGAAAATTCGATCACAAAGGGGTTGCCGGCTAGGTCCAGCCGGACCACTGCCTCACCTTTGCCACTCAACTTACCCAAGAAAGCCCTCGCGGTTCCTAAGTCCGGAACTGGCTCCCTCGAGGCGGACGCCCCGACCCAGCTAGATACCGGCTCCCGGCTGTCGGGCTGGTGGGGCCAAAACCAAAGGGGAAAAGGGACCGAGGAGACGGAACCAAAGGGGCAAAAAAGGGATAAGGACAAGCAGGCATGCATGATAGGAAAACACATCAAACATTCAGAACACGCATTTAAGATAATAGAGGCCCGTAGCCATCATGGTTCATTACATTACACCCCTAGTGGGTGGACTCAAGTCTAACATCCAGGAAAGGTAACAAAGGAAAAGATAAAACGCCTGGGGGCTCAGGACACTGGCATGTCGCCAGCCGGCATGTCTCCAGCCGGCGCATCGCTGGGCGGCCCGACTCTTGTCCCGGAGGTGGTCGCGGCCTTCAGGCGGCTTCCTTGGCCTTCGAGGCAGTCTCCGCAGTCCCAGTCGTCTCGGCGCTGGAGTCGGTACTCTCATCGGCGACCTCCTCGTCCTTCGGACCTTGGGGGATGCCGAAGTAGTCTTCGGCTGATGACTCGCCGTCCTCGCCAAGGGCCGACAGGAGTTCATCCGGGTCGACGTACGACGCGAGCTCATGGGCCCGGCGGACAAGGACTGGCTCACAGGCCGCCCGCTCCTCGGCCGGCTCGTCCCGCATAGAGGCCAGCCGGTCCAAGTGCACACCGCGGTACCACGAGGTGACGAACCGGAGTGCCATCTGCACGCTGGCTCGAGCCGCCGACGCCTTCAAGACCTTGAGCCGGCCATGATGTGCTCCATCCACAAGGTCATGCGGTTCTCCAAAGCCCCTCCACGGCTGGCCAAAAGGCGGCAATGACCTCCTTGTCGGCCATCTTCAGTCGCTCCACGCTCCGCCTGAGGTGGATCATCTGGTTCTCTATGGCTAGCCCAAGATCCGCCATACTCCACGCAGCATCCTCCTCGATGGAGCACCCGCGTGCCCGGAGATACTCCCGGTGCCCCTTGTCGGCACGCTCAGCACGGCGCTGGGTTTCCGGGAAGCGCCCTGAGGAGGAAAGGGAAGAAGGGGAGGAAGGCAAATCAAAAAAAGAACTGGCAAGAAAAAAGGCAATCGGTTGGAGAAAGAAAAATTGGACACTCACGCTCGATGGAGTCAGCCGTCTCAATGGCAAAATGGAGCGAGGAGTCTCGCTCCAATGCCAGCGCCACCTCTGCCTCGGCAAGAGTCTCCTTGTGCTCCTCGAGCGTCCTCTCAAGGCGGGTCACCTCGTTCTGGAGGGCAGCAGTGCGTTGGGCGGCTTCGGTCGCGTCCTTGATGGCCTTCTCCTTGGCCATCATCTCTCGCGCCACGCCGGCCTTTAGGTGGTCTTGGGGCGCCTGCCCGTCGACCAGGAGGGTGGCCAGCCGGTCCTTCTCCTGGGTGACCGCCTGGATGCTCTGTGTCAGCTGGTCCTGCTCGGAGACCACCGCGACCTTCTCGGCCCGAAGGGTGGTCAGCTCCCCTATGAGGTAAAAATCGGTGTCAACCGGACATTTAAGACCCTTCCCGGCTGCCAGGCACCCGGCTGGCGGCTCACGGGGGCTACGCCCCCCACCACACAAGACCAATCGTACCTTGCAACCGCGCCTGCTCGTCCTCCAGCCGGTAGAAGTCATGCTTGCCGCGGTCATGGATGGAGACCGCCTCATCAAACAACTTCTACCGCTGGGAGTTCCCCTCCTGCCACATGAAGCCAAAATAAAAAGACGCACAAGGAGAGTCGTCCTGGCTGCCCGTTAGCCGGTCATCTGGCCCGCATCTCGAGGGCTACACCTAGTGGGTGTGCTTGCGCGCCCCCACTGAAACTGTCAACACAGACAACAATGCTTACCTCCGCGCCGCAGGGTGGTGTTGACCGCCTCCGCGAGCCGGGCCAGCTCCTGGCGGCACCGATACAGGACGCTCCCCAACTCCCCGAACGCGGGGACCGGGCCACCTGCCAGGGGAGCTGGAAGGGTAGGGACGCGCGCCAGTGCCTCCCAGTCCAGGATCACGTCCTGCATGGACCTCCGGGCCTGGCTGTCGTCATCACCCGTCCTGACGTTTGCCACAATGGCGGCCATCGAAGGAGGGTTGATGACGGCGAGGGCGCGGGAATTGGTCCCCAGTTGCCCCTCGCTCGCTGCTCGCGCCGCCTTCTCCTCTTGCCGGCCCGACGTGGCGACCGCAACGGACAACATCTCCGTCTCCATGGCCGCCTCCACCGACGCCGCCTCCGGCACCGCTTCCGGGGCCGCCGGAGCCTCCGACGTGTCAACCCGGGCTGGCTTGACCGCAGGTGGCATCACATCAGGCACCTCGGGCGTAGCTGCCTCGAGGACCGGCTCCGTAGCCGTCGCCCCCGACCGGGACATCTCCTCCGAATGCGGGGGGTGCAGCCGGCTCCGTAGGCGCCCCTTGCGGTTTGCTTGACCGGGGCCTCAATAGACGGGTCGATTCCATCGCCGAGTCGGACGCCCGCGCGGGTCCGTGGACTTCCTCCGCCTCCTGCCGCTTGAAGTCTCGGAATGTGAGGCCCCGCCTCGTGCTCCGGACTTCGAGGCTCGCAGCTCCGCGAGCCTCCTCTTCTCCTCCCGTTGTGTGGCTGTGTGCTCGCGGGCCAGCCGACTGGCGGTGTCCATCGGGTCAACCGCCGGCTCCACTTCATGGAGCTTGATGGGGTCCCTAAGACACATAAGGGTCAAAACCCACTGGCCCACGACTCGGAAGGGAACACATGCAGAAAGGAAGATCATGTACCCGGTGACAATGGGCAGAACCTGCTTGGCGTGCGCCGGCGGCTTCCGCGCGGCCACTTTCACCCGCTAAGGGACAGCTGGCGGGGCCGCCGGCTCCTCCTGAGCCGGCCTCTTCGCCCGGCTGGCGGCTCCGACCATCGGGCTTGAGCCGGCCACTCCTTGCTCTGCCCGCGCCGGCCCTGCTGAATTTAGGGGGAGGCTCGTTCAGGATCATCACATCATCATCGTCATCATCGTCGGTATAGTCCCCGATTGTGAGACCGGTAGGGTACTCAGCGGCTCCGCTGGGCTCTCCTGCTGGGCCGGACCCTCCAGCTCTGCTGGGCCCACTGGCTCCCGGGTCGGCCGGCTCCTATGAGATTCGATCATCCATATTGGTTCCCACATATTCTACGAAGATCTTTATCGGTCGAACCTCTATGTCAAGGATTCGTTAATCCTGTATGATGTTCCCTTTGTTCTTCAGTATCTTACTTGCCCGAGATTCGATCGTCGGTATCTCCATACCTAGTTCAACCTCGTTACCGGCAAGTCTCTTTACTCATCCCGTAATACAAGATCCCGTGGCTAACACTTAGTCACATTGCTTGCAAGGCTTATTATGATGTTTTATTACTGAGTGGGCCCTCAGATACCTCTCCGTCACACGGAGTAACAAATCCCAGTCTTGATCCATGCCAACCCAACAGACACCCTCGGAGATACCTGTAATGCACCTTTATAGTCACCCAGCTACATTGCAACGTTTGATACACACAAGGCACTCCTCCGGTGTCCATGAGTTGCATGATCTCATGGTCATAGGAACATATACATGACATGCAGAAAACTGTAGCAATAAACTGACACGATCATAAGCTACATTTATAGTTTGGGTCTTGTCCATCACATCATTCTTCTAATGATGTGATCCCGTTATCAAATGAGATCACAGGTCAATGGCTAGGAAACCCTGACCATCTTTGATCAACGAGCTAGTTCACTAGAGGCATACTAGGGACAAAGTGTTGTCTATTTATCCACACATGCAATGTGTTTCCAATCAATACAATTATGGCATGGATAATAAACAATTATCATGAACAAGGAAATATAATAATAAACACTTTATTTATTGCCTCTAGGGCATATTTCCAACATTCTCCCACTTGCACTAGAGTCAATAATCTAGTTCACATCACTATGTGATTTACATTGTAATGAATCGAACACCCATGCAGTGCTGGTGTTGATCATGTTTAGCCCTTGGAAGAGGTTTAGTCAACGGGTCTGCAACTTTCAGATCCGTGTGGACTTTGCAAATATTTATGTCCTTCTCCTTGATGTAATCGCGGGTGGAATTGAAGCGTCGCTTTATGTGTCTGGTCCTCTTGTGAAACCTTGGTTCCTTGGCCAGAGCAATGGCACCAGTGTTGTCACAGAACAAAGCCATTGGATTTAGTGCATTGGGCACTACTCCAAGATCTGTCATCAACTGCTTCATCCAGACACCTTCCTTCGCTTCCTCCGAGGATGTGATATACTCCGCCTCGTATGTAGAATCGGCTACCATGCTTTGCTTGGAACTGCACTAGCTTACCGCTCCCCCGTTCAGAATAAATACGTATATGGTTTGCGACTTAGAGTCATCCGGATCTGCGTCAAAGCTTGCATCGACGTAACCCTTTACGATGAGCTCTTCATCACCTCCATAAATGAGAAACATCTCCTTAGTCCTTTTCTTGTACTTAAGGATATTCTTGACCGCCGTCCAGTGCTCCATCCCAGGATCACTTTGAAACCTTCCGGCCATACTTATGGCAAGGCTGACATTGGGTCTTTTGCACAACATTTCATACATGATAGAGCCTATGGCTGAAGCATAGGGGATGACACTCATCTTCTCTCTATCTTCTGCAGTCACTGGGCATTGAGTCTTACTCAACTTCACACCTTGTAACACAGGCAAGAACCCCTTCTTGGACTGATCCATTTTCAACTTCTTAAAAACTTTATCAAGGTATGTGCTTTGTGAAAGTGCTATTAAGCGTCTCGATCTATCTCTATAGATCTTAATGCCTAATATGAAAAAAGCTTTTGTTGGAAATATGACCTAGAGGCAATAAATAAAGTGTTTATTATTATATTTCCTTGTTCATGATAATTGTTTATTATCCATGCTATAATTGTATTGATTGGAAACACATTACATGTGTGGGTAAATAGACAACACTTGGTCCCTAGTATGCCTCTAGTGAACTAGCTCGTTAATCAAAGATGGTCAAGGTTTCCTAGCCATTGACATGTGATGTAATTTGATAACGGGATCACATCATTAGAAGAATGATGTGATGGACAATACCCAAACTACAAACGTAGCATATGATCGTGTGAGTTTATTGCTACTGTTTTCTACATGTCAAGTATATGTTCCTATGACCATGAGATCATGCAACTCACGGACACCGGAGGAGTGCCTTGTGTGTATGAAACATCGCAGCGTAACTGGGTGAATATAAAGATGCATTACAGGTATCTCCAAGGGTGTCTGTTGGGTTGGCATGGATCAAGACTGGGATTTGTTACTCCGTGTGACGGAGAGGTATCTCAGGGCCCACTCGGTAATACAACATCATAGTAAGCCTTGCAAGCAATGTGACTAAGTGTTAGCCACGGGATCTTGTATTATGGGACGAGTAAAGAGACTTGCCGGTAACTAGGTTGAACTAGGTATGGAGATACCGACGATCGAATCTCGGGCAAGTAACATACCGAAGAACAAAGGGAACATCATACGGGATTAACTGAATCCTTGACATATAGGTTCGACCGATAAAGATCTTCGTAGAATATGTAGGAAGCAATATGGGCATCCAGGTCCCACTATTGATTATTGACCATAGAGGTGTCTCGGTCATGTCTACATAGTTCTCGAACCCGCAGGGTCTGCACACTTAAGGTTTGGTGACATTTCAGTAGGATAGAGTTAATCATGGTGGTGACCGAAGGTTGTTCGCAGTCCCGGATGAGATCCAGACATCACGAGGATCTCCGGAATGTTCTGGAGGTAAAGATTGATATATAGAAAATCCTGTTTTGTTCGTCAGAAAAGTTTCGGGCTCATCGGTAGTGTACCGGGAGTGCCGGTAGTGTACCGGGGGACCATCGGGAGGGGTATTTCGACCCAAGAGGCTACATGGGCTGTGGTAAGGTGAATACCAGCCCTTAGTGGGCTGGTGGAAGTCCCACACAAGGCCCATGCGCCTGGGAAGAAAAGCCCAAAAGGAAAAAGGTGGAAAAAGGCAAAAAGAACAAATAAGGAAGGAGTCCTAATCCTACTAGGAGTGGAGGAGGAGGACTCCTCCCTCCTTGGTTCGGCCGAAGCCTAGGGCTGGCCCCTTGAGGGCCAAGCCTCCTCCTCCCCTCCTCCTATATATACTAGTGGTTTTGAGGGTTTTTGCACAGAATTTTCTGCCACGTGCTGCCCTCTTCTCCAGTGCATAGTTTCTCCTCTAGATCGGTTTTCTACAGTGCTTAGGCGAAGCCCTGCCGAAACAGCTCCACCACCATCGCCGGAGCGCCGTCACGCTGCCGGAGAATTCTTCCACCTCTCCGCCCCCTCTTGCTGGATCAAGAATGCGAAGATCGTCATCAAGCCGTACGTGTGCTGAACGCAGAGGTGCCGTCCATTCGGTGCTAGATCGGGACGGATCGTGATTGGATCGCGGGACGCTCGGCGATTTGGACCGCGAAGATGTTCGACTACATCAACCATGTTTCTTAATGCTTCCCGCTTAGCGATCTACAAGGGTATGTAGATCCACTCTCCCTCTCGTAGATGCTCATCACCATGTATAGGTCTTGCGTTAACGTAGGAATTTTTTATTTCCCATGCAACGTTCCCCAACAGTGGCATCATGAGCTAGGTCTATGTGTAGATGAGGTCTGAGTAGAACACAAAGAGTTTGTGGGCATTGATGCTTAGATTGCTTCCTCCCTTGGTCGTGTTTTGGTTCAGCGGTATTGTGGGATGAATCGGCCCGGACCAACATTACTCGTACGCTTACGAGAGACCGGTTCCATCGATTGACGTGTAAGTTCGTTGCACAAAGATGGTTGGCGGGTGTTTGTTTCTCCTACTTTAGTTGGATCGGATTCGACTAAGGCAGTCCTTGAGAAGGTTGAAAAGCAACTTATGTATCACCGTTGTGTTTTATGCGTAGGTGAGAATTGTTCTTGCTAGATACTCATAGCAGCCACGTAAAACATGCAACAACAATTACAGGACGTCTAACTTGTTTTTGCAGGGTATGTTGTGATCTGATATGGCCCATTACATGATGAGATATATGTGATGTATGAGATGATGATGTGTTGTATAGAATATCATGACTTGCATGTCGATGAGTACGGCATCCGGCAGGAGCCATAGGGTTGTCTTTAATTATTGTATGACCTGCGTGTCAATCATTAAGCGCTATGTCATGCTTTACTTTATCGCTAAACGGTAGCAATAGTAGTAGAAGCATGGTGTGCATGACAACCCCGATGGCGACACATTGATGGAGATCAAGATGATGGAGATCATGGTGTCGTGCTGGTGACGATGGAGATCATGTCGGTGCTTTCAAGATGGAGATCAAAAGCACAAGTTCATCACCATATCATGTCACTTATGATTTGCATGTGATGTTAATCCTCTTATGCACCTTGTTTTGCTTAGGACGACGGTAGCATTATAAGGTGATCCCTCACTTAAATTTCAAGATGAATTGTGTTCTCCCTGAGTGTGCACCGCTACGAAAGTTTGTCATGTCGAGACACCACGTGATGATCGGGTGTGATAGACTCTACGTTCACATACAACGGGTGCAAGCCAGTGTTGCACATGTAGAACACTCAGGTTAAACTTGACGAGCCTAGCATGTACAGACATGGCCTCGGAACACAAGAGACCGAAAGGTCGAACATGAGTCATATAGTAGATATGATCAACAAAATGATGTTCACCATTGAAACCACTTCAACTCACGTGATGATCGGACTTGAGTTGGTGAATTTGGATCATGTGACACTCAGATGACCCGAGGGATGTCAATTTGAGTGGGAGCTTTAGTAATTTGATTAACTAACCTCATTGGCTTGAACAATAGTCTAAAACCTTTGCATATTTATGTTGTAGATCAATGGCTCGCACAGTAGAACCCCTGAATTTTAATGCGTTCCTAGAGAAAGCTAAGTTGAAAGATGATGGAAGTAACTTTATTGACTGGGCCCGCTATCTGAGGATTATCCTCATGGCTTCCTAGAAATCATATGTCCTTGATGCATCGCTTGGTGACCAACCCGAAGACATGTCATCCGAGGACGTTAAGAATGCTTGGGAGGCACGTTCTGGAGATTACTCAATAGTTCAATGTGCAATGTTGTATGACTTAGAACTGGGACTTCAAAGACGTTTTGAACGTCATGGAGCATATGAGATGTTCCAGGAGTTGAAGTTCATCTTTCAGAAGAATGCCCAGATCGAGAGGTATGAGACCTCCGATAAGTTCTATTCTTGCAAAATGGAGGAGAATGGGTCTATCAGTGAACATACACTCACAATGTCTCGGTATTCGACTCGTCTGGCGGAGTTGGGAATGCCCCTTCCGGCAGAGGCGATCACTGACAAAGTTATTCAATCACTTCCACCTAGCTACAAGAGCTTCGTGATGAACTATAAAATGCACGAGATGAACAAGTCAGCCGCCGAGCTGTTTGCGATGCTGAAAGTCACTGAGTCTGAAATCCAGAAAGAACATCAAGTGTTGCTGGTCAATAAAACCACTAGTTTCAAGAAGAATGGAAAGGGCAAATGCAAAGGGCAAGAAGGATAAAATCAAGAAGGATGGCAAAGCAGTTTCTACTCCTGTAAAGAAGCCCAAGCATGGACCCAAGCCAGAAACTGAGTGATTTCATTGCAAGGGAACTGGTCACTGGAAGCGGAACTGCCCCAAGTACGTGGCTGACAAGAAGGCGGTCAACGACAAACAAGGTATATATGATATAAATGTTATTGATGTGTACCTTACTAGCTCTCATTGTAGTGCCTGGGTATTTGATACCGGTTCGGTTGCTCACATTTGCAACTCAAAACAGGAACTACGGAATAAATGAAGGCTCGCAAAGGACGAAGTGACAATGCGTGTGGGAAATGGTTCCAAGGTTGATGTGATCACCGCCGGCACGCTCTCTCTTCGATTACCATCGGGATTAGTGATGAACCTAAATAATTGTTATTTAGTGCCCGTGTTAAGCATGAACATTATATCTGGATCTTGTTTATTGCGAGACGGTTACTCATTTAAATAAGATAATAATGGTTGTTCTATTTATATGAGTAATATCTTTTATGGTCATGCACCCATTGTGAGGGGTTTATTCATGTTGAATCTTGATAGTGATGATACACATGTTCATAACATTGATGCCAAAAGATGTAGAGTTGATAATGATAGTACCACTTTCTTGTGGCACTGCCGTTTAGGTCATATTGGTGTAAAACGCATGAGGAAGCTCCATACTGATGGGCTTTCGGAGTCACTTGATTTTGAATCACTTGACACATGTGAACCATGCCTCATGGGCAAGATGACTGAAATGCCATTCTCTGGAACAATGTAACGGGCAAGTGACTTATTGGAAATCATACATACTGATGTGTGCTTTCCAATGAATGTTACAACGCGTGGTGGATATCGTTATTTTATCACCTTCACTGATGACTTAAGTAGATATGGGTATATTTACTTAATGAAACACAAGTCTGAGACGTTTGAAAAGTTTAAGCAATTTCAGAGTGAAGTTGAGAATCATCGTAACAAGAAGATTAAATTCCTGTGATCTGATCGAGGAGGTGAATATGTGAGTTATGAGTTTGGCAGTCACTTAAGATAGTGTGGAATTGTTTCACAGTTGACACCGCCTAGAATACCATAGCGTAATGGTGTATCCGAACATCGTAATCGAACCTTATTAGATATGGTACGATCTATGATGTCTCTTGTTGATTTGCCACTATCGTTTTGGGGTTATGCATTAGAAACAGCTCCATTCACTTTAAATAGGTCACCATCAAAATCCGTTGAGACGATGCCATATGAACTATGGTTTGGCAAGAGGCCAAAGTTGTCGTTTCTTAAAGTTTGGGGATGTGATGCTTATGTCAAAAAGCTTCAACCTGAAAAGCTGGAACCCAAAGCGGAGAAATGCGTCTTCATAGGATACCCGAAAGAGACAGTCGGGTATACCTTCTATCTCAGGTCCGAAGGCAAAGTGTTTGTCACTAAGAACGGAACATTTCTTGAGAAAGAGTTTCTCTCGAAAGAATTGAGTGGGAGGAAAATAGAGCTTGATGAGGTTATTGAACCGTTACTTCAACTACAAAGTAGCGCAGCGCAGAAAGGTGTTTCTGTGGAACCTACGATGGTAGAAGAGGAAGTTAATGATGATGATCATGAAGCTTCGGATCAAGCTACTATGGAACCTCGTAGGTCTACTCCTGAGTGGTACGGCAACCCTGTCTTGGAGGTCATGTTGTTGGACAACAATGAACCTACGAGCAATGGAGGAGCAGTGATGGGCCCGGATTCCAAGAAATTGTTAGAGGCCATGAAATCTGAGATGGGATCCATGTATGAAAACAAAGTATGGACTTTGGAAGTATTACCTGAAGGGCGAAAGGCCATTCAGAACAAATGGATCTTCAAGAAGAAGACGAACGCGGACGGTAATGTCACCATCTATAAAGCTTGACTTGTGGCAAAGGGTTTTTCACAAGTTCAAGGAGTTGACTATGATGAGACCTTCTCACCCGTGGCGATGCTTAAGTTCGTCAGAATCATGTTAGCAGTACCTTCTTATTTTGACTATGAAATTTGGCAGATGGATGTCAAAACAGTGTTCCTCAATGATTTTCTTGAGGAAGAGTTGGATATGATGAAACCAGAAGGTTTTGTCGATCCAGAGAATGCTGACAAAGTTTGCAAACTCCAGCAATCCATTTATGGGATGGTGCAATCATCTCGGAGTTGGAATAAGCGCTTTGATGAGGTGATCAAAGCGTTTGAGTTTATACAAGTTTATGGAGAAGCTTGTATTTACAAGAAAGTGAGTGGGAGCTCTATAGCGTTTCTAATATTATATGTGGATGACATATTGCTAATTGGAAACAATATAGAAATGTTGGAAAGCGTGAAGGGATATTTGAACAAGAGTTTTTCAATGAAGGACCTAGGAGAAGCTGCTTTCATATTAGGCATTAAGATCTATAGAGACAGATCGAGATGCTTAATAGCACTTTCACAGAGCACATACCTTGATAAAGTTTTGAATAAATTCAAAATGGATTAGGCCAAGAAGGGGTTCTTGCCTATGTTACAAGGTGTGAAGTTGAGTAAGACTCAATGCCCAGTGACTGCAGAAGATAGAGAAAAGATGAGTGTCATCCCCTATGCTTCAGCCATAGGCTCTATCATGTATGCAATGCTATACACAAGACCCGATGTCAGCCTTGCCATAAGTATGGCCGGAAGGTTTCAAAGTGATCCTGGAATGGAGCACTGGGCGACAGTCAAAAAATATCCTTAAGTACCTGAACATGACTAAGGTAATGTCTCTCGTTTATGGAGGTGATGAAGAGATCGTCATAAAGGGGTACATCGATGCAAGCTTTGACACTGATCCGAATGACTCTAAGTCACATACCGGATACGTATTTATTCTCAATAAGGGAGCGGTAAGCTGGTGCAGTGCCAAACAAAGCACGGTAGCCGATTCTACATGCGAAGCGGAGTACATCGCACCCTCGGAGGCGGCAAAAGAAGGTGTGTGGATGAAGCAGTTCATGACAGATCTTGGAGTAGTGCCCAGTGCACTGAATCCAATGAACCTGTTCTGTGACAACACTGGTGCCATTGCTCTGGCCAAGGAACCAAGGTTTCACAAGAGGACCAGACACATAAAGCGATGCTTCAACTCCATCCGCGATTACATCGAGGAGAAGGAGATAAATATTTTCAAAGTGCACACGGATCTGAATGTTGCAGACCCATTGACTAAACCTCTTCCAAGGGCTAAACATGATCAACACCAGAACTGCATGGGTGTTCGATTCATAACAATGTAAATCACATAGTGATGTGAACTAGATTATTGACTCTAGTGCAAGTGGGAGACTGTTGGAAATATGCCCTAGTATTTATTATTATATTTCCTTCTTCATGATAATTGTTTATTATCCATGCTATAATTGTATTGATTGGAAACACATTACATGTGTGGGTACATAGACAACACTTGGTCCCTAGTATGCCTCTAGTGAACTAGCTTTTTAATCAAAGATGGTCAAGGTTTCCTAGCCATTGACATGTGATCTCATTTGATAACGGGATCACATCATTAGAAGAATGATGTGATGGACAAGACCCAAACTATAAACGTAGCATATGATCGTGTCAGTTTAGTGCTACAGTTTTCTGCATGTCAAGTATATGTTCCTATGACCATGAGATCATGCAACTCATGGACACCAGAGGAGTGCCTTGTGTGTATCAAACTTCGCAATGTAACTGGGTGACTATAAAGGTGCATTACAGGTATCTCCGAGGGTGTCTATTGGGTTGGCATGGATCAAGACTGGGATTTGTTACTCCGTGTGACGGAGAGGTATCTCAGGGCCCACTCAGGAAAAAAACATCATAATAAGCCTTGCAAGCAATTTGATTAAGTGTTAGCCATGGGATCTTGTGTTATGGGATGAGTAAAGAGACTTGCCGGTAACGAGGTTGAACTAGGTATGGAGATACCGACGATCGAATCTCGGGCAAGTAAGATACCGATGAACAAAGGGAACATCATACGGGATTAACTGAATCCTTGACATAGAGGTTCGACCGATAAAGATCTTCGTAGAATATGTGGGAACCAATATGGGCATCTAGGTACCGCTATTGGTTATTGACCGTAGAGGTGTCTCGGTCATGTCTACATAGTTCTCAAACCCGCAGGGTCTACACACTTAAGGTTTTGTGACGTTTTGGTAGTATAGAGTTATGCATGGTGGTGACCGAAGGTTGTTCGGAGTTCCGGATGAGATCCCGGATGTCACGAGGAGATTCGGAATGGTCCGTAGGTAAAGATTGATATATAGGAAGTCTTGTTTTGGTCGTCAAAAAAGTTTCGGGCTCATCGGTAGTGTATCGGGAGTGCTGGTAGTGTATCGGAGGACCACCGGGAGGGGTATTTCGACCCAAGAGGCTACATGGACTTTGGGAAGGTGAATACCAGCCCTTAGTGGGCTGGTGGAAGTCCCACACAAGGCCCATGCAGCTAGGAAGAAAAGCCCAAAAGGAAAAGGGTGGAAAAAGACAAAAAGGAACAAATAAGGAAGGAGTCCTAATCCTACTAGGAGTGGAGGAGGAGGACTCCTCCCTCCTTGGTTCGGCCGAAGCCTAGGGCTGGCCCCTGGGGCCAAGCCTCCTCATCCCCTCCTCCTATATATACTAGTGGTTTTGAGGGTTTTTGCACAAAATTTTCTGCCATGTGCTGCCCTCTTCTCCACTACATAGTTTCTCCTCTAGATCGGTTTTCTGTAGTGCTTATGCGAAGCCTTGCCGGAACAGCTCCACCACCATCGCCGGAGCACCGTCACACTGCCGGAGAACTCTTCCACCTCTCCGCCCCCTCCTGCTGGATCAAGAAGGCGGAGATCATCATCAAGCCGTATGTGTGCTGAACGCGGAGGTGCCGTCCGTTCGGTGCTAGACCGGGATGGATCGTGATTTGATCGCGGGACGTTCGGCGATTTGGATCGCGAAGACGTTCTACTACATCAACCGCGTTTCTTAATGCTTCCCGCTTAGCAATCTACAAGGGTATGTAGATCCACTCTCCCTCTCGTAGATGCTCATCACCATGGATAGGTCTTGCGTGAACATAGGAATTTTTTTATTTCCCATGCAACGTTCCCCAACAGCTTCACCTAGGTCCTTCGTTGAAAAACTCTTGTTCAAGTATTCCTTCACGCTTTCCAGCATTTCTATATTGTTTCCAATCAGCAATATGTCATCTAAATATAATATTAGAAACGCTATAGAGCTCCCACTCACTTTCTTGTAAATACAAACTTCCCCATAAACTTGTATAAACCCAAACGCTTTGATCACCTCATGAAAGCGCTTATTCAAACTCCGAGATGCTTGCACCAGTCCATAAATTGATCGCTGGAGCTTGCAAACTTTGTCAGCATTCAATGGATCGACAAAACCTTCTGGTTGCATCATATACAACTCTTCCTCATGGAAACCGTTGACGAACGCTGTTTTGACATCCATCTGCCAAATTTCATAGTCGAAATATGCAGCTATTGCTAACATGATTCTGACAGACTTAAGCATCGTAGTCAACTCCTTGAACTTGTGAAAAACCCTTTGCCACAAGTCAAGCTTTATAGACGGTGACATTACCGTCAGCGTCCGTCTTCTTCTTAAAGATCCATTTGTTCTGAATGGCCTTTCGCCCTTCAGGTAATACTTCAAAAGTCCATACTTTGTTTTCATACATGGATCCCATCTCAGATTTCATGGCCTCTAACCATTTCTTGGAATCCTGGCCCATCATCGCTCCTCCATAGCTCGTAGGTTCATTGTTGTCCAACAACATGACCTTCAAGACAGGGTTGCCGTACCACTCAAGAGCTGTACGCGCCCTTGTCGACCTACGAGGTTTAATAGTAACTTGATCCGAAACTTCAGGATCATCATCATTAACTTCCTCTTCAACTATAGTAGGTTCCACAGAAACATCTTTCTTTGCTGCGCTACTCTCTAGTTGAAGTAAAGGTTCAATAACCTCATCAAGCTCTATTTTCCCCCCACTCAATTCTTTCGAGAGAAACTCTTTCTCAAGAAATGTTCCATTCTTAGAGACAAACACTTTGCCTTCGGATCTGAGATAGAAGGTATACCCGACTATCTCTTTCGGATATCCTATGAAGATGCATTTCTCCGCTTTGGGTTCCAGCTTTTCAGGCTGAAGCTTTTTGACATAAGCATCACATCCCCAAACTTTAAGAAACGACAACTTTGGCCTCTTGCCAAACCATAGTTCATATGGCGTCGTCTCAACAGATTTGGATGGTGCTCTATTTAAAGTGAATGCAGTTGTCTCTAATGCATAACCCCAAAATGATAGTGGCAAATCAGCAAGAGACATCATAGAACGCACCATATTTAATAAGGTTCGATTACGACATTCGGACACACCATTACACTGTGGTGTTCCAGGCGGTGTCAACTATGAAACAATTCCACACTGTCTTAAGTGACTGCCAAACTCATAACTCAAATATTCACCTCCTCTATCAGATCGCAGGAATTTAATCTTCTTGTTATGATGATTCTCAACTTCACTGTGAAATTGCTTGAACTTTTCAAACGTTCCAGACTTGTGTTTCATTAAGTAAATATACCGATATCTACATAAGTCATCAGTGAAGGTGAGAAAATGACGATATCCACCGTGCGCTGCAACATTCATTAGACCGCACACATCAGTATGTATAATTTCCAACAAGTTACTTGCCCGTTCCATTGTTCCAGAGAATGGTGTCTTAGTCATCTTGCCCATGAGGCATGGTTCACATGTGTCAAGTGAATCAAAATCAAGTGACTCCAAAAGTCCATCAGCATGAAGCTTCCTCATGCCTTTTACACCAATATGACCCAAACGGCAGTGCCACAAGAAAGTCGTACTATCATTATCAACTCTACATCTTTTGGCATCAATGTTATGAACATGTGTATCATCACTATCAAGATTCAATATGAATAAACCCCTCACATTGGGTACATGACCATAAAAGATATTACTCATATAAATAGAACAACCATTATTCTCTGATTTAAATGAGTAACCGTATCGCAAGAAACAAGATCCAGATATAATGTTCATGCTTAACGCAGGCACTAAATAACAATTATTTAGGTTCATCACTAATCCCGATGGTAATTGAAGAGAAAACATGCCGACGGCGATCACATCAACCTTGGAACCATTTCCCACACGCATCGTCACTTCGTCCTTCGCCAGCCTTCGTCTATTCTGTAGTTCCTGTTTTGAGTTGCAAATGTGAGCAACCGAACCGGTATCAAATACCCAGGCACTACAACAAGAGATAGTAAGCTACACATCAATAACATGTATATCATATATACCTTGTTTGTTGTTGGCCGCCTTCTTGTCAGCCAGGTACTTGGGGCAGTTCCGCTTCGAGGGACCAGTTCCCTTGCAATGAAAGCACTCAGTTTCTGGCTTGGGTCCAGCCTTGGGCTTCTTTACAGGAGTAGCAACTGCTTTGCCATCCTTCTTGTATTGACCCTTCTTGCCCTTGCCCTTGACATTCTTCTTGAAACTAGTGGTTTTATTAACCAGCAACACTTGATGTTCTTTCTGGATTTCAGACTCAGTGACTTTCAGCATCGCAAACAGCTCGGCGGCTGACTTGTTCATCTCGTGCATTTTATAGTTCATCACGAAGCTCTTGTAGCTAGGTGGAAGTGATTGAAGAACTTTGTCAGTGATCGCCTTTGCCGGAAGGGGAATTCCCAACTCCGCCAGATGAGTCGAATACCAAGACATTCTGAGTGTATGTTCACTGATAGACCCATTCTCCTCCATTTTGCAAGCATAGAACTTATCGGAGGTCTCATACATCTCGATCCGGGCATTCTTCTGAAAGATAAACTTCAACTCCTGGAACATCTCATATGATCCATGACGTTCAAAACGTCTTTGAAGTCCCAGTTCTAAGCCACACAAAATTTGCGCACTGAACTGTTGAGTAATCCCCAGAACGTGCCTCCCAAGCGTTCTTAACGTCTTTGGATGACATGTCTTCGGGTTAGTCACCAAGCGGTGCATCAAGGACATATGATTTCTAGGAAGCCGTGAGGATAATCCTCAGATTACGGGACCAGTCAACAAAGTTACTTCCATCATATTTCAACTTAGCTTTCTCTAGGAATGCATTAAAATTCAGGGGTGCTACTACGCGAACCATTGATCTACAACATAAATATGCAAAGTTTACTTAGACTATTGTTCAAGATAATGAGTTTAGTTAATCAAATTACTGAAGCTCCCACTCCAATTGCCATCCCTCAGGTCATCCGAGTGTCACATGATCCAAATTCACCAACTCAAGTCCGATCATCACGTGAGTTGAGGTGGTTTCAATGGTGAACATCATCATGCTGATCATATCTACTATATGACTCATGTTCGACCTTTCGGTCTCTTGTGTTCCGAGGCCATGTCTGTACATGCTAGGCTCGTCAAGTTTAACCTGAGTGTTCTACATGTGCAACACTGGCTTGCACCCGTTGTATGTGAACGTAGAGTCTATCACACCCGATCATCACGTGGTGTCTCGACACGACAAACTTTTGCAGCGGTGCACACTCGGGGAGAACACAATTCATCTTGAAATTTAAGTGAGGGATCACCTTATAATGTTGCCGTCGTCCTAAGCAAAACAAGGTGCATAAAAGGATTAACATCACATGCAAATCATAAGTGACATGATATGGTGATGAACTTGTGCTTTTGATCTCCATCTTGAAAGCACTGGCATGATCTCCATCGTCACCAGCATGACACCATGATCTCCATCATCTTGATCTCCATCAACGTGTCGTCATTGTGATTGTCGTTTCCACCTTGCTTCTACTACTATAGCTACCATTTAGCGATAAAGTAAAGCATTACATCGCGCTTAATGATTGACACGCAGGTCATACAATAATTAAAGACAACCCTATAGCTCCTGTGGGTTGCCGTACTCATCGACATGCAAGTAGTGAAATTCTATAGAACACATGATCATCTCATACATCACATATATCTCATCATGTAATTGGCCATATCACATACCCTGCAAAACAAGTTAGACGTCCTCTAATTGTTGTTGCATGTTTTACGTGGCTGTTACGGGTATCTAGCAAGAACAATTCTCACATATGCATAAACCACAACGGTGATACGTAAGTTGCTTTTCAACCTTCTCAACGACCGCCTTAGTCGAATCCGATCCAACTAAAGTAGGAGAAATAGACATCCGCCAGCCATCTTTGTGCAATGAAGTTACACGTCAGTCGATGGAACCGGTCTCTCGTAAGCGTACGAGTAAGGTTGGTCCGGGCCGCTTCATCCCACAATACCGCTGAACCAAAACACTACCAAGGGAGGAGGCAATCTAAGCATCAGCGCCCACAAACTCTTTGTGTTCTACTCGAGATCTCATCTACACATAGACCTTGCTCTGATACCACTGTTGGGGAACATTGCATGCGAAACAAAAATTTTCCTATGCACACGCAAGATCTATCCATGGTGATGAGCATCTACGAGAGGGAGAGTGGATCTATGTACCCTTGTAGATCGTTAAACGGGAAGCGTTAAGAAACGCGGTTGATGTAGTCGAACGTCTTCGCGACCCAAATCGCCGAGCGTCCCGCGATCCAATCACGATCCGTCCTGATCAAGCACCAAATGGACGACACTCCCGGTAGCCTCTTGGGTAGAAATAGCTCTCCCGATGATCCCTCGGTACACTACCGGCACTCCCGGTACACTACCGATGAGCCTGAAACTTTTCTGGCGACCAAAATAGGACTTCCTATATATCAATCTTTACCTCCAGACCATTCTGGAGCTCCTCTTGACATCTGGGATCTCATCCGGGCCTCCGAACAACCTTCGGTCACCACCATGCATAACTCTATACTACCGAAATGTCACCGAACCTTAAGTGTGCAGACCCTACGGGTTCGAGAACTATGTAGACATGACCGATACACCTGTACGTTCAATAACCAATCGTGGGACCTGGATGCCCATATTTGTTCCTACATATTTTACAAAGATCTTTATCAGTCGAACCTCTATTTCAAGGATTCAGTTAATCACGTATTATGTTCCCTTTGTTCTTCGGTATGTTACTTGCCCAAGATTCGATCATCGGTATCTCCATACCTAGTTCAAGCTCGTTACCCACAAGTCTCTTTACTCATTCCATAACACAATATCTCGTGATTAACACTTACTCACATTGCTTGCAAGGCTTATTGTGATGTTGTATTATCGAGTGAGCCCTGAGATGCCTCTCTGTCACACGGAGTAACAAATCCCAATCTTGATCCATGCCAACCCAACAGACACCCTCGAAGATACCTATAGAGCATCTTTATAGTCACCCAGTTACGTTGTGACATTTGATGCACACAAGGCACTCCTCCAGTGTCCGTGAGTTGCATGATCTCATGGTCATAGGAACATATACTTGACATGCACAAAACTGTAGCAATAAACTGACACGATCATATGCGACGTTTACAGTTTGGGTCTTGTCCATCCCATCATTCTCCTAATAATGTGATCTCGTTATCAAATGACATCACATGTCAATGGCTAGGAAACCCTGACCATCTTTGATCAACGAGCTAGTTCACTAGAGGCATACTAGGGACAAAGTGTTGTGTATTTATCCACACGTGCAATGTGTTTCCAATCAATACAATTATAGCATGGATAATAAACAATTATCATGAACAAGGAAATATAATAATAAACACTTTTTTATTGCCTCTAGGGCATATTTCCAACAGCGTGTGCCGCGGGAGCAGACTGCCGCGCCCCCGCAGGCGTTGCTCTTCAGTGCCTTGAGGTAGAAGAGGGAGTTGAAGAGGTCGAGGAAGGGAAGAATCCCCAAGTATCCCTCGCACTGCGTCATGAAGCCGGTGAGGTAGAGGATGACGTTGGGGCCTAGATGGTGTGGCTGGAGGTTGAACGTGTCCATCATCATCCGGAAAAAAGGTCTCACCGGGAGCCCGAAGCCGCGGGAGAGATGCTAGGCGGAGACGACGAACTCCCCAGTCTGCGGCGCGGGCACCGCCTCGTCGCCCTGTGCGCGGGCGATCACATGCTCCACCAGCAACAGCATGCACATGCGGCGGTGATCCACGATGGCGGCCTCGGTGACCACGGATCCGGCCCAGCTTCCCTTGTGCCCTTCGGCCATTGCGATGGAGGAACGGCGTGCGCGCGCGATTGCTTGTGAGAGGAGCAGCGACGCGCATAGGAGCGAAGAAGGCGAAGAGAAGAAGCAGCAAGGGGGCGAGTGGGTGCGGGTGCCTCCGCCCTCTTCCCTTCCTCCCCTTTTAAATGGGGAGGCCACGACTGGGGGACGTGGGGATTAACTGCGCCCACTCCCTCGGAATCCCCGTGCAAGCGTGGGCGACCCGGGCCGTAGCCACCGCATCGGGGCACAGAAGATCCTTGCCTGCGCCCCGAGGCCTACTGGGCCGCACCTGAGGCATAGCGGACAAGGCCCAGGGCAACGTCTCATCCGCCCGCATGCACGGGGCCCGTGACATCATTACCCACCGCGTGACACGTGGCAGGCCAGCCCGGTTCCGGGAGCATCGTGCCGGAAACCGAGGCATCGGGTTCGACTGCCGACCTGGCTGGCTTTTTGGCTTCACGCCAAAGGCGCGCACTGCTACGGGGAAGCCGCGGGCTCCCCTCCGTCTGCTGGAGGCGGGCCCCCGCCGGCTTCGGGGACTACTGACGGGGTTATTAGCCCTGGGTAGGCCAAAGCAATGGGGTTCTCCCCCCACACATCGAAGAAAAAAAATACACGACCGGCTGGCCAAGGCTGGCTGGAGCACAGCCGGCAGGCGTGATCACCGGCTGGCTCGAGGACGGCTGGTTAAAGCGCCGGCTCGGCCCCTGGCCTATTAGGCGTGACCGGCTGCCTTCGGGTCGCCTCCTCCGTTGACCCCGAGGTGGACATGCAACGTCCCGTCCCTCTACGCACGGGTACGGCGACACGACGTGACCACCATGACGGGCGCCATTGTAGCCACAGTGGCCGCTGACGCACGGGCGCGCGTGGCTACAGTTCGGCCGTTCGGGCCGCTGACCTTGGCGATCGCGATCGGGCGAGGAAAGAGTGCCGACACGTCCCCGCACACTCGATTACCTGCCCCAGCGTGGCTACAGTGCAGCCGGCCGTATCGAAGACTTCCGCCGGCTGGCACTAGACGACGCCACCTGGGCAGCCCGTGCCGTAGCAGGTCGGCGGGGCTCAATCGCGAAGCCGGCTGGCAGGCCCCAACGGGCGATAGGACCGCATAGTCGGTGGACCCTACGGGCGATGAGACGTCTCGAAGGGCGGGACCCCCTGGTCAGCCGGAGAGGCTGCCAGCTGGGTCCCTCACTTACGTTCCTCAGGAATATATTGTAAGCCAGAGGGTTGGCCTGTAAAAACCCCCGAGCCCCCGATGCAACGGGGACAAAAAACCTCATGCACACACCTGTGGGATACATCCTTCACACTCTCACACTTTATAGTGGGGGAAGGCGAGCCAGCTACTCCCTCTTCCTCCTCTAGACACAGCTCCAGGAGCAATCATGTAAACATACCAATCCATCAGAATAGACCAAGCAGGACTAGGGGTGTTACCTCCCACAGAGGGCCCTGAACCTAGGTACATCGTGTGTCACCACCGCTTGTACCTAATCCCACTCCCGGATCCCATTGGCATCCTCTGGCCCAACCACCTTCGATAAGCCTACCCATGGCATCTGTCGTGAGAAAACAACGACAGTTAGTGCCCACCGTGGGGCCGTACACGACACCGGACGGATTCATGCTCCGGGCGGGACCCCTCGCCATTCCCCGCCATCGCCGCACGACCAGGCGATAGCGCAGGCTCATGGGGCTTACTTTGGCATGCCCCACGGATAGCTCCATCGTCCTCGCGCTCGACATCGACGCGCTCACCGAGCGCTTTGGTAGGCTCAGCCTTGCCGAAGCTCCGGCCGCCGACAAATAGCCTAGCCAGGTGCTCATTTGCGCCAGTCCGCCCAAGGCTATGGGCGCACTCGTTGCGTCCCAGTCCAGCTGCTCCCACGATCGCGTGGGAGCAATGGCCATCATCTCCTTCACCTCCTCCGGACATACACGGGCCGAGGCCGACGCTGCCACGGCCCACGTCGGCACCTCCGACCTGCTCGGTGTGGCCCTCCGGGGCTTGAGCACTCCTATTGCCCGGACGGCAAACCCCGACGCCGCCACGGGCGAGCTCGAGGTGTCTTGCTGCCTCCTGTTCAAGGACGCCAGCGCCCTCTTGACCACGCGACCCCGCATGGAGCCCGCTCAGCGGGAATACTCTTCCACTTACGGTCTCACCCCAGCTAGCACTAAGCCCAGCCGGCGTGGGGCTGTGCGCGACCGCGGCCGCGTGGTCACCGAAATCTTGCGCTGCAACATGCTCGTCTACGACACTCCCGTAGCCCCCCTGTAGGCCCCCAAGGTAGCCTACGAGGATTTGGCTACCTTGGATGGCGAGGAGCATGCCACCCGCGAGCATCACATCAAGGACCTCATCGACGCCGACAATGCACAGCAATATTTGCTCGCGGCAGGCGGTGCTGCCTCTGAAGGCCCCCGGTTCGAGCGTGAGGGCACGGGGACTGCTGGCTGTCAGCCGGCTCAGCACTCCTGCTCCCATCGCGTCTCCGGCAGCTGGGTCGGGGCAAGCAACCCCCGGCCTTCTCAGCTGTCGAGGAACGAGCAGCTGGTTGTAAACAGCCGATGCACCAACGACCCGCCTCACAGCGCCCACCACCAGGAGGCACCGGCAGCCGACAGCCGGCGCAGCCGCGGGCATACACCACCCCCGCGGCGCGATTCGGAATGGTCAGTTCCGCCCGTCATCCGTCCCGAGCTCTCGGCTCGGTTCGGACCGCGTGTCCCCCACAGCAAGAACGATGCTCGCCTCCGCATCGACCGGCTCGTGCAGTCGGCCCTCCTCGAGGAGGAGGGTTTGATTGGCCCAGCCTGCTTCGGCCCTCGGATCCACAATGAGCCATTCCCAACCCGTTTCATGCTCCCCCGAGACACCCCAAAGTACAACGGGGCTGCCAAGCCCGAAGACTGGCTGATTGACTACACCACCGCGGTTGGTATCGCCAAGGGGAACAAATGTGTAGCCGTTCGCTATGCTCCCTCATCTTGATCGGCTCGGCTCGCACCTAGCTCAATAGCCTGGCGGCCAACAACATCAACACTTGGACAGACTTCGAGGAAGCCTTCGTCCACAACTTCACCGGCACCTACAAGCGGCCTGGCCGCCCCCGTGAACTAGCCATGTGCGTTCAGGGGCCGGACGAGTCCCTCTGCGACTACCTCACCCGGTGGACCAAGCTCCACAACTCCTGCGAGGGGGTGCATGAGGTGCAGGCCGTACAGTACTTCATCGAAGGATGTCTTGATGGCACCCCCCGTCAAGCACAAGCTTCTGTCCTCCGAGTCGGCTACACTCGCCGAGCTCATGACCAAGGCGGACAAGTACACCACAGCTGATTCTGCCATTCGGGTCAAGACGACCCCGCCCGCTAAGGCAACTTCGACACCGGTGGCGTCCTGACCGGCTGCCGACAACTGGACCCTGCAGAACAACAAGCACAAGAACACCAGCCGGACTCCCACTACGGGAGCCGGCAGGTCATCACCATCGAGGAGCAGGAGCCAGCTGCCCTGTCTTCCAGCCAGCACCAGCACACTAGCAAGGCTGCTTGGCAGCCGAAGCTCACGTTCGAGCAGATGCTCGACCTCCCCTATAAGAACCACTCTAGGGACAAGCCCTTCACGCACACGCTCTGGCAGTGCAGCTTCTCACAACGATTGGCCCAAGGGGACGGCCTTCCGGCTCCTCCCGTGCTGCTTGCCCGCGCGCCGGCTCCGACCCCAGCTGCTGCCCCGACGCCGGCTCCGGCTCTAGCCCAAAATGACGGCCTTCTACACGACCAGTTCCCCAACCGGGACGGTTGCTACATCGTCTTCACCAGTGAAGAGACATGCAAGCATGCTCAACTCCGGCTCCATTGTGAGGTGAACGCCATCATACTGGTGACTCCCCAGTTCATGCACTAGTTGGAGAAGCCAGTCACCTGGAGCCAGGCAGATCTCCTCATCGTGATGCCAAGTCCCAGCAGCTACGCCCTGGTCCTCGACCCCACCATCGCCACCGAGAAGCGCACCTGGCGCTTCTCACGGGTGCTGATAGATGGTGGCAGCAGCATCAACATCCTTTACCTCGACACGATGCGCAAGCTGGGGCTAAAAACAGAAGACCTGCAGGCGAGCCGGACGGTTTTCCATGGCATCATGCCTGGAAAGTCCTCTCCTCTGTCGGCAAGATTACGCTTGACGTCCTCTTCGGCGGCCCCGACCACTTCCGCTATGAACTGGTGTTGTTCGAGGTCGTGGACCTTGCAAGTTCCTACCACGCGCTATTGGGCCGGCCAGCCCTCGTCAAGTTCATGGCGGTCCCCCATTACGCCTACCTCAAGCTTAAGATGTCAGGCCCGAAGCGAATCAGCACCATCACGGGTGACTACAAGATGTCGCTTGTCGGGACCCCGGGCGACACATAGGAATCCGGCCTGTAACACATCACATCACTTTGCGGCCTCACGCACGGTAACTCCATAGCTGCAGCCTTACCTTAGTCGGGACCGTTTGCATCTTTTGCCTCACATATATGAATATGTAGCTAGCATTCAAACGACCGAGAACCCGAGCCGACATGACTAGTCATAGAACCCAAGTGGCACATCCATACGGAAATAGGCATATGTAACCCAGCAATGCAGGTGTCGGCCTCAAGCATGTGTAGACGAGTCATAGCCAGCTACAAGGACTCCATTACGCCATGGGACATAAATGTCATCACTCGACGTAGACGAGTCGTAGCAGGCTACAGGGACTCCATTACACTGCGAGACATTTCCCCGAAGGGACAGACACAGTAGCAAAGAAGGATACATGCTGGTCAATCAATGTGTTCGGAGCAGTAGCAAGCTACCAAGGCTCGATGGAAGCACAAAGAGGCAGTTTCTCGTAAATAGTACTACTAAAGGCACATGACTAGGTGTCGGATCCCATACATACCGTCACACGTCACACGTACGCACGACATGCCCGATATGCATAGATACAACTATGGCATCACAACGTAACCATACAACAACACATCTTCTTTTTAATAGGCTCAGAGGAGCCTTGCATATATGTTCTTACAGGTAGGGGTCACATGACCCGACACTCAAGTCATACAAGCAAGTTCATACAAACCAAGCGGAAGCATAAAGCTATCTAAGTACAGACAGTTGAAAGGGTAAAAAGGCACATGGCCTGAATATCTACAGCTCACCACGGGGCTTAAGGTCGTAGCTAGGACACCAGCTATTCGGCGGCGGCGACATCTAGATAGAACCCACCTAATGGGTCCTGGGTCTCATCTGCAACATTTTTTAAGCAAACATGAGTACAAACATACTCAGCAAGTCTTTAAAGCAGACCTAGTCTATTCATGCTCATGTATCAACAAGGGGAGTGGTGGAGTTCATGCAACAATGCCAACTTTGACTCTTGGCTAACCTATACTACATATATTAATTCTTTGTTCAAATTAGATATCGCACACGAGTCCACTAACTCCACATCAATATACCACCATGGATTCACTTCTGTCATGTACGAGAGTGCCATCCATGGTACTCACACTTGTCTTGAGATTTTTATGATTATCCATTAAATTATCTATGAATAGCATAATTTCTCGAAGTAGTCCATATCTGAGGACGCGGCTATTCGAACAGATTCATACCCTACAGGGTTGTACTTCTTCACACACGCTCTCGCCACTTATCGTTGTGTGCTCTTAAAACCATGCACCTCGGCAACCTTCAAGCGGAAGTCCAGCGAGGGAGTCGGCCACGACTGTCAATCACACAAGACCTCTAGTCTAGGCTATAGCCTATTTGAGACTGAACCCACACGGAAGTCCGACCGAAGTTTCCGCTACACCCCAGACGATGTGCGCAGGGTTCCCAAGCCCACCATTCGGGTGACCCTTGGTACACCGTGCCACTGCCTACCGCGTCGTAACCCACCCCTAGGGTCAGCGCTACGCACAGCCTCTAGCATACTATAAACACCAGAAACTACTTGCAATACCTGGACCAAGGACTAAGCGATTGATAAGTCGAGCGGTGTCGTGGATTTGTCACGACAGATGTCCAGGTGAACAGACTTAGGTTCGGGGCAAGACGCAACTATGTGGCGGCTTGAAGGGGTTGATCGGAATCGAGAAGACACGAAGTTTTACCCAAGTTCGGCCCCTCCGATAGAGGTAAAAGCCTATGTGCTAGTTGTCTGGTATTGATGATGATGAAGATCTCTCGATTACAAGGGTGCTAATTGCTACCTCTAATCTCTTGTGCCTCTAATCTCTTGTGTTGTCTAAACTTGAAGACTTGTGTCTCTTGAGAACTTCTCCCTCTAGGGGTGCTCTACCCCTCCTTATGTAAGTGGAGAGGGTAGGTTTACAAATAGAGTCCTACTAGGAGTAGGATTAGGACTAGTCTCTTACGAATCCTACTCCGGGTCTTATTTCCTTTAAGGGAATCCTTCTCTCTTTTGGGCCTTCTCTTGTGGGTCTTCTCTTTGTGAGCCGCCTGGCGCCGGCTCACCCACCGGGTCTTGGGCTTGGTCATCCTGTGACCCGCTTGCCGGGTCATAAATAAGATGTCATGTCTTTAACAGGTCTCCTGTGAGTTGCCTGGCCGGGTCATTAATAAGATTTCATGTCTTCGGTTGGGTCTCCTGTGAGTCCCCAGGCCGGGTCATACCATGGGGTATATCCCCGTCATTAGCCCCCAGGTTAGCTTGAATTTATTCATGGTAAGCTCCTGAAATAAGAGTAACAAATATGTTAAGTGGCCGGCTTGCTCTTTGGCCGGCATATAAAATGGCTTCTCAGAAATCCGGGTCTTTTCTCCATATGAATGAGTCATCTTGATAATCATCTTGCTTGTTAATGTCTTTTGAAAAATATTGAGAATAGAACCCCCATACGCCATTGATTCGGCTTCCAATACTCTTGGCGGGTCATCTCCGCCTGGTCATAATCATTGATGATGCCGGGTCATTATCGTTGGTGACTCTGGGTTAAATAACTAGAATCCTGCTGACTTGATAAATATTGGGATGAAAATCCATTTGATGTAGAACCGGACTTCCATTGTTGTGAAGCAAGGCGGCTTATATAAACTCTGGCGGGTTATGATCTTTTCATAACACCGGGTCATAGGTGTTGGTGACGCCGGGTCTAACAACTGAAGTCCATATTTTATATCTTGAAAATTCTCCTCAAAGTTTTCGATATGTCCATATTACCTGTAGCCCCCAAGCTCTGAGATTATCCATGATAACTTGGTGCTTTGCAAATAACATTTTGGACTGTGTAGCCCCCAAGTGCCGGGCTGTCCTGCCTGCAGCAACCTGGGACATATAAGGTTCTTATATCTTATAATGCTTCAGCGGGTGTAACCCCCAAGGGCCGGCTCATCAGAAAGCTTCGGCGGGTGTAGCCCCCAAGGGCCAGCTCATCAGAATGTGATGCGCCGGGTCTTCAATTTGAATCTCTTAATCTGTTGGAACAGCTGAATACTGTAGCCTCCAAATGTCGGGTCAGTAAGAATTACTGGGCTGGGACTTTAGAAAAATATAGAAGGGCCGGCTCATCTCCTTGAGATAATATGGCCTTGCTGACAATGTAATGGTTTGAAAACCAGCTTGCATTAGCCCCCAAGTGTCATGGTGCATGCTTGCAGCGACATGGGACTTGCATAATTGATATAAACTTGGACTTGGATAATGTAGCCCCCAAGTGCTGGGTCGTCTGCCTGCGGCGACTCGGGACTATGTGAAAACAATACGTCTCACCATAATTTGTTGAATGAATCTTTGACCATGGTCGGAATATAAGCGGAATGAATATCCTGGAATAATTCCTTTGTCTTTGACATGAAATTCCTGCTCGTGGTTGCGGTGCAACCCGGCAAATATGAGTTTGAGAAATCCGTGAGTGTTGTAGATTACAACAGAGCACAATTAAAGAAATCTGAGAATGGCCAATTAGATGACGCGACATTATATCTGATAGGGTGGCTCTTGAAAGATAATAATTTCCCCGAGCTGGTTTGAAAAAAATCCCAATCATTTATTACTGGTTATGATAAACCATGAAGATCCAGCCATGTTGGCTATTAAAAAATCCATTTGCTTTTGTAGAATACTTTAACGGCGGCTCATCTTAAGAGATAAAACCTGCAAAAACAAACAAGACAGAATATATTCTGCATTGTTGTGAGGGCGGCTTAAAGAAGCTCAACCCGGAGATGTATACCTTTCATAACATTGCTCCTTTTTTCATAACCTTGCTCTGACCCGGCTTGATAAGCCGGCATGTTACCTGGAGGTGGGAAGCCCCCTTGAATAATCCACGGCTGACATGTCAAACGGAATGGCATAAAGCCGGCTATTTTTAGGGTAATGTAAGCTATACCCAAAGGTAAGAAGCCTCCTGTTGACAGCAAATATTGTAAGCGCGAACGTCGGCTGTCAATGGGTAGTGTAAGCTATACCCAAGGTAAGAAGCCTCCATCGACAGCCATGGCTACTGATGAGCCGGAACGGCATAAAGCTGGTTGTTTGAAGGGAATGTAAGCTATACCCGAAGGCAAGACGCCTCCTTCAACAACTACAGTTTTAGACGCGGACGCCGGCTGTCGATGGGTAATGTAAGTTATACCCAAAGGCAAGAAGCCTCCATCAACAACCACGGCTTAATGATAAAGCCGGCTGTTTGAAAGGAGATGTAAGCTATACCCGAAGGCAAGAAGCCTCTTTCAACAGCTACAGTTGATAAGCAACTGAGTTTTGGCGTAAACGCCGGTTGTTAGGGTGAGATAAGCGAACCCGTCGGTAAGAAGCCCCCTTTGACAACCGTGGTTAATAAGTAACCGGAAGTGGCATAAAGCCGGCCATTAGGGTGAGATAAGCGATACCCATCGGTAAGAAGCCCCTTCAATGGCCGCAGTTGATAAGCAACTGGAATTTGGTGTACACGCTGTTGTCTTAGGGTCATGTAAGCTATACCAAAGGTTAGAAGCCTCAATCAACAACAACGCTTAATGTAACCAAACTAGGCATAAAGCCAACTGTGCAAGGGAGATGTAAGCTATACCCGAAGGCAAGAAGCCTCCTTGCAACAGTTTCATAACAGCTGGCTGTGCAAAGGTGATGTAAGCTATACCCGAAGGCAAGAAGCCTCTTTGCAATAGTGCTTATATGGGCATAACGCCAGATGTGCAAGGGAGATGTAAGCTATACCCAAAGGCAAGAAGCCTCCTCGTAACAGCGTAAAAGCAGACTGTGCAGGGGAGATGTAAGCTATACCCGAAGGCAAGAAGCCTCCCTGCAACAGCGCTTGATAGGGCATAAATTCGGATGATAGATCAGCCGGCAAACAAATCACTTCAACTCAATTTTCTGAGCCGGAAAATTTCATCTTGCGAAGACCCGATGCTTCTGGGTGGATTCGATGCTTGAACTCACACCAGTTCAGGGTCTCTAGGCGAGATTGGCCGTCTATTTCTTGAACCGGCTCAGGGTCTCTAGGCGAGATTGGCTGTCAATTTCTTGAACCGGCTTAGGGTCTCTAGGCGAGATTGGCCATCAATTTCTTGAATCGGCTCAGGGTCTCTAGGCGAGATTGGCCGTCAATTTCTTGAACCGGCTCAGGGTCTCTAGGCGAGATTGGCTGTCAATTTCTTGAACCAGCCCAGGGTCTCTAAGCGAGATTGACTAGTAAGAGTTCAACGGGTCATTTCAATCTTAGTCGGTACAGGGTCTCTATCGAGAATGGCCGTCAATTCCTTTGAACCGGCTTAGGGTCTCTATCGAGATTAATCGGTAAGGCAGGTGGGTCACATATCGGAGCAGCATCAATCTTGTAAGCCGCCATCTTGTATGAAGAAACGACAGAAGCCCCAAGTGTCTTTATGATGATCCAATGATCCCGGCACCCATGAATGGTGCATCACGGCGGTCCACCCTCTTGGGAAACTTTTAATCATCTGCCAATAATGTAGTAGCCCCCTAGGATTGGGTTTTGTCTTGCAAAGACACGGGGTTCTCATTAAAAACGACCAACTGTGTCTCGCCATGTCTGTAGCCCCCGAGTCTTAAGTTGAATCGAAGAGGCGGCTTGAGAATCTTTCATGGAAGTTTGAGGTTGGTCGTGGCGGGTTATAAATGATCCCGTATGAATTGCTTCAATGATTCGGTCGATGGTTCATTCCGGCTGTTTGTTGAAGTGAACCAAATTGTAGTGCTGGCGACTCGTGTGCCTGTCTGTCGGGCGGCTCATATCGATGAGCACTGCACCGATATATTGATGTAGATCACAGTGTGGGTGGCGTCTTGCACATGCCCGTTGGGCGGCTCGTACAGGCGACACTGCACTGATATGTAGATGTAGGAAACGGCCGCGGCATTGTAAACTGGTGATGTTGTAAAAGATGCCACGGCGTTGTAAGCCGACGCGGATGATGAGAGACGACCATGGTATTGTAACTCGGCGCGGGAGGCGAGAATCGGCCGTGGCATTGTGAGTCCGCATGACGGCGAGAGACGGCCACGGCGTTGTAAGTCGGCGCGGTGGCAAGAGACTGCCACGGCGTTGTAAGCCGACATAGATAGGTGAGTCAGCAGTGGCGTTGAAAGCCGGCAAGAACAACAAGTCGGCCATGGCGTGGTTGGTGAAGACCATATCGTGAATGCGGCGGCTTGCCGCATCCATTGGGCGGCTCCTGCTGGCAAGTGAGAGTGCACAGTACCAGCGAGTCGATGTAGACCGTCCGCGGGGGCGGCGACTCACGTGCGTCCAGCAAGTAACGCGCCTCGGATGAGCACCAGTACAAAACAATGTTGTTGTGTGCTCCATCTCCGTGGTACAATGCCACTTGAATACCTGTCCTATATATATAAAAAATATTACAAAGACGAAGTAATTGTTCTTCAAAGGAAAAATGTATAGATAAAACAAATTGGGTGGATAGCACCTGTTTTGTCTCGACGACCAGCTGAGTCATATACATCGTCCGTGGATCACCTCCCGTAATTTCAACAGCAATTGAGGTACTCTCTCGAGTCGATGTAGATTCTTCTGTGCCGGCTCTTCCGGTCCGGGCGGGTCATTAACTTTCTCGAACCCTATATGAGAACCCTTCAAGAACACAACACCACCGTGCACCGCCCCACGGTGGGCGCCAACTGTCGTGGATTTGTCACGGCAGATGTCCGGGTGAATGGACTTAGGTTCGGGGCGAGACGCAACTACGTGGCGGCTTGAAGGGGTTGATCGGAATCGAGAAGACACGGAGTTTTACCCAGGTTCGGCCCCTCTGATAGAGGTAAAAGACTACCTTCTGCTTGTCTGGTATTGATGATGATGAAGATCTCTCGGTTACAAGGGTGCTAATTGCTACCTCTAATCTCTTGTGCCTCTAATCTCTTGTGTTGTCTAAACTTGTAGACTTGTGTCTCTTGAGAACTTCTCCCTCTAGGGGTGCTCTACCCCTCCTTATATAAGTGGAGAGGGTAGGTTTACAAATAGAGTCCTACTAGGAGTAGGATTAGGACTAGTCTCTCACGAATCCTACTCCGGGTCTTATTTCCTTTAAGGGAATCCTTCTCTCTTGTGGGCCTTCTCTTGTGGGCCTTCTCTTTGTGAGCCGCCTGGCGCTAGCTCACCCGCAGGGTCTTGGGCTTGGTCATCCTGTGACCCGCTTGCCGGGTCATAAATAAGATGTCATGTCTTTAACAGGTCTCCTGTGAGTTGCCTGGCCGGGGAATTAATAAGATGTCATGTCTTTGGCCAGGTCTCCTATGAGTTGCCAGGCCGGGTCATACCATGGGGTATAACCCCATCAAGCGGGGAAATATTTCAGGGCCCAGCATGTGGTAGTAACTAAAATTGAATCACAAACATGGAACTTAGCTCCTAAGAACGGTCCCAATGAGACAACCCGCTATGTACTCCTACATAGCCACTCATCGCTACCTTTACCAAATCGGGTTCATTGTTAGTCTTATCACATCAGAACAATACTGTTTCACTCCAGTTCATCACCCAGATGAATCAGACCTGACACAACTCTAAGCATAGCAAGCATAGCAGGAAAATTAGGTAAATCACATCATGGATCAAGCATCTACCAAGTATTCTAGGTTGCAAGGTTTAGCTATTTACTGTGACAATGACAGGTCATGCAAAGGAATGGGTTCATCTACCGCATATGACAAGCAATTGACCGTTTGTCCTAATGAAATAAACAAGAGCAGGAGCGAGAGAGTGGGATGTTGTCGGAATGATCAATGGGGTTGCTTACCTTGCTGGGAAGCGGAAAGGTATTCTCCTTCGTTGGAATACTTAGGGGTATCCTCGGAAGCAGGACCTACCGCAATGCAGATAGGTAACAATCAATACACGACAAGTGCAACAATATGATGCATGATCATGACATGGCAACATGAATGGATGAGCTAATGCAACTATTATCCAAGTTAAATGAAGTAATTTTGAATATAGGTTCAAAATCGTTCTACATTTCATATTCCATATATTACCCTATTACTAAATTTCAATGTTCATCTACATAGGTTGCTCTAACATGCATGATAATAACACCATTGGATTCATTGGATTTTTCTAATAATTTTCATATATAAATTATTTCAATCTGAGTTATAGATTAATTTCTACATTTTTTCTAAGTTTTAACTAATTTCTGGAATTAATTTAAAATAGAAATCATTTTATTGCATCAGCATGACATCGGCTGGTCAACAACCCGTTGATAGGTCAAACCTGACCAGTGGGGTCCACTGGTCAGTGAGCCAGCCACTAAAACAAACTAATTAACCAATAAACACTAATTAATTAGAAAGGGGGCCCACTGTTAGTGGGTCATTAGCTTAATTAAGTTAATTAATTAACTATTTTTAACCTAATCCTAGTTAAACAGGTCGGGCCCACTTGCCAGTTGACCTTGGGGTCAAACCCACGTGGTCAAACAGGTTGACTCACCGGTGTTGAGCCGCTGGTGACGTCAGGGATGACGGATGGGGGTCAGAAAACCTCCTCCGGCGACCATTTCTACGGTGGATGGTTCCTCTCGAACCAGCACACACGCGGGTTTCGATCTGGGCACACCCCAGCGGCTGAGGTGGACCGGAGCATCGTCGGCGTTGAGCTTAGCGGCCGCCGGAGTTTGGAAGAGCACCAGCTCATCGCTCTGGTGTGCTAAATGGCCGGGGCGGGGCACCTATGGCCTCTACGCGACCCCACGAGCTCGATGGTGGCCTCGGAAGGACCACCTGATCACTGAAGCGACACCGACGATGAGCTCGTGCGGCGGAGCACCTCGGGTGCCGACGGTATCGAGGGCTACAGAGAGGGAATCGACCAAGAAAGAGGGGGAAAGGGTCTGGGGGCTCACTGCGGGCGCAAAGCCATCGATAGCTTGCTCGGGGAAGGCTTAGAGGTGGCGAATCATCGGCGGTGGTGCTCGGGTCCGAGGAGGAAGAAGGGGTCGGGGTTGTTGCTCTAGGGCCTCTGGCGGCACGTGGATCGATACGGAGGTCGAGGACGATGAGGCGGAGCTTCTGGAAGGCTTAGGGGGCGCGGGAGCGGCTGTGGCTACGGCGGCGAGCGAGCAGAGGCAATGGCCATGGCGGAGCAGAGGGGAGGGGAGAGGCAAAGGGCGAATGTGTGAGAGAGAGAGCGATGAGGACGATAGTGGTGTCCTCATCCGTTCGCCAGCGCCGCGTGGGAGGCAGGCGCGTAGGGAGCTGCGTGGCAGCTCTGGCGTGAGCGCACGGCGAGCACGGGCTTGTCCTTCTGGACGCGAGGAGGACGAAGGCGATGCTGGGCCAGATGGCCTGACCTAAGGTGAGATTCCTCCTTTTTTCATTTCCACTTTCTGTTTTTTCTGACATTTGTTTTATTTTTATTTAGGCACAAATGCTAGGCAAAAAATACTCCAAATATTTTATAAAGCTTAGTTTGAATATTTCAACCTCTACAAAAAGTTTCAGAATATTTTGAATGCTAAAATAGTTATAATGCTTTATTTGGCATTTTCACCACCTTTAATATTTATTTTTGAAATGCTATATTGATTCAAATATTGAGAATGGACTCTGATATATTGATGTCCACATTTATCAGACATAGGGGACATTTTTTATGAGCATTTTGGATTTGTTGGTTTTTCACATCTATTGAATTAGTCTGATTTAGGTGAGGTGTTAGGGTTTCTGTTAATCCCCATTTCAAATTGATGCAAAAAGTGAAAACATGATGCACACACATGTTGACCTATGTAAGCTAACTAGGGATGTGACATCGCTTGAGTGCGCTCGAGACGACAGCCGGCTAGCCGAGGCCCTAGAGATAGCCGAGGAAAAGTGGCAGCTCGACCGGCTCGTGGCCCTTACTGCCAGCCAGCCAGCCGTGCTGGCTCCTCCCTCGCAATCCATAGGTGAGGCCTCCTTCCAGCCGTCCAAGGACACCAAGCAAATCTCGCTCGATCCGAGCAACCCCGCTCAGTGCGTCACCATCGGCTCCCGCCTCGATAGCAAATAGGAAGGCGAGCTCGTTGAATTCCTCCGTGAGAATCGAGACATCTTTGCATGGTTCCCCAAGGACATGTTGGGTGTTCTGAGGAAGTTCTCCAAGCACAAACTACACGCCCGGTCGGACGTCAAGCCGGACAAGCAACCCCTACGCCATTTCTCTGAGGAGAGGTGGCATACTATAGGAGAAGAGATCGCCCGGCTGGTTCATCATGGAAGTTTTCCACCTGGACTGGCTGGCCAACCCAGTCCTGTTGGTGAAGAAGAACAAGACCTGGAGCATGTGCATCAACTACACCGGCCTGAACAAGGTGTGCCCCAAGGACCCACTCGTCTTGCGCGGATTGATCAAGTCATCGACTCCATGGCCGGCTGCGACTTATTGTCTTTCTTGGATGCCTACTCCGGCTACCACCTGATCAAGCTGGATCCGGAGGACCGGCTCAAGACCTCCTTCATCACACCCTTAGGGGCCTACTGCTACATCACCATGTCCTTCAGCCTGAAGAATGTAGGCGCCACCTTCCAGCAGTGTATGCAGAAGTGCCTCCTGCCTCAGATAGGCAGGAACGTCCACGTCTACGTCGACGACATAGTCGTCAAAACCAAGAAGCACTTCAGCCTCCTCGACGATCTCCGGGAGAACTTCGCGAACCTGCGCGAGTACAAGATCAAGCTCAACCCGGAAAAGTGTGTCTTCGGCGTCCCAGCCGGCCGGCTCTTGGGTTTCTTCGTGTCCGCTCGCGGCATCGAAGCTAACCCGGAGAAGATCAGCATGATCGAGCGCATGCCCAAGCCGACCCAGCTCCGCGACGTCCAGAAGTTCACCGGCTGCCTTGCCTCGCTCAGCCGGTTCATCAGTTGACTGGGGGAGAAAGCCTTGCCCCTCTATGGGCTTCTTCGCAAGACGGCTCTCGTCGATCCGGGTCACACTAAGAAGCTGGGCATGTTCGACTGGCCCGACGAGTCGGACGAGGCCTTCCGTGGCCTCAAGAAAGCTCTCACTCGCACACCCATCCTGGCCGCGCCAGCTGAGAAGGAGCCCTTGCTCGCCTACATCACGGTGACCACTCACCTCATCAGCGCCGTCTTGGTGGTCGAGGAGTCGGAGGAGGGCAAATCCTTGCCAGTACAGCACCCGGTCTACTACCTCAGCGAGGTCCTTTCCGCCTCCAAGCAGAACTACCCTCACTACCAAAAGATGTGCTATGGCATATACTTCGCCGCTAAGAAGGTCAAGCAGTACTTCCAGGAGCACACCATCACCATGGTGAGCACAACTCCGCTCGGTGAGATCATGAGCGGCCGGGACTCCACCGGCCGGATCGCCAAATGGGTCATCTCCCTCGCCGACCACGAGATCTAGTACGAACCTCCTACCACCATCAAGTCGCAGGCGTTGGCTGATTTCCTCATCGACTGGGCGGAGACCGAGTTCGTGCCGCCTCGCCCAGACTCCATGCATTGGCGCATGCATTTCGATGGCTCAAAAATGACGACCGGCCTGGGTGCCGGCAGAGTCCTCTCCTCCCCAAAAGGTGACCAGCTCAAGTAAACCCTCCAGATCCACTTTGCCACCTCCAACAACGTGGCCGAGTACGAGGCCATTGTCCATGGCCTCTGGCTCGTCAAGGAGATCGGCATCAGGCGCATTCTATGCTTTGGCGACTCCGACCTCGTGGTACAGTAGGTCTCTGGCGAATGGGACGCTAGGGACGCCAACATGGCCAGCTACCGGTTCCTCGTACAACAACAAACCAACTCCTTCGAGGGCTGTCGTGGATTTTTCACGGCAGATGTCCGGGTGAACGGACTTAGGTTCGGGGCAGAAACGCAACTATGCGGCTGCTTGAAGGGGTTGATCAGAATCAAGAGATGCGGAGTTTTACCCAGGTTCGGCCCCTCCTATGGAGGTAAAAGCCTACGTCCTGCTTGTCTGGTATTGATGATGAAGAAGATCTCTTGGTTACAAGGGTGCCCTTTTGCTACCTATAATCATGAGAGTCTCTAATCTCTTTTCTATCTAAGACATGTCTATTGAGACGTCTAAAAACTTGACCCTCTCGGGGTGACCCGCCCCTCCTTATATAAGCTGAAGGGGCGGCTTACATGTAGAGTCTAAGTCAGATTGAGACAACCTATTATGACTTCCCATCGTGGTCTTGTCTTGATGAGCTTATGAGTCACCGGGCGGCTTACGCCGGGTGGCTTACACCGGAGAGTCATCTTCAAGGACTTACAATCGGAGAGTCATCTTCAGGGACATACAACCGGAGAGTCATCCGGGGACTTACAACCGGATAGTCATCGGGGGACTTACAACCGATGAGTCATCTGGGGACTTACAACTGGAGAGTCATCCAGGGACTCACAACCAGAGAGTCATCCAGGGACTCATAACCGGAGAGTCATCCAGGGACTCACCACCGGAGAGTCATCCAGGGACTAACAACCGGAGAGTCATCCAGGGACTTACAACCGGAGAGTCATCCAGGGACTCACGACCGTAGAGTCATCCAGGGAGTCACAATCGGAGAGTCATCCAGGGACTCACCATCGGAGAGTCATCTAGGGACTTACAACCGGAGAGTCATCCAAGGACTCACAACCGGAGAGTCATCCTCAAGTCGGGTCATAACTGTCTCCCGGGTCATACCGTGGGGTATATCCCCAACATTATCCCCCAGGTTAGCTTGAATTTATTCATGGTAACCTCCTGAAATGAGAATAGTAAGTATGTTAAGTGGCCGGCTTGCTCCTTTGGCCGGCTTATGAAGTAGCTCTTCAGAACTCAGGGTTTTTTCAATATGCCATTGAGTCGGCTTCCATACTTTTGGATTAATGAAAATATTAAAAAAAAGAAATCCTTATATCGTAGATCCGGACTTCCATTATCGTGAAACAGGGCGACTTATATAAACTCTGGCGGGTTATGATATTTTACTAACGCCGGGTCATGAATGTTGGTGACGCCGAGTGACGAGGATATAACATCTAACAACTGAACTCCATAATTAACATCTGGAAAATTCTCTCAAAGTTTTTGATATGTCCATATTACCTGTAGCCCCCAAGCTCCGAGATTATCCATGATAACTTGGTGCTTTGTAATAATATGTTTGAATGTGTAGCCCCCAAGTGTCGGGTTGTCTTGCCTGCAGCAGCCTAGGAATTATAACTGCCTGATACCTTATGAAACTTCAACTGTTGTAGTCCCGAAGGGCCAGCACATCACAATGTGATGCATCGGGTCTTCAGTTTGATCCTCACACTCTGTTTGAACAGCTCAATACTGTAGCCCCCAAGGGTCGGGCCGCACGCCTGCCCTTTTGCTATCTCTAATCATGAGAGTCTCTAATCTCTTGTCTATCTAAGACCTATCTATTGAGACGTCTAAAAACATGCCCCTCTCGGGGTGACCCGCCCCTCCTTATATAAGCTGAAGGGGCGGCTTACATGTAGAGTCTAAGTCGGATTGAAACAACCTATTATGACTTCCCATCGTGGGCTTGTCTTCATGGGCTTATGAGTCACCGGGTGGCTTATGTCGGGTGGCTTACACTGGAGAGTCATCTTCAAGGACTCACAATCGGAGAGTCATCTTCAGGGACTTACAACCGGAGAGTCATCCGGGTACTTACAACCGGATAGTCATCCGGGGACTTACAACCGGTGAGTCATCCGGGGACTTACAACTGGAGAGTCATCCAGGGACTCACAACCAGAGAGTCATCCAGGGACTGATAACCAGAGAGTCATCCAGGGACTCACCATCGGAGAGTCATCTAGGGACTTACAACCGGAGAGTCATCCAAGGACTCACAACCGGAGAGTCATCCTCACGCCGGGTCATAACTGTCTCCCGGGTCATACCGTGGGGAATATCCCCAACTTTAGCCCCTAGGTTAGCTTGAATTTATTCATGGTAACCTCCTGAAATGAGAATAGTAAGTATGTTAAGTGGCTGGCTTGCTCCTTTGGCCTGCTTATGAAGTAGCTCTTCAGAACTCAGGGTTTTTTCAATATGCCATTGAGTTGGCTTCCATACTTTTGGCTTAATGAAAATATTAAAAATAAGAAATCCTTATGTCATAGATCCGGACTTTCATTATCGTGAAACAGGGCGGCTTATATAAACTCTGGCGGGTTATGATCTTTTACTAACACCGGGTCATGAATGTTGGTGACGCTGACTGACGAGGATATAACATCTAACAACTGAACTCCATAATTAACATCTGGAAAATTCTCTCAAAGTTTTTGATATGTCCATATTACCTGTAGCCCCCAAGCTCCGAGATTATCCATGATAACTTGGTGCTTTGTAATAATATGTTTGAATGTGTAGCCCCCAAGTGCCGGGTTGTCTTGCCTGCAGCAGCCTAGGAATTATAACTGTATGATACCTTATGAAACTTCAGCTGTTGTAGCCCCCAAGGGCCGGCACATCACAATGTGATGCATCGGGTCTTCAATTTGATCCTCATACTCTATTTGAACAGTTGAATACTGTAGCCCCCAAGGGCCGGGTCACACGCCTGCGGCGACTTGGGACTTTAGAAAATTTGATCTGAGGAGTGTAGCCCCCAAGTAGTAAGAATTACTGGGCTAGGACTTAGAAAAATGTAGAAAGGCCAGCTCATCTCCTTGAGATGATACGGTCTTGCCGACAATGTAATGATTTGAAAACTGGCTTGTATTAGCCCCAAGTGTCGGGGTGCATGCTTGCAGTGACATGGGACTTGCATAATTGATATAAACTGGACTTGAATAGTGTAGCCCCCAAGTGTCGGGTCGTCTGCCTACGGCGACTTGAGACTCTGTAAGAATAATATGATTCACCACAATTTCTTGAATGAATCCTTGACCGTGGTTGTAATATAACCCAGAATGAATATCCTGGAATAATTCCTTTGTCTTTGACATGAAATCCCTGCTTGTGGTTGCGGTGCAACCCGGAAAATATATGTTGGAGAAATCCATGAGTGTTGTAGATTACTACACAACATATTCGAAGAAATCTGAGAATCGGTCAATTAGATGACACGGCATTATATCTGATGGGGAGGCTCTTGAAAAATAATGAATCCTCCGAGCTGGCTTGATAACCACAATCATTTAGTACTGGTTATGATAAACCATGAAGATTGAGCCAAGTTGGCTATTATAGATCCATTTTGCTCTTTGCAGAAGTTTTTCATCATACTTAACAGCGGCTCATCTTAAGAGATAAGACCTGCAAAAACAAACAAGACAGAATATGTTGGGGATATGACCCGCCGAAGAGGCTCCGGGTCATGTTATTGGCTTGTGAACCGGCCCAAAGGTGAGTCGTAATATTAAGTGGCCCAGGAAGATAGGCGGCTCACGGTGTGGGCCGTACGACGGCCCGGACTGAGAAGACCCGGGCGTGCAAGCCGACTCACACACGGCTTGGGCAAGAAAATAGAGAGAGACTCGGTTAGCAATTGTAACGACCTGGATGTTCTGACCTCTTATATAAAGGCAGACCCGGGGTGACTTAGAGGAGGGGCAATCAAGAACTAGGTCAAGCTTTTAGATCCTTGTAATCGATACGCAAGTAATACAAGCATAAGCAGGACGTAGGCTGTTACCTCGATTGAGGGGCCGAACCTGGGTAAACCTGTGTCTTTTGTCCTGACTAACCCCTTTGAGTCCACCTCATTGGCGATGGCCTCTAACCGAAGTCCGTTCACCCGGACATCTGCCGTGATAAAACCACGACAGTTGGCGCCCACCATGGGGCTCGCGCTTGGTGGTGTTGAGTTCTCAAAGGGCTCTCTCCCAGGGCTCAAAGGCTACGTAGTTGGAAGGATGAGCAAGAGTCGCCACGGCCGGCTCTACATCAATGACGCCGGCTGGGGGCTTGATGCTGGTTCTGTGGAGTATGGATTCCGGGTTCCTTTCGGCGGGATCCAGGTTTTCATCAGAAAGGTTGATGGATCTACACCCGGGCCGGACGTCTGCACCAACATCGTCGAGCCGGCTCGGCGTCTTCGATCTGCGCGTGTTACACAGTCTGCCCGTGCCCGTCTGGGTCAGAAGCACGTTCTCGTGGGCTTTACTCAAGGCATGGACCTGGAAGCATCCGGGTCACAAGGAACTCTCGTTTGCTCGGAAGAAGAGTCTTCGAGTGGGGAGACAGAATCAGTGTATCGGCTCAGCAACGGTGGCCTTGGGGGCTACTACGACGACTATTCTGAGGTAGAAGGCGTTGAGACGGATGCTGTGAGCCCCCCGGTTCACGCGGCGGTATTCATGGCAGGATCGGCTTCAGCCGCTGGTGACACGGCTACAGGAGCCGCCGCAGCAGGTGATAGCCTGCCGCCGGCGGCTCAGGTTCTAGTGGAATTGATGGACAAACTTACAGCTCTCATGGCCACAGAGGTAACCCCGGATAATCAAGCAGCCAGGTATCCAGAGGTGGCACGGATCAAGGGCCGGATGGCAGAGGTACGACAAAGGATGGACGAGATGAAAGCCCAGATGGAGGAAGAGGCAGAGCGTATCAAGGCAGACGCTTTCCGACTGGAGCTAGAGCAAAGGTCAGCGCCCGTGGTGCACCGGAGGAGGCATCAACCCAGTCTACCAAAACATTATGAAGCGAGGAACCTTTTTAACACCCCTGGTGCGGGGCGGGTTATGGGTGCGCGGGAGAACCGCCCGGCGACTCATCCACCCCAGCATAACCAAATCTCTCCCAGGGTTTTTCCAACACCAGCAGGTCATTATTCTACCCCGGCCAAGAACATGGTAGCAGCGGCCGCCCGGCTTGAGACGATCCCCATCCCAGATGAGGCGCCCTTTGCGGAGGAGGTGCGGAACGCCATTAGATATTTACAGACGGCCATGGCCAAACAGGAGAAGTATACTCACAGCCGGAGGCGGGTTCACTCTACCCCCTCCCCAGTCAAAGTTTTAGCCGACGTTATGAGTCGCCGGCGTGTTCCAACAGTCACCCGCGCCGCGGACCGCCGGAGGATAATAGGGCGGCTCAGGATGCACAAGCCATCATGGGCCAGGCGGGAGACAAGCGAGAGGCGGAGGTAGCTGCAGCCCGTCCAGAGCTAGCGCTTTTCGTGTCAATAGGAGTGGTTAGTACCAGAGCCGTAGGGGTGCCATGTTTAACTCCGGCTCTGAGGAGTGAACGGCTGCACAAAGACTTTAAGGGGCCTCGGAAGGTTCCGAACTACATAGCTGATCTACCCCGAGAGGCGTGGGTTGAAAGTTATGAACTGGCCATGGAGATGCTGGATGTCAGTGAGGCGGTATGCGCGAAATACTTCATCATGATGCTTGAAGGTCCGGCCCGTACATGGCTGGAAGGCTGCCACCTAACACGATAAGCTCATGGGCGGAGTTGAGAGCAAAGTTTATTAAAAATTTCCAGGGGACCTGTAAGTAGCCTATGACTATTGTCGATCTGGACCACTGTGTTCAATAGGAGAATGAGTCGGCCCGTCATTGTGTCCGGCGGGTGTCGACCATTATTCACTCTTCAGAGCAGATCATAGGGCTCAAGTGGTGCTTATTTTAGAGAAGAATTGTCATTTCGTTCCATTGAAGCAGAAGCTCGGCTGGCTCAAGCGCACATGTCAGGATATGGGAGAGCTCATGACGGCCTTGACGAAGTATGCCGACTCAAATAACACAAAGGATCCGGGTGCGGATGATGAGAAGGCCAATCAAATGAAGAAAAACAATCAAGGAAAGGGTTTTGCGAACAATGGGAATCGGAATAAGCGGAAGAACGCTGATGGCGGATCCGAGCTGGTGGTGAATACCAACACATGACAGAATCATCCCAAGGGGGGTGGAAGATTCAGGCCAAGGAATAGGGGCCCCTTTAATTTAGAGGAGGCGCTTAGGAAGCCTTGTCCGGAGCACAGCATGCCCAACAAGCCGGCGTTACATGCGTGGGGTGATTGCTTTATCATGCAGAGGTTCAAAAACCAGCATTCCCAACCACATAATAACTAGGGCGATGGCCCGCTCGGCGGCTCAGTGCGCGGCAGGTCAGGGGCTGGATTCGGCGCCGGCGGTTCAGGAAATGGGCATCCGGGTCAGAATAACCAAGGGGGCACCAACAGCATCCAGGCAACAATGGCAATAACAACAGTCAACAGCAGCGCAATCAGTCCAGGTATCAGAGTAACCCGAAGCAGCTCAATTCTGGGCAGTATCATGTATTCATGACCGGTCACAATAAACGAGACGAGAAGTTGCGGAGGCAAGCGGTTAATACGGTTGCTCCGGCTCTCCCGCGATATTTGTCGTGGTCTGAACATGATATAAGGTGGAGCAGGGAGGATCACCCGCCATGGGTGGATGACTCGGGCCGGCTGGCTCTAGTGGTGGCCCCTCAGGTGAATGGCTATATGGTGAATAAAGTGCTCATGGACGGAGGTAGTAGCATCAACATCCTTTACTATGACACTTTCCGGCGGATGAAGTTGCGTGACAAGGATCTCAAACCCTCCTCCACTGTTTTTCATGGTGTGGTCCCGGGTAAATCAGCATACCTGGTGGGCCGGATATCATTGGAAGTAGCTTTTGGTGATGAGCATAATTACAGGGTGGAGTCTTTGTGGTTCAAGGTGGTCTAAATCAAAAGTCCCTATAATGCGCTATTTGGGAGGCCAGCTTATGCTAAATTTATGTCTAGGCCTTGTTATATTTATCTACAACTTAAAATGCCCGTCTTAAATGGCACAATTACCGTTCATGGTAACAGGAAAACGGCTCTTGAGTGTGAAGAAGGAGATGCGGCTTATGCAGAGTCTAGTTGTGCTCAGGAGGAACTGAAATTTTACAAAGAGAATGTTGATCCGGAGGATATGACCCCGCTCAAGAAGCCTACGACATAAGTTGAGCCGCCACTCAAGTTTTCAGCGGATGATACCAAGGCGGTAGACTTCAATCCGGGTGATTCATCCAAGCAGTTCATCATTGGGGCTCACATGGATCCCAAATAGGAAAGCGTGCTCATCGAATTCATCCGTGAGAATCGGGACATCTTTGCATGGAAGCTTTCTGACATGCCGGGTGTACCGAGAGAGTTCGCTGAGCACAATCTTAATGTGGATCCAAAGTTTAAGCCGATCAAACAGTTTCTACAGCGGATCAACAAAGAGAGACGTAAATCTATTGGGGAGGAAGTTGCTCGACTTTTGGCCGCAGGCTTTATAGTAGAAGTTTTTCACCTGGAGTGGTTTGCTAACCCGGTGCTAGTACTAAAAAAGAACGGCACGTGGCGCATGTGCATAGATTACATGGACCTTAACAAGGCTTGCCCGGCTAACCCTTTTGCGCTCCCTCGTATCTATCAAATTATTCATGCAACAGCCGGATGCGAAAGCTTATGCTTCCTGGACGCTTATTTAGGGTATCATCAGATCAAGATGGCAATAAAGGATCAGGAGAAGACGACGTTCATTACACCTTTTGGTGCGTTCTGCTATGTCTCCATGCCCTTCGGGCTCAAGAGTGCCCAGGCGACTTACCAACGTTGTGTGCAGAATTGCCTCCACAGTCAGATTGGCCGAAATGTCCATGCTTATGTAGACGAATCGTGGTTAAATCTAGACGGAAGGAAACTCTTTTAGAGGATTTGAAAGAAACCTTTGACAACCTCCGGGTCTACAAGATGATGCTTAACCTGACAAAGTGTGTCTTTGGTGTTCCAGCAGGAAAGCTTTTGGGTTTCTTGGTCTCTGAGCGGGGCATTGAGGCTAACCTAGATAAGATTAAGGCCATCACTTCTTTGGGTGAGCCGACGTGTATTAATGACATTCAGCGCCTTGCAAGGTGGATTGCTACGTTGAGCCGCTTCATAAGCCGGCTTAGGGAGAAATCTATTCCTTTATACCAGATGATGAAGAAAATAGACAAGTTTAAATGGAGCGCAACAGCGGCTGAAGCACTTGAAACTCTTTAAAAGCAGTTGACTGAGCCGCCAGTGTTAGCCGCTCCGACTGAGAAAGAGCCTTTGCTCCTGTACGTGGCGGCTAACAACAGACTGGTTAGTGTAGCAATTGTGGTTGAGCGCAAGGAGGCAGGGAAAGAGTACCCTGTGCAAAGGCCGGCTTATTACATTAGTGAAGTTTTGGCAGAGTCTAAACAGAGGTATCCGCATTGGCAGAAGTTAGTATACGGAGTTTTCATGGCCAATCGCAAGTTAAAGCATTACTTTTTGGGGCACCAAATAATAGTGGTCAGTTCTGCCCCGTTGGGGGATATCATTCAAAATAGAGAGGCTACAGGAAGGATTGCCAAGTGGGCCTTAGAGCTGAGTCCTTTTGGCACCATGTATGTTCCTTGTACACCAATTAAGTCTCAAGCTTTGGTGGATTTCATAAATGATTGGACTGAATGTCAAGCCCCCGAAGAGAAGCCGGATAACATGTATTGGACTATACACTTTGATGGATCCAAGCAGCTAGAAGGGTCCGGGGCAAGAGTTGTTCTCACCTCCCCCAAGGGTGACAAGTTTTGTTATGTGCTCCGGTTAATGTTCCCTTGTACTAATAATGCAGCTAAGTATGAAGCACTGCTCCATGGTCTCAGAGTCGCTAAAGAGATGAACTTAAGCCGGGTCAGGTGTTTAGGCGACTCAGATCTGGTGGCTCAGCAAGTTTCAGGCACTTGGGATTCAAAGGATCCGCGGATGGAGGCTTACTGGCAGGCGGTGGATATCATTGCTGGTCACATCAAGGGGTACCAGGTGGATCACATTGATCGCCGCAGGAATGAGGCGGCTGATGCCTTGTCACAGTTAGGTTCACAACAAAAGACAGTACCACCTAATGTTTTTCTGGATGTATTGTATCATCCGACTGTCAAGATATCTTCTGAGGAGGATCTAGCTATTCCTGACCCGGAGGCGGAACTGGTGGCGGCTCTGCATGCTACCCCAGATTGGACTATTCCTTATTTGGCGTATCTAACACGCGACAAGTTACCTCAAGAGGAGGATCTGGCCAGGAAGATCACTCGCCATTCTAAGTCTATGACGATTATCAATGGTGAGTTACATAAGTGTAGTGTGACGGGTGTCTTTCAGCGCTGCATCTCACCAGAGGAGGGCCGGCAAATATTAAGTGAAATTCATGCTGGCGACTGTGGGCATCACGCCGGGTAAAAATCTTTGGTGGCTAAAGCCTTTTGACATGGGTTTTTCTGGTTGACGGCTCACAAGGATGCAGAGGATTAGTTCGCAAGTGTGATGGCCGTCAGAAATTCGGCCGACACGGTCATGTTCCGACTCAAGAGTTGAGGATGATACCAATCACTTGGCCGTTTGCGTTCTGGGGGCTTGATATGGTAGGATCTTTCAAGCGATCTAAGGATAAGAAAACGCACCTTCTGGTGCCGGTTGATAAATTTACTAAGTTGGTAGAGGCAGAGCCGGTCAGTAAATGTGACGCAGCTACGGCGGTTCAATTTGTTAAGAAGCTGATTTATCGCTTTGGTTACCCACATAGTATTATTACAGACAATGGGACAAATTTATCCAAAGGAGCTATGAAAACGTTTTGTGAAAAAGAGCATATCCGGTTTGATCTTTTAGCCGTGGCACATCCACAGTCTAATGGTCAGGCAGAGCGAGCCAATCAGGAAATTTTGAGAGGTGTCAAGCCACGGCTCATGGTTCCTTTGAAACGGACACCCGGATGTTAGGTTGGAGAGTTGCCTTCCGTCTTATGGAGCATCAGAACTGCACCTAACAGATCTACAGGTTTTACACCTTTCTTCATGGTGTACGGTGCTGAGGCGGTTCTACCCAGTGACATCCGGCACGACTTACCAAGGGTGGCGGCTTATGTTGAGACGGACAATGAGGTAGCCCGCCAAGATGCGTTGGACGCCTTGGATGAAGCACGACAGTTAGCAGCAGCCAGGTCGGCAATTTATCAACAAGACCTGCGATGCTATCATAGCCGTAGGGTAAAGACCCGGACGTTCCAGGAAGGTGACCTGGTGCTCCAGTTGATTCAAGACCAATCTGGAATGCATAAGTTATCTCCACCATGGGAGGGGCCTTTTGTGGTCAGCAGGAACCTTAACAATGGGTCATATTACCTCATGGATGTCAGAGATGTGTCAGAAACCGCGGGACAAGAGACGTTGCGGCCCTGGAATATCGCACATCTGCGACCATACTTTACTTAAACAGGGGTTGAAAGACGCTATCATTGTATAAATCATGAGCACATGAGTAAAAGCTAGCATCCTTGCACAGAACTGGGGCCTCTGCTCTTATGTACACCTTTGTACGATCAAGATAAAATCTTCCGGTTCAAAAAGTTTGAGTTGAAGAGGATCATTCGCTATCAAAACGGCTGATCTACCTTTTGGCTTTACGCCTTATTAAACACTGTTGCAAAGAGGCTTCTTGCCTTCGGGTATAGCTTACTTATCCTTTGCATAGCCGGCTGTCATTAAACTGTTGCAAGGAGGCTGTAACGACCCAACCTGAAGGTCAAGTCTCCGGTGTTTCCGTACCATCCCAAGATCATGCTGGTACACACACGGTACATCCATGTATATATCAAAGGGAAATCACACAGCATTATATTAATCGAAATCTCATGTCGAGTCCTTTATTACAATAAAAATTACAATAAAGTGGCTAAAAGCCAACTCATGAGAATATCTAAATCTTGCGGAAGCGTCGAAGGTAGATGAGTCCATCTGACTCCAAGGGCATCTCACTGAGCATAGAACGTGTCCTCACTCCTGGTCAGAAAAGTACTCTGCAACATGATACGTTACAGCCATGTAGGTCAGCATATGGAATATGCCGGCAAAGTCACAAGAGAGGGGTGAAAAGACAATCATCTAATCTATATGCAAATATGGCAGGTGGGGTGGTAAGTTTTTGCGTAAAGCCAAGTTTTTCCTACATCAAGGGAGGGGTTAAGCAAAATATTACTAAGTTTGTTGATTAATGAGATGGTTCCACCAACCACTTCTCATTCCCAAATTGAATATACCCACATCCTCATTATTAATTGTGTTGAGAGTTCCAGAAGTTTCAATTCCTTTGGCTCAAGTCGTCCATGACCGTGGACACGGCTAATCGATTAGGTTTAAGTACTCTGTAGAGTTTTGCACACGTTCCCCACAAGATTTGGTCGCCTCCGTTTGATTTCTCGCACTTCAGGGTATTTGAGAAACGGATGACCAAAACATGGTCTTCCAAAGGGTTTCCCTGCGACTCTGTCGGTGCCCATCCTTTCCTACCGTTCTTCTACCTCTCGTAGCACCGCCTGTCCAGGGTCACCACGATATCCAACCAAGCCAGAGCCCATAATGACTTGTGGCTGTGCAGGTAAGCCTTGGGTTTTAAAGCATCCATCCATCTCTTTGTGCCTGGGTGGACCTTTCCGCGCGAATACTGGCCATCTCCAGCATCACCTAGGCAAATCCACTGGTTTCTCCAGGGTGCCGTTCAACCATCATCCACCCAGAGGTATGTTGAAAACTCGGAGTCTTAAATCTTGATCATTATGTAGGTCTTGAAATTATTAACTCTCTCAACTCTCATGAATCACACAACCAACCCCGTCTACTAATAGCATAGCAAAAGGTAAAACAACGTTTCCCGGGGCCAATGTGTCAAGAGGTTGAGGGGGGGTACCTACCACATGATACTACTACAATGTAACCAAGTTTCCAACTAACCTATCTTGCATGCAATTGGGGAGATGGTAGAACTAATGCATATAAAACATGGGTAAACATGGTCAAAGTGACTTGCCTGATTGATGATCTTCGTACGTGAGGGACTCTAAGTAACAAGCTTCGCACTCCGGATAATCTAACGAAGCAAACAAGCACTCAAAAAGCATACAACAGAATATTGTAACTCACAAACATCAACCAAGAACTAGTAAACAATCAAGACAAAACAATGCACAAATCTCAAGTAGGAAAACACACAAAGTTTTGTTTTCAAAAGGTGAGGAATGAAAACACTACTGACATAATGAAACCATTTGTAATAACAAAACAATTGTTGTCAGCAAGGAAACAATAGAATATTTTATTAATAAACAGAATATAATCAATTTAAGTTTGTTGGGAAAAGTTTAGTAAAGTTTATACAAGTTTGTGATAAACACTATATGAATCAACTATAGTTATATTAACAAAAGAATGAAAAACTAAACTTATTATTTATTTGTAAAACATGTTCTTAACAGGAAATAATTTACAATCAAATCTGTCTTAGAAAACAGAATTAAAATATACAAAACTTTGTTTGAAAACAAAACTATTACTAGTTAGTTGTTTTAATCAAAGTAAACCTATTTGAAAATAAGTTGTGATTCCTATGTTAAATAAAATTAAACTAAGCAAATTTATATTTTTATTAACAGTGAGTGAAAACACTAAATGTTTACTAAGAGAACCTAATAAACAAATAAAACCAAATTCTAAATCAAACTAATTAAAATTAAGAATATAAAACTATATTGTAATACTAGGCAGATTCTGTTTTTGGTTAAAACATTAATCAAATATATCCTAAATATCTTCAAACTAAGCATGAAGGTAGTCCTAACTAATACCAAACAGTAGCAAAAAGATTCATGTCAAAATCTATTTTCAAACTCTAGTTATACAGATTTGAAGATTTTAAGCAAATTTGATTCAATTCAAATTTTATAGTTCAAATTTGAAATTTAAAAGCACAGAGTGAAACTATATGAAAAATGTGAGCTATTGCAAAAAGAATCAACTCAAAACACTTAACAGGTTAAAAGATATAAGCAAAACAAAATTTGAAACCATTCTGTTAATTAAAACAAAAAAAAACAGAAAAGGAAATTTGATTTGCAACGGTGAGGGGCTACGTGGCGCCGTCCTATTGGCTAGCGAGCGCATGCGGTAGGTGGTTTTGAGCGGACGACCGGTCGGTAGGTGATACCGGTTCGGAATTATTTCCGATCTAATCTCAGGCGTTGATTCTGGATCCGAGGGTTGGGAGGGCTCACAGTGTTAAGAGGTCGCCGGCGAGGGATCTCCGGCGAGTCCGAGACGGCGACGTTGTCGGTGTTGGCGCTCCGGTGGTCGAGGGATGTAGCGAAGTGGCCCGGGCGACGGGGCTTGACGTCCGTCGTCGATTGGTGAGGTCGGAGGGGCGAGGGATGGACGGAGTCGCTGGCTATGGTCGACGAGAGGTCCGGTGGTGGTGGGAACTCCGGCGAGAAATTGTGCAGCGCCTCGGCGACGGAAGAGAGGGGGCTCGGGGGTGAATGGAGAGAGGAGAGGCAGCGCTATTTATAGAGGGTGCGGGGAGATGCGGGGGGAGGAGAAAGGAGAGAGATCCGGTGGAGTAACTGCCGGCGACGAGGTCGGGCGAGAGGAAGAGGGCGACCGCGCGGGCGAAACTGTCGGTCGGGGTGGGGTCCAGTGTCAGCGAGAGGGGAAACTTCCGTTACGCGTCGGTCGGCCGGCTTCTAGTTAATGCGCGAAATAACTGCCGTGGGCCGGCCCGTTTAATACAGTAACCGTTACCGTTTCTTTTTAATAATTTTCCAGAGACATTCAAAAGCTTTTAAAGCATTCAAATCGTCTCTAAATATAGGGTTATTATATATCAAAATTAACATAATAATAAATTCTATTTAATGAACATTTCTATTCTGTCATTTGAATACTTTGAAAAAATAATATTTTCAGAAATTGCCTAATTGTTTTTAAACCCTTTTTGCAAATATTTTCAAAATAACCCCTGGTTATTATTGTTCAAATAAACCACCAATTAGTCCCTGGTGTGGAGTGTTATGTTCCTCCTCTCTTATTTGAACTTTTAACCAAAATTTCAAATAGGTGAAAGCAACTTAGGGAAAAATAGAAAGAGCTTTCTGAAATCCAGAAGAGACATTTCAACTAACACATACAATCAAGCAATGATGCAGATGGATGCATAACTATAAATCATAACATTCCAAAATGAAATTTTGGGATGTTACAAACCTACCCACCTTAAGATGAATCTCGCCCTCGAGATTCGGGTTGGCTAGAAAATAGGTGCGGATGGTCTCTACGAAGATCTTCTTCGCGTTCCCAGGTGGCTTCTTCCTCGGTGTGGTGACTCCACAGAACTTTGCAGAACTTGATGGTCTTGCTGCGGGTAACTCTGTTGGCAGTCTCGAGGATTCTGACAGGCTTCTCCTCGTAGGTCAGATCATTGTCAAGCTGTATGGCCTCTAGGGGCACTGTGTCTCTCAAAGGAATATCAGCCATCTCAGCATGACATTTCTTCAGCTGGGACACATGGAACACATTATGAACTTTGGATAATCCTTCCTGCAATTCCAGTTTGTATGCAACTTCGCCTCTACATTCAAGAATTTTGTAGGGGCCTATGAATCTGGATGCTAATTTTCCTTTAACACCAAACCTCTTGATTCCTCGAAGCGGGGACACACGAAGATATGCTCTGTCTCCCACTTCATATGTCACTTCTTTACGTTTGCTGTCAGCATAACTCTTCTGTCGAGATTGAGCTACCTTGAGTCTGTCATGAATCATCTTGACTTTCTCTTCAGAATCTCGGATAAGGTCAGGACCAAAAAGTTGTCGGTCTCCAACACCATCCCATGTCAACGGTGTTCTACACCTCCTTCCGTATAAAGCTTCGAAAGGGGCCATCTTCAGACTGGTCTGATAACTATTGTTGTACGAAAATTCTGCGTAAGGTAAGTTGTCATCCCAGCTAGATCCATAATCTAGAGCACAAGCTCTCAACATGTCTTCCAGAATCTGGTTGACTCTCTCAGTCTGTCCATCGGTCTGCGGATGAAAAGCTGTACTGAACTCTAACCTTGTACCCAAAGTTTCATGTAACTGATGCCAAAACTTTGAGGTAAACTGTGTTCCTCTATCTGACACGATACTCCTCGGAACTCCATGCAGACATACGATCCTGGTCATATATATCTTGGCTAGCTTAGCACTGGTATAGGTGGTTTTTACCGGGATGAAATGAGCTACCTTGGTCAAGCGATCTACCACTACCTAGATGGAATCATAACCTGAACGGGTCGTGGGTAATCCTGTGATGAAGTCCATACCAAGCTTTTCCCATTTCCACTCGGGTATCGGCAAAGGTTGGAGTAACCCTGCTGGTTTCTGATGTTCTGCCTTTACTCGCTGACAAACATCACATATTGCAACATGTTCCGCAATATCTTTCTTCATACCTGTCCACCAATAACTTTCTTTTAAATCGAGATACATCTTGGTATTGCCTGGGTGTATCGAGTAAGGTGAATCGTGAGCTTCCTGAAGTATCAACTTCCTGAGCTCTGGGTCATTGGGCACATAGATTCGGTTCTCAAACCACAAAGTTCCGTGTTCATCCTCACGAAAACCTTTAGCTTTACCATCTTCCATTCTCTGCTTTATCTCAGCTATCTCCTTGTCCGATTTCTGGGCTTCACGAATTCTTTCGGTCAAGGTGGACTGGATCTCTAGTGTACCAACATATCCTCTTGGAACTATCTCTAGCTTGAGCTCTCTGAGATCATCGGCTAACTCTTGAGGTAATCCTCCCGCTGTGAGTGTGTTCACATAAGTTTTCCGACTCAAGGCATCGGCTACAACATTAGCCTTACCTGGATGGTAATGTAATCTCATGTCATAGTCCTTGATTAACTCTAACCATCTCCTCTGTCTGAGGTTCAACTCTTTCTGCGTGAAGATATACTTCAGGCTCTTATGGTCGGTGTAAACATCACAACTATTTCCGATAAGAAAATGTCTCCAAGTCTTGAGTGCGTGCACTACGGCTGCTAGTTCCAAATCATGCGTGGCATAATTCAACTCATGAGGTCGTAGTTGTCTGGATGCATAAGTTACAACCTTTCCATCTTGCATGAGTACTCCTCCAAGTCCTTGACGTGAAGCATCACAATAAACCTGGAAATCCTTCCGAATATTGGGCAAAATCAACACTGGGGCTGTGACCAAACGTTTCTTCAACTCCTGGAAACTGGCTTCACATTCCTCAGTCCAAACATACTTAGATTCTTTCTTCAACAACTCTGTCATGGGCTTGGCAATCTTTGAGAAATTCTCAATGAATCTCCGGTAATAACCGACAAGTCCGAGGAAACTGCGGATCTCCTTAACTGAGGTAGGGGACTTCCACTCGGTGATGGCTTCAACCTTAGCAGGGTCCACTGCTATTCCATCTCCGGAAATAACATGTCCAAGGAATCCGACTTCCGTCAGCCAAAATTCACATTTGCTGAACTTGGCATATAGTTGATGCTCTCTCAGATTCTCCAGAACTAAACGCAAATGTTCCTTATGCTCTTCCTCGTTCTTGGAGAATATCAGAATGTCATCGATGAACACCACAACAAACTTGTCTAGGTATTCCATGAATACTTTGTTCATCAAATTCATGAAGTAGGCAGGAGCATTAGTCAATCCAAAAGACATGACCGTATACTCATACAAGCCATACCTCGTGGTGAAAGTTGTTTTGGGTATATCCTGTTCACGAATTTTCAACTGGTGATACCCTGATCGAAGATCGATCTTGGAGAATACTTTGGCTCCTACGAGCTGATCAAACAAATCATTAATCATCGGCAGAGGGTACTTGTTCTTGATAGTCACCTCGTTCAAGGCACGATAATCGCCTACCATTCTCAAGGTTTTATCCTTCTTCTCCACCAAAAGAATTGGGGCTCCCCAAGGTGAAGAACTGGGGCGTATATAACCTTTGTCCAATAACTCCTTAATTTGCTTCTTGATTTCCAACAGATCATTTGCGGGCATCCGATAGGGTCTCTTGGAAATTGATGCTGTCCGTGGCTGTAGCTCTATTAGGAACTCAATTTCCCTATCTGGTGGCATGCCTAGTAATTCTTCCGGAAATACATCTAGAAAGTCTTTTACCACAGGTACTTCCTCCTGAACAACTCCCGTGAGAGAATTTAACCGAGCACTCATACGTGTGCGTCGGGATACATACTTAATCCTCTTGTTCTCCGGGGTGGTGAGTGAAATAGACTTGCTGAGGCAATCAAGATTTCCTTCATACTTGGTCATCCAATCCATGCCTAGGATTACATCCAATCCCTGGGATTCTAAGACGATGAGGTCGGTGGGAAAAACATGGTTTCCTATATTGAGTTTCAAGGCATGGCATCCTATCCCTGCCATCATCATACCTCCTGGGGAACTAACCTTAATGGGATGACTAAGGGTTTTGGTGGGCAAGCCATACTTATCCACAACTACCCTTGATATGAATGAATGAGTTGCACCGGAATCAAAAAGTACTGTAACAGGACGTGAATGCAATAAAAACTTACCAACCACAGTCTCGGGTTGATCATAGACTTCTTCCATGTCGAGATGGTTCACCTGGGCACGAGGAAAAAGGTTTGGCTTCTTGGCTGCGGAATTGCCGTTGTTGTTGCCGTTTCCACTGCCTTGCTTGCTCTGGGAACACTCAGTAGCATAGTGCCCTGTCTTCTGACACTTGAAACAGGTAATGTGACTCAGATCCTTCTGAGCAGGAACTTGACGGTGTTGGTTGTTGTTCCCATTCCCATTGTCAGTCTTGAAATTGCCATGGTTGAGACGGTTGTTCCCATTTCCTCCATGATGGTGGCCTCCATGGTTGGGCACAGCATGAGTGTGTCTTCCAATCTTACCGGTCCCTGATCCGGTATTCCCTGAGTACGGGGAGTAGCGAAGCTTCTGATGAGCTCCAGAGTTGAACTTCCCCTGAGTGTACTTCCTCTTGCGGTTCTCAATCTGCTGCTATTTACCTTCCAGAATAAGTGCCTTATCCACCAGCTCTTGGTAGTTGTTGAAATTAGCCACTACCAGCTGCATGCTCAACTCATCGTTGAGTCCTTCCAGAAATTTCTCTTGCTTGGCCGCATCATCGGCCACGTCTCCTGGTGCATAACGTGCCAATGTGTTGAACTCTTCCACATATTGGGCCACAGAGCGATTACCCTAGCGCAAGTTGCGAAACTCGCGCTTCTTCAGACTCATGGCTCCAGCTGAAACATGTGCGGTGCAGAAAGTTTGCTGGAACTGCTCCCAAGTCACATCTGCAATAGGATAAGTGGTGGTGTAGTTCTCCCACCATGAAGCTGCTGGTCCTTCAAGTTGATGTGCGGCAAATCGCACCTTCTCAGCATCAGTACATCCAGCGGTGACAAGTTCTCTCTCCATCTTACGGAGCCAGTCATCTGCCACAATGGGCTCAGTACTGCTGGAGAAAGTTGGAGGGTTCAACCTCAGAAAACGGGTGAGATTGTCAGTCTGGGGTGGATGGTGGTTGTTGTTGTTCTGGTTGTTGGTCTGATTCTGAATCAATAACTGCATCAGTGCATTCTGCTACTGAAGGAGTTGAGTGAGTTCCGGCGGAAAAGTGAAATCGGTCTCACGTCGTGGAGGCATCTTGCTGTTTTCAGAGGGATGAGAATTAGAATAGAACAAGGGTCTAGAAAAAATTCACTACCCATATGCAATGCAACAAACATATTACACCAAACACTCATTCATTAATTCAATCAACGTCAAACATCGGGAATACAAATCTCAAACAACTAAGCATCGACCTACGCTTTAACGACGAAAGTAAAAGATACATGGAGGGCATAACTAATGTTTTTCCTCAGAAGTGCATAGTCGTAGGTCCTCCGGTGGTGCTTTCCTCATAGTCTTCATCGTCGCTGATGAAGGGTGCCATGTCTCCTTCGGGGTGAAGGTTTTCCCCCATGTCTAGCTGCTCCTCCAGAGTTGCGATGCGTGCATTCTGCTCATCAATCCTCTCTAGGAAGTCCTTCACTTCATGCTCGTGTTCATAGTTGGCCTCTCGCAGATCAGCTTCAAGGTCCAGCTCGCGGTTCATCAGATTCTTGATTGTCTTTGTATCAGCATGAACTCGAAGCTCCAGAGTCCTGATGTCAGTCTCCAGGGTCTGGATATAGGAAATAGTGGTGTCTGAAGTGGGAGGAGTTATGATGTTTCCATTGGCATCTCTGCGACAAACCACGCTGAGTCCTGGTGAAATGGTTCCACCTTTGTATTCCTCCTGAATACGTCCAAGGGCACGATGAATGGCCATGTCTCTCCCAAGTATCCAACTGGGTGCCACGAACTTGAGGTCGATGGGTTCCTTCCGGTTCCCAAAAGTCTTCCCTGGGATATGCACCTCGATCTTGTAGCGTCCATCTTGGGGAAATGACATGATAGGAGTCCCGGTGATGCTCGGCAAAGCAATCCTTACGTCCTTGACGATCCTCATCAGCTCCTTACCAAAGGGCATCGTTGCATCAGGCTGGCAAAACTCCGTGATCAACACTGGGATGAAGGTGGCCATCTATAAATTTTGAAATAATCGGAGAGGAGTCAGAAACGAATAGATGAGAGTATAAGATATTTAAATACAAAGAGAAACAATCCTAAGGCTTTCCAATCCTAGAGGTTATGTCCTACGGTCAGCGTGTGCTCTGATACCATTTCTGTAACGACCCGACCTGAAGGTCAAGTCTCCGGTGTTTCCGTACCATCCCAAGATCATGCTGGTACACACACGGTACATCCATGTATATATCAAAGGGAAATCACACAGCATTATATTAATCGAAATCTCATGTCGAGTCCTTTATTACAATAAAAATTACAATAAAGTGGCTAAAAGCCAACTCATGAGAATATCTAAATCTTGCGGAAGCGTCGAAGGTAGATGAGTCCATCTGACTCCAAGGGCATCTCACTGAGCATAGAACGTGTCCTCACTCCTGGTCGGAAAAGTACTCTGCAACATGATACGTTGCAGCCATGTAGGTCAGCATATGGAATATGCCGGCAAAGTCACAAGAGAGGGGTGAAAAGATAATCATCTAATCTATATGCAAATATGGAAGGTGGGGTGGTAAGTTTTTGCGTAAAGTCAAGTTTTTCCTACATCAAGGGAGGGGTTAAGCAAAATATTACTAAGTTTGTTGATTAATGAGATGGTTCCACCAACCACTTCTCATTCCCAAATTGAATATACCCACATCCTCATTATTAATTGTGTTGAGAGTTCCGGAAGTTTCAATTCCTTTGGCTCAAGTCGTCCATGACCGTGGACACGACTAATCGATTAGGTTTAAGTACTCTGCAGAGTTTTCCACACGTTCCCCACAAGATTTGGTCGCCTCCGTTTGATTTCTCGCACTTCAGGGTGTTTGAGAAACGGATGACCAAAACATGGTCTTCCAAAGGGTTTCCCTGCGACTCTGTCGGTGCCCATCCTTTCCTACCGTTCTTCTACCTCTCGTAGCACCACCTGTCCAGGGTCACCACGATATCAAACCAAGCCAGAGCCCATAATGACTTGTGGCCGTGCAGGTAAGCCTTGGGTTTTAAAGCATCCATCCATCTCTTTGTGCCTGGGTGGACCTTTCCGCGTGAATACTGGCCATCTCCACCATCACCTAGGCAAATCCACTGGTTTCTCCAGGGTGCCGTTCAACCATCATCCACCCAGAGGTATGTTGAAAACTCGGAGTCTTAAATCTTGATCATTATGTAGGTCTTGAAATTATTAACTCTCTCAACTCTCATGAATCACACAACCAACCCCGTCTACTAATAGCATAGCAAAAGGTAAAACAACGTTTCCCGGGGCCAATGTGTCAAGAGGTTGAGGGGGGGGTACCTACCACATGATACTACTACAATGTAACCAAGTTTCCAACTAACCTATCTTGCATGCAATTGGGGAGATGGTAGAACTAATGCATATAAAACATGGGTAAACATGGTCAAAGTGACTTGCCTGATTGATGATCTTCGTACGTGAGGGACTCTAAGTAACAAGCTTCGCACTCCGGATAATCTAACGAAGCAAACAAGCACTCAAAAAGCATACAACAGAATATTGTAACTCACAAACATCAACCAAGAACTAGTAAACAATCAAGACAAAACAATGCACAAATCTCAAGTAGGAAAACACACAAAGTTTTGTTTTCAAAAGGTGAGGAATGAAAACACTACTGACATAATGAAACCATTTGTAATAACAAAACAATTGTTGTCAGCAAGGAAACAATAGAATATTTTATTAATAAACAGAATATAATCAATTTAAGTTTGTTGGGAAAAGTTTAGTAAAGTTTATACAAGTTTGTGATAAACACTATATGAATCAACTATAGTTATATTAACAAAAGAATGAAAAACTAAACTTATTATTTATTTGTAAAACATGTTCTTAACAGGAAATAATTTAGAATTAAATCTGTCTTAGAAAACAGAATTAAAATATACAAAACTTTGTTTGAAAACAAAACTATTACTAGTTAGTTGTTTTAATCAAAGTAAACCTATTTGAAAATAAGTTGTGATTCCTATGTTAAATAAAATTAAACTAAGCAAATTTATATTTTTATTAACAGTGAGTGAAAACACTAAATGTTTACTAACAGAACCTAATAAACAAATAAAACCAAATTCTAAATCAAACTAATTAAAATTAAGCATATAAAACTATATTGTAATACTAGGCAGATTCTGTTTTTGTTAAAACATTAATCAAATATATCCTAAATATCTTCAAACTAAGCATGAAGGTATTCCTAACTAATACCAAACAGTAGCAAAAATATTCATGTCAAAATCTATTTTCAAACTCTAGTTATACAGATTTGAAGATTTTAAGCAAATTTGATTCAATTCAAATTTTATAGTTCAAATTTGAAATTTAAAAGCACAGAGTGAAACTATATGAAAAATGTGAGCTATTGCAAAAAGAATCAACTCAAAACACTTAACAGGTTAAAAGATATAAGCAAAACAAAATTTGAAATCATTCTGTTAATTAAAACAAAAAAAACAGAAAAGGAAATTTGATTTGCAACGGTGAGGGGCTACGTGGCGCCGTCCTATTGGCTAGCGAGCGCATGCGGTAGGTGGTTTTGAGCGGACGACCGGTCGGTAGGTGATACCGGTTCGGAATTATTTCCGATCTAATCTCAGGCGTTGATTCTGGATCCGAGGGTTGGGAGGGCTCACAGTGTTAAGAGGTCGCCGGCGAGGGATCTCCGGCGAGTCCGAGACGGCGACGTTGTCGGTGTTGGCCCTCCGGTGGTCGAGGGATGTAGCGAAGTGGCCCGGGCGACGGGGCTTGACGTCCGGCGTGGATTGGTGAGGTCGGAGGGGCGAGGGATGGACGGAGTCGCTGGCTACGGTCGACGAGAGGTCCGGTGGTGGTGGGAACTTCGGCGAGAAATTGTGCAGCGCCTCGATGACGGAATAGAGGGGGCTCGGGGGTGAATGGAGAGAGGAGAGGCAGCGCTATTTATAGAGGGTGCGGGGAGATGCGGGGGGAGGAGAAAGGAGAGAGATCCGGTGGAGTAACTGCCGGCGACGAGGTCGGGCGAGAGGAAGAGGGCGACCGCGCGGGCGAAACTGTCGGTCGGGGTGGGGTCCAGTGTCAGCGAGAGGGGAAACTTCCGTTACGCATCGGTCGCCCGGCTTCTAATTAATGCGCGAAATAACTGTCGTGGGCCGACCCGTTTAATACAGTAACCGTTACCGTTTCTTTTTAATAATTTTCCAGAGACATTCAAAAGCTTTTAAAGCATTCAAATCGTCTCTAAATATAGGGGTATTATATATCAAAATTAACAGAATAATAAATGCTATTTAATGAACATTTCTATTCTGTCATTTGAGCACTTTGAAAACATAATATTTTCAGAAATTGCCTAATTGTTTTTAAACCCTTTTTGCAAATATTTTCAAAATAACCCCTTGTTATTATTGTTCAAATAAACCACCAATTAGTCCCTGGTGTGGAGTGTCATGTTCCTCCTCTCTTATTTGAACTTTTAACCAAAATTTCAAATAGGTGAAAGCAACTTAGGGAAAAATAGAAAGAGCTTTCTGAAATCCAGAAGAGACATTTCAACTAACACATACAATCAAGCAATGATGTAGATGGATGCATAACTATAAATCATAACATTCCAAAATGAAATTTTGGGATGTTACAGAGGCTTCTTGTCTCCGGGTATAGCTTGCTTCTCCCTTGCATAGTTGGCTTTATGCCTAGTTTGGTTACATTAAGCGCTGTTAACTGAGGCTTCTTACCTTTTGGTATAGCTTACAGTGCCCTAACACAACAGCGTGTATACCAAATTCCAGTTGCTTATCAACTACGGCCATCGAAGGGGGATTCTTACCGACGGGTATCGCTTATCTCACCCTAATGGCCGGCTTTATGCCACTTCCGGTTACTTATTAACCGTGGTTGTCAAAGGGGGCTTCTTACCGATGGGTTCGCTTATCTCACCCTAACAACCGACGTTTACGCCAAAATTCAGTTGCTTATCAACTGTAGTTGTTGAAAGAGGCTTCTTACCTTCAGGTATAGCTTACTTCTCCTTTCAAACAGCCGGCTTTATGCCGTCTCAGGCTAATTGTTAGCCGCGGTTGTCGATGGAGGCTTCTTGCCTTGGGGTATAGCTTACATCCCATTGAGAGCCGGTGTTCACTATACTCTTACCAGTCAAATCTCTCCTAGAGACCCTGAGCCGGTTCAAGAAATTGACGGCCAATCTCGCCTAGAGACCCTGAGCCGCTTCAAATAATTGACAACCAATCTCGACAGAGACCCTGAACTGGTATGAGTTTTTTGAGGAAGGAAAGATCGTCATCACGTATGGTATCATGCCGGCTTACCAAAGCCGGGCAATTATAAGTCCCGAGTGGCCGCAGGCGAAACTACCCAGCAATTGGGGGCTACACAACCGAACTCTCCTCAAAGGTTCCGGCTCATCAATAGCCACAGTTGTCGATAGAGGCTTCTTACCATCAGGTATAGCTTTCATTATCCTAAAGACAACCGGCTCCTTAATAACTCCGTCTGATGAAAGCCAGAGTCATGTGGCTTCGGTCAACAAAATTTAAGGTCTCAAAGAGATTGTCCGGCTTTAATATTTTGGAGAAAGGAATGGCATCTTAAAAGACAGGCCCCTCATCAGAAAAATTCAAAGGTATATCTTTGAAGAGCCGACAACACATTAAAACACAGAGAGGTGCAAATATATATGACCACCAAGTGGCAGAGTCATGGTTACTCTATTACAAAAGATACTCTCAAAAAGAGCAAAAGCATTGTCAGCCGCCCACGGCGGGTCACTACACAAGTCTGTGCTCAGAAAGGCTAAGAGATTACATTTCAGTTGGTGGCGGCTCATCCTGCTCCGGGTCTTCTGCTGGCTTTATGTGAAGATTGCCCAAGTCCCAGTTATAGTCAGCCAGAGTAGCAAATGACCCCTCAAGGAACGGAGATGCGTCAAGCTCACAAGGAAATAGATCCTTACTACGGGCGGGTGTCAGATCTTTCCACTCGTAGAGCGGCCCGCGGATTCTCTTCTCTTTTGCGTCGTAAGCCGCTTGATAGGTGCTCAAATTAGCTTCGTCCGCCAGAACAGAGGCCAAGTAGCGCGACTCTTTGACGCACAGGGTATAGTCTTCCTCGGTGAAATCGGAGCCGTCATATCTTTTAGACGGATAGCCATCCATCATTTCAGCCGGCGTTAGCTCGGGAGCAAAGGCAAGAGCCTGGCTCAAACCGGTAACGGCTCCTTGGCGGAAGGCGGACTTCTTGAGCTCTTCAATCTGCTTCGGCATTTTAGAGAAGAGTTCCAAGACCCCTTTCAGAGAAGTGGGGATCTTCTCCTTGTACTGCACGCTTTTGATTTTGAAGATGGGGCCATAGTATAACTGCTCTGCAAAAGTATAAATGGCCTTCAGTGGCAGAAGGCTATTAGAAGCCAACTGCCGGCTCCTGGGACCTGGATGAGTCAGATAAAATTAATGAGCCGCCAGTTTTGTTACTAGCAATGCTAAAAAGGACAAAGTGAACAAGAAAGCTTACCAAATAGGGCGGCTGGCATCTTCGCAATATGCTGTTTCAGGCCTTGAAGTTCATCCGCCACGGTTGTAAGCCACTGTTCAGCATCGTCCGCCCGTTTGGTTAAGGCGGCCTTTTCAGATTCAGCCGTCTCTTTTAAAGAGGTGGGCTCGACGGTAACACTGGCGAGTTCTTCTGCAAGAAGCCGGCATTTTTCATCCGCGATACTTCGAGCTTCTTGCTGAGCTGCCATGTTGGCCTTTAGATCCGTCAGCTGAGACCCGGCTTCCTTCAAAGCTTCCTATAAAACATCAAAATACAGGATAAGCCGCCAAAATGCAAGACGGGTGTTAAAAGCAAATACAAGTCTCAAACAGATTGCAAGCAATATATTTGACACTTGGGGGCTATTGTCTATTTAATCTTACAAGTATGTAGTTCCGGTTCATTTCCTTCGAAGTTGATCCGGAACTTGGGGGCTATATAATGGCTCTTCAATATGCTAATAATGGAAGCACCGACTCAACTTGATCAAGATTGAGCCGGCCCTTGGGGGCTACGATTACATCTTCAAGTTACCTACATTACAGGCCCGGCTCAAATGTAATCTGAGACTGCCCTTGGGGGCTACGATTGGCAGTTCACTTTACTTACAGTACAAAGCTAAAACAATTTTAAAGGGATTTGACATGACAATCTCTACAAGAGGTCACAGAAAGACCCGGCTCAACGATTCAATACGTTAAGCCGGATCTTGGGGGATAAGAAAGGATATAGTAAAGAAGGAAAAGTACCTCATATTTTGTCTTCATGGAAGAGATCAACCGAAGTTCAAAGTCTCGACTGGTGGTAACCCGGTTTATGTACCCAGCGTGTAGCTCTTCAACGGTCATCTTCTCGCAGGAAGAATCGAAGTTCCGTTTCTTTGAAGCTTCAGCCGGCTCTGTATGTTTGGTCAACACATGAGCCGGAGGCGTTTGATGATCAAACCCGATGATAACAACATCCGGGGGGTGAGGGGCCTTGGCAGGAGTTGCCGGCTTAGAAGGAGCCCTTAGAGGGCTCTCCATGATGACATCTTCAGCGGCCGGTTCAGCGGAGGCAGCCGGCGGGTTTTCCTCTAGTTGAGTTTCTTTCGGCTGCTTGGGCTCCGGTTCCTCAATAACTGGGCCGGAGGAGGGCTTGTTGGCCTTGCGATGTTTAGCTTGAGCACTGCAAAAAAGAAGAAGAATCAGCGGTTGAAGATATTGCTATTCGTAGTAACAACCGGCTATCTAGATGCTTACAGTGGATTAATCTTAGGCGGTGGTATGATTGACTCCGAAGAGTCGCCGAAGGAAGGAGATTTCTGCGAAAATAAAACAGAAAGGTAAAGAGAGTATCAAGTTTACAAAGGAAAGATAAAGGGAAAGAAGGGGTTTAAACCTCGGTGGGGCGTTTCTTGGGAGCCGGAGAATTTGGCAACCCGGACATGAGCTCGGTACAGCCGGTGCTTCGAGTCTGTCGATGCTCGATTTGCTGTTGCTTTTTTAAGAGGAAATCGGGAGCCAGATAAGCAAGAGGGTGAGAAAGGGTAACTTTTCTGATAACCCACCGCGGCTTTCGGGGGATGAAACATTCTGAGCCGGAGGAAAAGTAATTTACCTCAGGAGCATTGGCACGGCTGGTCTCCACTTCATCCTGTGAGTAAAGTAAGTGTTAAAATAGGAAGGTAAAGGATCAAGCAAGAGAGTTGAAACTTTACCTCTGAGCTGGACGATGGTGGAGGGTCAAACAAATTATCTTGCGGGACATGTTTTTTAGCCTTCTTGGTTGGGACCTTCTTCCTGGATTTCTTCGGAGGGGAAACATATTCCCTCTTCCAGAAATCTGAGTCGGCCTATAAGAGTAACCCGGAGAGTGAGTATTAAATCAGCAAAGTGCAAACAACATCTAAGAGATGGAAGAGAAGAGATTAAGCTTACATCAGGAGCCGGATTGTTAGCATTGAAAGGAGCCAGGCCAATTTCGCTACATGATCCCGAAGCTTCATGGACAGGGCTCCGGATGGCGAGGGTAATGTCATTCTCTGTCAACGAAGATCGGCTGAAGCATAATGAGCTGTCATACTTGCCTTTATATTCGCACATGAGCCGGCTTCTATGGCTCAAAGGCATAATCCGCCACGAAATCCATCTGCGGATTAGGTCCAGCTCGATTAAGCCGTTGGCCATGAGAGCCTTGATTTTGGCATGAGCCGACTCATATCTTGTGCGTTCTGAGGCTGGTAGCAGGCCATGAAGCTCTGATGTTGTTGTGAGCCAGGAAGGACGATAACCCGACAAGGGACGCTCATTCTCAGGAGAGGTGTTCTTGCAATAGAACCAGGTCCTATTCCAGTCCTTGGGGTGACTCGGGATCTGAGTAGCTGGAAAGATGATATCCCTACGCCGTTGGATGGATATGCCTCCAAGTTCTAAGCTTGGGCCGGCTTTCACTTCAGTTTGCCGGTTAGCATAAAAGAATTCCCGAAAGAGTCCCACCGACGGCTTGATTTGAAGATAAGCTTCACAAAACACTTGGAAATTGCATATGTTTGAGACGGAATTGGGGGCCAAGTCTTGCGGGTGAAGCTTATAACAGTGAAGGACTTCCCGGAAGAATTTGGAGCCGGGAGGCACGAACCCTCGTTCAATATGGTCAGAGAACACCACCACTTCACCTTCTTGAGGTTTGGGCCGCGTTTCATCACCTGGGACCCGCCAGCTAATGACTTCCCTAGGAGGAAGAGTACCCGCGTGAACAAAATCCGACAAAAAGTCCTCCGTAATGCATGACCCAACCCAGTTGCATGAGTTGGACGCACGAGACATGTTGGCGGCTTAAGTGTTGTGCAAGATAAAAGGCGCGATGAGTCGAAGCGCAACAAATATTTTTGACGGCTTAAAAGTTTAAGGGCTCTACGGATAAAGCGGAAGACCCGGCTGATAAGAGTCGGAGGAGCTTGGTGACTCAACAGGGAAAAGGAAGATTGAAAAATCGGCTAAGTCCTAAAAACAGATTCTGCAAAATGCCACTATATCTACGGATCTACAAAAGCAAAGAAAATGAATTTTATTTCTAACCTAGCGATGAACAGCGGAGGAAAAAGAAAACGGACTAGGGCCATCGAGGCCCGTGCATTACGCGCGACCGGGCCGCTTGCGGCGGCGGAGCAAAAGCGCATCCTAAAGACGTTAAGCGGCGTCGAGATGCACCGGCGATAACGGTGCCGGAGCCCAAACGACGGCGGCGGAGCACCGGTCAAAACCCTATTAACGGCGGCGACCATCTAAGGAGCAGGAAAGTTTACCGGAGACGGTGCGGCAGAGGCGGACGGATCTCAGGTACGTTCAGGGTGATGCAGTGGCCAAGGTCGGGGATGATGTACGGACGGCGTCGGCGCCGAGCTCGAAGGCGCTGGGCGGCGACAGGAAGAAGATGAAGAAGCAGAGGCACGGGCGGGAGAATGGAAACCCCGACCCGCATGGGCCATATTTAAAAGGGGGTTAAGGAAGGCGCGAAAATCTAGGCGATGACACCGTTTGACCGAGGCGGATGCCTTGATTCTCGCGATGCTAGTTAAGTGAAAGATTTAGTGACACGTTAGTAGATCTCATGACGTCACGCAGGTTCATTTCCGTGCGACTCGCCAAAAGTGGAAGAGAAGGATGAAGTGAGCAAGCTCAGTTCAACCTGGGGCCTAATGTTGGGGATATGACCCGCCGAAGAGGTTCCGGGTCATGTTATTGGCTCGTGAACCGGCCCAAAGGTTAGTTGTAATATTAAGTGGCCCAGGAAGATAGGCGACTCACGGTGTGGGCCGTACGACGGCCCGGACTGAGAAGACCCGGGCGTGCAAGCCGACTCACAGACGGCTTGGGCAAGAAAATAGAGAGAGACTCGGTTAGAAACTGTAACAACCTGGATGTTCTGACCTCTTATATAAAGGCAGACCCGGGGCGACTTAGAGGAGGGGCAATCGAGAACTAGGTCAAGCTTTTAGCTCCTTGTAATCGATATGCAATTAATACAAGCATAAGCAGGACGTAGGTTGTTACCTCGATTGAGGGGCCGAACCTGGGTACACCCGTGTCTTTCGTCCCGACTAACCCCTTTGAGTCCACCTCATTGGCGATGGCCTCGAACCGAAGTCCGTTCACCCGGACATCTGCCGTGATAAAACCACGACAAAATATATCCTGCATTGTTGTAAGGGCGGCTTGAAAAGCACAACCTGGAGATGTTATATCTTTCCTGATTTGTTTTTTGAATTTTTTTGAACAACTCATGTGCCGGTTCTACTGGGCTGACTCGCCACTTAAAACTCCTTAGCAGTATAGGGTCTCTATCGAGATTGGCCGTCAATTTCTTTGAACGGCTCAGGGTCTCTAACCGAGATTAACTGAAAGGAAGTGTGACGTCCCAGAAGAGACTCGGCAGGGCATGAGCACCCTGATAGCCCATAAACTGCCTCTCACATGACATAAATCCGTCGTTTTAACCTTAAACGGTGCAGGGTCCTTGCAGGATTAACTGTCTAAGAGTACGAATGAGACACATAGTGGAGAGTTGGCAGTAGATGGGAGAGTTTATCCTTTCTTTTCGTAAGACGGCCCTCACATGACAACAACCGCCATTTTAACCTTAACCAGTACATGGTCTCTGTGGAGATTGGCCATCAATTTCTTTGAGCTGGCTCAAGGTCTCTAGGCGAGATTAACTGGTAAGAGTTCGGCGGGTCACCTAGCAGAGCAGCATCAGCTTACAGGCAGGTTTAACCCTGTTTGGCTTAAGAACCGATCAAGAGGGTGTGTAAGCTAAACCCGATGGGTTGGCAGCCCCTGGACGATAGGGTGTGTAAGCTAAACCCGATGGGTTTGACCTTTCTTTACAGAGTCAACTGTTTGGCTTAAGATCCGACCGATAGGGTGTGATAAGCTACACCCGGTGGGTGGGAAGCCCCGTGGACGATCATGTTGATGGAGTCAACTATTTGGCTTGAGAGCCGACCAATTGGGTGTGATAAGCTACACCCGGTGGGTGGGAAGCCCCCTGGATGATCATGTTGACGGAGTCAACTATTTGGCTTGAGAGCCGACCGATAGGGTGTGATAAGCTACACCCGGTAGGTGGGAAGCCCCCTAGACGATCATGTTGACGGAACCAACTATTTGCATCATCTTTGTAAGTCGCCATCTTGTAATGAAGAAAATGACAGAAGCGTCCAAGTGACTTTATGATGATCCAATGAATCCGGGCACCCATGTTTGAGCGGTATATCTCGGTGGTTCATCCTCTTGGGCAACTTTTTAAATCTTCCGCCAATAAGGTAATAGCCCCAAGGATTGGGTTTTCTCTTGAAAATGACCAAATGTGTCTCGCCATGTTTGTAGCCCCCGAGTCTTAAGTTGACTTGAAAAGGCGGCTTGACAATCTCCACTGAAGGGTGATGTTGATATTGGTGGGTTATAGATGATCCCGTATGATTTGTTTTGATGATCCGGTCAATGGTTCGTGCCGGCTGTTTGTTGAAGGTAACCAAACTATAGTGGCGGTTACTTTGTCCATCTGTCCGTCAGGCGCTTCGTATCGACGAGCACTGCACTGATATGTTGATGTAGATCGGAATGCGGGTGACGTCTTGCGCGCGTCCGTTGGGCGGCTCGTACAGGCGAGCACTGCACCGATACGTTGATGTAGATCAAACTGTGGGTGGCTTCTTGCACACATCCGTTGGGCGGCTCGTATAGGCGAGCACTGCACCAATATGTTGTCGATTATATCACAAGGCGGCGATTCAGAACCATCCGTTGGGCAGCTCGTATTGGTGTATACGGCCCCTGGCGTGTTGATGACGTAGAAGTCAGTCGCGGCGTTGTAAGCCGGTGTGGTCGTGAGATATGGCCCGCGGCGTTGTAAGCCGGTGCGGTCGCGAGAGACGGTCGTGGCATTGTAAGCCGGCACAAACGATGAATCGCCCACGACGTTGGAAACCAGCATGGACGGCGAGTCGTCGTGGCGTGTTGATGTAGACTGGATCATGGGGTAGCGGCCCACGAATATTCATTGATCCACCTAGTGTAGGCAAGGGCCATAACTTGATGGTCTCTTTGTAATGCTGAATTGTTCTGCAATACACATTTCACAGACGAGAGTAATTGTTCTCAAAGAAAGTAAAAATATACCAATGACAACTTGACAGGATGAATTTCACTTGATATGTTTTATCAAGAATTATCAGCCGTATGGTTGCAGCAATGATGACAGAGGTGAAGGCTTTAAAGCGCGACACCGAGTGGCTCAGAAAAGATCCTCCGGGTCATGTTTGAACATTGGATTTTTTTATTACCTCATACTTGTTCCATAACCGGTCCCCACCTTTTCCCTTTTCTTTAATCCGGCCAAGCAGCAGGTGATCTGGCCGCGATGCGACGGGTGAGATGGGGCATGCTATGGGGCGTCTCGGAAGCGGCGGCAAGCCTACCGATGTCTTAAGGCGATGGGGGAACTGGCAGCAAGGGAGCAAAGGGCGTGCGGCAGCTCGCTCTTGGCGGTTGGAGGGCGCCGGGCCGATGGGGACCAAGCAGGGGCGCGTCATGGTGGAGCGAGACAGCAGCAAGGCGGGTCAGCCATAGATGGCCAAGTCGGCAGGTGGAGAAGAGCTGCAGAGCTTATGCACACTCCAGCAGTGATGAAGGCGGCTTCATAGGCGCATCAGTATGGGGCGACTCCACGGCGGCTTAAGGCAGGCAGTGGAGATGAGTCGTGCTAGGCAGAGCCGGATGCGGCCGGACACGGCTACCGCAGAGCCGGCACGGCACACGTGCGCGCGAGGCAAGGCAGCTCGACCGGGTGCGGTCAGGCGGCGCACAAGCCACCGCAATGGGTCGCGGCAACGGCGGCGGGTTGAGGCCACGACGGCTGTGGCGTGTGGGCGAAGAGGCGGCTCCTGATGGAGGGTGGAGGCGAATAGCGCGGTGCGGATGAGCCGGCTCGGAGATGATGCGAAGCTGGCTGGAGGGTGCAGTGCCACAGGTGAAGCGCGACAATGGCAGGGCCGGTGCAGCTTGGAAAAGCCGGTGACATGGCAAGTTATAGTAGAGCGAGGGAGTTGTGGATGCGGGCCGGCTTATGCAAGCAGCGGTAGTGGAGGCGACTCACCGTGACGGAGATAAGCACGGTGGGGCTAGCGCAGTGCAGCCATCGCGGAGACCCGGCTCGGGGAGAGGCCATCTCAAAGGCGCAGGAGAACCGGCCGGGCACGGGAGGAGCGGAGGCCATGCCGAAGTTGCAGCGGCTCGGTCACGACAAAGGCAAAGAGGGGTCACGGCTCCATAGGCCTGCAGACGACGAGATGAAGCGGCGAGTCAAGGTACAGCCGACTCGAGGCGGGACGGAGCTATTGGGGGAGACGGGCAGAGCACTGTTGGCGGCGGGAGCTGTCGGGAGCAGTGGCGCATAGAGGCAGGCACAGACCTGCTCGAGATGAGGCCGCGGTGGAGATCAACCGATCTGGACATAGTGCGGCGACTCGTGGAAGACGGTGGTTGGTGACTCAAGGCAGAGCGGAGCAGAGGCGGGTGACGATAGCGGTTCACAGCCGAGACAGAGCGGAGCTGAGCCGGACATCGAAGGCAGTCCGTTGGCGGGGCGAGGCTAGGCAGCGAGATAGCAGTCCGTGTTCACCTCCACATCCTTCTCCGGGTCGTGGCCTCCAGGCTTTTTTTACTGGATCTGTATTGACTAAGGCCTGCAGGACGTGTGCTGATGGCTTGCCTCTAATGGATCTTGTTTCCTTCTTGATCAAAACAACAGACGAGGATAAGGCCCGTAGTAATTTTGGCGGCTTGCCGCGTGTGAAGCACTGTAGCAGATTTTTTTGTCCGTCTTGGCTTCTGAAGGCGGCTTCAGTCCGGTTTCAACAGATCATCTGGACGCAGTGGTCCGCATTGTATAACTTTAATTTCATCTCTGTTGTGACTGCTCGTTATGGGACGGAGATGGCATTTCTTTATACCACACGGATGGTGCCATGTTGTTGATGCGCCTACGGGCACTGATATGGTGGTAGCAACCTGCGTCCTTGATGAAGATCAAACTAATTGAAATTTGAGATCGGCCGATTGCGAGCTTCCCAATCCCTGAAAGAGATCTGTCTTGGATTTATCACGGCAGATGTACGGGAGAACGGACTTATGTTCGGGGAGAAACGCAACTATGTGGCGGCTTGAAGGGGTTGATCGGAATCGAGAGCCACGGAGTTTTACCCAGGTTCGGCCCCTCCGATGGAGGTAAAAGCCTATGTCCTGCTTGTCTAGTATTGATGATGAGGGAGATATCTTGGTTACAAGGGTGTTGTTTTGAGACGTCTAAAAACTTGACCCTGTCGGGGTGACCCGCCCCTCCTTATATAAGCTGAAGGGGCGGCTTACATGTAGAGTCTAAGTCGGATTAAGACTTCCTATTGTGACTTCCCTCCATGGGCTTCTTTTCCTGGCCTTCTGAGTTACAGGGCGGCTTACGTCGGGCGGCTCACGCCGGGCGTCTTACAACCGGAGACTCATCTTTAGGGACTCATCTTTAGGGACTTACAATTGGAGAGTCATCCGGGGACTCACAACCGGAGAGTCATCCGGGGACTCACAACCGGAGAGTCGTCCAGGGACTCACAACCAGAGAGTCATCCGGGGACTCACCGGAGAGTCATCCAGGTACTCACAACCGGAGAGTCATCCGGGGACTCTCAACCGGAGAGTCATCCAGGGACTCATCAGGCCGGGTCATAACTATCCCCTGGTTATAACTATCTCCCGGGTCATATCACGGGGTATATCCCCGACATTAGCCCCCAGGGTAGCTTGAATTTATTCATGGTAACCTCCTGAAATGAGAATAGTAAATATGTTAAGTGGCCGGCTTGCTCCTTTGGCCGGCTTATGAAATGGCTCCTCAGGAATCCGGGTCTTTTCTGCATATGAATGAGTCGTCTTGAAAATCGTCTTGCTTGTAAGTGTCCTTTGAAAAATATTGAGAATAGAACACCCATATGCCATTGAGTCGGCTTCCAATACTCTTGGCGGGTCATCTCCGCCGGGTCATAATCATTGATGATGTCGGGTCACTATCGTTGGTGACGCTGGGTCAAATAACTAGAATCCAGCTGACTTGATAAAAATATTGGGACGAAAAAATCCATCTGATGTAAAACCGGACTTCCATTGTTGTAAAGTAGGGCGGCTTATATAAAATCTGGCGGGTTATGATCTTTTGATAACGCCGGGTGAAATAACTGAACTCCATAATTAACATCTTAAAAATTCTCCTCAAAGATTTTGATATGTCCATATTGTTGGAAATATGCCCTAGAGGCAATAATAAATTAGTTATTATCATATTTCCTTGTTCATGATAATCGTTTATTATCCATGCTATAACTGTATTGATCGGAGACTTAAATGCATGTGTGGATACATAGACAAAACCATGTCCCTAGTATGCCTCTAATGGACTGGCTCGTTTATCAAAGGATGGTTAAGGTTTCCTAGCCATGGACATGAGATGTCATTTGATAACGGGATCACATCATTAGGAGAATGATGTGATGGATAAGACCCAAACTACAAACATAGCATATGATCGTGTCAGTTTATTGCTACTGTTTTCTGCATGTCAAGTATATGTTCCTATGACCATGAGATCATGCAACTCACGGATATCGGAGGAGTGCCTTGTGTGTATCAAACGTCGCAACGTAACTGGGTGACTATAAAGGTGCTCTACAGGTATCTCCGATGGTGTTTGTTGAGTTGGCATGGATCGAGACTGGGATTTGTTACTCCGTGTGACGGAGAGGTATCTCAGGGCCCACTCGGTAATACAACATCACAACAAGCCTTGCAAGCAATGTGGCTAATTGTTAGTCACGGGATCTTGTATTACGGAACGAGTAAAGAGACTTGCCAGTAACGAGGTTGAACTAGGTATGGAGATACCGACGATCGAATCTCGGGCAAGTAACATACCGAAGAACAAAGGGGACGTTATACGGGATTAACTGAATCCTTGACATAGAGGTTCGACCGATAAAGATCTTCGTAGAATATGTAGGAACCAATGTGGACGTCCAGGTCCCGCCATTGGTTATTGACCGTAGAGGTGTCTCGGTCATGTCTACATAGTTCTCGAACCCGCAGGGTCTGCACACTTAAGGTTCGGTGACGTTTCGGTAGTGTAGAGTTATGTATGGTGGTGACCGAAGGTTGTTCGGAGTCCCGGATGAGATCCCGGACGTCACGAGGAGCTCCGGAATGGTCCGGAGGTAAAGATTCATATATAGGAAGTCCCAGTTTGGTTTCCGGAAAAGTTTCGGGCTCATCGGTAGTGTACCGGGAGTATCGGTATTGTACCGGGAGTACCGGTAGTGTACCGGAGGACCTCCGGGAGGGGTATTTCGACCCCAAGAGGTCCATGGGCTGTGGGAGAATAATAACCAGCCCTTAGTGGGCTGGGAAAACAGCCACAAAGGCCCATGGCGCAGGAGAGAAAGTCCTAAAGCAAAAAGTGGAAAATCAGCCAATAGGAGGCAATCCTACTCCAACTAGGATTGGAGGTGAAGTAGGATTGCTCCCACCTCCTATTTCGGCCGACCCAAAGGCCTTGGCTGCCTCTCCTCTCCTCTCCTCCTATATATACTAGTGGATTGGGTGGTTTTTGGACAGAATTTCCGGCCACGTGCTACCCGTTTCACCGGTGCACAGTTTCTCCTCTAGATCGGTTTTCCGCAGCGCTTAGGCGAAGCCCTGCCGGAATCACTCCACCACCATCACCGGAGCGCCGTCACGCTGCCGGTGAACTCTCTCTCCTCTCCACCTCCTCTTGCTGGATCAAGATGGTGGAGATCGTCATCAAGCTGCACGTGTGCTGAACGCGGAGGTGCCGTCCGTTCGGCGCTAGATCGGAAGGACCGTGATCGAGATCGCGAGACGGTTCGTGATGAGATCGCGGTACGGATCGTGATGAGTTCGTAGGACAGATCGTGATCAAGATCGTGAGACGGATCGTGATGAGATCGCGGGACGGATCGTGATGAGTTCACGGGACGGATCGTGATTGGATCGCGGGACGGATCGTGATGAGATCGCGGGACGCTCGGCGATTTGGATCGCGAAGATGTTCGACTACAACAACCGCGTTTCTTAACGCTTCCCGCTTAGCGATCTACAAGGGTACGTAGATCCACTCTCCCTCTCGTAGATGCTCATCACCATGGATAGGTTTGCGTGTGCGTAGGAAAATTTTTGTTTCCCATGCGACGTTCCCCAACAGTGGCATCATGAGCTAGGTTGATGGTTCGATGAGATCTCGAGTAGAACACAAAAGGTTTGTGGGCGTTGATGCTTAGATTGCTTCCTCCCTTGGTCGGATTTTGGTTCAGCGGTATTGTGAGATGAAGCGGCCCGGACCAACATTACTCGTACGCTTACGAGAGACCGGTTCCCGCGATGCAACTTGTTGCTTAGCTGGCTTGCGGGTGACAGTTTCTCTTACTCTAGTTGGATCGGATCCGACAAAGGCGGTCCTTGAGAAGGTTGAAAAGCAAACTAGTGTATCACCGTTGTGGTTTTGCGTAGGTGAGAATTGTTCTTGCTAGATACCCGTAGCAGCCACGTAAAACATGCAACAACAATTAGAGGACGTCTAACTTGTTTTTGCAGGGTATGTTGTGATATGATATGGCCAATTACATGATGAAATATATGTGATGTATGAGATGATCATGTGATGTATAGATTATCACGACTTGCATGTCGGTGATTACGGCAACCGGCAGGAGCCATAGGGTTGTCTTTAATTATTGTATGACCTGCGTGTCAATCATTAAAGCGCTATGTAATGCTTTACTTTATCGCTACGGTAGCAATAGTAGTAGAAGCATGCAGGGCGTGACAACCCCGATGGCGACACGTTGATGGAGATCATGGTGTCGTGCCGGTGACGATGGAGATCATGCCGGTGTTTCGAAGATGGAGATCTTAAACACAAGTTGATGGCCATATCATGTCACTTATGAATTGCATGAGATGTTAATCCTTTTATGCACCTTGTTTTGCTTAGGACGACGGTAGCATTATAAGGTGATCCCTCACTTAATTTCAAGATAAATTGTGTTCTCCCCAAGTGTGCACCGTTGCGAAAGTTCGTCGTGTTGAGACACCACGTGATGATCGGGTGTGATAGACTCTACGTTCACATACAACGGGTGCAAGACAGATTTGCACATGCGGATCACTCGGGTTAAACTTGACGAGCCTAGCATGTACAGACATGGCCTCGGAACACAAGAGACCGAAAGGTCGAGCATGAGTCATATAGTAGATATGATCAACATAATGATGTTCACCATTGAAGCCACCTCAACTCACGTGATGATCGGACTCGAGTTGGTGAATTTGGATCATGTGACACTCAGATGACCTGAGGGATGTCAATTTGAGTGGGAGTTCTTAAGTAATATGATTAATTGAACTCATTATCATGAACATAGTCAGTAGTGTCTTTGCAAATTATGTTGTAGATTACTAGCTCGCACTGTAGCTCCCGTGTGTTTTTATATGCTCCTAGAGAAATAGAGTTGAAAGATGATGGTAGCAATATTGCGGACTGGGTCCGTGATATGAGGATTGTCCTCATTGCTGCACAGAAGGCTTATGTCCTTAATGCACCGTTCGGTACGCCACCCCCTCTAGCGTCGTCTGTAGATGTTGTGAACATCTGACAGGCACGTTCTGATGACTACTTGATAGTTTAGTGCGTCATGCATTACGACTTAGAATTGAGGCTCCAAGACGTTTTGAACGTCACGGAACATATGAGATGTTCTAAGAGCTGAGATTGTGATCTCAGGCCCGTGCCCGTGTTATGAGATATGAGATCTCAAACAAAGATTCTTTGCTTGCAAGACGAAAGAGAATAGCTCAATAGTTGAGCATGTGCTTAGATTGTCTAGGTGCCACAATCGCTTGAATCGAGTGGGAGTTGATCTTCCAGATAAGATAGTGATTGATATAGTTCTCCAAGTCACTATCACTAAGCTACTAGAACTTGGTGATGAACTATAAATTGCCAGGGATAGAAATGATTCCTGAGGTTCTCGCGATGTTTTGACACCGCGAAGGTAGAAGTCAAAAAGGAGCATCAAAGTGTTGATGGTTAGTAAAAACCACTAGTTTCGAGAAGGGCAAGGGCAAGTAGGGAAACTTCATGGATGGCAAGTCAGTTGCTGCTCCAGTGAAGCAGCCCAAAGTTGAACCTAAACCCGAGACTGAGTGCTTCCATCATGAGGAGAACGGTCACTGAAGCGGAACAACCCTGGATACATGGTAGATAAGAAGGCTGGCTAAGTCGACAGAAGTATATTTGATATGCATGTTATTGATGTGTACCTTGCTAGTACTCCTAGTAGCACCTGGGTATTGGATACCGGTTCGGTTGCTCGAAATAAAAGCTACGGAATAAATGGAGAACTAGCTAAGTGTGAGGTGACGATGTGTGTTGGAAATGTTTCCAAGGTTGATATGATCAAACATCGCACGCTCTCTCTACCTTCGGGATTAGTGACGAACCTAAATTTTATTTGGTGTTTTGCATTGAAGCATGAACGTGATTAGATCATGTTTATTGCAACACGGTTATTCATTCAAGTTAGAGAATAATGGTTATTCTGCTTACATGAATAAATACCTTCAATGGTCATGCACCTAGTAAGTGTGGTTCATTGAATCTTGATCATAGTAATACACATGTTCATAACAATGATGCCAAAAGATGCAAAGTTAATAATGATAGTACCACATACTTGTGGCACTGCCGCTAAATGTCATATTGGTATAAAGCGCATGAAGAAACTCCATGTTGATGGATCTTTGGACTCATTCGATTTTGAATCGGTTGAGACATGCGGACCATGCCTTTTGGTAAGATGACTAAACCCCGTTTTCTGGCTTGATGAAACGGGCAAGTGACTTATTGGAAACAATGCATGTTGATGTATACGATCCAATGAGTGTTTATAGCTTGCAGTGAATATCATTGCTTTCTTACCTTCACTGATGATTTGAGTAGATATAGTGTATATTTACTTAATGAAACACAAGTCTGAATTGTTTGAAAGGTTCAAAGCAAAGTTCAGAGTGAAGTTTAAAGATCATCGTGACAAGAAGATAAAAATTTCTACGATATGATCGTGGAGGTGAATATCTGGGTTACGAGTTTGGCATACAAATTTAGACAATGTGAAAGTTGTTTCACAACTCACGCCACCTGGAACACCATAGTGTGATGGTGTGTCCGAACGTCGTAGTCATGCCTTATTTGATATAGCACATACTATGATGTCTCTTATCGTTTTAATACTATCGTTTTAGGGTTATGCATTAGAGACAACCGCATTCACTTTAAAATAGGGCACCATCTAAATCCGTTGAGATGACACCGTGTGAATTATGGTTTGATAGAAACCTAAAGCTGTCATTTCTTGATGTTTGGGGCTGCAAAGCTTGTGTGGAAAATGTTTTCACCTAATGAGCTCAAACCCAAAGCGGACAAATGCATCTTCATAGAATACGCCAAGAACAGTTGGGTATACCTTCTATCTCAGATCCGAGTGCAAAGTGTTTGTTGCTGGAATGGATCCTTTCCTGAGAAAAGGTTTCCCTCGAAAGAATTGAGTGGGAGGAAGATAGAACTTGATGAGGTTATTGAACCTTGTTTCAATCAGAGTAGCGCAGCGCAGAAAGTTGTTTCTGTGAAGCCTATGTTAGTTGAAGAAAGAAGTTAATGATGATGATCATGAAGCTTCGGATCAAGTTACTATCGAACCTCGTAGGTCGACAAGGACGTGTACTGCTCTTGAGTGGTACAACAACCCTGTCTTAAAGGTCATGTTGTTGGACAGCGATGAACCTACGAGCTATGGAGAAGCGATGATGGGCCCGGATTCCGACAAATGGATGAGACCATAAAATCCGAGATAGGATCCATGTATGAAAACCAAGTATAGACTTTGGTAGACTTGCTCGTTGGACGGCAGGTCGTTGAGTACAAATGGATCTTTAAAAATGAAGACAGACGCTGATGGTAAATATCACCATTTGTAAAGCTCGACTTGTTGCAAAGTTGTTTGTGACAAGTTCAAGGAGTTGACTACGATGAGATTTTCTCACTCGTAGTGGTGCTAAAGTCTGTTGGAATTATGTTAGCAGTTGCTGCGTTTTCAATTATGAAATCTGACAGATGGATGTCAAAACATCATTTCCTTAACGGTTTACTTGAGGAAAGGTTGTATGTGATACAACCAGAAGGTTTTGTCAGTCCTAAGGATGCTAAAAGGTGTGCAAGCTTTGGTGATCCTTCCATGGACTGAAGCAAGCATCTCGGAGTTGGAATATACACTTTGATGAGGTGATCAAAGTTTTTGATGTTTATACAAAGTTTACGAGAAACTTGTATTTGCAATAAAGTGAGTGGGAGCACTATGGAGTTTCTGATAAGTATATGTGGTTGACATATTGTTGATCGGAAATAATGTAGAATTTCTGGAAGGCATAAAAGGTTGTTTGAAAAGTGTTTTTCTAAGGAAGACCTGGATAAAGCTACCTAATTGTTGAGCATCAAAATCTATAGAGATAGATCAAGATGCTTGATGAGACTTTCAATGAGTGCATACCTTCACAAGATTTTGAAAGAGTTCAAAATGGATCAGCCAGAGAAATAGTTCTCGTCTGATTTGTAAGGTGTGAAGTTGAGTGAGACTCAAAGCTCGACAACGACAGAAGAAAGAGAAAGGACGAACGTCGTCCCCTATGCCTTAGCCATAGGCTCTATATTATGCCATGCTGTGTACCGCACCTATGTGTGCCTTGCCATGAGTTTGTCAAGGGGTACAAGAGTGGTCCAGGAGTGGATCACTGGACAGCGGTCGGAATTATCCTTAGTAACCAGAGGACTAAGGAAATGCTTCTTGATTATGGAGGTGATAAAGAGTTCGTCGTAAATAGTTACGTCGATGCAAGCTTTAACACCTATCCGGATGACTAGTAGTAGCAATCTGGATACGTATAGTGGAGCAGCCACTTGGAAATAGTACCAAGTGGAGTGTGGTAGCAGTGTTTACGGTTTGACATAGAGATTTGCAAAGTACACACGGATCTGAATATCGCAGACCCGTTGACTATAAGACCTCTCTCACATGCAAAGCATGATCGAGCCCCAAAACTCATTGGGTGTTAGATTCATAACAATGCGAATCACATGGTGATGTGAACTAGATTATTGACTCTAGTGCAAGTGGGAGACTGTTGGAAATATGCCCTAGAGGCAATAATAAATTAGTTATTATCATATTTCCTTGTTCATGATAATCGTTTATTATCCATGCTATAACTGTATTGATCGGAGACTTAAATGCATGTGTGGATACATAGACAAAACCATGTCCCTAGTATGCCTCTAATGGACTGGCTCGTTTATCAAAGGATGGTTAAGGTTTCCTAGCCATGGACATGAGATGTCATTTGATAACGGGATCACATCATTAGGAGAATGATGTGATGGATAAGACCCAAACTACAAACATAGCATATGATCGTGTCAGTTTATTGCTACTGTTTTCTGCATGTCAAGTATATGTTCCTATGACCATGAGATCATGCAACTCACGGATATCGGAGGAGTGCCTTGTGTGTATCAAACGTCGCAACGTAACTGGGTGACTATAAAGGTGCTCTACAGGTATCTCCGATGGTGTTTGTTGAGTTGGCATGGATCGAGACTGGGATTTGTTACTCCGTGTGACGGAGAGGTATCTCAGGGCCCACTCGGTAATACAACATCACAACAAGCCTTGCAAGCAATGTGGCTAATTGTTAGTCACGGGATCTTGTATTACGGAACGAGTAAAGAGACTTGCCAGTAACGAGGTTGAACATGGTATGGAGATACCGACGATCGAATCTCGGGCAAGTAACATACCGAAGAACAAAGGGGACGTTATACGGGATTAACTGAATCCTTGACATAGAGGTTCGACCGATAAAGATCTTCGTAGAATATGTAGGAACCAATGTGGACGTCCAGGTCCCGCCATTGGTTATTGACCGTAGAGGTGTCTCGGTCATGTCTACATAGTTCTCGAACCCGCAGGGTCTGCACACTTAAGGTTCGGTGACGTTTCGGTAGTGTAGAGTTATGTATGGTGGTGACCGAAGGTTGTTCGGAGTCCCGGATGAGATCCCGGACGTCACGAGGAGCTCCGGAATGGTCCGGAGGTAAAGATTCATATATAGGAAGTCCCAGTTTGGTTTCCGGAAAAGTTTCGGGCTCATCGGTAGTGTACCGGGAGTATCGGTATTGTACCGGGAGTACCGGTAGTGTACCGGAGGACCTCCGGGAGGGGTATTTCGACCCCAAGAGGTCCATGGGCTGTGGGAGAATAATAACCAGCCCTTAGTGGGCTGGGAAAACAGCCACAAAGGCCCATGGCGCAGGAGAGAAAGTCCTAAAGCAAAAAGTGGAAAATCAGCCAATAGGAGGCAATCCTACTCCAACTAGGATTGGAGGTGAAGTAGGATTGCTCCCACCTCCTATTTCGGCCGACCCAAAGGCCTTGGCTGCCTCTCCTCTCCTCTCCTCCTATATATACTAGTGGATTGGGTGGTTTTTGGACAGAATTTCCGGCCACGTGCTACCCGTTTCACCGGTGCACAGTTTCTCCTCTAGATCGGTTTTCCGCAGCGCTTAGGCGAAGCCCTGCCGGAATCACTCCACCACCATCACCGGAGCGCCGTCACGCTGCCGGTGAACTCTCTCTCCTCTCCACCTCCTCTTGCTGGATCAAGATGGTGGAGATCGTCATCAAGCTGCACGTGTGCTGAACGCGGAGGTGCCGTCCGTTCGGCGCTAGATCGGAAGGACCGTGATCGAGATCGCGAGACGGTTCGTGATGAGATCGCGGTACGGATCGTGATGAGTTCGTAGGACAGATCGTGATCAAGATCGTGAGACGGATCGTGATGAGATCGCGGGACGGATCGTGATGAGTTCACGGGACGGATCGTGATTGGATCGCGGGACGGATCGTGATGAGATCGCGGGACGCTCGGCGATTTGGATCGCGAAGATGTTCGACTACAACAACCGCGTTTCTTAACGCTTCCCGCTTAGCGATCTACAAGGGTACGTAGATCCACTCTCCCTCTCGTAGATGCTCATCACCATGGATAGGTTTGCGTGTGCGTAGGAAAATTTTTGTTTCCCATGCGACGTTCCCCAACACATATTACCTATAGCCCCCAAGCTCCGAGATTATCCATGATAACTTGGTGTTTTGCAATAATATTTTGGACCGTGTAGCTCCCAAGTGTCGGGTTGTCTGCCTGCAGTAACTTGGGACTTATAACTGTCTTATACCTTATGAAACTTCAGCTGTTGTAGCCCCTAAGGGCCAGCTCATCAGAACGTGATGCTTCGGGTCTTCAATTTGAACCATATAATCTATTTGAACAGCTGAATACTGTAGCCCCCAAGTGCCGTGGTGAATGCTTGCCCCCATGTTGGTTATGGAGTTTAGTTGTTAGACCCATCATCACCAACATTCATAACCTGGTGTTATCAAAAGATCATAACCCACCAGATTCTATATAAGCCGCCCTACTTCACAACAATGGAAGTCCGGTTTGACATCAGATGGATTTTCATCCCAATATGTTTATCAAGTCGGATGGATTCTAGTTATTTGACCCAGCGTCACCAACGATAATGACCCGGCATCATCAATGATTATGACCCGACGGAGATGACTCAATGGCATGGGTGTTCTATCTCAATATTTTTTCAAAGGACATTGACAAGCAAGATGATTATCAAGACGACTCATTCATATGCAAAAAAGATCTGGATTTCCGAGGAGCCATTTTACAAGCTGGCCAAAGGAGCAAGCTGGCCACTTAACATATTTGTTACTCTTATTTTAGGATCTTAGCATGAGTAAATTCAAGCTAACCTAGGGGCTAATGTCGGGGATATACCCCACGGTATGACCCGGCCTGGCGACTCACAGGAGACCCGGTAAAGACATGACATTTTATTAATGACCCGGCAGGCGGGTCGCAGGACGACCAGGCCCAAGACCCGGCGTGTAAGACGATGCCAGGCAGCTCACAAGAGAAGGCCCAAAGAGAGAAAGACTCCCTGCCGAAGGAAACAAGGCCCAGAATAGGATTCTAGAGAGACTAGTCCTAATCCTACTCCTAGTAGGACTCTATTTGTAAACCTACCCTCTAGACTTATATAAGAAGGGGTAGAGCACCCCTAGAGAGACAAGTTCATAAGTCCACAAGTTTAGACAACGCAAGAGAGATCGAGAACTAGGTCAAGCAATTCGCTCCCTTGTAATCAATACACCAAGCAATACAAACACAAGTAGGACGTAGGCTATTACCTCTACTTGAGGGGCTGAACCTTGGTAAATTGGTGTCCTTTGTCCCGATCAACCCCTTTGAGTCCATCACCTTTGCGATGGCCTCGAATCCAAGTCCGTTCACCTAGAGATCTGCCGTGAGAAAACCACGACAGTCTCTAAGCGATATTAACTGAAAGGAAGTGTGATGTCCCAGAAGAGACACGACAGGGCATGAGTAGCCTGATAGCCCAAAAACTGCCTCTCACGTGACATAAATCCGTTGTTTTAACCTTAAACAGTACAGGGTCCTCAAGGATTAACTGTCTAAGTGTACGAACAGGCCACATGCGGAGGAGTCAGCAGTACATGGGAGAGTTTATCCTTGCTTTCCGTAAACCGGCCCTCACATGACAAGAGCCACAGTTTTAACCTTAACCAGTACAGGGTCTCTATGGAGATTGGCCATCAATTTTGAGCGGCTTGGGGTCTCTAGGCGAGATTAACTAGTAGGAGTTCGGCGGGTCACCTAGCAGAGTAGCATCATCTTACAGGCCGGTTTAACCCTGTTTGCCGTAAGAGCCGATCAAGAGCATGTGTCAGCTACACCCGGCGGGTGGGAAGCCCCCAAGTGACCTTTGTTGATGGAATCAACTGTTTGGATTGAGAGACGACCGATAGGGTCTGATAAGCTACACCCGGAGGGTGGGAAGCCCCTTGGACAATCATGTTGACGGTGTCAACTTTTTGGCTTGAGAGCCGACCGATAGGGTCTGATAAGCTACACCTGGAGGGTGGGAAGCCCCCTGGACGATCATGTTGATGGAGTCAACTTTTTGGCTTGAGAGCCGACCGATAGGGTTTGATAAGCTACACCCGGAGGGTGGGAAGCCCCCTTGATGATCATGTTGACGGAGTCAACTTTTTGGCTTGAGAGCCGACCGATAGGGCCTGATAAGCTACACGCGGAGGGTGGGAAGCCCACTGGACGATCATGTTGATGGAGTTAACTTTTTGGCTTGAGAGCTGACCGATAGGGTCTGATATGCTACACCCGGAGGGTGGGAAGCCCCCTTGACGATCATGTTCACGGAGTCAACATTTTTGCTTGAGAGCCGACCGATAGGGTCTGATAAGCTACGCCCGGAGGGTGGGAAGCCCCCTGGACAATCATATGGAGTCGACTTTTTGGCTTGAGAGCCGACCGATTGGATCTGAGAAGCTACACCTGGTGGGTGGGAAGCCCCCTGGACAATCATGTTGACGAAGTCAACTTTTTGGCTTGAGAGCCGATCAGTAGGGTTTGATAAGCTACACCTGGAGGGTGGGAAGCCCCCTGGACGATCATGTTGACGGAGTCAACTTTTTGGCTTGAGAGCTGACCGATAGGGTCTGATAAGCTACACCCAGAGGGTGGGAAGCCCACTGGATGATCATGTTGACGGAGTCAAATTTTTGGCTTGAGAGCCGACCGATAGGGTCTGATAAGCTACACCCGGTGGGTGGGAAGCCCCCTGAACGATCAGTTGACGGAGTCAGCTTTTTGGCTTGAGAGCCGACCGATAGGGTCTGATATGCTACACCCGGAGGGTGGGAAGCCCCCTGGATGATCGTGTTGACCAGGTTAACATTTTTGCTTGAGAGCCGACCGATAGAGTTTGATAAGCTACACCCGGAGGGTGGGAAGCCCCCCTGGACAATCGTGTTGACGGAGTAAACTTTTTGGCTTGAGAGCTGACCGATAGGGTCTGATAAGCTACACCCAGTGGGTGGGAAGCCCCCTGGACGATCATGTTGACGGACTAAACTTTTTGGCTTGAGAGCCGACCGATCGGGTCTGCTAAGCTACACCCGGAGGGTGGGAAGCCCCCTGGAAGGTCATGTTGATGGAGTCAACTTTTTGGCTTGACAGCCGACCGATAGGGTCTGATAAGCTACACCCGGTGGGTGGGAAGCCCCCTGGACGATCATGTTGATGGAGTCAACTTTGTGCACCATCTTGTAAGTTGCCATCTTGTAAACCGCCATCTTGTATGAAGAAACGACAGAAGCCTCCAAGTGACTTTATGATGATCCAATGAATCTGGGCACCCGTGTTTGAACGGTATATCTCGGTGGTTCGTCCTCTTGGGAAACTTTTAATCTTCCGCCAAAAATGTAGTAGCCCCCAAGATCGGGTTAACTTTGCCATGACCCGGGGTTCTCGTTAAAAATGACCAAATGTTTGTCGCCATGTCTGTAGCCCCCGAGTCTGAAGTTGACTCGAAGAGGCAGCTTGAGAATCTCCACTAAAAGTTGAGGTTGGCTGTGGCGGGTTATGGATGATCCCGTATTATTTGTTTCAATAATCCGGTCGATGGTTCATTCCGGCTGGCTGTTGAAGTGAACCAAACTATAATGGCGGCAATTTGTGCGCCTGTCCGTTGGGCGGCTCATATCGACGAGCACTGCACCGATATGATGAGGTAGGATCAGATTGTGGGCGGCGTCTTGCACTTATCTGTTGGGCTGCTCGTACTGCTGTGTGTGGCCCCTGGTGTGTTGATGATCTTCGTAGCACTCATTGTTTATCATTGGTATTGATAACATGATGTGAACCCACAGAAGGTTGAGGTCAACCAAGGTGTTGTAAGCACATCCTGGAGAATCAGCTGCGGGTATTGTAAGCCAGCGCAGATAGATGACTCAAGTGCGGACGTTGTGAGTCGGCGCGGTCGCGAGAGATGGCTGTGGCGCTGTAAGACGGTACGGACGCCAGTGCCAAATGATGCCGGTGTGCCTCCATCTCCGCGGTATGATGACACTTTGGCAATGAATAATTTGTCCTGTGTAAAAAATATTATAAAGACGAAGTAATTGTTCTTCGAAGGAATCAAGATGTATGGATAAAATAAATTGGGTGGATATGACCTATTTCGTCTTGACGACCAACTGAGTCATATACATCGTCCGTGGATCACCTCCCGTAATTTCAACAGCGATTGAGGCACTCTCTCGAGGCCACAACGGAGGTGGCGACTCGGCCACGATGGCTCCAAGACGGCGCTTGATCGGGGCGGCTCGGCAGTGACGGCGTTTGTGTCAAAGAAGTCCAGCAGGGCGACTCGAGGTGGTGAAGGACCACTGCGTGTTTGACAAGGCGGGTCCCAATTATTATTATTATTATTTTGACCCGGCCTCCACCTCTGATCTTTTCCTTATCCTCTTACCGACCGGCCAACGTGGGATGAGGCAAAATAGAGCAGCGAGGAAGTGACCTGGCGGGCGGGGCCGAGCTGGACAGCAGGTCATGGCGCGGCGGGCAGAGAGAGAGGCCAAGACGGACTCGTCACGGTGGCGGCAGAAATGAAGCCAGCTCGCAAGCAGGCGGAGCAGCGTTGGAACGAGCTCGCAAGCGGGCAGAGCGGCGTTGGAGCAGGCAGGTGGCGCGGTAGGCGAGGCACGGCGCAGTGGAGGCGGCTCATGCGGAGAGCCGGCCGCGGCGGCTCACCGGCCAGGCAGGGCGCGGTGGAAGCGGCTCGTGCGGAGAGCCGGCCACGGTGGCGCACCGGCCAGGTAGGGTGCGGTGGAAGCGGCTCGTGCGGAGAGCCGGCCGCGGCGGCGCACCGGCCAGGCAGGGTATGGTGGACGCGGTTCGTGCGGAGAGCCGGCCGCGGCGGCATAGCGGCCAAGCAGGGTGTGGTGGAGGTGGCTCGTACAGGCGACTTGAACGCACCGGCCGTGGTAGGGCCGCTGCAGTGGCTTGTGCGTTTGAGCGGAGGCTGCTGCGCAGAGGCGAGTACAGCAAAGGCGGAGCAGAGGCCAGCTCAACGAGCAGCCGGCCCAGGCGAGGGAAAATTTTGAGCGGCAACTCGTGGTGGGGAGAAGCCTCAACAGCGGCTCGTGGGGCGGCAGCTCTTACTAGCAGCGGCGCAGAGTGATAGCCGGCAGGAACTGCATTGCGGGGCGAGCGCCGGCGGTGATTTGAGGTCACGACCGTGGCTTGGAGCGGCACCTCGGAGTGGATTTGACCCGGAGCAGAGGAACGACGCGACTAAAAAGGTGAGGCAACGACAAGCCACGGGGCCGCGGAAGCACAACATGATCTTGGCGGGTCAATGAGGTTGACCCGAAGCGAGGCGAGCCACGACAGTGATGGGCCAGTCAAAGGTGGGTGCAGCAGAGGCGGAGCTCGATCGAGGCAAGGCCACGACAGCGGCTCGCGAGCGACGACTGAAGTGACGGGGCCGCAAGCGCCGAAGCGGCTGGTTGAACAGAGACACTGAGGCCGTAGTACTGGCTCGATACGAGTCACAGAAGTAACGGCAGTGGTCAGCAGCTCGGCCCTGATCTCCAGGTCGAGAACGACAATGTAGGAGTACTTGACGCCGTTGAACCCGCTAATTTCGGGGCTTGAGGGGGGGTACCATGGCGGCTCAATGTGCAACTGACTTGTGGCAAGGCTCGAAGTCCAAACCTTTTCCGATTTGTATTTAGGTTGACCCCGTTTTGTAATCTCTAGTTATATAAAAAAACATTGGCTCCTTCGGGGCTTGATCTGATTCCATGTAGTCTGGCTTGGAGCCAAGATAGCAGCAAAACAGGCACATGTGAGACCATCAGCTTGATTGGACGCACCCCTTTCAGAACTCTGTTAGTCTTGGCGAGTCAAAAGCAACCAACTAAATCGCCGGACAATGGAGCAGATAGATCATAACACTAATTCTTTTTGACTTAAATCTCACGGGTAACTCTGGACCGATGAACTCGAAACTAATGTAGACCCTTCTCAGTGGAGTCCTGTAGATCCGTCGGGTCATAAGCTTCTCGACCCCTAGGAGAGATCCCTTCAAGAACACAACACCACCATGCGGCCCCACGGTGGGCGCCAACTATCTTGGATTTGTCACGTTAGATGTCCGGGTGAACGGACTTAGGTTCGGGGAGAAACACAACTATGTGGCTGCTTGAAGGGGTTGATCGAAATCGAGAGACATGCAGTTTTACCCAGGTTCGGCCCCTCCGATAGAGGTAAAAGCCTATGTCCTGCTTATCTGGTATTGATGATGAAGGAGATATCTTGGTTACAAGGGTGTTGTTTTGCTACCTCTCATCACGAGAGTCTCTAATCTCTTGTCTATCTAAGACATGTCTATTGAGATGTTTAAAAACTTGACCCTCTCGGGGTGACCCGCCCCTCCGTATATAAGCTGAAGGGGCAGCTTACATGTAGAGTTGAAGTCAGATTAAGACTTCCTATTGTGACTTCCCTCCGTGGGCTTCGCTTCCTGGGCTTCTGAGTCACCGGACAGCTTACGTCTGGCGGCTCATGCCGGGCGGCTTACAACCGGAGACTCATCTTTAGGGACTCATCTTCGGGGACTTACAATCGGAGAGTCATCCGGGGACTCACAATCGGAGAGTCATCCAGGGACTCACAACCGGAGAGTCATCCGAGGACTCACCGGAGATTCATCCGGGGACTCACAACCGAAGAGTCATCCGGGGACTCACTGGTGAGTCATCCGGGCACTCACAAACGGAGAGTCATCCGGGGACTCACAACCAGAGAGTCATCCGGGGACTCACCGGAGAGTCATCTGGGGACTCACAACCGGAGAGTCATCCAGGGACTCACAACCGGAGAGTCATCTGGGGACTCACCGGAGAGTCATCTAGGGACTCACAACCGAAGAGTCATCTGGTGACTCACAACCGGAGAGTCATCCGGGGACTCATCAGGCCGGGTCATAACTATCCCCAGGTTATAACTGTCTCCCGGGTCATACCACGGGGTATATCCCCGACAAGATCCCTCCAAGAACACAAAACATCATGCGGGCCCCACGGTGGGCTCCAACTGTCATGGATTTGTCCCCGGACGAGTGCGAGGGCTGCCAGCACTTCACATGCAGAGCCACCTGCCAGCCTCGGCCCTCCAGACTATACCCCTCTCGTGGCCCTTCGCCAACTGGGTGTTGGACATGGTGGGTCCCTTCAAAACCGCACGAGGCGGCATGACACATCTACTGGTGGCCGTCGACAAATTCACCAAGTGGATCGAGCCCCACTCAATCAAGAAGCTTGACGGCCCCATGACCGTCCGGTTCATCGACGACATCACGGTTCTCTACGGCGTCCCCCGCAGTATCATCACCGACAACAGCACGAACTTCGCCAAGGGCACGCTCGCGCGTTTCTGCGCCAAGTAGGGCGTCCGGCTCGACCTGGCCCCCGTCGCTCCTCCACAGTCAAACGGCTAGGTCGAGAGGGCAAACGGCCTCACCTTGGCCGGCATCAAGCCCCAGCTCGTAACACCGTTGGTGACGTTGGGCGGCTGCTGGGTCGACAAGCTACCGGCTGTCCTTTGGAGCCTCAGGACTACCCCTAACCGATCAACCAACTACACGCTCTTCTTCCTTGTGTACGGGTCCGAGGCGATCATCCTCACCGATACTGAGTTCGACTCGCCTCGGGTCGCCCTATACACGGAGAAGGACGCAAAGGAGGCAAGGGAAGACGGCGTCAACCTACTCAAAGAAGACCGTGAACCGACCTTGAGCCGGACGACAATCTATCAACAGAAGCTCCGACAGTACCACAACAAGCGGATCTGGCCACTCTCCTTCCGCGAAGGGGACCTGGTGCACAGGTGGATCCAGTGGACAGCCGGGCAGCACAAGTCTTCCTCCCCATGGGAGGACCCGTTCATCGTCAGCAAGGCGCTGCACAACAACGCGTACTACCTAATAGACGCCCAGAAGCCGCAGAAGTGCAAGAGAGACGCCTCCGGCGAGGAGACCGAGCGCCCGTGGAACGCGGCGCTCCTCCGTCTATTTTACTGCTGAAAAAATCACTGTATGTATGTATCCCTCCCCTTTTAGGCTTATGAATGCAATGGGTGCCCCAGGCCGGCTCTTGGGGCACGCTTTTTTCGTTTCCCTCAAAGGTTTCCTCCCTCATCGGCTCCCGGTCCCGGGGGACTCTCCGGCTTGTCCTAGGTCGCCTCTCCCAAAATCGACGAAGTAGTGTGAGTTGAACAATCCCTCCCACCCCTCCCAGCTACAGACCGGCTCCCGGTTGTTCGGCTGACGGGGCCTCAGAGTGGCAACACTTAGCGCACTCAAAAATTCGATCGCAAAGGAGTTGTTGGCTAGGTCCAGCCGGACCACCTCCTCGCCTCTGCCACTCAACTTACCCAAGAAAGCCCTCGCGGTTCCTAAGTTCAGAACCGGATCCCTCGAGGCGGACGCCCCGACCCATCTACAGACCGGCTCCCGGCTGTCGGGCTGGCGGGGCCAAAACCAAAGGGGAAAAGGGACCAAGCAGATGTAACCAAAGGGGCAAAAAAGGGATAAGGACGAGCAGGCGTGCATGATAGGCAAACACATCAAATATTCAGAACACAAATGTAAGTTAAAAGAGGCCCACAGCCATCACGGTTCATTACATTACACCCCTAGTGGGTGCACTCAAGTCTAACATGCAGGAAAGTTAGCAAAGGAAAAGATAAAATGCCCAGGGGCTCAGGCAATTGGTGCGTCTCCAGCCGGCGCATCGCTGGGCGGCTCGACTCTCATCTTGGAGGTGGTCGCGGCCTACAAGTCGGTTTCCTTGGCCTTCGAGGCAGCCTCCGCGGTCCCAGCCATCTCGACGCTGGAGTCGGTACTCTCATTAGCAACCTCCTCATCCTCCAAACCTTGGGGGATGCCGAAGGAGTCTTCCGCTGCTGGCTTGCCGTCCTCGCCAAGGGTCGGCAGGAGTTCATCCAGGTCGACGTACGACGTGAGCTCATGGGCCCGGCGGACAAGGACCGACTTATAGGCCGCCCGCTCCTCGGCTGACTCGTCCTGCGTAGTGGCCAGCCAGTCCAAGGCCGCACTGCGGTACCACGAGGTGACGAACCGGAGCGCCATCTACATGCCGGCTCGAGCCGCCGCTGCCTTCCAGACCTCGAGCTGGGCCACGGCATGCTCCAGCCACAAGGCCACGCAGTTCTTCGGAGCCCTTCCACGGCCCGGCTACAAGGCGGCAATGACCTCCTTGCCGGCCGTCTTCAGCCGCTCCATGCTTCGCTCGAGGTGGATCAGCCGGTTCTCTATGGCGAGCCCAAGCTCCGCCATACTCCACACAACATCCTCCTCGATGGAGCGCCCACGCGCCTAGAGATACTCCTGGTGCTCCTCGACGGCATGCTCAGTGCGGGGCTGGGTTTAGTGCCCTGAGGAGGAAAGGGAAGAAGGGGAGGAAGGCAAATCAAAAACAAGAATTTGCAAGAAAAAAGGCAACCGGCTGGAAAAAGAAAAAATGGATACTCATGCTCGATGGAGTCATCCGTACCAATGGCAAAATGGAGCGAGGAGTCCCACTCCGAAGCTAGCACCGCCTCCGCATCGACAAGAGCCTCCCTGCACTCCTCGAGCGTTCTCTTGAGGCGGGTCACCTTGTTCTGTATGGTGGCGATGTGTTGGGCAGCTTCGGCCGCCTCCTTGACGGCCTTCTCCTTGGCCATCACCTCCCGCGCCATGTCGGCCTTCAGGCAGTCTGGGGACGCCTGTCCGTCCACCAGTAGGGTGGCCAGCCGGTCCTTCTCCTGGGTGACCGTATGGACGCTCTGCGCCATCTGGTCCCGCTCGGAGACCACCGTGACCTTCTCCGCCCGAAGGGTGGTCAGCTCCCCTGCGAGGTAAAAACCAGTGTTAGCCAGGGACTTAAAACCGGATAGTCATCCAGGGACTCACAACCGGAGAGTCATCCTCGAGCCGGGTCATAATTATCTCCCGGGTCATATCGCGGGGTATATCCCCGACAAGGGTTGTGAGTTCCACCATGTCCCACGGGTGGACAATGAGGCGGCCGACGCTCTGGCAAAGATCGGCTCCACCCGGTAGGCCATCCCAGCCGGCGTCTCCCTCGAGCGGCTGCTCAAGCCGTCGATCAAGCCTTCCCCAGAATCAAAATCCATCTTTGTGCCGGCAGAAGCTTGCCGGCCCATCAGCGGCTCCGGCTGCCCCCTCGGCATCTTCGCCACCAGCTGCCTCAATATCGGCTGCCTTGCCAGCACCAGTTGAGCCGGCTGCATCTGAGGCCGCCGGCTTCGACGACGCGGCTGTCATGATGACAATCGACGCCCCTTTGGCTGGCAAGCCGGCCCGGGGGCTAGCGAGCCGGTCCCGGGGACTGATCATCCAAGCCCTGGGGCTCCCAAACCGGCCCCCGTCTCGGCTCCCTCATGGGCCCAGTCCATCCTGGCGTTCTTCCTACATGGCAAGCTCCCACCGGACGAGGCCACAACAAGACAAATTCAGCGTCGGGCCTCGGCCTAAAACATTATCAACCGTGAGCTCATCCATCGTAGCACCACTGGCGTCTTCCAATGGTCCGTCGAGCTAGAGAAGGGTCTGGAGATCCTCCTTGACATCCACCAGGGCGAGTGCGTGCACCACGCCGCCTCAAGGACCCTGGTGGCCAAGGCTTTCCGCCATGGTTTCTACTGGCCCACCGCCTTGGAGGCGGCCAAGAAATTGGTCGACGAGTGCGAGGGCTGCCAGCGCTTCACCATGCAGAGCCACCTACCGACGTCGGCCCTCGAGACTATCCCCCTCTCGTGTCCCTTCGCCAACTGGGTGTTGGACATGGTGGGTCCCTTCAAAACCGCCGTCGACAAATTCACCAAGTGGATCGAGGCCCGCCCAATCAAGAAGCTTGACGGCCCCATGACCGTCCGGCTCATCGACGACATCACGGTTCGCTACGGCGTCCCCCGCAGTATCATCACCGACAACAACACGAACTTCGCCAAGGGCACGCTCATGCGTTTCTGCGCCAAGCAGGGCGTCCGGCTCGACCTAGCCTCCATCGCTCCTCCACAGTCAAACTGCCAGGTCGAGAGGGCAAACGGCCTCACCTTGGCCGGCACCAAGCCCCGGCTCGTAACACCGCTGGTGACGTCAGCCGGCTGTTGGGTCGACGAGCTGCCGGCTGTCCTTTGGAGCCTCAGGACCACCCCCAACCGATCAACCAGCTACACGCCCTTCTCCCTTGTGTACGGGTCCGAGGCGATCATCCTCACCAATACCGAGTTCGACTCGCCTCGGGTCGCCCTATACAAGAGAAGAAAGCACAGGAGGCAAGGGAAGACAGCGTCAACCTACTCGAAGAAGCCCGTGAACCGACCTTGAGCTGGACGACAATCTATCAACAGAAGCTCCAGCACTACCACAACAAGCGGATCTGGCCACTCTCCTTCCGCGAAGGGGACCTGGTGCACAGGTGGATCTAGTGGACAATCGGGCAACACAACTTGTCCTCCCCATGGGAGGGCCCGTTCATCGTCAGCAAGGCGTTGCACAACGACGCGTACTACCTAATAGATGCCCAGAAGCCACAGAAGTGCAACAGAGACGCCTCCGGCGAGGAGACCGAGCGCCCGTGGAACGCGGCGTTCCTCCGTCCGTTTTACTGCTGAAAAAATCAGTGTATGTATGTATCCCTCCCCTTTTAGGCTTATAAATGCAATGGGTGCCCCAGGCCGGCTCTTGGGGCACGCTTTTTTCGTTTCCCTCAAAGGTCTCCTCCCCCACCGGCTCCCGGGCCCGGGGGCTCTCCGGCTGGTCCTAGGTCGCCTCTCCCAAAATCGACCAAGTAGTGTGAGTTGAGCAACCCCTCCCACCCCTCCCAGCTATAGACCGGCTCCCGGTTGTCCGGCTGATGGGGCCTCAGAGCGGCAAAACTTAGCGCACTCGAAAATTCGATCACAAAGGAGTTGTCGGCTAGGTCCAGCCGGACCACCGCCTCGCCTCTGCCACTCAACTTAACCAAGAAAGCCCTCGCGGTTCCTAAGTTCAGCACCGGATCGCTCGAGGCGGATGCCCCGACCCATCTACAGACCGGCTCCTGGCTGTCGGGCTGGCGGGGCCAAAACCAAAGGGGAAAAGGGACCGAGTAGACGGAACCAGAGGGGCAAAAAGGGATAAGGACGAGCAGGCGCGCATGATAGGCAAACACATCAAACATTCCGAACACGAATGTAAGTTAAAATAGGCCCACGACCATCACGGTTCGTTACATTACACCCCTAGTGGGTGGACTCAAGTCTAACACGAAGGAAAGTTAACAAACGAAAGGATAAAACGCCCGAGGGCTCAAGCTACTAGCGCGTCTCCAGCCGGCGCATCGCTGGGCGGCTCGACTCTCATCCCGGAGCTGGTCGCGGCCTACGGGTCAGCTTCCTTGGCCTTCGAGGCAGCATCCACGGTCCCAGCCATCTCGGCGCTGGAGTCAGTACTCTCATCAGCAACCTCCTCGTCCTCCGGACCTTGGGGCATGCCGAAGGAGTCTTCGGCTGCCGGCTCACCGTCCTCTCCAAGGGCCGGCAGAAGTTCATCCAGGTCGACATCCGAAGCAAGCTCATGGGCCCGGCGGACAAGGACCGGCTCACAGGCCACCCGCTCCTTGGCCGGCTCATCCCGCACAGTGGCCAGCCGGTCCAAGGCTGGACTGTGGTACCATGAGGTGACGGACCGGAGCGCCATCTGCGCATCGGCTCGAGCCGCCGCCACCTTCCAGACCTCGAGCTGGGCCACGGCATGCTCCAGCCACAAGGCCACGCGGTTCTTTGGAGCCCCTTCACGTCCCGGCCACAAGGCGGTAATGACCTCCTTTCCATCCGTCTTCAGCCGCTCCATGCTTCGCTCGAGGTTGATCAGCCGGTTCTCTATGGCGAGCCCAAGCTCCGCCATACTCCACACAGCATCCTCCTCGATGGAGCGCCCGCACGACCAGAGATACTCCTGGTGCTCCTCGATGGCATGCTCAGCGCGGGGCTAAGTTTAGCACCCTGAGGAGGAAAGGGAAGAAGGGGAGGAAGGCAAATCAACAACAAGAATTGGCAAGAAAAAAGGCAACCGGCTGGAAAAAGAAAAAATGGACACTCATGCTCGGTGGAGTCATCCTTACCAATGGCAAAATGGAGCGAGGAGTCCCACTCCGAAGCTAGCGCCACCTCCGCGTCGGCAAGAGCCTCCCTACGCTCCTCGAGCGTCCTCTTGAGGCGGGTCACCTTGTTCTGTAGGGTGGCGATGCGTTGGGCGGCTTCGGCCGCCTCCTTGACGGCCTTCTCCTTGGCCATCACCTCCTGTGCCACATCGGCCTTCAGGCGGTCTTGGGACGCCTATCCGTCCACCAGTAGGGTGGCCAGCCGGTCCTTCTCCTGGGTGACCGTATGGACACTTTGCGCCAGCTGGTCCCGCTCGGAGACCACCGTGACCTTCTCCGCTCGAAGGGTGGTCAGCTCCCCTGCGAGGTAAAAAACGGTGTTACCCGGGCATTCAAGACCCTTCCCAGCTGCCAGGAAGCTAGCTGGCGGCTCCTGAGGGCTATACCCCCACTCCACGCAAGACCAATCGTACCTTGCAACCGCGCCTGCTCCTCCTCCAGCCAGTAGAAGCCGTGCTTGCTGCGGTCATGGATGGAGAACACCTCCTCAAACAACTTCTGCCATTGGGAGTTCCCCTCTTGCCACATGAAGCCGAAATCCAAAGATGCACAAGGAGATCTCGCCCGGCTACTCGTCAGTCGGTCAGCCGGCCTGCACCTCGGGTGCTACACCCGGTGGGTGCGCGTGCGCGCCCCCACTAAAAATTTCAACAAAGAAAACAATGCTTACCTCAGCGCGCCGCAGGGTGGTGTCGACTGCCTCCGCGAACTGGGCCAGCTCCTGGCGGCACCGATCCAGGATGCTCCCCAACTCCCCGAATGCGGGGACCAGGCCACCTGCTGGGGGAGCCGGAAGGGTTGGGACGCGCGCCAGCGCCTCCCAGTCCAAGATCACGTCCTGCATGGACCTCCGGGCCCGGCTGTCATTGACAGGGCTATTACCCCTAGGTATGCCAAAGCAACGGGGTTCTCCTCCTTCCTTGGGGAAAAGTATGTGATCAGATGGCCCCGACCAGCTGGAGCACAGCCGGCTGGCTCGAGGACGGCTGGTCAAGGTACCGGCCCGGCCCCCGGCCGGCTGGGCCTGACCGGCTGCCTTCGGGCCGCCTCCTCTATTGACCCCGGGGCGGACAAGCAACATCTCGTCCCCCTGCATGTGGGTACGGTGACACGACGTGACCACCACGATGGATGCTAATGTAGCCATAGTGCCTGCTGACGCGTGGGCGCGCGTGGCTATAGTCTGACCGTCCGGGCCGCTGACTTTGGTGACCGCGACTAGGCGGGGCAACAGTGTCGGCATGCCCCCGCCCACTCGATTGCCTGCTGCGGCATGGCTACAGTGCAGTCAGCCGTACCGGAGGATTCAACCGGCTGGTGCTAGGCGACGCCACCCGGGCGGCCCATGCCATAGCAGGTGGGTGGGGGCCAATTACGGAGTTGGCTGGCGGGCCCCAGCGAGCGATGGGACCGTGCAGCTGGTGGACCCTATGGGCGATGAGACGGCTCGAGGGGCGGGACCCCCTAGTCAGCCGGAGAGGCTGCCAGCCGGGTCCCCCACTTGTGTACCTCTGGAATATTGTAAACCAGGGGGTTGGCCTATAAAAACCCTCGAGCCCCCCATGCAACGGGGACGACAAGTATCACGCACACACCCACGGGATACTTCCTTCACACTCTCACACTTCATACCGGGGGAAGGCGAGCCGGCTGCTCCCTCTTCCTCCTCTAGACACAGCTCCAGGAGCAATCTTGTAAACATACCCATCCATCAAACTAGACCAAGCAGGACTAGCCACATTCAAGATCATCGCATCATCATCGTGATCATCGTTGGTCCAGTCCCTGATCGTGGGACCGGTAGGGTACTCACCGGCTTCGCTAGGCTCTCCGGCTGGGCAGACCCTCCGGCTCCGCTAGGCCTGCCGGCTCCCAAGTCGGCCGGCTCCTTGACCCCTCCCGAGGAGTCAACCCCCCTCTTTGGGCGGGCCTCCCTACTCATAGTCTTCGGAGTCGGAGTGGTCGCGCTCCGCCTCAAAGATTTGGGGGTGTGTTCCATCCGACGTGTTCTGTCGCACGAGCAACTATGGTTAGGACGGAGAAGTAAGGTTTGGTGCCGGCTACCAGCTGGAACAATCCAAACAAAGAGGGTTGCCTCGACAAAAACATACCAGGGGAGGTCAGTTGATGTGGTCGTACGGCTCCATGCCGAAGGTCCATGACGCTGGCACCAGCTTGAACATCGTGATGGTGTTCACCCGCTTCGCCACCTGAGCCGGCGTCAGGTGGACGGTCGTCAGCCGCCAGGGGTCCCGGCGGCCGGATATATCGCAGATCCGGTATGGCCTCATCTAGAGAGGCAGCACCCGGTGTGATATGAAGGCCGCCACCAAATCGGAGGCAACCAGCCCCTCCCCGGTCCTTAGCTGCACGAGCCGGCCGAGCTCCGCAAGAGCCACCCCGCGCAGGGTGGCTCTCGACCAGTTGACTCCGGAGGAGTGCATGTTGATGAAGGGCGGCAGCCGGATGTAGTCCTACTGTGGGTTGGCGTTCTTCACATAGAAGAACGTTTGATGCCATCCCTTGACGGAGTCGATGAGGGAGAAGTGAGGGAAGTGCATGCCGCGACAACACATCGATGCGCCTCCGCAGGCGTTGCTCTTCAACGCCTTGAGGTAGAAGAGGGAGTTGAAGAGGTCGAGGAAGGGAAGAATCCCCAAGTATCCCTCACACAGCGTCACGAAGCCGGCAAGGTAGAGGATGGTGTTGGGCCGAGATGGTGTGGCTGGAGGTCGAACGCGTCGATCATCAGCTGGAAAAAGTGGCTCACCGGGAGCCCCAAGCCGCGGGAGAAATGCCACACGAAGACGACGAACTCCCCGAGCTACGGCGCGGGCACCGCTTCAACGCCCAGTGCGCGGGCGATCACACGCTTCGCCAGTGGCAGCATGCGCGCACGGCGGAGATCTGCAATGGCACCCTCGATGACCACGGATCCGGCCCAGCTTCCCCCGCGCCCTTTAGCCATTGTGACGTCTGAATGGCGTGTAGGCACGGTTGCGTGCGAGAGGACGGCGACGCGCGAAGGAGCGAAGAAGGCGAAGTGAAGAGGCAGCAAGGGGGCGAGTGGGGCGCGGGTGCCTCCGCCCAATGCCCTTCCTCCCCTTTTAAACGGGGAGGACACGACCGTGGGACGTGGGGATTAACTGTGCCCACTCCCCCGGAATCCCCGCGCACGCGTGGGTGGCCCAGGTCGAAGCCACCACATCGGTGCGCAGAAGATCCTTGCCTGCGCCCCGAGGCCTAGTGGGCCGCACCCGAGGCCTAGCGGACTAGGCGCAGGGCGACGTCCCGTCTGCCCGCGTGCGCGGGGCCCGTGACATCATTACCCGTTGCGTGGCGTGCAGCGGGCCGACCCGGGTCCCGAAGCGTCCCGCCGGAACTCGAGGCGTCGGGTTCGCCTGCCGACCCGGCTGGCTTTTCGACTTCACGCAAGAGGCGGGCACTGCTAGGGGGAAGCCACCGGCTCCCCTCCGTGTGCTGGATGCGGGCCCCCGCCGGCTTCTCGGACTACTGACGGGGTTATTACCCCTGGGTAGGACAAAGCAACGGGCCCCCCCGCATCGAAGAAAAAAATACACGACCGGCTGGCCCTGGCCGGCTGGAGCATAGCCGGCAGGCACGATCGCCGGCTGGCTTGAGGACGACTGTTCAAGCCGCCGGATCGGCCCCCGGCCGGCTGGGCATGACCGGCTGCCTTCGGGCCGCCTCCTCCGTTGACCCTGGGGCGGACAATCAACGTCCCGTCCCTCTACGCGCGGGTATGGCAACGCGACGTGACCACCATGACGGGCGCCATTGTAGCCACAGTGGCCGCTGACGCACGGGCATGCGTGGCTATAGTTCGGCCGTCCGGGCCGCTGACCTTGGCGACCGCGACGTGGCGAGGAAACAGTGTCGGCATGCCCCCACCCACTCGATTACCTGCCCCAGCATGGCTATAGTGCAGCCGGCCGTACTGAAGACTTCGGCTGGCTGGCGCTAGACGACGCCACCCGAGCGACCCGTGCGGTAGCAGGTGGACGGGGGCCAATCGCGGAGCTGACTGGCGGGCCCCAACGGGCGATGGTACCGTTGAGTCGGTGGACCCTACGGGCGACGAGACGGCTCAAAGGGTGGCACCCCCTAGTAAGCCGGGCAGGCTGCTAGCCGGGTTCCTCACTTACGTACCTCGGGAATGTTATAAGTTGGGGGTTGGCCTATAAAACCCCCCGTGCCCCCCGTGCAACGGGGACGACAAGACTCATGCACACACCTGTGGGCAAGGTTGTTAGAATCGTGATTTTGTTATATGATTCTACGGCTTTACGATCCAAACTGACCCATCTGATTCTACAATTTTAGTTCATAGAATCTACGTTTCTACGATCCTGATAGTGAAGATCCTAAGATTTGTGATCCTATCATCGGAGCTCCGATCCGATTCAAAATCACGATTCTGACAACCTTGCCTGCGGGATAATTCCTTCACACTCTCACACTTCATAGTGGGGGAAGGCGAGCTGACTGCTCCCTCTTCCTCCTCTAGACACAGCTCCAGGAGCAATCTTTTAAACATACCCATCCATCAAACTAGACCAAGCAGGACTAGGGGTGTTACCTCCCATGGAGGGCCCTGAACCTGGGTACATCGTGTGTCACCACCGCTTGTACCTAATCCCGCTCCCGGAGCCCATCGGCATCCTTCTGCCCCAACCACCTTCAATAAGCCTACCCATGGCATCTGTCGTGAGAAAATGATGACACCTATTCTGTTTGATCTTCCTACCCCATCTCTTTACTTACATGTGCAATGTCTTTAGTTTCCGCTGCCATACTTGTAGACGTGCATGTGTAGGGCTGTTAGACTATCTAGACTTGTTAAAACTATTAAAATCTACCAACCAATTAACTTGGGAAAAGGTTAGGTTTTAAATTTCTGCTAGTAGTCTATTCACCCCCGCCCCCTCTAAACACGCCTCTCTCGATCCTATAACGAGGAGAGTTATGTGCCGGTGATGGCTGCGGTGGCCGGCAGCCTACCTGCCGGATCTGGACGGCGCAGGGGGCGGTGGCACCTGGGCTGGGCAGAGTTGGACCGTATCCCCTTGGGGCTGCTCGCTGGTTTAGTCCTATCGTGTGTGTTTGGCCTTGTATCGTCGTCGAGGCAGGTTGGGGAGGCATCCCGCAGTGGTCGTGATGTGTCGCTGCTGGCTGTGCAGGGCCTAGTGTCGGGCACGGCTACTAACGACGCTAGAGTCTTATGGCCCTTCTCACCATGGAGGCAGGACTTGGTGGTGGTGATCATCTTCTTCGTCGGACATGGTCGGCCTAAGGCTGGGTGGTCGGATATCCAGATCCATCATGCAGTCCCAGCTGCGAGTCATGGAGACATAGTCTCCGATGAAAATTGAGCAGACGGCGGGCGATGATGGCGTTCTATATCGTTACCTTCATGAAGGCATTGTTCGAGTAATTATTGTCGATCTACTTGTGCTGCTTTGGGGGAAACTCTAGGATCTGGTCTTCCAGATCGGACGATGGCGGCACTGCGATGTCGTTTCTCTCTTGGGAGCATCATTTGTGGAGCAGCGCTGGAAGACATAGGCGGGAGGTGGAGCGGCTTCGTCTTGCACGGAGGTTTGGTGGAGATGTCAAGTCACGCCTGGCTGACAACTGCTATGCAGGGTCATGCCTGTTCGGCAAGTGCTACACACGACAGATCTTCCAAAGGTTTCACGTTGTGTTGGCTGGTGGTACTCGGCAGCATGGTGCTACGGTGTATTGGCGGCGACTACGACATGCTTAGTACTTTGCGCGCAGGGAGGTGGTGTAGTTGGGCGTCGTGGCGGCATCGGGTGATGACCGTACTGGCAAGGAGGATGCGGATCTCTTTCTTGAAGATGGATCAGCGGTTCGATGATGATGGGGGCTTCCAAAACATGTGCATGTGGTGTATGCTTTAGGTTTGCTACACCACTATTGTTTCCTATACGTTATGTGGATGTGTCGACAACGACACTGGTTTTAGGTATGGGGAGTGATAGCACGTCACATTATCGAATTTTGTAGGTGTGAGTGCTGGCTTCGGATGACTTGATGTATGTTCTTGTCAGACCTTTGTTGAATAATTAATAAAGAATGGCCACATGCATTGATTGATGCAGAGGCCAGGGGCTTGGCCTCCTTTTCCAAAAAATCTTATTTGGTCTGACTCACCGTGAAAACAAGCAAAAAATCATGTTCTACATAGTTTATTTGTCTATATCACCTTCAGCTTAGTTGAGCAAAAGTGCACGTAATGATGTTTGGTTGCAGACTTGTTCTATGCAGCTAGAAAATGTTGTTGTTTGATTACATGCAAAACATGTGGTCTAGTAACTTCTTGCTGGAGCGATGAGGCTACCACACACATACATGCACACAACATAGTAACATACACAACAAAGTCATATGCGGTTAATAACATAAATAACATAAATCAGAGTCTTAATCGGTACAATTAGACGTAGGGTTTTGGTTTGGGTCATCTCAACCCTCTAGGGATGGCCTCGACATATATTTATACGGAGTACATGGTACAAATACAAGGTATATATCAAAGCTATATATACTAGTCTAAATACAAGTCTAAAACCCTCCCTCAATCTCAACCTGTGCCACGAAGGGTGAGATTGTGCTGGAAAACCTCAAATCAAGGTAATGAAAGCAACTTTGTGAAGATGTCCGCAAGTTCATCCTTAGAAGAGATAAACTTGATCTAAAGTAGGTTCTGCACAACATGGTCCCTGCCAAAATGATAATCAACTTTTGATGTGCTTTGTTTGTGCATGAAATACTGGATTAGTATAAAGATATGTAGCACCAACGTTGTCAAACAAAAGAACCGGGAGCTGACACTGAGGGACCCTTAACTCCCCAAGCAATGATTGTACCCATATAAGCTCTGCTGTCACATTGGCTACAACTTTGTACTCAGCCTTAGTACTACTACGAGAATGGTAGCCTGCTTGCGAGCTCTCCAATCGATCAAGTTGGGACCAAGGAACATAGCATATCCCCCCGTAGAGTGCCGATCATCAGGATTACCTGCCCAGTCAGCATCCCAAAAAGCAAAGATAACACCAGATGGAGTAGGCTGAAAGTGCAAGCCATATGAGGCCATAAAACGGACATAACGAAGAATGCGTTTGACAGCTGACCAGTGGGAATCATGAGGTGAATGAAGGTAATGACAAACACAATTAACCACAAAGGAAATGTTCGGTCTGGTAATAGTCAATATTGCAGGCCACCGACAAGACTGTGATATCTAGTAGCATCACCAGGAGAAAGAAATGCACTAGTATCAACTGAGATCCTCTCGGTAGCAAAGATGGGTGTAGACACAGGTTTACACTTGAGCATAGCAGCACGACATAGAAGATCGTGGGAATACTTTTTCTGAGTAAGTGACAGTCTAGTAGACGCATGAGTAACTTCCAAACCCAGAAAATAATGAAGCCTGTGGAGGTCCTTGATAGCAAAATAAGAACTAAGAGCTGAGAGTAGGCGATCAACAACATCAACTGAAGAACTAACAAGGATGATATCATCAACATAAACTAGAAGGTACATAGAAACCTCAGGGCATCATAGTAAGAACAACGATGTATCAGCTGTGGAAGGAAGAAAAGCAAGAGCTTGAAGAGAAGAGGCAAGACGAGCATGCCAGGAACGGGGAGCCTTCTTGAGGTCATACAATGCCTTGTACAACCGACATAGGTGATGAGGATGATTAGGATCAATAAACCCAGGTGGCTGACATATATAGACTTCCTCCTCCAATACACCATGAAGAAAAGCATTCTAAACATCCAACTAATGAACAAACCAACCATGAGTAACTGCTAGAGCTAATAAAATTTGAGTGGTAGTAGGCTTGACAACTTGACTAAAAGTATCCTCGTAGTCAAGTCCATGACGTTGTTTAAATCCTTTAGCAACCAAATGGGCCTTGTACCGCTCAATGGAACCATCAAAATATTTTTTGACTTTAAAAACCCATTTGCAATCAATAATATTAACACCATAAGGAAGAGGTACCAGATGCCAAGTTTTGTTGTGAAGAATACCATGATACTCCTGTTCCATTGTAGCTCGTATGTGTGGATTACTCATTGCAGCCTGAAAATGTCATGTTTCGGATATTGGATCAGACATGCCATGGGCCATACATACAACAAGCCAAGAAACTTTCCTATTAGTGCATTCCTTGGGACAAAAAATGCCACTGTGACTACCAGTGTGCGGTCGAGAAACATCCAAGGTGGAACAGGCAGCAGTGATGACACATGCACAGACGACGAGGTAGGCGCATCTGCTGGAACTGGTGAGAGGACACATGTGTAACAGTTGGAAATATGCCCTAGAGGCAATAATAAATTAGTGATTATCATATTTCCTTGTTCATGATAATCCTTTATTATCCATACTATAATTGTATTGATCGGAAACTCAGATACATGTGTCGATACATAGACAACACCATGTCCCTAGTGTGCCTGTGATAGACTAGCTCGTTGATCGAAGATGGTCAAGGTTTCCTAGCCGTAGATATGAGATGGCATTTGATAACGGGAACACATCATTAGGAGAATGATGTGATGGACAAGACCCAAACTATAAACATAGCATATGATCATGTCAGTTTATTGCTATAGTTTTCTGCATGTCAAGTATCTGTTCCTCTGACCATGAGATCATGCAACTCACTGACACTGGAGGAATACCTTGTGCGTATAAAACGTCACAACATAACGGGGTGACTATAAAGATGCTCTACATGTATCTCCAAGGATGTCTGTTGAGTTAGCATGGATCAAGATTGGGATTTGTTACTCCGTGTGACGGAGAGGTATCTCAGGGCCCACTCGGTAATACAACATCACAACAAGCCTTGCAAGCAATGTGACTAAAGTGTTAGCCACGGGATCTTGTATTACGAAATGAGTAAAGAGACTTGCCGCTAATGAGATTGAACTAGGTAGAGAGATACCGACGATCGAATCTCGAGCAAGTAACATACCGAAGAACAAAGGGAACAACATACGGGATTAACTGGATCCTTGACATAGAGGTTCAACTGATAAAGATCTTCGTAGAATATGTAGGAACCAATATGGGCATCCAGGTCCCACTATTGGTTATTGACCGTAGAGGTGTCTCGGTCATGTCTACACAGTTCTAGAACCCACAGGGTCTGCACACTTAAGGTTCGATGACGTTTTCGTAGTATTGAGTTATGTATGGTGGTGACTGAAGGTTGTTCGGAGTCCCAGATGAGATCTTGGATGTCACGGGGAGCTCCAAAATGGTCCGAAGGTAAATATTGATATATAGGAAGTCCCGTTTTGGCCACTGGAAAAGTTTCGGGTATTTCCGGTAGTGTACTGGGAGTGCCGGAGGGCCATCAGGAGGGTCCGCCCACGCCGGGAGGGCACATGGGCCCGAGGGGTGTTGCACCAGCCCTTAGTGGCCTGGGAAAACCAGCCCCACATGGACCATGTGTCTAGGAAAGTGGGAAAGGAATAAAACCCAAGTTGAGAAGGTTTCCAAGTAGGAAGATGGAATCCTACTAGGAGTAGGATTGGTGGTAGGCTCCACCTCCACCTCCTTTGGCCGAACCTCTAGGGGAAACCCTACAGGGCTGTGTTGTGGTTTTATCACGGCAGATGTCCGGGTGAATGGACTTGGATTCAAGGCCATTGCCAAGGTGATGGACTCAAAGGGGTTGGTTGGGACGAAGGACATGAGTTTACCCAGGTTCGGCCCCTCAAGTCGAGGTAATAGCCTACGTATGCTTGTGTTTGTATTGCTTGATGTATCGATTACAAGGGAGATATTGCTTGACCTAGTTCTCGATCTTCTGATCTCTAAGTTGCCCCGGGTCTTGCCTTTATATAGGAGGTCAAGACCAAGGGTTACACAAGTTGTAAACAACTCTCACTATGTGTCGGAGTCTATCTCTATTCTATCTTGCCTTCCTGACCAAGTTGTCTCTGGGCGGCTTACACGCCCGGGTCTTCTCCGTCCGGGCCACGCTCCAGCCCATCTTTGTAAAGCCGCCAAACGTATTGGGCTTAAGTCTTCGCAGCCCACTCTTGGGTTGGTGTACGAGCCGCCTAGTGTGACCCGGAGCCTCTGGGGCAGGTCTCACCATGGGGTTATATCCCCAACATTAGGCCCTAGGTTGATTTGAGCTTGCTCACTTCAGCCTCCTTCTTAATCATCAGTGAGTCGCCCGGAAAATAATGACCCGCCATAACATCATGTCAAATCTATCAAAAAGATCCTCTGACGCACGGAACGAATCTTCCCTTATTAAATGGATAGTCCAGGAATCGAGGCGTTCGCCTCGGTCAAATGACATCCAACGCCTGGATTTTCACGCCAGTTTCCACCTTTTCCTATTAAATAGGACTGCGAGGGGTGGCTCTTGCCTTCCTTCCCGCTCACTCCTCATCTTCTTCCTTCCAACACCGCCGCTCTAGCACACTTCGCTTCGGTGCCGCCTCCACACCGTCGTCATCGAGGCCACTGCATCGACTTGTTCGCTCCAGAGTTTCCCACATCCGCCGCGCCATCTCCGGTGAGTTCCTCTTCCCTTAGATCTGTAGCCATTTCAGTAGGGTTTTCATGGAGCTCTCCCGCCATTTCAGAACACGAACCCCTTTCAAATGTCGGCCATGGTTAGTTCATACGAACCCGATAACATCCAGTCCCAATGCGGCGTTCCTTAGGAAATCAACAGAAGCATAGAACAGATCTGTAACGGCTCCGCCTGCCATGTTCAAGCTTTCACCGTTTTGACTGTTCGTCTCTAAGTCTGAAATAAAACTATTTCTTCTGTTTTCTAGATTCGTAATCTCAGAGATACCTTATGAAAACTTGTTTTCCGCACTTAGCTAAATCTTGCTTTGTCTTCTCATAAACTTGACCCGCCATGTAGTTCCGGCTCTCATCAACCGGATCCTAGTGGCTCAATCTTTAGATCTTAAACTTTTAACCGCCCGTAGATGTCTGTCGTTCCCTGACTCGCCGCACATTTTTACCTTGCGTAGTTTTTTGAACCGCCACCATGTCTCGTGCATCCAACTCATGCAATTAGGTCGGCTCTTCCATCACGGAAGAGTTCCTCATGGACTTCGTACACACGGGCACCCTTCCCGCCAAAGAGGTCATCCATTGGCGGGTTCCGGGCAATGAACTAAAGCCCGTTCCTCAAGAGGGCGAAGTAGTTGTCTTTTCAGATCACATCGAATGTGGGTTCGTACCCCCGGCTCAAAATTCTTTCGGGATGTCCTTCATTTCTAAAAGTTGCACCCTCAACATCTTTCCCCCAATTCTGTCTCAAATATATGTAACTTCCAAGTGCTCAGCGAGGTCTATCTGCAAACCGAGCCATCTGTTGGTATCCTCCGGGAGTTCTTTTACGTGAATCGCCAGACCGAAGTGAAGGCTGGCCCAAGCTTAGAACTCGGTGGGATTTCCATTCAGAGGCGTCAGGACATAACTTTCCAGCTATTCAGATGCCGAGTCATCCAAAGGATTGGAATAAGACTTGGTTTTATTGTAAAGATACCTCCCCAGAGGGTGAGCATCCATTGTGTAGCAACCCGACCTAAAAGGTCAAATCTCCGGTGTTTCCGTACCATCCCAAGATCATGCTGGTACACACACGGTACATCAATGTATATATCAAAGGGAAATCACACAACATTATATTAATCGAAATCTCATATCGAGTCCTTTATTACAATAAAAATTACAATAAAGTGGCTGAAAGCCAACTCATGAGAATATCTAAATCTTGCGGAAGCGTCGAAGGTAGATGAGTCCATCTGACTCCAAGGGCATCTCACCGAGCGTAGAACGTGTCCTCACTCCTGGTCGGAAAAGTACTCTGCAACATGATACGTTGCAGCCGTGTAGGTCAGCATATGGAATATGCCAGCAAAGTCACAAGAGAGGGGTGAAAAGATAATTATCTATTTCTATATGCATATTTGGTAGGTGGGGTGGTAAGTTTTTGCGAAAAGCAAATTTTTCCTACATCAAGAGAGGGCTAAGCAAAAAAATATTACTAAGTTGGTTGATTAATGAGATGGTTCCACCAACCAATTCTCATACCCAAATTGTTAATACCCACATCATCATATTAATTGTGTTGAGAGTTCCGAATGTTTCAGTTCCTTTGGCTCAAGTCGTCCATGACCGTGGACACGGCTAATCGATTAGGTTTGAGTACTCTGCAGAGTTTTGCACACGTTCCCCACAAGATTTGGTCGCCTCCGTTTAATTTCTTCCACTTCAGGGTGTTTGAGAAACGGATGACCAAAACATGGTCTTCCAAAGGGTTTCCCTGCGACTCTGACGGTGCCCATCCTTTCCTACCGTTCTTCTACATCTCGTAGCACCGCCTGTCCAAGGTCACCACGATATCCAACCAAGCCAGAGCCCATAATGACTTGTGGCTGTGCAAGTAAGCCTTGGGTCTTGAAGCACCCATCCATCTCTTTGTGCCTGGGTGGACCTTTCCGCGTGAATACTGGCCATCTCCAGCATCACCTAGGCAAAATCCACTGGTTTCTCCAGGGTGCCGTTCAACCATCATCCACCCAGAGGTATGTTGAAAACTCAGAGTCTTGAAATCTTGATCATTATGTAGGTCTTGAAATTATTAACTCTCTCAACTCTCATGAATCACACGACCAACCCCGTCTACTAATAGCATAGCAAAAGTAAAAACAACGTTTCCCGGGGCCAATGTTGTCAAAGGGGTTGAGGGGGGTACCTACCACATGATACTACTACAATGTAACCAAGTTTCCAACTAACCTATCTTGCATGCAATTGGGGAAGACGGTAGAACTAATGCATATAAAACATGGGTAAACATGATCAAAGTGACTTGCATGATTGATGATCTTCGTACGTGAGTGACTCTAAGTAACAAGCTTCGCACTCCGGATAATCTAACGAAGCAAACAAGCACTCAATAAGTATACAACAAAATAATGTAGCTAACACACACATCAACAAACAACTAGTAAACAATCAAGACAAAACCATGCACAAATCACAAGCAAGGAAAGCACACAAAGTTTTGTTTACTAGGAGATGATTGATAAAACACTACTAACATAATAAAACTATTTTGTAATAACAAAACAATTGTTGACAGCAAGGAAACAATAAAATATTTTATTAATAAACGGAAGAAAATCAATTTAAGTTTGTTGGGAAAACTTTAGTAAAGTTTTTAAAAGTTTTGGTAAACACTATTTGGAACAAATATAGTTCTACTAACAAAAGAGCAAAACAAACTTATTATTTATTAGTAAAACATATTTTTAATAGAAAATAATTTACAAATAAACTTGTCTTAGAAAACAGAATTTATTATATAAAACTTTGTTTGAAAGCAAAACTATTACTAACTAGTTGTTTTAATCAAAATAACCCTATTTGAAAAGAAATTGTGATTCCTATATTAACAAAGAAATAAACTAAACAATTTTATATTTTTATTAACAATAAGTAAAACACTAAATGTTTAAATCAACAGAACCTACTAAACAAATTAAAACTAAATCTAAGTTAAACTAACTAAAACTAAGTAAATTAAAAAATATACTATAATACTAGGCAGATTCTGTTTATAGCTAGAACACTAATCAAAATCATCCTAAAATTTTTCAAACTAAGCATAAAGGTAGTCCTAACAAAGACCAAACAGTAGCAAAAAGATTCATGTCAAAATCTATTTTCAAACTCTAGTTATTTAGATTTGAAGGTTTTAAGCAAATTTGATTCAATTCAAATTTTAGAAGTCAAATTTAAAATTTAAAAGTACAGGGTGAAACTACATGAAAAATGTGAGCTATTCCAAAAAGAGTCAACTCAAAACATTAAACATATTAAAAGATATAAGCAAAACAAAATTTGAACTCACTCTGTTAACTAAAACAAAAACAGAAAAGAAAACTAGATATGCAACGGCCAGGGGGCTACGTGGCGCTTTCCTATTGGTTGGGGGCGTCTGCGCGCGAGTGCTTGCGGGCGGACGACCGGACCGAATAGGAAAACGATTCGGGGATTAATGGTTCTAATCCTAGCCGTTGCGTCTGGATCGGAGGGAGAGGGTGAGTTCGAAGATTTTACCGAAGGGGGAGGTGGACTCTGGCGATGGTGACGACGGCCGGTGGTCGAGGACATTGCCGAAGGGGTCCCCAGTGGTCGAGAGAGGCAGCGAAGGGGTTCCGACGACGGCGGGCGAGGTCCGGCATCGAACGGAGGGGTCGGAGAGGCGAGGAGACGTACGAGGCGACGGGCACGTGGGGAGGGAGCTTCGGTGGTCAGAGCAGCTCCGGCGAGGAATCTGGCAACGCCTCGGCGAGGGAGAGAGGGGATTCGGGGGGGAATGGAGAGAGGAGGTTAGGGCTCTTATATAGGGTGCTCGGGTGGTGCGGGGGAGGAGAGAGGAGAGAGATCCGGGGGGAGGGAGTAACTGCCGGCGAGGTCTGGCGTCGCGTGCGGGGAAGAAGACGACCGCGCGGGCTAACGGTCGGTCGGGGTGGGACCCGGTGTCAGCGAGAGGGGAGCGAGGTTTCCACGTCGGTCGGCCGGTCGATATTAACTTCGCGAGTAACTGCCGTGGGCCGGCCTGTTTAATACTAAAACCGTTACCGTTTTCTTTTTAATGTTTTCCAACGACAATCAAAAGCTTTTGAAACATTCAAACAGTGGTTAAAAGTAGGAAATAAATATATCAAAATTAACAGAAAAATAAATTCTATTTAATGAACATTTTTATTCTGTCATTTGAATATTTTCAAAAAAATATTATTTTCAGAATTGCCTATTTGTTTTTAAATCTTTTTTGCAAATATTTTCAAAACAACCCCTGGTTTTTTTATTGTTCAAATAAATCACCAAGATAACCCTGGTGTGGAGTGTCATGTTACTCCCCTCTTATTTTGAACATTTTACCAAGATTTCAAATAGGTGAAAGCAACTTAGGGAAAGTAGAAAGGGCTTTCAGAAATTTAGAAAGAACATTTCAACAATACATGTATTCAAGCAATGATGATGATGGATGCATAGCTATATTTCATAACGTTCCAAAATGGAATTTTGGGATGTTACAAACCTACCCACCTTAAGATGAATCTCGCCCTCGAGATTCGGGTTGGCTAGAAAATAGGTGTGGGTGGTCTCTACGAAGATCTTCTTCGCGTTCCCAGGTGGCTTCTTCCTCGGTGTGGTGACTCCACAAAACCTTACAAAACTTGATGATCCTACTACGGGTAACTCTGTTGGCAGTCTCGAGGATTCTGACAGGCTTCTCCTCGTAGGTCAGATCATTGTGAAGTTGTATGGCCTCTAGGGGCACTATGTCTCTCAAAGGAATATCAGCCATCTCAGCATGACTTTTCTTCAGTTGGGAAACATGGAAAACATCATGAACTCCGGATAATTCTTCCGGCAATTCCAGCTTGTATGCAACTTCGCCTCTACGTTCAAGAATTTTGTAGGGCCTATGAATCTAGGTGCTAACTTTCCTTTAACACTAAGCCTTTTGATTCCTCGAAGCGGGGACACACGAAGATATGCTCGGTCTCCCACTTCATACGTCACTTCTTTACGTTTGCTGTCAGCATAACGCTTCTGTCGAGATTGAGCTATCTTGAGTCTGTCGCGAATCAGCTTGACTTTCTCTTCAGAATTTCGGATAAGGTCGGGACCAAAAAGTTGTCGGTCTCCAACACCATCCCATGTCAGTGGTGTTCTGCACCTCCTTCCATATAAAGCTTCGAAAGGGGCCATCTTCAGACTGGTCTGATAACTGTTGTTGTACGAGAATTCTGCGTAAGGTAAGTTGTCATCCCAACTAGATCCATAATCTAGCGCACAAGCTCTCAACATGTCTTCCAGAATCTGGTTGACTCTCTCAGTCTGTCCATCTGTCTGCGGATGAAAAGCTGTACTGAACTCCAGCCTTGTACCCAAAGTTTCATGTAATTGATGCCAAAACTTTGAGGTAAATTGTGTTCCTCTATCTGTCACGATACTCCTCGGAACTCCATGCAGACATACGATCCTGGTCATATATATCTTGGCTAGCTTAGCACTGGTATAGGTGGTTTTCACTGGAATGAAATGAGCCACCTTGGTCAAGCGATCGACCACTACCCAGATGGAATCATAACCTGAACGGGTCCTAGGTAGTCATGTGATGAAGTCCATACCAAGCTTTTCCCATTTCCACTCGGGTATCGGCAAAGGTTGGAGTAACCCTGCTGGTTTCTGATGTTCCGACTTTACTCGCTGACAAACATCACATATTGCAACATGTTCCGCAATATCCTTCTTCATACCTGTCCACCAGTAACTTTCTTTTAAATCCAGATACATCTTGGTATTGCCTGGGTGTATCGAGTAAGGTGAATCGTGGGCTTGCTGAAGTATCAACTTCCTGAGCTCTGGGTCATTGGGCACATAGATTCGGTTCTCAAACCACAAAATTCCGTGTTCATCCTCACGAAAACCTTTGGCTTTATCATCTTTCATTCTCTGCTTTATCTCAGCTATCTTCTTGTCCGATTTCTGGGCTTCTCGAATTCTTTCGGTCAAGGTGGACTGAATCTCCAGTGTGGCAACATATCCTCTTGGGACTATCTCTAGCTTGAGCTCTCTGAGATCATCGGCTAACTCTTGGGGTAATCCTCCCGCTGTGAGTGTGTTTACATAAGTTTTCCGACTCAAGGCATCGGCTACAACATTAGCCTTACCTGGATGGTAATGTAATCTCATGTCATAGTCCTTGATTAACTCTAACCATCTCCTCTGTCTGAGGTTCAACTCCTTCTGCGTGAAGATATATTTCAGGCTCTTATGGTCGGTGTATACATCACAACTATTTCTGATAAAAAATGTCTCCAGGTCTTGAGTGCGTGCACTACGGCTGCTAGCTCCAAATCATGGGTGGCATAATTCAACTCATGAGGTCATAGTTGTCTAGATGCATAAGCTACAACCTTTCCATCTTGCATGAGTACTCCTCCAAGTCCTTGACGTGAAGCATCACAATAAACTGGAAGTCCTTCCGAATATTGGGAAAAATCAACACTGGGGCTGTGACCAAACGTTTCTTCAACTCCTGGAAACTGGCTTCACATTCCTCAGTCCAAACATACTTGGATTCTTTCTTCAACAACTCTGTCATAGGCTTGGCAATCTTTGAGAAATTCTCAATGAATCTCCGTTAATATCCGGCAAGTCCGAGGAAACTGCGGATCTCCTTAACTGAGGTGGGTGACTTCCACTCGGTGACGGCTTCAACCTTAGCGGGGTCTACGGCTATTCCTTCTCTAGAAATAACATGTCCTAGGAATCCGACTTTCGTCAGCCAAAATTCACATTTGCTGAACTTGGCATATAATTGATGCTCTCTCAGCTTCTCCAGAACTAGACGCAAATGTTCCTTGTGTTCTTCCTCGTTCTTGGAGAATATCAAAATGTCATCGATGAACACCACGACAAACTTGGCCAAATATTCCATAAACACTTTGTTCATCAAATTCATGAAGTAGGCAGGAGCATTAGTCAAACCAAAGTACATGACTGTATACTCGTACAAGCCATACCTTGTGGTGAAAGCTGTTTTGGGTATATCTTGTTCACGAATCTTCAGTTGATGATACCCTGATCGAAGATCGATCTTAGAGAATACTTTGGCGCCTACTAGCTGATCAAACAAGTCATTAATCATCGGCAGAGGGTACTTGTTCTTGATAGTCACCTCGTTCAAGGCACGATAATCGACTACCATTCTCAAGGTTTTATCCTTCTTCTCCACCAAAAGAACTGGGGCTCCCCAAGGTGATGACCTTGGGCGAATATATCCCTTGTCCAATAGCTCCTTAATCTGCTTCTTGATTTCCACTAAATCATTTGCGGGCATCAGATAGGGTCTCTTGGAAATTGGGGCTGTCCCTGGCTGTAGCTCTATTAGGAACTCAATCTCCCTATCTGGTGGCATGCCTGGTAATTCTTTCGGAAATACATCCAGAAAGTCTTTTACCACAGGTACTTCCTCCTGAACAACTCCTGTGAGGGAATTTAATCGAGCACTCATCTGGGTGCGTTGGGATACATACTTAATCCTCTTGTTTTCCGAGGTGGTGAGTGAAACAGACTTGCTAGGGCAATCAAGATTTCCTTCATACTTGGTCATCCAATCCATGCCTAGGATTACATCCAATCCCTGGGATTCTAAGACAATGAGGTCGGTGGGAAAAACATGGTTTCCTATATTGAGTTTCAAGGCATGGCACCCTATACCTGCCATCATCATACCTCCTGGGGAACTGACCTTAATGGGCTGTCTAAGGGTTTTGGTGGACAAACCATACTTATCCACAACTACCCTTGATATGAATGAATGAGTTGAACCGGAATCAAAAAGTACTGTAACTGGACGTGAATGCAATAAAAACTTACCAACCACAGTCTCGGGTTGATCATAAACTTCTTCCACGTCGAGGTGGTTCACCTGGGCACGAGGAAACGGATTTGGCTTCTTGGCTGTGGAGTTGCCGTTTCCATTTCCCTGCTTGCTTTGGGGACACTCAGTAGCGTAGTGCCCTGTCTTCTGGCACTTGAAACAGGTGATGTGGCTCAGATCCTTCTGAGTAGGGGCGTCACGGTGCTGGTTGTTGTTCCCATTCCCATTGTCAGTCTTGAAATTGCCATGGTTGGGACGGGCATTCCCATTTCCTCCATGGTTGTGGCCTCCATGGTTGTGCACGGCATGAGTGTGCCTTCCAAACTTACCGGTTCCTGATCCAGTATTCCCTGAGTACGGGGAGTAGCGGGGCTTCTGATGAGCTCCAGAGTTAAACTTCCCCTGAGTGTACTTCCGCTTGCGATTCTCAATTTGCTGCTGCTTTCCCTCCAAGATGAGGGCCTTGTCCACCAGCTCTTGGTAGTTGTTGAAAGTAGCCACTACCAGCTGCATGCTCAACTCATCGTTGAGTCCTTCCAGAAACTTCTCTTGCTTGGCCGCATCATCGGCCACGTCTCCTGGTGCATAACGTGCCAATGTGCTGAAGTCATCCACGTACTGGGCCACAGAGCGATTTCCCTGGCGCAAGTTGCGAAACTCGCGCTTCTTCAGACTCATGGCTCCAGCTGAAACATGTGCGGTGCGGAAAGCTTGCTGGAACTGCTCCCAAGTTATATCAGCAATAGGATATGTGGTGGTGTAGTTCTCCCACCATGAAGCTGCTGGTCCATCCAGTTGATGTGCGGCAAAGCGCACCTTCTCAGCGTCAGTACATCCAACGGTGACGAGTTCTCTCTCCATCTTACGGAGCCAGTCATCTGCCACAATGGGCTCAGTGCTGCTGGAGAAAATTGGAGGGTTCAACCTCAGAAAACGGGTGAGATTGTCAGCCTGGGGTGGATGGTGGTGGTTGTTGTTCTGGTTGTTGGTCTGATTCTGGATCAATAGCTGCATCAGTGCATTCTGCTGCTGAACGAGTTGCGTGAGTTCCGGTGGGAAGGTGAAATCGGACTCACGTCGTGGAGGCATCTTGCTGTTTCCAGAGGGGTGAGAATTAGAATAGAACAAGGGCCTAAAAGGAGAAATTCACTACCCATATGCAATGCAACAAACATATCACACCAAACACTCATTCATTTATTCAATCAATGTCAAACATCGGAATACAATACTCAATCAAACTAAGCATCGACCTACGCTCTTAACGTTGAAAAATAAAAGATACATGGAGGGCATAACTAAAGTTTTCCTCAGAAGTACATGGTGACTGAGTCTCCTCCAATGGTGCTCTCCTCATAGTCATCATCGTCGCTGATGAAAGGAGCCAACTCTCCTTCAGGATGAAGATTTTCACCCATGTCCATCTGTTCCTCCAGAGTGGCGATGCGAGCATTCAGCTTGTCGATCCTCTCTAAGAAATCATTCACCTCATACTCATGCTCAAACTCGGCTTCCCGTAAGTCAGCTTCGAGGTCAATCTCGCGGTTCGTCAGATTCTTGATTGTCTTCATATCAGCACGAACTCGAAGCTCTAGAGTCCTGATGCGCCTCTCCAGGGTCTGGATATATGACATGGTGGAGTCTCCAGTGGGGTTGGTGATGATGTTGCCATCGGCATCTCTGCGGCAAACCATGCTGAGTCCTGGTGAAATGGTTCCACCTCTGTATTCCTCCTGAATATGTCCAAGGGCACGATGAATGGCCATGTCTCTTCCAAGTATCTAGCTAGGTGCCACAAACTTGAAGTCGATGGGTTCCTTCCGATTCCCAAAGGTCTTCCCTGGGATGTGCACCTCGATCCTGTAGCGTCCATCTTGTGGAAATGACATGATAGGAGTCCCGGTGATGCTCGGCAAAGCAATCCTCACGTCCTTGACGATCCTCATCAGCTCCTTACCAAAAGGCATCGTTGCGTCAGGCTGGCAAAACTCCGTGATCAACACTGGGATGAAGGTGGCCATCTATAAATTTTGAAATAACCGGAGAGAAATCATAAATGAGTAGATGAGAGTATAAGAATTTTAAATACAAAGAGATACAATCCTAAGGCTTTCCAATCCTAGAGGTTACGTCCTACGGTCAGCGTGCGCTCTCATACCATTTTTGTAGCGACCCGACCTGAAAGGTCGAATCTCCGGTGTTTCCGTACCATCCCAAGATCATGCTGGTACACACACGGTACATCAATGTATATATCAAAGGGAAATCACACAACATTATATTAATCGAAATCTCATATCGAGTCCTTTATTACAATAAAAATTACAATAAAGTGGCTGAAAGCCAACTCATGAGAATATCTAAATCTTGCGGAAGCGTCGAAGGTAGATGAGTCCATCTGACTCCAAGGGCATCTCACCGAGCGTAGAACGTGTCCTCACTCCTGGTAGGAAAAGTACTCTGCAACATGATACGTTGCAGCCGTGTAGGTCAGCATATGGAATATGCCGGGAAAGTCACAAGAGAGGGGTGAAAAGATAATCATCTATTTCTATATGCATATTTGGCAGGCGGGGTGGTAAGTTTTTGCGAAAAGCAAATTTTTCCTACATCAAGAGAGGGCTAAGCAAAAAAATATTACTAAGTTGGTTGATTAATGAGATGGTTCCACCAACCAATTCTCATACCCAAATTGTTAATACCCAGATCATCATATTAATTGTGTTGAGAGTTCCGAATGTTTCAGTTCCTTTGGCTCAAGTCATCCATGACCGTGGACACGGCTAATCGATTAGGTTTGAGTACTCTGCAGAGTTTTGCACACGTTCCCCACAAGATTTGGTCGCCTCCGTTTAATTTCTCGCACTTCAGGTTCTTTGAGAAACGGATGACCAAAACATGGTCTTCCAAAGGGTTTCCCTGCGACTCTGACAGTGCCCATCCTTTCCTACCGTTCTTCTACATCTCGTAGCACTGCCTATCCAGGGTCACCACGATATCCAACCAAGCCAGAGCCCATAATGACTTGTGGCTGTGCAGGTAAGCCTTGGGTCTTGAAGCACCCATCCATCTCTTTGTGCCTGGGTGGACCTTTCCGCGTGAATACTGGCCATCTCCAGCATCACCTAGGCAAAATCCACTGGTTTCTCCAGGGTGCCGTTCAACCATCATCCACCCAGAGGTATGTTGAAAACTCAGAGTCTTGAAATCTTGATCATTATGTAGGTCTGGAAATTATTAACTCTCTCAACTCTCATGAATCACACGACCAACCCCGTCTACTAATAGCATAGCAAAAGTAAAAACAATGTTTCCCGGGGCCAATGTTGTCAAAGGGGTTGAGGGGGTACCTACCACATGATACTACTACAATGTAACCAAGTTTCCAACTAACCTATCTTGCATGCAATTGGGGAATATGGTAGAACTAATGCATATAAAACATGGGTAAACATGATCAAAGTGACTTGCCTGATTGATGATCTTCGTACGTGAGTGACTCTAAGTAACAAGCTTCGCACTCCGGATAATCTAACGAAGCAAACAAGCACTCAATAAGTATACAACAAAATAATGTAGCTAACACACACATCAACAAACAACTAGTAAACAATCAAGACCAAACCATGCACAAATCACAAGCAAGGAAAGCACACAAAGTTTGGTTTACTAGGAGATGATTGATAAAACACTACTAACATAATAAAACTATTTTGTAATAACAAAACAATTGTTGACAGCAAGGAAACAATAAAATATTTTATTAATAAACAGAAGAAAATCAATTTAAGTTTGTTGGGAAAACTTTAGTAAAGTTTTTAAAAGTTTTGGTAAACACTATATGGAACAAATATAGTTCTACTAACAAAAGAGCAAAACAAACTTATTATTTATTAGTAAAACATATTTTTAACAGAAAAGAATTTACAAATAAACTTGTCTTAGAAAACAGAATTTATTATATAAAACTTTGTTTGAAAGCAAAACTATTACTAACTAGTTGTTTTAATCAAAATAACCCTATTTGAAAAGAAATTGTGATTCCTATATTAACAAAGAAATAAACTAAACAATTTTATATTTTTATTAACAATAAGTAAAACACTAAATGTTTAAATCAACAGAACCTACTAAACAAATTAAAACTAAATCTAAGTTAAACTAACTAAAACTAAGTAAATTAAAAAATATACTATAATACTAGGCAGATTCTGTTTATAGCTAGAACACTAATCAAAATCATCCTAAAAATTTTCAAACTAAGCATAAAGGTAGTCCTAACAAAGACAAAACAGTAGCAAAAAGATTCATGTCAAAATCTATTTTCAAACTCTAGTTATTCAGATTTGAAGGTTTTAAGCAAATTTGATTCAATTCAAATTTTAGAGGTCAAATTTAAAATTTAAAAGTACAGGGTGAAACTACATGAAAAATGTGAGCTATTTCAAAAAGAATCAACTCAAAACATTAAACAGATTAAAAGATATAAGCAAAACAAAATTTGAAGTCACTCTGTTAACTAAAACAAAAACAGAAAAGAAAACTAGATATGCAACGACCAGGGGGCTACGTGGCGCTTTCCTATTGGTTGGGGGCGTGTGCGCGCGAGTGCTTGCGGGAGGGCGACCGGACCGAATAGGAAAACGATTCGGGGATTAATGGTTCTAATCCTAGCCGTTGCTTCTGGATCGGAGGGAGGGGGTGAGTTCGAAGATTTTACCGGAGGGGGAGGTGGACTCCGGCGATGGTGACGACGGCCGGTGGTCGAGGACGTTGCCGGAGGGGTCCCCGGTGGTCGAGAGAGGCAGCGAAGGGGTTCAGAAGACGGCGGGCAAGGTCCGGCGTCGAACGGAGGGGTCGGAGAGGTGAGGAGACATACGAGGCGACGGGCACGTGGGGAGGGAGCTTCGGTGGTCAGAGCAGCTCCGGCGAGGAATCTGGTAACGCCTCGGCGAGGGAGAGAGGGGATTCGGGGGGAATGGAGAGAGGAGGTTAGGGCTCTTATATAGGGTGCTCGGGTGGTGCAGGCGAGGAGAGAGGAGAGAGATCCGGGGGGGAGGGAGTAACTGCCGGCGAGGTCCGGCGTCGCGTGCGGGGAAGAAGACGACCGCGTGGGCTAACGGTCGGTCGGCGTGGGACCCGGTGTCAGCGAGAGGGGAGCGAGGTTTCCGCGTCGGTCGGCCGGTCGGTATTAACTTCGCGAGTAACTGCCGTGGGCCGGCCCGTTTAATACTAAAACCGTTACCGTTTTCTTTTTAATGTTTTCCAACGACAATCAAAAGCTTTTGAAACATTCAAACCGTGGTTAAAAGTAGGAAATAAATATATCAAAATTAACAGAAAAATAAATGCTATTTAATGAACATTTTTATTCTTTCATTTGAGTACTTTCAAAAAAATATTATTTTAGAATTGCCTATTTGTTTTTAAATCCTTTTTGCAAATATTTTCAAAACAACCCCTGGTTTTTTTTATTGTTCAAATAAATCACCAAGATGACTCTGGTGTGGAGTGTCATGTTACTCCCCTCTTATTTTGAACATTTTACCAAGATTTCAAATAGGTGAAAGCAACTTAGGGAAAGTAGAAAGGGCTTTCAGAAATTTAGAAAGAACATTTCAACAATACATGTATTCAAGCAATGATGATGATGGATGCATAGCTATATTTCATAACATTCCAAAATGGAATTTTGGGATGTTACACGTTGCCGGGTTACCGCCCATCCCGGCTCAAGACGACCTCTGAACTTCCTGGCCGACTGTCACCTGCTGAACGGGTGAAGCACGAGCCGGCTCATGCCAAGATCAAAGCCCTCATGGCCAACGGACTGACGGGATTGGATTTGATCCACTGCTAGATCTCTTGGAGGATTATGCCCTTGAGCCGGAGAGACCACCTTATGTGCGAATATCCGGGCCAGTATGATGACTCCTTCTGCTTCAGCCGGACGACGTTAACAAAAGATGATATTAGAACTGTCATCCAGAGTCTTGTCCACGAGACTTCAGGAGCTTGCAGCGCCATTAGGCTGGCGCCTTTCTATGTCATTAACCAGGCCCCAGACGTAAGGTGACTCTTCATAGTTTCTTCTCTTTATTTAGCTATGTCTTGGCAATTCATCACTACCTGCCGGCTTACCTTTTCAGGCTGACTGCAACTTCTGGAAAAAGAAATATGTTCCTCCTCTGAAGAAAACCAAGAAGAAAGCCCCGGCCAAGAGGACGAAGAAGACCACTCCTCAAGAAGAATGTTTTGAACCGCCGGAATCATCCGGCTCAGAGGTATAATTTGACTACTTTTTGCCACCTCTTTATTCACCTTACTAATAATAACCATCCACACGACTAGGCAGAGACGAGCCGTGCCAACGCCCGTGAGGTAACTTATGTTTCGTCCGACTCAGAATATTTTGTACCCCGGAAGATACGGCGGGTTGTTTGAAAAGTTCCCCTTTCTCATCCTCTTGCTTACTTGGACCCCCAATTTCTTTTGAAAAAGCAACAACAAGCCGACCGACGCCAGACCCGGAGCGCCGGCTCTACCGATCTCATGTCCGGGTTACCTAACTCCCCGGCTCAAAAGAAGCACCCCGCGGAAGTATGTATCTATTCTCTGCTTGATCTTACTAGCTCTTCCTTTGTAATTCCAACATTGTCTTACACTATCTGAACTGCCTTTTTAGGGATCATCGCCTTCGTCTGGCGACTCTACGGCCACTGCTCTGCCGCCTCCCAAGATAAATCCGTTGTACGTGTTTTTCAAGCCTTACGTCCGACTCTTTATCGGTTGTAAACCTTGGACTCTGACTTTTATGCTTTTCTAGGGCTCAAGCCAAGCAAAGGAAAACCAATAAGTCCTCCCCTGGCCCAACTGCTCAAGAATCGGAGCCTTCCAAGCCGGACGCTCCTATGCCGGATGCAAATCCCTCAGCGGCTTCTGCAGAGCCGGCAGCTGATGTTACTCCAGAGAGTCCACAGAAGGACCATTCCAAGCCGCTGAGTCCTGCCAAGGCTTTTGATGACACCACTGCTCTAGACGTCGTGATTACTGGCACCGGCTTTCACTCTTCTCCTCCTCATGTGTTGACAAAGCATAGTGAGACGGCTGAAGCTTCCAGGAAGTTGGAATTTAAGCTCCCCGCCCTCGAGAAAATGACAGTTGATGAACATCATGCTAGCTATATGAGCCGACTGTCTACAAGATGGGATCTGGAGCTCAAACTTGTCAACTTAATGAAGAGGAAATATGAGGTATTCTTTTTCCTCCTTATATCCTTACTCAGCCCCCAAGAGCCAGGTTAACATTGGCTGATGATAATCCGGCTCTTCCATCTTGGTAGAAGTAGAAAAATTTAGCATGTAGGTCTCAACTTTCTTAGAGGTAACCTTAAATCACCATTGTTAGCCCGTAAGGACCAGGTCAAGGTTGTTAACATTGAACCGGAGCTTTATATGAGATAGATTATAGAGCCAATTGTAGCCCCCAAGGGCCGGCTCAATCTTTTCCAAAGTTGAGTTGGGACTTTATTGAGAATGGGTAATAGAGCCAATTGTAGCCCCCAAGTCCCGGCTCAATCTTGTCGAAGTTGAGTCGGGACTTTCATTCTTAACAGCCTGAAAAGCCATTATGTAGCCCCCAAGTTCCGGGTTAACTTGATAAAGATGATCCGGAACTGTCTTTAAAATAGACATTAGCCCCCAACTGTCATACATATTGCTTGCAATCTGTTTGAGACTTGTTGAATCTTTGAAACTTCTCCTCCTGTCGGCTTATTCCATGCTTTAATATGTCGTAGGAAGCTTTAAACGAAGCCGGGTCAGAAGTGGCCGGCTTAAAAGATAATCTAGCCATGCAGCAAGCCGCCCATAGTGAAGCTGATGAGAGATTCGGCTCCTTTCTGAAGAACTGACCAAAATCAAGGCCGACTTCGCAACCTTCAAGGAATCCGCTAAATCTAAGCAAGCCGCCTTGACTAAACAGGCAGATGATGCTGATCAGTGGCTTATGATTGTATCTGATGACCTACAGTCCTTGACACGCCACATCAAGAGGATGACAGCCGCCCTCTTTGGTAAGTATTTGATAACTTGACTCAATTTTTATATTGTACTTGTGCTGGCGACTTGTAACGAGGCGTCCGTCTTATGCAGGTCCTAGGAGCTGCCAACTTGCCTCCGACAGCTTGCTGCCCGTGAAGGCCATATATACTTTGACAGAACAACTCTACTATGGCGCTGTGTGTACAATCAAAGTTGTATAGTACAAGGATGCTATCCCTTCAACTCTGAAAGGGGTCTTAGAGCTTCTGTCCACGATGCCAAAGCAAATTGTATAGTTGAAGAGATCAGCCGCCCGTCAGGGGGCGATCGCAGCTATAAGCCGGGCACTGGCTTTTGCTCCCGAGTTAACTCCGGCTAATATGATGGACGGGTTTCCCTCAAAAAATGATGATGGCTCCGAATTTATGGACGCTGACTATGCCCGGTGTGTGAAGGATTCCAAAGTCCTGGCCTCCGTTTTAGCAGAAGAGGTCAAACTGGCGACTTACCAGGCGGCTTACAACGCAGATCAGAAAAGTATCCGTGGCCCTCTCTTTGAGTGCAAGGATCTGACACCTGCCCGCAGTAAGCATATTTTTGCTTCTGAACTTGACCCGTCACCCTTCTTGAGGAAGGTAACTTTGTGGCTTTAACCCACTGCAACTGGAACTTGGATCATCTTCAGATCAAGGAGGTTGAAGACCCGGAGCAAGGCAACCCGTCGGCCAGCTAAAGAAGTCAAAAAGACCATTGATAGCCGGCTCTTGTGACCCGCCGTGACCGGTGTAAAAAACTTTAAGATATTTTTGGGCTCTATCGAGAGCATATGTAATAGACTGGTAGCAAATTTTGCCTTTCTTTGAATTGTGCCATCGCGCACATATGAAAAGTCCAGCTTAACATATATATGCCATCTTCCTTGTGATTCTCATTGTATGCTTTACCGGGTCTTAGCGGCTTAATTTCCGACAAGAATAGATGTATCTGCATACCGTTAGGAGGGCGGCTTAAAAGCATAACCCAAAGATGTTGTATCTTCCTAACATGTTGACAAAGTCAACTGCTTGGTTTAAGAGGCGGCCGATAGGGTTTGATAAGCTACACCCGTAGGTGGGAAGCCCCCTGGACGGCTATGTTGACTTGTCGACATTTTTGGCATGAAAGTCGGTTGTTAGGGTTAGATAAGCTACACCCGGATGTGGGAAGCCTCCTGCGACAACCAAAGTTGACTTGTCAACTTTTTTGGCATAAGAGCCGGCTGTTAGGGTTAGATAAGCTACACCTGAAGGTGGGAAGCCCCCTTCGACAGCTAATGTTGACTTTTCAACATTTTTTGGCTTGAAAGCCCGTTGTTAGGGTTAGATAAGCTACACCCGGAGGTGGGAAGCCCCCTTTGACAACCAAAGTTGACTTGTCAACTTTTTTGGCATAAGAGCCAGCTGTTAGGGTTAGATAAGCTACACCCGAAGGTGGGAAGCCCCCTTCGACATCTAATGTTGACTTGTCAACATTTTTTGGCTTGAAAGCCGGTTGTTAGGGTTAGATAAGCTACACCCGGAGGTGGGAAGCCCCGTTCAACAACCAAAGTTGACTTTTCAAGATTTTTGGCATAAGAGCTGGCTGTTAGGGTTAGATAAGCTACACCCGAAGGTGGGAAGCCCCCTTCGACAACTAATGTTGACTTGTCAACATTTTTGGCTTGAAAGCCGATTGTTAGGGTTAGATAAGCTACACCCGAAGGTGGGAAACCCCCTTCGACAACCAAAGTTGACTTGTCAAATTTTTTGGCATAAGAGCCGGCTGTTAGGGTTGGATAAGCTACACCCGAAGGTGGGAAGGCCCCTTCGATAGCTAATGTTGACTTGTCAACATTTTTTGGCTTGAAAGCCGGCTGTTAGGGTTAGATAAGCTGCACCCGGAGGTGGGAAGCCCCCTTCGACAACCAAAGTTTTTGATTTTTCTTGCATGGATGAAGATATGTGAAACGACAGAGGGCCCAGCTTGCAGTGATGCTACTTTATTCATATATAAATATGATATGTATAATGATAGTGTACAATGTTGATTCTCAACAACTTAGGTATAATAAGGCCGCAGATGCGCTATGTTCCACGACCAGTGGGTCTCCTCACCCGAGGTATCTGAGTCGTCCCGGATGTCAATGAGATAATACGACCCGTTATTGAGATTTCTACTGACCACAAAAGGTCCTTACCATGGAGGAGATAACTTATGCATATTTGTCTGGTCTTGAATCAGCCATAGCACTAAGTCGCCTTCTCGAAACGTTCGGGTCTTGACCCTGCGGCTATGATAGCGGCGCAGGTCTTGCTGATAGATCGCCGAACGGGCAGCTGCCAACTCTCATCCCTCCTCCAAAGCATCCAACACATCTTGATGTGTCGTCTCATTGTCCGTCTCAACGTGAGCCGCCACTCGTGGGGAGTCATGCCAGATGTCACTTGGTAACACGGCTCTGCACCGTAAACCATGAAGAAAGTTGTATACCATGTGGATCTGTTGGGGGTAGTTCTGATGCTCCATAAGACAGACGACAACTCTTCCACACAACAACCCAGCATCCGTTGTAAAGGAACCATAAGCCATGGCTTGATACCTCTCAAGATTTCTTGATTGGCACGCTCCGCCTGACTGTCGGACTGTGGATGGGCAACCGCCAAAACATCAAGCCGGATGTGCTCCAAGTCAAAGAATTTTTTCATAGCCCCTTGGACAAGTTTGTGCCATTGTCCGTGATGATACTATGAGGGTAACCAAAACGGTAGATCAGCTTTTTAATAAACTGAACCACCGTAGCCGCGTCACACTTGCTAACCGGCTCAGCCTCTACCCACTTGGTGAACTTATCAACCGCCACCAAGAGGTGCGTTTTCTTATCCTTGGATGTCTTGAAAGGCCTGACCATATCAAGCCCCTAGATTGCAAATGGCCAAGTAATTGGTATCATGCGCAATTCTTGAGCCGGAACATGAGCACGCCGGCCGAACTTTTGTCAGCTGTCACACTTGCAGACCAGATCCTCTGCATCCTTGTGAGCCGTCAACCAAAAGAAACCGTGCCTGAAAGCCTTGGCCACTACAGATTTTGAGCCGGCGTGATGTCCGCAATCTCTAGTGTGAATTTCATTCAAGATTTCCTTACCCTCCTCTGGCGAGACACAATGTTGAAACACCCCAGTAACGTTGCACTTGTGCAACTCACCATTAACTATTGTCATGGATTTAGACGACCGGGTGATCTGTCTGGCTAGATTTTCATCATCAGGTAACAAGCCCCGAGTCAAATATGTCAAGTAAGGCACAGTTCAATCCGGAATAGCATGTAGAGCCGCCACCAATTGCCCCTCCGGGTCAGGAACAGCCAAATCTTCCTCTGAATGTAACTTGACAGTCGGGTGATGTAAGACGTCCAGAAAGATATTGGGCGGCACCGGCTTTTGCTGAGAGCCTAACCTTGACAAGGCATCAGCCACCTCATTTCTGCGACGATCAATGTGATCCACCTGGTAACCTTTGAAGTGACCAGCAATGACATCCACCGTCTGACGATAAGCCGCCATCCGCGGGTCCTTGGAGTCCCAAGTGACTGAAACTTGCTTAGCCACAAGATCTGAGGCCGTGAAGCGGGGCTTCATATTCAGCCGCATTATTGGTGCAAGGGAACAACAGCCAGAGCACATAACAGAACTTATCACTTTTGGCAGATGTTAAAACAACTCTTGCCCCTGATCCTTCCAGCTGCTTGGATCCATCAAAGTGTATAGTCCAGTACGTGTTATCCGGCTTTTCTTCGGGCGCTTGACACTTTGTCCAATCGTTTATGAAATCCACTAGGGCTTGAGACTTGATAGCCGTACGAGGCACGTATTTCAGATTGAGAGGTCCCAACTCCAATGCCCACTTAGCAATCCTACCAGTGGCTTCTCTGTTTTGAATTATGTCCCCCTATGGAGCAGAGCTGACCACAGTGATCTGGTGCCCTAAGAAGTAATGCTTTAACTTGCGGTTGGCCATGAACACCCCATACACTAGCTTCTGCCAATGTGGATATCTCTGCTTGGACTCTGTCAGGATCCCAGAGATATAATAAACCAGCCTCTGAACTGGATACTCCTTCCCTACTTCCTTGCGCTCGACCACAATTGCAGTGCTAACAGCCCGGTTGTTAGCCACCACGTACAGGAGCAAAGGCTCTTTCTCAACCGGAGCAGCCAATACCAGCGGCTCAGTGAGCTGCTTTTTGAGCGCCTCAAACGCTTCACCCGCCGCCGTACTCTAGACAAAATTGTGTGTCTTTTTCATCATCTGGTTTAGAGGGATAGCTTTCTCACCAAGGCGTCTTATGAACCGGCTCAACGCGGCGATCTGCCCTGCCAGGCGTTGGACATCATTAATACAAGCCGGCTCAGCTAGGGAGGTGATAGCCTTGATCTTATCCGGGTTAGCTTCAATGCCACACTCAGAAACCAGAAACCCCAAGAGCTTACCAGCCGAAACACCAAAGACACACTTTGCCGGGTTAAGAATCATCTTATAGATTCGCAGATTGTCAAAGGTTTCCCTTAAGTCGTCCAGCAAGGTCTCCTTCTTCCTTGATTTGCTCACAATATCATCCACATAAGCATGAATGTTGTGCCCAATCTGATTGTGAAGGCAATTATGCACACAACGCTGATAAGTCGCCTGGGCACTCTTGAGCCCAAAAGGCATAGACACATAGCAGAAAGCTCCAAAAGGCGTGATGAAAGCCATCTTCTCTTGGTCCTTAACTGCCATCTTGATCTGATGATATCCCGAATAAGCATCCAGGAAGCATAAGCTTTCACAACCCGCCGTAGCATCAATGATTTGATCAATACGAGGGAGAGCAAAAGGATCAGCTGGACAAGCCTTGTTAAGATCCGTATAGTCCACACACATACGCCACGTGCCGTTCATTTTAAGTACAACCATAGGGTTAGCAAGCCACTTCGGGTGAAAGACCTCGATGATGAAACCCACCGCTAAGAGCTGGGCGACCTCTTCCCCAATGGCCTTGCGTATCTCCTCATTGAACCGTCGTAGAAACTGCTTGACAGGTTTAAAATTAGGATCCACATTAAGGTTATGCTCAGCAAACTCTCTCGATACACCCGCCATGTCAGAAGTTTTCCACGCAAAGATGTCCCGATTCTCACGGATGAATTCTATGAGCGCGCTTTCCTATTTGGGATCCATGTTAGCCCCAATGATGAACTGTTTGGATGAGTCGCCCGGAGTGAAACCTATTGCCTTGGTATCATCCGCCGACAATTTGAGGGGCGGCTCAACCTCCATCTTGGGCTTTTTCAGCGGGGCCATATCCTCCGAGTCAACATTCTCCTTATAAAACTTAAGCTCCGCCTCAGCACAACTGGATTCTGCATAAGCCGCGTCTCCTTCCTCGCACTCAATAGTCGTATTCCGATCACCATGAACGGTAATCGTACCTTTTAACCCGGGCATCTTGAGTTGTAAGTAGACATAACAGGGCCTAGCCATGAACATAGCATAAGCCGGCACAAACAACGCATGATAAGGGCTCTTGATCTTGACCACTTCAAACCACAAGGACTCCACCCTGTAGTTGCATTCTTCACCAAAGGCGACTTCCAAAGAAATCATGCCCACTGGATAAACCGACTTGCCCGGTACCACACCATGGAAAACGGTTGATGAGGGTTTAAGGTCTTTATCAAGCAATTTCATCCGCCAGAAGGTATCATAATACAGGATATTGATGCTACTGCCACCATCCATGAGCACCTTATTCACCATATAACCTCCCACTTGGGGGGAAACTACCAAGGACAACTGCCCCTGGTCATCAACACGTGGCGGGTGATCCTCCCGGCTTCACATTATGTCATATTCAGACCACTTCAAGTATTGTGGCAGAGCTGGCGCAACTGCATTAACCACTCGCTTGCGCAACTTTTGATCCCGCTTGTTAAGGCTGGTCGTGAAAACATGATACTGGCCCGAACTGAGCTGCTTTGAATTACTCTGATACCCAGACTGGTTATGCTGCTGCTGATTGTTGTTACCAGAGTGTGGAGGATGTCCTCCTTGATTGCCCTGACCATGATGACTGGACCTTGCACCGCCGGATCCAAATCCGGCTCCTGACCCGCCTGGTCCTGAGCCACCGGGCAGGCCACTACCATGGTTGTTGTGTTGCTGCATGTTGTAATTCTTGAACTTCTGCATGATATGGCAATCACCCCATGTGCGAGATGAAGGTTTATCGGGCCGGCTGTGCTCTGGACAGGGCTTTTTGAGCATTTCCTCCAAATTGAAAGGAGTCATATTTTTGTTAAAAGGCAGCCTCAACTTCCCATTGCCTTTAGGATGATTCTGGCCGGTGCATGCATTAGCCACCAGTTCTGACCCGCCATCTGGGTTTTTCTGTTTACTCTGGTTACCATTGTTCGCTGCACCCTTGCCATGGTTGTTCCTCTTACCTTGGCCGACCTTCTCCTCATCAGAGCCTGGATCCTTCGTGTTATCAGAATCAGGGTATTTTGTGAGAGCTGTCATGAGTTCTCCCATGTCCTGACACGTATGCTTGAGCCGGCCAAGCTTCTGCTTTAGAGGGATGAAGTGGCAGTTCTTTTCTAGGATCAACACCGCCTGAGCCGCCGTGATCTGTTCAGATGAGTGGATGATTGTCGACACCCGTCGGACCCAATGATGAGCCGACTCATTCTCCTGTTGGACGCAATGATCGAGATCCACAATGGTCATAAGATGTTTGCAAGTCCCTTGAAATTTTTGATGAACCTTGCCCTCAACTCAGCCCATGAATTGATGGTATTGGGTGGCAACCCTTGTAACCACGTGCGAGCCGGACCTTCAAGCATCATGATGAAGTATTTAGCACACACCACCTAACTCACATCCAACATCTCCATAGCCAGCTCATAACTTTCGATCCAGGCCTCCGGAGGTAAGTCAGCAGTGTAATTCGGAACCTTGCGAGGTCCTTTGAAATCCTTCAGCAACCGCTCACTTTGCAGAGCCGGTGTTAAGCATGGCACTCCCATGGCCCTGGTGGTCACTCCCGCTCCCACTGATATGGAGGGCGCGGGCTCTTCGTGAGTCGCCGTGGCCAAAGCTGTCACCTCTTGCTGGTCTCTTGCCCGTTTTATGAGCGCTTGCACATCTAGAGCCGCATGATCGTCCCCCGGAGGCCCTCTGTGCCGATCGCTGCTTGAAACCACTGGTGACTCATAGCGTCGGCTAAAGCTGTGGCTGGGGAGAGGGGTTGAATGAACGTGGCTCCGAATGTAAGCATACTTCTCCTGCTAGGCCATCGCCGTCTGAAGGTATCCAATGGCATTTCGTACCTCTTTTGCAAAAGGCGCTTCATCCGGAATAGGGATTGTTTCAAGCCGGGTGGCCGCGGCCACATTTTCTCTGCCGGGTTGGAATAATGACCCACCAGCTTGGAAAGACCACTGGTGAGGCCTAGTTTCGTCGGGCCGGGTTAAGCTGTGATCGAGCCGCCGGCCGGCTTCCAAGTGCACCTATTGCCCGTCCCGTACTTGGCGTATTGAAGAGATTCCTAGCCTCATAATGTTCTGGTAAGCGGGATTGATGTCTCATCCGATGCACTGCAGCCGCCGATTGCTGTTCCAGCCCAAGGCGGAAGGCATCCGTCTTAATATGTTCTACCTCTTCCTCCATCTGGACTTTTAGCTCAGCTATCCCCTATTGCTCCTCCGCCATCCGGTCCTTGAGAGCCTCACAATCTCTAAGTTCTGAGCAGCGTGGTTATCTGGCATAACTTCAGTGGCCATCAGGGCCACGAGCTCGTTCATCAGATCCAGAAGAACTTGAGCCAGCGGCGGCGGGTCAGCCCCTGAGGTTGTTGCTTCAGCGACTATGCTGTTTGCACCTGGGGCTGACCCCACCATGAACACGGCTGCATGAACCGGCGGCCCAAGATCGTCTGGCTCAGAACGATCCGACTCAGGGTAAAGCTCGCCGTAGCCCCCAAGCCCACCGTTGTGAAGCTGGTAGATCGACTCCGTTTGCCCGCTCGAAGACCCGTCCTCTGAATAGACAAGAGTTTCCTGCGACGCAGAAGCTTCCAGATCCATACCTTGAGTGAAACCCATGAAGACGTGCTTCCGGCCCGGGTTAACATGGGTGGGCTACACAGTATGGGCGGGTTGCTCGCGTCTAGCTGGCTCGACGATGTCGGTGCAGATGTCCGGCCCGGGCGTAGATCCGTCGATCCTGCCGATGAAGACATGGATCCCACCGAAAGGAACCCATAATCCATATTCCATAGAACCGGCATCAAGCCCCCAGCCGGCGTCGTCGATGTAGATCCGGCCGCGGCAAATCTTATTCATCCTTCCGACCACGTATCCCTCGAGCCCCGGGAGAGAGCCCTTTTAGAACTCAACACCACCAAGCGCAAGCCCCACGATGGGCGCCAACTGTCATGATTTTATCACGGCAGATGTCCAGGTGAATGGACTTGGATTCAAGGCCATTGCTATGGTGATGGACTCAAAGGGGTTGGTTGGGACGAAGGACACGAGTTTACCTAGGTTCGGCCCCTCAAGTCGAGGTAATAGCCTATGTCCTGCTTGTGTTTGTATTGCTTGATGTATTGATTACAAGGGAGCTATTGCTTGACCTAGTTCTCGATCCTCTGATCTCTAAGTCTCCCCGGGTCTCGCCTTTATATAGGAGGTCAAGACCACGGGTTATACAAGTTGTAACCGACTCTCACTACGTATGTGAGTCAATCTCTATTCTATCTTGCCTTCCTGACCAAGTTGTCTCTGGGTGGCTTACATGCCCGGGTCTTCTCCATCTGGGCCACGCTCCGGCCCATCTTTGTAAAGCCGCCAAACGTATTGGGCTTAAGTCTTCCCAGCCCACTCTTGGGTTGGTGTACAAGCCGCCTAGTGTGACACGGAGCCTCTGGGTGGGTCTCACCGTGGGGTTATATCCCCAATAGGCTGCCTTCTCCCCTCCCTCCTATATATACTGGAGGAATAGAGCCCCCAAGGACACAAGTCCACGTGCTAGTTCTCTATTCCCCAGTTCCTCCAACATCTAGATTCGACAGTGCTTATGCGAAGCCCTGTCGGAATAGTTCCACCACCGCCGCCGCCGTGCAATCACATTGCCGAAGAACTCAGCTACCTCTCCTCTCCCTCTCCCTGGATCAAGAAGACGAAGATCGTCATCGAGTTGTACGTGTGCTGAACACTGAGGTGTCGTTCATTCAGCGGTAGATCGGGATGAATCATGATTGGATTGAGGGACGCTTGACAATTTGGATCGCGAAGGCGTTGGACTACATCAACTGTGTTTATTAACGCTTCGCGCTTAGAGATCTACAAGGGTATGTAGATCCACTCTCTGTCTCTCTCATAGATGCTCATAACCACGGATAGATCTTGCGTGTGCGTACGAATTTTTTTGTTTCCCATGCAACATTCCCCAACAATGGCATCATGAGCTAGGTCTATGCGTAGATGAGATCACGAGTAGAACACAAAGGAGTTTGTCGGCGTTGATGCTCAGATTGCTTCCTCCCTTGGCTTTTTTGATTCAGTGGTATTGTGGGATGAAGCGGCCCAGACCAACCTTACTCGTACACTTACAAGAGACCGGTTCCATTGACTGACATATGACTTTGTTGCATAAATATGGTTGGCGGGTGTCTGTCTCTCCTACTCTACTTGGATCGGATTTGACAAAGGCGGTCCTTGGGAAGGTTGAATAGCAATTTGAGTATCCTCGTTGTGGTTCTTGCGTAGGTGCGAATTGGTCTTGCTAGATACTCGTAGGATCCACGTATAACATGCAACAACAATTAGAGGACTGTCACACTCTGTGTTTGTAGCACATTGTTATGTTTGGGGTTTATAAAACTTGGAGCCAACTAAAACTTTTTCTATGTGTGTGTGCTTGCTTGCTATGTTGATTGCTTGCTTGTTGATTGTGTATTATGGCACTACTAAGTTCTATTCCACCTCATAATCATATTCCTTGCTCCAAACCCCTTACCCAATGATCATGCCAAGTGAATAGTGCCCAAAATTGTTTTCATCAAATTTTGTTTTAACCAAAAATAACTTATTTGATTTAAGTCTCCAAAACCCCCTGAGATGAGGTTTGCACTGCAAGTCCTCAAATCAGGAGGACCCTTCTTTACCAAAGGCTTTATTTCAAACCTACTATATATATGAGTTCTCAAAACCACCAAATATTATTTATAAAGATAATTTTCGTATTTTATTTAAAGGCTTTTTCTTAAGGACAGAAATGGTTTTTCCTAGGGAAAAATTCTTTAAATGCTTTAAAAATATTTGAGAAAATTTAGAGAAACTCAGTGGACATATATTTTCCATATATATGAGTTCCAACACAAGGGCTTGATCAGATCATGGGCAAACCCCCCCAAAACCCTTTCTGTTTGGATCAAACTTTTGGAATATTTGTATAAGAAATATTCTCAATAAATTCCAGGAAAATTCTAGCAAGTCAACACTATCATGGGTGATGATCTTGCAAAGTTTCATCCCAATCCAAGTTGGTTTGGTTCATAAAATCATCCCAAAACCATTCCTGTCCAGAATCAAATTTGAGCAACTTTACATTGTGAAGTGTCTCCCCTTGACCTCAAACTTTGTGGGCATGCTCTAATGGCCAAATAGTGATGATACACTAAGTGGTGCATCAAGGGTTAAAGCCTAGCATCATTGTATCTACAGAAATCAGTTTCTATCAATTTCTAGGGTTCACCAAATTTCCATTATGAACTTTTTCTCCTTAAGCTCAAATTTGGTGAAGCGTCTCATTTTTATCTAGCCTTTGACCCTGGTAAGTATCTCAGTAAGCTGGTAATTCTTTCTTGCCCAAAACCTCATCAAACACCTTCTGGTGATTTTGTAAAACTAACATTTTCACCTCTTATCATTTTACCCTTGGCCCCAACTTTCTACCATAGTCTCTCATGGGTGCATTTTACCTCCAATAAGAGCACCAAGGCCCTAGGTCACCAGGAGGTGGGGTGAAACCCCTGTTTTTACCCCTGAGAGCACCATTTCTATCCCCTCTCCCCATTTCCTTCTTCCCTAAGACTCCTCTAGAGCTTACCCCTAGCCTATACTAGCATTTGGGCATCTCCAATACCCCAAGGCACAAGAGGACACGCAGGGTGGCTAAACTATCGCCCTGGCATGCAGAGCTCGCGCTCTGGAGCGCGCTACAATGCGCACCCGCATTGTAGCCGCCAGCCAACGGGCAGCCCCGGCCACCTCGGGCCGCCCCAGCATGTCCCCTCTGCCTCCCTCGGCGTCCGCAGCACGCCGCCCGGTCGCCCCTCTCTTTCCCCTCTCTCTCTCTCGCGCGCGCACACGGCGCCGCCCGTACCGGACAATGGCCCCGCTCGCACGTGCGCACCCCGGGACACCTCCTCTCGGCTGCTTTCCCTCCTCCCGCACGTGGACCGTGTCCAGGTAGCCCCCAGACACAGCCTCGCCCACCCCCGTGGCCTGAGGTGAGCATCCCGTGCTCACCGGCGCTCCGCGTCCATGGTGAGCCGGTGGCCCGCCTATTTAAGGCCTCCCCGCGCCTCCTCGTTTCCCCTCTTCCTCTGCTCCTCCCCCGCACCCAGAGCTCTCTCAATCGTGGTCGAGAGCCTCCTCCCGACCCAAACCCTCGCCGCCGCCATCGGGTTTCCTCCTTGCTAGCGTTCCCCTCTCTCCTCGGCGGCCCCGTGACCCCCCTCTAACGCGCGACGCCCCCAGGAGCACGCCAGTGCCCTTAGCTCCCTCCGCCATGGCCCGAACCCCTTCGGTGAGCCCCTCCTCCGCTGTTGTCGCAAGGAGAGGGATTACAGGTGGGGCCCACCTGTCATCCCCTCGCCCCCCTCCTCTCTCGCTGACCAGCCGGGCCCGTCGGCAGGTTTAAAAACAAACCGGCCGCGCGTGGCTCCTCGCCTGGGCCGGCTTCTCTCTTGGGCCGGCTTCGGCCACGCATTCTGGCCCGAAAGGGCACAGTAGCCTTTTCCCTTTTGTTTTTCTCTATTATTTGCAAAAATCCCACAGGATGAAATATTTATCCAATGCCAATTTTTCTTCCACCAAATTTCGTATAATAATCCTTAGAATTTAATAGTGCCATTTGTAAAAATGTTTGAATATATTTAGTACTAGTTTATTTTAAAACCCATATATAGGCACCTTTTTGCCTCTGTTATTTTATTTCCAAAATCTTTTTCACAACAAACCCCTAAGAATATATTTTTAGTATGACTTTTTGTATTTATCAGAGTAGGATAACATTTTTGGTAGTAGTTTGGGTGCTCTGTTTTGTGTGATTTCTTATTTTTATCGTTATTTTATCACGACGATAGATTGCGCCGTTGACGAAGAAGTTGGACCCAAAGACTTCGAAGACCCCAGAGAATTTGTTGAGCCAGGCAAGCACCCCATCGACCATGATAAGAAACCATTTTATTGCATGTCATATAGCACTTTACTTTCATCGTATTTGATCATGTGTTGTGGTGTTCCCCTTTCGGTGGGATGTCTGATACTTTTCCTTTGACACTTGCATCGTGCATGACCCTACCACCTTATGAGGGTTATGCGGGTGGGTTTAGTTAGGATGCTAATAGATGCTACGCAAATGCTATGGGACTTATGCATAGAGATGGAAAGGAGAGGAATGATTTCAAAAACTCTTTCGAAAAACCCGTCGGGTGACACTAATGCCCGAGGGAGATGATGATGAGTTGGGTAACCACTTGAGAAAGAAATGGTATATCAGAGCAAGTGAGTGTGTGTTTTCGAAAACGGAGAGGTCTAAGGTCTGCTGACTGTCCCAACCTTACATGCGCAACCACGATACCCCTTATGGACGGGGCTTTTTTGATTACTATGGTTGGTGCTAGCAAGGATCCCGCATTACTAGTGCCAAGAGTGAAGTGGTCACTCTTGAGACGGGGTCGTCCCTGAGAGGAAGGTCATGCGCTGTCTTTACAGGCACCGGGCACACCATTACGTGCCCTCATGGATGATTCGAGTGATGTATATCATGAGGGATGTCACCAATGAGTGGACTCTTTGTTTAGTATCACCATGGGAAAGGCATAGTTCGGGTGCTTACCTCGGGTATGTTATATACCGCAAGTCGTGGATGACACGAAAGTTCCCCGAGTCTTGTGGGTAAAGTGTGCAACCTCTACAGAGTGTAAAACTATTTGAATGCGTCCGCGGTCATGCAGTTGGAGGTCCTTCTTAGACTATGTCTGGATGTTTTCATAAACCTCGGTGTTTGTATGGATGTGATGGTGACAAGAGGTCACATGGGCTAAGTCTGATGACTTAGCATGAGAACTGAACTAAGTCCGATGACTTAGCATGAGAATTGAACTAAGTCCGATGACTTGGCATGAACATGAGATGTTCAACCAATACTTATGATGGTATCTGGTTCAAATGGATACTTACTAATTGTTAATGCATGCTCGCTAGTTACTTGATCATGCCATTGCATACAAAATTAGCTTTCTGCAAAATTACCTACTTAGTGCTATATCATGCATCATTGTTACCTCGTTCCACAATTTGGGTTGCTTGCGAGTACATTCAAAGTACTCATTGGCTTGCCACTGGTTATTTATTTGGCTAGGCATGGAAGAACAGGAGTATGTTGAAGAGTTTGTTGGAGACGAACATGAGAACTAGGACGCTTCCCAGTCAGAATGCCTGTAGGTTAAGGCAGATGGCGTGGGTTCATGGTTTTGACAAAGATTTCCGCCGCTTGTTCTATTTTAAGTGTTTGGCCTGTGTGGCCCTATCTATGTAAGACTAAGACCTTCGTGGTCATTATTTGTGTAAGACATTAAGTATGGATGTAAGACTCTTTTTATTCAGCTTATGTGTGTTCAGTGAGCATTGATCTCTGGGATCACTGTAAACGTGCACTCGGTGATCTCGACTTATGAGTCGGGGTCCCCACAAGGACGTCTAACTTGTTTTTGCAAGGTATGTTGTGATATGATATGGCCAATTACATGATGATATATATGTGATGTATGAGATGATCATGTTTTGTATAGAATATCACGACTTGCATGTTGATGAGTAAGGCAACCGGCAGGAGCCATAGGGTTGTCTTTAATTATTGTATGACCTGCGTGTCAATCATTAAGCGCTATGTAATGCTTTGCTTTATCGTTAAGCGGTAGCAATAGTAGTTGAAGCATGGTGGGCGTGACAACCCCGATGGCGACACAATGATGGAGATCATGGTGTTGTGCTGGTGACGATGGAGATCATGCTGGTGCTTTGAAGATGGAGATCAAAAGCACAATTTCATGGACATATCATGTCACCTATGATTTGCATGTGATGTTAATCTTTTTATGCACCTTGTTTTGCTTAAGACGACAGTAGCATTATAAGGTGATCCCTCACTAAAAATTCAAGATGAAACTATGTTCTCCCCGAGTGTGCACCATTGCGAAAGTTTGTCGTTTCGAGACACCACGTGATGATCGGGTGTGATAGACTCTACATTCACATACAACGGGTGCAAGCCAGTTTTGCACGTGTAGAACACTTGTGTCAAACTTGACGAGCCTAGCATATACACACATGGCCTCGGAACACAAGAGATCGAAAGGTCAAACATGAGTCATATAGTAGATATGATCATCATGATGATGTTCACCATTGAAACCACCTCAACTCACATGATGATTGGACTTGAGTTGATGAATTTGGATCATGTATCACTCGAATGACTGCAGGGATGTCAATTAGAGGGGAGTTCTTAAGTAGTATGATTAATAGCTTGCGCTGTAGCTTCCCTGTGTTTTTTATACGTTCCTAGAGAAAATAGAGTTGAAAGATGATGGTAGCAATTATGCAGACTGGGTCCAGGATCAAAGGATTGTCCTTAGTTGCTGCACAGAAGGCTTATGTCCTTAATGCACCGCTCGGTGCGCCACCCCCTCTAGCGTCATCTGTGGTGTATTATGTACTTAATACACGTGACATACACGTTTTGATGACTACTTGATAGTTCAGTGTGTGTTGCATTACGTCTTAGAATTCAGGCTTCAAATATGTTTTGAACGTCATGGATCATATGTGATGTTCCAAGAGAAAAAATTGGATTTTAGGCTCGTGCCCGTGTTAGACGTTTGAGACCTCCAACAAGATTCCTTGCCTGCAAGATGAAGAAGAATAACTCAAACGGTGAGCATGTGCTCAGATTGTCTGGGTGCTACAATCGGTTGAATCGAGTGGGAGTTGATCTTCTAGATAAGACAGTGATTGATATGTTTCTCCAAGTCATTGTCGCCAAGCTACTAGAGCTTCATGATGAACTATCAAAATACCAGGGATGTTGACCCCTGAGCTATTCGCGATGTTCGACACCATGAAGGTAGAAATCAAGAAGGAGCATCAAGTGTTGGTGCTTAGTAAAAACCACTAGTTTCGAGAAGGGCAAGGGTGAGGAGGGAAACTTCATGGATGGCAAGCCAGTTACTGCTCCATTGAACAAACCCAAGTTTGAACCCAAACCCGAGACTAAGTGCTTCTATTATGAGGAAAGCGGTAGCTGAAGCAGAACAACCTTATATACTTGAGATAAGAAGGCTGGCAATGTCGACAGATGTATATTTGATATACATATTATTGATGTGTACCTTTATAGTACTCCTAGTAGCACATGGGTATTAGAACCGGTTCAATTGCTAATGTTAGTAACTCAAAATAAAAGCTACGGAATAAATGGAGACTAGCTAAGGGCAAGGTGACGATGTGTGTTGGAAGTGTTTCCAAGGTTGATGTGATCACCATCGTACGCTCTCTCTACTTTCGGGATTAGTGATGAACCTAAATAAATATTATTTGGTGTTTGCATTGAGCATGAACGTGATTAGATCGTGTTTATTGCAATACGACTATTCATTTAAGGTAGAGAATAATGGTTATTCTATTTACATGAATAATACCTTCAATGGTCATACACCCAATGAGAATGGTTTATAGAATCTTGATCGTAGTAATACACATGTTCATAAAATTGATGCCAAAAGATACAAAGTTAATAATGATAGTACCACATACTTGTGGCACTGCCGCTAAGTGTAATATTGGTGTAAAGCACATGAAGAAACTCCATGTTGATGGATCTTTGGACTCATTCGATTTCGATTCGGTTGAGACATGCGGACCATGCCTCATGGGCAAGATTACTAAGACCCCGTTTTCAATATGATGGAGCGGGTAAGTAACTTATTGGAAATGATACATGTTAATGTATGCGATCCAGTGAGTGTTGTAGCGCGCGGTGGATATCGTTATTTTCTTATCTTCACTGATGATTTCAGTAGATATGGGTATATTTACTTAATGAAACGCAAGTCTGAAACATTGGAAAAGTTCAAGCAAATTCAGAGTGAACTTTGCGATTATCGTGACAAGAAAATGTCTACAATATGATCGTGGAGGTGAATATCTGAGTTACAAGTTTGATATACAAATTAAGACAATGTGGAAGTTGTTTCACAACTCACGCCACCTGGAACACCATAGTGTGATGGTGTGTCCGAACGTCGTAGTCATGCTCTATTGGATATGATGCATACTATGATGTCTCTTATCGTTTTTCCACTAACGTTTGGGGGTTATGCATTAGAGACAACTACATTCATTTTAAATAGGGCACTATCTAAATACGTTGATATGACACCGTATGAATTATGGTTTGGCAGAAACCTAAGGTGTCATTTCTTAGAGTTTGGGAATGTGATACTCATGTGTGATAAGCTCAAACCCAAAGCAGAATATTCATCTTCATAGGATACCCTAGGGAAAATAGTTGGGTATGCCTTCTATCTCATATTCAAGGGCAAAGTGTTTGTTGTTATAAACGGGTCCTTTCTCGAGAAACAGTTTCTCTCGAAAGGATTGAGTGGGAGGAAGATAGAACTTGATGAGGTTGTTGAACCTTTGTTTCAACCAGAGAGTAGCACAGTGCAGAAAGATGTTTCTATAGTACCTACATCAGTTGAAGAGGAACTTAATGATGATGATCATGAAGCTTCGGATCAAGTTTCTATCAAACCTCATAGGTCGACAAGGGTGCGTACTGCTCCTGAGTGGTACGGCAACCCTGTCTTAGAGGTCATGTTGGACAACGATGAACCTACGGGCTATGAAGAAGTGATGGTGGGCCCGGATTTTGACAAATGACTGGTAGCCATGAAATCCGAGATTGGATCCATGCATGAAAACCAAGTATGGACTTTGGTAGACTTTCCCGTTGAATGGCAGGTCGTTAAGTACAAATGGATCTTTAAAAGGAAGAAAGATGATGATGGCATATTGTCACCATTGATAAAGCTCGACTTGTCACAAAGAAGTTTCCGACAAGTTCAAGGAGTTGACTACGATGACACTTTCTCACCAGTAGCGATGCTAAAGTCTATTGGAATTATATTAGCAGTTGCTGCATTTTTCGATTATGAAATCTGGCAGATGGATGTAGAAACATCGTTTCCTTAACGGTTTTCTTGAGGAAAGGCTGTATGTGATACAACCAGAAGGTTTTGTCAGTCCTAACGATGCTAAAAGGTATGTAAGCTCCAATAATCCTTCGATAGGCTAGATCAAGCATCTCGGAGTTGGAATATATGCTTTTATGAGGTCATCAAAGTTTTTTGGTTTATACAAAGTTTATGAGAAACTTGTATTACAAGAAAGTGAGTGGGAGCACTATAGAATTTCTGATAAGTATATGTAGATGACATATTTTTTATTGGAAATGATGTATAATTTCTGGAAAGCATAAAGGGTTGTTTGAAAGGAGCTTTTCAAAGTAAGACCTGGATAAAGGTACTTAAATATTGGGCATCAGGATCTATAGAGATAGATCAAGATGTCTGATAAGATGTTTCAATGAATACATACATGGACAAGATTTTGAAAGAGTTCAAAATGGATCGGTCGAAGAAAGAGTTCTTGCCTGATTTATAAGGTGTGGAGTTGAGTGATACTCAAAGCTCGACCATGGGAGAAGAAATAGAAAGGATGAAGGTCTTCCCCTATGCTTTATCCATAGGCTCTATAGAGTATGCCATGCTGTGTGCCGCACCTATGTGTGCCTTGCCGTGAGTCTTTCAAGGGGTACAAGAGTGATCCGGGAGTGGATCACTGGACAAAAGTCAAAATTATCCTTAGTAACTAGAGGACTAAGGAAATATTTCTTGATTATGGACGTGATAAAGAGTTCGTCATAAAGGGTTACGTTGATGCAAACTTTAACGCCTATCCGGATGACACTCAGTAGCAATCCGGAGACATATAGTGGAGGAGTCATTTGGAATAGCACTAGGTGGAGCGTGGTAACAGTATCTATAGTATGACATAGATATTTGCAAAGTACACACGGAACTGAATGTCGCAGGCCCGTTGACTAAAACCTCTCTCCCTCCAAAACATGATCAAACCCCAGAACTCATTGGGTGTGAGTTTCATAAAAATGTAAATCACATAGCGATGTGAGCTAGATTATTGACTCAAGTGTAAGTGGGAGACTATTGGAAATATGCCCTAGAGGCACTAATAAATTAGTTATTATCATATTTTCTTGTTCACGATAATCGTTTATTATCCATGCTAGAATTGTATTGATCGGAAACTCGGATACATGTGTGGATACATAGACAACACCATGTCCCTAGTATGCCTCCAATAGACTAGCCCGTTGATCAAAGATGGTCAAGGTTTCCTAGCCATAGACATGAGATGTCATTTGATAGCAGGATCACATCATTAGGAGAATGATTCGATGGACAAGACCCAAACTATAAACATAGAATATGACCGTGTCAGTTTATTGCTATAGTTTTCTGCATGTCAACTATCTGTTCCTATGACCATGAGATCATGCAACTCACAAACACCATAGGAATACCTTGTGTGTATCAAACGTCACAATGTAACTAGGTGACTATAAAGATGCTCTACAGGTATCTCCGAGGGTGTCTGTTGAGTGGGCATGCATCAAGACTGGGATTTGTTACTCCGTGTGACGGAGAGGTATCTCAGGGCCCACTCGGTAATACAACATCACAACAAGCCTTGCAAGCAATGCGACTAAAGTGTTAGCCATGGGATCTTGTATTACGGAACGAGTAAAGAGACTTTCCGGTAACAAGATTGAACTAGGTATAGAGATACCGATGATCCAATCTCCAGCAAGTAACATATCGAAGAACAAAGGGAACAACATACCGGATTAACTGAATTCTTGACATAGAGGTTCAACCGATAAAGATATTCATAGAATATGTAGGAGAAAATATGGGCATCTAGGTCCCGCTATTGATTATTGACCATAGACGTGTCTCGGTCATGTCTACATAGTTCTCAAACCCGCAGGGTCTGCGCACTTAAGGTTCGGTGATGTTTCGATATTATTGAGTTATTTATGGTGGTGACCGAAGGTTGTTCAGAGTCCCAAATGAGATCCCGGATGTCATGAGGAGCTCCGAAATGGTCCGGAGGTAAATATTGATATATAGGAAGTCCTGTTTTGGCCATCGGAAAAGTTTCGGGTATTTCCAGTAGTGTACCAGGAGTGCCGGATGGCCATCGAGAGGGGCCACCCATGCTGGGAGGCCACATGGGCCTGAGGGGTGTTGCACCAGCCCTTAGTGGGATGGGCAAACCAACCCCACAAGTCCCATATGTCTAGGAAAGGTGGTAAAGGAAAATAAACCCAAGTGGAGAAGGTTTCCAAGTAGGAAGAAGGAATCCTACTAGGAGTAGGATTGGTGGGAGGCTCCACCTCCACCTCCTTCGGCCAAACCTCTAGGGGAAACCCTAAAGGGCTGCCTCCTCCCCTCACTCCTATATAAACTAGAGGAATTGAGCCCCCAAGTACACAAGTCCATGTGCTAGATTCGGTGGTGCTTAGGCGAAGCCCTGTCAGAATAGTTCCAGCATCACCGTCGTCATGCTGCCGGAGAACTCATCTACCTCTATGCTCCCTCTTCATGGATCAATAAGGTGGATATTGTCGTCGAGCTGTACGTGTGCTGAACATGGAGGTGTCATTCGTTCGGTGCTAGATCGTACCGATCGTGATTGGATCGCTGGACGCACGGTGATTTGGATCTCGAAGACGTTCGACTACATCAACCGTGTTTCTTAACGCTTCCCGCTTAGTGATCTACAATAGTATGTAGATCCACTCTCTTTCTCTCTCTCTTGTAGATGCTCATCACTATGGATCGATCTTGTGTGTGCGTAGGAATTTTTTTGTTTCCCATGCAACGTTCCCCAATGGTAACTCCCAAGAAGCGATCCTATCCTTATTTTGGCTCGAGGGCCTCGATAGGGATAGAAGCGCATCTCGTCATTTCACAAGAATGGATATCGTTACAAGTACGTGTAAAGAGTAGATGAGTATATGGAGTTGGCTTACACTCGCGAGAAGCTACATCAAGATCATCTCAAATACAAACATTCGTTGCAATCATCATAAATAAAGAAGGGTCCGACTACGAACGAAATCAAATGGTAAAAGCGACATCCATCCTTGCTATCCCAGGCTGCCGGCCTGGAACCCATCCCATGATCGATATGGAAGAAGAAGAACTCCAAATCAAACAAGAAATTCTCTCATGTCAAAGCATCGCATTACCTATACCTGAAACTATTGTTGTAGTAATCTGTGAGCCGGACTCATAAGTCTCACTTCCACGGGTATAAATACTAGCAAAGCTTAATGTTGAGGAATAGTTAAGTGGTGAAGCACTAGTGCAGAACAGGCCTATAGTCCCGGGACGGATGGAACTTTCGTACCGGTTCCCCAACCGGTACTAACGGGTCGGTACTAAAGGTCTAGACCTTTAGTACCGGTTGGAGAACGGACCGGTACTAAAGGCCCTCCACGTGGCTGCCTGCGTGGACTGGTGATACCAACCGGTACTAAGTCTTCTGTTTTTTTTGTTTTAGCTTTTAATTAGGTTTTAATTTTCCTCTCTATTTTTTGTGTTTTCCATTCATTTCAAATTTATTTTACGGTGCTACATACTTTAAACAGTACAAAAGTTCATGCATATATATATGTAATATAATATACAATATCTCATACACAATATATATATATACAATTGGAATTACACATCCATATAAATTCGGGACTTATAATTAACTTAAGGCCCAAAACCCGGCCGGGACTAGCTAGCTAGTGCTCCGGATGAAATCTCAGTTCTCTACTACTGATTTGCTCGCATTATTGAGGCGGCGGTAAGGAATAGTGCTCTCCGTTTACATGAATGACATGTTGAAGAAGAAATGCTGCAAATTCCTCTGGAAGTGCTACAAAGCGTTTCTCGGGTGAGAGCTTCGACATCATCTCCCAAACCTGGAGTTGTCTTTCACGTGCTGCTCTGCGACGTATATGACGTTCGGTTTGCATGCGAATGTTCTCGCAGAGGAAATATCCACATAAATTTGTCCCCTGTGGATGCTTCGCGCACTTTGCAAAAGAATATAATTGAATAAGATAATTAATAATCGAGCATGATAATGGTATTGAAAATAGAATTAATGAGATGCGCGGACCTAGTAGTACTACTTAATTACCTACATCCTTTTCCACTTCAGCTTCGGTTTCCATTGACGACCGTGATGGGTTTTTTCTATCATCTTTTTCCAAACACTACCCGGCAAAGAAAAAGAACGAAAGAGTTACTATAATTACTTTTGATATTAGGAAATAAAGAAAGAAAGCGAGGTCGATAAAGATTGAAATTACCGTTCTATCATAAAATACAAGTCCACGTATGATTGTTCTGGTGTATCTAGTGAGTCGTACACATGAACAAGTCCATCCGCGAGGATAATATATAGGTGGATATAGTGGTCTCTGCGCAGAAGTTTATATAATTAAGTAGGCATGCGCATATAACTCATCAACAACACTTGACAGCGAGCTAGTAAGCAAAAATAGAATTTGTAGTATGCAAGAGAGTAAACACTCACCCCATGTTGTAAGGAAATATTATAGTAGATTTGGTATTCATTAGTGCCTCTAGAAAATTTTCCAAGAGATCTTTTGTGTCCTTGGCATAATGTTTTACCACATGACCATTAACGGTACTTGGGTCGACGGACCCAATGTCATCGATTCCCTCTTGTTTCAATTCCCACATCTTCAATCTGCATAATAGCGTAGAAAAGAACATATATAGTGAGGATAAGCCAATGAATGATATCTTAGCTAGAGACTTAAATTACTAAAGATATAAATCACTTACAGACAATAGCAATTGATGAGAGTTTTGTCGATAGAGTCCATGTGGTATAACTGGAAAAGTTCTGAGAATTCAAGACATATGTCACATGCATTGACGTAATGCTCTTTCCTTACTTTGACCATGACTGCCGTCTCCCCTCGCTTTGCTTCACGCATGTACCAATCATGCAACCGTCGCATCGCAGTTGGTAGTTCCTTGTACTGCTCGGGTGTGACAAGTGGTTTTCCAACGGCATATTGCATTGCATACTCAGTTGCATCGTACCCGCGGATTTCCTCGGTGCCAAGGATTTGGTCAAGAGTGAGACCTGCAGCCTTTAGTACTTAGAGGTCGATTGGGTTGCCTTGCACGTCGATTGGTTGGATCGGTTGCTTGCTTTGATTGGTACTCACCTTGAGCGGAGAGATCGATTGCTTGGATTGTTCTCTGAGCTAGTGAACTGTTTTCCCGCTAGTTGATGCCCTACTTCCCGACTTCTTCCTTGGGCTGGGCCGACTTCTCTGCTCACTTGCCTTCTGAATCTGTCGCTCATAGTCTGTCAGCATACGCTCGATATATGCTGGGGGTCGATCAATAAAGTGTTCCATAAAGTGATCTTGGACCTCCCTGGGTATTACCTCCTTTGGCGGCACGGTCTTCTTCGCAAAAAAGGCTTTCACTTGGAGATCGCATTCAATTTTATTTTCCTCTCCGGTGTCATGTCATAAGGCAGCTTCCTTTTGGCTGGAGGCTCGGGTTTCTTCTTTGCTTTCTTCCGAAGAGGACTGCTGGTGGCCTTCCTCTTTTGGGAGCCCTGCTGGCGGGACCGCTGTCGGGGTGGAGTCGGCTCACGCGGCGGAGATCGATATCGATGATGATATGGACTCGCGTCGTGCTCCATCCTGAGGTTGGGAGGACTGCTCATGGCGAGGTGGGGAGGACTTCTGGCGAGGTGGGACGCCTCTCGAGGTGGGGACGACTATGGGGGAGCTCGAGGTGGGGAGGACTGCTGGCGAGGTGGGGAGGACTGCTGGCGAGGTGAGAAGGACTGCTGGCGCTGCGATGCCTCTAGCTGGGATCCCTCACGCTGGACATCGATACTCGGAGGAGCCGGTGGCCTTAGCGCCGAGTGTGGAAAGACGATGCAGTCCTTACTCCATAGAATGAGACCACGGCCGGCATCTGCCAATGTGGACTCCCCCTCACCTCCAGGGATGTCAAGCAATAGTTCATCATATCCCGGCTCTATTGCGTCCACCGCGACACGAGCATACCCAGCTGGAACCGGATTGCAATGCTAGAGAACATCAGGTGTATTTGGTAAAGCATAGCCCGTCGCGACCCGCACGGGTATGTTCTTCATTTTCTGGATTAGCTCACAAGATGTCTTCTCGGTGATATCATCCACGGGGGTGTGACCCAGCGGTGCCCCCGTGGAACCCACGCTGCTTTTCTGCATTGTAGATGGGATGGGTTCTTCCCCTGCTTCTTGCTGCGGAGTTTCCCTTTGCTGGGTCAGTACCTGTATTTGCAGCAGCTGCTGCTCGTACTTCTGTTCCAACTTCGAAAGTCAGTTTGCTTCCGCCTTCTTTTTTCTCGAATGGCTTTTATAACTGTCCTGCCATCCCGCCAACCCCTCGTACCACGGAACAACACCCATGCCTCGTGTTCGTCCTCCGTGTTCGGCATTCCCGAGGGCACGTGTAAGCTCGTCGTTCTCTCTATCGGGGTGAAACCGTCCTTCTTGGGCATCTTTTATTGCTTGAATCAACTCATCTGATGCATGCTTCAGACTGGCCAGTGCAATAATCTTCCCTGTGGCTGGGTCCAACTTTCCCCCATGCGTAAAAAACCAATTCCTGCACCTCTTGGGCCAGTTGAAGGTTACTGGAGTGATCCCTTCAGCAAGCATCTTATTCTCTAATGCATCCCACTTAGGAATGGCTGACTTGTATCCACCTGTCCCTAGTTTATGGTGATACTTTTGTTCTCAGCATTTATCTTATTCTTTGCCAACTTCTCCATAGCAGCTATCGATGTCTTGTACTCGATAAATGTGTCCCAGTGATCCCTTACCTTCTCGTATATTCGTTTGAATTCGGGCGCCTTCTTGCCTCTAGCGTTGTACTCAGTCCATAATATTTTCTTCCGAGTCTGGAACGCGCCGGCCATCTTATGGAGAGAAAACTCCTTGACTTTGTTCCTTTAACGCTCCGAGAGAGAATCTAGTAGGGTGAAATGCTCCATGAGCTCTCGCCAAAGGGCATCTTTAATTCTTGTATCGACATAATTCACTCATGTTTTTGGTTCCTTTGGCTGAATCCATTCATGCATTGTGATCGGGACTCCGTCCCTAACAACCACTCCGCATTGACGCACAAATGTCTTGGCATTGGCTTCAGGGTGAGTCGATTCGCCATTATGTTTGAAAGCATCAAGATTGAGCTTTACGTTGCCGTCCAGTATTTTGGCAGCGCCTCGTACAATTCTACTAGATTGGCTCGATCCGGGGGGCTGATAATTAAAATAAGAAAGATTTGTTAATATATATATATATACAAATCAATTAATACACATGTAATGATCACCAGAGGCTAATGGATGTGTATATACCTTGCCGAACATTCTTGGTTGTTCCGGATTTTGGAACATAAGTTGTTCTTCATCGGTGTCACATCCATCACCGTGATCGTTCAAATATTGTGAGCCATCATCATGATCATGTGATTCACCTCGAAGGTCCGCTGGGTTTTCGGAGGAGCGTATCATGTCGAAGATGTCCTCTTCATGAGCTCTACCGGTATTGTCCATAGCTTAATAACTAGTCCATAATAATATAGATAAAACAAATTAGTATTTAAATTAGCATGCATTCAAGAAGCAAAATAACTTATAGTTAATTAATAATGCATCATTGAATACATATATAGTATAGTTCTTAGAAAAGATCTCATCTGCATAATCTTGGATAATTTTCAATACATCGGCTAATCTCCATCGATCTAGCTAATACATCATAATAATACATCATAATAGTAGCTAGCAAATATATCGATCTAGCTAGAACCCTAGCGCCCGGCGGATATCGGGGCGGGCAGTGGACACCCAAATAGAAGGAACCATCACAGGAACATAGCAACAATGAGATCCCTAAAGAATCTGCCAGGTATTATCGGACCTGGCCTCCAAAGCTTCCATGTAGCGACGGACGTGCTCGTTCTCCTTGTTGACATGGTACTGTACCACCTCCACAGGGGACTCAAGCATCTGAAAACTCCGTGGCCCATGCGGTCGCCACCATAGAACCTCCGGGTGGACGACGGGCTGGCTCCTCACCAAGCTGCGCCGCCCGGGAGGCGGCACCTCCCAGTACCAACCCCGCAGAGCCCAGTCCCTGACAGGGCCCCTCGGCTCAAGCAAGTGACCTCCTCCGGCGACTCGACGTTGAGGATGCGGGATCGGCATCGTCGACGTCGAGAAGAAACACTTAATTACGAAAACAAATTAAATTAAACATAGCAAAATTAACACTTAACAAAATTAACACTTAGCAAAATTAACACTTAGCATCTAGCAAAATCAAGAATTACGGCACGCTTTGGATCCTAATGCGTGTGTGACTATCGGTCTGTCAAGACTTTCCTTAAATAACTCTCACATATCTCATGGTGTGTTGGTGCGCACTCTCTCACATTGATACGGTGGTGTATATATGTTGGTGGACACTCTCTCGCAGTAATAGGTTCAACCGGCGGTGATGGACGCTTCCCCTCTCCTCTTCTTGCACAATATATCGATGAGTATATCGCAAAGAAGAGGAGAAATAGGAAGCGCCCCCACGACAACAGTCGAGATTCCTCCATCAAGAACACACATGAAACCCTAAACTAAATTAGGATCGACGACAGACCGAAAGTCACACACGCATTAGGATCCAACTAAATTAAACCTAAAACTAAACTAAACATAAACTTAATTAAACCTAAACTAAACATAAACTAACACATATCCCAATAACCTGACAACCTAACTAACTAACTAACTAACTAAATAGGGGTGTTGTGTCTTGGTCGGGGTCGTGTGTCGTGGGTGTCGGGGTTCGACGTCGAGGGACCCTAGATACCCTAGCATCTACACACTAGTCCGGCGATCATTGGGGCGATCATCGGGGAGAGGGGTCCGGCGGGAGATCTCACCTAGCCTCCTGACCGGGAGGTAGCGTCGGCGACGGGCTCGGGGCGGTGGCAGCGGGATCACGGAGCGGCGGCCGGAGTGAGCGGGCCGGCGACGACGAGACCGACGACGAGGGGCGGCGTCTGTGTAGGCAAGGGCGACCACGACGAGGGAGACGGTGGCGGTGGTAAGGGCGATGGCGGCGAGGGGTGGCGTTCGGGTAGGCGAGGGCGACGGTGGCGATGGTGACGGTGGCGAGGGCGACGGTGGTGGTGGTGCGACGGCGGCGGTGGTGAGGGCCGGCGACGGCAATGGCGCGGTGGTGGTGCGACGGTGGCGAGGGCGACGACAGCGAGAGCGACGGCGGCAAGGTCGACGGCGGCGAGGGCGACCGCGGCGAGGGCGACCGCGGCGAGGGCGACGGTGGCGAGGGCGACAGCAGCGGTGGTGAGGGCGACGGCGGCGGTGGTGAGGGCGACGGCGGCGGTGGTGAGGGCGACGGCGGCAGTGGTGAGGGCGACGACAGCGAGAACGACGGTGGCGAGGGCGACGGCGGCGAGGGCGATAGCGGCGAGGGCGATTTCGGCAGCCTAGCGGCGCAAGTTGGAGCTCTCCCGGTGTGTGGCTCGGCCCGGGACGACGAAGTGCTCAATTTATACCAGGCACCCCTTTAGTACCGGTGCGTGACTAGCACCGGTACTAAGGACCCTTTAGTACCAATGCGTGCCATTCACCGGTACTAAAGGTCCTCCCAACAGAGCGCGGGGCGGTGGACCTTTACTACCGGTGCATGGCACGCACCGGTACAAAAGGGTCTTTAGTACCGATGCTAGTCACGCACCGGTACTAAAGGTGTTTTTTAATTAAATATTAGTTATTATTTTCAGAAAAACCCCGTAAACTTTAGAAAATCATAGAAAAAAACGTAGGACTCCAATGGAAATAAATAATATATGAAAAAATATCAGAAAAATATAAAGAATCTGTTTATCGCATTTCCATGCATGTTTGAACAACTTCAACTGATGTATAAGATAATTTGATTAAATATGGCATTTGAAATATTCATATCTCGCGTTTGAAAAGCAGTACAAATGAACTCTGAAAAGGTTGTAACTTGGCATGACATCATAATTGCACCCACATAGCAACTTCTAGAGAGTTGAGAGGGTTACAGCAAAAACCGGATGCACTTCGTGTACAAATTGGACAATCTCATAAGAAGTATGAGGGTTTCGGACGAAAAACTCATCTATTACAAAGGGATTTCATTTTTAATAACTTATTTTAACTCCATACTTTTTGTGTGTTCAATATGCACCATTCAAAGGCACATCATCAATTTTCAACCCTTTCTGACTTCATTTGATATTTTTCATGCATTTAATGATTTATTTTGAGCTAAATGACCCTGAATTTGAAAAGCAGTACAAATGAACTCTGAAAAGGTTGTAACTTGGCATGACATCATAATTTCACCCACATAGCAACTTCTAGAGAGTTGAGAGGGTTACGAAAAAAACTGGATGCACTTCGTGTACAAATTGGACAATCTCATAAGAAGTATGAGGGTTTCGGACGAAAACTCATCTATTACAAAGGGATTTCATTTTTAATAACTTATTTCAACTCCATACTTTTTGTGTGTTCAATATGCACCATTCAAAGGCACATCATCAATTTTCAACCATTTCTGACTTCATTTGATATTTTTCATGCATTTAATGATTTATTTTGAGCTAAATGACCCTGAATTTGAAAAGCAGTACAAATGAACTCTAAAAAAGGTTGTAACTTGGCATGACATCATAATTTCACCCACATAGCAACTTCTAGAGAGTTGAGAGGGTTACGGCAAAAACTGGATGCACTTCGTGTACAAATTGGACAATCTCATAAGAAGTATGAGGGTTTCGGACGAAAACTCATCTATTACAAAGGGATTTCATTTTCAATAACTTATTTCAACTCCATACTTTTTGTGTGTTCAATATGCACCATTCAAAGGCACATCAACAATTTTCAACCCTTTCTGAGTTCATTTGATATTTTTCATGCATTTAATGAATTATTTTGAGCTAAATGACCCTGAATTGGAAAAGCAGTACAAATGAACTTTGAAAAGGTTGTAACTTGGCATGACATCATAATTTCACCCACATAGCAACTTCTAGAGAGTTGAGAGGGTTACGACAAAAATTGGATGCACTTTGTGTACAAACTGTTACAAAGATATACCATGCTAGCTAGGAAATGCATGCATGTCCTTCACATAAATATATAGAAAGTGATGACGGTGAAGCCGGTTACATCCCAGGGTGGGATCTCGCAGTGTAAGACTTTTTCTGCGTGTTTGTCCCTTTCTTATGATTGCACCGTAACCATGGATAATCTTCATCATTTAACAGGATGCTTGGGTCGGTCTTCACTCTGAAGGGAGGGATTTCATGAAACTTTTCATAATCTTCGGACATGTCTGTCTTATCCTCCACTCCCACAATGTTTCTTTTCCCTGAAAGAACTATGTGGCGCTTTGGCTCATCGTATGATGTATTCGCTTCCTTATCTTTTTTCTCCTCGGTTTGCTAGACATGTCCTTCACATAGAAAACCTAAGCCACATCATTGGCTAGGACGAATGAGACGTCTGTGTATCCAAGATTGTTGAGATCCATTGTTGTCATTCCGTACTGCGGGTCTACCTAAACCCCGCCTCCAGTATATTTGACCCATTTGCACCGAAACAAAGGGACCTTAAGATCAGGTCCATAGTCAAGTTCCCATATCTCCTCTATGTAACCATAATATGTGTCTTCAAAGTTGGTTGCATCATAGCAGACACCACTATTTTGGTTGGTGCTCTTCTTATCTTGGGCGATCGTGTAAAATGTATTCCCATTTATCTCGTACCCTTTGAAAGTCGTTATAGTCGAACTTGGTCTCTTGGCCAACCAGTACAGTTCGTCTGGAACATTGTTGTCATTGATGAGCTTTGTTTTCAACCAACTAGCAAAAGTCTCCATGTGTTTACGTTCAATCCAGGGGTCAGACTGCTCTGGGTTCTTGGACCGTACAATATCCTTGTGTTCCTCCATATATGGAGTCACCAAGGTGGAATTTTGTAGAACCGTGTAGTGTGCTTGAGTGAAAGAATGCCCGTCCATATTTATTGCTTCTTTCTTTCCTAATGTGCCTTCTCCACCCAGTCTCCCCTCATGCCGTGATTCAGGAAGACCAATCGGCTTAATGTCAGGAAAAAAGTCAACACAAAACTCAATAACCTCCTCTGTTCCATATCCCTTGGCGATGCTTCCTTCTGGCCTAGCACGGTTATGAACATATTTCTTTAAGACTCCCATGAACCTCTCAAAGGGGAACATATTGTGTAGAAATACAGGACCCAGAATGTTAATCTCTTCGACTAGGTGCACTAGAACATGTGTCATAATATTGAAGAAGGATGGAGGGAACACCAACTCGAAACTGACAAGACATTGGACCAGGTCATTCTGTAACCTTGGTAGGATTTCTGGATCGATTACCTTCTGAGAAATTGCATTGAGGAATGTGCATAGCTTCACAATGGATAATCGAACATTTTCCGGTAGAAGCCCCCTAAGTGCAACCGGAAGTAATTGCATCATAATCACGTGGCAGTCATGAGACTTTAGATTTTGAAATTTTTTCTCTGCCATATTTATTATTCCCTTTATATTCAACGAGAATCCAGACGGGACATTGATACCGAGCAGGCATTCAAAAAAGATTTCCTTCTCTTCTTTCGTAAGAGCGTAGCTGGCAGGACCTTGATACTGCTTTGGAGGCATGCCGTCTTTTTCATTAATTCTTTGCTTGTCCTCCCGTGCCTTCGGTGTATCTTTTGTCTTTCCATACATGCCCAAGAAGCCTAGCAGGTTCACACAAAGATTCTTCGTCACATGCATCACGTCGATTGCATTGCGGACCTCTAGGTCTTTCCAATATTCAAGTTCCCAAAATATAGATTTCTTCTTCCACATGGGTGCGTGTCCGTTGGCGTCATTCGGAATAGATTGTCCGCCAGGACCCTTTCCAAAGATTACCTGTAAATCCTTGACCATATCAAATATATATTCACCAGTACGGAGGCCAGGCTTCTTCCGGTGATCTGGCTCACCTTTGAAATGGTTGCCTGCCTTTCTTAAGATATGCTTGATCGGTAGAAATCGACGATGTCCCAAGTACACATTCTTCTTACATTTATCCAAATATGTACTTTCAGTATCATCTAAACAGTGTGTGCATGCATTGTATCCTTTGTTTGTATGTCCTGAAAGGTTACTAAGAGCAGGCCAATCATTGATGGTTACAAAAAGCAACGCTCATAGGTCAATTTCCTTCTGTGTGTGCGCATCCCACACATGCACACCTGGTTTTTTCCACAACTGTAGAAGTTCATCAACTAGTGGCCTTAGGTAGACATCAATGTCGTTGCCGGGTTGCTTAGGGCCTTGAATGAGCACTGGCATCATAATGAACTTCCACTTCATGCACAACCAAGGAGGAAGGTTGTAGATACATAGAGTCACGGGCCAGGTGCTGTGACTGGAGCTCTGCTCGCCAAAAGGATTCATGCCGTCTGTACTAAGACCAAACCATAAGTTCTTTGCGTCAGCTGCAAAGTCCTCAAACTCCCTCTCAATTTTTCTCCACTGCGACCCACCAGCGGGTGCTCTCAACATCCCATCTTTCTTACGTTCTTCTTTGTACCATCGCAACAACTTGGCATGCTCTTTGTTTTGGAACAAATGTTTCAATTGTGGTATTATAGGAGCATACCACATCACCTTGGCAGGAACCCTATTCCTGTGGCGTTCGCCCTCCACATCACCAGGGTCATCGCGGGGGATCTTATAGTGTAGTGCACCGCATACCGGGCATGCATCCAAATTCTCGTACTCCTCATCGCGGTAGAGGATGTAGTCATTAGGGCATGCATGTATCTTCTGCACCTCTAATCCTAGAGGGCAGACAACCTTCTTTGCTTCGTACATACTTTCAAGCAATTTGTTATCCTTTGGAAGCATCTTCTTTATCATTATCAGCAATTCTTGAAATCCCTTGTCAGTTACACCATTCTTCGCTTTCCATTGCAGCAATTCCAGCGTGGTACCCAGCTTTTTCTGGTCATCTTCACAATTTGGATACAATAATTTCTTGTGATCCTCTAACATGCTTTTCAACTTCAACCTCTCCTTATCATTTTCGCAGTTTCTCTTTGCATCAGAAATGACCTGACCCAAATCATCAGCGGGCTCATCTGATGCCTCTTCTTCAGCTTCCCCCATTGATGCCTCTTCTTCAGCTTCCCCCATTGTTGTATCAGCGAAAGGATAGTTGTCATCATCCTCTTCTTCTTCATTGTCTTCCATTATAACCCCTCTTTCTCCATGCTTGGTCCAACAGCTATAGCCGGACATGAAACCAGACTTCAGCAGGTGGTAGTGAAGGGTTTTTGAGTTGGAGTAATTCCTATCATTCTTACAGTCACGACATGGACAACACATGAAACCATTCTTCTTATTTGTCTCAGCCACACGAATAAAATCATGCAGGCCATTAAGAAACCCTGGACTTAGTCGGTCATCGTACATCCATTGCTGGCTCATGTTCACTACACAACATCAAAGTGACCAAATTAATACAACTTCATCATCACATTACAACCAAAAGTAGAGCTAGCAGTGACCAAATGTTATTACTGCAAATAATGGATACTTATAGTTCATACATATACATCTCATAAAACAACACCAACTATATAAAACATGTGAATACAACAACAAATGTGATCATAATCGTAACTAAAGTAACAATTGAGCCAACAGTATAATGATACCAAGCCTCTTTATCAATGGCATATTTTCTAATCTTTCTAAGCTTCAAGCGCATTCCAACCATCTTGTTCTTGTGGTGATCGACGATATCGGCAAAATGCAACTCCAATCCCATCTTCTCATCTTCAGTTCTTTTGAATTTTTCTTTCAAATGATCAATTTATTTTTCAGCTTGTGTTAATTTCTCGAGCAGAATTGCATAGTCGGTTGGAATTTCTGGTTAAACTACTTCCTATAGATAAAAATATCTACGTCAATTTGGTGGCATAATTAATTGTCATAGACATTAGATGATGTGTGAAAAATTTATAAAAGATAATTAACGACATACCACATCTGAATCATAGACTGGACGAGGGCCGACATGGGCGGATACCATAACCATTACACTATAGAATAACTAACAATAATACAAGTAAGTAAATCGTACATGCAGCTATCTAAATCATACAGGTAATTTTTTTAAAAGATTTTAAGAAGAACAAGAGGCTCACCAAGGTGGCCAGTGCTGCGACGAGACGGTGCGGACGATGGACGGTGGTTAGGACGGCTGGGGATGGGAAGGCACACCAAATAAACCACACCTACACATATGCAACCTAACAAGTTAATTTGAGCTCAAATTGGATATAAATCAAATAAACTCCCACAAATCACATATCACATATCTTTGAGCATACCACAAGCTAATCTAGCAAGAGATGAAGGAGCAAAGTTGCTAACCTTTATGAACACTTGGATAGATGGGGTGCCTTTAAATCTTGACAAATCCTTGGCAAAATGGAGGATGAGCTTTGAGCAAGAAGAAGAATAGGGGAGAAAACAGAGCTCTTTCGATCGGCTGCGGACGGATGTATATGTAGGAAGTCTTTAGTACCCGCTGGTGTCACCAGCCGGTACTAAAGGTGCAAGCGGGGCCCATGTCTGACCAAAACCCTGCCACACCCCCTTTAGTACCGGCTCGTGAGACGAACCGGTACTAAAGGTCCCTCATGAGCCGGTACTAAAGGTCGCCCTGCTCCTAGCCATTGTAGCCAGCACGAACCGGGACTAATACCATCTTTAGTACCGGTCCGTGACCAGACTAGGACTAAAGCTCAGGACGAAAGGTCTGTTTTCTACTAGTGAAGCTTCAACAAGCACTAAGCATTTATTTGAGTGGCCAACTTACGAGTACAAGAATAAGAAGGGTAATCTACGGATAAATGGACGTGAACTAGTGATGATCACTAAGTGATACTGAACACCTACTTACAAGTCAAACATAACCCCATCGTGTTCTGTCTCAGTTTAGAGCTCACGAGTAGGGACAATCACACATGGTTGGTGTATTGTATTGGAGCCTGTAGTATGCTCAGAATTCCGGTGGAAAACCTTAACCTCGAGATAAGCCAAAGTATCCTCGGAATCCCGTGAAGAAGACATTCGTCAAAGGTAAAACAAATCTAGGAAGACTGACTGACGTGTCGACGAACCCGATAGAAGCCGCATATCTCATTCTTAGGACACGACGGACAAGCTACATATACATTGACCCAATAGAAATCACCCAACTTGCCCTGGGGTGGCCCCGCACAGTTGTAGGATCAAAAGTATGTCTAGAGGGGGGTGATTAGACTACTTGACCAAATAAAATTTCTACCTTTTCTGAATTTTAAGTGTTGGAAGATTTTAGCAATGATAACAAGTCAAGCACCACCCTACACATGCATGTCTAAGAGTATAGCAGTGAAAAGTAAAGACAAGCATATGTAGTCAAGGAAGGGTAGGAAGATCAGACGCAATTTGAAGACTCAAAGATTTTTCCCATGGTTTTGATAGGTGGTGCTATCGTACGACCACGTTTATGGAGACTTCAACCCACAAAGGGTAACTGTCATGAGAGTCCATAGAGGGCTCTACCCATGGAGGGTTCCACCAAGAAGCAACCTTGTCAATACCATGATTGGCTACGTCCACAGAGGACTAGCCTAATTCGGGGTAGATCTTCACAAAGTAGGTGATCTCCTTTCCCTTACAAACTTCTTAGTTCAGTCCACAACACGAAGTAGGAGGCTCCCAAGCAACACCTAACCAATCTAGGAGGCACCACCCTGCAAAAGGTAATAGGCTTGATAATGTCGATGAGCTCCTTGCCCTTGTGCTTTAAGATGATAGACTTCTCAACACTCAATCACTCTCTCACAGGTTTGGCTTTGGCGGAAGAGATTGATTGGGTGGAAAGCAACTTGGGGAGGCTAGAGATCAAGATCCATACGGTTGGAATGGAATGGCATGATCTCAACACATGAGTAGGTGGCTCTCTCTTAGAAAATATGATGGGATAAGTGGGGATATGTTTTGAATGCTTCTCTTACGAGTGAGTGGTGGTGTAGGGGTATATGTAGGCATATCCAAAATTCAAACCATTAGACCTAAAGTGACCAACTCGGTGACACCGATATGTGAATCCCGGTGGTACCGAGTTGTTCCAAAGGTAGCTGTTGGAAATATTCCCTAGAGGAAATAATAAGGTGGTTATTATTATATTTCCTTGTCCATGATAATCGTCTATCATCCATGTTATAATTGTATTGATTGGAAAATAAATGCATGTGTGGATACAAAGACAACACTGTGTCCCTAGTATGCCTCTAGTAGACTAGCTCGTTGATCAAAGATGGTCAAGGTTTCCTAGCCATTGAAATGAACTGTCATTTGATAATGCGATCACATCATTAGGAGAATGATGTGATGGACAAGACCCAAAATATGAACGTAGCATATGATCGTGTCAGTTTATTGCTATAGTTTTCTAAATGTCAAGTATATGTTCCTATGGCCATGAGATCATGCAACTCACTGCGACTGGAGGAATACCTTGTGTGTATCAAACGTCGCAACATAACTGGGTGACTATAAAGATGCTCTACATGTATCTCCGAAGGTGTCTGTCGAGTGGGCATGGATCAAGACTGGGATTTGTTACTCCCTGTGAGGGAGAGGTATCTCAGGGCCCACTCTGTAATACAAAATCACAACAAGCCTTGCAAGCAATGTGACTAAAGTGTTAGACACGGGATCTTGTATTATGGAACGAGTAAAGAGACTTGCCGGTAACGAGATTCAACTAGGTATAGAGATACCAAATATCGAATCCCAGGCAAGTAACATACCGAAGAACAAAGGGGATTAACTGAATCCTGGACATAGAGATTCAACCGATAAAGGTCTTCGTAGAATATGTAGGAACCAATATGGGCATCCAGGTCCTGCTATTGGTTATTGACCATAGAGGTGTCTTGGTCATGTCTACATAGTTCTCGAACCCGCAGGGTCTGCACACTTAACGTTTGATGACGTTTTAGTAGTATTGAGTTATGTATGGTGGTGACCGAAGGTTGTTCGGAGTCCCGGATGAGATCCCGGACATCATGAGGATATCCAAAACGGTTTGGGGGTAAAGATTGATATATAGGAAGTCCCATTTTGGCCACAGGAAAAGTTTTGGGTACTTCGGTAGTGTATCAGGAGTGTCGGGAGGGTTTCGAGGGACCACCGTGTGGGGCCACCCACGCCGGGAGGTCACATGGGCCTTAGGAGGATCTCACCATCCCTTAGTTACATGTTCAAGTCAGCCTCCTCCTCTCCTCCTCCTCCTATATACACTAGAGGTTTTAGGGTCTTTTGCACATAGATTTTCAGCCACGTGCTACCCTCTCCTCTAGTCTGTAGTTTCTCCTCTAGATCAGTTTCAGCAGTGCTTAGGCAAAGCCGTGCTGGAATTACTCCACCACCATCTCCGCAACGCCGTCACGCTACCGAAGAACTCGTCTACCTCTCTGCTCCCTCTTGTTGGATCACTAAGGTGGAGACCGTCATCGAGCTGTACGTGTGCTGAACGTAGAGGTGTCGTCCGTTCGGCGCTAGATCGGGACGGATCGTGATTGGATTGTGGGACGGCTAGTGATTTGGATTGCGAAGACGTTCGACTACATCAACCGCGTTTCCAAATGCATCCCACTTAGTGATGTACAAGGGTATGTAGATCCACTCTCCCTCTCGTAGATCCTCATCACCATGGATAGATCTTGCGTGTGCATCGGATTTTTTTGTTTCCCATGCAACATTCCCCAATAGTGGCATCATTAGCTAGGTCTATGTGTAGATGAGATCACGAGTAGAACACAAAGGAGTTTGTGGGTGTTGATGCTCAGAGTTCTTCCTCCCATGGCCTTTTCTTGATTCATCGTTATTGTGGGATGAAGCGGCCTGTACCAACCTTACTCGTATGCTTACGAGAGACGGTTCCATCGACTGACATGTGACTTTGTTGCATAAAGATGATTGGAGGGTGTCTGTCTCTCCTACTCTAGTTGGATCGGATTTGACAAAGGCAGTCCTTGAGAAGGTTGAACAGCAATTTGTGTATCACCATTGTGGTTTTTCCGTAGGTGAGAATTGTTCTTGCTAGATACACGTTGTCGGTGTAAAAATCGGCGGATCTCGGGTAGGGGGTTCCGAACTATGAGACCAGAATCGACGGTAACATGAGACGAAGGGAACACGGATTTACCCAGGTTCGGGCCCTCCTATGGAGGTAATACCCTACGTCCTGCTTTGTTGAATTGATGATGTGGGGGGCAGGGGTTATAGAGTTGATCTACCTCGAGATCGAATAGCTAATCCTAGATGAGTTGTTCTATGTCTATACCCTAAAACCCTCCGGCTTATATAGGTGCCGAGGATGCCTAGGGTTTTACACATGGTCGGTTACATGCCAAAGAGATAAACATGCCTATTTACTACATCAAACGTGGAGCGCAAGCCATTTTTCCCAAAGCTTCCATCCTGGAGACTGGGCCTTCAAATCTTCCGGTGTTCGGTAAGTAGCCCTCATAGTTCGGCCCATAACAATAGGTTGGCTATCCGAAGACCCCCCTAATACAGGACTCCCTCAGTAGCCCCCGAACTTGCCTACAACTCCAAGGGTCTTTAGCTTCAATTTCTTTGCAAACAAAGTCTTCATCTTGCGAGCTGAGTTCCTTCCTGCCGAACTATAGTTCAACCTCCGATGATAAGTAGTTTCCCGCATAGTGGCACATACGAATACTATAAGTTAATTGGCTTTGAAGGCCAAATGTCAGGGGGGAAACAACACTCCTATGAAGACCTCTCTAACGAAAGGCTACGACGCACCACGACCGCTAGGCTAGTTACATAGACTCAATTCGCGGTTCGAGGCTGTTTTAATCATCACGATCTATCAATATACCTATCGTGTCCTGTTTTACACGGGACATACTTAATCGCGCGAACGGACCGGCTCGCACGTCTCAGGAAGTGGAGGGATTCACGATGTGGCAAGGGGAGTCCAAATCGATAGGCCTCATAAAAAGAGGAAGAAAACCCCAAAAGCCTTTCGCGCTCTCCATTTGACTTCTTCGCCTCCCATTCCCTTGCGCCTCCAAAGAAAAGATCTAGGTCTCTTCGCCCACACCTCCGATCTCATCAATGGCGGGCTCCAACGGCCAATGGGAAGCTTCCACTATCAACGACTTGGACATTCTTGACCTCAAGAAGGTCGGCTACCTCCCCGCCAACATCCCTCACCATGCAGCAGAGGAGGGCCAAGTGATCCCCACCCCCAAGCCAGGCGAAAGGGTGGTGTTCATCCCCCACTTCATCCGGAGGCTAAGCTTTCCTCTCCACCCCTTTGAGGGGGCTGATGTTCTTCTACGGCCTTGACTTCAACGACCTCCCGCCGAACTCCATCATGTACATCTCGGCGTTCATCCTCGTCTGCGAGGCCTTGCTATGCATCAAGCCACACTTTGGGCTCTGCCTGCAGGTGTTCAACATCAAGCCCAAGTGTGTCGACGACAAGCACACAGATTGTAGCAGGTCCTTCATCGGCAAGCTCACCCATGTCGGGTGGCTATCGGGCACCATCGTCGACACCATCAAGGGATGGAAAAAGGAGTGGTTCTACATCACCGAACAACAACAAGAAGGTCAGCACCCTGTTGCCGCATTCAGATCTGGTCGCCCCACCAGACTGGCTTCATGGCTTGAAAAGGGCCTTGTCTGGGGACCGGGCAAGGAGGTGACCGATCTGCAGAAGCGCATGTACTCCTTGGTCGAGGAGGGCAGCAAGTTGACCGATGTGGTCCAGATGATGCTCCGAAGACGCATCCTCCCCTGGCAGCGCCGAGACGCCCCCCTGTGGTCTCGATAACTCAAAGTCGAGCCCACAGTCCGGAATCTCTTCCTCACTACGCGGGAGAAGTTGTGGAAGGCGCTCTTCAAATCAATGAAGAGTTGGCCATCCGAGGTATGATACACCCTAGCTTGGTCGGATTTATTATATACAAGATTCTCATAACCTCTTATCTGATCTGTCTATGCAGAGATGGCTGAAGAAGGCCATCAAAATCAACAGTCCAACACCTCAGCCGGAAGATGAGAGCACCGGGCTGTTAGCCAAAATGCTCGAGGTAAAGCCTTACGAGGCTCCCATGAAGAAAGAGAAGAAGAAGAAACCAGGCCAGGCTGGCATCCCCATCAGGAACCATCCTGATGCTGTATCCGTGGATATACCCGCCTCCTCAAATCAGGAGGAGCCCGAGGAGGAGGAAGAGGAATAAGTGGAGAGGAGGAGTGCTACTTCTTGAGCATGGGTTGGTTTCCCGTGAAGTGGAATGGTTTGATGCAGCAAAGTTGATAAGTATTTCCCTTAGTTGTTGAGAACCATGAAGGAGATACAAGCGAGCCACCAATAGATATACCTGCACAAGGAATCAAACTTTTGGACTCAACACTATAAAGGGGTTGCCAATCCCTTCACAGTTATTTGCAAGGATGAGATCTAGTAGAGATAGATATAATAGGGTGCTTGACGGAAAGTAAAACTAAAAGTAAAAACAATGCAGCAAGTATTTGTGGTGTTTTTGGTTTTAGATCTGACAATCTAATATGGAAAATAGACCCGAGGGCCATAGGTTTCACTAGATGGCTTCTCTCATGATGGCAAGTATTACGGTGGGTGAACAAATTACTGTCGAGCAATTGATAGAAAAGGGAATAATTATGAAGATATCCAAGGCAATGATTATGCATATAGGCATCCCGTCCACGACAAGTAGACCGAAAAGATTCCGCATCTACTACTATTACTCCACACACCGACCGACTCCTGCCTGCATCTAGAGTATTAAGTTCATGAAGAACAGAGTAACGCATTAGGTAAGATGACATGATGTAGAGGGATAAACTCAAGCAATATGATGAAAACCCCATCTTTTTACCCTTGATGGCAACAATACAATACGTGCCTCGCTACCCCTACTGTGTCACTGGGTGAGGACACTACAAGATTGAACCCAAAACTAAGCACTTCTCCTATTGCATGAATTACCAATCTAGTCGGCCAAACTAAACCAATAACTCGAAGAGACTTGCAAAGATATGAAATCATGCATATAAGAATTCAGGAAAGACTCAAACAATATTCATGGATAATCTCAACATAAACCCACAATTCACTGGATCTCCACAAACACACCGCAAAAGAGTATTACATCGAATAGATCTCCATGAAGATCATGAAGAACATGGTATTGAGAAGCAAAGAGAGAGAAGAAGCAATCGAGCTACTAGCTATGGACCCGTAGGTCTGTGGTGAAGTACTCACGCATCATCGGAGGGGGCAATGGAGTTGATGTAGATGCCCTCCGTGATCAAATCCCCCTCCGGCAGATTACCAAAAAAGGCTCCAAGATTGGATCTCTTGGGAACGGAGGATTCTGGTGGCGGAAAAGTGTTTTCGTGGCTCATTCTGATAATGATGGAATATTTGGGTATTTATAGGCCGAAGATTAGGGTTAGGGGAGTTGCCAGGGGCCCACAAGCCTGCTCAGCGCGGATGCCCCCCTGGCCGCGGCAAGCGGGCTTGTGGCCCCGTGACAGCTCCTCTACCCTGGTTCTCAAGTCTCGTGGCTTCCATTTTTTCCAGAAAAAATCATTCCGGAGGTTTTATTCCGTTTGGACTCCGTTTAATATTCCTTATCTGCGAAACTCAAAAACAAGGGAAAACAGAAACTGGCACTAGGCTCTAGATTAATAGGTTAGTCCCAAAAATAATACAAAATAGCATAGTAATGCATATGAAACATCCAAAACAGATAATATAACAGCATGGAACAATAAAAAATTATAGATACGTTGGAGACATATCAGCATCCCCAAGCTTAATTCCTGCTCGTCCTCGAGTAGGTAAATGATAAAAACAGAATTTTTGATGTGGAATGCTACCCAACATATTTATCCATGTAATATTCTTGTTGTGGCATGAATATTAATATCGGTTAGATTCAAAACAATAGTCTAATATGGACATAAGACAGTAATACTTCGAGCACACCAACAAGGTAGTCGTGTCCTTTCGAAATAACATGGCCTTAGAAAGTTACCTACAAAATCATATGGTCCGTGTCGTGGTTTTGTCACGGCAGATGTCCGAGGACTTAGATTCGAGGCCATCGCTAAGGTGATGGACTCAAAGGGGTTGATCGGGATGAAGGACACAGGTTTACCCAGTTCGGCCCCTCAAGTAGAGGTAAAAGCCTACGTCCTGCTTGTGCTTGTATTGCTTGGAATCCCGATTACAAGGGAGCGGAATCGCTTGACCTAGCTCTCGATTAGTTAGTCTCTATCTAAGTCGTCTCGGGTCTCACCTTTATATCGGAGGTCAAGACCACGGGTCATACAAGTCGTAACTGACTCTCACAACGTGTCTGAGTCTATCGATGTATTGCCTTGCCTTCCTGAGCAAGCTATCTCCGGGCAGCTCATCCGCCCGGATCTTCATACCTTCTCCGTCCGGGCCTCATCTTGGCCCATCTTGGCAATCCCTCCAACGTCTTGGGCTTGAGTCTTCAAGGCCCATCTTCGGGCCGGTCTATGAGCCGCCAGCTGTGACCTAGAGCCTCCGGGGCGGGTCTCACCATGGGGTTATATCCCCAACATTAGGCCCCAAGTTGATTTGAGCTTGCTCATTTCAGCCTTCTTCTTAACTGGCGGCGAGTCTCGCTTATGTCACCTGAAAATAAGACAAAATGACCTGCCGTGACATCACATCAAATATGTCAAAAAGATCCTTTGACGACCGCAACGGATCTTTCCCTTATTAAATGGATGGCCCAAGAATCGAGGCGTCCGCCTCGGTCAATCAATATCTGTCGCCTGGATTCTCGTGCCCATTTCCACCTTTTTCCTATTTAATAGGACTACGAGGAGTGGATTTCATTTCCTTCTCCACTTCAACTTCTTCTTCTTCTGCCCGACGCTGCCGCTCCAGTGTATCTTGCTCTGGTGAAACTTCCACACCGACGTCGCGCCGGGCCACTGCAAAGACCTGATCGTACCAGAGATTCTCCCGCGTTTGTCGCATTCCTTTCTGTAAGTCCTTCTCCTCCAATAGATCCAAAGTTTTCGGTAGGGTTTCATGGAGTCCTCCACCTGCATAGAACAAGAGCTTCTCCGTAATGGTAGATAATGCCTACATCAGCGAACAAGATATTGCCTTCTTTTGCATTGCGGCGCACCGTAGGAAAATGACAATAGCATCTTGTGGATTTGTGCTTGCTCCATTCACTGTCTTCACGGACATCACTGGTTTGTCTGTTCATCACTGAGTCTAGGTTAAACTTGATTTCCCTCTGTTTTCCACACTTAGCAAAATTTTACTTCGTCTTCTCATAGACTTGACCCGCCAGCAAAATTCTGGCTCTCGCCAAACAGCTCTTGGCGGCTTAACGTTATAGAACCTTGAACTTTTTAGCCGCCCTTAGTCGCCTGGCATCTCCTAACTCGCCGCACATTGTTACTTTGCGCAGGATCGAGTCGCCGCCATGTCTCGTGCATCCAATTCATGCAATTGGGTCGGCTCTGCTATCACTGAGGAGTTCCTGATGGATTTTGTAAACGCGGGTACCTACCCGCCAAAGATGTCATCCATTGGCGGGTTCCGGGTAATGAGCTAAAGCTCGTTCCTCGGGAGGATGAGGTAGTTGTATTTTCAGATCATCTGGAGCATGGGTTTGTTCCCCCGGCTCAAAATTCTTCTGGGACATTCTTCACTTCTTCAAACTGCACCCTCAAGACCTCTCTCCCAACTCCGTCTCCAACATATGCAACTTCCAAGTACTTAGCGAAGTTTACTTGCAAGCATAGCCATCCGTTGGTCTATTTCGTGGGTTCTTTTATGCGAACCGCCACATAGAGGTGAAGGCCGGTCCAAGCTTAGAGCTTGGCGAGATTTCCATTCAGAGGCGACGGGACATAACCTTTCCGGCTGTTCAGATGTCGAGTCATCCTAAAGACTGGAACAAGACTTGGTTTTACTGCAAAGACACCTCCCCAAAAGGTGAGCATCGCTTCCCAGGTTATCGTCCATCCCGACTCAAGACAACCTCTGAGCTTCCTGGCCGGCTGTCAACCACTGAGCAGGCGAAGCATGCTCCGGCTCACGCAAAAATTATAGCCCTTATGGCCAATGGACTGACTCGACTGAATTTGATCCACTGTTGGATTTCCTGGAGGATCATGCCCTTGAGCCGGCGTAGCCACCTCATGTGCGAATATACAGGCCAGTCTGATGACCCCCTCTGCTTTAACCAGACAACATTATCAGAGGATGATATTGTGGCTGCCATTAGGAGCCTTGTCCACGAATCTTCAGGATCTTGCAGTGCCATTGGGCTGGCACCTTTCTGTGCCGCAAACCTGGCCCTAGATGTAAGGGCGACTCTCGATGTCCTTATCTCTGTTTTAACTTATACTTTGTAACCTCTCAACTTTTTGTTGGCTTATACTTTCAGGCAAGTTTCGGCTTCTTGAAAAAGAAGTACGTTCCTCCTTCTAAGAAGTCAAAGAAGAAAACTAACGGCCGAAAGAAGAAACCTGCACCCCAAGAACAGCCCGAGGAACAGCCGGAAACTAACGACTTAGAGGTAGAGCCTGATTCTTTTGGCCATCTCCTTATGCACCTTATTGACAATAATTATTCATAGAACGAAATGGAAATGAGCCACGCCAACGTTCCTGAGGTAACTTACATTTCATCCGAGTCAGAACATCTTGTTCCACAAAAGATACGGCGGATCATCTGGAAAGTCCCACTTTCTCATTCTCTTGCTTACTTAGACCCCCATTTTCTTTTGAAAAAGCAACAACAAATTTCCCGACGCCAGACCCGGAGCACCGTCTCTAACGATCTCATGGCCGGATTATCTCTGACTCAACGGAAGCGGCCGGCTGAGGTACCTGTTCAACCTGACTTTACTTGTCTCTCTTCTCTTTTGCAATTTGACATTGTCTTATATTGTATTAACTATTTTTCAGGAATCACCCTCTTCGCCAGGCGACTCTACCGGAACTGCTCTGCCGCCTCTGAAGATTAACCTAGAGTATGTGTCCTTTATGCTTATGTTCAAACTTGTATATAAAGCTCTAACCACAACCTCCTGCGTTTTCCAAGGCCCAAGCAAAACGAAGGAAGACCAGCAGGTCTACCCTTGGCCACAAAACTCATGAGCCGGAGCCTGCCAAGCCGGATTCTCCCGTGCCGCATGTTGACCCCTCGGCAGCTTCCATGGAGGCACCTGAAGAGGCTCATCATTTTGTCGAATCGACGGCCGACGATATGATTCCTGAGAGCCCTCCAAGGGCCCATTCCAAGCTACCGAGCCCTTCAAAGGCTACTGATGAATCAACTATTTCGCACGTCTTTGTTACTGGCACCGGCTTCCAAACTCCTATGGCTTGTGTGTTTGACAAAACATATTGAGATGGCCGAGGCTTCAGAGAAGATGGACTTTGAATTCACCGTGCTAGAAAAGTTAACAGCTGACGAGCTGCACGCCAGCTATTCAAATCGCCTCTCCATTAGCCGGTACATGGAACTCAAGTTCGTTACCTTAATGAAGAAGAAATATGAGGTACTCATACTCTCCTACCTTCTATCCTTACTTAGTCCCCAAGGGCCGGCTTAGGATTGGCTAATGATAAGCCGGGTCTTCAAATCTTGTTTAGAAGTAGAAATAGCTAGCCTGTAGGCCTATAAAGAGTCCTCTGTAGCCCCCAAGGGCCGGCTCAATTTTGATGACATTGAGTCAGAACTTCAAATGTAGATAACCTTTAAAAGACATAGTGTAGCCCCCAAGGGCCGGATCAATCTTTGATAAAGTTGAGCCGAAACTTCAATGTAGATAGCTTTAAGAGCCTTGTCTAGCCCCCAAGTTCCGGATTAACTCTGATGAAGATGAGCCGGGACTGCATTGTAGTGTTTGGACAACAAATAGACATTAGCCCCTAAGTGTCAAACATATTGCTTGAAATCTGCTTGAGACTTGTATGACATTGTATTAATCTTCCTCGACTTATCATATACTATTAGGGCAACTTAATCCTCATTTTGCTTTCAATATGTCGCAGGAAGCTTTAACTATGGCCGGCTCTGAATTAATCGGCTTGAAAAGCCAGCTAGCCACTCAAAAAGCCGCCCGAAGCGAAGCCAATGAGAAGTGTCGGCTCCTTGCCGAAGAACTAACAAAGATGACGGCTGAATTTGACGCCTTCAAAAAATCGACTGGGATGGAACTAGCCGCCCTGGCTCAACAAGCAGACAACGCTGACCAGCGGCTCGTGATCATATCAGACGAGCTGCAGTCCTTCAAGCGCCATATCAGGAAGATGTCAGCCTCCATATTTGGTAAGCATTTAAATACTTAGAAAAAATCTTTGTATGAATACTTATACTGACGACTTATGCTCAAAAATCCGGCTTATGCAAGCCCAAGGAGCCGTCAACTTGCTTCTGACAGTCTGCTGCCTCTGAAGGCTATCTATACTCTGACAGAGCAGCTATACTGTGGAGCTGTCTGCACGATCAAGGCGGTGCTTTTTAAGGATAACATCCCGCCGACTATGAAGGGGGTTATAGAGCTGCTATCCACCTTACCAAAACAGATCCGAGAGATGAAGAAATCAGCCGCCCGACAAGGAGCCTTCGCAGCCATAAGCCGGGCGTTGACCTTTGCTTCGGAGTTAACTCCTGAAGACATGATGGACGGGTTTCCCTCCAAGAAAGATGACGTCTCAGAGTTTATGGAGGCTGACTACACACGGTGTGTGAAGGCTTCCAAACTCCTCGCTTCCATGTTAGCAGAGGAAGTAAACTTGTCAACATACTAGGCAGCTTACAATGCTGATCAGCAGAGAATCTGCGGCCCCCTCTTTGAAGCCAAGGACCTGATGCCTGCCCGCAGTAAGCACCTTTTTGCTTCTGAACTTGACTCGTCCCCCTTCTTTGAAGAGGGAAATTTTGCAGCTTTAACCCATTGCAACTGGGACATGGACAATCTTCAGATCATGGAGGCTGAAGACTCGGAGCAGGGTGACCCACCAGCCAACTGATAAATTTGGCGACGCCGTGGATAAGCCGGCTTTGTGACCCGCCATGAGCGGTGTAAAAAAACTTTGAATCATTTTTTAGATCTACAAAGATCATATGAATAGGCTTGTAGTAAACTGTGCCTTTGCCCGAACTGTGCCATCGTGCACATGTTGACTTGTCCGGCTTAATATATATGTCATCTTCCTTGCACTTTCATACTGGATGTTTTTGCTGGCTCTTGGCATTTTAATCAACCTGCAAGAATAGATCCAGCTTTACATTTGTTAGGAGGGCGGCTTATAATAGCATAACCCAAAGATGATGTATCTTTCCTAACTTGTTTTTCAAAACAGCTCATGTGCCGGTTCTACTGGGTTGACTCGCCACTTAAAACTCCTTAATAGTACAGGGTCTCTATGGAGATTGGCCGTTAAGTTTTTGAACCGGCTCAGGGTCTCTAAGCAAGATTAACTGAAAGGAAGTGTGACGACCCAGAAGAGACACGGCAGGGCATGACTACCCGGATAGCCCAAAACTGCCTCTCATGTGACATAAATCCGTCGTTTTAACCTTAAACAGTACAGGGTCCTCAAAGATTAACTATCTAAGAGTACGAACGGGCCACATAGCGGAGAGTCGGCAGTAAGTGGGAGAGTTTATCCTTGCTTTCCGTAAGCCGGCCCTCACGTCACAAGAGCCGCCGTTTTAACCTTAACCATTATAGGGTCTCTATGGAGATTGGTCGTCAATTTCTTTGAACCGGCTTAGGGTCTCTAGGCGAGATTAACTAGTAAGAGTTCGGCGGGTCACCTAGCAGAGTAGCATCAGCTTATAGGCAGGTTTAACCCTGTTTGGCTTAAGAGCCGATCAAGTGGGTGTGTAAGCTACACCCGGTGGGTGGGAAGCCCCCAAGTGATCTTTGTTGATGGAATCAACTATTTGGCTTAAGAGCCGACCAATAGGGTTTGATAAGCTACACCCGATGGGTGGGAAGCCCCCGGACGATCATGTTGACGGACTCAACTTTTTGACTTGAGAGCAGACCGATAGGGTTTGATAAGCTACACCCAGAGGGTGGGAAGCCCCCTGGACGATCATGTGTTTGCATAGATTGAGATATGCGAAACGGCAGAGGCCCTGGCTTGCAGGGATGCCAAATTTTACTCATATATAAATATGATATGTACAATGATAGTGTACGATGTCGAGTCTAAACAACTTAGGTATAGTAAGGCCATAGATGCGCTATGTTCCACGGCCGGCGGGTCTCCTGCCCCGAGGTATCTGAATCGTCTTGGATGTCAATGAGGTAGTATGACCCATTGTTGAGATTTCTGCTGACCACGAAAGGTCCTTCCCATGGAGGAGACAACTTGTGCATATTTGTCTGGTCTTGGATCAGACGCAACACTAAGTCGCCTTCTTGAAATGTCCGGGTCTTGACTCTACGGCTATGATAGCGGCGCAGGTCTTGCTGATAAATCGCCGAACCAGCCGCCGCCAGATCATGTTCCTCCTCCAGGGCATCCAACACATCTTGACGCGCTGTCTCATTATCCGTCTCAACGTAAGCCACCACTCGTGGCGAGTCATGACGGATGTCACTTCGTAACACGGCCTCTATACCGTAAACCATGAAGAAAGGTGTATAACCCATTGATCTGTTGGGGGTAGTCCTGATGCTCCATAAGACAGACGGCAACTCCTCCACCCAACAACCCGGCATTCGCTGTAAAGGAACCATAAGCCGGGGCTTGATACCTCTTAGGATTTCTTGGTTAGCACGCTTCGCCTGAGCATTGGATTATGGATGAGCAACCGCAGAAACATCAAGCCGGATGAGCCCAATGTCGCAGATGATACTATGAGGGTAACCAAAACAGCAGATCAGCTTTTTAATAAACTGAACCGCCGTAGCCGCGTCGCACTTGCTGACCGACTCAACTTCTAGCCATTTGGTAAACTTGTCAACCGCCACCAAGAGGTGGGTCTTTTTGTCCTTGGATCTCTTGAAAGGCCTGACCATATCATTCCCCCAGACTGCAAACGGCCAAGTGATTGGAATCATACACAATTCTTGAGCTGGAAAATGAGCACGCCAGCCAAACTTTTGAAAACCGTCACACTTGCGGACCAGATCCTCTGCATCCTTGTGAGCCATCAGCCAGAAGAAACCGTGCCTAAAAGCCTTGGCCACCAGAGATTTTGAGCCGACGTGATGTCCACAATCACCAGCATGAATTTAATTCAAGATTTCCTTGCCCTCCTCTGGTGAGACACAACGCTGAAACACGTCGGTGACCCTGCACTTATGTAACTTGCCATTGACTATCGTCATGGATTTAGACCGTCTGGTGATCTATCTGGCTAGATTTTCATCATCAGGTAACTCGCCACGAGTCAAGTATGCCAAGTAAGGTATAGTCCAATCCGGAATAGCATGCAGAGCCGAGACCAGCTGTCCCTTCGGGTCAGGAATGGCTAAGTCTTCCTCTGAAGGAAACTTAAGTGACAGGTGATGTAAGACATCCAAAAAGACATTAGGCGGCACCGGCTTTCGTTGAGAGACTAACCTTGACAGAGCATCAGCCGCCTCATTCCTCCAACGATCAATATGATCCACCTGATAACCCTTGAAGTAACCAGCAATGACATCCACGCCTAACAATAAGCCACCATCCGCGGATCCTTGGAGTCCCAAGTGCCTGAAACTTGCTGAGCCACGAGATCTGAGTCGTCGAAGCACCTAACCCAACTTAAGTTCATCTCCTTAGCCACCTTGAGGCCATGAAGCAAGGCTTCGTACTCAGCTGCATTGTTAGTAGAAGGGAACATCAGTCATAGCACATAACAGAACTTGTCACCCTTGGGGGAGGTTAAGACAACTCTTGCCCCTGATCCTTCCAGTTGCCTGGACCCATCAAAGTGTATTGTACAGTATGTGTTATTCGGCTTTTCTTCGGGAGCCTGACACTCTGTCCAGTCGTTTATGAAATACACAAGGGCTTGGGACTTGACAGCCGTACGAGGTACGTATTTCAGATTGAGAGGTCCCAGCTCTAATGCCCACTTAGCAATCCTGCCAGTGGCTTCTCTGTTTTGAATTATGTCTCCCATTGGGGAAGAGCTGACCACGGTGATCTAGTGCCCTAAGAAATAGTGCTTCAGCTTGCGGTTGGCCATGAACACCCCATATACTAGCTTCTGCCAATGTGGATATCTTTGCTTGGACTCTGTCAGGACCTCACTGATATAATAAACCAGCCTCTGAACGGGATATTCCTTCCCTGCCTCCTTGTGTTCAACCACGATTGTAACGCTGACAACCCTATTGTTAGCCGCCACGTACAAGAGCAAGGGTTCTTTCTCAGACGGAGCGACTAAGACCGGCGGCTCAGTGAGCTGCTTCTTGAGCGCCTCAAACGCTTCACCCGCCGCCGTACTCCAGACAAAATTGTCTGTCTTTTTCATCATTTTATATAAAGGGATAGCTTTCTCACCAAGGCGGCTTATAAACTGGATCAACGTGGCGATCCGCCCTGCCATGCGTTGAACATTATTGATGCACGCCGGCTCAGCCAAGGAGGTGATAGCCTTGATCTTATCTGGGTTAGCTTCAATGCGATGCTCAGAGACCAGAAATCCCAAGAGTTTCCCTACCAGAACACCAAAGACACACTTCGTCGGGTTATGCTTCATCTTATAGACCCGCAGATTGTCGAAGGTTTCCTTTAGGTCCTCAAGCAGAGTCTCCTTCTTCCTTGACTTCATCACAATGTCATCCACATATGCGTGAACGTTATGCCCAATTTGGCTGTGAAGACAATTCTGCACACAGCGCTGGTAAGTCGCCTGGGCACTCTTGAACCCAAAAGGCATAGACACGTAGCAGAAGGCACCAAAAGGCATGATGAAAGTCGTCTTCTCTTGGTCCTTGACTGCCATCTTGATCTAATGATATCCAGAATACGCATCCAAGAAACATAAACTCTCACAACCCGTTGTAGCATCGATGATCTGATCAATGCGAGGAAGAGCAAAGGGAGCAGCCGGACAAGCTTTGTTAAGATCCGTGTAATCGACGCACATATGCCATGTGTCGTTCTTCTTGAGCACGAGCACTGGGTTAGCAAGACACTCTGGGTGAAAGACCACGACGATGAAACTTGCTTCCAAGAGCCGGGCGACCTCTTCCCCGATGGCCTTGTGCCTCTCCTCATTGAACTGCCGTAGAAATTGCTTGATAGGTTTAATCTTAGCATCCACATTAAGGTGGTGCTCAACGAACTCTCTCTATACACCCGGCATGTCAGAAGGTTTCCATGCGAAGATGTCTCGATTCTCACGGATGAATTCAATGAGCGTGCTTTCCTATTTGGGATCCATATTGGCCCCAATAGTGAACTGTTGAGATGAGTCGCCCGGAGTAAAATCCACCAACTTGGTATCATCCGCCGAAAATTTCAGGGGCGGCTCAACCTCTGTGGTAGGCTTTTTCAGCGGAGTCATGTCCTCCGGGTCAACATTTTCCTTATAAAACTTGAGCTCTGCCTTAGCACAACTTGATTCCGCGTAAGCCACGTCTCCTTCCTCGCACTCAATAGCCATATTCCAATCACCATGAACAGTAATCGTCCCTTTTAACCCGGGCATCTTGAGCTGCAAATAGACATAGCAGGGCCTAGCCATGAACTTGGTGTAAGCCGGTCGCCCAAACAAGGCATGATAGGGGCTATTCATTTTGACTACTTCAAACCACAAGGACTCCACCCTGTAGTTGTAATCGACACCAAAGGCAACTTCCAAGGAGATCCTACCCACGGGGTAAGCTGACTTGCCAGGCACCACACCATGAAAGACTGTCGAGGAGGGCTTAAGGTCTTTATCAAGCAGCTTCATCCGCCGAAAGGTGTCATAGTACAGGATATTGATGCAACTGCCACCATCCATAAGTACCTTATTCACATATATCCTCCCACTTGGGGGGCGACTACAAGGGCCAGCCGCCCTGGGTCATCAACGCGCGGCGGGTGATCCTCCCGGCTCCATGTGATGTCATACTTAGACCACATCAAGTATTGCGGTAGATCCGGCGCGATCGCATTAACCGCCCGTTTGCGCACTTTCTGATCCCGCTTGTTACGGCTAGTTGTAAAAACATGATACTGGCCCGAACTGAGCTGCTTTGGATTACTCTGATACCCAGACTGATTATTCTGTTGCTGATGATGGCCACCAGATTGTTGATGATGTCCTCCCTGATTGCCCTGGCCATGATGACCAGACCCTGAGCCACCGGACCCAAACCCGACTCCTGACCAGCCTGGTCCTGATCCGTCGGGCGGGCCACCACCATCGTTGTTATGTTGTCGCATGTTGTAGTCCTTGAACTTCTGCATGATGTGGCAATTGCCCCACGTGTGACCCACGGGTCTGTTGGGCCGGCTGTGCTCTGGACAAGGTTTATTGAGCATCTCCTCTAAGTTGAAAGGAGTTTTACCCTTGTTAAAAGGTCGTCTAAACTTCCCATTACCCTAGGTCGATTGTGGCCGGTGCTGGCATTGACCACCAATTCTGACCCGCCATCCGAGTCCTTCCTCTTGCTTTGGTTACCATTGCCTGCCGCACCCTTGCCATGGTTATTCTTTTTACCCTGACCAGTTTTGTCCTTATCAGTGCCCGGATCCTTCGTGTTATCTGAATCGGCATACTTTGTGAGAGCCACCATGAGTTCTCCCATGTCTTGACATGTGCGTTTGAGCCAGCCGAGCTTCTGCTTTAGAGGGACGAAGTGACAATTCTTTTCCAGGATCAGCACCGCTTGAGCTGCCATGATTTGTTCAGACGAGTGGATGATAGTCGACACCCGTCGGACCCAATGATGAGCCAACTCATTCTCCTGTTGAACATAGTGATCTAGATCCACAATCATAGGCTGCTTGCAAGTTCCTTGAAATTTTTTAATGAACCTTGCTTTCAGCTCAGCCCATGAGTGGATGGTATTGGGTGGCAAACCCTTCAACCACGTGCAAGCCGGACCTTCCAACATCATGATAAAGTATTTGGCGCAAACCACGTCACTGACATCCAACATTTCCATAGCCAGCTCATAACTTTCAATCCAGTCCTCTGGACGCAGGTCTGAAGTGTAATTGGGGACCTTATGAGGGCCTTTGAAATCCTTCAGCAGACGCTCGTTTCGCAGAGCTGGCACCAAGCATGGGACTCCCACGGCCCTGGTGGTTACTCCTGCTCCAACTGAGACGGAATGCGTGGGCTCTTGATGAGCCGCCGCTGCTAGAGCCGCTACCTCCCGCTGTACTCTCGCTCGGTCTACGAGCGCCTGCGCATCTAGAGCGGTCTAATCATCTCGCGGTATCCCTTGGTGCCGACCACTACTAGAACCCGCCGACGACTCATAGCGCCAGCTCTAGCTACGACTGGGGAGGAGGGTTCAATGCACGTGGCTCCGGCTGTAAGTATATTTCTCTTGCTGGGCCATCGCCGTTCAAAGGTATCCAAGGGAGTTCTGCACCTCCTCTGCAAAGGGCGCCTTGTTAGGAATAGGGATTGTTTCAAGCCGGGTTCCTGCCGCCACCTTGTTCTCCGCCGGGTTTGAGTAGTGACCCGTCGGCGTCGGAAAAGCTGGTGGTGGGGCCTGGTTTCGTCGGGGCGGGTTAAGCTGTTGTCTAGCCGCCAACCAACTTCCAGGCGGGTTCGCTGTCTGTCCCGTTCCTAGCGAGTTAAAAAGATTCATGGCCTCGTATTGTTCTGGTAAGCGGGACCGATGTCTCATCCGATGCACCGTAGTTGTTGATTGTTGCTCTAGCTCAAGGCGGAAAGCATCTATCCTAAGGCGCTCGGCCTCCGCATCCATCTGAGCCTTTAACTTGCCAATCCCCTGTTGGACTTCCGCCATCCGGTCCATAAGCCTTGTGATCTCCATGTTCCGGGCCACTTGATTATCTGGCGTGACTTCAGTCGCCATCAGGGTTGCGAGCTCGTTCATCAGATCTAGAAGAACCCGAGCCGGCGGCGGCGGGTCAGCCCGCGTGTTTGCGGCTCCTGGGGCTGTGCTGCTCGTGCCCGGCGCTGACCCCGCCATGAACACGGTCGCATGGATCGGCAGCCCGTGATCCTCCAGCTCAGAATGCTCTGACTCAGGGTAAAGCTCGTCGTAGCCCTCGAGCCTGCCATTGTGAAGCGGGTAGATTAATTCCGCCTCTCCGCTGGAAGACCCGTCCTCTGAATAGATGAGAATCTCCTGCGACATAGAAGCCTCAAGATCCATCCCTTGAGTGAAGCTCACGAAGACATGCTTCCGGCCCGGGTTAGAACGGGTGGGTCGCACGTGTTGGGCTGGTTGTGCACGCCGAGCCCGCTCGATGATGTTGGTGCAGACGTCCGTCCCGGGTCTAGATTCGTCGACCTTGCCGATGAAGACGTGGATTCCGCTGAAGGGAACCCGGAATCCATATTCGACAAAGTCGGCCTCAGGGCCCCAGCCGGCGTTGTCGATTTAGAGCTGGCCGTGGCGACTTTGCTCATCCTTCCAACCACGTATCCCTCGAACCCTGGGAGAGAGCCCTTTGAGAAATCAACACCACCGAGTGCTAGACTCATGGTAGGCGAACTGTCGTAGTTTTGTCATGGTAGATGTCCGAGGACTTAGATTCGAGGCCATCGCTAAGGTGATGAGCTCAAAGGGGTTGATCGGGACGAAGGACACAGGTTTACCCAGGTTCGGCCCCTCAAGTAGAGGTAAAAGCCTACGTCCTGGTTGTGCTTGTATTGCATGGAATCTCAATTACAAGGGAGCGGAATCGCTTGACCTAGCTCTCGATTAGTTAGTCTCTGCCTAAGTCGCCCCGGGTCTCGCCTTTATATAGGAGGTCAAGACCACGGGTCATACAAGTCATAACTGACTCTCACAACGTGTCTGAGTCTATCTCTGTATTGTGTTGCCTTCCTAAGCAAGATGTGTTCGGGCGGCTCACCCGCCCGGATCTTCATACCTTCTCCGTCCAGGCCTCATCTTGGTCCATCTTGGCAAGCCACCCAACGTCTTGGGATTGAGTCTTCAAGGCCCATCTTTGGGCCGGTCTATGAGCCGCTAGGTGTGACCCGGAGCCTCCGGGGCGGGTCTCACCATGGGTTTATATCCCCCACAGTCTGGCTATGCTTCATATTCCCCACACAAAGTATCTAAATCATGCACAACCCTGATGAACAAATCAAGCAATTGTTTCACACTTTTGGTGTTCTCTAACCTTCTCAACTCTCACGCAATACATGAGCGTGAGCCATGGATATAGCATTATAGATGGAATAGAATATGGTGGGGTGCAAGGGAAAACGGAGAAGATAGTCTCACATCAACTAGGCGTATCAATGGGCTATGGAGATTCCCATCAATAGATATCAATGTGAGTGAGTAGGGATTTCCATGCAACAAATGCACTTAGAGATATAAGTTTATGAAAGCTCAAAAAGAAAACTAAGTGGTCGTGCATAATGAATATCCACTAGTTATATCAAAGTGACAAAATAGGAGACTCTCTATCATGAAGATCATGGTGCTACTTTGAAGCACAAGTGTGGAAAAAGATAGTAGCAATTGTCCCTTCTCTCTTTCTCTTATTTTATTATTTTGGTGGGCTTCTTTGGCCTCTTTTATTTTTTTGTTTGGGCTTCGCTGGCCTCTTTTATTTGTTATAAAGTCCGGGTATTCGTTCCAACTTGTGAGGGAGTCATAGCCTCCATCATCCTTTTCTCTCATGGGACAATGCTCTATTAATGAAAAATCATCACACCTTTATTTACTTATAACTCATAGAAAAAGAAATTACAACTTGATTCCTATGACAAGATATAACTCTATATGTAATATAAAGTGATGATGCAAGTCATAGAAAAACTACATGGTGGAAGTTGCATGGCAATATATCTCGGAATGGCTATGGAAATGCCATAATAGGTAGGTATGGTGGCTGTTTTGGGGAATGTACAGTGGCTGTTTTGAGGAAGGAGGGTTTGATGTACCGGCGAAAGTTGCGTGGTACTAGAGAGGCTACCAAAGATGGAAGGGTGAGAGTGCGTATAATCCATGGACTCACATTAGTCATAAAGAACTCACATAGCTATTGCAAAAGTCTATTAGTCATCAAACAAAGCATTAGACGCATGCTCCTAAGGGAGAGGTTGGTAGGATTTAACCATTGCGTGCTCCAGATCCTCACACAAAGGTCGAAAATCATTAAACAAGTCATGCTCCAACTTCGTTACATAGCGGTTTACCATACGTGCATGCTACGGGAATCACAAGCTTTAACACACGTATCTCTTCATTTCACAACTACACACTAGCATGACTCTCATATTACCATCCCTATTATCTCAAAACTATATGCAAGGAATCCATTTTCTCATAGTTGTTAATGCACTTAATATGAAAGTTTTTATTATATACCTCTTGGATGCCATTATATTAGGACTAAATTCATAACCTAAACAAATTACCATGCCGTTTTAAGAAACTCTCAAAATAATGTAAGTGAGGAACGAGGGTTCAATAATTTCTATAAAATGTAACACCACCATGCTCTAAAAAGATATAAGTGAAGCACAAGAGCAACATTGCCTAGCTCAATAGATATAAGTGAAGAATATAGAGTATTCTAACAAATTCATGATTCAGCGTGTCTCTCTCTAGAGATGTGTGCATCAAAGACGATTGTGGCAAACTAACAAGCAAAGACTCATATCATACAAGACGCTCCAAGCAAAACACATATCATGTGGTGAATAAAAATATAGCCTCGAGTAAATTTACCGATGGATTGAAGACGAAAGAGGGGATGCCTTCCGGGGCATCCCCAAGCTTAGGCTGTTTGGTATCCTTGAATATGACTTGGGATGCCATGGGCATCCCCAAGCTTAGTATCTTGCCACTCTTTATTCCATAGTCCATCAAATCTTCACCCAAAACTTGAAAACTTCACAACACAAAAATCAACAGAAAACTCATGAGATCTGTTAGTATAAGAAAAATAAATCACCACTTTAGGTACTGTCGTGAACTCATTCTTTATTTCTATTTCTGTAATACCTATTGTATTCTAAATTCTCCATGACTCATACCCCCCCCCCCGATACGACCCATAGATACATCAAAATAAGCAAACAACACAAACAAAGCAGAATCTGTCAAAAACAAAACAGTCTGTAACAATCTGTAAACTTAGAATACTTATGGAACTGTAAAAATTCTGAAACATTAGGAAAGCCAGCGAAATTTGTATATCAATCCTTTGTAAAAATTTCAGATCAATTTGACGCTTTGAAAATTTCAGAAAAATCATGGACTGAGCACAAAAGTTTCTGTTTTCCAGCAAGATCAAATCAACAACTACCATAGATCACCCCAAAGGTTTTACTTGGCTCAAACACTAATTTAAACACAAAAACACTATTACTACAGAATTAATAATGTGCCAAACACACCAAAACATAAGCAAAAACTGAAAGCAAAATAAAATTGGATTGCCTCCCAACAAGCGCTATTGTTTAACGCCCCTAGCTAGGCAAAACACAATAGATCTAGGTATTGTGATCTTTGGTATGCAATCCATAAGTAGATCTCATGATAGATTCATAAGGTAATTTTATTTTCTTCCTAGGAATGTGTTCCATGCTTTTCCTTAATGGAAATTGGAATCTAATATTCGCTTCCTTCATATCAATAATTGCGCCAATCGTTCTAAGGAAAGGTCTACCAAGAATAATAGGACATGTAGGATTGCAATATATATCAAGAACAATGAAATATACGGGCATGTAATTCCTATTTGCAAAAATAATAACATCATTAATTATTCCCATAGGTTTCTTTATAGTAGAATCTGCAAGATGCAAATTTAAGGAACAATCATCAAATTCACGGAAACCTAACACATCACATAAAGTTTTTGGAATCATGGAAACGCTACCAACCAAATCACACAAAGCATGGCACTCATAATCTCTAATCTTAATCTTAATAGTAGGTTCCCACTCATCATAAAGCTTTCTAGGTATAGAAACTTCCAACTCAAATTTTTCTTCAAAAGCCTTCATCATAGCATCAACACTATGTTTAGTAAAAGCCTTGTTTTGATTATAAGAATGAGGAGAATTCAATATGGATTGCAAAAGGGAAATACAATCAATAAAAGAGCATCTACCATGATTAAAGTATTTTACATCCAAAAGAATGAGGAGAACAATGAAATATAAAATCAACTTTTGTTATTTAAAGTTTTGACCTCTTAAATCTCACTTTTATCAATCTTAGCATCAAGATCTAAAACTCTGAATCATTGGGACGCCTTTTAACTAAAGTTGATTCATCTACATCCCCATTCTAATCTAGATTAATATTAGAAAACAAAGATTCAATATGAGTCACATCAATCACTTTAAGATCTTCATCAATATTATCACGAGAACATACTCTTTCAAGCCATTCACGCTTAGCATGAACTCTAGCGGTTCTTTCCTTACACTCATCAATAGAAATTGTCGTAGCTTTTAAAGACTTATTAATATCATTCTTGGGTGGAATTGATCTAATTTGTAAAGAATCTATCTCAAGAGAAATTTTATCAATGTTCCTAGCCAAATCATCAATCTTGAGCAACTTTTCTTCAATCATAGCATTAAAACTTTTTTGCGTACTAATAAATTCTTTAATATTACTGTCAAAATCAGGGGGTGTCTTATTATAATTTCCATAAGAATTGTTGTAGGAATTACCATAATTATTAGAAGAATTACTAGGAAACGGTCTAGCATTGAAATTATCTCTATAAGCGTTATTACCAAAATTGTTCCTACCAACAAAATCCACATCCATAGATTCATTATTATTTCAAATCAAAGAAGACAAAGGAATATCATTAGGATCAATAGGAGCACTCTTACTAGCAAACAATTTCATCAATTCATCCATATTTTCACTCAAAGTATTAATTTCTTCAATAGCATGCACTTTTTTACTAGTAGGAGATTTTTCGGTGTTCCATTGAGAGTAATTTGCCATAATATTATCTAGGAGTTTAGTAGCTTCTCCTAATGTGATTTTAATAAAAGTTCCACCCGCGGTGGAATCTAAGAGATTCCTAGAAGCAAAAGTCAATCCAGCATAGAAAACTTTTATAATCATCCATAAACTCAAACCATGCGCGGGGCAATTCCTAATCATAAGGTTCATCCTCTCCCAAGATTGTGCAACATGTTCATGATCAAGTTGCTTAAAATTCATTATATCGTTCCTAAGGGAGATGATCTTAGTGGGTGGAAAGTACTTGGAAATAAAAGCATCTTTACACTTATTCCATGAATCAATACTATTTTTAGGCAAAGATGAAAACCAAGTTTTAGCACGATCTCATAGTGAGAACGGAAATAGCTTTAATTTCACAATATCATTATCTGCATATTTCTTCTTTTGCATGTTACACAACTCAACGAAAGTATTTAGATGGGATGCGGCATCTTCATTACCAAGGCCGGAAAATTGTTCTTTCATAACAAGATTAAGCAAAGCAGCATTAATTTCATAAGATTCCACACTAGTGGCGGGAGCAATCGGAGAACTAATAAAATCATTATTATTAGTATTGGAAAAGTCACACAACTTGGTATTCTCTTGAGTCATCGTGACAAAGCAAGCAATCAAGCACACAAGCAAAAAGCAAACGAGGAGACGAACAAAAAAAGGGAGAAAGGCAAATCTATTTGAAAATTGTTTTAGAAGTGGGGGAGAGGAAAATGAGAGGAAAATGGCAAATAATGTAAATGCAAGATATGAGTTTGTGATAGGTACTTGGTATCCTTGACTTGCTATGTATCTCCCCGACAATGGCGCCAGAAATCCTTCTTGCTACTTCTCGAGCATGCGTTGGTTTCTCGTGAAGAGGGACGGTTTGATGCCACAAAGTAGATAAGTATTTCCCTCAGTTTTTGAGAACCATGAAGGAGATACAAGCGAGCCACCAATATATACCTGCACAAGGAATCAAACTCTTGCACCCAACGCTATAAAGGGGTTCTCAATCCCTTCACGGTTATTTGCAAGGATGAGATCTAGTAGAGATAGATATAGTAGGGTGCTTGAACGGAAAGTAAAACTAAAAGTAAAAACAATGCAGAAAGTATTTTTTGGTGTTTTTGGTTTTAGATCTGAAAATATAAAATGGAAAATAGACCCGGGGGCCATAGGTTTCACTAGATGGCTTCTCTCATGATGGCAAGTATTACGGTGGGTGAACAAATTACTGTCGAGCAATTTATAGAAAAGAGAATAATTATGAAGATATCCAAGGCAATGATTATGCATATAGTCATCACGTCCGCGACAAGCAGACCGAAACGATTCTGCATCTACTACTATTACTCCACACATCGACCGACTCCTGCCTGCATCTAGAGTATTAAGTTCATGAAGAACAAAGTAACGCATTAGGTAAGATGACATGATGTAGAGGCATAAACTCAAGCAATATGATGAAAACCCCATCTTTTTACCCTTGATGGCAACAATACAATACGTGCCTCGCTACCCCTACTGTGTCACTGGGCGAGGACACCGCAAGATTGAACCCAAAACTAAGCACTTCTCCTATTGCACGAATTACCAATCTAGTTGGCCAAACCAAACCAATAATTCGAAGAGATTTGCAAAGATATGAAATCATGCATATAAGAATTCAGGAAAGCCTCAAACAATATTCATGGATAACCTGAACATAAACCCACAATTCGTCGGATCTCGACAAACACACCGCAAAAGAGTATTACATCGAATAGATCTCCATGAAGATCATCAAGAACATGGTATTGAGAATCAAAGAGAGAGAAGAATCCATCTAGATACTAGCTATGGACCCATAGGTCTGTGGTGAACTAGTCACGCAACATCGGAGGGGCAATGGAGTTGATGTAGATGCCCTCCGTGATCGAATCCCCCTCCGGCAGATCACCGAAAAAGGGTCCAAGATTGGATCTCTCGGGAACGGAGGCTTCTGGCGGCGGAAAAGTGTTTTTGTGGCTGGTTGTGATAATGATGGAATATTTGGGTATTTATAGGCCAAAGATTAGGGTTAGGGGAGTTGCCAGGGGCCCACAAGCCTTCATGGCGCGGGTGCCCCCTGGCCACAGCAAGCGGGCTTGTGGCCCCATGGCAGCTCCTCTGCCTTGGCTCTCATGTCTCGTAGCTTCCATATTTTCCAGAAAAAATCATTCCAGAGGTTTTATTCCGTTTGGACTCCGTTTAATATTCCTTATCTGCGAAACTCAGAAACAAGGAAAAAACAGAAACTGGCACTAGGCTCTAGATTAATAGGTTAGTCCCAAAAATAATACAAATAGCATATTAATGCATATAAAACATCCAAAACAGATAATATAATAGCATGGAACAATCAAAAATTCTAGATACGTTGGAGATGTATCAAGGAGGCCGAGGTCGAGGGCAAGGGGGAGGCGATCCCCCCATGCCAGGAAGAGAGCGGAGTCTTCGGACGCCCCGGGGCAGGTCCCTTCTCCCTTCCACAAGAGGGTGCGGCAGATGCGGGTGGTTCTGTCCGATGATAGCTCGGACTCGGGCACCGCATCCGAAGACCTCGAGGAGGATCCACGAAGGAGCCTACGGGTCAAGCCCCCCCATCAAGGTTAGGATCCGAAGACCCTCCTGTTCATTACGAGTATATTTAGAGTTTGCTAATACGTAGGTTATTTGCCTTGCAGCCCCCCACACGTTATCCCCACCGAGGTGATATCGGACGGGGAGACCCCTCTTTCCGAATTGGCGGAGAGCGGGGATGCCTCGCATCCCACCACTCTGGGCGCCACGAAGGACGTCGTGGAGGTGTCATCCCGGCCCACTCCTATGGAGGCAGACACCGGTGGCGAGGGAGATAGCACCATGGCCGAGGTTAACGCCTTGGCCATTGAATACCGGGGGGACAACACCCCGCTCGGATGCCGAGGATGCCGGACGAGTGGGCACTCAGTCCCCTCTGAGAACATCTCCGTAGCGCACTATGCCTCCGGAGGCACCGGTCCAATCCCCGGTAGGTGATCGGGGAATCCGATCATCACCGGCACCACCGACCAATAGGTGGTCGGCCATGGAGGAGGCTCTATCGAGCGCCTCCATCCCCGAGGATCAACGCACCCTTATGGGTGCGGTATGACAAAGTATCCAGTCCGTTAACAACGGACTGAAGGAGGCCTTCAAAGGTCTCCTTGCGGGTTTTCAAGTAAGTCACCCGATGTGTTTATTTTGCAAAGATTTTATTTATTCGCATTGTATACATGGCAGCCCCCGAGCCCTAGGTGAGGTAAAAAAGCTCATCTAGGGGTCACATCTGAATCCAATACCAAACTAGATGCACTTTAAGTGTCAAGAATGTGAGAATAACTCGACAAAATGATCGGATTGTCTATAATTCGGGAATTGAGAGCCCATGTAATGTATTAACTGTGTGTAATGCAGGATTCGTCATCGGCGGCTGCCATAAATGGCGCCGAGCTAGAAGAGCTAAATAGGAAGCTGAAGCGCTCCAAAGACGAAGCTGAGGCCCATAACTGAAGATTCAACGAGGCTCAAGGTATGTCAAAACAGAATTCAAATGCGTTTGTCTAAGCTCTGTAGTCCGAATACTGTCAATGTAGCTTCTTCATATTGTATAATGCATGAGCAGCCTCGGCGAAGGAGGTGGAGAAGCTCAAGGCCGAGCTCCAGCGTGAGAAGGACGAGACGGGCACCGAGAGGGCGGCTTCTAAGGAAACGGTTGTCGCCCTTTCCGCCATGCGGGCCACTAGTGGCAAGCATGAAGCTCGCGTGGCCAAGGTCCAGCAAGACCTCAAGGATGCCAGCGAAAAATGTGAGGCCTTGGAGCAGAAGAATAAGGCGAGCTCGGCCGAACTGTCCACCATGAAAACCGAGATCCATAAGGAGCGGATGCACAGACGGTTCTACGAGGAGCAAGTGCGCCAGGCCAAGGAAATAGCAGATGCTAAGCCATACTCACTAAGGTGCAGATTCGGGGATAGCAGATTCGAATTTTTTACCCGGGTGTGGCAATTCTCAGGCGCATCCTCCGATCACGAGAAGAGCGTGGCGGACGCCAATCAGTTGTTCGCCTCGCGGGGAGAAGGAGATGAAGCTCGGCTGTTCTAGGCATAGTTCGGAGCCCCCGAGCTCCCTCCTCTTCTGGTGGAGCAGCTGAAATAGCTGATGGAGCTGCACTAGATGGCAGAGCCGGCCATGAAGTACCTTTGCATCCGCTTATGGCCCGGCGAGACGCTACCAAGCAGCTAGTTTGGCCTGGTGCAAAAGTTGATCGCTACTTCGCCCCGCCTCGACACCGTCAAGCGCTCCTCCTAAATCGAAGGAGTCCGGATGGCCCTTGCCATGGCCAAAGTGCACTAGCCGAGGCTAAATCCGATGAAGGTAGCCACCGACCCGCCGCCACCTGGGAAGGAGCATCGACGCCCCGAGCTATAGTTTGATGGAGTGATGGAGAGTGCTTGGGTGATAGCGTCGCAGTGTTCGGGTGAAAAAATGTTTGGATGAGCTTGTAATGTGTCTGAAGACATGCATTAACTTTTAATGATATTATTATTTGGTCTTATATGGTTTTGCATTCCTTTATAACTCCTGTGTGGTTGTTTAGTACTCAAAGATGCGACTTGTCAGCTTCAGCCCCCACGTAGATACTACATGGGGTGTCTATGCCAATGCACTATGTCCCTTAGCCGTATTATCGGCACCCGAAGGCGGTAAAGTGCGGTAGACTAGGCAATCAGACTATAGTGCTTTATTTCTTTCACTTAGCCGTAGTGGCGCGAAAAGGACTATAGGAAGCGTACGATTAGCCACCAAAGTGTTGTGATGTTCCAACGAACTGTGGCCGAAGCCGGTATCACAATGTCTGCACAAAGGCAAGTTCCTCGTGTAACACGGAATAACCGCTTATGAGTATTGAAGTATAACACTTCTAACTCGGGGTTCACAGATCGGATCGCGCATACTATGAAAGACCGTTTTCGGCTTTCTCCCCTGAGGTGCTTGACCAGACTATTCAGAAGCATAATTGCAGGGGTGCTCCCTTTGTCCTTTTAGCCCAACGAGCGGAACGTAAAGGGGAAAGCACAGGAGCCGGGCAACCCAACTTATTGACCAAAGACATAGTTCGAAACCAATCCATATAAAGTGAACGCCAAGATGCTGAACACATGATACATAAGGTGATTTGTGTTTGATCTCGAGCCCGGGGGTCTATTAGCCGGTTACCTCGCGTCATACCGAACAGGTTCACGAGAAGAGGGAGAAAGGAGAAAAAAATATGCGCCAAAAAAAGGACAGATGAGGTGAACTTGCGCCACGCAATTGTGCATTTTCTCAACAACTCTTATAACTCGGATTGCCGAAGCAACTGTTTACAGGTATGTGAAGGAAATAAGAAATAAAAATATACAGGAGTTGTTGTACCAGGGGTCTTCGGTTGGTGACCTGATGTCCTTGATATGCCCCCTTGCTAGTTGACTCCTGCTCTTAGATGCCCCTTAATAGGTGTTAGTGTTGGGCGGGCGGATTTTGCCAGCAAAATCTTGAGAGGCCGCCAAATTGTAGATGAGCTTTATGTCATAGGCAGGCTCTTTGATGAGCGCCTACGTTTTGTCCAAAGAAGTGTTGATGGTAACAGTTCGGGGCAGTCGAACACCCATTTTAATTTCCCCATTGCTACCCATGGAATCTTAAGTGCAAAGTTGTGCCTCCTCGGCAAATACTTTGCTGGTCCAGGGGTTGTGTAGTGGGGGCGAGTCCCTATAGAGGGGAGGAGGAAGGATCTGAGTTTTTGGTCGGAAGCCAAAGTCGCTTCCCAGCCTTTTGTGCCTTTATGGCGGATGTCGGAACTTGCTGATCCTCTTTGTAGCTAAATTTGGCCGCTACGGCTTGTGCATGTTGCTCAGTTCTAAGGGAGCGTTCGGTATTGCCATTGATAGTAATGACCCCCTTGGGGCTCGACGTCTTGAGCTTGAGGTATGTGTAGTGTGGGACCGCGTTGAAACGAGCAAATGTTGTTCGACCAAGCGGTGCGTGATAGCCACTGCGGAAGGGCATGATGTCGAAGATTAAGTCCTCGCTGCGAAAGTTATCGGGCAAGCCAAACACAACTTCCAGAGTTACAGAGCCCTTGCATTGGGCATCAACGCCCGGGATCACTCCTTTGAAGGTAGTGCTGCTGGGTTTGATCCTTGACGGATCTATGCCCATCTTTTTCACCGTATCTGACTAAATCGGGTTAAGGCTACTTCCTCCGTCCATTAGGACCTTTGTGTGGTGATACCCATTTGTAATGGGGCTTAGGACGAGGGCCGCCGAACCCCCATGGAGTATACTGGTCGGATGATCACGCCGATCAAAGGTGATCGGGTATGCCGACCATGGGTTATACTTCGGGGCTACGGGTTCCACAGCGTAGACCTCCCAAAGGGCGCGCTTCCTCTCCTTCTTGGGTATATGGGTGGCATATATCATGTTCACCGTTTTGACTTCCCGAGGGAATTTCTTCTGTCCGCCACCAATTGAACCCCGATGCTCATATTCGTCCTTGCTGCAAGAGCTTTTTCCTTGGTCTTCGGGTGGTATCTTGTCGGCCTGTTTAAACACCCAACAATTGCGGTGTGTGTGGTTGGCGGGCTTTTCCGAAGTCCAATGGATTTGGCAGGTCCTTTCCATGATCTTCTCGAGCTGAGTGTGTCCGTCACGATTGCCTTTAGGAGGCTTCTTCCGCTGCCCAGGTCGGGAGCTGCGGAATCCAGCGTTTGCAGACGTATCATCGGCATCACTATTATTGTGTCGGCGCTTATTATTATTGCGATTTGTCTTTGAGGTGTCGTCCCGGGTTTCAGGTGCCATAGGATCTTCAGAATTGTGGTTGCGTCTTGCCATCCAATTATCTTCACCCACGCAAAAGCGGGTCATGAGGTTGGTAAGGGCGGACATGGTCCGAGGCTTGTCCTAGCCTAGCTGGCGGGCCAGCCATTCGTCCCGAATATTGTGCCAGAAGGAGGCTATGGCCTCAGCATTCGGACAGTCAACGATTTGGTTCTTCTCAGTAAAGAACCGATTCCAAAATTGCCGAGCTGACTCGCCGGATTTTTGGATGCTGCTGCTGAGATCGGAAGAGTCCAGCGGGCGGACATAGGTTCCCTGGAAGTTAGAGTAGAACGCATCTTCCAGGTCTTCCCAGCATCCAATGGAGTTTTCGGGGAGGCTATTTAACCAATGCCGAGCTGGCCCCTTCAGCTTTAGAGGGAGGTACTTTATGGCATGGAGATCGTCTCCTCGCGCCATGTGGATATGGAGGAGGAAATCCTCAATCCATACAATTGAGTCAGTGGTTCCATCATAGTGTTCTATATTCATGGGCTTAAAACCCTCGGGGAACTGATGCCGCATTACCTCATCTATGAAGCACAGTGGGTGAGTGGCACCTCTGACCCGTGCTATGTTGTGCCTGTGTTCGGCGTCTGTATGGGTCCGGTTGCGTTCCCGAACTCTGTTTTTTGGTTGAACCATGGTTTGTATCCGCCGCGTCTATCGGGCGAGTACTCTCTGGATCCATAGATGGATCTTGTCCAGCCTGCTCTGTGATCTAGGTCATCTCGCAGGTCGAACTTATCATTAGGCTCTAATGGATCCTTACCCCGTCTTCGGTGCACTGCCGGTATATAACCTGCGTCGTTAGCCGTCCTGTCCCGACCACGAGGGGGGCGGTACAACTTGTCGTACGGAGTACGGTTTGGAGACAGAGTATCAGTAAGTTCATCATCGAATTGCGGCAGTAGCCTTCTCCAAGGGTATCTTTTGGGCTGGTTTGACACACCGGTGCCGTATACATCCTCAGCTGAGAGGACTTTCGTCCATCGATCATTGAGGTCTGCTTGTTCATCTTTGAGTTGTCGTTCTTTAGCCTTTAGTCTGCGAGCCGTTGCTATGAGTCGTTGCCTGATTTCTTCCTAATATTCAAGGTTATCAAGGATGTACAAGTCATCAGCATCTGGTATATCTTCCTCCTCGACGGAGGGAAGGTACTCATAGCCTTCGGGGTCGCTGACGTTATCGGGGTTGTGTTGGTCCTCGGGCCCTTCTGGACCCTCTAACAGGTGCTCTGGGATATTGGGTTTGCCATGATCAGCAGGGGCATTACCGTCCCCGTTGTTGATAATAAGTCTTCTTCCCTTTTTGCTTTTGGACCGCTTATGTGATTTCCGGCGCCTTGATGGCGCATCGCCCGATTTTTCGCCGTCGTTGTGATGCGTATTGTTGCCATTGGTGGCAGGAGTATCCACCATGTATACATCATATGTAGAAGTGGTGGTCCAACTCCCGATGTTAACGGGGGTGGGAGCACGGTCATCTTCATCCATGTATTCTGCCTCCTCAAAGGCATAGTCCAGCATGTCGGTTAAATCCTCAATAGTGGCCATCAAGTGGGTGGTGGGTGGGTCAAAAAAATTGTCCTAGTCCTCACCATAACCAAACCAAGCATAGATCGGGGCTGGATCGTAGGTGATCTTCATCGACGAGAATTGATCCAGGGCCTTGTCGACCGCTGAGGGCCCGATCGGATCTAGCTATTCGGAACTCGTGGAGTTAACCTCCAAGACGTCCACACATGGGAAGTGTTCGGCAAGAACACGTGTCCGGTCATCTGGCTTAATGGCCGTACCGAGATAAGAGATCGGCTCATCGCCATGGGTGACCTCAACAGCATGTCCGGAGAAGGGGCTCGAGGTTAAAGCCTCAGAGTCCTCGGGGGCTACAGGCGAAGTCGTGAGCTCGATTAGTGACAAGTCACCCCGAGAGTTGACGTAGAACTCTAAGTTTCCAAATCTGACCTCTCGATCACGGGCGAAGCTCTCCATGCAGCCTAGATGGCTAGCGGAATCAGGGTGCAGCACAACGCTGCCAAAGGCGAAGCGTCCATGTTGCAGACCTCTTCGTTGATGACAAGGCGAGGCGTCGATTTCGTCTCACTCGCAGAGGAACTCTCAATGAAAGCACCAATATCGGTGTCAAAACCGGCGGATCTCAAGTAGGGGGTCATCTTTGAGACTAGAATCGACGGTAACAGCAGACGAAGGGGACACGGATTTACCCAGGTTCGGGCCCTCCTATGGAGGTGATACCCTACGTCATGCTTGGTTGTATTGATGATGTGGGGGGTTACAGAGTTGATCTACCTCGATATCTAATAGCTAACCCTAGATGAGTTGTTCTATATCTGTACCCTAAAACCCTCTGGCTTATATAGGTGTCGAGGATGCCTAGGGTTTTACACATGGTCGGTTACATGCTGAAGAGATAAACATGCCTATTTACTACATCAAACGTGGAGCGCAAGCCATGCTTCCTGAAGCTTCCATCCTGGACACTAGGCCTTCAAATCTTCCGGTGCTCAGTAAGTAGCCCTCATAGTCCGACCCACGTTCATCCAATAGCTCTCCAAATGGAACCTCTGCTTTCATAACAATAGGTCGGCTATCCGAGGAACCCCTAATCCAGGACTCCCTCACCCGTAGTAGCCACGTAAAACATGCAATAAAAATTAGAGGATGTCTAACTCGTTTTTGCAGGGTATGTTGTGATGTGATATGGCCAATTACATGATGAGATATATGTGATGTATGAGATAATCATGTTTTGTATAGAATATCACGACTTGCATGTCGATGAGTATTGCAACCGGCAGGAGCCATAGGGTTGCATTTAATTATTTTCTCCATTTTTGCTTTACTTTATCGCTATGAGCTAGCAATCTGCTTGAACCCATAATAGTACAGGGTCTCTAGCGAGATTGACCATGAACTCCTTTGAGAGGCTCAGGGTCTCTAACGAGATTAATTGTTAAAAGCGCAACGAACCTGCGACAGACGCAGCAGGGCATGAGTATCCCTAGGGTCCATAAGCCACCTCTCACGTGACATAAATCCATCGTTTGAACCTTAAACAGTGCAGGGCCTTTAGAAGAGTAATTGTTTAAGAGTACGAACGAGCCACATAGCGGAGAGTCGGCAACAGATGGATGAGTTTATCCTTGCTATCTATAAGAGGCCCTCATGTGACACAATCCGCCGTTTGAACCTTAACAAGTGCTCAAGGTCTCCTGGCGAGATTAATTGTCTGATACGTTGGACAAACAGTGTCTCTAAGCGATGATTAACTGGTAAGAGATCGGTGGGTCACCTGTTGGAGCGGCATTAGCTTACAGGCAGGTATAACCCAAACTTGCGGATCAAAAGAGGGTATAACCTGCACCCCTTTTGACCTTGTTAACGGTGTCAACTTTTTGGGTATGTGACCTGAACTTGCAATGGCTGAAAAGCCTGATCGAGAGGGTTGCAGCTTAACCCGGTGGGTTTGAAGCCCCCAAACGACCTTGTCGACGACATCAACTTGTGCACCATCTTGTAAGCCATCGTCGTGTGAACCGCCAACTTTTAAGCCACCATCTTGTGGACCGCCAACTTGTACGCCGACGTCTTGTTTACTATAGTGGATGAAAAGCCGATCAAAAGGTGAGCAAGCTAAACCCGATGGGTTGGAAGCCACCAAGTGACCATGTGGAAGTATCCACCTTTGAACAAATCTATAATGCAAAAAACGGCAGAGACCCCCCCCCCTTGCAGGGATGCCAACCTTATTATATGAAAAAATATAAATACCATGAAGTATGTATATACAATGATGGGAGTCAATGACTCAAGTATAGTAAGGCTGCAGATGAGCGATATTCCACGGCAGGTGGGTCTCCTGTCCAGAAGTACGTGATTTGTCTCGTACGTCAATGAGATAATAGGATCCATTGTTCAGATTTCTGCTGATCACAAAAGGTCCTTCCCAGGGGGAGATAGCTTGTGTGCATCCATCTGATCTTGAATCAAACGTAACACCAAGTCACCTTCCTGGAACGTCCGGGTCTTAACCTTGCGGCTATGATAGCGACGCAGGTCTTGTTGATAAATCGATGATCGATCTATTGCAAGATCATGCTCTTCATCCAAAGCATCTAATGCGTCCTGACGTGTTGTCTCATTATCAGCTTCCACATAAGCCACCACCCTGGCGATTCATGACGTATGTCACTTGGTAGCACGGCCTCTGCACCGTAAACCATGAAAAAAGGCGTATAGCCTGTTGATCTGTTGGGGGTAGTATTGATACTCTAGAGGACGGAGGGTAACTCTTCAACCCAACAACCCGGTGTTCATTGTAAAGGAACCATAAGCCGGGGCTTGATACCTCTCAAGATTTCCTAGTTAGCACGCTCTGCCTGACCATTGGATTGTGGATGAGCAACATAAGAGACATCAAGCCGGATGTGACTTTGACAGAATGTCTTCATAGCCCTCTTGGCCAGATTTGTTCAATTGTCCGTGATGATACTATGAGGATAGCCAAAATGGTAGATCAGATTTTGACAAACTGAACCGCCGTGGTTGCGTCACATTTACTAACCGGCTTAGCCTCCACCCACTTGGTAAATTTGTCCACCGCCACCAAAAGGTGGGTCTTCTTATCTTTAGATCTCTTGAAAGGTCCAACCATGTCAAGCCCCCAGACTGTAAACGACCAAGTGATTGGAATCATCCGCAATTCCTGAGCTGGCACGTGAGCACATCTTTCAAACTTCTAACACCCGTCACACTTGGTGACCAGGTCCTCTACGGCCTTATGAGCCGTCAGCCAAAAGAAACCTTGTCAGAAAGCCATGGCCACCAAGGATTTTGAGCCGGCATGATGACCGCAATCACCAGCGTGTATTTCATTTAAAATCTCCCTACCCTCTCTAGGAGAGACACAATGCTGGAAGACGCCAGTAATGCTGCACTTAGGTAACTCGCCATTAATGATGGTCATGAACTTAGATCGCCTCACAATTTTTCGTGCCAGAGTCTCGTCCTTAGGCAACTCGCCACGAGTCAGGTACGCCAGGTAAGGAAACGTCCAATCCGAAATAGCATGTAGAGCCGCCACCAACTATCCTTTCGGATCAGGTATAGCTAGATCCTCCTCTGAAGGTAGCTTAACAGACGGGTGATATATAACATCCAAGAAAACATTAGGTAGCACCGGCTTACGCTGAGAGCCCAGTCTTGACAATGCATCAGTCGCCTCGTTCTTGCGACGATCAATATGATCCACCTGAGAACCCTTAAACTGACCAGCAATGATATCCACCGCCTAGCGATAAGCCGCCATCCGTGGGTCCTTGGAGTCCCACGTGCCCGACACTTGCGGAGCCATGAGGTCTGAGTCGCCGACGCATCTAACCCGGCTCAGGTTCATCTCCTTGGCCACAATATTTCAGGAAATGTTCAACGATAGGATTGGCAAAAGGAGATTGTGGAGAAACCCCAAGATGCAAGGAAATAGGTTGGCCAAGCTTCAAGCAAGAGGACTCTACATTTTATATTTGTGAGAAATCACTTGAGTCCATAGGAAAGCAAATACTATTAAAAGGGGGTAAGGTTTTGTTGGTGAACAATATGCTCAAACGTGCACAAGTGACAGTCGCCAAAAGCATCCAATAACTCTCCCACCAAAGTCTGTTCTATACCTAACACTCAAAATCGGTGCAACCAACTTTACCATACCGGTGCCACCGATTCCAGAACCTAGACAGACTCAAGCCAAACCCTAGCCACTTCAGTGCAACCGATTCCATACTGGTGCCACCGAGTTTAGGGTTGCCAACTTTCTGTTGCACAAATTCACATTTTTGGTCCAACCGAGAATGTTGGATCGGCGTCACCGAGATTGGAAATCTGACCGTTGGTTACATTATCGGTGCAACCGAGTTTCCTATATCAGTCTCACCGAGATTCAAAAGTTACCAACTTTTGGTCACTTCGGTACTACTGAGATTAACACATCGGTGTCACCGAGTTGGTCATTTTGTGTGTAACGGTTGGATTTTTGGGGATGCCTATATATACCCCTTCACCACCACCTACTCGAAAGAGAAGCATTCAGAACTATTCCATACCTATCCTATCAGATTTTCTGAGAGAGAACCACCTACCCTTATGTTGAGGTCAAGATCTTCCACTCCAATCATATGGATCTTGATCTCTAGCCTCCCCAAGTAGCTTTCCACCAATCCCATCTCTTCCACCATGCCAAATCTGTGAGAGAGTGATTGGGTGCTGAGGAGTCTATCATCTTGAAGCACAAGAGCAAGGAGTTCATCGTCATTACCGAGCCTATTACCTTTTGAAGGGTGGTGCCTCCTAGATTGATTAGGTGTCGCTTGGGAGCCTCCTACTTCGTGTTGTGGAGTGAACCAAGAATTTTGTAAGGGCAAGGATATCGCCTACTTCGTGAAGATCTACCCATAGTGAGGCTAGTCCTTCGTGGAGGGAAACCGTTATGGAATAGTCAAGGTTACTACTTCGTGGACCCTTTTGGGTGGAGCCTTCCATGAACTCTCACGGCCGTTACCCTCCGTGGGTTGAAGACTCCATAAACATGGATGTACGATAGCGCCACCTATCGGAACCACGGGAAAAATCATCGTGTCTACAACTGCGTTTGATCTTCCTACCCTATCCCTTCTATACATGCTTGTTATTACTTTCCGCTGCTATATACTCCTAGACTTGCATGTGTAGGATGTACTTGACTTGCCATGAAATGCTAAAAACTGTCAACCCTAAAACTTGGTATAGGCAAAACTTTTATTTGGTCAAGTAGTCTAATCACCCCCCCCCCTCTAGACATACTTTTCGTCCTACAAGTGGTATGAGAGCTTTGGTCTCCATTGCTTAGGTCTCACAACCTAGGAGAAGTATGGCTTCTAGTGAGGGAAGTTATCACCGTAGAGGTCCGTACTTTGATGGCACTAATTTTGCTAGTTGGAAGCACAAAATGAAAATGCATATTCTTGGTTATAACCCTGCCGTTTGGGCTGTTGTTCGTGTTGGCTTGCAAGGTGAGTTCTTTGTGGATGGACGGGAACCGGATAGTGAAGCGACCGCGGATGAGTTGAAGATGTTGCAACTCAATGCTCAAGCATGCGACATTCTCTTCAACTGCTTATGCCCCGAAGAATTAAACAAGAATCAGCCATCTTGAGAATGCAAAAGAGATTTGGGATACTTTGGTTGATATGCACGAAGGAACCGGGTCCGTGAGAGAATCCAAGTTAGATGTTCTTCAAGGTTAGCTTGACAAGTTGAAGATGAAGGATGGTGAAGGAGTCGCAGAGATGTACTCTAGGCTAGCTCTCGTCACCAATGAGATTGCCCGCTTAGGAAGTGAAGAAATGACCGACAAATTCATCATCAAGAAGATACTTAGAGCTTTGGATGAGAGATACGACACCGTGTGCACATTGATTCAAATGATGCCAAACTACAAAGATCTCAAGCCTACGGAAGTCATTGGAAGGATTGTTGCTCATGAGATGACACTCAAAGATAAGCAAGAACTTCATCACAAGTCTAGCGGTGCTTACAAAGCCACAAGTAATGCTCCCGCAACTTCAAGCAACAACCTTGTCACCAATGAAGAGATAAGACTCATGGTCAAGAAATTCAACAAGTTCTACAAGAATAGAGGCAAAGAAAGAAACTCCAACTCAAGATATGAAGAGAAACGTTCGTCAAGTCGTGACCACAATTGCTACAATTGTGGGAATCCCGGACACTACTCAAATGAGTGCACGGCTCCCTACAAAAGAAGAGAAGAGTCACCTCGAAGACGAAGCTCAAGGAATGAATCACCACAAAGAGAGAGAAGGAGTAGAGATGATCATTATGAACGAAGACACTCAAGGAGAAGTAGAGATTCAGAGAAGAAGAACAAGTACACCAAGATCTACACAAGAAGAAAACATCAAGCTCATGTTGGTGAATGAGTTTCTGGCTCTGCCTCTGACAACAACTCTGAGAGAAGCTATCACTCTGCTCCGACTATATTCAAGATGATGGTGTTGCCGGAATTGCTCTAGTGACTACCAACTCCTACGATATATTTGATTCACCAAACGAAGGGAGTGGAAGTTGCTTCATGGCTAAAGGCCCCAAGGTATCACACCCCGAATATCTTTATTTTTATAGTGATGAAGATGACTTGCTTTGTGATAAAACTAGTGATGTTGATCAAAATGAACTTGATAATTCTCATGCTAGTCAAGATGAGTCATTTGTTGATGATAAGATGAAAATAGAACAACTAACTAAAGAAGTAAACACTCTTAAGTTAGCTCATGAATCTACTCTCGAAGATCATAGAGAGCTTGTGAGAACTCATGAGAAGCTACGCTTCGAGAAGCTCAACTTGGAGAAAGAGCATGACTTTCTCAAAGCTATCAATGACAATCTCCGAAAGAATACCTCATCTTATCTAGCCAAACGACTAATCTTGTCTACTTTCACGCCTCAAGTTAAAACTAAGCAATCTAGTAACACAGGCAAGAAAGGTTCTTCATCTAGTAGCAAGAATAAAAATGCTAAACCCAGTAATGTTGCTTCTAGTAGTTCTATTGATTCCACTAATGATGATTCTCTTATCCAAGTTACACTTGAGAAAGAAAATGCTTTATTGAAAGAAATTATAGAAAAAGGTATCTACAAGAGTCTTGTCGGATGTAAGCAATTTTAGGAAATTGTGCGCAAGCACGGGGGATACTGGAAGAATCGTGGTGTTGGCTACTTCAACGCTAATGGAGTTGAATGGGAAGAAGGTCAATATCCCAAGCCCAAGTTTGTTACTCAAAAGGAGAAGTATTAAAATACTCTTCCCAAGGGGAAAAACACTCAAGATGACCTTCCACCACAAGACCACAAGCTCAAGGGCAAGAACAAGCTTCAAGAGGACATTTACTCATATGAAGATGAACCCGTAGATTTGGTGGAGTGGGTTCCCAAGGCTACTTCAAGCTCAACTACTACAAAGGCTACTTCAACACCAAGGATCCCCATCAACTTGATGTGGGTCCCCAAGAAGAAGGACTAGTAAGTTCTTAAGGGATGACTCCGCCAATGAAATTCACTCACATTCATTATTGGCCAGAACTTTTTGCACTCAACATCAACTCAATGCAATAGTTCAAGGAGTCACACATTCCCTCAAAGGTAAGCAAGGGACAAGGTAATCAACTAATCAATGGACATTATAACATATGATTTACACTCCATGTCCATAGATATCCTTGTATTTGTCTCTTGTGTGTTGGGACTAACCCATGTGGGTGAGAGGAGTAAGGAAACAACAAGGATGCTCCCAACTCTTGGTGATCTTCATCAACATTGAGCATCCACAACTACCTCACCAACATGAAGTCATCATCGACATAACCCAAGGTTAGTTTATCCCTCTCATGGGGCGATCTCACATTAAGGGGGAGCTTTACTCTAAAAACTTGAGTCAAAGCATCTCTTAGTATGTGACAACACTAAATGCTTTATGTAAAAGTGGTAACCCCACTTGTGCTTAAACGATGAGTATGACCTATGATCAAGTACTCTTACTTGGCTCCTAAGTCAAATACTCATATATAGATGAGTTCGTCATCACCCATGTGCTTATTAGATGCTAGTATGTTTGTGCATGTTTGTCATGATTTCTTTTGACATCTTATTGTGTGAACATGTTGGTCTGCATTTATTTTCTCATTCGAGGACATCCAATTGTTGCTATTTGGCTTTTGATTTATCTTTTACCAATTGGATGGACAAGAATTCTTAGGACCACTCTTTAGCTATCTATGCTTTCTCACCTCATATTCTATTCATGCTGCATCACAAAATTTGAACAAGTGCTTTTCGATCCCTCTGTGTGTGGAGCACTCGGAGTTCCGTATCGACAAGGGCTGACCATTAAAACCTCCCAAGTGCATCTCGGTGGAACCAACCCCACAATCTCGGTCTCACCGAATGCCTAGGGTTGATCTGGTTTTTCAATCTCGGTACTACCGATTTCATATTCTCGGTTACACCGAGTTTCCCTGTCAGCTGACAGTTGTGGAACTCGGTGACACCAAAAAGATAAAATCGGTATCACCGACAGTGGAGGGTATATATGCTATGGATCCCGACCTTTGAAATTTTACCTTCAAACGTCGCGCCTCAGAACCCTAAGCTACCGCCTCCAGACCCCTGGTCATCGCCCTTGTCTTCCTGTGCTCCTCCGCTGCTGGGTATCGCCGCCGTCAACGAAATCTGCTCCATCGTCGCCGCCATAGCGGATCCGCACCAAGTCAGGGTACGGATTCGACCTCCCTTGCACTCTCCTTCAGATTCTTGCGCATTGGACTTAATTTTATGTATAAGCCACCCATTGCACTTATTCCTATCCACAAGAAACCTCCATAGGATAGAGAACCATTGATTTCTAGGGTTTTGCCTTCCGCCCGACGCAACTCGGTAGAACCGAATCAAGAAAATCGGTACCACCGATTTTTGTTTCTATGTGCTAAGAACTGTCTCGGTGAAACCAAGCACTCCTTTTTGTTCTCACCGAAAAGGGTGCCAAGTTTCTGTTAAGAGGGACAGTGAGTCTCGGTGTCACCGAAACTTTTGCTTCGGCCTTACCGATTTGTTCCTGACAGAATGCAAAACTTTGAAAATCTTTGTTCAAAATTTTAAAAACCTGCTGATAATTTTGTGATGACTCATCTACTTCTGCTCATCTATATTCTATTCACAGGGTCAGTATGTCAGATGCTGGGGACAGTCAGAACATGCCAAAGCAAGGTGCAGACATGAGTTCAGGCACAAGCCCAGAGCCCAGTTCATTTTCAGATCCAAGCACTCCCAGTTCCCATGGTTTGCCCAAGGCTGCTACAAGGACCAGAAAGAAGCTAAATTCAGATGAAGAGGATTCAGACATTGTCCCTAAGGAGATTCTTGCTAAGAAGCAAGAGAAAGCTGCCAAGAAGTCTCCTACTGAAGCTACTTCCTCTCGAAGAGTTGTCAGCAAGATCTATGCACCTACTTCAACCTTCAAAGCTTATGATACTGCCAGAGCAACTGTTTCAGTTGAGCTCCCCAAGAGAGCGATGCCTAAGAAGGCAGGGAGAAGAATTCTAGAAAGAGGATTATTCATGTGACTGGCAGGCCCACTTCCATGTATGAAGATCTAGAGGAAGCAACTGGTGTTGCTGCTGAGGAACAGGAGGATGAGCCAGCTACAAAGGATCCTCCCAAGAAGAAGGCAAAAAAACTGATATTTGATGCTATGCCAAAGTCTAGCACATCCAAGAAGGCTGTTGCTGAGAAGCCTAAGAGGACAACTAGGCAGATTCCAGCTTCTGAGAAGAACAAAGGAACTGCTTCCAGAGTTGAAGAAGAAGATGACTTGACAATATTGATGAAACTCATACCACATCTTCCAATACACAATGCCAGCTACCCACTAGCTGAGGATATGAAGAAGAGGAAGGATTCAGGATTGAGAGCTTGGAGAGCTATAGATCCTTATGCCTAGAGGAAGAAGACAGCTCTGGACTACAGATTTTATACCAGAGAGCAACAGGATTTCTATGAGACTGTGCTATTTGACAAGAGTTCATCTGTGAGTGATATGCCTTATGCTGATTGGAAATTCATCAAAGAGAATGAGGACTACTTTCCAAGTGTCCAAGACAATTTCCATTGCATAGGTTTGGATGAGTTTGTTGGCAGAGAATTCACAGCTTGGAACGATGAGATGATCATGCGATTCTACTCCATTACACACTTCTACGGAGATGGTAGAATTGTATGGATGACTGAAGGTGCAAGGTATGAATCAAATGTTGAAGAATGGGCTGATATCTTAGGAGTTCCTAAAGCATAGGATGGTGACTTGGATGTATACTCAGAATCCAAAGCGGGCCACAATGCTATGGCAAATATGTACAAGGAGATCCCTGCTGCAAATGTGAAGTCTCACAGGCTAGGATCTATCTACTTTCTTCAGGCTGGCCTCCGCACAATGAACACCATTCTGAGGCATACTTTGATGCCCAAGTCAGGAGATGACAAGATGATCCGAGGCCACTCCATCAATATGTTGATCCACCTTAACAGACACACCAGGATCAGAGTCATGGATTTGATTGTTGAGACAATCAAGAGGGTTGCTGCTGACCAGAAGCGCTCTTGTTGTTATGCACCCTAGATCCAGATGCTTATCAATTCAAGATTGGAGAAGCACATTTTTGCTCTAGATCATCCACATTTGCCCCTACAGCCAGATCTCGAGGACAATGTTGTGGTGATGGATGCTGATCATCCCACTTCAACTGCAGCTCAGGAAGAAGCAGAGGCAGTTAGAGACACTAGTGCTCAAGTCCCTAGATCCAGGAATGAGCAAATGGATCTCTTTATATCATTAGTTCAGGGTATGAAGAAGGACATTAACGGGATTCTGGACAACCAGAATAGTCTTGTCAGGAACTTTGAAACCAGAATCAAGACCCTTACTGATAAGGTGGACAGGTTGACTAAGACAGTCACAGAGCTATAGAAGGAAGTTGACTTAGTGCCACTTCCTCACACCACTTCTTCAGATGATGACGATGATGATGATGATTAGGATGAATAACCTCTAAGGCCAAGCACTTGGTTCACCACTCAGGCCAGATCAGCCATTGTGCCAGCTCCATCAGCTCCTGCTCCATCAGCTCCAGTTCCTCCAGTGACCACTCCAGCTCCATCCACGACATCTGCTGAGAGCTTTGCCGACATTGTTCTCTCGACTCCTTCATCAACAACCGGAGCAGATCAGCCCAAGAACGATTAGATGTATGCCTTTGAACTTTTTGGTAACTTGTTTCCAAAGGGGGAGAAGTGTATATAGATCTTTAGGCTTCGAGCGAGAGAGCATTTTGGTGTTTGTTGCTTTTCAACACATTTGGTTATTTTGGTTCGACGTGAGATACTTTTGTGTTTATGTGTGATAATACGTTGTTATGTGTGATGCAACTATTCCCTATCATCCTAATGCTTATGAGATGATCATTCACCTTTGCTTGATTGCGTTGTGCGTTGTTATTCATTCTAATTATTCTCGCACAACACCAAGTTGTATGTGACATGGAAGAAGTGCCCCATATACCTAATCGATTGTGCATTTGCATTCAAACACAAATTCAAAATAATGCACAAATTTAAGGGGGGCTCTTGCTTATCACATACCTCTCAAAGCGACGATTATATTCATTGATTTTATCATATGTCGAAGATTTGATCTATATGTTGTCATCAATTACCAAAAAGGGGGAGATTGAAAGCACCTTTTCTCCCTTGGTGGTTTTGGTAATTAATAACAACATATAAGTCATTGAACTAATGTTTCCACCAAGAATATTTCAGGAAATGTTCAATGATAGGATTGGCAAAAGGAGATTGTGGAGAAACCCCAAGATGCAAGGAAATAGGTTGGCCAAGCTTCAAGCAAGAGGACTCTACATTTTATATTTGTGAGAAATCACTTGAGTCCATAGGAAAGCCAATACTATTAAAAGGGGATAAGGTTTTGTTGGTGACCAATATGCTCAAACGTGCACAAGGGACAGTCGCCAAAAACATCCACAAACTCTCCCACTGAAGTCTGTTCTATACCTAACACTCAAAATCGGTGCAACCAACTTTCCCATACCAGTGCCACCGATTCCAGAACCTAGACAGACTCAAGCCAAACCCTAGCCACTTCGGTGCAACCGATTCCATACCGGTGCCACCGAGTTTAGCTTGCCAACTTTCCGTTACACAAATTCACATTTTCGGTCCCACCAAGAATGTTGGATCGGCTTCACCAAGATTGGAAATCTGACCGTTGGTCACCTTATCGGTGCAACCGAGTTTCCTATATTGATCTCATCGAGATTCAAAAGTTGCCACCTTTTGGTCACTTCAGTACCACCGAGATTAACACATCGGTGTTACCGAGTTGGTCATTTTGTGTGTAACGGTTGGATTTAACCCCTTCACCACCACCTACTCAAAATAGAAGCACTCATAACTATTCCATACCTATCCTATCAGATTTTGTGAGAGAGAACCACCTACCCTTGTGTTGAGGTCAAGATCTTCCACTCCAATCATATGGATCTTGATCTCTAGCCTCCCCAAGTAGCTTTCGACCAATGCCATCTCTTCCACCATGCCAAATCTATGAGAGAGTGATTGGGTGCTGAGGAGTCTATCATCTTGAAGCACAAGAGCAAGGAGTTCATGGTCATTACTGAGCCTATTACCTTTTGGAGGGTGGTGCCTCCTAGATTGGTTAGGTGTCGCTTGGGAGCCTCCTACTTCGTGTTGTGGAGTGAACCAAGAAGTTTTTAAGGGCAAGGAGATAGCCTACTTCATGAAGATCTACCCATAGTGAGGCTACTCCTTCGTGGACGGAAGCTGTTATGGCATAGTCAAGGTTGCTACTTCGTGGATCCTTTTGGGTGGAGCCCTCCATGGACTCTTGCGACCGTTACCCTCCGTGGGTTGAAGACTCCATAAACGTGGATGTACGATAGCGCCACCTATCGGAACCACGGGAAAAATCATCGTGTCTACAACTGCGTTTGATCTTCCTACCCTATCCCTTCTATACATTCTTGCTATTACTTTCCACTGCTATGTACTCTTAGACTTGCATGTGTAGGGTGTACTTGACTTGCCATGAAATGCTAAAAACTTTCAACCCTAAAACTTGGTATAGGCAAAACTTTTATTTGGTCAAGTAGTCTAATCAGCCCCCCTCTAGACATACTTTTAGTCCTACGGAGCTGTGAAGGAAGCCATGATCCAGGCGGAGCAAATAATGATGCGCACCAAGGAGGCATACGAGGCTAGCAAGCTGGCTTATGATGCCAGAGCTGCTCTTCATACCAACGTCCGAGTAAGTGCGGTTGTAAGTGCATTTCCGACTGAATTCCTGTCTTTCTTGATTGCACACCTAGTGGGTGTTTTCCTTTTCTAGAATATTTGTAAGTTCTCCACTCGAACAGATCAGGTCTTAGTCTAGTAGAATATTTGTAGTACTTTTCTGCCACTCGACAAATCGAGTGTTAGCAGATCCGGTGGGGGCACGCTGAGTGCACCCACTGGGTGTAGTCCCCGAGACCGCCGTCGAGTGCTTGCACTGGCGGGGGTCTGATAGAGACAATCTTATGCTCAGATAGGACAGACCTTGTCGAGTGATTTAGGAACCAGTGGGGCACGCTGAGTGCACCTAGTGGGTGTAGTCCCCGAGACCGTTGTCGAATGGTGAAGACATTGGCAGGGGTCTTAGAATTGTTTTCGTAACCACTTGACATATCGAGTGATAGAAGGTCCAGTGGGGGCACGCTGAGTACACCCACTGGGTGTAGTCCCCGAGACCGCCGTTGAGTGCTTGCACTCGCGGCGGTCTGAAAGAGACAATATTCATATGCTTGCGCACATTTTTTTACTTTTCTGCCACTCGACAAATCGAGTGTTAGCAGATCCAGTGGGGGCACGCTGAGTGCACCCACTAGGTGTTGTCCCCGATACCACCGTCGAGTGCTTGCACTGGCGATGGTCTGATAGAGACCATCTTATGCTCAGACAGGGCAAACCTTATCGAGTGATTTAGGAACTAGTGGGGGCATGCTGAGTGCACCCACTGGGTGTAGTCCCTGAGACTATTGTTGATCGTTGACGATGAGCAATAGTCTTAAGAACTTGAACTCAGGGTTCTTTGCCATACGCGGAGTACGCTTGCCACTCGACATGTCGAGTGCACTTTTCGCTTTAGTCGTACCACTCCGAAGCTACCTTGTAGGTTTCATGGATATCATTGCCATCAACCATGATATGATGCAGGTTTCATGGACATAATTTCATCAACCATGATATGACGTTATTTCAGGAGTGTGGGGTGGGGCGGCGGGCCGCCCTTCAATCGACCCTTTCCACTCGAGAGTGAAGGAATTTTTCTGTTGACTGAATTGTATATTTTTGTTGATTTCAGAGAGCTTGTGAACTTGGCACCCGGTACAAGGACTTGGAGGAGGAAAGGAACCACCTACGATTGGATCTGGAGGTCTCCAAAAACAGCCTGGAATGTGCGCGGACCGAGATGACGACTCTGGGAGGTAATCTTTGTCGACCCCGTGCATTCTTACTCTCACTTTCCATCCTTTGAACCGAGTGCTCTCACTCGAACAGACATGCGTGATGAAAATCGTCGACTCCAAGCGCGACTCAACAATGCTATATCTTTAGATACTATGAAGAAGGCATTGGAGGACAAGGACAAGGCACTTGCTGACGCCCAAAAGGTGGCGAGGGAGAAAACTGATGCCGTCGAGAAGAAGCTAGCCGCCGCCAAGAAGATGGAGGAGGAAAACTCCAAGCTGAAACTGGAACAGAGTGAACTCATCAAGAAGTCCGAGCAGCTGACCAAGAGGAGCAATGGCCTGGAGAAGCATTTGGGAGAATTCGCGAGGAAGATGTTCATCATGCTCGATGGTAAATATCCTTGTTGAATGAATTTCCTCAATTCCCACAATCTAGAAATATAATCATCTTCCCATTTCTTCTTCCATATAGAATTCTGCCAAGACTTCAAAAAAGAGACCAAAGAAATTGAGCCAAACCTGGATCCCACTAAGTCGCCTGTTGGAGATGTTGTGGCCATGAACATGTTCCGACTCAATGTTCGACTCCAGGGCGTTCAAGCATATATCGTCCGACTGAAGGTTGCGCCGGAGAAGATCGACAAGGAACTGTGGCCTGAGGACACCCTTCAGACTGACCTTGCATCCATGAAGGCCCGTCTTAATGATATCCCCGGTCGAGTGCAAGCTTGGAAGAAGTCAGCTGCCCGCCACGGAGCCGATGTGGTGCTCTCCCTTGTCAGAGTCCATTGCAAGGAAGTAAGGGAGGACAAGTTGAAGGACCTTCGAGTGATGAACACGAAGAAGCTTCAGTTTGAAGATTTCATGGAGACTTTCATTGATGCAACCACTAGGATCGCAGATGGGATTGACTTGGACACCTTCGTCGAGCGAGCAAGTCCGTCCGATGCTTGAAAAAACTTCATTTGCAGTGAAAACTTTATTTTCCTCGGAATGTCGAGTGAAAATGTATTGGTTGTCAAACTTCATTCGGGCCTTAAGCCTGAGCACCTTTGCTTGTGCGTGAAACCTTTATCCGTTCTGAAACCTTTGAATTTATTCGTATCTTGTTTTCAATCGCTTACTTGACTGAATTTGTTTTTTAACTTAGGCGAAAGCTGGTTCGCAGCTAAGCCCCTGAGTGTGAGGATTGCTCAACACTCGGAAAAGTTTTGAACTTAGACGAAGATTCGTAGCTAAGTTTCCGAGTGAATAGATTGTAAGCCACTCGGAATTTATTTTTAACTTAGGTGAAAGCTGGTTCGCAGCTAAGCCCTCCGAGTGTGAGGATTTCACAACACTCAGAAATTTTTTGAACTTAGACGAAGACCGGTTCGTAGCTAAGTTTCCGAGTGAATAGAGCGTAATCCACTTGGAATGGGTTGCAACTTAGGCGAAAGCATGCTAGCAGCTAAGGCCCCGAGTGTGAGGATTGCTCAACACCCGGAGAAGTTTTAAACTCAGACGAAGACTAGTTCACAGCTAAGTCACTGGGTGAATGGACTGATATCCACTCAGCAGGGTTTTTAACTTAGGCGAAAGCATGTTCGCAGCTAAGACCCCGAGTGTGAGGATTGCTCAACCCTCGGAGAAGTTTTAAACTTAGACGAAGACTGGTTCGCAGCTAGGTCACCGAGTGAATGGATTGATATCCACTCGGCAGGGTTTTTAACTTAGGCGAAAGCATGTTCGTAGCTAAGCCCCCGAGTGTGAGGGTTGCTCGACACTCGGAGTGTTTCGAACTTAGACTGGTTCGCAGCTAAGTCACCGAGTGAATGGACTGCTATCCACTCGGCAGGGTTTTTAACTTAGGCGAAAGCATGTTCGCAGCTAAGCCCTCGAGTGTGAGGGTTGCTCGACATTCGGAGTGTTCCCAAGTGTGAAATTGCGCGATCAGAATCAACAAAAGACTACGGAAGTCATACTTGTATAAATGACACTGTTCGCAATACTCTTATTACATTAACACAATTTTGTCTTTAGGTATAGAGACGTCGGAGTAGATTTGCATTCCAGGCTCGTGGCTCATCAATCTTCTTCTTGAGGTTGTAGAGGTGATAGGCTCCGTTGTTTAACACCTTGGTGATGACAAAAGGACCTTCCCACGCTAGAGCGAGCTTGTGGGGTCGCTATTAATCCACTCAGAGCACCAAATCACCCTCATGAAATGACCGACTCTTGACGTGTTTCGCATGGAAGCATTGCAGATCTTGCTAGTAGGTAGTTGTCTGAATCAAAGCCATCTCTCATTCCTCTTCTAGGAGATCTACGCCATCCTTTCTTGCTTGTTAAACTTCAACTTCAGTATAAAGATCCACTCTGGGAGAATTATGAAACAAGTCACTCAGCAGGACGGCTTCGGCTCTGTAGACCAGGAAAAAAGGAGTTCGTCCAGTCGACCGATTAGCAGTAGTTCTCAAGCCCCATAAAACAGATGGCAATTCAAACACCCAAGATCCGGCAGCATGTTCTAAATCTCGCATGAGACAGGGCTTCAGAACTTGCAAGATGAGACCATTAGCTCGCTCAGCTTGACCATTGGTTTGAGGGTGTGCAACGGAAGCATAATCCACCCGAGTGCCTTGGGAGAAGCAGAAGTGTCGAAACTCTTCCGAGTCGAAGTTTCAGCCATTATCTGTGATGATGTTGTGGGGAACTCCATACTGGTAAATTATCTCTCTCATGAATTTGACTGCAGTACGAGAGTTCAATTTCTTTATTGGCTTGGTCTCGATCCACTTCGTAAACTTGTCGACAGCAACAAGCAAATGAGTAAATCCACTCTGTCCAGTCTGAAAGGGACCAACCATATCTAGACCCCAGACAGCGAATGGCCAAGCGAGGGGAATGGTCTTCAGAGCAGATGCGGGTTTGTGAGACAAGTTTGCATAGAACTGGCATCCTTCACAATGATCTACAATGTCCTTGGCCATCTCATTGGCACGCGGCCAGAAGAAACCAGCTCAACATGCTTTAGCAACAATTCTGTGGGAGGACGCATGATGACCGCAAGTTCCCGAGTGAATTTCTGCCAGGATCATTCGACCTTCTTCATGGGAAATGCATCGCTGCGTCACACTAGTTACGCTTTCTCTGTACAGCTGATCATCCATCACAGTAAAAGCTTTGGATCTGCGCATGATCTATTGGGGCTCGGTCTCATCTTCAGGTGCCTCGGAATATACGCAATATAGGGCACTGTCCAGTCGGGAATGATGACCAAAACCTCCATGACCAAATCAATAACTACGGGGACATCAACTACAGTCGGATCAGAGGGGCTCATAGCTTGCGGGGGCTCTTCGGTGAAGGAATCCTCCTGCACCGAAGGAGTGTGAAGATGCTCCAAGAATACATTCCTAGGGACAGGTCATCGAGTGGATACAATCTTTGCCAGCTCATCGGCCGCTTGATTCTTCACTCGGGGAATATGATGGAGTTCTAGACCTTCAAACTTCTTCTCGAGCTTTCTGATAGGATTGCAGTATCCAGTCATAGCGGGGTTCCGAACATCCCACTCTTTCATCACTTGATTGACCACTAAATCTGAGTCGCCATAGACCATCAAGCGCTTGATGCCGAGTGTGATAGCCATGCGCAACCCATACAAAAGTGCTTCATATTCTGCTTCATTGTTGGAGGAATTGAAGTGAATCTGCAGGACATAACTGAGTTTGCCGCCTTTTGGGGACACCAAAACAACACCGGCATCGTACCCATTCAACATCTTAGAGCCATCAAAGAACATGGTCCAGTGTGCCGAGTGGATCTGGATTGGCTGCTGCTGTTCAATCCACTTGGCCATAAAATCGGCAAGTGCCTGAGACTTGATTGCTTTCTTGGCTTCGAACTTGATGTCAAAGTATAGGAGTTCAATCGCCCATTTAGCCACTCGACCAGTCACGTCTCGATTGTTGAAGATCTCAGATAACGGAGCATCACTGACGACTGAAATCAAGTGGTCTTGAAAATAATGTGCTACTTTCTTCGCTGACAAATAGATGCCACAGACAAGCTTCTGGTAATGCGAGTACCTTTGCTTCGAAGGAGTTAACACTTCAGAAATGTATTAGACTGGGCGTTGGACTTCGTAGGCCTTGCCTTCCTCTTCCCTCTCGATAGTCAAAACTGTACTGACGACCTGATTAGTGGCCGTGATGTACAGGAGCAAAGGCTCTTTGCTACGCGGAGCAGCAAGCACCGGCTGGGTGGAAAGCAGGGCTTTGAGCTTGACAAATGCTGCTTCAGCTTCTGAAGTCCACTCAAACATGTCAGACTTCTTCATCAGTCAGGAAAAAGGCAATGCCTTCTCACCAAGACGAGAAATGAATCGACTCAATGCTGCCAAGCAACCTGTGAGCTTCTAAACATCGTGCACTTGCACGGGACTTCATTTAGGTAATGGCGCTGATTTTCTCATGGTTAACGTCGATCCCTCGTTCGTAAACGAGAAAACCGAGCAACTTGCCGCTAGGGACACGGAAAGTACACTTAGCCGGATTCAGCTTGATGTCATACCTCCTCAAATTGGCGAAAGTCTCAGCCAAGTTAGCCAGCAAGTCGGAACTTTGCGGGACTTGACAACAATATCGTCCATGTACGCTTCAACATTCCAAGGAATCTGGTCGAGTAAACACTTATAAATCATGCGCATGAAAGTAGCGCCGGCATTCTTCAAACCAAATGGCATGGTGATATAGCAAAAACACCCGAATAGGGTGATGAAGGTTGTGTTTATTTCATCCGGACCAAACAGACGGATCTGATGGTAACCGGAGTATGCATCTAGAAACGATAAACGCTCACACCCCGCAGTCGAGTCAACAATCTGATCGATGCGAGGGAGCGGGAAATGATCTTTCGAGTAGACCCGATTGATATGCTTGAAGTCAATACACATGTGGAATGACTTGTCCTTCTTGGGAACCATGAAAACATTTGAGAGCCACTTGGAGTGGCAAGTCTCCCGAATAAACTTGGCATGCAAGAGACGAGCCACCTGTTCGCCGATTACCTTATGCTTCTCTGTCGCAGACTGACGCAAATGTTCTTTAACCGGATTGGCCTTTGGATCAACTCTCAGTCAGTGCTCAGCCAGCACCCTAGGAACCCCCGGCATGTCAACAGGCTTCCATGCAAAGATGTCCTAGTTCTCACGGAGGAACTGGATGAGCTCGGCTTCCTATTTGTTGTCGAGTGTTGACGATATGTTGGTCAGGGCAGCAGTCAAATCTGTCGGGTGGATGTGGACCTTTTTCACTTCTCCTGCCGACTTAGAAGCAGGCTTCGTAGCACGCAGCAAATCATCAGGATCAGCACTCTTCTTGTACTCTTCTAGCTCAACAATAGCCATCTGATGATCAGGAATGTTGGAGCCATGCTGGAGGCACTCCTCAGCCCTCTGTCGATTGCCAGTGACTGTGATCACACCCTTGGGCCCAGGCATCTTCAGTTTGAGATACACATAACATGGACGGGCCATGAAACGAGTATAAGCTAGTCGACCAAGAATGGCATGGTATGCGCTTTGGAAGTCCACGACTTCAAACGTCAATTTCTCCTTGTGAAATTTTTTATCTGTCCCGAATGTCACATCCAATGCAATTTGGTCGAGTGACTTGGCCTTCTTCCCTGGGATGACTCCGTGGAACTGCATGTTGCTCTCATTGAGTCGGGACATCGGAATGTCCATCCCTTTAAGGGTATCCTCATATAGAATGTTCAAACCGCTTCCACCATCCATGAGGACCTTGCGGAGTCGAGTGCCTCCCACAACAAGATCAACCACCAAAGCCTGCCGACCGGGAGTGGCCACATGAGCAGGATGATCCGACTGATCAAATGTGATGGCAGTCTGAGACCACTTGAGGTAGGTGGGAGTTGTAGGCACGACCATGTTGACTTCTCTATTTATAACCTTCAATCGACTCTTGCTTTCAACATCAGCAAAAATCATCAGTGTAGCATTGACATCAGGAAAAGTTTCTTTGTCTTCATCATCATCCTTTTCAGGGGTTTTGTCACTCGACGGGGCCTCCTTGAACTATTGGATCAACAGACGGCATTGTCGAGTAGTATGCTTGGGAAATATCAGATTGCATTCTTCATATTTCCCCGTGTGGAGTGCACACGGTAAATCCATAACATCAGTTCCTGGCTGATTTTTCCCTTTCTTGGGATTGAACTGTCCCTTGGACTTCCCCTTGTTTTTTCCTTAGGCCGCCAGAGTGGACGCCTCTGCCTGAACAGGGCCATCAGCCTTCCGCTTCTACTTCCGAATGGAATTACCGCCAGCATCGTTGTCGACTGCTTTTCCTTTGCGCTGCGAAGGCGGTCTTCTTCTTCGCCATTGGCATACCAGGTGGCGATTTCCATCATCTTACTCAGAGATATATCACCTGTTTGCCCAAACTTCAAGTAAAGCTCTTTGTACTTCACTCCGGCCTTGAAAGCACAAACAGCCTGATGCTCGGAAACATTCTGCATTGTATGATGCAAAGTGGACCAGCGCTCAATGTAATCTCTCAAAGACTCGTTGGCCTTCTCAACACAATGCTGCAAATCAATCAAACCGGCAGGACGCTTACAAGTTCCCTCAAATGTTTTGATGAACACTTGAGCAAGATCCTCCCAGCAGTGGATGCTAGAAGGAGCCAAGCGATTCATCCATGCACGAGCCGAACCATCTAACATCAAGGACAAGTGTTTCATTGCAATGTTGTCGTTACCATCACCAATCTGAACAGTCACTCGGTAATCATCCAACCATGTCTCTGGATTTGACTCGCCAGAAAACTTGCCTATCCCAGCCGCCAACCTGAAGTTGGGGGGAATCTCTGCAGAACGAATAGCCCTGCTAAAGCACTCAGGACCAGAAATAACAATAGTGCTGCCACTCGGGATATCTCTGTCATACCCATCCCTGAGGGCTCTGCCTCTGTCGATTCACCTATAAGTGAGGAGTTTTCGAGCCTCAAACCTTGCGTTCCACTCATCACCAAACGAGTGCCTTTTGTCCTGGTGCCGGGTCACGTGTGGACCTGTTGGGGAACGTTGCATGGGAAACAAAAAAATTCCTACGCACACGCAAGATCTATCCATGGTGATGAGCATCTACGAGAGGGAGAGTGGATCTATGTACCCTTGTAGATCGCTAAGCGGGAAGCGTTAAGAAACGTGGTTGATGTAGTCGAATGTCTTTGCGATCCAAATCGCTGAGTGTCCCGCGATCCAATCACGATCCATCCCGATCTAGCACCGAACGGACGGCACCTCCGCGTTCAGCACATGTACGGCTTGATGGCGATCTCCACCTTCTTGATCCAGCAAGAGGGATTAGAGAGGTAGACGAGTTCTTCGGCAGCGCGACGGCGTTGCGGCAATGGTGGTGGAGTAATTCCAGCAGGGCTTCGCCTAAGCACTGTTGAAACCGATCCAGACGAGAAACTACGGACTAGAGGAGAGGGTAGCACATGGCTGAAAATATATGTGCAAAACCCCTAAAACCTCTAGTATATATAGGAGAAGGAGAGGGGGAGGCTTGGCCGCAAGGGCAAACCCTCTTGGCTTCGGCCAAAGTGGAGGGAGGAGTCCTACTCCTCCACTCCTAGTCGGTTTAGGACTCCTTCCTTATATTAGCCTTTTTTCCACCTTTTCCACTTTGGATTTCCTTCCCAGACGCATGGGCCCTATGTGGGAGTTCGGCCAGCCCACTAAGGGCTGGTATTCATCCTCCCACAGGCCATGTAGCCTCTTGGGTCGAAATACCCCTCCCGATGGTCCCCCGGTACCTTCCCGGCACTCCCGGTACACTATCGATGAGCTCAGAACTTTTTTGGTGACCAAAACAGGACTTCCTATATATCAATCTTTACCTCCGGACCATTCTGGAGCTCCCTGTGATGTCCGGGATCTCATCCGGTACTCCAAACAACCTTAGGTCACCACCATGCATAACTCTATACTACCGAAACGTCACCAAACCTTAAGTGTGCAGACCCTGCGGGTTCGAGAACTATGTAGACATAACCGAGACACCTCTACGGTCAATAACCAATAGCGGGACCTGGATGCCCATATTGATTCCTACATATTCTACGCAGATCTTTATCGGTCAAACCTCTATGTCAAGGATTCGGTTAATCCCGTATGATGTTCCCTTTGTTCTTCGGTATGTTACTTGCCCGAGATTCGATCGTCGGTATCTCCATACCTAGTTCAACCTCGTTACCGGCAAGTCTCTTTCCTCGTTCCGTAATACAAGATCCCGTGGCTAACACTTAGTCACATTGCTTGTAAGGCTTATTGTGATGTTGTATTACCGAGTGGGCCCTAAGATACCTCTCTGTCACATGGAGTAACGAATCCCAGCATTGATCCATGCCAACCCGGCAGACACCCTCGGAGATACATGTAGAGTACCTTTATAGTCACCCAGTTACATTGTGACGTTTGATACACACGAAGCACTCGTCCGGTGTCAGTGAATTGCATGATCTCATGGTCATAGAAACATATACTTGACATGCAGAAAACTGTAGCAATAAACTAACATGATCATCTGCTACGTTTATAGTTTGGGTCTTGTCCATCCCATCATTCTCCTAATTATGTGATCCTGTTATCAAATTACATCACATGTAAGTGGCTAGGAAACCTTGACCATCTTTGATCAACGAGCTAGTTCACTAGAGGCATACTAGGGACAAAGTGTTGTCTATTTATCCACACATGCAATGTGTTTCTAATCAATACAATTATAGCATGGATAATAAACAATTATCATGAACAAGGAAATATAATAATAAACACTTTATTTATTGCCTCTAGGGCATATTTCCAACACTCTCCCACTTGCACTAGAGTCAATAATCTAGTTCACATCACTATGTGATTTACATTGTAATGAATCGAACACCCATGCAGTTCTGGTGTTGATCATGTTTACCCCTTGGAAGAGGTTTAGTCAACGGATCTGTAACATTCAAATCCATGTGCACTTTGCAAATATTTATGTCCTTCTCCTTGATGTAATCGCGGATGGAATTGATGTGTCGCTTTATGTGTCCGGTCCTCTTTTGAAACCTTGGTTCTTGGCCAGAGCAATGGCACCAGTGTTGTCACAGAACAGAGTCATTGGATTCAGTGCACTAGGCACTACTCCAAGATCTGTCATGAACTACTTCATCCATACACCTTCCTTCGCTGCCTCCGAGGCTGTGATGTACTCCATGTCGCATGTAGAACCGGCTACCACGCTTTTCTTGGAACCGCACCAGCTTACCGCTCCCCCGTTGAAAATAAATATGTATCCGGTTTGCAACTTAGAGTCATCTGGATCAATGTCAAAGCTTCCATTGACGTAACCCTTTACGACAAGCTCTTCATCACCTCCATAAAGGAGAAACATTTCCTTAGTCCTTTTCAGGTACTTCAGGATATTCTTGACCGCCGTCCAGTGCTCCATTCCAGGATCACTTTGAAACCTTCTGGCCATACTTATGGCAAGGCTGACATCGGGTCTTGTGCACAGCATTGCATACATGATAGAGCCTATGGCTGAAGCATAGGGGATGACTCTCATCTTCTCTCTATCTTCTGCAGTCACTGGGCATTAAGTCTTACTCAACTTCACACCTTGTAACACAGGCAAGAACCCCTTCTTGGACTGATCCATTTTGAACTTCTTCAAAACTTTATCAAGGTATGTGCTCTGCTAAAGTGCTATTAAGCGTCTCGATCTATCTCTATAGATCTTAATGCCTAATATGAAAGCGGCTTCTCCTAGGTCCTTCATTGAAAAACTCTTGTTCAAATATTCCTTCACGCTTTCCAGCATTTCTATATTGTTTCAATCAGCAATATGCCATCCACATATAATATTAGAAACGCTTTAGAGCTCCCACTCACTTTCTTGTAAATACAAGCTTCTCCATAAACTGGTATAAACCCAAACGCTTTGATCACCTCATCAAAGCGCTTATTCCTACTCCGAGATGCTTGCACTAGTCCATAAATGGATCACTGGAGTTTGCAAACTTTGTCAGCATTCTCTGGATCGACAAAACCTTCCGGTTGCATCATATACAACTCTTCCTCAAGGAAACCGTTGAGGAACGCTGTTTTAACATCCATTTGCCAAATTTCATAGTCGAAATATGCAGCTATTGCTAACAGGATTCTGACAGACTTAAGCATGGCTACGGGTGAGAATGTCTCATCATAGTCAACTCCTTGAACTTGTGAAAAACCCTTTGCCACAAGTCGAGCTTTATAGACGGTGATATTACCATCCGCGTCCGTCTTCTTCTTAAAGATCCATTTGTTCAGAATGTCCTTTAGCCCTTCAGGTAATACTTCCAAAGTCCATACTTTGTTTTCATACATGGATCCCATCTCGGATTTCATGGCATCTAACCATTTCTTGAAATCCGGGCCCATCATCGATCCTCCATAGCTCATAGGTTCATTGTTGTCCAACAACATGACCTCCAAGACAGGGTTGTCATACCACTCAAGAGCAGTACGCACCCTTGTTGACCTATGAGGTTCAATAGTAACTTGATCCGAAGCTTCATGATCATCATCATTACCTTCCTCTTCAACTGTCGTAGTCTCCATAGAAACATCTTTCTGCGCTGTGCTACTCTCTGGTTGAAGTAAAGGTTCAATAACCTCATCAAGCTCTATTTTCCTCCCACTCAATTCTTTCGAGAGAAACTCTTTCTCAAGAAATGTTCCGTTCTTAGCGACAAACACTTTGCCTTCGGATCTGAGATAGAAGGTATACCCAAATGTGTCTTTCGGGTATCCTATGAAGACGCATTTCTCCGCTTTGGGATCCAGCTTTTTAGGCTGAAGCTTTTTGACATAAGCATCACATCCCCAAACTTTAAGAAATGACAACTTTGGCCTTTTGCCAAACCACAGCTCATATGGTGTTGTCTCAACGGATTTTGATGGTGCCCTATTTAAAGTGAATGCAGCTGTCTCTAATGCATAACCCCAAAAAAATAGTGGCAAATCGGCAAGAGACATCATAGAACGCACCATAACTAATAAGGTTCGATTACGACGTTCGGACGCACCATTACGATGTGGTGTTCTAGGTGGTGTCAACTGTGAAACAATTCCACACTATCTTAAGTGACTACCAAACTCATAACTCAGATATTCACCTCCTTGATCAGATCGTAGGAATTTAATCTTCTTGTTACGATGATTCTCAACTTCACTCTAAAATTGCTTGAACTTTTCAAACATTTCAGACTTGTGTTTCATTAAGTAAATATACCCATATCTACTTAAGTCATCAGTGAAGGTGAGAAAATAACAATATCCACCGCGTGCCGCAACATTCATCGGACCGCACACATCAGTATGTATGATTTCTAACAAGTCACTTGCCCGTTCCATTGTTCCAGAGAACGGTGTTTTAGTCATCTTGCCCATGAGGCATGGTTCACATGTGTCAGGTTATTCAAAATCAAGTGACTCCAAAAGTCCATCAGCATGGAGCTTCCTCATGCGTTTTACACCAATATGACCCAAACGACGGTGCCACAAGAAAGTGGTACTATCATTATCAACTCTACATCTTTTGGCATCAATGTTATGAACATGTGTATCATCACTATCAAGATTCAATATGAATAAACCCCTCACATTGGGTGCATAACCATAAAAGATATCACTCATATAAATAGAACAACCATTATTCTCTGATTTAAATGAGTAACCGTCTCGCAATAAACAAGATCCAAATATAATGTTCATGCTTAACGCAGGCACTAAATACCAATTATTCAGGTTCATCACTAATCCCGATGGTAATCGAAGAGAGAGCGTGCCGACGGCGATCACATCAACCTTGGAACCATTTCCCACGCGCATCGCCACTTTGTCCTTTGCCAGCCTTTTTTTCTATTCCGTAGTTCCTGTTTGAGTTGCAAATGTGAGCAACCGAACCGGTATCAAATACCCAGGCACTACAACGAGAGCTAGTAAGGTACACATCAATAACATGTATATCATATATACCTTGTTTGTTGTTGGTCGCCTTCTTGTCAGCTAGGTACTTGGGGCAGTTCCGCTTCCAGTGACTAGTTCCCTTGCAATGAAAGCACTTAGTTTCTGGCTTGGGTCCAGCCTTGGGTTTCTTCACGGGAGGAGCAACTGCTTTGCCATCCTTCTTAGATTAACCTTCTTTACCTTGCCATTTTTCTTGAAACTAGTGGTTTTATTGACCATCAACACTTGATGTTCTTTCTAGATTTCAGACTCAGCGACTTTCAAAATCGCAAACAGCTCGGCGACTGACTTTTTCATCCCGTGCATGTCATAGTTCATCACAAATCTCTCGTAGCTAGGTGGTAGTGACTGAAGAACTCTATCAGTGATCGCCTTTGGTGGAAGGGGCATCCCTAACTCCGCTAGACGAGTCAAATACCCAGACATTCTGAGTATATGTTCACTGATAGACATGTTCTCCTCCCTTTTGCAAGCATAGAACTTATCGGAGGGCTCATACCTCTCAATCCGGGCATTCTTCTTAAATATAAACTCCAACTCCTAGAACATCTCATATGCTCCATGACGTTCAAAACGTCTTTGAAGTCCCGATTTTAAGCCATACAATATTGCACACTGAACTATTGAGTAATCTCCAGAACGTGCCTCCCAAGCATTCTTAACGTCTTCGGATGACTTGTCCTCGGGGTGGTTACGAAGCGGTGCATCAAGGACATATGACTTCTGGGAAGCCATGAGGATAATCCTCAGATTACGGGCCCAATCCACAAAGTTACTTCCATCATATTTGAACTTAGCTTTCTCTAGGAATGCATTAAAATTCAGGGGTGCTACTGCGCGAGCCATTGATCTACAACATAAATATGCAAAGGTTACTTAGACTATTGTTCAAGATAGTGAGTTTAGTTAATCAAATTACTAAAGCTCCCACTCAAATCGACATCCCTCAAGTCATCTGAGTGACACATGATCCAAATTCACCAACTCAAGTCCGATCATCACGTGAGTTGAGGTGGTTTCAATGGTGAACATCATCATGTTGATCATATCTACTATATGACTCATGTTCGACCTTTCGGACTCTTGTGTTCCAAGGCCATGTCTATACATGCTAGGCTTGTCAAGTTTAACCCGAGTGTTCTGCATGTGCAACACTGGCTTGCATCCGTTGTATGTGAACGTAGAGTCTATCACACCCGATCATCACGTGGTGTCTCAACACGACGAACTTTTGCAACAGTGCACACTCGGGGAGAACACAATTCATCTTGAAATTTATGTGAGGGATCACCTTATAATGCTAAATTCGTCGTAAGCAAAACAACGTGCATAAAAGGATTAACATCACGTGCAAATCATAAGTGACATGATATGGCCATGAACTTGTGTTTTTGATCTCCATCTTGAAAGCACCAGCATGATCTCCATCGTCACCGGCATGACACCATGATCTCCATCATCTTGATCTCCATCAACGTGTCGCCATTGGGGTTGTCGTGCCCACCATGCTTCTACTACTATTGCTACTTAGCGATAAAGTAAAGCATTACATAGCGCTTAATGATTGACACGCAGGTCATACAATAATTAAAGAAAACCCTATGGCTCCTTCCGGTTGTCGTTCTCATTCACATGCAAGTCGTGATATTATATACAACACATGATCATCTCATACATCACATATATCTCATCATGAAATTGGCCATATCACATCACAACATACCCTGCAAAAACAAGTTAGACGTCCTCTAATTGTTGTTGCATGTTTTACGTGGCTGCTACGGGTATCTATCAAGAACAATTCTCACCTACGCATAAACCACAACAGTGATACATAAGTTGCTTTTCAACCTTCTCAAGGACCGCCTTTGTCGAATCCGATCCAAATAAAGTTGGAGAAATAGACACCCGCCAGCCATTTTTGTGCAACGAAGTTACACATGAGTCGATGGAACCGGTCTCTCGTAAGCGTACGAGTAAGGTTGGTCCAGGCCGCTTCATCCCACAATACCGCTGAACCAAAACATGACCAAGGGAGGAAGCAATCTAAGCATCAATGCCCACAAACTCTTTGTGTTCTACTCGAGATCTCATCTACACATAAATCTGGCTCTGATGCCACTGTTGGGGAACGTTGCATGGAAAACAAAATTTTCCTACGCACACGCAAGATCTATCCATGGTGATGAGCATCTACGAGAGGGAGAGTGGATCTACGTACCCTTGTAGCTCGCTAAGCGGGAAGCATTAAGAAACGCGGTTGACGTATTTGAACGTCTTTGCGATCCAAATCGACGAGCGTCCCGCGATCCAATCATGATCCGCCCCAATCTAGCACCGAACGGGCGACACCTCCGCGTTCGGCACACATACAGCTTGATGAAGATCTCCGCCTTCTTGATCCAGCAAGAGGGAGCAGAGAGGTAGACGAGTTCTTTGGCAGCGCGACGGCATTGCGGCGATGGTGGTGGAGTAATTCCAGCATGGCTTCGCCTAAGCACTGCTGAAACCGATCTAGAGGAGAAACTACAGACTAGAGGAGAGGGTAGCACGTGGCTGAAAATCTATGTGCAAAAACCCTAAAACCTCTAATGTATATAGGAGGAGGAGAGGAGGAAGCTTGGCCGCAAGGGAAAGCCCTCTTGGCTTCGGCCAAAGTGGAGGGAGGAGTCCTACTCCTCCACTCCTCATCGGTTTAGGACTCCTTCCTTATATTAGCCTTTTTTCCACCTTTTCCACTTTGGATTTCCTTCCCAGCTGCATGGGCCCTATGTGGAACTTCGGACAGCCCACTAAGGGCTGGTATTCATCCTCCCACAGTCCATGTAGCCTCTTGGGTCGAAATACCCCTCCCGATGGTCCTCCGGTACCTTCCCGACACTCCCGGTACACTTCCGATGAGCTCGGAACTTTTCCGGTGACAAAAATAGGACTTCCTATATATCAATCTTTACCTTCGGATCATTCCGGAGCTCCTTGTGACGTCCGAGATCTCATCCAGGACTCCAAACAACCTTTGGTCACCACCATGCATAACTCTATACTACCGAAACGTCACCAAACCTTAAGTGTGCAGACCCTGCGGGTTCGAGAACTATGTAGACATGACCGAGACACCTCTACCGTCAATAACCAATAGCGGGACCTTGATGCCCATATTGATTCCTACATATTCTATGAAGATCTTTATTGGTCGAACCTCTATGTCAAGGATTCAGTTAATCCCGTATGATGTTCCCTTTGTTCTTCGGTATGTTACTTGCCCGAGATTCAATCGTCGGTATCTCCATACCTAGTTCAACCTTGTTACCGAAAAGTCTCTTTACTCATTCCGTAATACAAGATCCCGTGGCTAACACTTAGTCACATTGCTTATAAGGCTTATTGTGATGTTGTATTACCGAGTGGGCCCTGCGATACCTCTCCGTCACACGGAGTAACAAATCCCAGTATTGATCCATGCCAACCTAGCAGACTCCCTCGAAGATACCTGTAGAGTACCTTTATAGTCACCTAGTTACGTTGCGATGTTTGATACACACAAAGCACTCCTCCAGTGTCAGTGAGTTGCATGATCTCATGGTCATAGAAACATATACTTGACATGCAGAAAATTGTAGCAATAAACTGACATGATCGTATGCTACGTTTATAGCTTGGGTATTGTCCATCCCATCATTCTCCTAATGATGTGATCATGTTATCAAATGACATCACATTTCAATGGCTAGGAAACCTTAACCATCTTTGATCAACGAGCTAGTTCACTAGAGGCATACTAGGGACAAAGTGTTGTCTATTTATCCACACATGCAATGTGTTTCTAATCAATACAATTATAGCATGGATAATAAACAATTATCATGGACAAGGAAATATAATAATAAACACTTTATTTATTGCCTCTAGGGCATATTTCCAACAGGACCATCCCGCGGAGGAGTGGGCACTCGACGGTGGTCATCACGGTGAAACTGGTCTCTGTACTGATCCTCATGAAAACCTCCGCCCTTGCGACGCAAAGGAGAACCAGGACTTTGTGCCGACTGAACAGTCTTTGTTCTTGGTGAATTACTGTGAATCCTATTGCGCGACTGCGAAACAACTGAATTATGACGTTGTGCTGCATCAAACAATGCTCTAATCTGCAACAAACCTCTGCCAGCCTCTGATCCTGACGGCTGAATGGAATCCGCTATCCTAGCCGCTACTGCAACATTTAAGACTGGAGTATAGTATACCTCAACATTGTTCTGTGAACCACTCAGAAATAGCTATCGCTGCCGTCGACTGGGAGCTGGTGGACATTGGCGAGCGCGCTCATCGAGCTCTCTCTGGAGCTCTTCGAGCCGAATGCGCGTGGCCTCCAAGGCCTGAGCCTCAGCGGTCGCTTCGACAATGGGAGTATGGAGGACATCCTCATCTTGGTGCGGCTACTCATTCGACGGTCCACCAGTCTCATGCCTGCCATGGCCGAAGCCTGACGGCGGGCTCTGGTGAGAACCAGCCATAAGAACCTCCACTGTAGGATCGCATCTCTCGCACTCGGAGGGAATGTCAGACTGATCAGAGTCCGACTCAAACACGCCGTAAAGTGACTCGGCGGGTTCGATCGCCGTAATCTGCGGAGACGAAACTTGGCGGGCCACCGCATGCCTCACCCAGCGTTGGAGTCATGAGCAATCGGATCGCTTGCGATGGCGAACAGCGGGGAGAGCCAAAGAGTACGGGGTCGACGATTGCCGCAGAAGTACACCATAGGAGCTCGCACGGAAGTGTGCGGCCCCGCCGACTAGGAGTGCCTCAACGTTGAGAGGCGCTTCCTGGAGCCATGCCGAAAAGTCAGCGATGAAGGTGAGCGCTGCGAAATGGGTCTCGTGGCCTAAGGAGAAAACACCGCCGGAAGACATGACGAAGTGGGGAAATGCAACCTCGCCGGAAGTCACTTAGACGCCTGCCCCACGGTGGGCGCCAACTATCGTGGGAACGAGTCTAACAGTAGAAGATAGGGGTACGAAAGGAGAGGGCAGAGTCCTAGCTACGGTGAGGATGTACACACGGATGTATGAGTTCAGGCCCCTCTCGTGGAGGTAACGGCCCTACGTCTCCGTGCTTGGGAGATTTTGTCGTGTGAAGAGTATGAATTACAGATGTTGCGAACCCTTGTGCCAGAGGGGAGGGATGGCTTATATAGAGTACGCTGCCCCTCATAAGTGTGAGGCATCCAAAGGTCCGATCGTGTGTATAAAGACAAGCGTTACTGGTAACGTATATCTTAATTGCTACTAATGATGATTGGCTTAACGCCTGCCTGTTGGCCTCCTAGGAGTGGCTTCTGGTCTTCTGGCATCAACTGAAAGCTAGGTCTTCCGAGTGACAGGTGACTATCGAGTGGAGGGAGAAGATGTCGAGTGGACTAATTGTCGAGTGACTTGAACATCATGAAGAATCCAATTGAAATATCTCTTGTAATCTTTAAGTCCTCCAATATAGTGCCCTTAGGTAGGGTATGGAGTTATGGCCTAGGACCCTACCCTAGGTACATATCCTAGTCAAGGACCCCCGTCATCGGAATACACAAGCCAAGTTCTATAATGAAAAAATCCAACTAGCATATGGAAGTGACAAAACAAGAGACTCCCTATATGAAGAACACAGTGCCACTTTGAGGCACAAGTGTGGTAAAGTATAGTAGCAAAGTCCCTTCTCTTTTTCTCTCATTTTTTTCATCGTGGACTTTTCTCTTTTTTCTATTTTGCCTTCCCCATTCATACATTTTTCTATATGGTGGGCTCATTGGGCCTCCCCCATTTTTATTTTATTTTTCTTTTAGAGTCACATCCTGACTTGTAGGGGAATCATAGTCTCCATCGTCCTTTCCTCAATGGGACAATGCTCTAATAATGATGATCATCACACTTTTATTTACTTACAACTTGATATGAAAAATTGATAGGAAGATATGACTATATGAATGCCTCTGGCAGTGTACCAAGATGTGCAATGATCTAGCATAGCAAAATATATCAAAAAACAGACAAGCCATGTAAATATCATGCTACCTATCTTATGATCATGCGAAGCAACATGACAATGGAAATTCAAGTGATATAAAGTGACGGTGGAAGTTGCATGGCAATATATCTCGGAATGGCTATGGAAATACCATGATAGGTAGGTATGGTGGATGTTTTGAGGAAGATATAGTGAGGGTTATGTGCAACAGAGCATATCATATGACGGGGTTTGGATGCACCGGCAAGATTTGCACCGATCCTCTAGGTGAGAATGGGCAAGGCACGGTACCAAAGAGGCTAACAAAATATGAATAGGTGAGACTTTGTATGTCCATGGATTCACATTAGTCATAAAGAACTCATATACTTATTGCAAAGTTTTATTAGTTTTATCACAAACCAAAGTACTACTCGCATGCCCCGAGGGAAGAGGTTGGGAGGAGTTAACCATTGCACGCCTCCAACCCGAAACAACACTAGGATTTTAACGAGGAATGAAAATGCTCACACATCATCCCCATGCCTTTTAAATTTTTATAAAAACAAGAAGTTAACCTCTCTTAATATTACACCTCTACGAATCAACAATCATGCACTCACACCCACATTACCACATCAATATCATTAACCCATAATCTCTCTTTAATGTGCTACATGAAGGTTTTGATTATCACTCCTTGAATACCTATTATTTTTGGACTAGTCTTATAACCCATGCAAATTACCGTCACTATTTATTAACTCTGAAACAAATATAAGTGAAGAACAAGAGTTTAATTTCTTTCTACAAAATATTTGGACATGCTCTAATAAATATAAGTGAAGTAAAAGAGCATTCTGCAAATAACGGTTTTCTATATGTAGAGAAACAAACATCCAACTTCAAATGATATAAGTGAAGCACATGAAGCATTCTATAAAGCCATACTCAAAAGATATAAGTGAAGTGCAAAGAGCATTCTATAAATCAACCATGGACTTTCCCGTACCATCATGGTGCATTGATAAAAGGAAAATAAAAGGCACAAGTCGCCCCAAGAATTTACGCATATCATGTGAACAAAACAAAAACCGAAACATACCGATAGTTGTTGAAGAAGAAAGATGGGATGCCTTCCAGGGCATCCCAAGCTTCGACACTTGAGTCTCCTTAAATATTTACTTGGGATGCCTTGTGAATCCCCAAGCTTGATCTCTTGCCTCTCCTTATTCTTCGCATATCAATACCTCATCGATCTTCGAACACTTCATCCACACAAAACTTGACAAAACTTTTATTAGAAACGTTAGTACATAATCATCAAATCTCATCATGTCCTGCCATAACATTATTGCATAATTATAATATAACATTAACCACTGTATGCTATCACAATTCTATGGCTCCCAAGTCAATGAGGCTCAACAAGAACTCAAACATAAGCACGCAAAGCAACTATAACATCAAACTATGAAAAACAGGACAGTCTGTAAAGATGCAGATGGATATCATAATTCTGTAACTCACAAAATTCTTTAAAATTAGGACATGGTAGATAATTTGTATATTAGTACTGTGCAAAACATTTAGAAGCTTTTGTCATTCCATTAAAATATGAAAAATCAAACACTATAGACAAAGTTTCTGTTTTTGCACAACACATATAAACAAGCAATTTATAAACATCCTAAAGGTAATTCATGGCACATTATTTTTATAATACACTGGATTTATACAATGGGATGATTATTTTGGTTAAAAAGTTTCTGTAATCAATATTCACAAAGTTTCCATGGGCATGAACAAAGTTCAAGGCTAGCCCCCACTTGAACGATGCTCGTCTTTCTCACTTTCACTTATCTTTTTGAAAAGGATTTAAGTTCCCCACTTTTATTTATTTTTGTTTTTAATTATTTTAAAAACACACAATGGAAATAAATGACTATGTAAAACTTCTAGGTTGTCTCCCTAGAAACGCTTTCGTTCAGACCTGGCCAAAGGGGCCGGGCCTGGCATGCCGGACCACGAGCATGCCTGCACGACACGTGACGGGCCAAGCCTGGCATGCTCTAAACGGTTCATGCCAGGCACAAGGTAGACCTCGGTACGTGCCTGGGCCTGAAGGCTGGGTATGAGGGCCGGCACGGCATGGCCCATTTACATTTTTTTAGTTTTTATTCAGATTTATATATAACTACAAAACAGCCCAATGTGCCAAAATCAGCCCAAAAACATCCTAACAGGCTAAAAGCCTAGCGGGCCAATGGGCTTGGCATGCCGACTAGCCGGCCCACATAGCTCTCGGGCCGTGCCTAGGCTGGAGGGGGTCAACACATGGGCCGGCATGACACGGACCGACTAATAATCGTGCCATGGCGAGACGGGCGGGGATAGGCACGATTATCACCAGGTCGGGCCGTGCCATGCCGGGCCGGCCCGTTTAGCCAACTCTGCTTTTGTTAAAGCCATTAAGCTATGTATATAGTGCTCAAGTAATTTATCCACCCGAATCCCAAGGTATATCAAAGCCAATTTTAATTGACAATGATTTGTAATTTAGTAGTGAGCACAAAGTGATATATATATCATGTGACAACGAAGTCTAACTCTCTTCCTATGCATTGGCATGTCATACAAGAACAATTCATGCACATCAAGTAAAGGCCAATACATAGCATAAGTGGTTTCTTGCAATTTTATCGTACTGGAAACCTAGAGATGTAAAGATTTGGTTCCTCTCTCATAATAATTGCAAGAAGGAGCAACAAGCACATTCATATTATATCCATCAAAATCATCATGTGTAGTGGTAAAACCCAACCCATCAATATAATCCTCAATAGGTGCAAACTTCTCCGATATATTGTAGTCGGGAGATTTCAAAAAGATAATAGGACTATCATGTGTGGGTGCAATAGCAACAATTTCATGCTTAACATAAGGAACTATAGCAAGTTCATCTCCCTAAGCATAATTCCTATTGGCTTCATGGCCATAAACATAGCAAGCATCAAGTTCATCAAAAAGGAATATTTCAAATGAATCCAAGGTATCATAGCAATCATCATAGCATTCATCCTTTGGTATGCACGAAGGAAAATTAAAAATGTATGATTTGAAGAGTTACTCTCATTAGAAGGTGGGCACGGGTGATCAATGCGCTCTTCGTCCTTTTGTTCTTCGCTCTCCTCCTCATCTTTTTCACCTAATGAGTTCCCAGTTTCAGGAATTTCTTCTTCCATGGATTCTTGCAAAATATTAGTCTCTTTCAAGGCAGCAGACATTCTCTTAATAAATTCAATAATATCGGCAATGTACTCATAATTATCATAGCAATATTTAAGTATGGCAAAAATTTCAGATTTTTAAGGAATATCATCATACTTTTCAAGCAAAGAAGCAATTTCATAAGCACCTTTAAAAGCAACAAATTCTTCTATTCATTCCACATCATAGTAGCATAAGAAGCCAAGGTTTTATTATCATTAAATTCACATTGAAAGGGAAGGTGAAGACCCTTAATCTTAGAGTAACAAGTATAATCACATTTCAAACATGCATCCCAAGCAAACCAACGCAAAATTATAATTTGATCCCATAAGTGTTTCCCTTTTTGAGATAAGTGATAATCCCCAAAGTGCTCACGTTGATCCGACGTGTCTCCCATTATAAAGTTTAATGAGGATTTCTCGGGATTATCAAAGGAGTAATTAACACGTTTCACATAACTAGCATCGAGGGTTTTAGGAGGTTCCCCATCTCCATGAGTAGCAAGTACCACTATTGTTTTTGGTGTTTAGTGTTCCATATCCATAACTAAAGATATAAAAAAACTAATAACAGGAAATAAAACAACTAACGATAGAAAATAAAAATTACTTAGTGGTAAAGCAAACAAGCACACATGAGAATATCAACCACTACGCTATTGCTCCCCGGCAAACGGCGCCAGAAAAAGGCCTTGATAACCCACAAGTGTAGGGGATCGTTTGTAGCCTTTTTCGATAAGTAAGAGTGTTGAACCCAACGAGGAGCTAAAAGGTAGAATTAATACCCTCTCAAGTTCTATCGACCACCGATACAACTCTACGCACGCTAACGCTTACTTTACCTAGAACAAGTATGAAACTACTTTGCGGGAATAAAACTAGAAATACTTTGTAGGTGTAAAGATAGTTTTGCAAGATAATAAAGAACGTGGAAATAAAAACAAGGTGTTGTTTTAATAAAATAAAAATAAAAGTAAATAGTTTAGTAGAAAGTTTTTTGTGTAACGTAAGAGAAAGATTGTCCATAGGCAATTGAATATAACATAATAGGTACTTATCATATGCAATGAGGGAGAGGCATACACTAACACGCTTTCTCTACTTTGATCATATGCACTTATGATTGGACCTCTAGAAAGCATCCACAACTACTAAAGATCATTAAGGTAAAACCCAACCATAGCATTAAACATCAAGTCCCCTTTACTCCCATACGTAAACAATCCCCTCACTCGGGTTTGTGTCTCCTCCACTCACCACCCCACTATAAGCGAATCATGGACATATTGAAAACCCTCCAGTGGGATTCCTTCACGTGTGCGCCTCACGGAAGGCACCTTAGGACAGCACCATATCAACATACAACTCATATCAATAACATCATACCACAATTAACCCGTAGGATAAAAGAAATCTACTCAAACATCATAGGATAGCCACAGATCATTGGATAATAATATATAGCATTAAGCACCATGTTCAAGTAGAGATTACAGTGGGAAGAAGAGGTTTTACACCGCTGCATAGAGGGGGAGAGAGTTGGTGGTGACGACAACAAAATTGTTGGTGTAGATCATCGTCACGCTGGATGCCCCGGCGGTGCTCCAGCACCACCGAGAGGGAGGGGGAGATAGCCCCCACCTTCTTCTTCTTCCTTGGCCTCCTCCCTAGGAGGGAGGAGAGTTTCCCCTCTGGTCCATGGCCGCCATGGCTCCCGGAGGGCGGCAGCCCCTCCGAGATTGGATCTCTCTCTCTCTCTCTTTGTTTCTCTCACGTTTTCGCGACTGTTTTCGGATCCCTTCACCGTTTCTTAAATATCTGGAGATCTGTAACTCCGATCAGGCTAAAATTTTGAGGGAATTTTTATTGCAAAAATATCTTTCTTGTTCCCGAAGGAGAGCCTCAACCGAGCTAAGGGCTGACCACAAGCCATCAGGACACGCCACTCCCCTAGTGGCACGCCATGTTGGCTTGTGGGGCCCTCGGGCATCGTCCTGCGTTGATTCTGACTCTTAAAATTCATATATATACTAAAAAAATTCTTCGCAAATTTTTATCACGTTTGGACTTCGTTTAATATGAAATATATACGAAACAAAAAACACACAATAGACATGAACTGGCACTGGGCACTTGGTCAATAGGTTAATGCTTAAAAATAATATAAATTGATAAATAATTAATCAAAATGTATCCTAAAATGATAATATAATACCATGGAACGATTAAAAATTATACATACGTTGTAGACGTATCTGCTCACCCCTAATACCATGACAGGACTCTGGCTGAGAGGCGATGTGCATGCATTACCTAGAGGGGAGCTGTCAAGTGTGACAGCGTGAGCATGAGTGTGTGCACGCTTGCAACGTGTGCTAGTGTGTGTTCTGCACATTGTGCATGATGTGTGCCAATACCTACATCATAGAAGTATATAACAAAAGTTTGTATTTAGTTGGCTAGCTCGTGCGGCTTGCGGCGACAAGTTCGTGGTTTCATTCCAACCTATACGAGTTAGCCAACTAAACACAAATCAAACTGACCATTAAAAATGGGTGTTCACTTATGTAAAAGTTAATTTTTTATTTTATTCACCAACTGACAAGTGGGCCTGCATAGACAAAACACAAGCTAGCAAGGTGCATGCCAACTGTGTGACCGGTCAACCAAACAAAATATAGAGCTATACTTTGAGCGAGTGGTCGTATAATCATCCTAAGTCGTACATATTGATCGTATTCTTAAGTACAATTACCAAAGTGAGCTATCGGGACATGTTTAATGACCGCTAGTGCACTTTACTTGTGAAACAAATAGCACGGATATCTTTGTGTTCCCACCGTTTGAAACTTAAGCTGATGGTTTTTCCTTTTATTTGTTGAGCTGGCCATAGGAGAGATTATTCATGTTCCGGACCGTCTGTTCTCATTGCTGCTACCTGCTTTGCGTGTGCTCATAAAGAGGGTATGCTTTGATTGCCAATTCCCGCCTTGGTCCCGCTGTTGATGCCTCAGATAACCCCTATTTTCTGCAGCTGATTGATGATGCCAAGTAAGAAGATAGTGTGACTGAAGAACACACAGTGAATCGTCTTTTTTTGTCTGGGCTTAACATGGTAAGTTGTCTGGTTATTTGGATTGTAAATAATACATTATGCTGTCTTTTGGAAAAATTTCCGACATGGCTATCTTGACAAGATGTCCGCACCTGATGAGTTAATCATTTCTTGCATTGTTTGCACATTGGTGCATGTATTCTTTGTGTGCAATAATACATCGTCCTTGTGTATTCAAGATGATTCATCAGATGAGAAAATGGAAACAACTAAGTACTCCCTCTGTATCAAATATAAGATATTTTTTACACTATGTTAGTGTTAAAAACTTCTTATATTTTGATAAGGCGGAGTTTTAGTTAGGTTTAGTTTCCAGAATTTGAAATGGTAACGGCGGTTTCAAAATGGTAAGATTTTCTTTTCTTTTCAAAAAAAGGGATGTGATGGGGTAAGAGCATTGCATATGAAAAATATGACCCCTCTGTACTCGTCGAAGCTGCTTTGTTATTGGTAAAGTGGATTTTCTCATAAAGCAAAAAACATGGAAGCCATACCCACCTATCGCTACTAGCTCTACACACAGGATGCGTTTGGTTGCTCACATTAGACCCATCCATGCCCGCCCTAAAAGAAAACAAAGTGCTAGCTTTACACACATAGGATGCACTAGCAAAAATGCCCATGTGTTGCAACGAGAGAAACAATAACACCGCATCGAGAATCAGAACCCCCCCCCCCCCCCCTCCTCATATGAGATACTCACTCATGGTTCGACAGAGACGATAAAAAAGGCATCGCAACACGACGGTTGTATCCACCTTTGATGGTAACTTCTATATCGCAGAAAGCGGTAGTATATAAACGACGGTTGTATCCATCTATAATGCTAGCATCCATCTTGGAAAATGCATTAGTATATAAGACAATACTATATGTTACGGTTTTTGTTTTGGGAGAAAGATAGAACATTTGATTTGGTTTCCCAACTGCAGCTATGAGATATATGGCTACATCAGAACCTACAAGGTTTTAGAGCAGTCGAGGCAAAGACTAAATGCTTTTATTTCAAAATTAGCGCAGAAAAATTGATAATTACAACTACTTCTTACATTAATTCCTTGTAGATTAGTAATACTATAAGTTTCTCCAAGAAACATTTTACATCAAGAGAAAATAAGTACTACTATTTTGGAGTTGATCAAACAAATAGGCAAAACTTAGTAATGTGACTGATAGCTAACATGATTGACTTAGGAGCTCTTCATATGTTCCGATGGGAAATGAAGCAGAGTCGAGCAGTTCTTGAGCACCTCGAGGGACTTCACCCATGCTTTGTGTGCTTTGATGGATTTCAGCTTGCAGCGGCACATTTACATAAACCTCTAAGATGATCGTTTATACAAACAATGTTAAACCTGTAAGTTATCGTTATGATCACGTACTTATGGATGACGTTTGAGCAACCTTAAAACTCATCGTATGGTAAGAAGTGATTATGATAATCTCATGATCTAAGGAACATAAGACATATGATAACACCTTGTGTTATAACAATTGATTTCAAACGATATTATCTCAAAGTATAACAAACAAGCTTTTGGACGATTCAATATGATCGTTCTTCTAACGGCATACTCTCAATATTATTTTAGGATCATCGTTATGCTTAACGATATCCTAATTTCCGGAAAACATGATCACCACCAACACTTGAGCAAGTCTTAGAGGTGGGACTAGGAATCTGTATTTAACCGTTTATCATCTTGTACGTGCATATGAGTTTTCCATTGAATCGCATATTCCAGAATCATAACAGTTATAGCATAAAATATAAACTCTTAGTTATAAATATGGAAATACAATAATATTATTGACTCTAGGGCATATTTCCATCATCCGGCGCAGGAAATTATATTTCGGGCGTCGGACCTACTCTGTTCGTCGTACATGCATCATGCTTGGGGGACTGGGAACACATGATCGAGCAAGGGCCCTGGTTATTTCGGAATTGGGTTGTTCTAATATGCCCACATGATGGTTTCATAAAACCGAGAATGTAAGCATCTTCTACATGCCAATCGGCTTCAAATTCACAATCTGCCTGACGACCTTTGCAAGAATGAGATTATGGTGAAATTGTTAAAGGATGCAGGTAATATTCTGGACATGTATCTCAAAGGGAAGACTAGGGTTATTATGTAAGGGTTAGGGTGTGACATGATGTGCATTTTCCCCTAACAAATATTTTGAGTACCATCTGTGGTAAGGAGAGGCAAGTGTACTTAGTCCGGGCAGATTGGACGGCTTGCCTCACCCTCGAGAGGCTCTCGTGGCACGCCACCGACCAACGAATGGCTAGGAGGCACTGCTCGCCCATGGAGAGTCCACGAAGGCGGGTACTCCACCATCCTTTATAGGAGTATGATGGTTGAATCCCATAAGAACATTTCCAAAGGACTCCTTAGCACTATGTGTCATAAGAAACTTGCATCCACTCAAAACTCTTTTGAAATAATCCTTTGATTTTGCTGCAGTGGATCAAACAAACCAAAATTTAGGATTCGAATGATTTTGTAGTACTTCTTTTCCCCTTTTTTTGAGCTAAACATGGCACCAATTCTTCAGGGAAGTGGAAGCTTTCACTAAGCTATGTGCTTCCGTACTACAACATATATACTCATGACTTCTTGAAACATCTCCATCTTTACTAGAATTTCTTCAATGACCATCCCATAGTTTCATGGGTTCCACGCACAAACGTTCTGCACTACTTGTAGGCAATCTGAACAAGTTTGCAAATTTCGTATGTTGAGGTCTAGGGCTAAGGAGAGAGCTTCACTGCATGCAATTGCTTCAAGTACTGTTGGTTGAGTTAATCCTTCAAAGACTGCAGAAGAAGCACCAAGGAGCTCGGCACTGACATCTTGGCAAACATCATTGATCGCTCCTTTCCTTCCTTCTCTGTCAACTCCCCCATCCACATAAATTTTGGCATATATGATGGCAAGAGCCTTCCATGTGCCTTGGGCAAGCCGGTGTTGTTGCACACCCTGGATGACCTTCTAGATGGGAAGCATGTCTCGGTCCGTAAGTAACCTCTGAAAAAAAGGCCGAGAGCAAACTCTCGAAGTGTTATTCATGGATTGCCTTCCGATGCGCCCACGAATAGACTAAAGAGTTACCAGAACTTTGACGACCTCGGATTGGGATGCGACCTCCAATAGATTAAAGAGCCAATTCTTAAGATCATCATAGTTCCCAGATTGCACAAAATTTACTGTATCATCATCCAATTATGCCCAAACTGCTTTTGCCACATTGCATGTTATGAGAGAATGGCTCCATGAGTCCATCGCAGCGTTGCAAATCATGCAAACATCATCTTGGGCCATGCTCCTGACTGCTCGGACATCGCCCATAGGTAAGGACACATGGGCAAGGCGCCATGTGAATTTTTTACTTTTGAAGGAATCTTTTCGCCCTGAAGTGCAGACCAATGTCGCTGAGATTTGTCGAGATCAGAGGCCATGGCCTATGATCAAGCCAGTCTTCGCGTTGTCGCTTCATATCCACTAATTGGAGGTAGGCTAATCGCACTGAAAAGCACCCCAAATTTTCATAGTGCCAGGTCAAGATGTCCCTCAATCCTAAATGAGGAAGTGGTCACAACCATCTCAACATCTGGCTAAATTAGGTGTGTATTCAGTGCTTCTTTCAACCATCCTACCTTTTTCCTACATTTTTTAAACTGTATCCCTACATTTTAGAATTATGTGAATCAATGAGGCTCTGACCTAGTCAAGAGTGCGAGCGCTATATCTTGCATTAAGCGAGTGCTCCTTCCGTCTCCCCGAAACTTTTTTCCGCCGCTGTACCGACTAGGCCGGTCCATTTCTATTTGTTTCTTTCTTCGCTCGTTCGTTCACCAAACTGGAAGGGTTGGTTCGTTTTGAGTTTTTTCGCCTCCTTATTTGTTTTTTTGTTTTTCTTCCTTTTTCCTTCGTTTCTACACATTTTTTTTGTTTTCTTTGCCTTTTCATTGATTTCTTAGTTTCTTTCCTAGTTTTCACCGATTTCTTGTTTTAATTTGTTTCTTTTCTCGGTTTTCATTGATTTTTTTTGCTTTTCTTTCTTTTTGGGTTTCCATATTTCTTTTTTGGTTTTCATCGTTTTTCTTTGTTTCCTAAATTCCTTTTGCATTTGTTTCTTCGATTTCTTTTCTTTTTCTTTAGTTTATTTTGTTTATTTCTTGGTTTTCTTTTTTTTTTTGGTTTCATTCTTGATTTTTTTGTATATGTCAACGCCATTTTCTAATACATGGTTAACATTTATCCAGTACAAATTAAAAAAATTGTAATACATATATTTTCTAATACACAGTTTTAACATTTTTCAAATGCTTGATAAAAAATTTCATATACAAGATTAATAATTTTTGAATACATGGTCAACATTTTATCTATACATACTTTCAAACTTTTTGAAATGCTTGATTAACATTTTCAATAAAAGATTACATTTTCTAATATATGGTCAACATTTTCTCTATGCACGGTTAACATTTTTCAAATAGTTGATTAACAATTTATAAATGCATTATTAATATCTTTTAAACACATGGTCAAGATTTCTTATAAACACATTTAAAAAATTTCAAATGCTTGATTAAGATTTTTCAAATACTTGTTCAAAATTATTTTTTCAAATGCTTGATTAATATTTTTATATACATGATCAATTTTTTCCCTTATTTTTAATTTATAGTCAATATTTATTCTATACACATTTAATATTTTTCAAATATGTGTTCAATATTTTTTTCAAATCGTTGATTAACATTTTTATACACATGATTACATTTTTCTCATCATTTTCTGAATACATGGTCAATATTTTTTTATACACATTTCTCATTTCCCAAGTGTTTGCTTCACAATTTTCAAACACTTGTTCAACTTATTTTCAAATGCTTGATTACCTTTTTTAAAACAAATATTTTGATACACATTTTCTTTTATTTACACATTTTTCATATAAGTGATAAACATTTTCTCTATACAGATTCAACTTTTTTCGTATGCTTGGTCAACAATTTTCAAATATTTTCTCTATACCGTAGCCTAAAACCCTGTAATAGCTAGTCTTTTTTACTTTCCTGCTTTAGTTGGCAATTTGAGGGTTGTTCAAACTTGGTTGGTTTATTTATATGAAACCGGAGGTGGAGTCCCCCCCCCCCTCTTTTGCTCAAAAAAGTGACTTTTGTAATATATTTATTTAGAACATTTGGAAGTATAAACAAAAGTGAAAAAATAAAGCATAACAAAAAAACATGAAAGGAAAAGGAAAGACAAAATGAAGCTATTGATTCCCGCGCACGTGGGTCAGTCCAACTTGCAGCACCCAACCAGCTCTCTCACTAAATGCGAAACATGGGGCAATTCCTATTTGGCAATGCAGGCGCCCGTTAGAGTACATATCGCAAACGGGTGCGTGCAACATTCAAAATTGGGCTGACCCACTCTAATTGTTTCCTGATTCAGAAACATCAAAAAAATGTGCAGGGACAGGGGTTCAGACCCGCAACCCTTCGCCGCGAGCGGTACGCTCTAACAACAACGCCATCAACCGCTGCTGTAAAATTGTAAGTTTTTTCATCTTTTTATTCTGTTCTTCATTTTTGTTTATTCTTTTCTTCTTCTTCTTTTCTCATCCTTTTTTGTTTTCCTAAATGCGTGGTTTCTGAAAATTCATGAACCTTTTTCCTTAATTGATGAACTTTTATTTAAAATTCGATGACCTTTTTTCAAATCCAATGAGAAAAAATCAAATTCATTGAATCTTTTTCAAATCCGATGACTTTTTTCAAATTCTATGAACTTTAAAAAAATTGATGATTTTTTTAAAATTCATGAACTATTTTGAAAAAGTCTGTGAACCTTTTTTTTCAAAACCCTTTTTCACTTTTATGAACTTTTTTGTGTTCATATGTTTTTTTGCTTTGTTGTACTTTTTATGGAAAAGGGACCGAGAAATTGGGTCGGCCCAATTTGCATGGCGCATGGGCGCCACTTCTTTTAGCCGGGGCTTAAGGCGCCTACTAGGAGCTCCCCGAAAGCACAATCTCAACTTTTTCCTCCCCTATGCAACAGCCCCAACTCAAGTTAATCAGCCCACCCTCACTTTCCCGTTGATCACGCCATCTCCACCGCACTTTGTCGCTAAAACCTTTCCGTGTTGACGCGACCAAATATCCAAAACCCTAGCACTATGCTCCGTCAACCATGGTCCCCACCTGTAAGCGACAATTAAAACCCCTCACCGTCTTCCTGAGCGGTGTCGGTGTCCGCATGTATGCATGCTTTGCTACAGCGTCTCCCATCCTTTCCCCTCTCCTGATACCACCATGTTTTTGCTCGACCGTCCATCCAGGGCTAAATTTCGTGTTTTGACCCTTTTGGGTAAGTTCAGTCGGATCTGACCCCGCTAGGCTTTTTTTTAGATCTAGCCCTTTTGGCTACCGCTAGGGGGCTCAGCGGTAGCGTTACACACCGTACCGCCATGTCCTCCAGCGGTAGACTACTTATCCATGTCAGCAAACCCTAAATGTCTTTGTCCCCCTTAGTCCCCCTACCACCGCAGCACCTGGCGGTAGCATGTCTTACCCCCTGGTGGTAGGGTCCTAACAGTTATAGCCCATGGGGCCGGCCGCTCCACCCTCATCTCTACCACCCAGTCGCCCCGAAGAATAGAGAGTTCTTCTCTCTCGCCCCCTCTCTCATCTCCTTCACTCCCCCTTGGATCTTCTTTGTTTCTTTGCGGATCGAGATGTCCCCGAAACGAGAAAAGTAAGCTTCTCCGATCCCTCCCATTAGTTTTAGTCAAATAGCTTCCGATTCGTCGCATTATTTGATTCAAATCACCGCTGTTTTTGAACTATATTTTTTGTACCATACGATTGGTTTAGGTTTATTCTAGATGTTCTATGGGTTGGATATGAACTCTAATCACTAGTTGGAATGGTAGTGTGAAGATAAACCCTAGTTCATTAAAATTTTTAAAAAATGATGGTATGATGCATGTTGGAGAAATTAACTCCTATGTTAGTTTTGATATGATGCATGTTGATATGATGTGATGCATGATGTATAGTGGATGTTGTTGGAGGAAATATGCTTAAGATGAACCCTACTTCATGTTTTTTTGTTTTAGAAAAAAAGATGGCATGATGCATGTTGGAGGATTAACTCGTATGCTTATAATGCTTCATGTGGACGTTATTTTTATGCTTATGCTTATAATGCTTATGTTTATGCAATTTTATTTAGGCGGACACATCTTCTGGACAATGTCGGCATTAGATACTCCATGCTTGACCATGCGTTCGACACGGGTCATCGTGCCCGTTTCATAGAGAACGGAGTGGCAATTACTATGATCGAAATATTGAACCCAAGCTTTCGGATTGATGAAAATAAATTATTAATTTTTGGTGTTCAGTATTTGACAGATGCTCCCGCCATTGCGCATAATGGGTCACTCAGTCGTGAAGATGCAGTACGACGAGCGCTACGCGTCGTACTTTAGGAGAGCCCGATTGTTGGGTTTCGTTCTATAGTTCAAGTGTCAGCCGTCGACGCTCGTCCACTCAGCTATCACAGCTTTGATCAACTGGTGGTGGCCCAAGATGCACAGTTTCCATCTCCCATGTGGGGAGATGATGGTTACCCTTGAGGATTGGGGGATAATAACGGCCCTACCGATCGAGGGCCACACTCTCACTAGGCGAGTGAAGAGGACGAACTAGCAGCATAGGGTTACCACCCTCATCGGTGACTGCCCCCCCCTCATTAAGGGTAACCGGACATCCGGTGTACCGCTGCCCTGGCTCGCGAATACCCGAATGAAATGCCCGGAGATGCCGATGATTTGACGGTGGAGCACTAAGCGAGGGCCTACCTGTGGTATATTCTGACAAAGGTCGTGTTTCCAGACTTCTTATGGGACACTACCCTATGGATGTATCTCTACTTCCCCGCCGACTGGGATGTAGGGTACAGTTGGGGGTCCGTCGAACTAGCCTGTAACACCCAAAAAATTTAATCATGTTTTATTAATTAAAATTTTGCCAGAAATATTTATTTTCTATTTTCTGGATTTTCTATTGATTTCAGAGCCACTGCTTTTCTCTGAATTACAAAATTCTTCTCTCCTATTTGTAACTTTGAATAATGTTGTGGAACTTGAATGTTCTATTAAAGTATTCCATTTCAGTTAGTAAAACCAGTGGAATTATTCTTATAAATAAAACTTGCCAAGTTTTAATTCTTTTTAATAGCATTTTCATTCCTTTGAAGGCCTAAGTTACACTACAACCACTTCATGCACCTGATCCCCTAACCAAACCACCATGTCCAATAGGCCCAGTGCTTATACCCTAACCACCCTTTTGAATTTTAGCTCCATCCAAGCCTCCTAGCTTGCCTTGGCATTTCGCCGAGCACACGGTGTGCGTGCTTTTGGCATGCCCAGAGCGCCCGTATTGCAGCCGACCGCATCGCTTCGCCACGCCCCACCTACCCCCGCCCCTGTCCCTTGCTCGCTCACATAGCCACTGCCCCGACCCTTCCGAGCCACTGGAGCCGCCCCGACCGCCTCCCCGAGCCCCGCAGCGCCACCGACAGATTGCCCATGGCGGCTAGCCGCAGGCTACAGCCGGCCTCTGCCATGGCAGCATCGCCCAAGGCTCCCCCGCGCTCCAGCTGTCTCCTGGAGCAGTGACGGAGATCTTCCGCTAGCCCTTGGATCCGCCAGCCACGGCCACGTCGCCCGCTAGCTACAGGCCGCCGAACCTATCCACTGCTGCCGGGAACCGACCATCTCCGCCTATTTAAACCTTCCCCGGCTCGTTCTAGTACACTACTCGCCTCTACCACGTCTCAGAAGCCCCCCTTGCAGACCAATCGAACTCGCCTGCCCACTCCTTTGCCAACGGCCGCCATGGCCGCAACCGGCCCCTCCTAAATTCGGAGCCCTCAGTGCCTCCCCTTCACTGAGTACTTGACACTCGACTCCCTGAGCGACAAAGAGCCCGATCCCATCCCCCTTTGCACCTAAACGACCGTAGGCAGAAACTCCCTCTTGGCCGGAGCTCCCCTTCTGCCATGGTTGAAGCTGCACTCAACCAGGAGCCCTTCAACCACTCGTTCTCCGTCCATCCGATGCGGCAGCTTCCCCTGAGATCGTAGATGTGCCGAGCGTTGAAATTGGCGTCCTCTCGGGCCGACAATCGCCGCCAGGACTCGCCTCTATCTTTGTCCAGACGCGCGTGAGGTGGGAGACAAACCCGACAGGTGGGTCCCACCTGTCGGTGAACCAACCAGACTCCCCAGCAGCGCAGCCACTTGCTTACATGTTCCATCGGGGAAAGCGTACTCCTGAAAATGCGCTTTCGCTTACAGTACAGGTAATCTTTCTCAATGAGTTTTCCTTTTTCTGATTTATTTTAAAACATAACTTTGACCTCGCTTTGACTGGACATAACTTTTAAAATAAAACCCCAATTGATTTGATTCTTTTTCCTACCTTTCTCAAATTTCACCTACTTTATTTTAGGATTTATTTTAAAATTTACAAACAACATTTTTGTATTGTTTTTGAATTGTGTGTTAATAGAATATTTGAAAATTAGGAAATGGAGAGAGAAGTAAACTTTCAAAAGTTTTGGAGTGCACGCTACCTCTCTACACATGGAAGGCAAGCATCCTGAACCTTGATATGATATTAGTTGTGTGTTGTGTGCTAGAACAAATAAATTCCTTCATTATGCTAAAATGAGGTGACATTATTTCATGTGGAGATCATACTCATGCATATAAGCATATGGTGAAAAAAAATTCTGCTATGCATGTGATATTGATGACGGTAGCCAATACTCATGCCACATATGCCTTGTGATAGTTCGGATGAAGTCCGAAAGAAGGTTGTGTTCTGATAGACATGACCACGAAACTGACATCTCGTTGTGACGAGGATGTGTAGTGGGGCATGATGGAGCATGAGAGGTGGTGGCCCTATCAAGAAACTGTGAAGAGCATTTGTTATGCTAACCTTGCAGAGAAAACATAAACCTCCTGAGTCGTCCATAGATCGAATCTTGTTCCAGTAACCCCCATACTTGTTTCGTACTACCACTTGTCCCTACCGCAGGTAGGGTACGGTTCAGTAAGTCGTCAACCCCTTTTCTTGGCACACACCACACAGAGAGGCCACAGTGGAAGATATCAGAGGCATCTGGTAGGCATGCCACTTGGTCCAGGGGCATGGGTGTTCCGGCTGGACCGAGGGGGTAGCGCCCATGTTTGCACGCGGTATAAATTTTGTGATCCCATGTTAATCGAGATTGTGGTCTCCACACTCAGAATTTTACTTAACGAGGGTCGTGGGTGATTCTAGGCATCGGTAAGTCAAGCTGGTGTGTGCAGGTCAGCTGTGTTTTCAACTCAAAGACCGTAAGCGGAATTATTCTCGAGATGACTAAGGAAATCCATTACTCATGGGTAAAGAGTACAACCTTTGCAGAGTATAGATATATTCAAATAGCCATTTCCGCGGTTAAGGACTACAGTCTGGGATGGGTCAAGTGTCGGTCTTCGAAGGAAATACTTCTATATCTGAATATTGATCATGAAGTGCGACGAATGATATTGACGATTATTATTGTTATGGACTAACCATCTCTATTATGTGAAATGTTGAGTATCCCTAGGATGGTTCTACTTCCTAGATACTCATGTTATTATTTTCCATATAAGCCCTTTATGTGGCGTCGCCTAGATGCCCGACTGTGGCACACATGTTACTTATTTCCTTTATAAACCCTTTATGTGGCGTCGTTCAGATGCCCGACTATGACGTGCCTTTTATATATTTTCTTTATAAGCCCTTTATGTGGCGTCGCTCAGACGCCCGACTAAGACATGTTTTATATTCTTACCCTTTCGAGGCGTTGCTTCATACACCCGATCGGATTATTTTATTTTCATTCCCTGATTGCTTATACATTTTAATATGAATTATCTGCATACATGCGTGATAATTTCAGTGAATTTATCTTATGACTGGTTGGAACATCCGTGAATAATTTCAGTGCATACAACTCACTTGCTATAGTATGTCTGTGTTCATGATGCTTGCGAGTACATTCAAATGTACTCATTGGCTTGTCCCTGGCTATTTTCATTGGCCAAATTGCGTATTTGGAGAGGAGCACTATGGCGACAACACCGGAACCTAGGCATCGGAGATAGCAACCACGCGAAGATAGGAATTATCCAGGTCAGTTGTTCCCGTGGGAAATGGAGTCCCATAAACGCTGGAGATCCACGAACCGCTTCCGCCATCAACCACTAGAAACCCTGTTGTACTCTAGACCATCATGGTCTTGTACTTATATTTTGTAATTTCTTGGAATTTCAGTATCAAGAATGTGTCCACCAGCTAACGGTAATCTTGGGGCTGGTGAGCACAAGGACCATTTACTGAGAAATTTATATTCTGGAAAATCGGTCCTGACATAGCCTACCTATACCGTTCGGTAAGAGAATATCTCATTTTTTATGGACATATGCTCCTGAACATTGTGTTATAGGATCATCGATTGATGTTTTGCAGCTTGACGATGTAACCCAGAGAACGGAAAAACGTCTGGTATCTGTGGATTTGTCTAGGCCCTCTCCATTTGGATGTGAGAGCGCTTGCCGGTGAGGCGTTCGCAGAAAAAGCCTCGGAAGCCATGGACTGACTACGGCGAAGATGGCGACTCTTCTTGATACCCGACCATCGCGTACTCTTGGGACGTGGTGGATGTCTACTTGGGCATATCAAAGGCTTTGTACAAGCTCTTCACCAATGAGCTGGACACTTTGACGCCTTTCCAGGTATATAAACTCGCCCACCTATCTTTTTGACGCCACTTGCATTGAGAACTTATCAATGTTTTCGTAATAGGTTATCTGGTGGTCGTATCATGACCGAGAGTGGGGGTTCATGCTAAACCTGATGTGCGATAAGGATAGTGCTAGATGGCGGTGCATGGTGCCCATAATATGTGTGTATGCCGTCGAGTGGCACTTGCCACACCCCGTGGCGGCACAATTTGGGTTTTACCAAAATACCCCACTAGGCAATTGGAATGAAACCAGCAGGCACGACCTTCACTTGTGAGTGCATAATTCTTCTTTGTTACCATGTTTTTGTCGCATTTGTCATTCTTATGATATTTAGCGTTGCTTATGCCTCGCAAGAAGAGCAGGCAGAAATTTCAGTCGATCATGGACTAGAGAGATGAGCATAAAACTTTTATGACGGAGTGGAACCGGCGGAAGTTCCGTAAAGATCCAAAGAGGAAATTGATTGTCTAGGATGTGTACGGCCATTACCACATGAGGTGGTACGACGATGGCGTGAAGCACCGTCCTTGCCCCAGGCCCTAGTGGACGACAACAGATATCGCGGAGCTAGACACGAATGCCCCCGAGGATGAACCCTACCATGATGACATCATAGACATGAGTGGATTTAGAGAGTGTGCACCCCCGATTAACAAAGTGGCAAGTATTATTCTTCTGTTTTGAACCAGGCGTCATTGTGACTCGCTTATTTCTTTACAGTCCTCGCAGCTCAACAGATGCATTTTTGAGGGCTCTGATGCGCTAGGTGGTGCCCCCGGGACCGAACGTTCCGACAAAAAATGAGGGACATGGTGAAGGTAATATCAGAGCCTCCTAGAATTACGTTATGTTCTTGTTCACTTGTAATCATAATTTTTTTGTATTATGTCCTTGTTTTTGTTTCTTTTTTATTGTAGATGTTGGTGAAGCAGTGTCGCAAGTTGGTGGGCCTGCTTGGGTAGTCTGGCTCGACTACGGCTCATGATCCTACAGGCCCACAGGGTACCATCGCTTTGTCGAGCCATGTTGTTGCCTCTTCTTCTACGTTAGTTGAGGAGGAGGACGAGGACGAGGATGGTGATGAAGAAGATGAAGAGGAAGAAGAGTACGAGAGAGGTGAGGAGGAGGAGTACGATGAAGATTACAGACCTCCACTGACTCAGACAAGTCAACTTGAGAAGAGGAATGTGTTGGGGCCGTATTTGTATAGTCCATCCCCGTTCCAAAAACAAGTCGTCCTCGTAAGAAGAAGCCTGATGAGACTCGTTGAAAGAAAAACGAGGACCGTAACTCCACGAGGGGAAGGAGCAAGTGAAGTTGTTGTCATTGAACTAGTTAAACTTGTTATGTTGGTTGGCTCCTTGAAACTATTTGATATTTGTTGAACTATTTGCTATGTAAAACTATTTGCTACTATTTGGATGTGTGCTATGCTTCATAGTTGAATTATTATTCGTATCGAGGTGTGATACATGTTGTATTGTGTTGCTCTACATTTTTTATGTTTTTAGTCTATAATATTGTTGTGGCAAAAAACTTGAAGACAAAAAACAAGTTGTGTGCCAAAAATGCACTATGATCACACCCTACCGCCAAGGCCCTTGGCGGTAGGGTGTGGAACCTTACCACACAGCCACATCCATTCCAGGTTACAAAACCTGGCTGGGCTCCCAACATCAATCCTATCGCCGGAGGCCCCGGCGGTAAGGTCTCACAGGCTACCACCATAGGCCCTAGTTGTAGGGTGCTGAGCCACGTCAGTGTACGCACGTCAGTTGACGATTGCTGCCGTTAGGCCTACCATCGGAAGCCCTGACAGTACGGTGTGTAATGCTACCGTCGAGTCCCCTAGTGATAGCAAAAAGGGTAAGATCTTAAAAAAACCCAACCGGGGGCAGATCCAGGTAAACTTATCCAAAAAGGTCAAAACACGAAATTTAGCCGGCCTGCAGCTTTGGAAGTGAAATGACATCCGCCCGTACCTCAAAACCAGCGACGGAGTGGCTGTGTCATACGAGGGATGACACACTGTAAGACAAGATGATGATGCTCTGAGAGTGATTTGGCTGCTACGAGCGTCATTGTGAGGCCGTGGGGCAGTGCTGCATGCGACGCTGGATGACGGTCTTTGCCACACCAGGTGCTTCAACGACTGTGGCGCTGCTATAAGGTGTGTTGTGATGACCCCGACGATGGCGTGCCGATATCCTCCGAATACCCATGGTGTGCTTAGACTGTTGCGGCGAGGCTGCGACCGCATCCCAGATGCTTCGAGGATCTTGCGATGACATACTTCGACAGCTGCAGTGATGCTACGAGGCGTGCAACGACGACCACGACGTTAGCACAACAAGCCTCTTCAAACACTCGTGGTGTGCTTTGATGGCTGCAACAATGCCGCGACGATATCCCAGTTGCTTCGAGGATATTGGGATGACATGCTTCTACGACCAATGCGATGCTATGAGGCGTGCATCACGGCATTGTCACAATGACATACTTCGAACACTCCTGGTGTGCTTCGACGGCTGAAAAGATGGCACGATGGCATGCTTTGACAGCCGTAGTGATGCTATGAGACTTGTTGGAGCGACCGCGGTGATGGCGTGACAAAATGCTTCGAGTGCCCATGGTGGGCCTCAATGGTCGTGATGATGTTGCGACGACATGCTTTGACGACCATGGCGTTGTTGCAATAGCATGCTTCAAACAGTCGTGGCAATGATGTGCAACGTGCTTTGAATAATTGTGGCAATGTTGTGTCATCGTGCTTCGACAACAACGTGGGTCATGCCTATCTAGCTGGATGGGAATACCCATATCCATCCTAGTCCGTCCCTTGTACCAAACACATCGATCGTAAGGCGCCGACTAGAAGCTCCCGAAACATAAGTTTTGAAGAAGGTGGTCTCTCTCTAGCGGAAACAAAAAATTGATGGGGGCCCAGCCCAATGAACGAGTATGATGGAAGAGGCCGGTCTGGAGACGGGACTGAGTCCGACCGGAGTCGGCTCCTGGGTTAGGGTTCGCCTGGACATATATACGGCAGCCGCCGCTGCCTCCTCCCCTTCGTTTTAGATCCAGCAAGAGAGGCAGAGAAATCCCCAATCCACCAAACCCTAACCCACCAGTAGAGATCTGCGAGAGAGATCCAGCGATGGCCGTCGAGGAGATGCAATTTGCCATGCCGATGCCCGCCGACTATGAGGTTTTTTCGTTCACCCCTTTCCAGGCGGAGGCGTTCATCAGGGCCAGGGCGGAGCCGGAGGCGGCGATCCTCAAGTCCAAGTCCAAGGCGGACAAGGAGGCGGCGATTATCAAAGCCAAGGCCAACGCCGACAAGGAGGTGGCAATCCTCATGGCCATGGCGGAGCTGGAGAAGGCGGAGGCGAGCATCAAGGACAAGGCGGAGGCGGGGAAGGAGGTGGGGATCATCAATGCCAAGGCGAAGGCGGGGAAGGAGGAGGAGACCACCAAGGCCAACTGCTGCGGCTCGGACAAGGACGATGTGCCGTACGACAAGGTGTACCACGACTCGGACGATGAAGAAGACCATGAGACAACCATGTCCAGGATTGTAGCGCGGTGGGATGTCTTTATGAAGGAGCAGCAGGCTCGCTTCCCTGACATGAAGTACCGGGTCTACCAGCCTGGGGAATACACCGGCGACGAAACGTCCGACTCGGATGATGATCAGGAGTACTACTGCCGCAAGTTTGAGGGGGCTGGACATGTTCTGGTGTGAGATTATTGCTCTTGTAGTTTGACTGGGATGAAGGAGGTTCACCAATGCTATCTATATTAACTATTAGTCATCGATCCAGAGGACATCTATGTTAGCGATCCACCATGTATCTGGGTGTGTGTGATCTTATAGTATTATCAAGTTAAGAGAAGCCCATGAACCAATGTCAATGGCATGTATCTACTATTAGTATTATCATCACAACTCAAGTATGCTATCCTAAAATTGTTTATGATATTTGATTATCTCAGCTTGTTTCAGATTCGCAGCCTTTCCATTGCCACAACTTTCTGTCGATTGATTTGGTTTTTCTGTTCTTTGCATGCATATGAGTTTTGAGACTTTCACAAATTTCAGGGTTAGTAAATTGCACACCTCAGCGACGCGCCACATCGGAACCCGGGTGTGGTGGAAAATGGGCAAGGGCCGGGCCGTCACCCCCCAGGTGGCGCGCCGTATTGTGATCTGGATGCGGTCGCAAGTGAGCGAGGATCGGGTCGTCGCATCCTTAGTGGCGCGCTACATCGGCGCTTGGGTGTAGTGGAAAATGAGCGAGGGTCTTCGCATTTGACTCGACGAGTGTGAAGGGTAAGGAAGCTAGCCGAGCCTAGGAGGATTCGACTAGGTAGCTGGAACATAGGGTCTCTGACAGGTAAGCTTCGGGAGGTAGTTGATACAACGGTGAGGAGAGGCGTTGGTATCCTTTGCGTCCAAGAGACCAAATGGAGGGGACAGAAGGCGAAGGAGGTGGAGGGTACCAACTTCAAGCTGTGGTACACGGGGACGGTTGAAAATAGAAATGGAGTAGGCATCTTGATCAGCAAGAGCCTCAAGGATGGAGTGGTATACGTCAAGAGACGTGGGGACCGGATTATCCTGGTCAAGCTGGTACTTGGGGACTTAGTCCTCAACGTTATCAGCGCATATGCCCCACAAGTAGGCCACAATGAGAACACCAAGAGGGAGTTCTAGGAAGGCCTGGAGGACTTGGTTAGGAGTGTATCGATTGGCGAGAGGCTCTTCATAGGAGGAGACCTCCATGGCCACGTGGGCACATCTAACACATGTTTTGAAGGGGTGCATGGGGGATTTGGCTATTGCATCAGGAATCAAGAAGGAGAAGATGTCTTAAGCTTTGCGTTAGCCTACGACATGATCGTAGCTAACACCCTCTTTAAGAGAGAGAATCACATCCAGTGACTTACAGTAGTGGGCAGCACTCTAGCCAGATTGATTTCATCCTCTTGAGAAGAGAAGACAGGCGTGCATGCCTAGACTGTAAGGTGATACCTGGAGAGAGTGTTGTCCCCTAGCATAAGCTTGTGGTTGCTGACCTCCGCTTTCGGATTCGTTTCCAGCGGGACAAGCGTGCCAAAGTCGCTAGAACGAAGTGGTGGAAGCTCAAGGGGGAGGTAGCTCAGGTGTTCAAGGAGAGGGTCATTAAGGAGGGCCATTGGGAGGAAGGAGGTGATGCAGACAACATGTGGATGAAGATGGCGACTTGCATTCGTAAGGTGGCCTCAAAGGAGTTTGGAGTGTCCAGGGGAAGTAGAAGAGAAGCTAAAGATACCTGGTGGTGGAATGATGTTGTCTAGAAGGCAATCAAGGAGAAGAAAGATTGTTTCAGATGCCTATATCTGGATAGGAGTGCAGACAATATAGAGAAGTACTAGATGGCAAAGAAGGCCGCAAAGCGAGATGTGAGTGAAGCAAGGGGTCGGGCGTATGAGGACCTCTACCAATGGTTAGACACGAAGGAAGGCGAAAGGGACATCTATAAGATGGCCAAGAGCCGAGAGAGGAAGACGAGGGATGTTGACCAAATCAAGTGCATCAAGGACGGAGCAGATCAACTCCTGGTGAAGAACGAGGAGATTAAGCATAGATGGCGGGAGTACTTTGACAAGTTGTTCAATGGGGAGAGTGAGAGCTCTACCATTGATCTGGATGACTCCTTTGATGATACTAGCAGGCGTTTTGTGAGGCGAATCCAGGAGTCGGAGGTCAAGGAGGCTTTAAAGAGGATGAAAGGAGGCAAGGCGATGGGCCCCGATTGTATCCCCATTGAGGTGTGGAGAGGCCTTGGGGACATAGCGATAGTATGGCTAACCAAACTTTTCAACCTCATTTTTCGGGAAAACAAGATGCCAGAAGAATGGTGACGGAGTATATTAATACCAATCTTCAAGAACAAGGGGAATGTTCAGAGTAGTACTAATTACCGTGGAATTAAGCTGATGAGCCATACAATGAAGCTATGTGAGAGAGTCATTGAGCACCGTATAAGAAGAATGACAAGCGTGACCAAAAATCAGTTTGGTTTCATGCCTGGAAGATCGACCATGGAAGCCATTTTCTTGGTACGGCAACTTATGGAGAGATATAGGGAGCAAAAGAAGGACCTGTATATGGTGTTCATTGACTTGAAGAAGGCCTATGATAAGATTCCGCGAAATGTTATGTGGTGGGCCTTGGAGAAACACAAAGTCCCAACAAAGTACATTACCCTCATCAAGGACATGTATGATAATGTTGTGACAAGTGTTTGAACAAGTGATGGCGACACTGACGACTTCCCAATTAAGATAGGACTGCATCAAGGGTCAGCTTTGAGCCCTTATCTTTTTGCCTTGGTGACGAATGAGGTCACAAGGGATATACAAGGAGATATCCCATGGTGTATGCTCTTTGCGGATGATGTGGTGCTAGTCGATGAGAGCCGGACGGCGGTCAACAGGAAGTTGGAGTTATGGAGGCAAACCTTGGAATCAAAAGGTTTTAGACTTAGTAGGACTAAAACCGAATACATGAGGTGCGCTTTCAGTACTACTAGGAATGAGGAGGAGGAGGATGTTAGCCTTGATGGGCAAGTGGTGCCTCAGAAGGACACCTTTTGATATTTGGGGTCAATGTTACAGAAGGATGGGGATATCGATGAAGATGTGAACCATCGAATTAAAGCCGGATGAATGAAGTGACGCCAAGCTTTTGGCATTCTTTGTGACAAGAGGGTGCCACAAAAGCTAAAAGGCAAGTTCTATAGGACGACAGTTCGACCCGCAATGTTGTATGGCACTGAGTGTTGGCCGACTAAAAGGCGACATGTGCAATGGTTAGGTGTGGCGGAGATGCGCATGTTGAGATGGATGTATGGCCACACAAGGAAGGACCGCATCCGAAATGATGATATACGAGATAGAGTTGGGGTAGCGCCAATTGAAGAGAAGCTTGTCCAACATCGTCTGAGATGGTTTGGACATATTCAGCGCAGGCCTCCAGAAGCCCCAATGCACAGCGGACGGCTTAAGCATGCTGATAATGTCAAAAGAGGCCGGGGTAGACCGAACTTGACATGGGAAGAGTCCGTAAAGAGAGATCTGAAGGACTGGAGCATCACCAAAGAACTAGCCATGAACAGGGGTGCATGGAAGTTTGCTATCCATGTGCCAGAACCATGAGTTGGTCGCGAGATCTTATGGGTTTCACCTCTAGCCTACCCCAACTTGTTTGGGACTAAAGGCTTTGTTGTTGTTTGTTTGTTTGTTTGTTTAAATTGCACACCTCATAAACGCAGAATCTTCTTGGTATGTATTTTTCTAAATATAATACTTTTTCCCTCCGTTTCTAAATATATATAATACTCCCTCCGTCCCAAAATTCTTGTCTTGGGTTTATCTAGAAATAAATGTATCTAAATACTAAAATGTGACTGGATACATTCATATTTAGACAAATCTAAGAAAAGAATTTTGGGACGGAGGGAGTACATTTTAGAAATTTTAATAACATATGGATGTATATAGTTTTTTTGAGTGTACATTTTGCTCCATATAGTCTGCATTGAAATCTCTAAAAAGGCTTATATGAGGCTTATATTTAGGAACGGCAGGAGTATTCCTTTCTAAATATAAGACTTTTTAGAGATTTTAATTAGAGAAAAAGCAGAAGGTAGTTTTGTTAACAACCAGAGCTACAAACTAAAGGTTCCTGTCCGGCCGAAAGTAGAGGATTAGGCGGGATTAGGCGGAAGCTAGGGAAATGCGTGTGCTCAGCGTACCAGAAAAGGGGAAAGATGCAAAATACAATGTAAGCAGCAGAGCTTGAGACGCAACTTATTAACAAGGTTATAGATGGCTCTCTTATATTATTATTAGTTTGCCAATTGCAACTTATGAAAAGGGGTATAAATGGCTCTCTTATATTATTAGTAGTTTGCCAATTGCTCTCTTATGTCCTGGACGCTACCTTGTGCTGTGTTTCTCGCTGTTATTGAAAGATTTGACATTGATCATTCTCGTTTCATTGGCCTTGGGCATATAACAACAGAGGTGTCTGTTGGATCTTTTGTTCATTGGTTCTTTAATTCGCCATGTTGAGTTGTTGAGCCAGCATCATTCCTTCTCCTGTATGCAATTTTCATGACTTGTACTCCCTCCGTACCTAGCCTTCCAAAACGTCATATATTTAGGTACGAAGGGAGTAGCTTGGAAGCAAAACATGTTGCTTCTTTAGTTAATCTGCTCTTTGGCATGTTGCTCCAGCATCATTCCTTGTACTGTATGCAATTTTCATGACTTGCAGCGCGGAAGCAAAACCGTGCATGTACTCCCTTTGTTTTTGTATATAAGGCCACATCATATGTTCAAGTCTAACTTTGACCATTGATTTTACCAACAAAATTTGAGTTATATACCACAAAAAGTATGCCATTGGATGCACATTTTGAATAACTTTCCAATGATATAGATTCAATACATAATTGTCGGCCAAAATTATAAGTCAAAGTTTGACACAAAAAACAAACTGGCCTTGTATACAAAAGTGGAGGGAGTATCTTATTTTCATTTAGGTTTTGCTGTTTGCCCAGCTGGTTACTATTAACTAGATGGTTCATCTCCATTCTTGCATTGGTTATGGTTTTGTAACTCCCATCACAACTTCAGCCGGTTTGTAGGGGATAAAAGAAGGCTGATATGATGGGGCCAGCTTTGATTTTGCTGTACTCCTTGTTCTTCTCCTTACAGGTATGTCACCACAAGCATCTTTCGTGTTAGTGGCTATTTCTGCAAGCAATTATAATAATATCAATATTTATAAAGTGTCTTTTCTTTTAACTAACACTCTTTTAGTGCCTAAATTCCTTGACAGTATAGATCATCAGTTCCTAATAAGAAAATAAGAAGTGTTTGAAAGTGATATAGTTACAACATGTATTCCTGAAACTAAAGAGTTATCTTAAGACATGTTGCTTGGCATTCTTCATGGCGCAAAGCATTGTCCAGCTACCAGCGACTGCAAGCAAATGGTGCAGTTCGTAAACTTGAATGAGGAGAAACATAACATTCATTTGGAGATTATTAAAATTTTAGACTTATCTTGCTATAAGTTGTTTATTCTTTCACGAGTAATGTCTCAGATGTTCCCATTCAGGTTGTGAGAAGTGAAAGGAGAATCAAGGTGTCATTTGGTTGTTGGAGATGTAGGGCTCCTCAAGATTGGTGACCAGGTACAAATGCGTTGATCTTTGTTTTGAAATGAATTTCTGCCAGCAGTTTAGAAATACAAGGTGCTAACCTAATTTCTTTTGTCATGTACCTGCTGATGGAGTCTTTATTAGTGGTCACTCCTCCATAAGATGAGTCGAGCATGACATGAGAAAGCAAAATAGTTTACTCTCATACGCTTACTTTTGCCTTTTAGTACTAGTTTAGGTGAAGTATTAAGCTGACAGAGCAAGCTGGTTGTTAATTGAAGGTAAACAAAGACCAGAAGTCACCGTTTCTAATGTCAGGTTGCAAAGTCGCTGATGGCGATGGTACAATGCTGATCAGTCTGTCTGTACCTACCAAATGGAGAAAATGTATAGCTACCGTCAGCTTTTTATACTTTGTAATGTGAAGTAGAAGTGCAGTAACCTCCATTGTTCATATTTTTCCCGTGGGTTAATTTGATCATGCATAAAACCATTTTACCATTTTACTTGACTAGCAGTCGGAGGCGCGGCGCCACGCCGCGCGCGTGCTAGAGCCTGTTGTTTTATTTGGTTGATGTTTTTGTTTAAAAACTTAGTAAAGCTAGAACATAAAAAGGGTGGTGCGGCGACGTAGGTGGTGAGGGTAAAATGAGGTTATCATAAAAAGTGGCGGATTACATTGTCTAGCTGGATGATACATAGTTACAAATAATGAGAAAAAAATGGATGGATATATATAACACAATAACATGAAGCTCATCAGGAGGTAGTAGGCAATGAAGATAACATAATTATCAGAACTGAAATGCCAGTGATGTTTAGCATTCATTTGCTGCATCAAAAATTCAGAACTGATGGTATTCCTCCAGATTAAAACAGAACTCGATACAATTACGACGAACGATAACTCAATAGTTGATGGAGTACATAATCCGTTGTCATTCACTTGTGATACGCCAGGCTGGCTAAATGTGCATCATCATCAACCAAATTTAGCAGAATGATCTGATCAACTAAATCTCTCTAACACAGATGCGAATGTGAAATAGAGTTAGGCTCCTCTACTGCATCTCTGAACAAATCGGCCAAGATGAAAGGGAGGTCGACGTTTCAACAACTGCCGTTGTTGTTTGCCTTATCTGAACCGCCCAAAAAATATATATCAGCTCAGTATGCACAAAAAAGATTAGTAACCTCATAATACAAAAAATATAGGCCACGAAACCTAGGGGGTGGGGGTAGAAAAAACAGGTCAACTTGGAAGGAGACATATCATGATGCAAGCCTAAACATCTCTCCAGGAACAGTAGTGTCCAACTGCAGATGATAGGTTAGATGCTAGATGGTGAATTGAGATACCATTTTAACTGGTCTTACCCATGAGGCCATGATTTGCAATCAGAACATTCATAAGGAAGGTTGAAGCCTTCAGAAATTGTCCCTAAAAAAGGTTCAAACTTTTGAACAGATTCATTTTGTATGCAACCTAAAATATTCTGGATTCACTATGAGACTGAATTTGATAACTGTGACACCAAAACATAACCATGGTTAATCTTAAAATTAGATGATAAGTACAACTGTTTAGCCAGCTCCCAGTGTGACATTTCTCTCAGCAGAGGAGAAAATCAAGAACCAAAACTGCTCCCATGTCATTGGTTCTAAAATCTTAACTCATATGTTCCTCGCACATGGACTTGACCACAACTTTGGAAGTAAAAGGCGTAGAGCAATTCAAAAAACAGTCTATCACTCATTATTATCATAGTTGCATAATTATGAATGCTACTACAAAAATGGATACTCTGAGCAGTTGTTCGGATCTTTATACCTAAAAAGCAAGCAACACCTATGATGTTATAAATTTAATTAGTTAAAAAAATTTAGGGGAGGAGCTAGAGATGCTTTTACCCATTGAGGTGGGTGATAAAAGTTCAAGTATAGTTCATAATTATTTAATGCTTACAGTTCATAAGGTCACTTAGGACCCACATTTTCATAGCCGTTCAAAGGCTACCATTTCATGATCATTTCAGTACCAATAATTATATAGCCGATCCCAGGCTAGTCATTGGAGTTGAAGTTCCGTGATATTCTCAGAACAATTTCATCAGAGGTTGAACGCTTCCAGTCCCCGGGGGTGGCAAAAATAGGTCGTGGCTTGAGCAATCACACTGACCCCTTCGTCCCTCCCCTCCCGCGTCGCCCCCGCAGGCGACGGGGAGGAACCCTAGCCGCCGCCGGCCTCTTCCCCTCCTCCCGCCCCCTTCCTCCCATGTCGCCGCCACAGAGCGCGCCCAAGCAAAGCCTGGCCAGCGCTAGCGGCGTCGGGCCTCCTCGTCCCCACGCGTGTGGCGCCGGTGCGGGCCGCGTCCATGGGCCAGGGCGCCGCGGTTGGTGGGTCGCGGCGGCGCGGAGGGTCTCTGCCGACGACGGCGGCAGGTGTCTTCGTGGCGCGTCCGGCTGCTCGATGGAGGGGCGTGCTTGCGGCTGCCTGCGCCAGATCTGGCGCTGGGAGCCGTGGGCGGCGCGGGGCCGGCGGCTGCTGTGGGTCCTGGACGGTGGTGGCGGCCGGCCGTGGTGGCCCGGCGAGGTTCGGTGGCGGCGGTTGTTGCTGGACGCTGCTGGACGTCCCGGGGTGGCGGGGCGTGCTTGGGGAGGCGGTGCTGGACCTTGCCGGATCTGCATCGGGGGCCCCGCTGTCTCCTGGGTGACGCCGGCTGTGGCGACGCGGGCCGGCCTTCGCCGGTGGCTTCGGGTGCCGGTGGTGGTACGGCGTGGTGGTGTGCCCTGTCGGGAGGGTCCGGCGGTATGGCCGTGGTGATCGGCTTGCCCGGGGTGCAGGTGGAGCGGGTCCGTGGGGGCGGCGACGCCCTGTGGTGGTTGTGCCCCATCGATGACACAGCGTGGTGGATGTGATCCTCCTTCTCCTCGGTCTAGAATGGCGATGACCGGGGGCGCGTGCTCGGGAGGATCTGATCGGGGCCCGAGGCGTGTCGGAGTTGCTACTCTGGGTAGGTGAGATTAGGCTCGATCCGGGATGTACCCGCGGTCGGCGAGGTCCCTCCCTCCGTTGGTACGGTGGTCGTTGGTGGTGGTCGGGACTTCACGGTACTGTCGTGCAACACGGAGTCGAGGGCCATGGACATGGCGTTGTCTGAGTGTACTCGGCGACGGCCGTCGGGAATCACGAAGGTGTGTCTCCCCTAGTTCACTTGGATTGGCTGGGGACACAGGGCTGGCCCCTACTGTGGTGGTGCCGGACCAACCTCCGTGGCTCATGTCGGGCTAGGAGTGAAAGATGTGGACTTTCGCTCTTCCTACCATGGCTGGCACTCTGTGGTGTGGGCAGTGGGTGAGGTCCTGGACTTGGATGCCGGAGCAGCGGCTTCGAAGGGTGGGTCACATGGTTAGCTCTCCGGCAAGCACCATGTCGGTGGTGGTGGCTTCCTTCTTGGTCGTGCGGGCGACAAGAGGGGTAGCAGTTGGTGGCTCGGGCGCATCCTCTGCTGGACGTCGCCCAAATCTGGAGCTGGGGTTTGGGCATGCCGGGTTTGCCCTAGGGCCTCAGTGACTTTGGATGGGGTGCCGAGCGAAAGCTCCGCGCTTTTGCGCCGGCGCCGGCGACGCTTGCGGGCGCCGTTCTCTTCTTGAAGACGTCGCTGTGGATCTCCTCTCCGCGTCAGAGTTCCGGGTGAAGACCCTTGCCCGGTGGGGCTAGGCAGCGACGACGCCTTGCGCCGTTCTCCCTCTTGGGGGCGTTGTCTAGGAGCTTAGGGGTCCTAGGGTGTTTCGTGATTGTGCTCCATTCTTCCTGTATTCTCCTTCGATAGCGTTGTTGTCTGCTTCGCGATCCAGCTAGCCTAGGATCTGCTTTGTAAGAGGGTCATCTCACCATCATGTATCGTTCAACTGTGTACTTTGTGCGGTTTGTGCCTTTATCTATAAAAGGGGGAAAAAGCCTGTTTCGAGAGGCTTCCAGTCCCCTGGTAAAACTGGGAACAACTTTGTACACATGGGAGAAATGTTGCCATGTTGGTCTTCTGATAAATCGTACACTCTACTCACCGGTGAACTAACTAAATCCAGGTTGCTGCCAATAACAAAAGAAGTTAGGTTACTCCAGTAAGCGCTTCTATGCTCTAATTCTGGATATTATTGCCATGCGTGGTACCATTCGAAGATCCTAGTGTTAAACTGATATTGAGCTGACATGGCTATGCTCGGTACCATTTACACAACTACCCTAAACCCTGAACATTGCGCTGTCTTTCTGGATGTTGAACTGGACCGAACCTGAGTACTCTTTTACCCAGAAACTTTATTCAAAATAATCCAAATTGTCGGTGCCTTCTGTGAGTAGTGACATATTTACGTTTAGTGAAAAAATAGTGACAGCTCAATTGGAGTCAAAAGCAAAAGGAGTTTTTTTTTTTGTCAAAAATCCTCAGAAAGATGATTGAATTTCTGTAAAATCCAGACAACAGAATTGGCCCTTTTTGCTAAGATGAAAACCGAACATCGGTATTTCCTAAATTTGGCCAAAACAAAATTTAAGAACCCTTGCCCCTTTCCCCTAAATTTCAACAAAGTACAATAAATGGCAGACATGGTAAGAGAGACCTTAATGGAATTGGTATCACAAACATGGAAGTGCGTCTCAAAAATGAAGTTCGTATAGGAAGGAATAATTGGCACCACTGGAGTTTAACATTATCGGTTACCTATGGGGATATAGCATAAATAAGCCTCAGTTGGAGTCAATAGTGATAGGAGGCAAAATTTTCAAGGTAAATTTCATGTCAGTAAAACAAACAGAAAATACAGTGGTCATGACCATAACCTAAAGACTTGGAAATAAAAAGGAAGAGCTCACCTGTAGCATGCGATCTATAATCTGGCCATAGTGATTCCAGTCAAGGAGGGTGACACTATCAGTTTCCATCAGAGATCAACAAATCTGAAAAGGCTAAACGTATAAATATGTGATTCAAATGTATGCTTATACATATTAGTAGGGATATAATACTATTTTTGCACCCACCAAAAGAAAATTCAGATTCAACCACTATAAATAAACATGGCACTGGTTGCTAGTTGAGAACCAGAGAGTTGAAATTGATTAAGTTGAACTTTGCTCTCTTGCTTCAAATAGATGGCAACCAACAAAAGCACAATGAAACATATGTCTCCCTTCAACTGACATGCAAAATCACAATCAAATAGATGGAGCGAACCCGCTGCTAAATGGCACATCTCCTGCGCAAGTTCCTCCACCAGCCAAACGGCACACAACTGTCTAAATGTCATTTGGATGGTACACCGATCCTAGTGGAGGCTGCACATTTGGTCGCTGAGCTATGTGGCAAGGCCAGAGATCAGTCGTTCATACCTGCAAGTATAAGTCCAAGTCATCTATCACACAGGCCATGATCCAAGTTAAGATATACATACCTATATATAGTAGAGTAAGAAGTTAAAGATAGCAGTCGTGGTATGGCCTGTTGGGTGTTGCCTTTTAGGAAATCTTCCCTGTTCTTAAAACTTGTGTCGACAATTTAGATATACTGTGAATATCTCCTCAATAACTATGCTCCTTATTTGCATCAAACAACGAAAAATCCTACTGGATATCAAGCATACAGGAACATGAACTGACAAATGAACTCATGAAAGAACAATATATAAAAGAAGAAAACCTCGGCCCACCTTCTAAATTTTGACACCTAGGGCTTTCAGCCTACCTGTATCCATGGAGAGCATCAACACCTGTAGTAGAGGATAAAAGAGAAACTCTCTGAGAAAATATTCCCCTAATGTACGTGATTATTTATTGCCCCAAAAAAGGCAAAATAATAAGTAGGAAATAAGAACTTGCAAGAACTATGTCTCTCAGTTTTTAACCTGCAAGAAATCATGAATTTATGTTAGGCACACACTAAGTCTGGTATAGTGTTCTGCTGAGATAAAAGATGATCTACACACCTGGAATTAAAGAAATATGGACCGATGCTTCTCACTGGATTGGATCAGGCTGCCAGCAGCACCTTGTCGAGGAGAGTCATGCCGACGAAGACCAGTGACCACCGTCAAGGATCTGGAGCTACTGAGAGTTGGAGGTTGCGGGCGGCCCGGCACAGTGCCCATCTGGCACATCGTCACTGTTCAGGAGCATACATGTCTTTGGGCACCTTCTTCCATGGCTTCTGACCACACCACGGCTAGGCCGGCGCTTGCGATCAAGGCTAGGATTGACGCGCGAGGTATTTCAGTGTCTAGAACGGCGACACGAGGATGGGTCAGAACGAGGAGAAGGGGCAGAGTTCCCCAACGATAGGGCGCCGAAGATTAGGGAGTCGTGTGTGACGCATCCACATCGGAAACGAAGGCAACCTGCCCCGTCAGAGCAGAGGACGGAAGGGATAGAAGGAGAGGTGGCACGGTGGAGATGGAGAGGAGAGGACGCCCGTGGAGATTTTGGATGGGAATCGGGACGGGTATTGGGGAGAGAGCAGGAAGAGAAGCAAGAAAAGAGAAAGATATCGAGATAACAGCGTCTCGTGTAATTTTTTTACGTTTTACAGTTTTGGTCAAAAAAGGTGTCAACAGAAATCGTAAAAATGGTTTGACCCGTATTTTCTAAGGCGTATGGAAAATTCACACTCGAAACCTTATGGCATTGTTTGGTTCAGCTTTTATCGACGAATTCTGCTGCTGCGCAGCAGAATCTGAACCAAAGGACGAACCCAGCAGAATCCGATTTCAGAAATCCAAAGCCAAAATACATGCATGAGCGGGAAGCAGCCCGGTACGTACTTTCCAAAATCTGATTCCGCTATGGGCCACTTCGCACCTACCCTCGCGATTAGGTCCCGTCGCCGCTGGACGCCGGACGACCCCACGCCGTCGCGGACACCTCCGCCCCCGTCCCCGCGTCATCGGATGCCTCTCCACTCCGCCCCCGCCCCCACGCCGCCGCGGACGCCTCCGCCCCCGTCCCCATGCCGCCGGACGCCTCCGCCCCGTCCCCGCGCCGCCGGACGCCTCCCGCCCCGTCCCCGCGCCGCCGGTCCCCTCCGGCCCCGCTCCCACGCCGCTGGACCCCTCCGTCCCCGTCCCCGCGTCGCCGGACGCCTCCCGCCCCGTCCCCGCGCCGCCGGACGCCTCTCCACTCTGCCCCCCGTCCCCCATCCGCCGGGCTTCTCTGCTGCTGGTGCCACCACTGTTGCTGACCTACAATCACAGCTCATACAACTGGTTTGCCAAATGACCTATAACTTTTTCACAGTAGATTTTCCACAATTATTTTTCCACAGCAGATTTTTCACAGCTGCTTTTAGAAATCCACAGCCGAACCAAACATGGCCTATATCTGAAGGTTGGAAGACCAAACTGAAGGGGCCCGTATACCGGTCAAACCTCGTCGGAGCAAACACGCCGCCGCAGAGTTTGTCGGAATCCGCCCTAAACTCGCCTGAATTCATCACCGCACACCGAAAAAGGCCACCGGACAGTGCAATCGATCGCCGTTGGTTCGAATTGGACGAGCTCAACTTCGTTGTGGCCTCCCATGACCTCAGTCTGGCCGCCGGAATCCTCCCGGTGCGACCGGCAAAGGGGAACGGCTCGGCCCGTGCGGCTGACAACGGAGCAGGGCGCAGCCGACGCGCGACGGGGCGCGACCGGCGAGGCTGGGTGCGGCCGTCATGGTGATGGGGTGGGGCCGACGGGGACGGGGCACGGCCGATGGGCGATGAGGCACGACCGACGAGCAACGAGGCGTGACCGACGGGGTTCGGCGTGACCGGCGTGGCCAGCACAACCAACTGGGGAAGGGCGGCGACCGCCGGATTGGAGGAAGGAGTTCTTTATCCCAGTTTTACAGTTTGTTTTACAGTTTCTGTTCGGACGTAGCTAAAATGGACCCTTAAAATGCCTTTTTTCGACCCGTATCCTGATTTTACAGTTTGCAATTTTAAGGTGTCTGCTAGAGATGCTCTAAGAGTATCCTAGCATATCCCGATAAGTGGTCAAACCCTTCTAATTTTTGCATTTTACAATTTTGGTCAAAAAAAGTGTTTAGAACAGAAACGTAAAAGTGGTCCAACCCGTAATTTTTTAAGGGCTACCGAAATCCACACCCGAATCCGTTATGTTTGAAGGTTGGAAGGCCAAACCGAGGGGGCCCCGTCTATCGGTCAAACCTCATCGGGGCAAACACGTCGCCATCGAGTTTGTCGGAATCCGCCCTAAACTCGTCGGAATTCGTCACTGCACACCGGAAAAGGCTGCTAGACTCCGCAATCGATCACCGACGGTTCAAATTGGACAAGCTTGACCTTGCCGTGGTCTTCCATGACCTCAGTCTTGCCGTCGGAATCATCCCGGTGCGGCAGGCAAAGGGGCACGGCTCGGCCGACACGGCTGGCAACGGAGCAAGGTGCGGCAGGCGAAGGCGAGGGGCATGGCCGGCATGATGATGGGGCGCGGCCGGCTGGGGGAAAGTGTTGGGGAACGTTGCATGGGAAACAAAAAAATTCCTACACACACGCAAGATCTATCCATGGTGATGAGCATCTACGAGAGGGAGAGTGGATCTACGTACCCTTGTAGATCGCTAAGCGGGAAGCGTTAAGAAAGGCGGTTGATGTAGTCGAACGTCTTCGCGATCCAAATCACCGAGTGTCCCGCTATCCAATCACGATCCGTCCCGATCAAGCACCGAACGGACGGCATCTCCGCGATTAGCACACGTACAACTTGATGACGATCTCCGCCTTCTTGATCCAGCAAGAGAGAGCGGAGAGATAGATGAGTTCTCCGGCAGCATGACGGCGCTGCGGTGATGGTGGTGGAGTAATCTCAGCAGGGCTTCGCCTAAGCACAGCTGAAACCGATCTAGAGGAGAAACTACAAACTAGAGGGTAGGGTTGCACGTGGCTGAAAATCTTGTGTCAAAACCCTAAAACCCTCTAGTATATATATAGGAGGAGAGGAGGAGGAGGCTTGGCGCAAGGGCCATCCCCTCTAGGCTTCGGCCGAAGTGGAGAGGAGGAGTCCTCCTCTTCCACTCCTAAAAGGATTAGGACTCCTTCCTTATTTCCATCCTTTTTGCCTTTTTCCACCTTTTTTCACTTAGGAATCTCTTCCCAACCGCATGGGCCTTGTGTGAGACTTTGGCCAGCCCACTAAGGGCTGGTATTAGTCCTCCCACAGCCCGTGTAGCCTCTTGGGTCGAAATACCTCTCCCGATGATCCCCCAGTACACTACCGACACTCCCGGTACACTACCGATGAGCCCGAAACTTTTCCAGCGACCAAAATAGGACTTCCTATATATCATTATTTACCTCCGGACCATTTCAGAGCTCCTCGTGACGTCCGAGATCTCATCCGGGAATCCGGACAACCTTCGGTCACCACCATGCATAACTCTATACTACCGAAACGTCACCGAACCTTAAGTGTGCAGACCCTGTGGGTTCGAGAACTATGTAGACATGACCGAGACACCTCTATGGTCAATAACCAATAGTGGGACCTGGATGCCCATATTGGTTCCTACATATTCTATGAAGATCTTTATCGTTCGAACCTCTATGTCAAGGATTCAGTTAATCCCGTATGATGTTCCCTTTGTTCTTCGGTATGTTACTTGCCCGAGATTCGATCGTCGGTATCTCCATACCTAGTTCAACCTCGTTATTGGCAAGTCTCTTTACTCGTTCCATAATACAAGATCTCGTGACTAACACTTAGTCACATTGATTGCAAGGCTTATTGTGATGTTGTATTACCGAGTGGGCCCTAAGATACCTTTCCGTCACACGGAGTAACAAATCCCAGTCTTGATCCATGCCAACCCAACAGACACCCTCGGAGATACCTGTAGAGCACCTTTATAGTCACCTAGTTACGTTGCGACGTTTGATACACACAAGGCATTCCTTCGGTGTCCGTGAGTTGCATGATCTCATGGTCATAGGAACATATACTTGATATGCAGAAAACTATAGCAATAAACTGACACGATCATACGGTACATTTATAGTTTGGGTCTCATCCATCCCATCATTCTCCTAATGATGTGATCCCGTTATCGAATGACATCACATGTCAATGGCTAGGAAACCTTGACCATCTTTGATCAACGAGCTAGTTCACTAGAGGCATAGTAGGGACAGAGTGTTGTCTATTCATCCACACATGCAATGTGTTTCCAATCAATACAATTATAGCATGGATAATAAACAATTATCATGAATAAGGAAATATAATAATAAACACTTTATTTATTGCCTCTAGGGCATATTTCCAACAGAAGGGGCGGCGGCGGCCGAACTAGAGGAAGGAGCTCTTTATCCTAGTTTTATAGTTTGTTTTACAGTATCTGTTCGGCGGTAGCTAAAATGTACTCTTAAAATGCCCTTTTTTCGGCTCGTATAGCAGTTTTACAGTTTGCGATTTTAAGGGGTCTGCTAGAGATGCTCTAAGCGGCGAGCGGTGGCCCCAAATTGATCGAGATATTCGGGAGGTGGGTCATGGGGAGTCTCTAGATATTTCCTGCTAACACATGGGTGATGCACAGAGCAAAACAGTTAACCGGAAAAACCAGGCCAAAATGAAACTGATCGGGAAAACTAGCAGAAAACCAAGATAAAACGAGTTCCATTTGTCTAGTAGCCAGGCCACATCACGTAACGCTGGGAATTTACCCGGGTTAGCTTAGCCACAATAATACATTTTTGACGGGTAAAAGACTTTATTTCTCAAATAATAGACATGTCATTTACAAGAGTATGAGAAATAAAATCTGGAATCATAGATTCCCAAGAACTAGAGGATCCATTAATAAAAGAATTCTTTGCTAACTCACGTGCCACTTGATTTGCCTCACGAAAGCAGTGCTTGAAAGAAATGCTTCGGAACTCCAACGCTGGTTGTTTGCAATCAGTCACTATTGCCACATGAGGACCCAAATAATCTATTGAGTTCAAGGTGTCGACCGCAAATAAGGAATCTGATTCAATCTCAACTGAATTGCACCCAACACTAGCCGCTAGAAAAATACCATCACTGAGAGCAGTAAGTTCAGCAGCATCAACGTCTTGTACATGTGGGATAAACCAATTTGCAGCAGCAATAAAATCTCGTTTATCATCACGAGCTATGGCTCCAGAAGCACCTGACAAAGTATCTCCATGAAAAGATGCGTCCACATTTATTTTCACCACACCATGACTTGGATTTTTTCCACATGCAATTATCCTTCCTGCTTGGCATTTTAGGTGACACCGACCTAATATAATTAGTTGCTAGGACCATGATCGATGAAGTTGTCCTTTCTGGTGTTTGAACCTCAATACCCTTGACATGTTGACGACGTTGCCACCAGATGTACCATGCAGCGACGGCTACCAATTCGGCATTTGGGACTTCAGTTGATCCATCTTGTAATTTCATCAATATTTCCATGGTAATTGACCTGGATCTATCGTCAACTACCGCCCTATGGACTGCTTCCATTAGGCCAAGTTGCATCCAAATTTGTTTCGCTCGATGACAATGAAACAAGCAGTGTTGTATATCCTCTACCCAGATTAGGCACACCGGACATTGAGGTGAACAAGGAATATGCCATCCAACAAGCACACAAAAACAGGGAAGAACACCATGTAATAATACCTTCCATACGAAGTGCTTCACTTTCCCTGGAATCCGTAGCCGCCACACATCCTTCCAAACATGATTGATATGAACACTGCCTTGCTCGTCTGCTCTTGTCCATCTGGAGCTGAATTGATGCTCAAACTCCCTGTGGTATGCCGATCTCACAGAGAAAGTACCTCACCGAGTATAGTTCCAACCAATGAAATCCTTGCTCATCTAAACATTTAGTGGTATTCTAAGAATTCTTTCAACATCCACAGGAGAAAACACATCACATACAAGATTCTCATCCCATTGTCCCATATGCGGATCAATTAAATCTTCAACTTTTGACAACATGGTTCCTCCTCGTGGAGAGATAACTCGTCGTGATGGACTTGAAGGAATCCATGGATCTTGCCAAATATTCACTTTGGAACCTATTCCAATACGCCAAATACACCCCCTTTGTAAGGTTTGTATGCCTACGACAATACTTTGCCACGTATAGAATGAGCCCTTCTTAGGACCTGCTTTTAGAACATCGCCATGAGGATAATATTTTGCACTCATAACTTGCACGCACAAAGAATCAGGGCTCTGGATTAGTCGCCAACATTTCTTTGCTAACATAGCAAGATTAAAGCTGTGTAGGTCCCTAAATCCCAATCCCCCTTTTTTCTTTGGAATGCACAACTTCCACCATGCAAATCAATGCATTTTCCTTTTCTCCTCATTGTCTCCCCACCAAAAACCAGAAATTTCATCTGTGATAGCCTTGCAGACTCCCTTTGGCAATTTGAAAACAAACATAACATATGAGGGAATTTCTTGTGCTACCGATTTCACTAGGATATCTTTACCTTGCATGGATAGGTTTTTTCCCACCCTTTCAGCCTCTGGCAAACTCTATCAATCAAATGCTGGAAACTATCACTTCTGTCCACACCCACCATTGTGGGGAGGCCCAGATAAGTATCTGATAGAGCCCCGATCACAATATTCAGTTCCCTGCAAATATGTTCCCTCACACCGACATTAGTATTGGGGCTAAAATATATACTGGATTTTGTAGTACTTACTAACTGTCCAGAACTACCACGGTAAACATCCAACACCTTCTTAAGAATGCTTGCATTATGGGCGTATGCTTTCATCAGTGCCAATGAGTCATCAGCAAATAGTAAGTGTGAAATAGAAGGTGCACTCCTACACACCTTAATCCCCTCCAGCCCTCCAATTTCCTCCTCATTAGCTAACATGCTAGATAGGCCTTCCAAACATAACAAAAATAAATAGGGGGACAAAGGGTCTCCCTGTCTCAGGCCCCTGGTAGGTATAAATTCATCTGTCTCTGTATTATTAAAGTGCACTCTATAGATGACAGAACACACACACACTCCATAATCAACTGTACCCACTGCACGTGAAATCCCATCTTAAGCATCATTTTCTCTAGGAAACCCACTCAACACAACCATATGCCTTATTCATATCAAGTGTAACAACACAATATCCCGTTGACCCATGGGTCCTTTTCTTTATTGCATGAAAGCACTCATACGCCACCAACACATTATCTGTGATTAACCTACCGGGCACAAACGTGCTCTGTGTTGGGGAAATGACTTCTAGGGGTATTCTTTTCAATCTGTTAGCGAGCATCTTTGAAATAACCATGTAAACAACATTACAAAGACTGCTGGGTCTGTATTGAGTGATTACCTTTGGGTTCGGGAGGAGCACAATATTTGTTGAGTTCCAACCTGAGGGAATTTTCTGGTTGTTAATTGCATCAAGAACCTCATAAGTTAGCTCTCCCCCTAATATATGCCAAAATCGCTTGAAAAAATAGCATGGAGGCCATCCGGGCTAGGTGCCTTCATATCGCCTATTTGGACCAAAGCTTTGTGCACCTCCTCCCTGGTGTACTCCGCAATAAGCATATTATTCATGTCGTTGGTAACAAGGGTATAAACAGAATTAAGTAAGGATGGGTCAATCTCCTCTACCTCAGAAGAAAATAGCTTACTAAAATAGTCACCAATCAACGGTTTTAACTCTTCATTGCCTTCTACCCATCCATCCACATCATTCTTTAGCTTCTTTATTAGATTCTGCCTTCTCCTAGTAGATGCAAACTGATGGAAATACGCCGTATTGCGGTCGCCACGTCTCAACCAGCTCACTTACCTCTTTGGGCCTAATAAATTTCATCTTGTTCAAGTAGGTTTTCAACAAATATTGCAAGCTCCTTCTGCTTCATCCCCACTTCTGTTGTCGGTGGGCTTCGCATTAGATCATCTAGCTCCCGATGTGCCTTGCGAAGCCAGGCCCTAGGTTCTTTCAAAACACGTATGTCCCAAGTATGCAAATCCTGATGTACTACGGCAAACTTCACGCTCGTCTGGGTGGGTAGACCGAGCATCGAAGCTTTTTGCAATGCAGTTTTTACTATCTCTTCTACTGTCTCCTCAGCAACCAACACGCTTTGAATTTTCTCCCATAAGTAGGTTTATTCTCTGCGACTCCTGATAGATAATTAGTATTTAGGCACATTGGTCTATGGTCAGACTTGCCCATCTCAAGGTTGCTCAAACCAGCAAATGGATGAAGAAGCATCCATCCCGCACATGTTACAACTCTGTCCAATCTCTCTCTAAGGCCGCCATGGAACCGGGTATATTTGTCACCAACATATCTCATATCTTCAAGAGAGCAATCTGACAATGCATATTGAAAAGCTTGCATGCGTGACTGTTGCCTTGGGGCACCCCCATCTTTTTCAAACGAGATAAGAATCTCGTTAAAGTCACCTATAATTGCCCAAGGCAGTCGAAACTTCTCATGTAGGTCCCTAATGAGACGATAAGTGTGAGGGAGTCCTGTATTAGGGGGTCCTCGGATAGCCGACCTGTTGTATGGGCCAGACTGTATAAGCCACTCGCCGAACACCAGATTACCTGAAGGCCTAGTTACCAAGATGGAAGCTTCGAGGACCATGGCTTGCGCTCCACGTCTGATGTAGTAAATAGGCATGTTTATCTCTTCGGCATATAACCGACCATGTGTAAACCCTAGGCCTCCTCGACATCTATATAAGCCGTAGGGTTTTAGGGCATAGAGAGAGGACAACTCATCTAGGGTTAGACATACGATCTCGAGGTAGATCAACTCCGTAACCTCTTACACCATCAATACAATCAAGAAGGACGTAGGGTATTACCTCCATAGGAGGGCCCGAACCTGGGTAAACTTGTGTCCCCTTCGTCTCCTGTTACCACCGATCCTAGTCCCACAGTTCAGGACCCCCTACCCGAGATCCGCCGATTTCTACACCGACATTGGTGCTTTCATTGAGAGTTCCTCTGTGAGCGGGATGGGATCGACGCCTCGTCTTTTCATCAACGAAGAGGTCTGTAGTTTGGACGTTTTTGTCCCCGCGCAAATCTTTGCCTTTGGCAGCGTTGTGCTGCATGCTGGTTCCACTGGTCATCTAGGCCGCGTTGAGAGCCTCGCCCCCGATCAGGAAGTTAGATTTGGAAACCTAGAGTTTTCTGTCAACTCTTGGGGCGACTTGTCGCTAATCGGGCTCACGGTTTCGCCCGTAGCCCCGAGGACTCTGAGGCCTTAACCTCGAACCCCTCCGTCGGACACGCCAATGGGGTCACCCATGGCGGCAGCCCGATCTCTAACGCCGGCCTGGCCATCAAGAAGCATGACCAGACCTGTGTTCCTACCGAACACTCCCCAGGGGTGGGCTTCATGGGGGTCGACTCCACGCATTCTGGACATCTGGATACAATCGAGCCCTTAGCGGCCGACGAGGCCTTGGAACAATTCTCATCATTGAAAATCACTGATGATCCAGCCCCGATCTATGTCCGGCCCGGTTACAGTTCGGGCAGGGACGGATTTTTCGACCCACCCACCACCCACTTGATAGACACCATCGAAGACTTAACCGTCATGCTAGACTATGCCTCTAAGGAGGCAGAATACATGGACTAAGAGGATTGTGCTCCCACCCCCGTTAACACCGAGAGCTGGACCGCCACTTCTACGGACGACGTTTACATGGTGGATACTCCTGCCACCAACGACGACAACATGCCTCACAACGACGGTGACAAATCAGGCGACGCACCATCAAGACGTCGGAAATCACATAAGCGGTCCAAAAGCAAAAAGGGAAGACGAACTATTATCAACAACAGGGATGGTAACGCCCTGCCGATCATGATCATCCTGATGTGCCCGAGCACCCATTTGAGGGTCCGGACAAACCTGGGAACCAAAACGACCCCGATACCGTCAAGGACCCTGAGGGCAACGATTACCTTCCCCCCAGCGAGGAGGAAGACCTACCAGAGGCCGATGACTTGTACATCCCTGATAACCTCGAGGATCAGGAAGAAATTAGGCAGTGGCTCATAGCAATGGCTCGTAGCCTGAAGGCCAAAGAGCGGCAACTTAAAGCCGAACAGGCCGACCTCACTGATTGATGGACGAAAGTCCTCTTAGCCGAAGAAGCATACAACATTGGTTTGTCAAACCAGCCCAAAAGCTACCCTCGGAGGCGGCTGCTGCCACAATTCAACGATGAGCTCGCGAACACTCCGTCTCCGCATCGTACCGCATACGACAAGCCAGACCGCCCTCTTCATGGGCGTGAAAGAGCGGCCAACGATACTGTTTACATACCGGTGATGCCCGGAAGATGGGGTAAGGAGCCATTCGAAACCAATGACAGGTTCAACCTGCGCGATGACTTAGATCACAGAGCAGGCCGTACTGGATCCATCTAGGGATCCAGGGATTACTCACCGGATAGACAAGTAGAGTATAGACAATGGTTCGACCAAAACCACAGAGCCCGGAAGCACAGCCGGCTCCATACAGACGCCGACTACAGGCGAGACATAGCCTGGGTCAGGTAATGCGACATCAGTTCCCCGAAGGGTTTAAACCCGTCAATATAGAACAGTATGACAGGACCACTGACCCAACCGTCTGGATCGAGGACTTCCTCCTCCATATCCATATGGCACGCGGAGACGATCTCCATGCCATCAAATACCTACCTCTTAAACTTAAGGGGCTAGCTCGGCACTGGTTAAACAGCCTCCGCGAAAATTCCATAGGATGCTAGGAGGACTTGGAAGACACGTTTCGCTCTAACTTCCAAGGGACCTATGTTCGCCTGCTGGACTCTTCCGACCTCAGCAACGTCGTACAGAAGCTCGGTGAGTCTGCCCGACAATTCTGGAATTAGTTCTTGACTAAGAAGAACCAAATTGTCGACTGTTCGGATGCCGAGGCTATCGCCTCTTTGTGGCACAATATTCGAGACGAATGGCTGACCCTCCAGCTAGGTCAGGACAAACCTCAGACTATGTCCGCCCTTACCTCCCTCATGACCCGCCTTTGTGCAGGAAGATAATTGGCTGGCTAGACGTAGCCACAATTCTGAGGATTCAGCGACACCTGAAGCCTAGGACGACAACTCAAAGCCGAAACGTAATAAGAACAAGCGCCGGCATCATGGTAATGACGTCAACGACACGGTGGTCAACACCGGATTCCACAACTCCCGACCCGGACAGGGGAAGAAGCCCCCTAAAGGCAATCGTGACAAACCCACTCAGCTCGAGAAGATCATGGACAGGACTTGCCAAATCCATGGAACTCCGGAGAAGCTAGCCAATCACACACACCTCAACTTTTGGGTGTTTAAACAGGTCGACAAAATACAACCCGAAGACTAGGGCAAGAGCTCGTGTAGGTCATGAAGAAGAGCCTCGGGGTCCAATAGGTGGCGGTCAGAAGAAATTCCCTCCCAAAGTCAAATTGGTGAATATGATATATGCCACCCACATCCCTAAGAAAGAGAGGAAGCGGGCCCTTCGGGAGGTCTACGCCGCGGAGCCCATAGCTCCAAAAGATAACTCGTGGTCGACTTACCCGATCACCTTTGACCGGCGTGACCATCCGACTAGTAGTTATCATGGGGGCTCGGCTTCCCTTGTCCTAGACCCCATTATAGATGGGTATCACCTCACCAAATTCCTAATGGACGGAGGAAGTAGCCTCAATCTGATTTACTCAGACACGGTTGAAAATGATGGGTATAGATCCATCAAGGATCAAGCCCAGTAGCACTACCTTCAAAGGAGTGGTCCCAGGGGTTGAGGCCCGATGCACAGGCTCTGTAACCCTGAAAGCCGTGTTCGGCTCGCCCGATAACTTCCACAGCGAAGACTTGATCTTTGACATTGTGCCCTTTCGCAGCGGCTATCATGCGCTGCTCGGTCGGACCGCGTTTGCTCGGTTCAACGCAGTCTCGCATTACGCATACCTCAAGCTTAAGATGCCGGGCCCCAAGCGGGTCATTACTGTCAATGGTAATACAGAGCGGTCCCTTAGAACAGAGGAACACGCATTGGTGCTGGCGGCCGATTTTAACTATAAAGATGATCGGCAAGCTTCGGCATTCGCCGTAAAGGCGCGAAAGGCTAGGAAGCGAGTTCGGATTCAGACCGAAAACTCAAACCCTCCTTCCTCCCCTCAATAGGGACTCGCCCCCCACCACACAACCCCAGGACCAGCAAAGCACGTGCCGAAGAGGCACAACTTTGCACTTAAGATTCCATGGGTGGCGGTGGGGAACTTCTGATGGGTGTTTGGTTGCTCCGAACTGTAACCATCAACACATGTTTGGACCAGACGCATGCACTCCTAAAAGAGCCTACCTGTGGCGTAAAGCCCATCTACATAATCGGCAACTTCTCAAGACCTAGTTTGCAAGGTCCATTTGCCGAACACTATCACCTATCAAGGTATATCCAAAGGCAGGAGCCACCAAGCGACAGGGTATAACGAAGACACTTAGTCAACAATTAAAGACCCCTGGTACAACTTCTCCCTTAGGCCTTTCTCTTTTATCTTTTTTTGCATACTTGTAAACAGTTGCTTTGGCAATCCGAGTTATAAGAGTTGGTTGAGGAAATATGAAGTTGCCTCGCGCAAGTACGCCTCAACTATTTTGTTTTTCGCACATACCAATTTTTTCCCTCCCTCTTCTCGTGAAACTGTTTGGTATGGCTTGAAGTCACCAACTATTAGACCGGGACTCGTCTTCAAACTCAAACCGCCTTAACCATTGTGTGCTCGGCGTCTTGGCGTTCTCTTTATGTGCATCAGTTCTGAACTGTGTCTTTGGTCATTAAGTTGGGTTGCCCGGCTCTTGTGCTTGCCCCTTTATGTTCCGCTTGTTCGGCTAAAAGGACCAAGGGAGCACCCCTGTGATTGTGCTTCCGGATAGTCCGGTCAAGCGCCTCAGGGGAGAAAGCTGATAACGGACTATCATAGTATGCGCGAGCCGATCTATGAATCCCAAGTTAGAAGTATTACACTTCAACCTTCGTAAGCGGTTATTCCGTGTTATACGAAGAATTTTCCCTTTGAGCAAACAATACAATGTCGGCTTCGGCCTCGGCTCGTCCGAACATCGCAAAAACCCCGGTGGCTAATCGTACGCCTCCCGCAGTCCTTTTTGCGCCCCTTCGGTTAAGTGAAAGAAATAAAGCATAATAGTCTGATTGCCTAGTGGCCACGTATGCCTCCTGTAGTCCTTTTTGCGCCCCTTTGGTTAAGTGAAAGAAATAAAGCATAATAGCCCGATTGCCTAGTTTGCCGCACTCAAACTGCCTTCGGGTTCCGTTAATACGTCTAAGGAACATAGTGCTTCGGCATAGACACCCCATGTAGTATCTACATGGGGGATGAAGCCGATGACTCACATCTTTCAGTATTAAGCAACCACACAGGAGTTATAAAGGAAGGCAAAAGTATATAAGAGCGGATACTATTATCATTAAAAGTTATCGCAAGTCTTCGGACACATTACAATTTCATTCAAAAAGTCTTTCGCCCGAACACTGTGATACAATCACCCGCGCACTTTCCGTGACTCCATCGAAGTACAGCTTGGGGCGTCGGTGTGACTTTCCGGGATGGGGCGGGTCGGTGGCGACCTTCATCAATTGAGCCCCGGCTAGTGCACTTTGGCCTTGGCAAGGGCCATCCGGACTCCTTCAATGCAGGAGGAGCGCTTGACGGCGTCGAGGCGGGGTGCAGCTTCAATTAGCCGCTGCACCAGACAGAAGTAGCTACCGGGGAGTGGCTCGCCGGGCCATAAGCGAACGCAAAGGTCCCTTATGGTCGGCTCCTCCAGCTGGTGCAGCTCCATTAGTTGTTTGAGTTGTTCCACCAGCAGAGGAGGATGCTCTGGGGCTCCGAACTACGCCCAGAACATCCGAGCTTGGTCTTCCTCTCCCCGCGAGGCAAGCAGCTGGTTGGCTTCTGCCACGCTCTTCTGGATATCGATGGCTGTGCCTGAGGATCGCCATACCCGGGTCAGCAATTCGAATCTGCTATCCCCGAATACGCACTTTAGGGAGTATGGCTTGCCATCGGCTATCTCCTTGTCTTGGCGAACTTGTTTCTCGAAGAACCGTCTCTCCACCCGCTCTTGATGAAGATCGGATTTCATGGTGGACAGCTCGGCTGAGAGCGCCTTCTTCTTTTGCTCCAAGGCATCGCATTTGTTGCTGATGTCCTGGATCTCATCTTGTATCTCCGTGACACGAGCCTGGTGTTTATCACTGGTGGCTCGTAGTGCGGGGAGTGCGGTGGCCGCTTCCTTGGCCGCCGCCTTCTCCACGGCCGCTTCAGCTTTGATGCGTTGAAGCTCGGCCCTGAGATTTTCCATCTCTTTCGAAGAAGCTGCAACATGACAAGGACTTATCTATAAGGACTACATTGATATAATTCGGGGAATAATACTAAGATTTGATTCAAATTTACCCTGAGCCTCATCAAAACTTTTGTTGAGGGCTTTCACCTCATCCTCAGAGCGCTTGAGCTTCCGATTTATCTCGTCTAGTTCGGCGGCATTTTTGGCTGCCACCGATGATGAGGCCTACACATACAATATATGTATCACATCGGCACTTACTTTCCGAACTATAGATATGACCCCTAGGTGAGTTTGTTGGACTCACCTAGGGCTTGGGGGCTGCCATGTATACAATATGATTAAATAACATCTTAACACAAACAACGGGCAACTTACTTGAAAGCCTATAAGGAGACCTTTGAAGGCCTCCTTCAGTCCGTTGTCAACAGACTGTATGCTTTGTAATACCACACCCATAAGGGTGCGGTGCTCCTCGGGGATGGAGGCGCTTGATAGAGCCTCCCCCATGGCCGACCACTCATTGGCCGGTGGTGCCGAGGATGATCGGTTTTCCCGATCACCCACCGGGGTTTGGACCGATGCCTCCGGAGGCACCATGCTCTTTGGAGACGTTCTCGGAGGGGACTGATTACCCGCCCGTCCGGTCTCCTCGGTGTCCGGGCAGGGGATCATCCCCTGTTCTTCAGTGGCCGAAGCGTTAGCTTCGGCCATGAGGGTATCCTTCGCGCCCCCTATGTCCGCCTCCATTGGAGTGTGCTGGGACGACACCTCCATGGCATCCTTCGTAGCGCCAGAAGTGGGGGGTGAGAGGCATCCCTGCTGTCCGCCAGTTTGGCAGGCGGGGTCTCCCCATCCGATATAACCTTGGTGGGGATGACACGCAGAGGACATTGAACTAACAGCCTGCATATTAGCAAACTTCGAGCCTACTGGTGACAGAAATAAGGGTTTTCAGATCCTAACCTGGATGGAGGGGGCTTGGCCCTGACGCTCCTTCGGGGAACCTCCTCGGCATCTTCGGATGCAGATCTCGAGTCCGAACTTTCGTCGGACAGGACCATCCACACTTGTCGCGGCCTCTTCGGGGCAAGAGAGGCTGCCTGCCCTGGGGCGTCCGAAGTCGTCGCTCTCCTCTTGGCACGGGGAAGATCGCCTCCCCCATCGCTCTCGACCTTCTCCTCCTCCTCCTCCTCTTCTTCCTCTTCGGTCTCCTCCTGATTTGAGAAGGCGGGCGTGTCTTCGGAAGCAACATCAGGCTGATCCCTGATGCGGATACCAGCCTGACCTGGTTTCTTCTCCTTCTTCGTGGGAGGCTTGTAAGGCTTCTCCACGAGCATCTTGGCCAACAGCCCGGCCCTCTCGTCTTCGGACTGAGGAGCTGGACTGCGGATGTTGGTGGCTTTCTTCAGCCATTTTTGCATAGACATGTTGGACAAAGGGTTATGGACCTTCTATGTAGTAAAACCGAATAAGCTAGGATGTGGCGTACCTCAGAGTCCGGTTTGGTGGCGTGAAGGCCCTTGTCTTCCCCCTCGGCTGGCTAGCTCTTCATCGATTTGAATAAGGCCTTCCACAACTTCTCCTGTGTAGTGCGGAAGAATTTCCGAACTATGGGATCGGCGTCGAGTTTCCGAGCCCACAGTGGGGTGTCTCGACGCTAGCAGGGAAGGACGCCTCTTAGGAACATCACCTGAACCACATCAGCCAGCTTGGTGCCGTTGTCGATCAAGGAACGGATCCACTTTTGCAGATCGACCACCTCCCTTCTTGACCCCCACTCGAGGCCCTTTTCAAGCCATGAAGCTAGCCGGGTCGGGGGACCGGATCTGAATGCGGCGGCGGGGTGCAGACCTTGTTCTTGTGGCTCTATGATGTAGAACCACTCCTTCTGCCACCCCTTGATGGTGTTGATGAGGGTGCCCGCCGGCCAGTCGATTCGCGTGAGTTTGCCGATGACGGCGCCACCGCAGTCGGCGTGCTTGCCGCCGACACACTTCGGCTTGATATTGAAAATGTGCAGCCAGAGCCCGAAGTGTGGCTCGACATGCAGGAATGCCTTACAGAGGAGGATGAAAGTAGAAAGATGCATGATGGAGTTCGGCGGAAGGTCATGGAAGTCGAGGCCGTAGAAGAACATGATGCTCCTGACGAAGGGGTGGAGTGGAAAGCTTAACCCCCTGATGAAGTGGGGGATGAACACCACCCGCTCGCCTGGCATAGGGGTGGGGACTGCTTGTCCTTTCTCTACCGCGCGATGAGTGATATCGTCGGGGAGATAGCCAGCCTTCTTGAGGTCAAGGATGTCTTGGTTGCTGACTGTGGAAACTTCCCACTGGCCATTGGATCCCGTCATTGCTGAGCTCTGAGGCGGGGATGCAAGAGACCTAGATCTATGCTACGGGGGCGCAAGGGAAGAGGAGGCGGAGATTTCGAATGGAGAGCGTGAGAGGCCTCTTGGGTTTTTGAAAGCACAACATGCTCCCTTGGTGGTTTTAATAATTCATGACAACATACATTGTCCCTTGGACTAACGCCTCTATCTAGTGTATTTCAGATAATAGTCCATGGAGAGTTGGTTTGGCAAAAGAATTGTGGAGATTGTGGAATTACCCCAAGATGCAAGGAAATAGGTTGGCCAAGCTTCAAGAAAGAGGACTCTACATTTTACATTTGTGAGAAATCACTTTGAGTCCATAGGAAAGCCAATACTATTAAAAGGGGGTAAGGTTTTGTTGGTGAACAAAATGCTCATACGTGCACAAGTGATAGTCACCAAAAACATCCACAAACTCTCCCACCAAAGCCAGTCTCTAGCCAAACATTCAAAATCGGTGCAACCAACATTCCTATCCCGGTGCCACCGATTCCAAACCCTAGACAGACTCAGCCAAACCCTAGCCACTTCGATGCAACCGATTCCATACCGGTGCCACCGAGTTTAGATTGCCAACTTTCTGTTAGGCAAATTCACATTTTTTGTCCCATCGAGAATGTTGGGTCCGCATCACCGAGATTGGAAATCTGACCGTTGGTCACCTTATCGGTGCAACCGAGATTCGTATATCGGTCCCTCCGAGATTCAAAAGTTGCCATCTTTTGGTCACTTTGGCACCACCAAGATTAACACATCGGTGTCACCGAGTTGGTCATTCTGTGTGTAACGGTTGGATTTTTGGGGATGCCTATATATACCCCTCCACCACCACTTACTAGAAAGAGAAGCACTCAGAACTATTCCATACATATCCTATCAGATTTTCTGAGAGAGAACCACGTACCCTTGTGTTGAGATCAAGATCTTCCACTCCAACCATATGGATCTTGATTTCTAGCCTCCCCAAGTTGCTTTCCACCAATCCCATCTCTTCTACCAAGCCAAATCCGTGCGAGAGTGATTGTGTGTTGAAGAATCTATCATCCTGAAGCACAAGAGCAAGGAGTTCATTGTCATTACTGAGCCTATTACCTTTTGGAGGGTGGTGCTTCCCAGATTGGTTAGGTGTCGCTTGGGAGCCTCCTACTTCGTGTTGTGGAGTGAACCAAGAAGTTTGTAAGGGCAAGGAGATCGCCTACTTCGTGAAGATCTACCCATAGTGAGGCTAGTCCTTCGTGGACGGAAGCCATATGGAATAGTCAAGGTTCCTTATGGGTGGAGCCCTCCGTGGACTCTCGTGACCGTTACCCTCCATGGGTTGAAGACTCCATAAACATGGATGTACGATAGCACCACCTATCGGAACCACGGAAAAAATCCTTGTGTCTCCTGTTGCGTTTGATTTTCCTATCTCATCTCTTTACTTCATGTGCAATGTCTTTACTTTCCGCTGCCATATTTGTAGACATACATGTGTAGAGCTGTTAGACTTGCCAGACTTGCTAAAACTGTTAAAATCTGCCAACCAATTAACTTGGGAAAATGTTAGGTTTTAAATTCTCGCTAATAGTCTATTCACCCCCCCTCTAGACACTCTTCTAGCGATCCTACAGTTTTCTTTCTCCTTTTATGAGGTCTTTCGATTCGGGCTCCCCTTGCCGCTCCGTGATTCTCTCCACTTCCCGAGATGCGCGAGCCGTTGTGGGCGTATAATTAACTACATCCCGTATAAAACGGGACACGATCCGTGTGGGGAGATCGTGTGGACGGAACGGCCTCGAGCCGCGCATCCAGTACCTGGCACTAGTCTATCGGTCGTGATGGGTTGTGACCTTTCGTCAGAAAGATCGTCGGGGAACATTACCTTTTCCCCGACGCTTGGCCTTCAAAAGCCGAATTATCTCATAGAGTTCGGACGTGCCGTAATGCGGAAGAATTATTTGACATTAGAGGCCGAACTGTGGTTCGGCGGAAGGAACTCACCTCGCAAGCCGAAGACTCTGTTCGCGAAGCAATGGAGCTGAAGACTCTTGGCGTTGGAGGCAAGTTCGGGGGCTACTGAGTGAGTCCTGTATTAGGAGGTCCTTGGATAGCCGACTTGTTGTATGGGCCGGACTGCACGGGCCACTCGCCGAACACCAGATGACCTGAAGGCCCAGTTACCAGGATGGAAGCTTCGAGGACCATGGCTTGCGCTCCACGTCTGATGTAGTAAATAAGCATGTTTATCTCTTCGGCATATAACCGACCATGTGTAAACCCTAGGCCTCCTCAGCATCTATATAAGCCGGAGGGTTTTAGGGCATAGAGAGAGGACAACTCATCTAGGATAAGACATACGATCTCGAGGTAAATCAACTCTGTAACCTCTTACACCATCAATACAATCAAGCAGGACGTAGGGTATTACCTCCATAGGAAGGTCCGAACCTGGGTAAACTCGTGTCCCCTTCGTCTCCTGTTACCATCGATCATAGTCTCACAGTTTAGGACCCCCTACCCGAGATCCGCCGGTTTCTACACCGACAAAGTGCGTGCCTTAAGGTCCCAATTAGGTTCTCCATAAATTCCAGTTAGTCTCCATTCCTCCCCGTTCTCTTCAGCCACAATAACATCAATGAAATCAAGGGTAGCAGCCCGGAAGTAGATCCTCAGCTCCTTCTTTCAAACTAGCAACAGGCCCCCTTTTCTTCCATCTTGACTCGGCACCACAATCATCTTATCCTTTCGAAGCTTTTTCATCAAAATTACTGCCTTTTCTTCATCCAAAATGCGTCTCCGACAGAAAAAACACATCCGGTTCATTACGTCTCTGGATGTCCAAAAGCGATCGAATTGTCGGAGCCCCAAGGATGCCCCGGCAATTCCAGCTAATGAGTTTCATTGTCCCCGACAACCTCTCAATGATCCAAGAAACACGAACTAAATTAGCCAAACAGACGTATGCCCATACCTAACTCACAAGGAGCAGGTTGGACGGAGATCAAAACTGCATGAGCCTTGCCGAGAAGGCAGCTAGCACTGCAGGACAGAGACCGATCGCCGTCAAAAGCCAGCGTCTGGACAAACACACCAATCACTGCCGAGGCAAATGCCGAGACAGAAAACTTGAAACGGTCTCAAAAAGGTTTCACAATCCGATCAGCAGCCATGGGAGGAACTTCCTCATAAGCAAGAAGCTAGCAGGCAAGTCCCAGAACATGCATGTGAATTCTTGGAGATGAACACAACCACCAGGGAGAGAACCCATGCATGGCCTTCGTCTGAACGAGCGCCTTGTTAGCAACCGCGCGCCATCAGCGGCGGCGGCGGCCGCGGCCGGCTCAGCCCTAGATCGCCCAACGTACTCTTTATTGATCAAAGACCACGAAATGTGGAATAACGGTTTCGTTATGAGGTTGGCCTAGCCACAATACTTTGTTATATGCTAAAACTGTTTTTAATATCTGGTGATCTTGGATGTCTATGATAGTCAATTGAAATTTGGTGATGTCAACTTCCATATTTTTGGAATTTAATTTATGCCCAGCTCATCATATACTAAAAGTCTAAAATGTGGAACTTTGGTGAGTCTTACGGTTCACATGTGTAAATCTTCTCCTGAAATTTGGTATTGGTAGAATCACTGTGGTACATTTCTCACATTTAAAGACGAGTGTCATCTTTTTGTCGTGCATAGTGGGCTTGCTAAGTCTCTTTTCGGCCAACCTGAGTCTGTCTGAGCTCAAGTGTAGTTGTTTTTGGGCATTGTCGTAACATATGCATGTGATACTAGATATTTTGTTTAATATAGACGGTCAAGACAGAGGGCAAGCTAGTGAGGTATGTATTGCAAATTTGCAATAGAACATTGATCATGGGGAATTTACTGTATATTATCCAGCTGCAACAGGTGATGGGGAGGTCTTCACCGAACGATGAGCATTTACTTGGTTTGGCACAAACGATGCCCCGACACTGCTTGAGGTTTATGAATTACTAATCTTCATTTTGTTTTGCATCTAGTTGTGAAGCAATCTTCTTGACATGTTCAAGAACCATCACCACAATTTTGAATTTGTAGACCGATATTGGTCTCTCAGTGGGTATCCAAGAACTGAAGGTGCCAAGGAGAGTTCTGAGATTATTATCTTGGACGAGAATTTTGCTTCACTCGTGAGGGTATGCACGTTGTGTCTTATTTACTTAATTTGTATGAGAAACTGTTTTCTCTCAGTGGCCTTCTGCTACTGCAACATCTGATATTTGTTTCTAAATTCATGTTGTCAGATGGGGTCGTTCAGTCTACCCAAACATTCAGAAATTCATACAGTTCCAGCTAACTGCCAACAACATTGCAGCCATGATAACTAATGAAGTTTTTGCTGTCAGTTCTGGTGACGTGCCACTTGATCGTGTCCAGGTTTAAATATGTTCTTCTGGGAACCTTCAGATCACTGGACAAGTTCTTTCTCACCATTATAGTTTGTTCAAGGGTTTTTTCTTTGTGCTGATATTCTGCAACTGCTTATAAGATGAAATTGCAAGGATGTGTGATATTTCTTTGAGTTGTTTTCGCCTCCCTTGTTTACAACTGCTCTGGGTTAACCTAATGATGGACACACTAGGAGCGCGCGCTTGCATTGGCGACTAAGCTACCAAAGAACCATCTTATGCAGGCAGGGGCGACCGGTTGGATGGAGGTTTGTTCTCTTGATATATTGGTGCTCAAATATCTTCCTTTGGCTTCGACTTAACTTTTTCACTCGGATGGCAAACTTCATAGACTAGAAGTGACTTCCCAATATCATTTACTTGTAGGCTTATTTTGGTGACTCGACTGGCTGAAGTAGGAATCATGCACACACAACCATCTTCAGGCCTGCACATGCCTGAAAAATACTACTTCAACATCGGAGGTTTGTTGTTTGTCAAGTGAGAATCAATGCCTTTTGGTGCGGTTAAACATAATTCAGATCCTTTTTTTTGACGTCAAACACATGCATTCATTTATTCAGAAAGACCAGGAATCTCTGAAGCTACAATAGAAAGGAAACAATCAGGTGGTTGCGTCGCCCAAACCTGACAAGTCGCGCTGCTAACACACTCCCTAGCAAGCGCATGTGCAACATAATTTGCTGCTCTTCTAACCCAACCATAGGTGTTGCTTTTCTTAGGTAAGATCAATCTGTTTGGTGGTGAAACAAGAGTAAAATGCACTAGCGATCATTGAACTTGTCCCGTAGCTCACTTTAGTCACTGTACTTAAAATACGGTCAATACAATCACTATATACGACTTAGGATGATTATATGGTCACTAGCTCAGCGTATAACTTTGTATTTTGTCTAGTTGATCGGTCAAACAGTCCATATGCGCTTCATAGACCTAGGCTCTCTCCATGCAACAACAACAAAAAGGCGAGGTTCTCTCTTTGTACCTATACGGCCACACCTATCAATGGGTGGAACAAATAAATTAGAGAAACAAAAGTAAAATGCACTAGCGGTCATTGAACTTGTCTCGATAGCTCATTTTGGTCACTATATTTAAAAATACGGTCAATACAATCACTATATACGACTTAGGATGATTATACGGTCATTGGCTCAACGTATAGCTTTGTATTTTGTCTAGTTGATTGGTCAAACAGTCGATATGCGCTTCGTCAGACCTAGGCTCTCTCCATGCAACAACAAAAAAAAGGCGAGGTTCTCTCTTTGTACCTATGCGGCCCCACCTGTCAATGGGGGAAACAAATAAATTAGAGAAACTACATTTATGCTCGGGCGAGGAACTGAACCCGGAATCTTCCACGTAAAAGCCCCACGAGCCAGCCAGTTGAAAGCGAACTTTTTCCTGTTACAAGTGTAGAATGCTATTGGGAGGGATGTTTTGGCTCTACGGTCCAAATGAACCCTATATCCTGGACGTCCAGTTGGACTGTGGGATCTATGTCAACATTTATTCAATGTGATATACAGCGGTGTATGTACATAGCTTGCGGGGAGCATCGCTACGGACGGCTACCGACCGGCGTGAACGAGGTGGGCTGATAGTACAGCGCGTGACGGGACCATCTAGACCTTGGTACAGATTCGTTCACGTGGACACTTCGCACCATGGTTTGAGTTAATGGCGAGAAACTGGTTTACTAAGACACCGAGGGCCTATTTGGTTTCCCGCCACACTTTGTCAAACTAAAATTTGGCAGCCACAGTTTTGTTGGCATGTGTTTGATTTTTGCCATAGTTTGACTTGTCACACTTTATTGCCCTTTGGCCCATTTGTTATAGAGTCATTTTTTTTGTTAACTTTTGTCAAAGTTTGACGTTCGTTTTTTCAACCATACTTTCTGGCTTGCCACACTTTGGCTTGGCAAAATTAGTCACCAACCAAACGGACCCTGAATCGCTGCGGCATGGGAGTTTTCAACCTTTCTTCTGTTCGATCTTGCTGGTAGTGACGAAATACGACATGGATTACCCGGTGGATCCAGTACACACGCAAGTGCAAAGTCCCCTCGTATGTGCAAATTTGCAGTGCGTCTAGGTTCTGAAGCTTCCTATTGATTTTGGGCGGGCTACCAACCTTCGATGACGACGAGGGGGCTGTAGTGGCAGAGCCGGCGTTGCTGGACGATGGTAACAACATAGTCGGTGTATGCTCAAGTACCGCATGTTTGCAACTACGGGCCGGCAACGTGCAGAGATCTGCAGCGAGCCGGCGACCAGAGGAAGCTAGGCAGATAATGCGGAGTTCGCTATGGCGGCTACTGAACCTGAAGGGGGGACAACTAAAGCCATTTGCCGGTCAGACCTGTCTAGCCATGGCTCATTTCTGAATATGGTGACGAAGAGAAGTGGTTCAGACGTTAATGCAATGAGCAAGGGTGGCTGGCTTGGCTTCCATGGCAACAATCGCAATGCTAATGTACTCGTTAGTCGTGAAGATGGAGACGAAGAGAAGTGGTACAGAGCGTTTCTGGTCGGCCCATGACCTTTCTATCCGGCTAAACCAACGTAAGGAGACGGCATGCATCCATTGAATGACGACCGGACGTGGGCCCTGTGACTGTTACAAAAGGGATTAATAAAGGACTGTCTATTTGTCATTCGACTGAAAATCAATTGGACATCATTCAAATTTTTCCACCAATAACAAGATGACACTTGTATGTTTTTTTGTTTTTCCTTCTTTCCTTTACGGGTTTGCTATTTTTCAGTCGACTGAAAAACAATTCGCTTTCATTCAAATCTGTGGCCATCCAAACTCGCGGAGATTCACGCTGGGAGATGGCGCTTCCGGGCTGGTTTTGTCATGCCGGGCCCATTTTTCTTTTCGGGTGAGCCCGTTACCATCCGTTTCGGTACGCTCACTTTCGTTGGAAAAGGGAAGAGAGAGGGAGACATACAGCTGCGGAGGAGGCGAGAGCACAGGATGAGATTTCTTCACGGTTCATGGTGATTGCTTAGTCTTCTTCAGCTTGATTTCCGCTCCATTCCTCATGGTTCCCTTTGGCTATTGTCGTCTTCCCCCTTTCCCCCGATGGATCATGTTTCTGTGCTCAATCCTTTCTAGATCTGTTGTTTGCTTCGATTCCCTAGGGTTTGTTGTGGAGGTAGGTGTTTGTGTGGATGCAGCGGTGGATGTACATGTAGGTACAGACCCCCTATTGTTTGATGCGAGTTACAGTCGCTCGATTCCTCTAGCATTTGATGTAGATGCAGGCGGTCGATTCGTTTGTTCTGGTCTTTCTTTGTTGTAGATGTAGAGTTTGATAGTTTTAGCGGTGGATCCCCTTCTAGTGTTATGTAGTTTGAGGTGATTTTTGGTTATCCCCTTTTAGTGGTTCGTTGTTTGATCCATTGGTCATCTAATCTGTTTTATGTCCCCTTTACTCATTTGATTTTGTGATGTCCCTTTTGATGTAGATGTAGGTGGAGATACTCAATCCCCTGGCCTGTTGAGTCTCATGGTCTCTTGTGTGGATGTAGGTGTTTAGTTCCCCTCTGACTTTTGTGTTTCACGGTTTCAGTTTGTATAAAGGGTGTTCATGCTGAGTGTTCCAATGTAGTGTTCGCTAGCAGCTGCTGCAGCGAGCTGTTGATATTTTAGTAGCTTAGACATTCAGGTTAGTACTGTATTTAGGTGGTGTAATCTGCATTTTAGTGCTATGTAATTAGTGTTCAGGTAGGTAGGTAGTTTTTGACTGCATTTTACAGTTTGTTGCATGCTTCCTAGTTATTTGTAGTTGCTATTCTCATAGATTTGACTGGCAGGTGTTTTTGGCCTTTAGTTTAGTGCCTTGTTTATTTCTGTCATTTGTTATTTTCTTTTTCATCATGCTAGTGAGTTCAGAAGTTTGTAGTACCTTTTAAATTGGTATCACCCTAGTGAGTTCCATAATTTTTCGCCCTAGTCATTTTGCACAGTATTCTACCTTAGTTTTTGATCTCTTTTCCTTTTTCTTTCATGTAGAGACAAAAGAGATCTAGTGATTTTCCTGTTTGTTCTACCTTTACTAGATATCTTTGTCTGGCGTTGTTGATGGCTTGTCCACTAGGTATAAGGATGCTATTCACAGATATGGAATGGAGCGTCTGCTTAATTTTGTGAGAGCAGAGGTCCCTGTTAAGCTTGTCAAGTGTCTTGCTACTAGGTCTGATGCTTGAGCTTTTAAGTTCCAATTAAAAAAGAATTTTCTTCCTACCACCAAGTATGATACTCATGATATTCTAGGCCATTTCACTGGAATTTGTAGTGTAAATTCAGTGCATTTGCATGGTAAATTGAGGGATTTTACTTTATTAAATTTAGGGAAATTACTCAGTAATTCCCGTGTTAACTTTCAGTGTAACTACAGTGTAAAGTCGCGGGGCAATAACAGTGTAATTTCCTGTTTATCTTTGTTGGGTTGCATCCTTTTTAGTACCTTATCAGTTGTATGTCCATGTTAAGTGGCTTGTTACTTTACTGCTAGTCTGCTATATGTTTATATGTTGTCAATGTAAAATCTGAAGGAATTTCAAGTTCAAGGTTAGTGCAGTGTAAGTTTAAAGAATTATACTGTTACTTCTGGTAAATTTCAGTGCATTTTTTCAGTGTAATTTAAGTGTAAGTTCCAGTGAAATTATACTGTAATTTCAGTGTAGTTAATTTAGGGCCCTTCAGAGTCAGTTCCACTATATTCTTTAGGACATTTAACAGTGGAATTTCATGGTTATTACAGTGTAATTTCTAGGTTCTTGCAGTATAAGTTCAGAGAATTACACTGTTAGTTTACGTAAATTCCAGTGCATTTTACTATGTAATTTAAGTGTAATGGAAATTATGGTGTAAATTCAGTGTAATTTACCGTGTAAATTTAGGGAAATTACACTGTAATTCCTGTGCGACTTTCAGTGTAATTAATTTGAGTGGGTTTACAGTAGTGTAATTTAGGTGTAATTTACATAAACTATGTAAATTTAGGGAAATTACACTGTAATTTATGTGCAACTTTCAGTGTAATTACACTGCAAGTCAAAGAGCTATTATAGTGTAATTTTCTTATGTAATCACAGTGCATTTTCTGTTTCTTTTTGCCCCAAGTACCTGACCTGTTTCTTTTGATTGTGTGATTTATAGTGTGATCTGTGATTTCTATGTGTTGTTTTTGCAGGTTCTTGGAAATTAAGACTCTGTAAAGGGAGATGGCTTTTAAAGGATTTTCTGACATGTGGTTCTTCTTTTGTAGATCTTCCATGGTTCTCCCCCAATTAAAGCAAGCTCTGCCTTTTCTTCAAGTATCTCTCTCAAATCTCTCTTGTTCTGGGGTTGTTGATGATCCCTGTTCTTCGTCTTCGGCCTCTTTCATGTCGTCCTACATGCCCTCCTCTTTCATGTTCTTCATCTTGTAGTGGCCCTTGCCCAGTTTGCTTTTCAGCCCCTCTGCACCCTCGTCGTGTGCCTTGCACTTTTGCGTGGGCAGCTCCTTTGTTAGTTTTTTAAGGGGTAGTTCCTTTTTAGTAGGCACATGTGTTTTGTGGTCCAGTTTGTTAGGAACTTGTTGAGAACCGGGTATGATGCAAAAAAACGGTATGCTCCAGTGTAATTACAGTGTGCATTTCAGTGGAATTACAGTGCTTTCTAGTTGTAATTACACTGGAAATTTGAGTGTAATTACATTGTGGACTTTAGAGCAATCATACTATATATTTAGTGAATGTAAAGTATCACTCTGTACCTTTCGGGTTTGTCTTTTTTCTGTACAAGTTACTGCTATACTGTTGATTGATTCTACCTTTGAGTAAGAAATTTTGATGAGAACAAAATTTTCTAGTATGTAATTTCAGCAGCTTGGTAACTGTAATTTTCAGTTTCCATTGCCCCTAGTGCTTTAGAATTGCTATTTTTGTCAGTGTACATGCTAGATCATGTGGTTTATGATACTTCTCTAGTGCCTATAAACAAACTGACATGTTTGTGCTATGGAATAGAATGAATATTTCAGTGTGTCTTTTTAGGCCTTTTGTCCAAATAATATTTTTGAGCAGGTTTAGTCCAATTTTTATGTGGTCTAGCCCAGCCTTAGAAAACCACGTCCTGTGCAGTTCACGTACACTGCAAAACTCATTGGACAGGTCAAGCCTGTTGCGGGTTTCGGATCGTTGACATAAAGGAAAGAAGGAAAAACAAAAAGACATAGAAGTGTCATCTTGTTATTGGTGGAAAATTTTGAATGATGTCCAATTGATTAATAGACAGTCCCTTCCTTTATGTCAACGATCCAACATAAATTAACAAAAAGACACTGAAAGTCGCACAGGAATTACAGTGTAATTTCCCTAAATTTACACGGTAAATTACACTGAATTTACACCATAATTTCCATTACACTTAAATTACATAGTAAAATGCACTGGAATTTACGTAAACTAACAGTGTAATTCTCTGAACTTATACTGCAAGAACCTTGAAATTACACTGTAATAACCATGAAATTCCACTGTTAAATGTCCTAAAGAATATAGTGGAACTGACTCTGAAGGGCCCTAAATTAACTACACTGAAATTACAGTATAATTTCACTGGAACTTACACTTAAATTACACTGAAAAAATGCACTGAAATTTACCAGAAGTAACAGTATAATTCTTTAAACTTACACTGCACTAACCTTGAACTTGAAATTCCTTCAGATTTTACATTGACAACATATAAACATATAGCAGACTAGCAGTAAAGTAACAAGCCACTTAACATGGACATACAACTGATAAGGTACTAAAAAGGATGCAACCCAACAAAGATAAACAGGAAATTACACTGTTATTGCCCCGCGACTTTACACTGTAGTTACACTGAAAGTTAACACGGGAATTACTGAGTAATTTCCCTAAATTTAATAAAGTAAAATCCCTCAATTTACCATGCAAATGCACTGAATTTACACTACAAATTCCAGTGAAATGGCCTAGAATATCATGAGTATCATACTTGGTGGCAGGAAGAAAATTCTTTTTTAATTGGAACTTAAAAGCTCAAGCATCAGACCTAGTAGCAAGACACTTGACAAGCTTAACAGGGACCTCTGTTCTCACAAAATTAAGCAGACGCTCCATTCCATATCTGTGAATAGCATCCTTATACCTAGTGGACAAGCCATCAACAACGCCAGACAAAGATATCTAGTAAAGGTAGAACAAACAGGAAAATCACTAGATCTCTTCTGTCTCTACATGAAAGAAAAAGGAAAAGAGATCAAAAACTAAGGTAGAATACTGTGCAAAATGACTAGGGTGAAAAATTATGGAACTCACTAGGGTGATACCAATTTAAAAGGTACTACAAACTTCTGAACTCACTAGCATGATGAAAAAGAAAATAACAAATGACAGAAATAAACAAGGCACTAAACTAAAGGCCAAAAACACCTGCCAATCAAATCTATGAGAATAGCAACTACAAATAACTAGGAAGCATGCAACAAACTGTAAAATGCAGTCAAAAACTACCTACCTACCTGAACACTAATTACATGGCACTAAAATGCAGATTACATCACCTAAATACAGTACTAACCTGAATGTCTAAGCTACTAAAATATCAACAGCTCGCTGCAGCTGCTAGTGAACACTACATTGGAACACTCAGCATGAACATCCTTTATACAAACTGAAACCGTGAAACACAAAAGTCAGAGGGGAACTAAACACCTACATCCACACAAGAGACCATGAGACTCAAAAGGCCAGGGGATTGAGTATCTCCACCTACATCTACATCAAAAGGGACATCACAAAATCAAATGAGTAAGGAGGACATAAAACAAATTAGATGACCAATGGATCAAACAACGAACCACTAAATGGGGATAACCAAAAATCACCTCAAACTACATAACACTAGAAGGGGATCCACCGCTAAAACTATCAAACTCTACATCTACAACAAAGAAAGACCAGAACAAACGAATCGACCGCCTGCATCTACATCAAATGCTAGAGGAATCGAACGACTGTAACTCGCATCAAACAACAGGGGATCTGTACCTACATGTACATCCACCGATGCATCCACACAAACACCTACATCCACAACAAACCCTAGGGAATCGAAGCAAACAACAGATCTAGAAAGGATTGAGCATAGAAACATGATCCAGCAGAGGAAAGGGGGAAGATGACGATAGCCAAAGGGAACCACGAGGAATGGAGCGAAAATCAAGCTGAAGAAGACTAAGCAATCACCATGAACTGTGAAGAAATCTCCTCCTGTGCTCTCGCCTCCTCCTTAGGTGTAGGTCTCCCTCTCTCTTCCCTTTTCCAACGGAAGTGGAGAAATGAAATTTCAGAAAGAAAAGTAGAAAAGACAGCATACTGAAACGGATGGTAACAGGCTCACCCGAAAAGAAAAACGGGCCCGGCATGACAAAACCAGCCCGGAAGCGCCATCTCCCAGCGTGAATCTCCACAGAGTTTGGATGGCCACAGATTTGAATGAAAGCGAATTATTTTTAAGTCGACTGAAAAATAGCAAACCCGTTAATAAATCTGAATACACTATATATACGGCAGGGCTCACAGATCTCCAAAACAAGGGGCGGTCCGGATTTCAAGAGCATCTAGACCCAGAGCCAAAGTGAATATCCCGAATGGTACTCTAGTTTACTACTGCAAAGAACAAATGCGACGGCTAACATGTGACGCACACGACGCGAACAAAGCATGTACGTAAGCGGGGGACACGCACTAGCACTAGCACACAACGCACACACATAGACAGCACGCAATACACACTAGCACGCACTCACACACTCACGCTTATGATTGTACTGAAATATGCCGTGTGAACTCATGAACATCAAATCGGATAATGGGTGTTGATACTAGATTTTGGCACGAAAGAAAATCCAATCAAGATGACATCGGATGGAAAAAGTTTCAACTGCAAAGTTCTTCGTCTCGTCAAAATGAACGATTTTTATATAAAAATCGTCTCAATCGAAGGTCGTATGCAACCTGTGAAGCCAAAATAAGATCAGCAACAGAAGCCGCAGAGCCATTTCGGATCCACCGAGTTTTTCTGACTCGGTGACACCGAGTTGACTCGGTAATTCCGAGAAAACTCATTCGGAAATTCCGAGTGAGATGCAGAAGATTACAGAAAGTTGGCAACGTTAATTCGATGGGACAGAGAAAAATCACTTGATGGCTTCAAGTTGGTCCGGAAAATTGCCAAAGTTTTCTGTCCCAGTTAAGTTAAGTTTTTTGAGGTTTTGGACGGAATTTTTAGTCCTTTTCTTGTACGGAAAGTGTTGGGGAACGTTACATGGGAACAAATTTTTTCCTACGCACACGCAAGATCTATCCATGGTGATGAGCATCTACGAGAGAGAGAGTGGATCTACGTATCCTTGTAGATCGCTAAGCGGGAATCGTTAAGAAACGCGGTTGATGTAGTCGGACGTCTTCGCGATCCAAATCGCCGAGAGTCCCGCGATCCAATCACGATCCGTCGCGATCAAGCATCGAACGGACGGCACCTCCGCGTTCAACACACGTACAGCTTGATGACGATCTCCGCCTTCTTGATCCAGCAAGAGGGAGCAGAGAGGTAGATGAGTTCTCCGGCAGCGTGACGGCGTCGCAGCGATGGTGGTGAAGCAATTCTGGCGGGGCTTCGTCTAAGCACTGCAGAAAACCGATCTAGAGGAGAAACTATGCACTAGAGGAACGGGTAACACGTGGCTGAAAATCCAATGCAAAAACCCTAAAACCTGTAGTATATATAAGAGGAAGAGAGAGGGAGGCTTGGCCCAAGGGCCAGCCCTAGGAGGCTTCGGCCGAAGCAAGGGAGGAGAGAAGGACTCCTCCTCCAATCCTAGTAGGACTAGGACTCCTTCCTTTTTTGCCTTTTTGCCTTCTTTCCACCTTTTCTCTTTGGGCTTTTCTTTCCCAGCCGCATGGGCCTTGTGTGGGACTTCCATCAGCCCATTAAGGGCTGGTATTCACTCTCCCACAACCCATGTAGCCTCTTGGGTCGAAATACCCTTCCCGATGATCTCCCGGTATACTACTAGCACTCCTGGTACACTACCGAGGAGCCCGAAACTTTTTCGACGACCAAAATAGGACTTCCTATATATTAATCTTTACCTCCGGACCATTCCGGAGCTCCTCATGACGTCCGGGATCTCATCCAGGACTTCGAACAACCTTCGGTCACCACCATACATAACTCTATACTACCGAAACGTCACCGAACCTTAAGTGTGCAGACCCTGCGGGTTCGAGAACTATGTAGACATGACCGAGACACCTCTACGGTCAATAACCAATAGTGGGACCTGGATGCCCATATTGGTTCCTACATATTCGACGAAGATCTTTATCGGTCGAACCTCTATGTCAAGGATTCAGTTAATCCCGTATGATGTTCCCTTTGTTCTTCGGTATGTTACTTGCCCGAGATTCGATCGTCGGTATCTCCATACCTAGTTCAACCTCGTTATCGGCAAGTTTCTTTACTCGTTCCGTAATACAAGATCCTGTGACTAACACTTAGTCACATTGCTTGCAAGGCTTATTGTGATGTTGTATTACCAAGTGGGCCCTGAGATACCTCTCCGTCACACGGAGTAACAAATCCCAGTCTTGATCCATGCCAACTCAACAGACACCTTTGGAGATACCTGCAGAGCATCTTTATAGTCACCTAGTTACGTTGCGATGTTTGATACACACAAGGCACTCTTCCGGTGTCCGTGAGTTACATGATCTCATGGTCATAGGAACACATACTTGACATGCAGAAAACAGTAGCAATAAACTGACACGATCATATGCTACGTTTGTAGTTTGGGTCTTGTCCATCACATCATTCTCCTAATGATATGATCCCGTTATCAAATGACATCACATGTCAATGGCTAGGAAACCTTGACCATCTTTGATCAACGAGCTAGTTCACCAGAGGCATACTAGGGACAAAGTGTTATCTATTTACCAACACATGTAATGTGTTTCCAATCAATACAATTATAGCATGGATAATAAATTATTATCATGAACAAGGAAATATAATAATAAACACTTTATTTATTGCCTCTAGGGCGTATTTCCAACAGTCTCCCACTTGCACTAGAGTCAATAATCTAGTTCACATCACTATGTGATTTACATTGTAATGAATCGAACAGCCATGCAGTTCTGGTGTTGATCATGTTTAGCCCTTGGAAGAGGTTTAGTCAACGGGTCTGCAATATTCAAATCCGTGTGCACTTTGCAAATATTTATGTCCTTCTCCTCGATGTAATCGCGGATGGAGTTGAAGCGTCGCTTTATGTGTCTGGTCCTCTTGTGAAACCTTGGTTCCTTGGCCAGAGCAATGGCACCAGTGTTGTCACAGAACAGGTTCATTGGATTCAGTGCACTGGGCACTACTCCAAGATCTGTCATGAACTGCTTCATCCACACACCTTCCTTCTCCGCCTCCGAGGCTGCGATGTAATCCGCTTCGCACGTAGAATCGGCTACCACGCTTTGCTTGGAACTGTACCAGCTTACCGCTCCCCCGTTGAGAATAAATACGTATCCGGTTTGTGACTTAGAGTCATCTGGATCAGTGTCAAAGCTTGCATCAACGTAACCCTTTACAACGAGCTCTTCATCACCTCATAAACGAGAAACATTTCCTTAGTCCTTTTCAGGTACTTAAGGATATTCTTGACCGCCGCCCAGTGCTCCATTCCAGGGTCACTTTGAAACCTTCCGGCCATACTTATGGCAAGGCCGACATCGGGTCTTGTGCACAACATTGCATACATGATAGAGACTATGGCTGAAGCATAGGGGATGGCACTCATCTTTTCTCTATCTTCTGCAGTCACTGGGCATTGAGTCTTACTTAACTTTACACCTTGTAACACAGGCAAGAACCCCTTCTTGGATTGATCCATTTTGAACTTCTTCAAAACTTTATCAAGGTATGTGCTCTGCGAAAGTGCTATTAAGCGTCTCGATCTATCTCTATAGATCTTAATGCCTAATATGAAAGCCGCTTCTCCTAGGTCCTTCATTGAAAAACTCTTGTTCAAATATTCCTTCACGCTTTCCAGCATTTCTATATTGTTTCCAGTCAGCAATATGTCATCCACATATAATATTAGAAACGCTATAGAGCTCCCACTCACTATCTTGTAAATACAAGCTTCTCCATAAACTTGTATAAACCCAAACGCTTTGATCACCTCACCAAAGCGCTTACTCCAACTCCGAGATGCTTGCACCAGTCCATAAATGGATCGCTGGAGTTTGCAAATTTTGTCAGCATTCTCTGGATCGACGAAACCTTCCGGTTGCATCATATACAACTCTTCCTCAAGGAAACCATTGAGGAACGCTATTTTGACATCCATCTGCCAAATTTCATTGTCGAAATATGCAACTATTGCTAACATGATTCTGACGGACTTAAGCATCGCTACGGGTGAGAAGGTCTCATCGTAGTCAACTCCTTGAACTTGTGAAAAAACCTTTGCCACAAGTCGAGCTTTATAGACGGTGACATTGCCGTCCGCGTCCGTCTTCTTCTTAAAGATCCATTTGTTCTGAATGGTCTTTCGCCCTTCAGGTAATACTTCCAAAGTCCATACTTTGTTTTCATACATGGATCCCATCTCAGATTTCATGGCCTCTAACCATTTCTCGGAATCCGGGCCCATCATCGCTCCTTCATAGCTCGTAGGTTCATTGTTGTCCAACAACATGACCTTCAAGACAGGGTTGCCGTACCACTCAGGAGCAGTACGTGCCCTTGTCGACCTACGAGGTTCAATAGTAACTTGATCCGAAGCTTCATGATCATCATCATTAACTTCCTCTTCAACTGTCGTAGGCTCCACAGAAACATCTTTCTGTGCTGCGCTACTCTCTGGTTGAAGTAAAGGTTCAATAACCTCATCAAGCTCTATTCCTCCCCATTCAATTCTTTTGAGAGAAACTCTTTATCAAGAAATGTTCCGTTCTTAGCGACAAACACTTTGCCTTCGGATCTGAGATAGAAGGTATACCCGACTGTCTCTTTCGGGTATCCTATGAAGACGCATTTCTCCGCTTTGGGTTCCAGTTTTTCAGGCTAAAGCTTTTTGACATAAGCATCACATCCCCAAACTTTAAGAAACGACAACTTTGACCTCTTGCCAAACCATAGCTCATATGGCGTCGTCTCAACGGATTCTGATGGTGCCTTTTTAAAGTGAATGCAGCTATCTCTAATGCATAACCCGAAAATGATAGTGGCAAATCAGCAAGAGACACCATAGAACGCACCATATCTAATAAGGTTCGATTACGATGTTCGGACACACCATTACGCTGTGGTGTTCCAGGCGGTGTCAACTGTGAAACAATTCCACACTGTCTTAAGTGACTGCCAAACTCATAACTCAGATATTCACCTCCTCGATCAGATCGCAGGAATTTAATCTTCTTGTTACGATGTTTCTCAACTTCACTCTGAAATTGCTTGAACTTTTCAAACGTTTTAGACTTGTGTTTCATTGAGTAAATATACCCATATCTACTTAAGTCATGAGTGAAGGTGAGAAAATAACGATATCCACAGCGCTGTAACATTCATTGGGCCGCACACATCAGTATGTATGATTTCCAACAAGTCACTTGCCCGTTTCATTGTTCCAGAGAACGGCGTTTTAGTCATCTTGCCCATGAGGCATGGTTCACATGTGTCAAGTGATTCAAAATCAAGTGACTCCAAAAGTCCATCAACATGGAGCTTCCTCATGCGTTTTACACAATTATGACCTAAACGGCAGTGCCACAAGAAAGTGGTACTATCATTATCAACTCTACATCTTTTGGCATCAATGTTATGAACATGTGTATCATTACTATCAAGATTCAATATGAATAAACCCCTCACATTGGGTGCATGACCATAAAAGATATTACTCATATAAATAGAACAACCATTATTCTCTGATTTAAATGAGTAACCGTCTCGCAATAAACAAGATCCAGATATAATGTTCATGCTTAACGCAGGCACTAAATAACAATTATTCAGGTTCATCACTAATCCCGATGGTAATCGAAGAGAGAGCGTGTCGACGGCGATCACATCAACCTTGGAACCGTTTCCCACGCGCATCGTCACTTTGTCCTTTGCCAACCTTCATTTATTCCGTAGTTCCTGCTTTGAGTTGCAAATGTGAGCAACCGAACCGGTATCAAATACCCAGGCACTACTATGAGAGCTAGTAAGGTACACATCAATAACATGTATATCATATATATTGTCGTTGGCCGCCTTCTTGTCAGCCAGGTACTTGGGGCAGTTCCGCTTCTAGTGACCAGTTCCCTTGCAATGAAAGCACTCAGTTTCTGGATTGGGTCCATGCTTGGGCTTCTTTACAGGAGTAGCAACTGCTTTGCCATCCTTCTTGGTTTTACCCTTCTTTCCCTTGCCCTTGACCTTGCCATTTTTCTTGAAACTAGTGGTTTTATTGACCATCAACACTTGATGTTCTTTCTGGATTTCAGACTCAGTGACTTTTAGCATTGCAAACAGCTCGGCGACTGACTTGTTCATCCCGTGCATGTTATAGTTCATCACAAAGCTCTTGTAACTAGGTGACAGTGATTGAAGAACTCTGTCAGTGATCGCCTCTGGCGGAAGGGCAATTCCCAACTCCGCTAGACGAGTTGAATACCCAGACATTCTGAGTATATGTTCACTAATAGACCCATTCTCCTCCATCTTGCAAGCATAGAACTTATCGGAGGTTCATACCTCTCGATCCGGGCATTCTTCTGAAAGATAAACTTCAACTCCTGGAACATCTCATATGCTCCATGATGTTCAAAACGTCTTTGAAGTCTCAGTTCTAAGCCATACAATATTGCACACTGAACTATTGAGTAATCTCCAGTACGTGCCTCCCAAGCGTTCTTAACGTCTTCAGAGGTCATATCTTCTGGTTGGTCACCAAGCGGTGAATCAAGGACATATGATTTCAGGGAAGCCGTGAGGATAATCCTCAGATTACGGGCCCAGTCAACAAAGTTACTTCCATCATCTTTCAACTTAGCTTTCTCTAGGAACGCATTAAAATTCAGGGGTGCTACTACGCGAGCCATTGATCTACAACATAAATATGCAAAGGTTACTTGGACTATTGTTCAAGATAATGAGTTTAGTTAATCAAATTACTAAAACTCCCACTCAAATTGACATCCCTCAGGTCATCCGAGTGTCACATGATCCAAATTCACCAACGCAAGTCCGATCATCACGTGAGTTGAGGCGGTTTCGATTGTGAACATCATCATGTTGATCATATCTACTATATGACTCATGTTCGACCTTTCGGTCTCTTGTGTTTCGAGGCCATGTCTGTACATGCTAGGCTCGTCAAGTTTAACCCAAGTATTCTGCATGTGCAACACTGGCTTGCACCCGTTGTATGTGAACGTAGAGTCTATCACATCCGATCATCACGTGGTGTCTCAACACGACGAACTTTCGCAACGGTGCACACTCGGGGAGAACATAATTCATCTTGAAATTTAAGTGAGGGATCACCTTATAATGCTACCATCGTCCTAAGCAAAACAAGGTGCAAAAAAGGATTAACATCCCATGCAAATCATAAGTGACATGATATGGCCATGAACTTGTGCTTTTGATCTCCATCTTGAAAGCACCGGCATGATCTCCATCGTCACCGGCACGACACCATGATCTCCATCATCTTGATCTCCATTAACGTGTCGCCATCGGGGTTGTCGGGCCCACCATGCTTCTACTACTATTGCTACCGCTTAGCGATAAAGTAAAGCATTACATAGCGCTTAATGATTGACACGCAGGTCATACAATAATTAAAGACAACCCTATGGCTCCTGCTGGTTGCCGTACTCATCGACATGCAAGTCGTGATATTCTATACAACACATGATCATCTCATACATCACATATATCTCATCATGTAATTGGCCATATCACATCACAACATACCCTGCAAAAACAAGTTAGACGTCCTCTAATTGTTGTTGCATGTTTTACATGGCTGCTACAAGTATCTAGCAAGAACAATTCTCACCTATGCGTAAACCACAACGGTGATACATAAGTTGCTTTTCAACCTTCTCAAGGACCGCCTTTGTCGAATACGATCCAACTAAAGTAGGAGAAACAGACACCCGCCAGCCATCTATGCAACAAGTTCTAGTTGAGAGAACCGGTCTCTCGTAAGCGTACGAGTAATGTTGGTCCGGGTTGCTTCATCCTACGATACCGCTGAACCAAAACACGACCAAGGGAGGAAGCAATCTAAGCATCAACGCCCACAAACACTTTGTGTTCTACTCGATATCTCATCTACACATAGACCTAGCTCATGATGCCACTGTTGGGGAACGTTGCATGGGAAACAAAAAATTTCCTATGCACACGCAAGATCTATGCATGGTGATGAGCATCTACGAGAGGGAGAGTGGATCTACATACCCTTGTAGATCGCTAAGCGGGAAGCATTAAGAAACGCGGTTGATGTAGTCGAACGTCTTCGCGATCCAAATCGCCGAGCGTCCCGCGATCCAATCACGATCCGTCCCGATCAAGCACCGAACGGACGACACCTCCGTGTTCAGCACACGTATAGCTTGATGACGATCTCTGCCTTGTTGATCCAGCAAAAGGGAGTGGAGAGGTAGATGAGTTCTCCGGCAGCGTGACGGTGCCGCAGCGATGGTGGTGGAGCAATTCTGGCAGGGCTTCGCCTAAGCACTATAGAAAACCGATCTAGAGGAGAAACTATGCACTAGAGGAACGGGTAGCACGTGGCAGAAAATCCAGTGCAAAACCCCTAAAACCTTTAGTATATATAAGAGGAAGAGAGAGGGAGGCTTGGACCAAGGGCCAGCCCTAGGAGGCTTCGGCCGACGCAAGGGAGGAGAGGAGGACTCCTCCTCCAATCCTAGCAGGACTAGGACTCCTTTCTTTTTTGCCTTTTTGCCTTTTCTCCACCTTTTCTCTTTGGGCTTTTTTTTCCCAGCCGCATGGGCCTTGTGTGGGACTTCCACCAGACCACTAAGGGATGGTATTAACTCTCCCACAGCCCATGTAGCCTCTTGGGTCGAAATACCCCTCCCGATGGTCTCCCGGTACACTACCAGCACTCCTGGTACACTACCGATGAGCCCGAAACTTTTCCGGCGACCAAAATAGGACTTCCTATATATCAATCTTTACCCCCGGATCATTCCAGAGCTCCTCGTGATGTCCAGGATCTCATACGGGACTTCAAACAACCTTTGGTCACCACCACACATAACTCTATACTACCGAAACATCACTGAACCTTAAGTGTGTAGACCCTGCGGGTTCGAGAACTATGTAGACATGATCGAGACACCTCTACGATCAATAACTAATAGCGGGACCTGGATGCCCATATTGGTTCCTACATATTCTATGAAGATCTTTATCGGTCGAACCTCTATGTCAAGGATTCAGTTAATCCCGTATGATGTTTCCTTTGTTCTTCGATATGTTACTTGCCCGAGATTCGATCGCCGGTATCTCCATACCTAGTTCAACCTCGTTACTGGCATGTCTCTTTACTCATTCCGTAATACAAGATCCCGTGACTAACACTTAGTCACATTGCTTGCAAGGCTTATTGTGATGTTGTATTACCGAGTGGGCCCTGAGATACCTCTCCATCACACGGAGTAACAAATCCCAGTCTTGATCCATGCCAACTCAATAGACACCTTTGGAGATACCTGTAGCGCACCTTTATAGTCACCCAATTACGTTGTGATGTTTGATACACACAAGGCACTCTTCCGGTGTCCATGAGTTACATGATCTCATGGTCATAGGAACACATACTTGACATGCAGAAAACAGTAGCAATAAACTGACACGATCATATGCTACGTTTGTAGTTTGGGTCTTGTCCATCACATCATTCTCCTAATGATGTGATCCCGTTATCAAATGACATCACATGTCAATGGCTAGGAAACCTTGACCATCTTTGATCAACGAGCTAGTTCACTAGAGGAATACTAGGGACAAAGTGTTGTCTATTTACCCACACATGTAATGTGTTTCCAATCAATACAATTATAGCATGGATAATAAACGATTATCATGAACAAGGAAATATGATAATAAACACTTTATTTATTGCCTCTAGGGCATATTTCCAACAGGAAGTCCATCTGCCTCATATATATGTTAGAGGTGACGGGCAATTGAACAACACACAATCGAACAAACTCATCTATTACTTTTCCGTGTTCATCTATCCCCTACCCTTGTATCTTTCTTCCCGTTCTTCTTCGTTCGTTCTTCTTCTTGGAGGGCAGCGATCCACGAGGCCCTAGGGCGATCAGGTCGATCTAGTGCAACCCATAGCTGCCGCATGCCCTGACGGGGTCCCTCCTGGGCATGTGGGGTTTCGGGTCCTCAAAAGCACCCGCCGGATTGCTTGCGTACCGCGCTTTCGGGCGGGTCTCGTTTGACGTGAGCTGCAGTGCATCACCCTCGACGATGGAGGTACACGATGACGTGTTCATGTGCGAACACACTTTTTGGCGACTCCATTGGGGACGAAAGATCAAAAATCATTATCAACTATGTCTAATCTTCCCCAGCCCTCAGAAGTTAACGCCGATAACATCATTAAGCCTAGTCTTGATGAACTATCGGATGAACATCGCCAGGCCTATGAAGCGCACAAGAAGCAGCGTGAAGAGGATTTTGAGGCGCTCAAGAAGAAGCGCGAGGAGGAGGATTTGCAGGCGTTTCTTGCAAGTTTCAAGAAGGACCGTCAAGGCAACATCACTCCGGCTGGAAACGTCAATTTCGCTCCTCTTATTGACGAACAAGATGAAATCACTATGAGTAAAGTTTTTTCTCCGGAGCAAGTGGTTGTGATTGAAAGTCTTGTTAGTAAGGGTAATGAGATGACGTACTATTCTTTTATGGAAAATACTAATGCTAAGAAAAATATGCCTCCGTCATCTAGTGATACTGTTGGTATATTTGAAAACCCTAGTCCAACTTTACCTATTTCATCGGCACCTCCTATGCAACAGCAATATAATATGCCGATGCGTTTTTATCCTAGTCAAACCAACCAGCTTGTGGCTGCACCTACATATCCTAATCCTGTTATGAGTGTGCCTAATTCTGCGTCAATGTCGAATCACTTTGTTACACCACCCATAGGCACAAGCATGTTTGGTCTTCCGCCGAATTATGGTTCGGCACCCATCCCACAAGTTGCACCACTAGCTAGTAACCAAGTTGCTCCTATGTCAGTTCCACCAGCATCTTCATCCACCTCGAATCCAATTTTAACCAAACTGAGGGAGGATTTGCATAAGATGTTTCAAGAAACTTTCGAAAACGAGTCGAAAGTAAAGAGTCGTGTGTACCAAAAGCCTTATCCTGAACACTTCGATGCAGTTTTGTACCCTCAAGGTTACAAAGTTCCCGATTTTGTTAAATTTAGTGGAGAGGGCACAAAAACAACTTGGAAGCATGTGAGTCAGTATCTAGCGCAGTTGGGTGAAGCAGGTTCCATAGAGGAATTGAAAGTGTGTTTATTTCCCTTATCTTTAACTGACACCGCATTTTCATGGTTTGGTGCTTTGCCACATGGTTCTATTCTCTTATGGTCGCAATTGGAGCAGAAGTTTCATGATCACTTTTATAGCAGCGACAATGAGCTAAAATTATCACATCTTACACCGGTTAGACAAAAACATGATGAATCGGTCACCGATTATGTCAAGAGATTTAGAGATATAAAAAGACGATGCTATAGTTTAGGGATAAGTGAGAGAGACTTGGTGGATCTTGTGCTTAATGGTTTGAAACCACATATCAAAGAGAGGCTGGAAAGCTATGAGTTTTTGAGCATTAACCAAGTCCTGCAAAAAGCATTAGCTCAAGAGAATAGGAGTAAAGAGGTTCATAGATCTACTTCCGATCGTCCTCGAGTGCATATGGTTGAGTATAATGATGATCATTCGGACGATGAGGCTGCTGTCTATACTACTGAATTTGTTTGGTCCTCAAAGGCCAAACCCTATACTTGCAATGCTCTTAAGACGATTCGCAAGAATCATGATGAAGAGATGAAGTTTACTTTTGATATATCTAAGTGTGATAAAAATATTTGATGCTCTCTTGCAAGATAAGATGATCAGAATATCACACACTATTCCGCCGTTTAAAGAGCTAAAACGGTGTGCTTATTGCAAGTACCAGAATTTATTTTCCCATGCTACTAACGATTTCAATGTTTTTCAACGACAAATACAATCGGCCATTAATGACGGACAATTGATTTTTTTAGAGATGCAAGTTGATAAGCAACCCTTCCCGATAAACACCATGGATTTAGAAGGGAAGAAAATGTTGATTCGGCCTAACATAGCCGAATCTGCTAATAAAGATAATATTGTTATTGGTGAACTCGGGAAAGGCAAGGAGGATGGCAAAGTCTTGGGAAGAGAGGCGGTGCTTGAGAAGCAACCCGATGGCAAGGAAGTATTGAAGATCACCATGAAAAATCCCGCACTCGAGGGGCAACCGCAAATACAAGAGGATACTCATGCTAAACCTATCGAGCCTATGAATTCAGAAGTTTGCAAGTGGAAAAAGAATGAAGCTGAGGGCAAGCGAGTCAAGCCAACTTTTGATATGTTGTTATCCAAATATGCCAATCAAGCAGTCGGTTCTAGCTCTAATCGACCAACACGTTTAAAGCATTCAAGATCACCTCCGAAGCAAGAATTCCGATGCTATGCAAGGCCATATGGATCATGGGCACCAACACCGTGGATGTCGCTACCCCCTATGCGCCATATTACAAAGGAGACTTCAATGGAGGATGGGCGCAGCCCCCAATGGCTCCTTATGCTTTTCATATGGGGTGGGCCACTCCTAGAAGGCCTACCTATGAGAGGCTTTATTATCCCACACAAGGCTGTTTGAGTTATGGTGCTAACCGGCTAACAATTTTTTTCCAAGCAAGGCCAATAAAAAAGTGTGGTGTATTAAGTCATCTAATGTAGAAATTTCAGAATACGACAAGCAAAAGGAGATCAAAAAGGCGATTGTTGGTAATCTGGCTAATTCTAATGGTGACATTGTTATTGTTCAGCAGGGTTCCATGGCAAATGATCATGAGGCTAGCACAAGCAAGGCTAAACCTAGGGATCCTAGATATATGCAACCTAAGTGGTGTCCTCCTGGTTTAACTAAGACCATGAAAAGGAGATTACAACACATGAGAAACCACGAGAAGGTAGAGCGCAAAGAAGAGAAGCAAAGAGACGAATTGCTTAATGAAATTCGGCCCATGCCACTCACAAAACAAGTGTGGAGGCCTAAACAAAAACAAAATGCAGATGCTTCTACATTAGTTACAACACCTACACTACCAAAAAGGATGATGCGACCGCTATTACATCGTCCAGGCCACCAGAAATATCCCCTTCAATTGAGGAAACTTCAAGTCCAATATACACATTGGGAGATGAAGATGAGATGGTGGATTACGAATCTATGCCGGTTCGGGAAGGTATGGATATTAATATGGTGTATTATTTACCTGCCGAGTTTCGTGCTATAGATGAAGAAGGGGAGGTAGCTGTAACGCCCTGGACACACTCGTCGGTACTTGTTACTCCTAGCGGGATCTAGACTGGCCTCACACATCAATACTAGTCTAATCTGCACACTTTGTCCTCACTCATGCGCACCCGGGACCAACTTCCCGGTCGGTCACCCATCCTAGAACTACTCCAAGCCAAGCACGCTTAACCTAGGAGTTCTGTTCGAATGGGCTCCCGGAAAAGAAGGAATTCCTTATTGATATGAATAGTCTATCATCCATAATAAGCCAGACTATCACAGTGACCCAGCTAGATTTTGGTCCTAAGAATGCTATCTTCGAGAAGCCAAAAGAACCGGTGAAACACTTGAGGCCATTGTACCTCAAGGGTCATATTAATGGGTCACCGGTTGCTAGGATGCTCATTGATGGTGGTGTTGTGGTAAATCTTATGCCCTATTCGGTGAAGTTGGGGTTATATGATGATGCATTGATGAAGACCAATATGGTACTTAATGGATTTTAGGGTAAAGAAAAGACAGAGGCCAAAGGTGTGATGTGCATGGAACTCACTATAGGAAGCAAAACTTTGGCCACCACATTCTTCATTGTGGAGGTGCAAGGTAACGATAATGCTATATTAGGCCGTGATTGGATTCATGCTAACCAGTGCGTGCCATCTACCATGCATCAATTCTTAATACAATGGGTCGATGATGAATCATTCACGCGGATAATTCGGCTTGTGTTGCTTTGGCTGAGGCATCAGTGGATTGGAGTCATCCCGATGTTTCCTACTTAACAGGGCGTGACCTCTCAGAGTTTGATTTCCTTAGTGCTACAAGGAATAGGTTCATTCCCATCTCTTTAAAGTCGATTGGTGTTAATTGGTTCCAAGGTATGATGTAAATGAAAATTTGAAATCAATGGCCGATATAGAATTATCGCCCTAAGCATACAAAATGGTCGATGGAGTGTTGACATCGTCCTTAGAACAAATACATTGCAGATTATTTTTCGGCATACAAGATTTGCCGAAAAACAGGAGGGCATGTGTTAACACTAGATTTTGGCATGGAAGAAAATCCAATCAAGATGACATCTAATGGAAAAAAATTCAATTGCAAAATTCTTTGTCTCATCGAAACGGACGATTTTGATATAAAAATCGTCTCAATCGGAGGTCGTATGCAACCTGTAGAGCCAAAACAATATCAACAACAGAAGCTGCAGGGCCATTTCGGATCCACTGAGTTTTTTGACTCGTTAATTGCAAGAAAAATCATTTGGAAATTCCGAGTGAGATGCAGAAGATTACAGAAAGTTGGCAACATTAATTCGACGGGACCGAGAAAAATCACTTGGTGGCTCCAAGTTGGTCCAAAAATTGCCAAAGTTTCCTGTCCGAGTTAGGTTAAGTTTTCTGACATTTTGGACGGGATTTTTAGCCCTTTTCTTGGACGGGAAGTCCATCCACCTCATATATATGTTAGAGGTGACGGCTAATTGAACAACACACAATCGAACAAACACATCCATTACTTTTTGTGTTCATTTATCGCCTACCCTTGTATCTTTTTTCTCGTTCTTCGTTCGTTCTTCTTCTTGGAGGTCAGCGATCCACGAGGACCTAGGGCGATCAAGTCGACCTAGGGCATCCCATAGCCGCCGCACGCCCTGACGGGGCCCCTTCCGGACATGTGAGGGTTTTGGGTCCTCAAAAACGCCCGTCGGATTGCTTGCGTACCGCGCTTCCGGACGGGTCTCCTTTGACGTGAGCTGCGGTGCATCACCCTCGGTGTTGGATGTACACGGTGACGTGTTTGTGTGCGAACAATGGGTGGATCGATCAAACACACACCGGTGTGCAATGGACACAATGGGTGGTATATGCGAGCAAGGTGCTGGGCCACGTTGCCACGTTGTGTGCGGAGCCGTGGCTAATGTCGAGCAGCTCGACGCACAAGCATGAGTATGATGTTCGTGTTGAGCTAGGTGAATATGTACTTGACGTCGGTAGAGGCCGCTGATAAACGTCGGGAGCGGTAATTTCAAGCACCGCCAGGGCGCGCAGCTGACGGGCTCGCCCCTGGCGCCATGAGCAGGACTCTGGCTGAGAGCGCGATGTGCATGCATTATCTAGAGGGGAGCTGTCATGGGTGACAATGTGAGCATGGGTGTGCTAGTATGTTCTGCGCATTGTGCACGATGCGTGCCAATACCTACATCATAGAAGTATCCCATTGTTAGATTCCCGAAATGATGGCTTCTTAGGGCGCTTGCTATTTCGACCGTCGGATTGCGCTTCCAAACGAATCTGGCCGTCGAATCTTGAGATGAACTGATCCTGGCCGTTGGATCGTCTTTGATGTGACTAGCAATGAATAGTGCCCTTCCTTATACAGTCACACTGCCTTCTTGTATCAGAATGACACGCGAGCCCTGGGCGGGTGGGCTCCAGCCGTTAGTGCGTGTGGTGGGTGGTGCTGCCGGTGCTTGTCCTTATCTACATGCGTGTTGTGCCACCGCTTGCTATTTTGGCTACCTGCCGAGGGTAATTTTGACATTCCACGTCCTGCCCCTGAGGTAAAGGCGAGGAGCCCGGTTGGCTGAGCCAGAACCTTGGCCTTCCTCTCTGTTTTGTTTCTCCCCTTCCTCTCTTGCATCCGAGCGTCCTCGTCTCGCTTCCTCCCCGCTGTTGATACTCAGGTCTGGTCTTCGGCTTGTCGTGATCATCTTCGGCTTCCAAGGGATTGGATCTGGTGTGCTTGCCGTTCTCGTCGTCGACGGTCCTGGGGTAGGTGCGTTGCCGGGCTCCTTTCTCCTGCTACCTATTTTCTCCCATGCTTGTCGTGTTGGATCAATAAGAGTTGATGGTGTTCGTACGTATTGTTAGATGTGTATAGTCCCTTTTCGGTTTATCCCCATTGTATACCACACATGTATATGTATCGGCCTTTGGCCCTCCTGTGAATGTAGTTGCTCATTCCTAACATGGTATTAGATGCTTAGGTTAGCCTCTCTCCCCCTCCCGCACGATTCAACTCCGTGCGCCCGCTCGTTGCCGTCCGACCGGCTCTGACGCTCTCCGCCCGTCGCTGATCGGCCTTGCCTGTTGCTGATGCCCCCGATGCCCTCGTTTCTGCCCGTAGCCGGCCGCCCACGCCTCCTCCTCGTCTGGTGGCCGCCGCCGCCGTCGCCGCCTGCTTCGCACGGTCGTCACTGTCGCTGCTTGCCTCGACCGGCCGCCGTGCTTGCCCATCCGGCCGCTGCTTCCCCCTCCTTGTCCGGCAGCAGCCGCCGCGGCCCGCCTCGACCGGCCGTCGCGGCCCGCCTCGACCGGCCGTCGCGGCCCTCCTCGACCGGCCACCGCCGCCCCTGGCAGCTGCGTGGCCTCGCCCGCCTCCACCGGCCGCCGCCGCCCCCAGCAGCTACCCCGCCTCGCCTGCTAGACTGTTGCGGGTTAGCTGCCTCCTACTAGAGCCCGATCCAGATCGGGTTTTACTATTATAGTTGACCAAAACAAACAGAGAGCTCCTCATATCCTCTTCGAGCTATGTGGCTATTCCTCGGTGCTCGGTGATCTTCGGTGGCACCAACTATGCTGAGTTTGTGGGTTTCATGCGCATCCACATGCGCGGTCTTCTCCTGTGGGGTGTTCTCTCGGGCGAGGTCCCGTGTCCGCCTTGCCCTGTTGCTCTTGTGGCTCCTTTCCCGCCGGCCCCACCTGTTCTTGCTGCTGATGCTTCTCAGGATGATCGGGATACAGCCAAGGCCCTTAATGATGATGCGGTTGATGCTTATGATCAGCAGGTATCCGCTTACTCAGATGCTCTTTCTGTTTACCGGGATGATTTGCCTGCTTATACTTAGTGGAGCAATGATGATGCTCGAGATGCTGCTGTCCTCACTGCGAGTGTGTTACCTCAGTTTGCTTCTGAGTTCATGGGCCTCGACATTGTTGCTGCAATGTGGTCTTATCTTTGTCAGCGATATCAGCCCTCTGGTGATGCTCTCTACTTGTCTATGGTGCGTCAGGAGCATGCTCTTCAGCAGGTTGACTCTTCTGTTGATGAGTTCTACTCATAGAGCTTTGCCATATGGCGTCAGCTTGACTCTCTCAGGACAGTTGTGTGTGGTACTTGACGTTGTTGCCAGACTACGCGGTCTGACTTGGAGTTTCATCATTTCCATGAGTTCTTGTCTCGCCTCCGTCCAGAGTTTGAGCCTCGGCGTGCTCACCTGCTTGCTCGTGGTCGTGTTTCTATTTCGGAGGTGCTTGCAGAGCTTTGTGCTGAGGAGACCCAACTTCGTTCTGCTGGTCTGCTTGTGGTTCCCACGGTTCTTGTTGCCAGAGTTCCTGTGTTGTCTGCTCGCCTCACCCCTCCACCGCTCCTGCCCACACCTCTAGGGGCGGTTGGTCGCCCTCCTTCTTCAGTAGAGGGTCGACCGCGCTCGCACACCTTCTGTGGCTACTGCAACAGGCCAGGTCACCCAGAGTCTGATTGTTACAAGAAGCAGAAAGACCTGAAGCACTCCTCTTCTAGTGGGACTCGTGCGTCTTCCTCGACTCTGTCACTCACGGACCAGGATATTATGCGACTCAAGTGCATGTTGGCTTCCTCTGGTTCTTCCTTGATGGGATCTGTTGCCGCTGTGACTGCCACCACCACTCCGCCCCCGCTGGAGCCTACTCAATCAGGTACATCCTCGTAGGTTCTGGATTCTAGAGCTTTTTTTCATATGTCTTCTGATTCTTCTGCTTTATCTTCTCTTCGACCTCTTGATTTTCCTCTTAATGTTCTCACTGCCGATGGCACACCTCTTCCTGTTGCTAGTTGTGGCATCCTTTCTACTCCGTCTTTTTTGGCCCCTAGTGTTTCTCATGTTCCTCATCTTACCATGAATCTCTTTTCCGCTGCCCAACTTACTGATTCTGGTTGTCATGTCATTCTTGATGTCGACTCTTGTTCCGTTCAGGACCGTCGCACTCAGGCTCTGGTTGGTGCTGGCCCTCGACGTCGTGAGTCTGAGGGCCTTTGGGAGGTTGACTGGCTTCGTGTTCCTTCCGCTGCTACCACATACGCCAGCTCACATGCTCTTGCTACCTCCTCTTCTGCGTCCTTCCAGCAGTGGCATCATTGCCTTGGTCACATCTGTGGCTCTCGCTTGTCCTCATTAGTACACCAGGCATCTTAGGGTTTGTCTCTGGTGATGTTTCGTTGCATTGTGATGGTTGTAGGCTTGGCAAACAGACTCAGTTACCTTATCCTACCAGTGAGTCTGTACCTCAGCGTCCTTTTGACTTAGTTCATTCTGATGTATAGGGTCCTGCTCCTTTCGACTCAAAAGGGGGTCATCGCTACTATGTTCTGTTTATTGATGATTTCTCTCGCTTACAAGCGATTTGCTGCCATGGTCCGCACTCAATTTTCCACGCCTGTCCGTATCTTTCATGCTGACTCAGCTGGAGAGTATATCTCTCACATGTTGCGTGGTTTTCTTGCGGAGCAGGGTACTCTTGCCCAATTCTCTTGCCTCGGTGCCCATGCTCAGAATGGCGTTGTTGAACGCAAACATCGCCATTTGCTTGAGACGGCTCGGGCGATGATGATCGCTGCCTATCTTCCACCTCATTTTTGGGTTGAGGCCGTCTCTGCCTCCACCCACCTCATCAACATTCAGCCATCGGCTACCTTGCAGGGTGGTATTCCTATGGAGCGTCTCTCTGGTCGCTCTCCTGACTACTCCGCTCTTCGTATGTTTGGATGCATGTGCTATGTTCTTCTTGCTCCGCGAGAACGAACCAAGTTGACTGCTCAGTCCGTTGAGTGTGTTTTCCTTGGCTATAGTGATGAGCACAAGGGCTATCGTTGTTGGGATCCTGTTGGTCGCCGGCTGCGCATTTCACGTGATGTGACTTTTGATGGGTCCCGTTCTTACTGTCCGCGTCCCTCCTCCTCGAGCTTTTCCGTGGAAGATATTTCCTTCATTCTCCTTCCTGACACATCTCCCTTGGTGTCGCCTGTTCTTCCCTCTCCCCCGGTGAGTATCCCTCCACCTCCTACACCACCGGTACCACCATCTTCTCCCTCCTCCTCCTCTCCCTCGTCATCTCCCTCTCCACCCTCCTCTCCAGTTTTTCGACCTCACTCCCCTTTTCCTATCCACTACACCCTTCATCCTCATGCCGAGGATGATTCTACTGATGTGCCCTCTACTTCCGATGCACCTCCTCTCACGCCTACATCGATCCATAACCTCCGTGTTAGGCCTTGTCCCCCACCTGATCGCTATTCTCCTGACCGGTATGGTCTTTCTGCCATTGCTGAGCCCACCACCTATCGGTCTGCCATGACTCAGCCTGAATGGCAGCTTGCGATGGCCGAGGAGCTTGCAGCGCTTGAGCGCAATGGCACGTGGGATCTGGTTTCTCCTCCTTCTGGTGTTCGTCCCATGCAAGTGGGTCTATAAGATCAAGACTCGCTCTAATGGTTCTCTTGAGCGTTACAAAGCTCGTCTTGTGGCTCGTGGCTTTCAGCAGGAACGGGGGCGCGATTATGATGAGACTTTCGCTCTTGTGGCCCACATGACCACTGTCCGCACTCTCCTTGCTGTGGCTTCTGTTCGTCATTGGCCTGTGTCTCAGCTTGATGTTCAGAACGCATTTATCAACGGTGAGTTGCGTGAGGAGGTCTATATACAGCCCCCTCCGGGGTACTCTGTTCCTGATGGTATGGTCTGCCGCCTTCGGCGCTCCCTCTATGGCCTTAAACAAGCCCCTCGCGCATGGTTCTCGCGGTTCGCCTCTGTGGTGACTGCCGCTGGCTTCTTGCCTAGTGATCATGATCCAGCATTGTTTGTCCACACCTCTCCTCGTGGTCGGACTCTTCTTCTTCTTTATGTAGATGGCATGATCATCACTGGCGACGATTCTGAGTATATTGCCTTTGTTAAGGCCCGCCTCCGGAACCAGTTCCTCATGTCTGATCTTGGTCCTCTTCGCTACTTTCTTGGGATTGAGATTTCTTCGACCTCTGAAGGCTTCTTCATCTCTCAAGAAAAGTATATTCAGGATCTTCTCTTCCGGGCTGTCCTTGGTGATGATCGCATCGTTGTGACTCCTATGGAGCTCAACGTTCAGTTTCGTGCTACACGGTATCACCACCTCGTTGGGAGCCTTGTCTATCTTGCTGTCACTCGTCCTGACATATCCTATCCTGTTCACATTCTTAATCAGTTCGTTTCAGCTTCCACCTTTGTCCACTGTGGTCACCTCCTACGCTCATTCCTAACACGTATATGATATTTTGACCTGCCTATTATTTGCTGGTTGTGATGCTTTGCCACTTGCGCCGCCGCTTCCCCATCGAGCTCGTGCCTCACGTCTTCAAGAGTTAAGGAAGCTGGCGCTGCTCTTTCCGGAGGAGCGCCCTGTCGCGCCGTTGACGGGAGAAGGCCATGCGGAGCGCCGTCGCCACCGGCTGGCGCGTCGACGGGAGGAGGCCAGGCGGTGCACGCCATGACCGCCGGCTCGTGCTCCTCGCTGGTGTGCATAGCCATGCCTATGCCTCGGTGGCCCACCAGCCACGCACCGGGGAAGAGCTCTTCGCTGGGAAGAAGCATCCACACCCAGACAGGATGAAATGTTGGGAAACCGCAAGCACACCCAGCCGTCCTCACCGCTCTGGTTGTTCTTGGTTGCTATTTATCTCTCTCTCATGTCAACTTAGTTCCCTCTTTTTTTGCAGATTGGAAGTGGGTTACACACATAAATCCAAACAGGCTAGCGGGAGGATTCATCTATGCATCTTAGTTGACTTCGTTCTGGAATTTAGTTCGTGATAAATGTCAGAAATTACTTCTGAATTTATGCACCCTGAAACCTGATTTCCAGACTCCTAATATAGTGTCAGAAATTCTTATAATTCAGGTCACAGGATATTGGTGCTAGAACTTAAGCTTTGTCATAAGCTCATAGTTCTCCAGAAAATGCTTCAGTTTTCATGTCTAAACTCTAACATATCAATATGAAATAAATTACTAAAGCTAGAGGGAAAGACATACCCAAGTGTTTGGTTGACATTGTTGTGAATCAGTTCTCTACCAACACTTTCAACATACATAATAGTATAGTTTAGTTCTATTACTTCAGTTAAGATTTTCCATTGAGCATACAAATGTAATTTTCAGAACATAACTTGCTGAGGCTGCAAACTATGAACTAAAAAGTAGTAGCAATCAAGTAAGATCTTAACAATATCTGTTAATCAGATTAGTGTATTGTGTGGCACACTAATGTGTTATTCATAAAGGTGGGGATCGGGGTTATAGAAGAGGTACTATTGTTCATATGTGCGTATAACATGGCACCAAACAGAAGGATCTAAAATCTAATCCTGCAGTACAACAATAGGAATTCACATGCCTAATTTTTTTAGTATGTGTCTGATATGGTAACTGTTTCTGGCCGTATTGCATTGACTCATATATCTGTTACTTCTGAAGCATGAACCATGAAGCGCCTATGCAGTGCACGCAAGGCTCCAACAAAAAAGTGATGGTGCCAAACATGAATGTTCCATATGAAAGGGGTAGCCTGTGCTGGAACACAACGCAAAGATGACGGGATGATTCATCTATCCATTTCAGGTGACTTCCTTTTTCTTGGCTCCAGTAAATGATAACGATTCGAGTAGTCTGTTTAGTTCGCAATTCATGAGTTGAAGGAGATCAAGATGTTCCTGATTTGTATTTACCACATGGCAGCCATCAGAAATTGCCTTGGTGGCTAAATGCGGATGGTGGCGGCTTAACAACTTATATTAGATTTTAAATGTTCAATTTGTTTTGTTTGATTTTTTTATCAGTTAGTCGTGCTCCCGTATTTACATTATAGTCGTCTTACCAGTTTACATTACATTAGATTCTAACGGGACAACATCACTGCTCCTCAGTCGAGCTCACGCGTTGCCATCACTGGGAGGAGGGCCGACCACCGGACAACTGTCCAAGTCACCATTGTCGTTGTCCTTCAGGTGCCCTTCCTCTCGCCCTTGTACGGTCATCTCCTACCCATCTGTTGTGTGCATGTTCTTGATTCGTTCATCGTCTCACAATATGTTTTTTCTCTTCATTGTAGGACCAACCATATGTTTTTTATTTATTTTGAAAGGCAAGAGCCCCATCTATGGCTAGATTTCATTTACATAAACTAAACATTACATAGAGTGAGGCTCTGACGCCAGTACATATTTGAGTGGGCATAACAGCTAGCGTTTGGACAAAAAGACATGACTAATGATCTTGATTACAGAAAATGTTAAAATAGCCGGTAAGAGGAGCAGCTCATACTGAAGTTTCAAATTGAATTTCATTCCCATCATTAAAAAGCTTCTCCCTACCACTCTTTAGCTTCAGAATTGACAAGGAATACTCTTTGTTTTTTTCTCTTTAGATTCATTGCTAGCCCCACAACAGAAGAGGACGACAAGACGAGGATTGCAATCAATCCCTGCCTTACTATCCCGACGACAGAGGCGATGACTCCGAACCTAGGTGAGCAGCGACCGGACCAACACTTCTCCACCTGCGTTGCTTTCCCTGTTACTGAGTTTGTTATTGTTGCGCTCCTTCTCTCCCTTCTCCCAGGCGCTCAACAGGAGCAGCGACAAGAGCAACGCAGCCTGTCAATGCATTTGGCCCTCTTTGAGGTACACACACTCCTATCTTCCTTCTCATGCGCTCCCTCCCACTCTCCATGTGCGGTTTCTCCACCTTCGCTCTATGACACAAATTGGTTATATGTGATGCCTCGGTGGATTAGGATATAAAATTGACGCTAAATGTAACCAATCTCACCTTTGCATATTTCTTTGTTGAAAGAAAATTGAACAATGTCCTGAATCTGAACCTGTTATGTTGATTGCTAATTTTCTTCATGATCCTATTATGGTTTGGATTGTTGTGGCTCTCAAGCAATTTTATAACATGAGCAAGATTTCGTAGCATGACCCATGACCTCTTCCGTTAGCTTTGTATGAATGCTGTTATATAATAATTTTGTTTGACATTCATAAGTCGTCTCTACCCTTTCCCCTTTGTTTCTGAATTGCCTTATGTTTTGCATGTATATTCGCCTTTAGAACACTTTGTTCTGCTTGCTGCTGCCTCATTCTTTTAGATGTAAAATATTGCATAGGACATGACTAATTGGGTTTCTATATTTAATTTCAGTTTAGGCTGGTGGAAATTCACATTATTTTTCAAAAGCATATTTAATTCATTCATCCTACATTATCTATGACAAGTCGATAAAATATGTTATTTGTTCTTGCTCATGCTCTTTTTCTTATGTCCGTGTTCAGGCCTAACCTCAACAAAATTTGCTACACTTCACATCATGGTGGAAGGAGGGTAAGTAAGTAAATTGGCGACGACGTATCGTATTGCTTTAAGTATTACTGAGTCAGAATTTGCAGTAGTGTAGTATCCTATCATTCTGTCAGCTAGACATTGAACTCGCTGTGGACTCAATCAGAAGTATTTGAATTTCTCATATGTTCGTTAACACTATCAGTGGTGTAGTATCCAATCATTCCGTTAGCCAAACATTGAACTGGTCATGGACTCGGTCAGGAGTATTTGAATTTCTCATATAATATTTGTGCTTCTTACTTTTATCTGTCTATGTTATGAAAAGAAGGACCAGCAATTACTTACGTTATCATGGAATGTTAGCTCAATGATTTGAAAGCACATAAGATCTCATGAGTTAGGATAGACATAGCCATGCCCTCTGAAACAGTCACCAAAATTTAACGAAGTTCATATATCTGTCTTCATTTTTAAGGATTAGGAGGACCACCTATTATCCACTGTCCAAAGCCTTTGATAGGGGTTCAATGCAGGAATTGTTTTCGTGCTATACATAAAATACATTATATGAATAATTTGTCTAACACGAGATGTCTTTCAGCAGATGCGTCCATCGCAGTACTCAAGCAAATCAGATGACAAGGTGTTTGGAGCAAGCTACTAATAGCAGTGTAAATAACTTGTATGGACTGCTTTTGGTTGAAGAGCAATTTTTTCCTATCGAACAGGAGTTCCGAGGGATGTTTTTTGTTGTCGATTTGTACCAATAGAAAGATAATGGAAGTGATTGAATAAGTTGGGTCATGAGAATGAAAGTTGGGTCATGTTGATACTAGATCCATGTCTTGATTATTCTACTTTTCCATTCCATCGTACCGAACCTTCATCTTTAGGAATTTCATGCTACATTACAAATGCACCAATGGTTTGTAACAAGATTTGATGTTTTGCACTGGACCATTATTGTTGCAAGTAAATGTAATCTTCTGATCTTTGAGTAATACTACAAGGTGTTGGATTGTTAGATTGAACTAGTGCCAAAGCGCGCGGCGCACGCCGCGCCCATGAGAACACCTGACTGAATCCTTTATTGTTGGTTTGGTTAAAGGCATGAAATGAAGAGTAGAGTGAACTTCTCCTTGTGGAATTTCTTCAGAACAGGATGTCTGATGACATCAGGAATACCTAACAGGTAAACGAGTACCAATATTAAAACTGTGGCAATGCTATTTAGTACAAAAGCCAAACATGCAAGGAATATATAGTATACCTCTGATTGTGCTCCTTTTCAATTAACTCCCCGACCTTTTCATTCATTTCATTGCAAGGATAATTATTTTCAAATCATGTAACTGTTTTGTGTAAGGCAAATTGCATCCATGATTTTGCAACTTCCAGTAGGTACCAACCTTATACGTTCATATAATGATTAGAACTATCAATCAAAACGATTGTAACTCTATAATGAAGTAATGAAATGCTGCTGCAAAACCAACAAAAAATTAAATCATCTCTTCCGATGTTTCTTCCCTGCACACTACACACGACCAAATCAAAAGGGGAATAAAGGAACGGCCGTCAGGCTATAATTGTCTTCTAGTAATATAATGTAATACCAACTGAGGAAATCAGGAGAGCAAAGAAGTAAAGGAAAACGAACAGTAAAAAGAGATAGGCGGACAATTGAATGATCGGGCACAACAGATAATAGAATCCTAAGAGAAGCAACATAGTAGAAGCATAGGCAGATATTCCATCAGTTTTCTTCTACAAATTCGTGTACACAATGGGACCATAAGCATCACCAAGGATGTACTAAAAAATATTCCGAGTTAAAGTGGTAGGAATGCAGTGATATGTTCTCACATACGGTATTTAATAAGTAAACAAAAGAGAAACAACATGACTGATAATACCTTTTTGTGCTGACCGGATTGTTGGAACTATCCACTATTGTCCAGATTGTCCAAAGGTAATATAAAATAAAATTGGAAGTTTGCAGAGCTTCTAGGCACACTTATGGTTGAATCCTTGCTAGAAGCCTAGAACACAGCTGAGCAAACATTGGTAGTTTGAGTTAACAAAAAGCACCAAGCAAATTTGTGACAAATAAAATGAACTTGTAGGAAATATGTCGGTAACACTAACAATATCACCTATTTCTAAACCAAGGATGCAGAATATACGGTAACCTTGTATATTATTTTGAAAAAGAACTACACGCACCTGCACCTGCGTCATGGTTCTTTAGCTTCTTTTCACCTGGATTTTTTATAAGCCTCCAACAAATGAAACATTTGAATTATAATGACACTTGTGATGCTACTTCAATAATTACTCAACTGAAGGATATATGTATCATCAGAGCACAACTGCAGCAAGAATCAATCTATTTCATAATATTTTTCTGTTATGCGAAGAAGCAAGCAAGAGAACTACTTACAGTTCATTTATCTATGCTTCCATCACAACTCTTATGGTAATGAGAAGAAATTTATATCATCATAGTCATCCATCACAACAGGCTCCATTAGACCGGGATGTATATTACCCAGTCGCTTGTCGTCCTCGTCACGACCTTGATGGATTCACTGTCTTTGCCTCCGTAGTGTGACTTGTGCCACTGCCGGCAGCGCTGAGCTGCCTCCCATGCTTGGATGGAGAAACCAAGAGCACGGACAGGAGAGAATCAAGAGAGCGAAGGGCGCTGAAGCGATTGGGAGTAGTCAGGGAAGATGTCTAGCGTCGGATGAGATTTCTGCGGGGTGTTCCGGTGCAGCGGCGACAACCCTCCACCCACTGCTGGTCTCCGCCACAGGCGCCTCCGGCCTAAGGTTTGCGGCTGTGACCCCTCGTGGCCAGTAGTACAGTAGTACAAACCAAAGTGGGGGAGGGGGAGGGAAGGGAAGCGGCAGCGGCCCCATAACACGCGGACGACAGTTGCGAAAAAGAGCACCATCCTTCTGTGCTGTTCGCCGATGCCTTTATCGCACCGCCGCCGTGCTTGCCAGCTCCCGCCAGAGAGATGGGAGATCTAGGCCGAGAGCCGCATCAGCAGCAGTTGAGACGGCGAGGTAGATGGCGGTAGACGACCGCGAAGGATGTTGGGTGCGGACGGCGAGGGGTGGATCGGTGGAGGCAGCGGCGGCCGCTTCCCCTTCTCTGTTCCCTGCCTCGTTGTCTCTCTCTTTCTATGGAACAACGAAGAAGAGGGTCGGTCGAGCGAGCGACTTGCGGTGAGCAGGGCCCAACTGGAGATATTACAATGGGCCTTAAGCGGTAAATACCCATAAGTAGTAAAAAAAGTAAAAGAAAATGAGAAAAACCAAAGCCTTCCCGGTTTAGTATTGTTCCTAGTAGGCGGAAGGCGGGGCGCACGCCGCGCCCATGGTTGAGCCTGTACATGTGTGTTTGTTGTTATTTATTTTAAAGTGAGAGTAGGGTAGCAGTAGGTTTGAGATCAAGCTGGGTCCAAAGATACCAAGAAGTCCAATTCTGGATCGCTGATGCATGCGGAATGATACAGTTTAGTACCGTAGAACATAAGTTTCAAAAGCTGCTCTGAGCTACCTGAATATACACAACACTAATTGGGAGCTCTACCCTCTTATAGATAGCAGAGATCAATGCCTGTGAAGATGCCGACCATCTGACCAATTTGTTAGCTCGACCTTTGTAATAAAAACTTGGTATTTTCCTAACTAAATAGATGTCAAACAAATAAATTAGGAAGTTAGACATCAAGATTTCATGATCCATTGCAATGGTCATCTTTGTGTAAAAATATAAGTTGTGCCCATGGTGGCAACATAAGATGTGGTTACAGCTCAAAAAAAAACATAAGATGTGGTTGGTACAATTCGACAACCACTATAAGTTTGTAAGCCATATCCATGCCGCATGCACATGATAAAACATCATAAGCATGAAGATGCCATATCTGTCGTATGTTCACTGCACTCTTTCAGATTCATCTCTAAATGTAGTACCGAATGGGAAATCATATATAATTTAAAAACCTGTAACTAACCTACAGTTTGATCCTTGCATGGGCCTTGAACTTTTATCTTGGAAAAAAATATTAAGTGAGAAAATATATCATTACATAAGGATACAGAGAACAGATTATTTGCCTAACTTAGGAAAAACGTTCCTATAAAGAACTGTAAACATCAAGAAGGGAGAGAATATTTTTGGATACTGGGAGCAACCTCTGAAGCATTTGACCTAAACAACATAAATCATGGGCAATTATCATCATTGTGTACCCGAGGTCTTGTAGAAAGAAAGTTTCTTCATTAACAAACAGAGGATAACAACAGCAATAAGGTGCCGGTGATGTGCACAGATCCACCGACGGCCCTTAGCATTTTTTCTAATATTTCTTAAATATGTGACTCATACCACACTGAATTCTAATCGAGTATCATTTCATCATTTTAAATTCAAAGCTGATGTGTTGGTTTCCACACATTTTAAATTCAAGGCACTGCATTTGCACGTATTTTCTTATGACTAAACTGCCTTCACAGTATACTACATTTATGCGTCTTCTCAAATTACAATGACAAAGCATCGAATAAAGTAAGTTGTATGTAAGCGAAGAGCTCCTGAGTATACAATAAAACACACCTCCGGTAAGATGGTCATACATGCGTAAGAACACATCAACTTGATAAATTCCGTCCTGCTAATAGTAATGGATACTCCATGGAAAGGAGATAAAAAAGTACCTTGTCCTGCTTAGCATTGCCTTTAACTAACACACTTTGTGAAGTATGTAAACTTGTAAGCGCATACACTGAAATTTTCAACAAAGGGAATGTAACAGGTTCCTTGAAACAATGAACCAACCACACCTCTGTACCCGAGATGTTCAGCAATGCAACAAACAAACTGAAAAAACAAGTGCACTGGAAAGTATAATGCATCCACAGAGCGTTGCGAAGCACAGACATCTCGCTCCACCTGCATGTGTGTGATCACCGAGAAAGCAAATCAAAACAGGTATCCATTGCATAAGGTGGGTTATTTTCCATATAGCAAAGACTTGGTCAAATTCAGATTTGACGTGTGATGTGCAAGTACCTAACAAACTGAGGCAACCTTCGAGATTACAGCCTCATGAAAGACATGATGCCAATCATTGGCTTAATCTAGATTGCTTGGATTGCAATAAAAGAGGATTAAAGTTCATAAGAAGTAAGATTGCTTGGCTCAGAGTAGCATGCTGATGAGAAAATAAATCTATCCATGTAGCAACTCGACATGTCCTGGTACAATAACTAGTCATAGTGTGCTAGATCAAAGTGAATCTTTGACACATAAATGGATGAACTCTCAATGCAAATGCATAAGTACATAGAACGTAGAGAGATACCAGCACTCACGTATACAGAAAGTCAAAAAGGAACAGTGACAATAAAGCTTGCACTTACCAGTCGAATTTGTGGGATCCGACTTCTTATGGAGTGAGCCGTGCTTGTACTAAGATGTAGGACATAGTTTCTCATTCAGGCATTAACACAAATACATGTTGGGCATGCTGCAAAGACGCCACATATGAGCACAACCGAGATGCATTTTGAGGAGCTAAGATTTAGAGGCCTGGAGTCGTAGCTTAGCGTGCGTTTGCTTCCCTGGTGTGATGCGCCGCTTCCGGGCAGCAGGAGGAGCTGCTGCACCGCCGATCCCTTCCCTTTTTTTCTGGAGTCGTAGTGTAAAAATCAGCATGGAGTGAAATGCACGATTGGTCCATTAACTCGTCGGGCCTGATCGTGCACACATGCATGTGGCTGCCACCTCGGCAAAGACTGTACCACGGCTTTGAGAGATAGCTTTCAGATGGGCCTTTTTGCAAAATGTCCCGAGGGTGCTAAATCCCCACGAGTGAACAGTTTTTCCCAATTTCTATCACAATCCCTGACCCTCGTTCGAGCTCTCCCATGGTCTCCCTTGCTTCTGTTCGTCTGGGCGGAAGAGCACGAGGACGAGGCCAATGAATCGCTCGTGCAGTGTCTCCTCCATCCCGAGCAGCCGGCCGACTTCGTTCATGGAGACCTTCTCGACGGGAACGATGGCCCATGACGCAAGGATGCGCTCGATGTCCGCCTCCGTCACCATCGGCGCAGTCGACGGGCCCACCTCCACCTTGTTCACCTACTTGATCAAGTCCACCAGTGAGGACGCGCTGGATGTTAACCTAGCTTGCGAGTTCTGTTTGTACCGAATGTCTTCCTGTAGTAGCTTGCAAGTTCAGTTTGTACTGATGTGTCTGTAGCTTGTAGCAGGCAAGTTCAGTTTGTACTAATGTGTTCCTGTAGCTTGCAATATACAGTATATGTTTATGTACCTGCTGGACAGTTGCTCCTCTATGATAAATATCTTTGGCTTGACAAAATGTGCTCTTGTACTGCCACTATTTGCTCCTGTATGATAAGTATTTTTTATATTTGAAATAATATATTGCATTGGTGTTGCTTGTATATTTGGTACAAAGGGTGTCATCAGAATGGAAAATAATAGCACAGTGCACATGCTCTTCGGAATTACATCACAACTCCAGGAAAATGAAATCTAAGAGCATGTCTGCAACAATGTAACATCAAAGTGCAATGGTTCAGAAAAATAACTCCACAGTGCGCATGTTCAGCACAATAACATCATTTTTCTGAAAAGAAATAGTACTAATCAAGGGGACAACGGTGGCTGAGTCGGTAGCTGGAGGCCTAACTCTTTACAAAGAGCAACTGGTAAAATCTCCCATGTTTGTCACTTGCACTAGCTCCTCTCCCTCTGGCTGCACCATCTCCTCTTCCTCCACTTCTTTGTCTTCTGGTGCTTGCTCTTGGGACATCATCTACACCATGGCTTGTGTTTTCTCCTGGGACATTAGCTGTAGAAGTACTTCCACTCACCTTGCTTGTACCTGCTCTCCCTCTGGTTGTTGGCACAACATCGTCAACTATAGAATAAGTTGCAGCAGAGCCAGTTGCTCTTCCTCTTCCCCTTCCTCTCCCCTTTCCTCTTCCCCTTGCTAGTCCTCCCCTTGTTGCTGTTGTTGCCCTTGGAGCGGGAATGCTATTTATGTGCTCTTGAACAAAAGCATTGCTAGACAACGGACCTTTCCTTCTGCTGTGCAAATTCTCCAACTCATTGATCTGAAAAAATAATGATGCATAAGTAACGATTGAAAAAAAAGTAGAAAGCAATCTGTTAAGAGTAGTATCCGTACTTCTTCAACCAGCATGTCATCTACTAGAGTTGCACTGCATTGTGTTGGGATTAACTCAGGAATGCCCTCTTCAGGAATAATGTGCTGAAAATAAATAAACAATTAGTTGTAAGAATAGAACAATTTACTTAGCTGTAAGGAATACAACAATTTATTTTTTTACCTCTAAAATAGAAGGATCATCAATATCATCATTGTTTCTTCTTTGTGGTTGAAGTTTCAATTCTGGATGTAGGATAGGGCAGCCTGGCCCCTTGTGGTTAGGATCACTGCAATGGCTACAATGCATCTTGACACCATGCTTGCTAAGCCTTGTACCTTCTTCTTTTTCTGATGGGTGTTCTCTCCTTTTATTTGCTTTCCTTCCAGCTTTCTGCTTAGATTTTTTTTCAAAACTATGATGTATTTTATAGCAAATTTGAAAACTATAGGGCCGAACGAAAAAATTCAGAAATATGATCCCGTCGGCTTGCAGTGGGCCGAAGAGTGGCCTGTCGGCTTGCGGTGGGCCAAAGAGAGGCCCGTTGGCCTCCAGGCAACCGAAGAGCACCCGTCGGCCTCCTGGTGGCCGAAGAGTGTCAGGGGCACAAAATGTAATTAAGTTTGCCTCAAATGAAAAAATTATCAACATGAAAATCTTCATCTCGTCGAAACGGTTGATTTTGATATAAAAATCGTCTTACTCTGAGGTCGTATGCAACCTGTAGAGCCAAAACAAGATCAGGGACAGAAGCTGCAGAGTTACTTCGGACAGACCAAAGACAGAAGCTGCAGAGTTACTTCGGACAGACCAAATGGATGTCAGAAAATTTATCACGAGACACCCGGTTCACTCGATGAGACCATGTGGAATACAGAAGAGTACACAAGTTTGGTCACGTTCACTCGATGAGACCGTGTGGAATATAGAAGAGTACACAAGTTTGGTCACGTTCACTCGATGAGACCGAACCAAACCACTCGTAGGCTCCGAATGGATCCGAAAAATTGCCAAAGATTTTTTGGATAGAATTTTTAGTCCTTTTATTGTACAGGAAGTCCAGCCGCCTCATAAGTCGATGTGGGCATTGTTCATCTGCACCGGGAAGACATATGCGGGCATTGAAAAAATGTCTCTGTTGCGATGGCAGGAATTGAGACCTAAACTTTCAACGATGGCGTCATCCACCATGCAAAGTAGAGGCAATGGTCACCTCTCACCGATAAGCGCTTTATTATTAGGTAGGGATTATTAGGTAGAGATTTACTTATCCGTAACTCTCTGATGGAATTTATTTATTTATTTTGACAGCCTCAAGTGAGGTCGGTTCAGCCTAGTTGAACGTGCCTTGTATGGGTCGGTATGCTGATTTGAATATGACTTGTATGGGTCAATCTATGCTATGTACTATGCACTACACTTTATGGAACATACATGTGTTTGTCCGTCTATGCACGTACACGTGATAAAACATAATATGCTCGGTTACCGTTAAAATTACAAATGCCCGTGCGTTGCACCGGGCGAGAAAAAAATTACAGAACCTGCTTGTTGTGCCATTATGCGACATTAATTGAAATAAACGTGAATAATAATGTTAAATGTTTTCTTTTAAAATATAACGTAATGTTTACATAAAAAATGAATGAATTTTTTTTATAATAGTTATCATGTTTATGAAATTTTAAAATTTCTTGTAAAAGATCAAATTTTAAACATTTTTTTCAAAAGGATCTTTTTATTGAGTGGTAATAATGTTTTGTTTTTTGATGGGTAATGGCATTTTTTGTACAACTTATTTTCCATAAGACCTTGTTTTGGCTCTACAGGTTGCATACGACCTCGGATTAAGATGTTTTTATATGAAAATCAACCATTTCGACAAGACGGAGATTTTTCATGTTGATAACTTTTTCATTTGAGGCCATTTTAATTATGTTTTGTGCCTCTGACACTCTTAGGCCACTGGGAGGCCGACAAGTGCTCTTCGGTCGCCTGAAGGCCGACGTGTCCCTCTTCGGCCTACTGCAGGCCGACGGGCCTTTCTTCGGCCTAGTGCAGGCCGACGGGCCACTCTTCAGGCCGACGGTGGTCATATTTTTGGATTTTTTGCGTTCAACCCTATAGTTTTCAAATTTGCTACAAAATACGTCATAGTTTTGAAAAAAATCTTCTTCTTATACAATGCCGCTCCGACTTCCCTTGCATTTGTCTTTTCCCAAAAACTTTTATCCCTAACTGGCCAAATATTGTGTCCATAAGCTTTCATATATTTGTCCCTCGTATAACAAGACGCTATCCGTGTCTGAGGCTTTATTCTCTCCTCTCTCATGCAAGCAGCTGCATGAGAACATGGAATGCCTGTTAGTTGCCATCTCCTGCAGTCACAACTATTTTCCAGCATGTTGACCTCATAGCTAAATTGTTTGCTCATGACTTCATATACTCCATGCCCAGATTTGTGAGGAAAACAATTTTTGCATATTCCACATTCTTTTGCAGTTTGTCCATGACTTTGGGGCATATGATACCGGTCCATTTGTTCTCACAAATCCTTGCACACTCAACCATTCTGTGCATAAGGTGCAACCTTATCTTTTCCCACATACTAAGGATAGGAAGCATCAAGTGAGAAGTACATTGTGTAGAACAAACCATTTGCATCTAAGTTTAGAAAGACACTGCTCCCCGGATTTGATCTCTTTATCTCCTTTGCATAATCCCATAGCAAATTGTATTGCTTCTCCTCATCACCTCTAATAACAGCAAGTGCCCTTTTTTGCCCTTTGTAGTTTCATTCTTCCAGGAGCCAAGTTGTAATCCTTTTGCACTTTTTTGCCCAATGATTGTGCATCAATCGTCTCATTATCTCTGATCTCTTCAAGATATTTTTTAGCAATATATGGAGCCGTCATTGCCTTGATAGCCCACTCTTTGCTGTACGTGTGCTCATTGATATATCTTTTGACTAGCAAACTCTTGGACCTGCTATCATGTGTTACATACAAGTACCAAGGACAATCTTCAACACATATGACCTCGACCCTAGTTCTCATATTCCTGATCTTCTTCACAGGCACTCTGTTTTTTATGCTATATTGATCGATTGCTTGTCGCAACTGCTAAACAGTTGAAAAGAACATTCCGACCTTAAACTCGGGTTCTTCCATGTCAATTGCAGCGAAGGATTTGACATTGAACTTGAAGTTCTCATCTTCAGAATTTGGTAATTCAAGTTCACCATCAGAATCTTCCTTCTTCCTTTTATTTTTCTTATCCTTGTCCTTCTTGGCCTCATTGCCTTCAACTACTCCTTTGCCTTTGTCAGGGATCATTGAATCTTTCACATCTTGATCCACAAAGGCAACAAACATATCGTCATCCCCATCAAGTGGGTCATTGTCACTATCAAAAAAGTCTGCATCTGAATCAAGCCTGTCACTATCACTATCATCTTCCTTCAAACTCTTAAATTTATGCAACCTCTCCAGCTTCTCATCCATCTGGGTTGTGATATCCTCCTCTGGATGCCTTGAAATCGGAGATGTACTCTTGCATGGACTCATAATGACACTAGGCATTTCTGAAGCATTTGATTCTATGAGCACATCATCCCATATGCTATTGTCAATCACATACATATGATCCAAAAAAAGAACTACATTGGTGTCCCTACGCACTGAAGATATGAGCTTCTGAAGGTCATCATCATCACACACAAAGAAAAGACCATCGGTAATTATTTTGCCAGGCGACAACCAATAAACCTTGTACTTGGTACTGTTGGGATAGCCCAATTTCTCCAACAAATCCACAATATAAAGCACTGACCACTCCTCAACAACACAATAGTCAAAGAAGTCAATTTTGTCATCAATATATGTTTTGTTGCTTCCCAAACCAGTGAAAAATCCACCATGATGAACCTCAATAGTGAACACTACCTGATCATCCAGACCTACAATGCACAATATTTGTTGCTTCAGTCTTTGCACTTCAACAAACAATACATTAATATCTTCAGTTAAAACAAAGTAAAGGTTCAGACTTTTAGACACAAAGATGACATATGTATATTCACTTTAAGCACTAAGCGTTCAGTTTCTACGCAGAATATATTTAGTTTCTACACTGAATATGAGCATATATATTCAGTTTCTCGAACCGAATATGACATATATGTTCAGTTTCTGTAAAGGTTCAGTTAATTACACTGAACATGCAATGTTCTTCCACCTACACATAATAAATTTTCACACATAGGAACAATGTGTAAAGGTTTAGTCTTTTCCACATATATATCCAATTAAACTGAAGTGTAAAGGTTCAGTTTTTACACTGGATGTGATCTTTTCTTTCATCTATCCAGATCAGATTTTCACACATAGGAACAAATGTAAGGGTTCAGATGTTTTGCACATTCAGTTCAAACAGATTGTACGGGTTCAGGTTTCCCCCTTAGATCACATAGGAACAAAACGGTAGCCATGATAAACAACAAAGAAACGATCCAATCGTCGATGATCACAGGTACCCTATTCCATGGAAGAGGACATGGAGGCAGAGAGAAGAGGAGAGGAAGATAGTGCCATATAAGGGTGGAGGATCGGTTTTGTCACGCAGCCGAGCCATCCACGGCTTGCCGGCGTCGAGCCGCCTTACGTCGCCGTTGATCGCCCAACTCCTCGATCACCACGGCGTCTTCCGGAGAACAGTATGAGAAAGGAAGGATTTGTTCCACCCGTGATTGCCGCGGGACTTCAGTTACGACCATTTGATAATTAACACCCTGGGAAAGTTAGCACTCACAGGGCAGTCCAGTCTTTGCCGAGGTGGCAGCCACGTGTGCACGATCAGGCCCAACGAAGAGTTTTTTGGCCTAATGTGTGCTCTTAATCAAGTTTGTGACCTAAAGTGTGCAGAATTTGAGTTTATGGCCTAAAGTGTGCTTTCAATATGAGTTAATGGACCAATCGTGCATTTCACTCTACTTGAATTGGTCGCTCAAGTAGCATCAGTGTGGAGGTACGAGGGCAGCAGGGAAAGAGCAGCAGTATAGGCCGGCACACTGTGGGGGTGTCGGCCGACGCGTCGGCGTATGGATGTGGAGGCGCGCGACGGCTGGGAGTTGGAGGCGTGTCGACGTCCGGGTGTGGAGGCATATGGCCACCAGGAGGTGAAGGCGCGGTGCCGTGCGGGGGTGGAGGCGCGCGATGGCCAGGAGGTGCAGGTGCGCATCGGAGGTGGAGTGATGGGTGAACCAACTAACATCCATCCTCCATGTGAAGCTCAATCTGAGGGAGGGAGGGGAGTGAAGGAAGAGGGGAAGAGAGGGCGGCGTCGAGAGAGAGGGCCTGTTTGGTTGCTTCCCTGGAGCAAAGCTACCTGGCCTGGTGCTTGCCTGAGAACTGCCTGTAGTTTGTTTGGTTCATGCCCTGGAGATTGAATACTAGCCTGGCCTGGAAAAGTGGAGCTCGTCGTTAGCCTGGCCAGTAAACCTAAGCGCGTGCTTAGCCTGGTCCAGGCCACCTGAATCGGACGCCTGGACGTGCCTGGGACTTGCCTGGGATGCTAATCTTGTTGTCCAATAAAATAAAAGAAGGTACAAGTGAACAGTGGCCTAGTTTAATTATATTTAATGCTTCCCAGTCATGGCCACGAACCAAACAATGCTTGCCTGGTCACGCAGGAAACGACGACATCTCAGGCCTAGTCCAGGCACACATTTTCCCCAGGCATGACCTCCAGGACGTGAATCAAACAGCCTCAGAATCGGGAGAGAGGAGGGCGCGCTGAGATTTTTTTTTCCTTTGAAGACGCTTCCGGAAGAGTCGGTCATCGAGTTAGATAACCGGTTAGCCATGCACCCAGTGAGCGGTGAACCAGCTAACACCCATAGAAACCGGTGGCAAAACAGAAGAAAAATCGACGCTGAACCAAAAAAGACCATATACACGTGTCAGTCCACCAAGGAGTTACAATGAGAACTCGGAATTCATCCTAGGAGGCCCTGGTTAGTAGCTTTAATACTTTGTTATATTATTGATAAATATATACCATGTGCTGGATTATTAAACATCCCAAGATATATATTGTGCATTGCTAGATTAGCTAAAACGGGACCCAATACTTTTTATATTTACAATGCTTCGATGACCGTATTATTTGATTGGATACGATACCACTACCGGGTGCGGCAAAAGGCACTTCCTACCTAGTATAACAAAGTTTGTGTTCAGTTGGCTAGCTCGTGTGGCTTGCGGCGACAAGTCCATGGTTTGATTTCAATCGATACTAGTTAGCCAACTAAACACAAATCAAACTGACCATTAAAAATGTGTATTCACGTATGCATAATTTAAATTTTTATTTCATTCACCAACTGACAAGTGGGCATGCATAGAGAAAACATAAGCTGACAAGGTGCATGTGAACTGTGTGACTGGTCAACTAGACAAAATACAGAGGTATACGTTGAGCCAGTGATCATATAATCACCCTAAGAGCATTTACAACCATACCCCTCAAACCCTTCTCAAACATCAGGACAGGCCGTCCAGTCACTATCAGATCATGAAAACGTGACCCAGACGGGCCTCTCAAACAGGCCTCAAATGCCCGAACTGACCGACACCCCCATTTCCTGTCCAAATATGAGGCGGATATGGGGAAGCCCCGACGTGCCGCCACGCGTTGGCCTGACGGTGTGGCCTCATGCGGGCTCGCCCGAAAACTCAAAGGTCCGATGGTCGCCTCGACCGTCGCTGCGGTGTGAACGCTGCGTGGCGCCACTCTGGCTCGCCGTCCGAGGCCATAGCCATCTATTTAAGCTGACCAACGTCCCCCACCCCTAGCCCATCCGCCTTTTCCCTCCCTCTGTCGCCAACCGAGCCCATCCGCCTCCTCTCCCTCGCTCTTCGGCCTCACTATGGTCCACCATAGGATCACCACCTATGCTCAGCTCACGTCGGAGTGCCGGAACCAGATCGAGATGGAGATCTAGGCTCTCCGCGCCGCCCTCATCGCTGCGGGTCTTCCTCCGAACTCACCGAAAACGGAGGAGGAGGAGCCGGAGGAGGAGGTACTGGAGGCCATGGAGGAGGAGGACCCGGAGGAGGACGACACTCTGGGGTTCATCGTGGCGGAGGCGGAGGAGCAGTTTGGCGTCAGCCAATCCGACGAGATGGCGGAGCAGCATGCCATCCTGGTTCGATCCGGGTTGAGGCCGAGGTGGAGGCCAACCGCTGGCTCATCCGGCAGAGGCAGGCGGAGGCCTACGCCCTCTTCGACGAGCTCGAGGCGGAGATAACAGCAGAGGAAGCCACGGCGGAGCAGCCGGAGGGGCGGCAGCGCTGACGTCGAAGGGGACGGAGCGCGGGCTGCCTCACATCTATCCGCCGAAGGACACGTAGATTGCAAAATCTCCGACAAAGAATAGATAGCTCGTACTTAGTACGTATGTTTAATATGTTGTATGCTTTTGTATAGATTTAACGAATCTAACATGAGATGTCCGGATGCAGCAGTCATTTTTGAGGCGTGACCGGGCATTGTCCGCAAACGCGTCCAGACGCGTCAGCGGACGTTTAAGGGGCCGAATTTAAAAGGTCCGACCGTAGATGCTCTAAGTCATATATATTAACCGTATTCTTAAGTACAGTGACCAAGGTGAGCTATCGGGAAAAGTTTCAATGACCGCTAGTGCATTTTACTCGTGAAACAAACAACAGAGATATCTTTGTGCTCCCACCGTTTGAAACTTAAGCTGATGGTTTTTTCCTTTTATTTGTTAAGCTGGCCATGGGAGAGATTATTCCTTTTCCGGACCGTATGTTCTCATTGCTGCTACCTGCTTTGCGTGTGCTCGGAAAGAGGGTATGCTTTGGTTGCCAATTCCCGACTTGGTCCCCGCTGTTGATGCCTCGGATAACCTCCATTTTCTGCAGCTGATTGACGATGCACCAGTGGAAAAATAGCTATCCACAACTTTAATTGGTGGCGCATCATTTCCTTCCGATGCGAGCATTAATATTTTTAAATAGTGTTGGCGCTGGCTAAATTTACACGTTATTGCTACACATAATGATGACGTTCAAATCCTACCTAACGTCACTTCTATGAGGATCCCATCGTTCTCGTCTTTCACCTATTATTGTTGGCGTGGATAAATTTCATACATTATAGGTATTTTCTTATTGCTGGTGTCGCACATTAGGCCCGGTGTTGCGCATTCAGGTCCATTAGGCCCACGACAGCACTACTCGGTTTTAACAGGTAAAACTTTATCCTTTCGTACTCACTCTCTCGATCCTCAACTCCACACGTCCTCCTCTAGATCCCCGCCACCGCCCCACCGTCGCCCGATGCTGCCCGTCTCAGCCCCGCCCGTCGCTGCCCGTCTCCGCCTGACGCCGCCCCGCCCGACGTTGCCCGTCTCCGCCCGACCCGGCCCATCTTCATCATGTGCACAAGTAATTAAACTATGTTCTACTCCATCCGTTTCTAAATATAAGTCATGATACATAATTTTGTTTCTTATGTAGTGTTTCTAGAGATCTCAATATGGAGTACATACGGATTCATATAGACATATTTTAGAGTGCATATTCACTAATTTTGTTCCTTATGTAGTCTATATTGAAATGTAAATGAATTCGCCATGCTAGTTAAATTGTCATGATAGAATAGCTGTAGTACAACTCCTGTTAAACTACCTGTAGTATAACATTTAAATTAATTCGCCATGATAGATAAATGTTATGATAGATAAATTGTCATGATAGACTAGCTGTAATACAACTCTTTTCAAACTAGTTGTAGTATAACATGTAGATAAATTGTTATTTTTAAATTCTCCATTCTATAAGATGGTGAACTTTCATTACAACACATACGAAACAATTCATCAACCAAGAACGAATCGGTGGGCGATGTGCAGAAGTGGAATCAGTGGCGATTAGAGTCTTTAGACTGGCACATCAAAAAAGTCAAAGAAGGCAATGCCTTCCTGAAGAATGAAAGGGATAGTCTGCTCGCAGAGGGTGCTACTGCCTAAACTAAGCCAAACAAACTAAGGGGTCTGAGGAATGAGTTGACGGAGATGAGGGACAACTTGAAGATGGACAAAAAAATACAGGCTAGAGAAGTATAACCTACAGAGAGAGGTTGATCAGTTCAAAAGAGATGGAGAGAATAATCGTAAAAAGCTTCACCAGCTGGACTTAATCCTTGATGATGTTGAGTAGTTTTAAAGTCTGAAGTTTATGAGCATGTTTAGTTGTTCAGTACTAACTATGATTTAAAGTCTCGAGTTTATGAGTATGTTTATTTCATTAGTACTAAGTTTTAAACTCTTATTAAGTTTATGAGTATGTTTAATTGATCTATACCTTTTGTGAAGTTTAAGCTCTTAGTTTTTGAAGGAGTTTTTTTATTATCCAGAAAACAACTTGCTGGCGTTGCACAATAACGCACGACAAACATAGTGTACATGTATAGCTGGCGTTAGCCAATTTGGACGCCAACATCATGTAATATACTATTGGCATAGGCTCCAACGCCACCACCATTCTTTAACTGTGGCGCCATATTGGTGGCGTCGGGTGTCTACACTAGCAAGGCCATTATCGCCACACCATAGCTAGCCTTTTCTGCACTAGTGATGCCAAGTAAGAAGATAGTGTGACTGAAGAACACACAACTGTTAGAACAGAATTTTCCCCAAGTGGTTAACAATGCTCTTCTGCGGACTAACCGTGTGCATTTAAGCTTTTGAGATTATCAGGTAGCACGAGACGGTTTATTTCCCCATGGTGTTTAAAGAGAAGACAGTTATTTTCTAACGATTTAGTGTTGGTGGATTTGGGTCGTAGGAAGTTCATACTATCAAGAGGGGGTCCTCTTGGGAAAGGTTTGAATGGAATCATCACATACACAGTCCTTTGCACCCGCCTTTCTTCCCAGCATCTGAAGCTTCTATCCTTCCTTGCCTTAAACTGCCCAGAGTCTGATAAGCGGTTTTTATCGCTGTGACCAACGGTAGTACCGCTCCAGCGGTACTACTGTTGTTCAATGATGCTGCCACTTCCGCTTACATTTTGCTCAGCGGTGTTGACTGCAGAAGTAAAGCGGTAGCTGTGAGCGAAAGTATCGCTCCTGTGATACTGGGCTCACTCCATTGCCCCACTTCCACTGCCTACACCTGCAGATCAGGTTTTAAACAGAAGTATCGCTCCGACAGAGCGGTAGTACCGCTCCAGTGGTACTACCGGGATCTTCTACCATTGGAACTACTGCTTATATTTTACTCTCTGGATAGTTTGGTTTTCTGAGCGAAAGTAGAGTGGCGATAGAGGGCGATAGTACCGTGACGTGGCTTGAGACCGCGTCGGTATTTCTCCAAAGAGGAAGGGATGATGCAGCACAACTACAGTAAGTATTTCCCTCAGTGATGAAACCAAGGTTATCGAACCAGTAGGAGAACTACACAACACTATGTATATGGTACCTGCACACAAAGAACAAATACTTGGAACCTGACGCGTAAGAGAGGTTGTCAATCTCTCCATGGTAAAAGATAGATTGATTTGTATGAGATTGGATAAATAGATCACACAAGAACACAAAATAAAAGATGTAAATAAAAAGTGCAGCAAGGTAGTTTTGGGTTTTTGGCATAATAGATCTGAAAACAAATGCGGAAAAAGATAGATTGGGAAGAAATATAATAAAAGGATAGACCCGTGGTCCCTAGATTTTACTAGTGGCTTCTCTCAAGAAAATAGCACACGATGGGTAAACAAATTACTGTTGGGCAATCGATAGAAGATCAAATAATCATGACGATATCCAAGTCAATGATCAATATATAGGCATCACGTCCAAGATTAGTAGACCAAAACGATTTTGCATCTACTACTATTACTCCACACAACGACCGCTATCCAGCATGCATCTAGTGTATTAAGTTCATGGAGAAATGGAGTAATGCAATAAGAACGATGACATGATGTAGACAAGATCTATTCATGTAGGAATAGACCCCATCTTGTTATCCTTATTAACAACTATACGTGCGTGCCTCGTTGCCCCTTTTGTCACTGGGAGAGGACACACCAAGATCGAACCCATCACAAAGCACCTTTTCCCATGGCAAGAAAAATCGATCTAGTTGGCCTAACTAAACCAAAGGTTCTAAGAAGAAATATGTGACTATAAATAATCATGCATATAAGATATCAAAGAAGACTCAAATAATATTCATGGATAGAAACTGGTCATGAACTCAAAATTCATCGGATCCCAACAAACACACCGCAAAAGTCATTACACCAAATAGATACTCAAGAGGCCATTGTATTGAGAATCAAAAAGTATAGAGGAATCCATCTAGCTACTGCCTACAGACCCGTAGGTCTATGGTGGACTACTCACGCATCATTAGAGTGACACCAATGAGGATGATGAACCCCTCTATGATGGTGTTGGATTGGATCTCATGGTTCTAGAATTTGCGGTGGCTGGAAATGTCTTTCATCGACTCCTCTAGGGTTTCTGGAATTTATAAAGCTGAGAGGCGATGGAGGGAACTCCCGCGGGCCCCACAACTCACCATGGCGCGTCGGGGGCCTCTGGCATGCCCTGGTGTCTTCTCGGCCCCATGGGCCTCCTCCCAGGTGCTTTCTTACCTCCCAAGGTGTCTTATGTCCCCAAAAAATCTCTGTAAAGTTTCATGCCATTTGGACTTCATTTGATACTGATATTCTGTGAAGTAAAAAAAGCAAAAACAACAACTGACACTTGGCACTATGTCAATAGTTTAGTCCCCAAAAAATGATATAAAGTTGTTATAAAATGATAGTAAAACATCCAAGAATGATAATATAACAGCATGGAAAAATAAAAAATTATAGATACGTTGGAGATGTATCAACATCCCCAAGCTTAATTCCTACTTGTCCTTGAGTAGGTAAATGGTTAAAACAGAATTTTTTGTGTGGAATGTTGCCTAACATGTTCATCACATATTCTTTTCTTTTGTAGCATGGACATTTGGACTTTTAGGTGGTTCAAAGCAATAGTCTAGTTTTGACATGAAGACTTTAATTCTCATGCATACCAACAAGCAACCATGTCTTTCAAAATATCTACACTAAAGAAAGTTATCCCTAGCCCATCATGCTCAATCATTGATCCATTCATGAAACACACTTGAATATTAGCTACACCCAATGCACAAGTATGGTCATAGTGTCCTCCTAGTTGGTGCTTTATAAGAGAAGATGGAGACTCAAATAAAAGTAAAAATTGCATAAAGTAAATAGATAGGCCCTTTGCAGAGTGAAGTAGGAATTTGTAGAGGTGCCAGAGCTCAAGGTTTTAATTGAGAGAGAAAAATATTTGGGTGGCATGCCTTTCTTGTCAATGAAAACGATCGCGGGTTCTCAATACTTTCCATGCTAGATATATCATAGGCGGTTCCCAAATAGAAAATAAAGTTTATTCCTTTTTCCACAATTCTTTCACAACCCATGGCTAGTCGTATCCATGGTTACCTTCCATACCAACACTTTCCAAGGAATTTATTATTTCACAACATAAAGTAAATTTCTTTTCTCATTTCGTTACTAGGCATCCCTATTACCATCGTACTCCCATGCAATGCCAAGTGAATAAACACTCATCTTGAGAATAACACATCTAGCATGAAAAATATATTTGTCACCCCTACCGCTTCATGAGCGGTACGAGCACATAAAAAGGAAATGCATTTTGAAATTAGGGATGGCACATACAAATTTGCTTAGAACGACATGGAAATACCGCATATAGGTAGATATGGTGGACCCATGTGGCAAAACTGAGTTTTAGGATTTTTGATGCGCAAGTAGTATTTCTACTTAGTACAAGTGAAGGCTAGAAAATAGATTGAGAAGCAACCAACAAAGAAACAAAAATTCTCATAAGCGGGCATTAAGCATAACTAACACCGAATAATGCACCATAAGTAGGATGTAATTTCATTGCATAAATATTGACTTTCGTGCTTGCATAGGGAATCACAAACCCTAACATCAACATTCTTACTAAAGCATAATTACTCACCAACATGACTTACATATTACTATCATCATGTCTCAAAACTATTACAAGGAATCAAGTTTAATTTGTCCAATGATCTTCATGAAAGTTTTTATTATATCCCTCTTGAATATCTATCACTTTGGGACTAGTTTCATATATTATCATTGCTTTTTACAAGCTCAAATAAATTTAAGTGAATAACATGAGCATAAAAATTTCATCTATCAAAATAATATAAGTGAAGCATGATAGCATTTCTTCAAATTTTACTAACTCTCAAATTAATCTAAGTGAAGCACGAGAGAATTTCTTGAAAATTTACTAACTCTCAAATTAATCTAAGTGAAGCATGAGAGTATTTCTTCAAAATTTTAAAGCACGTTGTGCTCAAAAAGATATAAGTGAAGCACTTGAGCAATTCCATAGCTCAAAAAATTTAAGTGAAGTATATAGAGCAATTCTAACAAATCATAGCATAATTTTGGCTTTCTAAAATAGGTATGTCCAGCAAGGATACTTGTGAAAAACCAAAAAGCAAATCAAGAAAAGACTCATATAATACAAGACACTCCAAGAAAAACTCATGATATGTGACAAATAAAAATATAGCTCCAAGTAAAATACCGATGGTTGTTAGAAGAAAGAGGGGATGCCACTCACGGCTTCCCTAAGCTTAGTTGGTTGTTTCTCCTTGGATATTATCTCGGAGTGCCATAGCATCCCTAAGATTGGGATCTTTTCACTCCTTATTCCTTCATCCATCATGATCTCACCGAAAACTTGAAAACTTCAATCACACAAAACTTAACAAAATCTTTGTGAGATCCGTTAGTATAATAAATCAAATCACCACTATAAGTATTGTTGCAAACCCATTAATATTTTTATTATTGCATTATATCTATTGTATTCAAACTTTACCATGGCTTATACCCTTCAATAAAAATCATAGATTCATCAAAATAAGCACACAACGTAACGAAAACAGAATTTATCAAAAACAGAAAAGTCTGTAGTAATCTGTACTATAACATACTTATCTAACTCGAAACATTCTTAAAAATAGGACAACGTCAGAAATTTGTATATAAATCTTTTGTAAAAAATTCAGAATTGTTCAACACATCTTTTATTTATAAAATTTTTGCTACTGGACGCAAAAGTTTCTATTTTTAACAAGATCAAATCAAGTATCACTCAACATCATCCCAAAGGCTTTACTTGGCACAAACACTAATTAAAACATAAAAACACAATAATAATATTAGCATAATTGTGTCAACACTCAAGAACAGAAATAAAAAGGCACAAATAAATTTTATTCATTGGGTTGCCTCCCAACAAGCGCTATCGTTTTATGCCCCTAGCTAGGCATAATGCATAGATTCAAGAATTGTCATCCTTAGTTTTTACACCATAGAATGATCTCATGATTGATTCATATGGTGGCTTAATTATTGTTCTAGGGAAGTGTTCCATACCCTTTCTTAGTGGAAATTGAAATTTAATATTGCCTTCTTTCAAATCAATCACGTCACCTATTGTTGGAAATATGCCCTAGAGGCAATAATAAATTAGTTATTATCATATTTCCTTGTTCATGATAATCGTTTATTATCCATGCTAGAATTGTATTGATAGGAAACTCACATACATGTGTGGGTACATAGACAACACCATGTCCCTAGTATGCCTCTAGTAGACTGGCTCATTGATCAAAGATGGTCAAGGTTTCCTAGCCATTGACATGAGATGCCATTTGATAACAGGATCACATCATTGGGAGAATGATGTGATGGACAAGACCCAAACCATAACTATAGCATATGATCGTGTGAGTTTATTGCTATAGTTTTCTGCATGTCAAGTATTTGTTCCTATGACCATGAGATCATGCAACCCACTAATAACGGAGGATATCAAACTTCGCAACGTAAATGGGTGACTATAAAGGTGCTCTACAGGTATCTCCGAGGGTGTCTGTTGGGTTGGCATGGATCAAGACTGGGATTTGTTACTCCGTTTGATGGAGAGGTATCTCAGGGCCCACTCGGTAATACAACATCACAACAAGCCTTGCAAGCAAAGTGACTAAAGTGTTAGCCATGGGATCTTGTATTACGGAACGAGTAAAGAGACTTACCGGTAAATAAATTGAACTACATATAGGGACACCGACGATCGAATCTCGGGAAAGTAACATACCGATGAACAAAGGGAACACCATACGGGATTAACTGAATCCTTGACATAGAGGTTCAACCGATAAAGATGTTCATAGAAGATGTAGGACCTAATATGGGCATCTAGGTCCCGCTATTGGTTATTGACCATAGAGGTGTCTCGGTCATGTCTATATAGTTCTCGAACCCATAGGGTCTGCACACTTAAGGTTCAGTGATGTTTCGGTAGTATAGAGTAATGTATGGTGGTCGCCGAAGGTTTTTCAGAGTCCCTAATGAGATCCGGGACGTCACGAGGAGCTCCGTAATGGTCCGGTGGTAAAGATTGATATATAGGAAGTCCTGTTTTGGTCACCGGAAAAGTTTCGGGCTCATTGGTAGTGTATCGGGAGTGCCGGGGGACCATCGGGAGGGGTGTCACGACCCAAAGGACCTCATGGGCTGTGCGAGGAGTCAAACTAGCCCCTAGTGGGCTGGCCAAACCCCCCACTAAGGCCCATGCGGATAGGGGTGGGAAAAACCCAAAGGTGGAAAGGGTTTCCAAGTGGAGAGGAGGAATCCTGCTCCTAGTAGGATTGGAGTAGGACTCCTCCACTCCCTCCCTCCTATATATACTAGGGGATTTATAGGGGAGAGCTAACCCTAATTTTGACGTGCTCCCTCTACTTCATCTAGATCATCTTTCTCCTCTAGTCTAGTTCAGCGGTGCTTAGGCGGAGCTCTACCGGAATACTTCCACCACCATCGCCGCCACGCCATCGCGCTGCTAGAGAAATCATATACCTCTCCGATCCCTCTTGTTGGATCAAGAAGGTGGAGATCATCATCGAGCTATACATGTGCTGAACGCGGAGGTGCCGTCCGTTCGGCGCTAGATCGAAAGGACCGTGATCAGGATTGCGAGATGATTCGTGATTTGATCGCGGCACGGATCATGATAGGATCGCGGGATGGATCATGATTGGATCAGATGGATCATGATTGGATCGCGGGACGCTTGGCTACATCAACCGCGTTTCTTAACGCTTCCCGCTTAGCGATCTACAAGGGTATGTAGATCCACTCTCCCTCTCGTAGATTCTCATCACCATGGATAGATCTTGCGTGTGCGTAGGAATTTTTTTGTTTCCCATGCAACGTTCCACAACAGTGGCATTATGAGCTAGGTCTATGTGTAGATGAGATCACGAGTAGAACACAAAGGAGTTTTTGGGCGTTGATGCTTAGATTGCTTCCTGCCTTGGTCGTGTTTTGATTTAGCAGTATTTTGGGATGAAGCGGCCTGGACCAACCTTACTCGTACGCTTACGAGAGACTGGTTCCATTGACCGACGTGTAACTTTGTTGCACAAAGATGGATGGCGGGTGTCTGTCTCTCCTATTCTAGTTGGATCAAACTCGACAAAGGAAGTCCTTGAGAAGGTTGAATAGCAATTTGTGTATCACCGTTGTGGTTTATGCACAGGTGAGAATTATTCTTGCTAGATACCCATAGTAGCCACGTAAAACTTGCAACAACAATTAGAGGACATCTAACTTGTTTTTGCAGGGTATGTTGTGATGTGATATGGCCAATTACATGATGAGATATATGTGATGTATGAGATGATCATGTTTTGTATAGAATATCACGACTTGCATGTCGATGAGTACGGCAACCGGCAGGAGCCATATGGTTGTCTTTATTTTTTTTGCCATTTTTGCTTTACTTTATCGCTATGAGTTAGCAATAGTCGTGGAAGCAATAGTTGGCGCGGCAACCCCGATGGCAACACATTGATGGAGATCATGGTGTCACGTCGGTGATGATGGAGATCATGCCGGTGCTTTGAAGATGAAGATCAAAAGCAGAAGTTCATGGTCATATCATGTCACTTATGATTTGCATGTGATATTAATCCTTTTATGCACCTTGTTTAGGACGACGATAGCATTATAAGGTGATCCCTCACTTAAATTTCAAGATGAATTGTGTTCTCCCCGAGTGTGCACCGTTGCGAAAGTTTGTCCTGTCGAGACACCACGTGATGATCGGGTGTGATAGACTCTACGTTCACATATAATGGGTGCAAGCCATTGTTGCACGTGCGGAACACTCGGGTTAAACTTGACGAGCCTAGCATGTATAGACATGGCCTCGGAACACAAGAGACCGAAAGGTCGAACATGAGTCATATAGTAGATACGATAAACATGAAGATGTTCACCATTGAAACCACCTCAACTCACGTTATGATCGAACTTGAGTTGGTGGTTTGGATCATGTGACATTCGAATGACTCGAGGGATGTCAATTTGAGTGGGACTTTTTAAGTAATATGATTAACTAAACTCATAATCATGAACATAGTGAAAATGTCTTTGCAAATTATGTTGTAGATTACTAGCTCGCGCTGTAGCTCCCTTGAATTTTTTATATGTTCCTAGAGAAATAGAGTTGAAAGATGATGGTAGCAATAATGCGGACTGGGTCCATGATCTGAGGATTGTCCTCATTGCTGCACAAAAGGCTTATGTCCTTAATGCACCGCTCGGTGAGCCACCCCCTCAAACGGCGACTATGGATGTTGTGAACATTTGACAATGACGTTTTGATGACTACTTGATAGTTCAGTGCGTCTTGCATTATGGCTTAGAATTCAGGCTCCCAATACGTTTTGAATGTCACGGAGCTTATGTGATGTTCCAAGAGCTAAAATTGGATTTCAAGCTCGTTCCTATGTTGAGAGGTATAGGACCTCCAACAAGAATATTTGCCTGCAAGATGAAGGAGAATAGCTCAATCAGTGAGCATGTGCGCAGATTGTCTAGGCATGCCAATCGCTTGAATCGAGTGGGAGTTGATCTTCCAGATAAGATAGTGATTGATATAGTTCTCTAAGTCACTGTCACCAAGCTGCTAGAGCTTCGTGATGAACTATAAACCTGCCAGGGATGGAAATAATGATCCTTGAGCTGTTCACGATGTTTGACATCGTGAAGGTAGAAATCAAGAAGGAGCATCAAGTGTTAATGGCTAAGTAAAACCACTAGTTTCAAGAATGGCAAGGGCAAGAAGGGAAAACCTTCAGGAATGGCAAGCCAGTTGCCGCTCTAGTGAAGAAACCCAAGGTTGAACCCAAACCCGACACTAAGTGCTTCTATTATGAGGAGAACGGTCGCTGAAGCGGAACAAACCTAGATACTTGGTAGATAAGAAGGCTGGCAATGTCAACAGAAGTATATTTGATATACGTGTTATTGATGTGTACCTTGCTATTACTCCTAGTAGCACCTGGGTATTAGATACCGGTTCGGTTGCTAAATGTTAGTAACTCAAAATGAAAGCTATGGAATAAACAGAGGCTAGCTAAATGTGAGGTGACGATGTGTGTTGGAAGTGTTTCCAAGGTTGATGTGATAGCCATCGCACGCTCTCTCTACCTTCGAGATTACTAATAACCTAAATAAATGTTATTTGGTGTTTGCATTGAGCATGGACGTGATTAGGTCGTGTTTATTGCAATACAGTATTCATTTAAGTTAGAGAATAATGGTTATTCTGTTTACATGAATAATACCTTCAATGGTCATTGTCGTCATTTTCTCACGGGGGTCGCGCGAGACGGCAGATGCCATGGGGTGGCTTATCGAGGTGAGAGCAAGGCTGTCGTGGATGATCCGAGATGGGTATGCAAACAACACGCAGTGGTTTGCCCAGGTTCGGGGATCTCTGGAGAGATAAGACCCCTACTCCTGCATATCCGTATATATGTGGAATATCTGGTACATGGTTGCTCCTGGAGCTGTATGGGAGAGGAGAGCCATGAGGCTTCTTGCCTCATGTGTGTGTATGTGTGAGCATGTGAGAGTGGAGCCCCCCATATGTGGTGGGCATGAGTGTTGGGGAACGTCGCATGGGAAACAAAAATTTTCCTACGCACACGCAAACCTATCCATGGTGATGAGCATCTACGAGAGGGAGAGTGGATCTACGTACCCTTGTAGATCGCTAAGCGGGAAGCGTTAAGAAACGCGGTTGGTGTAGTCGAACTTCTTCGCGATCCAAATCGCCGAGCGTCCCGCGATCCAATCACAAACCGTCCCGCGAACACATCATGATCCGTCCCGCGAACTCATCATGATTCGTCTCACGATCTTGATCACGATCTGTCCCGCGAACTCATCACGATCCATTCCGTCATCACATCACGAACCGTCTCGTGATCTCGATCACGGTCCTTCCGATCTAGCGCCGAACGGACGACACCTCCACGTTCAGCACACGTGCAGCTTGATGACGATCTCCACCGTCTCGATCCAGCGAGAGGAGGTGGAGAGGAGAGAGAGTTCACCGGCAGAGTGACGGCGCTCCGATGATGGTGGTGGAGCAATTCCGGCAGGGCTTCGCCTAAGCGCTGCAGAAAACCGATCTAGAGGAGAAACTATGCACCGGTGTAACGGGTAGCACGTGGCCGGAAATTCTGTCCAAAAACCACCCAATCCACTAGTATATATAGGAGGAGAGGAGAGGAGAGGCAGCCAAGGCCTTTGGGTCAGCTGAAATAGGAGGTGGGAAGCAATCCTACTTCACCTCCAATCCTAGTTGGAGTAGGATTGCCTCCTATTGGCTGATTTTCCACTTTTTGCTTTAGGACTTTCTCTCCTGCGCCATGGGCCTTTGTGGCTGTTTTCCCAGCCCACAAAGGGCTGGTTATTATTCTCCCACAGCCCATGGACCTCTTGGGGTCGAAATACCCCTCCCGGAGGCCTCCCGGTACACTACCGGCACTCCCGGTACACTGCCGGCACTCCAGGTACACTACCGATGAGCCCGAAACTTTTCTGGAAACCAAACTGGGACTTCCTATATATGAATCGTTACCTATGGACCATTCCGAAGCTCCTCATGACTTTCGGGATCTCATCCGAGACTCCGAACAAACTTCGGTCACCACCATACACAACTTTAGACTACCGAAACGTCACCGAACCTTAAGTGTGCAGACCCTGCGGGTTCGAGAACTATGTAGACATGATCGAGACACCTCTATGGTCAATAACCAATGGCGGGACCTGGACGTCCACATTGGTTCCTACATATTCTACGAAGATCTTTATCGGTCGAACCTCTATGTCAAGGATTCAGTTAATCCCGTATAACGTTCCCTTTGTTCTTCGGTATGTTACTTGCCCGAGATTCGATCGTCGGTATCTCCATACCTAGTTCAACCTCGCTACCGGCAAGTCTCTTTACTCGTTTCGTAATACAAGATCCCGCAACTAACAATTAGTCACATTGCTTGCAAGGCTTATTGTGATGTTGCATTACCGAGTGGGCCCCGAGATACCTCTCCGTCATACGGAGTAACAAATCCCAGTCTCGATCCATGCCAACTCAACAGACACCATCGGAGATACCTGTAGAGCACCTTTATAGTCACCCAGTTACGTTGCGACGTTTGATACACACAAGGCACTCCTCCGATATCTGTGAGTTGCATGATCTCATGGTCATAGGAACACATACTTGACATGCGGAAAACAGTGGCAATAAACTGACACGATCATATGCTACATTTGCAGTTTGGGTCTTGTCCATCACATCATTCTCCTAATGATGTGACTCCGTTATCAAATGACATCTCATGTCCATGGCTAGGAAACCTTAACCATCTTTTGATCAACGAGCTAGTCTATTAGAGGCATACTAGGGACATGGTTTTGTCTATGTATCCACACATGCATCTAAGTCTCCGATCAATACAATTATAGCATGGATAATAAACGATTATCATGAACAAGGAAATATGATAATAACTAATTTATTATTGCCTCTAGGGCATATTTCCAACAATGAGGCCTTTATATAGGCATGGGTGGGTAGCTTGGGATGTAAGCTACAGTGGGTAGCTTACATCCCAAGCAGCTTGAGGTGTAAGCTATCATGGGTAGCTTACATGTCAAGGCATATGTAGCTTGTGAACTAAGCCAAGTCTGTCCCCTAGTGCACTTTATAAATCAGTGTCCAGGGGCACGTTACACTGTAGATAGTACTGCATGACGCGCATACGGTGCGCTAATGCTTGCTAATAGTGCGCCGCCACTGGAGGTGGCCGTCCAGTCCGCGCGTGTCCGATGGGACGGCGTAGTTGGCTCCGGGCTGCCGGTTGGCGGGCGCAGCCGGCTGGTCGGAGCAGCCGGCCACGGGTGTAAGTCGGAGCAGCCGGCCCGGGCGGGCGTGCACCCATTTCGACTCGCCGTCTTTGGGGTACCCGGGGGTCATCCCCCCGACAGTAGCCTCCGAGCCTCCGGGCAACCCGCAGAGTCGGGCGAAGGGTTTTCGTAGTCATTTTCATTGTTGATGCAGAAGTTGCCGATGACAGTCGATCACGGGTTGAGGATGACGCGGCTTGCTTCTAGCGGTGGTGCGCCAGCGCACCCGCTGGGTGTAGCCTCCGAGCCTCTGGGCGACTCGAAGAGTCGGGCGAAGGGTCTTTGCTATTGCTGAAGTAGATGGTGGCGTCAAGGATGCCGGGCATGGATGTAGAGTCCGTCGGCTGAAGGGCGCGAGTCGATGCAGGGGGCAAGCGTGAAGTTCACCATCTGGCGGTTTCCAGCGGGGGCGCGCCAGCGCACCCGCTGGGTGTAGCCTCCGAGCGACTCTAGGAGTCGGGCGGAGGGTCTTTGCTATTACTGAAGCAAGCGGTGGTGTCGAAGACGTCAGGCATAGACGCGGGGTCCGCCGACTGAAGGGAGCGAGGCGCTGCCTAAGGGGAAGCGGGGTCCTCCTGTTGATGGGTGTCGAGCCCTGACAAGGGCGGACGGGGGGTCCGTCGGCAGTCGAGCATGAGGCGCTGCTGGGTGCTGACGCCGGGTCCGCTGGTTGCTGGGCGTGGAGCCCTACCGTAGGCGGGCGCGGGGTTCGCCGCCTATCGAGCGCGAGGGGTTGCCGGGCGCGGACAGAAGGTCCGCTGGCTGATGGGCGTGGGGCCCTGCCAAAGGCGGACGCGGGGTCCGCCGGCTATCGTGCGCGAGGCGCTGCTGGGCGTGGACGGAGGGTCCGCTGGCTGGTGGGCGTGGCGCCCTGCCGAAGGCCGTCGCGGGGTCCGCCGGCTGTCGAGCGCGAGGCGCTGCCGGGCACGGATGGAGGGTTCGCCGGCTGGTGGGCGTGGAGCCCTGCCAAAGGCGGATGCGGGTACGCTGGCTGTCGAGCGCGAGGCACTGCCGGGCACGGACGGAGGGTCCACCAGCTGGTGGGCATGGAGCGCCGCTGAAGGCGGACGCGAGGTCCGCCGACTATCAAGCACGAGGCTCTACCGGGCGTGGATGGAGGGTCCGCCGGCTGATGGGCGTGGAGCCCTACCGAAGTCAGACGCGGGGTCGCCGGCTGCCTAGCGCGAGGTGCTGCCGGGCGCAGACGGAGGGTCCGCCGACTGGTGGGCATGGAGCCCTGCCGAAGGCGAACGCGGGGTCCACCGGCTATCGAGCGTGAGGCGCTGTCGGGCACGGACGGAGGGTCCGGCGGCTGATGGGCGTGGAGCCCTGCCGAAGGCGAACGCGGGGTCCGTCGGCTGTCGAGCGCGAGGCGCTGCCGGGCACGGACGGAGGGTCCACCGGCTGATGGGCATGAAGCCCTGCCAAAGGCGGACGTGGGGTCCGTCGGCTGTCGAGCACGAGGCGCTGCCGGGCACGGACGGAGGGTCCGCCGGCTGGTGGGCGGGGAGCCCTGCCGAAGGCGGACGCGGGGTCCGTCGGTTGTTGAGAGCGAGGCGCTACCGGGCACGGACGGAGGGTGCGCCGGCTGATGGGTGCGGTGCCCTGCCAGGAGTGGCCTCCGAGCCTCCAAGCAAGGAGGTTCCTCATAGAAATGATCGCGCAAAAGACAAGGTTAAGTCCGTGCCGATATATCAAATATTTGATTTTGCCAGTGCATGGGCTTTATGCAAAGGGTGCCCACTCGGTTTCGTCCGATCCCCCTTCAATCTTTTTCATGTGCCCTTCGCTCTTTGGCTTTTGCTCTTGCTAGCTAGACAACCGAGAGCCGGTCTGTAGCTGAGACAAAGAGTGGGCCGCGGAAGGAGCGTATAGTACTCGGACTTTGGGAGCAGGCTCGAGCAAGCAAATACTCATGAATGAAACGACTGGGTCGCCCAAGCCGTTTTCTCCGTAAATGCTTTTCGCGTGTGGTGACCTCCAGCCTTTTGCTCTTGCTAGCCGGATAGCCACGGTGCGGTCTATAGCTGAGACAAAGAGGGGGCCTTCGGTCCCATGCACGCTACTAACCCGTTTCGTGGGAATGAACGTATCGGGCCAAGCGGCCAGCCCCGGGCCGAGACTAGCTGGCACCAGGGTGAACAGTAGGGTAGCAGAATAAATGCGGAGATCGCCCTCGAGGGTCTCTTGGGGTTATTTGTTTTGTGTGTACGGTGTAAGGGTATGCGTGTGGAGATCTCACATTGCCTTTGGGTGCCGGCGAGGCGGTTTTGTCGATGTCGGCCAACGCGGTTCGTAGTCGACGTGGTCCTGCGGACGCTGCGAGGCGCTGGCGGGCGTGGACTTGGGGTCCGCCGGCTGATGGGCGCGAGGCGCTGCCTGGCGCGGACGCGGAGTCCGCTGGCTGTCGAGTGCGAGGCATTGTCGGACGCGGCCACCGGGACCGCCGGCTGTCGAGCACGAGGCGCTGCCCGGCGCGGACATGGGGTCCGCTGGCTGTCGAGCGTGAGGCGTTGCCAGGGGCGGACGCGGGGTACGCTGCACGATGAGCCCAGGGCGCTGCCGAGGGCGAACACGAGGACCGCTCGCCGATGGGCGCAAGGCGCTGCCGAGAGCGGACGCGGGGTCTGCTGGCTGATGCGCGCGAGGCGCTGCCGTTTGCGGACGCAGGGTTCGCAGGCTGATGCGCGCGAGGCGCTGTCAAGGACGGACGCGGGGTCCGCCGGCTGATGAGCGCGAGGCTTTGCCGAGGGCGGACGCGGGGTCCGCCGACTAATGAGCGCGAGGCTCCGCCGGACGCGGACACAGGGTCCGCTGGCTATCGAGCGCGAGGCGCTGCCGGGGGTGGACACAGAGTCCTCCGCCTGATGTGCGTGAGGCGCTGCCGGGGGTGGACAAGGGGTCCGCCGGCTGAAGAGCACGAGGCGCTGCCTGGCGCGGACACGGAGTCCGTCGGCCGATGTGCGCGAGGCGCTGTCGGGGGCGGACGCGGGGTCTGCCAGCTGATGAGCGCGGGGCGCTGCCAAGGGCGGACGCGGTGTACGCCTGCTGAAGAACGCAAGGCGCTCCAGAGGGCGGATACAGGGTCCGCCGGCTGATGAGCGTAGGGCGTCGCCGAGGCCGGACGCGGGTTCCACCGGCTGATGACCGCGAGGCGCCGCCAAGGGCGGACACGGGATCCGCCGGCTGATGAGTATGGGGCGCTGACGAGGGTAGTCTCCGAGCCTCCGGGCGAGAAGGTTCATTGCTTTTTTGATGCCGATGAGGTGGTTGTTGTCAATGATAGCCGGCGCGGCTTTTCATCAGCGGAGCGCGCCAGCGGTCCCGTTGGGTGCAGCCGTCGAGCCCCTGGGATCGTTGGGTGTGCCGGCTGGGTGTCGAAACGGGTGAGAAGTTGGAGCCGGCCCGGTGTCGAAGTAGACGGGCAGGCCATCCGGCCAGATCGCGACACAGGTCGGCCGTCCGAGGGGGATACGGGTAGATGAACGGTGCTTTTTTTGCACGAGTTGGCAGCCAGCCCGGTCTTGCTTTTTTATTTTGGGCTGATGTCACGCTGCTCTATCCTAGCCGGCTCCCACAGCCGCCTTACTTTTCGCATGGACAAATGTCCGTGGGAGTTTGCAGAGCGGGAGGAGCCGGTCGAGGCGCACGAGAGCCGCCCAGTGCGGGGTGGCGAGCCGGCACGCGCACAAGCCGGAGCACGGCCTGGCGCGAGGACGGTCGGTCGCGGAGCCGGACGCGGGCGCGCGCTCGAGGCGGAGCAGGGTTGGCCAAGGCCAGACGGAGTAATTGCAAGGCGTGGAGGACAAGGGCCGCCTCCTCCGCCAGCCAGCCGGGCACAACGGAGCCGAGTGGAGCGGCGACCAGCAGTTGGCCGGGGCGGTGGAGCCGGCGCATGTGGAGGCGGAGTAGGTGGGTATGGCGGGAGCCAGCAGGCAGGGCAGAGCCGGCGCGGGGTCGAGGTGCGACACGCGGCCGACGGGTCCATGCTAGGCAGCCGGAGCGGCGAGCCAACGCTATCGGGGGGAGCATGGCGGACGCGCGGGGGCACGGGGTTGTTTTGCAAAAGCAGCGACCGTGGCCAGGCATAGCGGTGAGCTGGCAGCACGGCGCGGCATCGGGCGCGCAGAGGCGCAGCCAGGGGCAACAACAGATGGTGGAGGCAGTTGTCTGGAGGAACAGGGCGACGCGGTAGCGGGAGCCATCAGCCGGTGCCTGGACGCGGCGAAGGCGGCCCAACGGAGCGGCGCAGAGACTAGCGCGTGCAGACAGAGCGACCGGAGTGGCGCGGCCAGCGAGGGAAGGCAGCAAGCGGCGCGGGGATAGCCGACGCATCCACCTGCTTCTTTTGCTTTTCTCTTGATGCCCTCATGTACCCATGTGTACGCAACCGGACGAGAAATACATGCCGGCGCAGCCGGCCAGCAACGGGTATGTGTGTAGCGGACATGGCAAGCGCCGTTGAGCAACGGGCAGTCGGAGACGCACATTGCCGGCAAGCCATTGCACATAGGTACGAGCCTAGAGCAAGGCAAGCTAGCTCGTAAGCAAGCAGTTGGATATATGGATGGCTTAGATATGCATGCACGAGAGAGTGCCTACCTAGCTATCTTTACGGAAACAGGATATGGCTCTCCGACGGGCGCGTGTGTGCAACTGGTGCGGGCGGCTATGAGGGATGGGTAGCGGCTGAGCGAAGCGGCAGCCGGCCAGAGGAGGCACGGGCGGCTGGAGGCTTAAGCGCGGGCAAGGCGAGGCGGGAGTGGGGAGCCGGTGGGGGAAGCGGAGCCGAAGCCAGCGGAGGGTGCGGCAGTGGCCGGCTGCCAGGTCAGCCGATGAAGGGCGCGACGCTGGTCGGCTGCGATGTCAGCCGACGGAGGGTGCAGACTGAGCCGAGTCGGCACAGGACCGGGCAGCGTAGGCAGCTCGGAAGGCGAGATCGCGGACGGAGGCTCACCCGCGGCTGAAGGCGGAGCCAGCGCACGCGAGGGAGAGGGCGCGCACGCACGGCCGAGCCGGCCGGCGACCCGGACCACAGTGAAGTGGCGTGGCCGTGGTGTCGGGTAGCCGGCGCAGCACGTAGGTGGCTAGCGCGGAGCCGACACTCGGGGTTGGAGTCGGAGCCAGCCGACGCCCGGGGCGGAGCCGGTGCGCAAGCGACGAAGCGACGCGGACGCACGGAGTAGTGTGGAGCCAGCCCGTGCGTGGACGAGAGAGCTGACGGAAGATGCGTGAGCGGGCAGTGAGCCAGAGCCGGCAGGCGCGGCGGGAGCCATCTGACGACGCGTGTGGGCAACCGGCCATGGCAAGAGCCAACCCGGGCCGCGCTCATCTGGCCGGTTAGGAGGCAGAGCAGAGCCGATGTGCGGTGAGGCGGACGCATACGCACGAAGCCGGTCGGGGAGCGCGGCACGGGAACGGTTGGAATGGCGGAGCCGACGTGGGGAGGCGACGCAGGCGCGAAGAGGCGGAGCTGGCAGGTGCGGCGAGGCGGACATGGACGCACGCGGCCAACGCGGGCTCAGCTGCAGCCAACGGCCGGCCACGCATGCAGTCGGCCATGCATGTAGCCAGCCGTGCATGTGGCCACACAAGCGTCTTGGATGTGCATGCATGTACGTACCCCATGTATGTATGTATATCTTTTTTCTTTTCTTCTCCTTGGCAGAGACAACCGCCGAGCAGAGCAGTCGGCCATCGCATACAATGCATAGCCGGCCAGGCGTGTGTGGGAGGAGCGCTCAATCGCAACGCGTAGGGCAGGCGCAGGCATGGGCGAGAGCATGACGGTGTTGATGACAACTAGGAGCATGGACGCGCATGAGCTAGAGCGGAACATGCGCCCGCAAGCCTGATTGAGCGGTGGGCGTAGCAGCCATCGGGACGCGTCCGCCGCCGGTGCGAGCTCGACGACCAATAATAGTGCCAATATGGGGAGCACGACAGCCAGCAGGGCGGTCAGTCGAACGACGACGGCCACAGCTATCGAGACGCGGTCGGCGTCGGCGCGCGCGATGACCGGGAGTAGCGCCAGCGTGAGGAGGATCGGACAGCGGCCCGTCATGGCCACAAGCCGTTGCAGGCGACGCATGTGGGGTTGGTGTAGTAGTCGACGAAGCGAGCACACCGAGGACGGACGCGGGCGAATGAACGGGGGAGTGGTGACTTGCGGATGGTGGTGATGAAGATGGTCCTGCCCGGACCGCGGTTCCAGCAGCAGCTTGCCCAACGGTGGGCGCCAACTGTCGTCGTTTTCTCGCGAGGGATTGCGCGAGACGGCAGATGCCATGGGGTGGCTTATTGAGGTGAGAGCAAGGTTGCCGTGGATGATCCGGGACGGGTATGCGAACAACATGCAGTAATTTACCCAGGTTCGGGGCTCTCTAGAGAGATAAGACCCCTACTCCTGCATATCTCTATATATGTGGAATATCTGGTACATGGTTGCTCCTGGAGCTGTATGGGAGAGGAGAGCCATGAGGCTTCTTGCCTCATGTGTGTGTATGTGTTAGCACGTGAGAGTGGAGTCCTCCATATGTGGTGGGCATGAGGCCTTTATATAGGCATGAGTGAGTAGCTTGGGATGTAAGCTACAGTGGGTAGCTTACATCCCAAGCAGCTTGAGGTGTAAGCTACCATGGCTAGCTTACATGTCAAGGCATATGTAGCTTGTGAACTAAGCCAAGTCTGTCCCCTGGTGCACTTTATAAATCAGTGTCCAGGGGGCAGGTTACACTGTAGATAGTACTGCATGATGCACGTACAGTGCGCTACTGCTTGCCAATAGTGCACCACCACTGGAGGCATCCGTCTGGTCCACGTGCGTCCGATGGGACGTTGTAGTTGGCTCCGGGCTGCCGGTTGGCGGGCGCAGCCGGCTGGTCAGAGCAGCTGGCCACGGGTGTAAGTCGGAGCAGCCGGCCCGGGCGAGCGTGGACCCCGTCCAACTCGCCATATTTGGGGTACCCGGGGGTTATCCCCCCGACAGTCATGCACCCAATGGGAATGGTTTATTGAATCTTGATCGTAGTAATACACATGTTCATAACATTGATGCCAAAAGATACAAAGTTAATAATGATAGTACCACATACTTGTGGCACTGCCGACTACCGCTAAATGTCATATTGGTATAAATCGCATGAAGAAACTCCATGCTGATGGATCTTTGGACTCATTCGATTTTGAATCGGTTGAGACATGCGGACCATGCCTCATGGGCAAGATGATTAAAGACCCCGTTTTCGGTATGATGGAGCGGGCTAGTAACTTATTAGAAATAATACATGTTGATCTATGCGGTCCAATGAGTGTTGTAGCGTGTAGTGGATATCGTTATTTTCTTACCTTCACTGATGATTTGAGTATATATGAGTATATTTACTTAATGAAACACAAGTCTGAAACGTTTGAAAAATTCAAACAAATTCAGAGTGAAGTTTAAGATCATCGTGAGAAGAAGATAAAAATGTCTACGATATGATCGTGGATGTGAATATCTGAGTTACGAGTTTGGTATACAACTTAAGAAAATGGTTTCACAACTCATGCCACCTGGAACACCATAGTGTGATGGTGTGTCCGAACGTCATTGTCATGCTCTATTAGATATGGTGCGTACTATGATGTCCCTTATCGTTTTGCCACTATCGTTTTGGGTTTATGCATTAGAGACAACTACATTCACTTTAAATAGGGCGCCATCTAAATCCATTGAGATGGCAAAGTTTGAATTTTGGTTTGGCGGAAACCTAAGCTGTCATTTCTTAATGTTTGGGGCTGCGACGCTTATGTGAAAAAGGGTTTTCACCTAATGAGCTCGAACCCAAAGCGTACAAATGCATCTTCATAGAATACCTAACATTAAAGTTGGGTAAACCTTCTATCTAAGATCCAAGCACAAAGCGTTTGTTGCTAAAATGGGTTCTTTCTCGAGAAAAAGTTTCTCTCGAAAGAATTGAGTAGGAGGAAGATATAACTTGATGAGTTTGTTGAACCTTTGTTTCAACTAGAGAGTATTGCAACGTAGAAAATTGTTTCTATGGAGCCTACATTAGTTGAAGAGGAAGTTAATGATGATGATCATGAATCTTCAGTTCAAGTTACTATCGAATCTCGTAGGTCGACAAGGATGCGTACTGCTCCTGAGTGGTACAGTAACCCTTTCTTAGAGGTCATGTTGTTGGACAACGATGAACCTATGAACTATGGAAAAGCAATGATGGGCCCGGATTCCAACAAATGTTTAGAGGTCGTCAAATCCGATAAAGGATCCATGTATGAAAACCAAGTATGGACTTTGGTAGACTTGCCCGTTGAATGGCAGGTCATTGAGTACAAATGGACCTTTAAGATGAAGACAGAAGCTGATGGTGAATGTCACCATTTATAAACCTCGACTTGTCACAAAGAAGTTTCCGCCAAGTTCAAGGAGTTGACTACGATGAGACTTTCTCACCCATAGCGATGCTAAAAGTAATTTGGAATTATGTTCGCAGTTGCTACATCTTTCAATTATGAAATCTGGCAAATGGATGTCAAAACATCGTTTCCTTAACGGTTTACTTGAGGAAAGATTGTATGTGATACAACCAGAAGGTTTTATCAGTCCTAAGGATGCTAAAAGGTGTGCAAGCTCCAGCAATCCTTCAATGGGCTGGAGCAAGTATCTCGGAGTTGGAATATACGCTTTGCTGAGGTGATCAAAGTTTTTGGGTTTGTACAAAGTTTACGAGAAACTTGTATTTACAATAAAGTGAGTGGGAGCACTATATAATTTCTTATAAGTATATGTGGTTGACATATTATTGATCGGAAATGATATAGAATTTCTGGAAAGCATAAACGGTTGTTTGAAAAGAGTTTTTCAAAGGAAGACCTGGATAAAGCTATCTAATTATTGGGCATCAAGATCTATAGAGATAGATCAAGATGCTTGATGAGACTTTCAATGAGTACATACCTAGACAAGATTTTGAAAGAGTTCAAAATGGATCAGTCAAAGAAGGAGTTCTTGCCTGGTTTGTAAGGTGTGGAGTTGAGTGAGACTCAAAGCTTGACCACGACAGAAGAAAGAGAAAGGACGAAGGTCGTCCCCTGTGCTTTATCCATAGGCTCTATATAGTATTCCATGCTGTGTACCACACCTGTGTGTGCCTTGCCATGAATCTGTCAAGGGGTACAAGAGTGATACAGGAGTGGATCACTGGACAGTGGTCAAAATTATCCTTAGTAACTAGAGGAATAAGGAAATATTTCTCGATTATGGAGGTGATAAAGAGTTCATCCTAAAGGGTTACATCGATGCAAGCTTTAACACCAATCCAGATGACTCTCAGTAGCAATACGGATACGTATAGTGGAGTAGCCATTTGGAATAGCTCCAACTAGATCATGGTAGCAGTGTCTACATTATTACATAGAGATTTGCAAAGTACATACGGATATAAATGTCGCAGCCCCATTGACTAAAACCTCTTTCACATGCAAAACATGATCGAACCCCAGAACTCATTGGATGTGAGTTTCATAACAAATCACATAGCGATGTGAGCTAGATTATTGACTCTAATGCAAGTGGGAGACTGTTGGAAATATGCCCTATAGGCAATAATAAATTAGTTATTGTCATATTTCCTTGTTCATGATAATCGTTTATTATCCATGCTAGAATTGTATTGATCGGAAACTCAGATACATGTGTGGATACATAGACAACAACATGTCCCTAGTATGCCTATAGTAGACTGGCTCATTGATCAAAGATGGTCAAGGTTTCCTAGCCATTGACATGAGATGTCATTTGATAACGGGATCACATCATTGGGAGAATGATGTGATGGACAAGATCCAAACTATAAACATAGCATATGATCGTGTCAGTTTATTGCTATAGTTTTCTGCATGTCAAGTATCTGTCCCTATGACCATGAGATCATGCAACCCATTGACACTGAAGGAGTACCTTGTGTGTATCAAACGTTGCAACGTCACTGGGTTACTATAAAGGTGATGTACAGGTATCTTCGAGGGTGTCGGTTGGGTTGGCATGGATCAAGACTGGGATTTGTTACTCCGTTTGACGGAGAGGTATCGAGGGGCCCACTCAGTAATACAACATCACAACAAGCCTTGCAAGCAAAGTGACTAAAGTTTTAGCCACGAGATATTGTATTACGAAACGAGTAAAGAGAGTTTCCGGTAACGAGATTGAACTAAGTATAGAGATATAGTTGATCGAATCTCGTGCAAGTAACATACCAATGAACAAAGGGAACATCATACGGGATTAACTGAATCCTTGACATAGAGGTTCAACCGATAAAAATCTTCATGGAATATGTAGGAACTAATATGAGCATCCAGTTCCAGCTATTGGTTATTGACCGTAGAGGTGTCTCGGTCATGTCTACATAATTCTCGAACCCGTAGGGTCTGCACACTTAAGGTTCAATGACGTTTTGGTAGTATAGAGTTATGTATGGTGGTGACCGAAGGTTGTTCGGAGTCCTGTATGAGATCCTAGACGTCACAAGGAGCTCCGGAATGGTCCGGAGGTAAAGATTGATATATAGGAAGTCCTGTTTTGGTCACCGGAAAAGTTTCAAGCTCATCGATATTGTACCGGGAGTGTCGGGAGGGTGCCGGGGGACCATCGGGAGGGGTGTCTCGACCCAAAGGACCTCATGGGCTGTGGGAGGAGTCAAACCATCCCCTAGTGGGATGGACAAACCCCCCGCAAAGGCCCATGTGGCTATGGTGGGAAAAACCCAAAGGTGGAAAGGTGGAAAGTGTTTCCAAGTGGAGAGGAGGAATCCTACTCCTAGTAGGATTGGAGTAGGACTCCTCCAGCTCCAATTTCGGCCAACCTTTGAAGATTTGAGGCTGCCTACTCCCCTCCATCCCTCCTATATATACTATAGGATTTAGAGGAGAGAGCTAACCCTAATTGCCACGTGCTCCCTTCACTTCATCTAGATCGTCTTTCTCCTCTAGTCTAGTTCGGCGGTGCTTAGGCGAAGCCCTATCGGAATAATTCCACCACCATCGCCGCCACACTGTCACGCTGCTAGAGAACTCATCTACCTCTTCTCTCCCTCTTGCTGGATCAATATGGTGGAGATCATCATCAAGCTGTACGTGTGCTGAACGCGGATGTGTCATCCGTTCGGCGCTAGATCAGAAGGACCGTGATCAGGATCGCAGGACGGATCGTGATTTGATTGCAGGACGGATCGTGATTGGATCGTGGGACGCTCCGCGATTTGGATCACGAAGACATTCGACTACATCAACCACGTTTCTTAATGCTTCCCGCTTAGCGATCTACAATGATATGTAGATCCACTCTCCCTCTCATAGAATCTCATCACCATGGATAGATATTGTGTGTGCGTAGGAAATATTTTTGTTTCCCGTGCAACGTTCCCCAACACCTATAATGCGTAAAAACGGTCTACCAAGTATAATGGGACAAGACGGATTGCAATAAATATCAAGAACAATAAAAATCTATGGGCAAATAGTTCCTATTTGCAAGAATAAGAACATCATTAATTCTTCCCAAAGGCTTTTTAATAGTAGAATCCGCCAAGTGCAAATTAAGAGAACATTCTTCAATATTGGTAAGACCAAGCACATCAAACAGAGATTTTGGAATTGTGGAAACACTAGCACCCAAATCATGTAAAGGAAAGCACTCATAATTTTTAATCTTGACTTTAATGGTAGGTTCCCACTAATCATGTATTTTTCTAGGAATTGAAATCTCTAACTCCAATATTTCTTCAAAAGATTTCATCATGGCATCAACAATATGTTTAGTAAAAGTTTTATTTTGTTCATAAGCATGGGGTGAATTTATCATGGATTGCAACAAAGAAATTAATGCAATCAAAGAGCAACTATCATAATTAAAAAAATTGTAATCCAAAATAGTGTGCACATCACTAGTTAGAGTTTTGACCTCTTCGAACCCACTTTCATCAAATTTTTCATTAAGCTTTTCACCCTTCAAATCATTAGGACGCCTTCTACCTAAAGTTGATTATTCTTCAGTCACTTTATCATGAATTTTAATATTACTAAATTGGTAATCAATAGAAGAAACACCAATTATTTTAAGATCTTCATCATTTTTATGAAAGCAATCACTAGAAAACGCTTTTTATAAAAATTCTCTTTTAGCTCTAAGCATAGCGGTTATTTTATTGCTTTCATCTATAGGAACATATAAAGCTTCAGTTAATTCATTAATCTTAGGTGGAAAAGCTTTCAACTTGAGATTTTCTACATCATGGGAAATTCTATCAATGCTTCTAGACAAATCATCAATCTTATTCAAGTTTTCTTCTATCATAGTATTGAAAACTTTTTGAGCATTGATAAATTATTTAACATTACTATCAAGATAAGAGGGGTTCTTATTATTATTGTAAGAAGAATTACCATTGGAATTACCATAATTATTAGAGTAATTTTCAGGAAAAAGCCTAGGATTAAAATTACCTCTATAAGCATTGTTATTAAAATGGTTTCGCGAGATGAAATTCAAATCTACACAATCACTATTTTGCTCAATCAAAGTAGACAAAGGCACATCATTAAGATCAATATGAGCATTCTTACTAGCAACCAACTACATAAGAGCATCAACTTTTTCACTCAAAGTACTAATTTCTTCAACTGAATTAACCTTTATACTAGTAGGTGCTCTTTTAGTATACCACTCTGAACAATTTACCATAATATTCTCTAGCAGTTTAGCAGCTTTAGTGCTTCACCCAAAGTAATTTCCATAAAAGTACCACCCGCAACGGGATCTAAAATATTTCTAGAGACAAAATGCAATCCCGCATAAAGTTTTCGTATGATCATCCAAAGATTTAAACCATGAGTAGGAAAATTTCTTAGCATCAATTTCATTCTTTCCCAAGATTATGCAACATGTTCATGCTCAAGTTGCTTAAAATTCATGATTTGAGTTCTAAGGGATTTAATTTTCACGGGCAAAAAATACTTAGTAATAAAAGCATCCTTGCACTTATCCCCAGAATCAATACTATTGCGAGGCAAAGAAAACCAAATTTTTTGCATGACCCTGAAAGAGAAAGTAAATAATTTCAACTTTACTATATCATTGTCCACATCTTTTTTCTTTTGAATATCACACAATTCTATGAATGTGTTTAGATGGGATGCGACATCCTCATTAGGAGTACCAGAAAATTGATCTTTCATGAAAAGATTCAACAAAGCAGCATTAATATCACTGCTCCAACGGAGATGTACTTCCCCTTAAAGGGAAGGAACTTCGGTAACACATCCTCATCTTCACCGGTTCCACTTGTGGTTATTTATTACCTTTAATTTGTGCAAGCTTTACTTGTGTTGTATACTTTGCTTGTTTGCATTGTTGTTTTTGCTAGCATCATATAGGTTCTTCACCTAGTTGCATATATAGACAATCTATTTGTTGCTAAACCTAATTTGTTAAGAAAAGGCTAAAAATTGGTAGTTTCCTATTCACCCCCTCTCGTCAACCATTGGGACTTGTAAACTGCGTTGGGATTTTATCGGAAGAGGAGGGGATGATGCAGCAAAGTAGAGGTATGTATTTCCCTGAGTGATAACCAAGGTTATCGAACCAATAGGAGAACCACACAAATTCCCGTCTTCAATGCCTACGCACAAAAGAGCAAACACTTGCACCCAACGTGGGCAAGAGGGTTGTCAATCCCCTTGAACTCATTACTTGAAAGCGATAAGTAGTGATAGATAGATAACATAAATTACAAATAAAAATAAAACAAATAAAATTCAGCAAGGTATTTAGAGTTTTTGTAAATATATTTGTGAGGAGACCCGGGGCCATAGTTTGCGCTAGAGGATTCTCTCTCGAAGAAAGCATACGGTGGGTAAACAAATTACTTTTGGGGAATTGATAAAAAAGCGCATAGTTATGCAATATTTATTCACGATAATGATCATGTATATAGGCATGACGTCCATAAACAAGTTGACCGACTCCTGCCTGCATCTACTACTATTACTCCACCCATCGACCGCTATCCAACATGCATCTAGAGTATTAATTAAAAACAAAGTAATGTCTGGAGGATGATGACATGATGTAGAAAAAATAAATCCAATTAATATGAATGAACCCCATCGTTTTACCCTTAATGGAAGCAATATAATACGTGACATGTCTCTTTGTTTCATTAGGATTGAGCACCGTAAGATTGAACCCATTAGAATGCACCTTAAATCAATCTAGTTGGCCAAACCAAACCAGTAGATCAGAGAGCATTATGAAGCTATAATAATCATGCAAATAAGAATTGAGAGGAGTCATGATAACCCACAAGTGTAGGGGATCACGACAGTCTTCACGGGTAGTATTTCACCCGAATTTGTTGGTTCGACACAAGGGGTGCCAAAGAATATTTATTGGCCTTGGCAGTTGAGTTGTCAATTCAACCGCACCTGTGATATTCCTACAACAAAGGTTTAGTAGCATGACAAATACTAGAGCAAAAGTAACAGTAGCAGTGACAGTAGCAATTTTGTAGCAGGTATTACAGTAGCAATAACAATAGTAACTTAGCAAGATTCAGTATATGTAACGTGTAGGCATGTGGATCAGTGATGGATAATTATTTAGATGACATGGATCATATAATATTTACACACTAGGGCGACACAGAACTAGCTCAAATTCATCAATGTAATGTAGGCATGTATTCCGTATATAGTCATACGTGCTTGCAATAAGAACTTGCATGACATATTTTGTCCTACCCTCCCGTGGCAGCGGGGTCCTATTGGAAACTAAGGGATATTAAGGCCTACTTTAATAGAGAACCGGGACAAAGCATTACACATGGTGAATACATGAACTCCTCAACTACGGAAATCACCAAAAATAATCCCAATTATTGTCACCTTGGGGTATGTGGATCATGACACGTAATAGGTGCATACAACTTGCAAGAAAGGATCCAAATCACTCTTATATTCATGAAAATATAATAGGTTCAGATCTGAAATCATGGCACCCAGGCCCTAGTGATAAGCATTAAGCATAGCAAAGTCATAGCAACATCAATCTCAGAACATAGTGGACACTAGGGATCAAGCCCTATCAAACTTAATTCGACTACATGATCAATCTCATCCAATCCCACCACCGTCCAGCAAGCCTACAAAGGAATTGATGGCGGTGTTGATGGAGAAGGGTTTGTGATGATGATGGTGACACTTTACCCTCTGCGGAGCCCAAAACATGCTCGAGATCAGCCCTTCGGAGGAAAAATAGGACGTGGCGGTGGCTCCGTCTCGTGAAACGCGATGAAAACTTGTCACATCCCTAGTTAGCATTGCTATGGTTAGCATGTGGTGTGCATCATGTTTCGATTTTGCATCAATTTGAAATGGGGATCAACATAAACCCTAGCACCTCACCTGAATAAAACCAATTCAACTGTCGTGAAAAATCAACAAATCTAAAATGCCCATCAAAACTGCCCCCCATGTCTGATAAATGCTGACATTAATATAGCAGGGGACATTCTAATTTTTAGAACATATGTGTCATTTTAAAAGAAATATTAAAGCTACTAAAAAGGCCAAATAAAGCATTATAATTATTTTAGTCATTCAAAATATTTTGAAACTTTTTGTATGGGTTTGAAATATTCAAACTAACCTAGCAAAATATTTCAACATATTTTGAAATAGGTTTTGAGGCCTGTAAAAAAACAAATGTTAGAAAGGAAAACAGAGACAAAAATAAGAAAAAAAGAGAGGAAGCTCACCTCAGGCCTAGGCCAGGCCGGCCCACCTAGCCCAGGGAGGTTGTCCTCCTCCTGGCGGCCAGGAGGACGAGCACGTGGTCGACGTGCGCCCGCGCCGGAGCTGCCACGCAGCTCCCTGCGTGCCTGCCTCCACGTCGCGCTGGCGGGCAGGACAAGGACGTCGCTGCCATCCCGATCCATCGCTCCTCGGCAGTCGTCCTCTGCCTCTGCATCTCCTTCCCCTTCGTCGCCATGCCCGTCGCCTCTGCTCGCTCGTCGCCATAGCCACAGCCTCTCTCGCACCCCCTAAGCCTACCGAGAGCTCCGCCTCGACGTCCTTGACCTCTGCATCGAGCCGCGCACCGCCGAAGCCACTGGAGCGACGACCCTGACCTCTTCTTCCTCATCGGTCTCGAGCACCACCGCTTTCGATTGGCCGCCTCCAAGCCTTCCCCGATCCCACCCTCGACGGCTCTGTAACCTTAGTGAGCTTCCGGTTTGTTTCCCCCTCTTCCCCGGTCGATTCCCCCACCGTAGCCCTCGACTCCGTCGGCACCCGAACTGCGCCACCGCAAGAACTCATCGCCGGCGATGCTTCGGTCCACCTCAGCCTCTGGGCGTGTCCAGTTCGAAGCGCGTGTGCGTGTTGGTTCGATAGGAGCCATCCGCCATCGAAATGGTCACCGGAGGAGGTTTTCCGACCCCCTCCGCCGTTCCTGATGTTGCCGGCGGCTCAACGCCGGCAAGTCAACTCGTTTGACCATGGGGTTTGACCCCTGGGTCAACTAATAGTGGGGCCCGGCCCTGTTTAATTAAGATTAGTTTAAAAAAATTAATTGATTAAATTAATTAACCTAATGACCCACTAAGAGTGGGCCCCCTTCTAATTAATTAGTGATTAGTAAACTAATTAACCTCTGGTAGTGACTGAGTTAGTGACCAGTGGACCCCACTAGTCACGTTTGACCTCTCAACAGGCTGTTGACCAGCTGACATCATGCTGATGTCATGCTCATGCATTAAAGGAATTTCTAATTTAAATTAATTCCAGAAAATAGTTAAAAGTTAGAAAAATCATATAAATTAATTTGTAAATCAGATTGAAATAATTTATGTATGAAAATTTATCAAAAAAATCCAATGAATCCAATGGTGCTATTATCATGCATGTTAGGGCAACCTATGTAGATGAACATTGACATTTAGCAATAGGTCAATATTTAGAATATCAAATGGAGAATGATTTTGAACCTATATTCAAATCCACACCATCTAACTTGAATAATAGTTACATTAGCCCATCCATTCATGTTGCCATGTTATGATCATGCATCATATTGTTGCAATGGTCGTGTATTGATCGTTACCTATCTGCATTGCGGTAGGCCCTACTTCCGAGGATAACCCCGAGTATCCCAATGAAGGAGAGTACCTTCCCGCTTCCTAGCAAGGCAAGCAACCCCATTGATCATTCCGATATCATCCCATTCTCTCGCTCTTGCTCTTGCTTATTGCATTAGGACAAATGTTCAATTGCCTGTCATATGCGGTAGATGAACCCATTCCTCTGCATGACCTGTCATTGTCACAGTAAATAGCTAAACCTTGCAACCTAGCATACGTGGTAGATGCTTGAGACATGATGTGCTTTACCTACTTTGCTTACTATGCTTGCTATTCTTAGAGTTGTGTCAGGTCTGATTCATCTGGGTGATGAACTGGAGTGTAACAGTATTGTTCTGATGTGATAAACTTAATGATGAACCCGATTTGGTAAAGGTAGCGATGAGAGGCTATGTAGGAGTACATAGTGGGTTGTCTCATTGGGACCGTTCTTAGGAACTGAGTTCTGTGTTTGTGATCCAAGTCTAGTTACTACCACATGCCGGGCCCTGAAATATGACCCCACTCAACTTATCAACCGCCTAGTCCTTGGTCCAGGAGTTGCAAGTAGTTTCTGGTGTTTATAGTTTACTGGAGGCCGTGCGTAGCACTGACCCTAGGGGTGGGTTACGGCATGGTAGGCAGTGGCACGGTGTACCAAGGGTCACCCGAATGGTGGGCTTAGGAACCCTGCGCACATCGGTTGGGGTCATAGTGGAAACTTCGGCCGGACTTCCGTGCGGGTTCAGTCTCAAATAGGCGATAGCCTGGACTAGAGGTCTTGTGTGATTGACAGTCGTGGCCGACTCCCTCGCTGGGCTTCCGCTTGAAGGTTGCCGAGGTGCATGGTTTTATGAGCACACAACGATAAGTGGCGAGAGCATGTGTGAAGGAGTGCACCCCTGCAGGGTATGAATCTGTTCGAATAGTCGCATCCTCGGATATGAACTACTTGGAGAACTTATGTTTTTCGTAGATAACTTGATGGATACTCATAAAAATCTCAAGACAAGTGTGAGTACCATGGATGGCACTCTCGTAGATGACGGTACTGAATCCATGGTGGTGTATAGATGCGGAGTTAGTGGACTCGTTTGCGATACTTAAAACTTGAACAAATAATTAATATGTGTAGTTTGGGTTAGCCAAGAGTCAAAGCTGGCATTGCTGCATAAACTCCACCACTCCCTTGTTGATACATGAGCATGAATAGACTAGCTCTGTTTTAAGACTTGCTGAGTACGTTTGTACTCACGTTTGCTTAATAAATGTTGCAGATGAGACTCAGGACCCATCAGGTGGGTTCTACCTAGATGTCGACGATGCCGAATAGCTGGTGTCCCAGCTACGACCTTATGCCGTGTGGCGAGTTGTAGATAGTCAGGCCATGTGCCTTTTTACCCCTTTCATTTGTCTGTACCTAGACAGCTTTATGCTTCTGCTTGGTTTGTATGAACTTGCTTGTATGATTTGAGTGTCGGGTCAAGTGACCCCTACCTATAAGAACATGTTATGCAAGGCTCCTCTGAGCCTCTTAAATAAAAGTTGTGTTGTCGTATGGTTATGTTGTGATGCCATAGTTGTATCTATGCATACCGGGCATGTCGTGCATACGTGCGACGTGCAACGGTATGTATGGGATCCGACACCTAGCCATGTGCCTTTAGTAGTACTCTTTACGGGGAACTTCCTCTTTGTGCTTCCATCGAGCCTTGTTAGCTTGCTACTGCTCTAGACACATTGATTGACCGACATGTATCCTTCTTTGCAGTTGTGTCTGTCCCTTTGGGGGAATGTCTCGCAGTGTAATGGAGTCCCTGTGGCCTGCTATGACTCGTCTACGTGCAGTGATGACATTTATGTCCCACGACGTAATGGAGTCCTTGTATCTTGCTATGACTCGTCTACACACGCTTGAGGCCGACACCTGCATTGATGGGTTATGTATGTCGGTTCCCGTACGGATGTGCCACTTGGGTTCTATAACAAGCCATGTCGGCCCGGGTTCTCTATCGTTTGGATGCTAGTGACATATTCACATATGTGAGCCAAAAGACGCAAACGGTCCCGACTAAGGTAAGGCTGCAGTCGTGGAGTTACCGTGTGTGAGGCCGCAAAGTGATGTGGTGTGTTACAGGCTAGATCCCTGTGACTTAGGATCGGGGTCCCGACAAAACTTCTATCTGATTTTTTTCTCCGCGGATGTGATTTTATAGGACTGGAATTAGGGTTGAAGGGGCCACGAGGGCCCCACAAGCCATTAGGGCACGCCACTAGGGGGGCGCCCTGTTGGCCTGTGCCCCCTTGTCACACCCCCTCCGTCAGGTCTTCGCTCCATAATTCATCATTAAGATCAAAAATAATTCACAAAAGATTTCTTCCAAGCCTGAGAACTTTTATTTATGCACAAAAATAACAACAAGGTGGTTCTGCTGCAAACAATGTCAGTCTGGGTTAGTTTCATTGAAACATGCAAATTAGAGGCCATAACTACAGCAAAAGCTTTTGAAAAAGTGGATACGTTTGAGACGTATTAACTCCCCCAAGCTTAACTCATCGTGTGTCCTCAAGCAATTCAGTTGATAAATTGAAAGTTATAAAGAAAGCTTTTAAACTCCTTTGTTCTAGTTGTTATACACATGCTTAAGTTTTCAGCATAAATCCTAAATGGACACGTCCATAACAAAAACTAGAAATTGTGTTAACTCATGCCAATGCATAACTAGCTAGCATGCAATAATAAAATAACTCACATGCCAACAAATTGTTTAAAACATTCATAATACAATATGGTGACATGGTATTACGCTAGCCCTTTCTGAGACCACAAAATATAAAATTAGAGCACCTCTGAGATCCAAGCAACGACTAAACATTATAATTCAGAATAGAAAAGATCCAGTCATGCTGATATTCAACACTAACTAGACTCAATGCATAAGGATGACAATAGTGCTCTAGGGTCTGGTGCTTTTAATAAGAGGATGATGACTCAACATAAAAGTAAATAGATAGGCCCTTCGCCGAGGGAAGCATTGATTTGCAGAGGTGCGAGAGCTCGAAGCTTAAAACAAGAGTGAAGATATAATTTTTGGGTGGTGCATTTTTCTTGTCAACGTTACGAAAAAGGTTTTCAATATCTCCCATGTTAAACTCATTATTGGCGGTTCCCACACAGAATAGTAGAGTTTACTCCTATCCACCATCCATACACAAACCATGGTTGACCGAATCAACGGATGCCTGCCAACATATAACTGTCCGAAGGAGTCTTGTCAAATTTATTTTCATTATGTAGGATTTGGCATACCTTTTTACCAGCCTCTCTCATGCAATGATGACGAATACACGACCATCCCGAGAATAACTTACTTAACATGGAAGATATTGATCACCTCGTCGCTCCATGAGCGAGACAAGTGCACAAAATAGATGTCTATTTGAATATTTAGAGATGGTACTGATGGAAATATGCCCTAGAGGCAATAATAAATTGGTTATTATAATATTTCCTTCTTCATGATAATCATTTATTATCGGTGCTATAATTGTATTGATCGGAAACTCAGATACATGTGTGGATACATAGACAACACCATGTCCCTAGTATGCCTCTAATAGACTAGATCGTTGATCAAAGATGGTTAAGGTTTCCTAGCCATGGACATGAGTCATTTGATAACGGGATCATGTCATTAGGAGAATGATGTGATGGACAAGACCCAAATTATAGACGTAGCATATGATCATGTCAATTTATTGCTACTGTTTTCTACATGTCAAGTATCTGTTCCTATGACCATGAGATCATGCAACTCACTAAAACCGGAGGAGTGCCTTGTGTGTATCAAACATCGTAACGTACCTGGGCGACTGTAAAGGTGCTCTACAGGTATCTCCGAGGGTGTCTGTTGGGTTGGCATGGATCGAGACTGGGATTTGTTACTCTGTGTGACGGAGGGGTATCTCAGGGCCCACTCGGTAATACAACATCACAACAAACCTTGCAAGCAATGTGACTAAAGTGTTAGCCACGGGATCTTGTATTACATAACGAGTAAAGAGACTTGCCGGTAACGAGATTGAACTAGGTATGGAGATACCGACTATCGAATCTCGGGCAAGTAACATACCGAAGAACAAAGGGAACAACATACGGGATTAACTGAATCCTTGACATAGAGGTTCAACTGATAAAGATCTTCGTAGAATATGTAGGAACCAATATGGGCATCCAAGTCCCGCTATTGGTTATTGACCGTAGAGGTGTCTCGGTCATGTCTACATAGTTCTCGAACCCGCAGGGTCTGCACACTTAAGGTTTGGTGATGTTTCGATAGTATAGAGTTACGTATGGTGGTGACCGAAGGTTGTTCGGAGTCGCGGATGAGATCCTAGATGTCACGAGGATCTCCGGAATGGTTCGGAGGTAAAGATTGATATATAAGAAGTCCTGTTTAGGTCACCGGAAAAGTTTCGGGCTCATTGGTAGTGTACCGGGAGTGCCGGGAGGGTACCGAGGGACCATCGGGAGGGGTGTCACGCCCCGAGGGGCCTCATGGGCTATGGGAGGAGACAAACCAGCCCCTAGTGGTCTGGCCGAAGCCTCCACTAAATCCCATGAGGTTTGAGAAGGAAAAAATCCAAAGGTGGAGAGGTGGAAAGAGTTTCCAAGTGGAAAGGAGGAATCCTACTCCTAATAGGATTGGAGTAGGACTCCTCCACCTCCAATTTCGACCAAACCTTCAGGGTTTGAGGCTGCCTCCTCCCCTCCCTCCCTCCTATATATACTAGAGGATTTAGAGGAAAAGATAACCCTAATTGCCACGTGCTACCCTCTCCTCTAGATCGTAGTTTCTCCTCTAGATCAGTTTTTAGCGATGCTTAGGCAAAGCCCTGCAGGAATAGCTCAACCACCATCACCCCAACGCCGTCACGCTGCCAAAGAACTCATCTACCTCTTCACCCCCTCTTGCTGTATCAAGAAGGCGGAGATCATCATCGAGCTATACGTGTGCTGAACGCGGAAGTGGCGTCCGTTCGGCGCTAGATCGGAAGGACCGTGATCAAGATCGCGAGACGATTTGTGATTGGTTCGCGGGATGGATCGTGATGGGATCGCGAGACGGATCGTGATGAGATCGCGGGATGGATCGTGATGGGATCACGGGACGCTCAGCGATTTGGATCGCAAAGATGTTCGACTACATCAACTGTGTTTCTTAACGCTTCCCGCTTAGCAATCTACAAGGGTATGTAGATCCACTCTCCCTCTCGGTGATGCTCATCACCATGGATAGATCTTGCATGTGTGTAGGAAATTTTTTGTTTGCCATGCAATGTTCCCCAACAGTGGCATCATGAGCTAGGTCTATGTGTAGATGAGATCTCGAGTAGAACACAAAGAGTTTGTGGGCATTGATGCTTAGATTGCTTCCTCCCTTGGTCGTGTTTTGGTTTAGCGGTATTGTGGGATGAAGTGGCCTGGACCAACCTTACTCATACGCTTACGAGAGACCGGTTCCATCGACTGACGTGTAACCTCATTGCACAAAGATGGCTGGCGGGTGTCTGTTTCTCCTACTTTAGTTGGATCGGATTCGACAAAGGCGGTCCTTGAGAAGGTTGAAAAGCAACTTATGTATCACCCTTGTGGTTTTTACGTAGGTGGGAATTGTTCTTGCTAGATACCCATAGCAGCCACGTAAAACATGCAACAATAATTAGAGGACATCTAACTTGTTTTTGTAGGGTATGTTGTGATGTGATATGGCCAATTACATGATGAGATATATGTGATGTATGAGATGATCATTTATTGTATAGAATATCACGACTTGCATGTCGATGAGTACGGCAATCGGCAAGAGCCAAGGGTTGTCTTTAATTATTGTATGACCTGCATGTCAATCATTAAGCGCTATGTAATGCTTTACTTTATCGCTAAGAGGTAGCAATAGTAGTAAAAGCATGGTGGGCGCGACAACCCCGATGGCGACACGTTGATGGAGATCAAGATGATGGATATCATGGTGTCATGCCGGTGACGATGGAGATCATGTCGGTGCTTTAAGGATGGAGATCAAAATAACAACTTCATGGCCATATCATGTCACTTATGATTTGCATGTGATGTTAATCCTTTTATGCACCTTGTTTTTCTTAGGACGACGGTAGCATTATAAGGTGATCCCTCACTTAAATTTCAAGATGAATTGAGTTCTCCCCGAGTGTGCACCGTTGCGAAAGTTTGTCCTGTCGAGACACCACGTGATGATCGGGTGTGATAGACTCTATGTTCACATATAATGGGTGCAAGCCATTGCTGCACGTGCGGAACACTCGGCTTAGAATTGAGGCTCCAACCTATGAGATGTTCTAAGAGCTGAAATTCAGTTTTGAACGTCACGGAACATATGAGATGTTCTAAGAGCTGAAATTCGGATCTCAGGCTCGTGCTCGTGTTGTGAGATATGAGATATCCAACAAAGATTCTTTGTCTGCAACATAAACGAGAATATCTCAATCGTTGAGCATGTGCTCAGATTGTCTGGGTGCTACAATCGCTTGAATCGAGTGGGAGTTGATCTTCCAGATAAGATAGTGATTGATATAGTTCTCCAAGTCACTGTCACTAAGCTACTAGAACTTGGTGATGAACTATAAAATGCCAGGGATAGAAATAATGATCCCTGAGCTATTCGCGATGTTTGACACCGCGAAGGTAGTAATCAAGAAGGAGCATCAAGTGTTGATGGTTAGTAAAACCACTAGTTTCGAGAAGGGCAAGCGCAAGGAGGGAAACTTCATGGATGGCAAGTCAGTTGCTGCTCCAATGAAGAAACCCAAAGATGAACCCAAACCCGACACTAAGTGCTTCTATTATGAGGACAACGGTCGCTGAAGTGGAACAACCCTAGATACTTGGTAGATAAGAAGGCTGGCAACGTCGACATAAGTATATTTGATATACGTGTTATTAATGTGTACCTTGCTAGTAATCCTAGTAGCACCTGGGTATTGGATACCAGTTCAGTTGCTGATGTTAGTAACTCGAAATAAAAGCTACGGAAAACGGAGACTGGCTAAGTGTGAGGTGACGATGTGTGTTGGAAATGTTTCCAAGGTTGATGTGATCAACATCGCACGCTCTCTCTACCTTCGGGATTAGTGATGAACCTAAATAAATGTTATTTGGTGTTTGCGTTGAGCATACATGTGATTAGATCATGTTTATTGCAAGATGGTTATTCATTTAAGTTAGAGAATAATGGTTATTCTGTTTACATGAATAATACCTTCAATGGTCATGCACCGAGTTAGAATGGTTTGTTGAATCTTGATCTTAGTAATACACATGTTCATAACATTGATGTCAAAAGATACAAAGTTAATAATGATAGTACCACATACTTGTGGCACTGCCGCTAAATGTCATATTGGTATAAATCGCATGAAGAAACTCCATGCTGATGGATATTTGGACTCATTCGATTTTGAATCGGTTGAGACATGCGGACCATGCCTCTTGGGCAAGATGACTAAAACCTCATTTTCCGGCTTGATGGAACGGGCAAGTGACTTATTGGAAATGATACATGTTGATGTATACGGTCCAATGAGTGTTGTAGCATGCGGTAGATATCGTTATTTTCTTACCTTCACTGATGATTTGAGTAGATATAGTGTATATTTACTTGATGAAACACAAGTCTGAATTGTTTGAAAAGTTGAAGCAGAATTAGAGTGAAGTATGAGATCATCGTGACAAGAAGATAAAATGTCTACGATATGATCGTGGAGGTGAATATCTGAGTTACGAGTTTGGTATACAACTTAAGACAATGTGAAAGTTGTTTCACAACTCACGCCACCTGGAACACCATAGTGTAATGGTGTGTCCGAACGTCGTAGTCGTGCTCTATTGGATATGGTGTGAATTATGATGTCTCTTATCTTTTTACCACTATTGTTTTGGGTTATACATTAGAGACAACTACATTCACTTTAAATAGGGCACCATCTAAATCCGTTGAGATGACACCATATGAATTATGGTTCGATAGAAACCTAAGTTGTCATTTCTTAATGTTTGCGGCTGCGACGCTCACGTGAAAAAGGTTCTCACCTAATGAGCTTGAACCCAAAGCGGACAAATGCATCTTCATAGAATATCCTAAGAACAGTTGGGTATAACTTCTATCTCAGATCCAAGCATAAAGTGTTTGTTGCTAAAACTGGGTCCTTTCTCGAGAAAAGTTTCTCTCGAAAGAATTGAGTGGGTGGAAGAGAGAACTTGATGAGGTTGTTGAACCTTTGTTTCAACCAGAGAGTAGCGCAGTGCGGGAAGATGTTTATGTGAAGCCTAAGTTAGTTGACGAGGAAGATAATGATGATGATCATGAAGCTTCGGATCAAGTTACTATCGAACCTCGTAGGTCGACAAGGATGCGTACTGCTCCTGAGTGGTACGACAACCCTGTCTTGGAGGTCATGTTGTTGGACAACGATGAACCTGCGAGCTATGGAGAAGCGATGATGGGCCCGTATTCCGACAAATGGTTAGAGGCCATGAAATCCGAGAAAGGATCCATGTATAAAACCAAGTATAGACTTTGGTAGACTTGCTCGTTGGACGACGGGTCGTTGAGTACAAATGGATCTTTAAAATGAAGACAGACACTGATGGTAAATGTCACCATTTCTAAAGCTCGACTTGTTGCAAAGATGTTTGTGACAAGTTCAAGGAGTTGACTGCGATGAGACTGTCTCACTCGTAGTGATGCTAAAGTCTGTTGGAATTATGTTAGCAGTTGTTGCATTTTTCAATTATGAAATCTGGCAGATGGATGTCAAAACTGTTGGGGAACGTCGCATGGGAAACAAAAAAATTCCTATGCACACGCAAACCTATCCATGGTGATGAGCATCTACGAGAGGGAGAGTGGATCTACATACCCTTGTAGATCGCTAAGCGGGAAGCGTTAAGAAACGCGGTTGGTGTAGTCGAACATCTTCGCGATCCAAATCGCCGAGCGTCCCGCGATCTCATCATGATCCGTCCCGCGATCCAATCACGATCTGTCCCGTGAACTCATCACGATCCATCCCGCGATCTCATCACAATCCGTCTCACGATCTTGATCACGATCTGTCCCGCGAACTCATCACGATCCGTTCCGCAATCTCATCACGACCCGTCTCGTGATCTCGATCACGGTCCTTCCGATCTAGCGCCGAACGGACGGCACCTCCGCGTTCAGCACACGTGCAGCTTGATGACGATCTCCACCATCTTGATCCAGCAAGAGTAGGTGGAGAGGAGAGAGAGTTCACCGGCAGCGTGACGGCGTTCCGGTGATGGTGGTGGAGCAATTCCGGCAGGGCTTCGCCTAAGCGCTGCAGAAAACCGATCTAGAGGAGAAACTATGCACCGGTGGAACGGGTAGCACGTGGCCGGAAATTCTGTCCAAAAACCACCCAATCCACTAGTATATATAGTAGGAGAGGAGAGGAGAGGCAGCCAAGGCCTTTGGGTCGGCCGAAATAGGAGGTGGGAGCAATCCTACTTCACCTCCAATCCTAGTTGGAGTAGGATTGCCTCCTATTGGCTGATTTTCCACTTTTTGCTTTAGGACTTTCTCTCCTGTGCCATGGGCCTTTGTGGCTGTTTTCCCAGCCCACTAAGGGCTGGTTATTGTTCACCCACAGCCCATGGACCTCTTGGGGTCGAAATACCCCTCCCGGAGGTCCCCCGGTACACTACCGGCACTCCCGGTACAGTACCGATACTCCCGGTACACTACCGATGAGCCCGAAACTTTTCCGGAAACCAAACTGGGACTTCCTATATATGAATATTTACCTCTGGACCATTCCGGAGCTCCTCGTGATGTCAAGGATCTCATCCGGGACTCCGAACAACCTTCGGTCACCACCATACATAACTCTACACTACCGAAACGTCACCGAACCTTAAGTGTGCAGACCCTGCGGGTTCGAGAACTATGTAGACATGACCGAGACACCTCTACAGTCAATAACCAATGGCGGGACCTGGACGTCCACATTGGTTCCTACATATTCTGCGAAGATCTTTATCGGTCGAACCTCTATGTCAAGGATTCAGTTAATCCCGTATCCCGTATCACGTTCCCTTTGTTCTTCGGTATGTTACTTGCCCGAGATTCGATCGTCGGTATCTCCATACCTAGTTCAACCTCGTTACCGGCAAGTCTCATTACTCGTTCCATAATACAAGATCCCGCAACTAACAATTAGTCACATTGCTTGCAAGGCTCATTGTGATGTTGTATTACCGAGTGGGCCCTGAGATACCTCTCCGTCACACGGAGTAACAAATCCCAGTCTCGATCCATGCCAACTCAACAGACACCATCGGAGATACCTGTAGAGCACCTTTATAGTCACCCAGTTACGTTGCGACGTTTGATACACACAAGGCACTCCTCCGATATCCGTGAGTTGCATGATCTCATGGTCATAGGAACATATACTTGACATGCAGAAAACAGTAGCAATAAACTGACACGATCATATGCTATGTTTGTAGTTTGGGTCTTATCCATCACATCATTCTCCTAATGATGTGATCCCGTTATCAAATGACATCTCATGTCCATGGCTAGGAAACCTTAACCATCCCTTGATCAATGAGCTAGTCCATTAGAGGCATACTAGGGACATGGTTTTGTCTATGTATCCACACATGCATTTAAGTCTCCGATCAATACAATTATAGCATGGATAATAAACGATTATCATGAATAAGGAAATATGATAATAACTAATTTATTATTGCCTCTAGGGCATATTTCCAACAGTCTCCCACTTGCACTAGAGTAAATAATCTAGTTCACATCACCATGTGATTCGCATTGTTATGAATCTAACACCCAATGAGTTTTGGGGCTCGATCATGCTTTGCATGTGAGAGAGGTCTTATAGTCAACGGGTCTGCGATATTCAGATCCGTGTGTACTTTGCAAATCTCTATGTCAAACCGTAAACACTGCTACCACACTCCACTTGGTGCTATTTCCAAATGGCTGCTCCACTATACGTATCCAGATTGCTACTACTAGTCATCCGGATAGGTGTTAAAGCTTGCATTGACGTAACTCTTTACGACGAACTCTTTATCACCTCCACAATCAAGAAACATTTCCTTAGTCCTCTGGTTACTAAGGATCATTCCGACCGCTGTCCAGTGATCCACTCCTGGACCACTCTTGTACCCCTTGACAGACTCATGGCAAGGCACACATAGGTGCGGTACACAGCATGGCATAATATAGAGCCTATGGCTAAGGCATAGGGGACGACGTTCATCCTTTCTCTTTCTTCTGCCGTTGTCGAGCTTTGAGTCTCACTCAAATTCACACCTTACAAATCAGACGAGAACTATTTCTCTGGCTGATCCATTTTGAACTCTTTCAAAATCTTGTCAAGGTATACACTCATTGAAAGTCTCATCAAGCATCTTGATCTATCTCTATAGATTTTGATGCTCAACAATTAGGTAGCTTTATCCAGGTCTTCCTTTTAAAATCACTTTCCAAATGACCGTTTTATGCTTTCCAGAAACTCTACATTATTTCTGATCAACAATATGTCATCCACATATACTTATCAGAAATTCTATAGTGCTCCCACTCACTTTATTGCAAATACAAGTTTCTCGTAAACTTTGTATAAACATCAAAACTTTGATCACCTCATCAAAGCGTATATTCCAACTCTGAGATGCTTGCTTCAGTCCATGGAAGGATCACCGAAGCTTGCACACCTTTTAGCATCCTTAGGCCTGACAAAACCTTCTGGTTGTATCACATACAACCTTTCCTCAAGTAAACCGTTAAGGAAACGATGTTTTGACATCCATCTGCCAGATTTCATAATTGAAAACACAACAACTGCTAACATAATTCCAACAGACTTTAGCACCACTACGAGGGAGAAAGTCTCATCGTAGTCAACTCCTTGAACTTGTCACAAACATCTTTGCAACAAGTCGAGCTTTACAAATAGTGACATTCACCATCAGTGTCTGTCTTCATTTTAAAGATCCATTTGTACTCAACGACCTGCCGTCCAACGAGCAAGTCTACCAAAGTCTACACTTGGTTTTCATACATGGATCCTATCTCGGATTTCATGGCCTCTAACCATTTGTCGGAATCCGGGCCCATCATCGCTTCTCCATAGCTCATAGGTTCATCGTTGTCCAATAACATGATCTCCAAGACAGAGTTGTCGTACCACTTAGGAGCAGTACACATCCTTGTCGACCTACGAAGTTCGATAGTAACTTGATCCTGAAGCTTCATGATCATCATCATTAACTTCCTTTTCAACTAACGTAGGCTTCACAGAAACATCTTTCTGCGCTGCGCTACTCTCTGGTTGAACAAAGGTTTAACAACCTCATCAAGTTCTATCTTCCTCCCACTCAATTCTTTCGAGAGAAACATTTCCTCGAGAAAGGATCCGTTTACGCAATAAACATTTTGCACTAGGATCTGAGATTGAAGGTTCACCCAACTGATCTTAGGGTATTCTATGAAGATGCAATTTGTCCGCCTTGGGTTCGACCTCATTAGGTGAAAACATTTTCCACACAAGTGTCACATCCCAAAATATTAAGAAATGACAGCTTAGGTTTCTGTCAAACCATAATTCACATGGTGTCATCTCAACGGATTTAGATGGTGCCCTATTTAAAGTGAATGTAGTTGTCTCTAATGCATAACCCCAAAATTATAGTAGTAAAACGACATGAGACATCATATTACGCACCATGTCCAATAGAGCATAACTATGATGTTCGGACACACCATCACACTATGGTGTTCTAGGTGGCGTTTAGTTGTGAAACAACTTTCACGTTGTCTTAAGTTGTATGCCAAACTCGTGACTCAGATATTTACCTCCACGATCATATCACAGTCATTTTTATCTTCTTGTCACGATGATCTTTAAACTTCACTCTGAATTTGCTTGAACCTTTCAAACGATTCAGACTTGTGTTTCATTAAGTAAATATACACTATATCTACTCAAATCATCAGTGAAGGTAAGAAAATAACGATATCCACTGCACGCTACAAGACTCACTAGATTGCATACATCAACATGTATCATTTCCAATGAATCACTTGCCCGCTCCATCCAACGGGGTCCTTTAGTCATCTTGCCCAAGAGGCATGGTTCGCATGTCTCAACCGATTCGAAATCGAATGAGTCCAAATATCCATCAGCATGGAGTTTCTACATGCGCTTTATACCAATATGACATTTAGCGGCAGTGCCACAAGTATGTGGTACTATCATTATTAACTTTGTGTCTTTTGACATCAATGTTATGAACATGTGTAATACTACGATCAAGATTTCAACAAACCATTCTCACTGGGTGCATGACCATTGAAGGTATTATTCATGTAAACAGAATAACCATTTCTCTAACTAAAATGAATAACCGTATTGCAATAAACATGATCTAATCATGTTCATGCTCAACGCAAAACACCAAATAACATTTATTTAGGTTCGTCACTAATCCTGAAGGTAGAGAGAGCGTGCGATGTTGATCACATCAACCTTGGAAACACTTCCAACACATATCGTCACCTCACCCTTAGCTAGTTCTCCGTTTATTCCGTAGCTTTTATTTCGAGTTACTAACATTTAGCAACCGAACCGGTATCCAATACCCAGGTGCTACTAAGAGTACTAGCAAGGTACACATCAATAACTCGTATATCAAATATACTTCTGTCAATGTTGCCAGCCTTCTTATCTACCAAGTATCTAGGGTTGTTCCGCTTCAGCGACCTCTCACCTCATAATAGAAGCACTTAGTCTCGGGTTTGAGTTCAACTTTGGGTTGCTTCACTGGAGCAGCAACTGACATGCTATCAATGAAGTTTCCCTCCTTGCTCTTGCCCTTTTCGAAACTATTGGTTTGATTAACCATCAACACTTGACGCTTCTTCTTGATTTCTACCTTCGCGGTGTCAAACATCGCGAACAGCTCAGGGATCAATACTTCTATCCCTGGTGTATTATAGTTCATCACTAAGTTCTAGTAGCTTTAGTGACAGTGACTTGGAGAACTATATCAATCACTATTTTATCTGGAAGATCAACTCCCACTTGATTCAAGCGATTGTAGTACCCAAACAATCTGAGTACATGCTCAACGATTGAGCTATTCTCCTTCATCTTACAGGCAAAGAATCTTGTTGGAGATCTCATATCTCGCAACACAGGCACGAGCCTGAGATCACAATCTCTGCTCCTAAAACATCTCATATGTTCCGTGACGTTCAAAACGTTTCCGAGCCTCAATTCTAAGCCGTAATGCATGACGCACTAAACTATCAAGTAGTCATCGAAACGTGCCTGTCAGATGTTCACAACATCTATAGACGATGCTAGAGGGGGTGGCGCACCGAGCGGTGCATTAAGGACATAAGCCTTCTGTGCAGCAATGAGGACAATCCTCAGATCACGGACCCAGTCCGCAATACTGCTACCAACATCTTTCAACTCTATTTCGCTAGGAACATATAAAAATACAAGGGAGCTACAACGCGAGCTAGTAATCTACAACATAATTTGCAAAGATATTTTGACTATGTTCATGATAATGAGTTCAATTAATCATATTACTTAAGAACTCCCACTCAAATTGACATCCCTCGGGTCATTCGAGTGATACATGATCCAAATTCACCAACTCAAGTCCGATCATCACGTGAGTTAAGGTGGCTTCAATGGTGAACATCATTATGTTGATCATATCCACTATATGACTCATGCTCGACCTTTCGGTCTCTTGTGTTCCGAGGCCATGTCTGTACATGCTAGGCTCGTCAAGTTTAACCCGAGTGTTCTGCGCGTGCAAATCTGGCTTGCACCCGTTGTATGTGAACGTAGAGTCTATCACACCCGATCATCACGTCGTGTCTCAACACGACGAACTTTCGCAACGGTGCACACTCAGGGAGAACACAATTTATCTTGAAATTAAGTGAGGGATCACCTTATAATGCTACTATTGTCCTAAGCAAAACAAGGTGCATAAAAAGGATTAACATCACATGCAAATCATAAGTGACATGATATGGCCATGAACTTGTGCTTTTGATCTCCATCTAGAAAGCACCGGCATGATCTCCATCATCACCGGCATGACACCATGATCTCCATCAACGTGTCGCCATCGGGGTTGTCACGCCCTGCATGCTTCTACTACTATTGCTATCGTAGCGATAAAGTAAAGCATTACATAGCGCTTAATGATTGACACGCAGGTCATACAATAATTAAAGACAACCCTATGGCTCCTGCCAGTTGCCGTACTCATCAACATGCAAGTCGTGATAATCTATACATCACATGATCATCTCATACATCACATATATCACATCATGTAATTGGCCATATCATATCTCAACATACCCTGCAAAAACAAGTTAGACGTCCTCTAATTGTTGTTGCAAGTTTTACGTGGCTGCTACGGGTATCTAGCAAGAACGATTCTCACCTATGCATAAACCACAACGGTGATACATATATTGCTTTTCAACCTTCTCAAGGACCGCCTTTGTCGGATCCGATCCAACTAAAGTGAGAGAAACTGTCACCCGCAAGCCATCTAAGCAACAAGTTGCATCGAGGGAACCGGTCTCTCGTAAGCGTACGAGTAATGTTGGTCCGGGCCGCTTCATCTCACAATCCCGCTGAACCAAAATCCGACCAAGGGAGGAAGCAATCTAAGCATCAACGCCTACAAACCTTTTGTGTTCTACTCGAGATCTCATCGAACCATCAACCTAGCTCATGATGCCACTGTTGGGGAACGTCGCATGGGAAACAAAAAATTTCCTACGCACACGCAAACCTATCCATGGTGATGAGCATCTACGAGAGGGAGAGTGGATCTACATACCCTTGTAGATCTCTAAGCGGGAAGCGTTAAGAAACGCGGTTGGTGTAGGCGAACATCTTTGCGATCCAAATCACCGAGCGTCCCGCGATCTCATCACGATCCGTCCCGCGATCCAATCACGATCCGTCCCGTGAACTCATCACGATCCGTCCCGCGATCTCATCACAATCCGTCTCACGATCTTGATCATGGTCTGTCCCGCGAACTCATCACGATCCGTTCCGCGATCTCATCACGACCCGTCTCGTGATCTCGATCACGGTCCTTCCGATCTAGCGCCGAACGGACGGCACCTCCACGTTCAGCACACGTGCAGCTTGATGACGATCTCCACCATCTTGATCCAGCAAGAGTAGGTGGAGAGGAGAGAGAGCTCACCGGAAGCGTGACGGCGTTCCGGTGATGGTGGTGGAGCAATTTCGGCAGGGCTTCGCCTAAGCGCTGCAGAAAACCGATCTAGAGGAGAAACTATGCACCAGTGGAACGGGTAGCACGTGGCCGGAAATTCTGTCCAAAAACCACCCAATCCACTAGTATATATAGGAGGAGAGGAGAGGATAGGCAGCCAAGGCCTTTGGGTCGGCCGAAATAGGAGGTGGGAGCAATCCTACTTCACCTCCAATCCTAGTTGGAGTAGGATTGCCTCCTATTGGCTGATTTTCCACTTTTTGCTTTAGGACTTTCTCTCCTGCGCCATGGGCCTTTGTGGCTGTTTTCCCAGCCCAATAAGGGCTGGTTATTATTCTCCCACAGCCCATGGACCTCTTGGGGTCGAAATACCCCTCCCGGAGGTCCCCCGGTACACTACCGGCACTCCCGGTACAGTACCGATACTCCCGGTACACTACCGATGAGCCCGAAACTTTTCCGGAAACCAAACTGGGAGTTCCTATATATGAATATTTACCTCCGGACCATTCTGGAGCTCCTCGTGACGTCAAGGATCTCATCCGGGACTCCGAACAACCTTCGGTCACCACCATACATAACTCTACACTACCGAAACGTCACCGAACCTTAAGTGTGCAGACCCTGCGGGTCCGAGAACTATGTAGACATGACCGAGACACCTCTACAGTCAATAACCAATGGCGGGACCTGGACGTCCACATTGGTTCCTACATATTCTACGAAGATCTTTATCGGTCGAACCTCTATGTCAAGGATTCAGTTAATCCCGTATCATGTTCCCTTTGTTCTTCGGTATGTTACTTGCCCGAGATTCGATCGTCAGTATCTCCATACCTAGTTCAACCTCGTTACCGGCAAGTCTCTTTACTCGTTCCATAATACAAGACCCCGCAACTAACAATTAGTCACATTGCTTGCAAGGCTCATTGTGATGTTGTATTACCGAGTGGGCCCTGAGATACCTCTCCGTCACACGGAGTAACAAATCCCAGTCTCGATCCATGCCAACTCAACAGACACCATCGGGGATACCTGTAGAGCACCTTTATAGTCACCCAGTTACGTTGCGACGTTTGATACACACAAGGCACTCCTCCGATATCCATGAGTTGCATGATCTCATGGTCATAGGAACATATACTTGACATGCAGAAAACAGTAGCAATAAACTGACACGATCATATGCTATGTTTGTAGTTTGGGTCTTATCCATCACATCATTCTCCTAATGATGTGATCCTGCTATCAAATGACATCTCATGTCTATGGCTAGGAAACCTTAACCATCCCTTGATCAACGAGCTAGTCCATTAGAGGCATACTAGGGACATGGTTTTGTCTATGTATCCACACATGCATTTAAGTCTCCGATCAATACAATTATAGCATGGATAATAAACGATTATCATGAACAAGGAAATATGATAATAACTAATTTATTATTGCCTCTAGGGCATATTTCCAACAAAAACATCGTTTCCTTCCTTAAGGAAAGGTTATATGAGATACAACCAGAAGGTTTTTCAGTCCTAAGGATGCTAAAAGGTGTGCAAGCTTCAGTAATCCTTCTATGGACTGAAGCAAGCATCTCGGAGTTGGAATATACGCTTTGATGAGGTGATCAAAGTGTTTGAGTCTATGCAAAGTTTATGAGAAACTTGTATTTACAATAAAGTGAGTGGGAGCACCATAGAGTTTCTGATAAGCATATGTGGATGATGTATTGTTGATCGGAAATGATGTAGAATTTCTGGAAAGCAGAAAGGGTTGTTTGAAAAGAGTTTTTCAAAGTAATACCTGGATAAAGCTACTTAATTGTTGGGCATCAAGATCTATAGAGATAGATCAATACGTCTGATAAGACTTGAAATGAGTACATACCTTGACAAGATTTTAAAAGAGTTTAAAATGGATCAATCAAAGAAAGAGTTCTTGCCTGATTTGTAAGGTGTGAAGTTGAGTGAGACTCAAAGCTCGACCACGATAGAAGAAAGATAAAGGACGAAGGTCGTCCCCTATACCTTAGCCATAGGCTCTATATTATGTCATGCTGTGTACCGCACCTGGTGTGTGCATTGCCATGAGTCTGTCAAGGGGTACAAGAGTGATCCAGGAGTGGATCACTGGACAGCGGTCAAAATTATCCTTAGTAAGCAAAGGACTAAGGAGATGTTTCTCAATTATGGAGGTCATAAAGAGTTCGTCGTAAAGAGTTACGTCGATGCAACCTTTAACACCAATCCGGATGACACTTAGTAGCAATCCGGATACGTATAGTGGAGTAGCCATCTGGAATAGCTCCAAGTGGAGTGTGGTAGCAGTGTCTACAGTAAGACACAGAGATTTGCAAAGTAAACACAGATCTCAATGTTGCAGACCCGTTGACTAAAAGACCTCTCTCACATGCAGAGCATGATCGAGCCCCGGAACTCATTGGGTGTTAGATTCATAACAATGCGAATCACATGGTGATGTGAACTAGATTATTGACTCTAGTGCAAGTGGGAGACTGATGGAAATATGCCCTAGAGGCAATAATAAATTGGTTATTATCATATTTCCTTGTTCATGATAATCGTTTATTATCCGTGCTATAATTGTATTGATCGGAAACTCAGATACATGTGTGGATACATAGACAACACCATGTCCCTAGTATGCCTCTAATAGACTGGCTCGTTGATCAAAGATGGTTAAGGTGTCCTAGCCATGGACATGAGATGACATTTGATAACGGGATCACATCATTAGGAGAATTATGTGATGGACAAGACCCATATTATAAATGTAGCATATGATCGTGTCAATTAATTGCTACTGTTTTCTGCATGTCAAGTATCTGTTCCTATGACCATGAGATCATGCAAATCACTGACACCGGAGGAGTACTTTGTGTGTATCAAACGTCGCGACGTAACTGGGTGACTATAAAGGTGCTCTACATGTATCTCCGAGGGTGTCTGTTGGGTTGGATGGATCAAGACTGGGATTTGTTACTCTATGTGACGAAGAGGTATCTCAGGGCCCACTCGGTAATACAACATCACAACAAACCTTGCAAGCAATGTGACGAAAGTGTTAGCCACGAGATCTGGTATTACATAACGAGTAAAGAGACTCTCCGGTAACGATATTGAACTAGGTATCGAGATACCGAAGATCGAATCTCGGGCAAGTAACATACCGAAGAACAAAGGGAACAACATACGAGATTAATTGAATCCTTGACATAGAGGTTCAACCGATAAAGATCTTCATAGAATATGTAGGAACCAATATGGGCATCCAAATCCATCTATTGGTTATTGACCGTAGAGGTGTCTCGGTCATGTCTACATAGTTCTCGAACCCGCAGGGTCTGCACACTTAAGGTTCGGTGACGTTTCGATAGTATAGATTTATGTATGGTGGTGACCGAAGGTTGTTTGGAGTCCCAGATGAGATCATAGACATCACGAGGAGCTCCGGAATGGTCCAGAGGTAAAGATTGATATATAGGAAGTCCTGTTTTGAACACCGAAAAAGTTTCGGGCTCATCGGTAGTGTACTAGGAGTGCCGGGAGAGTACCGGGGGGCCATCGGGAGGGGTGTCATGCCCCGAGGGGCCTCATGGACTGAGGGAGGAGACAAACCATACCCTAGTGGTCTGGCCGAAGCCTCCACTAAATCCCATGAGGTTTGAGAAGGAAAAAATCCAAAGGTGGAGAGGTGGAAAGAGTTTCCAAGTGGAAAGGAGGAATCCTACTCCTAATAGGATTGGAGTAGGACTCCTCCACCTCCAATTTCGACCAAACCTTCAGGGTTTGAGGCTGCCTCCTCCCCTCCCTCCCTCCTATATATACTAGAGGATTTAGAGGGAAAAGATAACCCTAATTGCCACGTGCTACCCTCTCCTCTAGATCGGTTTTTAGCGGTGCTTAGGCAAAGCCCTGCTGGAATAGCTCCACCACCATCGCCGCAACGCCGTCGTGCTTCCGGAGAACTCATCTACCTCTTCGCCCCCTCTTGCTGGATCAAGAAGGTGGAGATGATCATCGAGTTGTACGTGTGCTGAACGCGGAGGTGTCGTCCGTTCGGCGCTAGATCGGAAGGACCGTGATCAAGATCGCGAGACGATTTGTGATTGTTTCGCGGGACGGATCGTGATGGGTTCGCGGGACGGATTGTGATGAGATCATGGTACGGATCATGATGGGATCGCAGGACACTCGGCGATTTGGATCGTGAAGACGTTTGACTACATCAACCGTGTTTCTTAACGCTTCCCGCTTAGCGATCTACAAGGGTATGTAGATCCACTCTCCCTCTCGTAGATGCTCATCACCATGGATAGATCTTGCGTGTGCGTAGGAAAATTTTTGTTTCCCATGCAACGTTCCCCAACAGGCACATGCAAATTTATTTGGAATGGGCGGGTAATAGCACATATAGGTAGGTATGGTGGACTCATGTGGAATAACTCGGTTCGGAGGTTTTGGATGCACAAGCAGTATTCCTGCTTAGTACACGTGAAGGCTAGTTGTACGTTGAGCAGCGACCAACTAGATTGAGCAGCGACCGACTAGAGAGCAACAGCAGTCATGAACGTGCATTTTGAATAATTAAAATTGGACGTAGCATGAGTAGGATATGAACACTACGAATTTAAACATCCTGAAGGCTGCATTGGTTTTGATTCAACTACATGTTTGCACATGGGCCAAGTCAAACTGCTTGAATTTCTCAGAGGGAAATACCATACTACCATACCATATTATAACCATTTTAATGCATGTTGACACACAAGATAAATCATTATTAACCCCTAGCTATTTAGGCATGGCATGAGAAGCTATAATCTCTAATTGTGATCACAAACATGTTTACTCATGATATACTGAATCATGATCAAACTGGCTAAACATATTTACAAAAAAGGAAAACAAAAGGAGTTCATACCAGCTTCCTTTGCCACAATCACTTCATCAAATATCATCATTATTTCCTTTTCAATTGCACGACCGAATGATATGATAATAATAATAGTGCAAGAATGTCATGGACTAAGCTGGAATCTGCAGGGCAGTTTAAGACAAAGGAGAAGACAAGGTAAAATTGTATCTCTCTTAGATGAGCAATAAAGAATATGAGAGCCACTCAACTTTTTCATCGTGGTCTCCTACTTTATAAGATTCAACAAAAAGAAAACAAACTCAAAGAAACACACTAAAATATTTTTGGAGTTTTTGTTTTTCTTAAACAAGCAATCAACCTAAGGGAAAACAAGAACGAGAAAACCATTTACATGGGAAAGCTCCCACCAAGCAAAGGAAATCTTTTGGGGGTTTTCTTCTTAATTCTACAACTAAATAAATAAGAAAATAAAAACTGAAAATAAGCGCAAAATATTTTTGGATTATCAAAGTTTTTCAAACACACAAGAAGAAAGTGGAAAAAATAAAGCTAACATGGATATACAATGAAAAAGGATGAACACCGACAATTTATATGAAGTCTGAGAACATAAATGTAATGTCGGTGAGAAATACGTACTCCCCCAAGATTAGGTTTTTTCCTAGCTTGGTAATCACCACTGCTGATCCGTGTAATGGTTGAAGTGATAGCTTGTGGTGGCATTCCTGGCTCCTCTACCAGACGAGCAGCCTCTGCTGCCAAACGAGCAGCCTCCACCACAGCGTTGTACTCTCGCACCTCGTCCTCAAGAACATAATATCTTTGTCGAGACTGAAAGTCAAAGAGGGCAGGTTCAGGCAAAAAGACAGACATAGGCATGACACGGCTGGAGGCTGCATCGATAGTTCCCCAAAGAGGAAGGGATGATGCAACACATTGACGGTAAGTATTTCCCTCAGTTATGAAACCAAGGTGTCAATCCATAGAGGAAGATCACGCACCCACATAAAGAGCATCCTCACACAAACAACAAACACTTGCAACCCGACGCAAAAGAGAGGTTGTCACGCTCTCTACGGTAATAAGATAGATTAGGTAATGATAGTTTTGGCAAATAGATCTCGCAAGAACACAAAGTAAAATAAGTAAACAAAAAGTGTAGCAAGGTATTTTTGGGTTGTTTGGATTAAAAGATCTGAAAACAAAAGATGCAAATAGTAGATCGGAAAGCAATATGTTGGAAAAGTAGACCCGGGGGCCGTAGGTTTCACTAGTGGCTTCTCTCATCTGTATAGCACATGGTGGGTGAACAAATTACTATTGGGAAATTGATATAAGATCAAATAATCATGGCAATATCCATGTAATGATAATTATATAGGCATCACATCCAAGATAAGTAGACCAAAACAATTCTGCATCTACTTCTATTACTCCACACATTGACCGCTATCCAGCATGCATCTAGTGTATTAAGTTCATGGACAAATGGAGTAATGCAATAAGAACGGTGACATGATGTAGAAAAGATCTATTCATTTAGGAATTGACCCCATATTGTTATCCTTAATAGCAATGATACATGCGTGCCTTGCTGTCCCTTCTGCCACTGGGAAAGAACACCGCAAGATCGAACCCATCACAAAGCACCTCTTCCCATGGCAAGAAAAATCGATCTTGTTGGCCTAACTAAACCAAAAGATTCGAAGAAGATATACGAGGCTATATGTAATCATGAAAATAAGAGATTAAAGAAGACTCAAATCATATTCATGGATAGAAACTGATCATGAACTCAAAATTCATCAGATCCGAACAAACACACCGCAAAAAGTCATTACATCAAATAGATCTCCAAGAGACCATTGTATTGAGAAACATAGAGAGAGAGGAAGCCATCTAGCTACAGCCTATAGACCCATAGGTCTATGGTGGACTACTGACGCATCATCGGAGAGGCACCTATGAAGAAGATGAACCTCTCTGTGATGGTGTTATATTGGATCTCGCGGTTCTGGAACTTGCGGCGGCTAGAAATATATTTCCTCGACCCTCCTAGGGTTTTCTGATTTCCTGGGGATTTTGTTTGAAATATGCTCTAGAGGCAATAATAAATTGGTTATTATCATATTTACTTGTTCATGATAATCGTTTATTATCCATGCTATAATTGTCTTGCTCGGAAACTTAGATACATGTGTGGATACATAGACAACACCATGTCCCTAGTATGCCTCTAATAGACTAGCTCGTCGATCAAAGATGGTTAAGGTTTCATAGCCATGGACATGAGATGTCATTTGATAACGGGATCACATAATTAGGAGAATGATGTGATGGAGAAGACCCAAACTACAAACATAGCATGTGATTGTGTCAGTTTATTGCTACAGTTTTCTGCATGTCAAGTATCTATTCCTATGACCATGACATCATGCAACTCACTGACACCGGAGGAGTACCTTGTGTGTATCAAACATCGCAACGTACCTGGGTGACTATAAAGGTGCTCTACAGGTATCTCCGAGGGTGTCTGTTGGGTTGGCATAGATCAAGACTGGGATTTGTTACTTCGTGTGACGGAGAGGTATCTTAGGGCCCACTCGGTAATACAACATCACTATAAGCCTTGCAAGCAATGTGACTAAAGAGTTAGCCACGGGATCTTGTATTATGAAGCGAGTAATGAGACTTTCCGGTAACAAGATTGAACTAGGTATACAGATACCGATGATCGAATCTCAAGCAAGTAACATACCGAAGAACAAAGGGAACACCATACGGGATTAACTGAATCCTTGACATAGAGGTTCAACCGATAAACATCTTCGTAGAATATGTAGGAACCAATATGGGCATCCAGGTCCCGCTATTGGTTATTGACCATAGAGGTGTCTCGGTCATGTCTACATAGTTCTCGAACCCGCAGGGTCTGCACACTTAAGGTTCAGCGACTTTTCGGTAGTATAGATTTATGTATGGTGGTGACTGAAGGTTGTTTGAAGTCTAGGATGAGATCCCGGACGTCACGACGAGCTCTGGAATGGTCCTAAGGTAAAAATTGATATATAGGAAGTCATGTTTTGGTCACCAGAATTGTTTTGGGCTCATCGGTAGTGTACCGGAAGTGTCGGGAGGGGTACCGGGGACTATCGGGAGGGGTGTCTTGACCCAAAGGGCCTCATGGGCTGTGGGAGGAGTCAAGCCAGCCCTTAGTGGGCTGTCCGAGCCCCCCACTAAGGCCCATGTGGCTAGTGGTGGGAAAGACCCAAACGTGGAGAGGTGGAAAGAGTTTCCAAGTGGAAAGGAGGAATCCTACTCCTAATAGGATTGGAGTAGGAGTCCACCACCTCCAATTTTGGCCAAATCTTGAGGGTTTGAGGCTGCCTCCTCCCCTCCCTCCCTCCTATATATACTATAGGATTTAGAGGGGAAAGCTAGCCCTAATTGCCAGGTGCTCCCTCTACTTCATCTAGATCGGTTTTCTCCTCTAGTCTAGTTCGGCGGTCCTTAGGCGAAGCCCTACCGGAATAGTTCCACCACCATCGCCACCACGCCGTCACGCTTCTGGAGAACTCATCTACCTCTCCACTCCCTCTTGCTGGATCAAGAAGGCGGAGATCGTCATCAGCTGTACGTGTGCTGAACGCGGAGGCGTCGTCCGTCCGACGCTAGATCGGAAGGACCGTGATTAGGATCGCGAGACGATTCATGATTTGATCACGGGACGGATCGCGATGGGATCGCGGGACGAATCATGATTGGATCGCGAGAAGGATCATGATGGGATTGTGGGACGCTCGGCGATTTAGATCACGAAGACGTTCGACTACATCAACCACGTTTCTTAACGCTTCCCGCTTAGCGATCTACAAGGCTATGTAGATCCACTCTCCCCCTTGAAGATGCTCACCACCATGGATAGATCTTGCGTGGGCATAGGAATTTTTTTTGTTTCCCATGCAAAGTTCCCCAATAGATTTATAGGCTCGATAGTCGGTTGCGGGGATGCCCGAGGTGCCCACCCTCTACCAGACCGTTCTAGGGTGAAAGCACATTTGCTCCCTTCGTGGTTTTTGTAATTAATAACAACATATATATCATTGAACTAATATTTCCACCAAGCATATTTCAGGAAAATTTCAATGATGGGTTGGCAAAAGGATTGTGGAGAAACCCCTAGATGCAAGAATTGGATTGGCAAAGCTTCAAGCAAGAGGACTCTACATTTCACTTTGTGAGAAATCAATTTGAGTCCATAGTAAAAGCCAATACTATTAAAAGGGGGTAAGGTACTGTTGGGAACAAGATGCTCAAACGTGCACAAGTGATAGTCACCAAAAACACCCACAAACTCTCCCACATACTCTGTCTAGAACCCTACCACTCAAATCAATGAAACCAACACTTTCCACTCGGTCCCACCGATTCCCAAACTCAGACAGACTCATGCCAAACTCTAGCACATCAGTGCAACCGATCCCACTTTGGTGCCATCGAGTTCTGCTTGCTAGCTCTCTATTATCGAGATTTGGATTCTGATCGTTGGACACCTGATCGGTACTGCCAAGATTTCTATATTGGTCTCACCGAGATTCAAAAGATGCTACCTTTGGAGCAACTTAGTACCACTGAGATTCGCACATCGGTGTCACCGAGTTGGTCACTTAAGGTGTAACGGTTGGATTTTTGGAGATGCCTATATATACCCCTCCACCATCACTCGCTCGGAAAAGAAGTACTCAGAACAGATCCCCTCTTATCCTATCATATTTTCTAAGAGAGAGCCACCTACTCATGTGTTGAGATCATGCCATTCCATTCCTACCATATGAATCTTGATCTCTAGTCTCCCCAAGTTGCTTTCCACCCAATCAATCTCTTTCACCAAAGCCAAATCTATGAGAGTGATTGAGTGTTGAGGAGTCTATCATCTTGAATCACAAGGACAAGGAGTTCATCGACATTATCGTGCCTATTACCTTTTGGAGCGTGGTGCCTCCTACATTGGTTAGGTGTCTCTTGGGAGCCTCCTGGTTCATGTTGTGGAGTGAACCAAGAAGTTTGTAAGGGCAAGGAGATCGCCTACTTCGTGAAGATCTACCCCGTGTTAGGTTAGTCCTCCGTGGACGTACGCCATCATGGTATAGTCAAGGTTGCTTCTTCGTGGAACCCTCCGTGGGTAGAGCCCTCTGTGGACTCTCGCGACCATTACCCTTCGTGGGTTGAAGACTCCATAAACATGGACGTACGATAGCACCACCTATCGGAACCATGAGAAAAGTCTTTGTGTCTCCAAATTGTGTTTGAACTTCCTAACCTTCCTTTACTACTCATGATTGTCTTTACTTTCCGCTTCTATACTCCTAGACTTGCATGTGTAGCGTGTGGTTGACTTGATATCAATGCTAAAATCTGCCAACACTTAAAATTGGGAAAAGGTAGAATTTTTATTTGGTCAAGTAGTCTGATCACCCCACCTCTAGACCTACTTTTGATCCTATAGGTGGTATCAGAGCTTTGGTCTCCATTACATTGGTTTCACAACCTAGGAGACTATGGCATCTGGCAAGGGAAATTATCACTGTAGAGGTCCATACTTTGCTAGTTGGAAGCACAAAATGAAAATGCATATTCTTTGTCATAACCCCGCCATTTAGGCTGTTGTTCATGTTGGATTGCAAGGTGAATTCTTTGCAGATGGAAGGGAACTGGATCATGAAGCGTCCACGGATGAATTAAGCATGTGACATTCTCTTCAACTGCCTATGCCTCGAAGAATTCAACAAAATCAGCCGTCTTGAGAATGCAAAAGAGAATTGGGATACCTTGGTTGATATGCATGAAGGTACCGAATCCGTGAGAGAATCCAAGTTGCATGTTCTTTAGAGTTAGCTTGACGAGTTCAAGATGAAGATGGTGAAGTCGTCGCAGAGATGTACTCTAGGCTAGCTCTCATCACCAATGAGATTGCCGACCTAGGAAGCGAAGAAATGACCAACAAATTCATCATCAAGAAGATACTTCGAGCTTTGGATGATAGATATGACACCGTGTGCACATTGATCCAAATGATGCCCAACTACAAAGATCTCAAGCCTACGGAAGTGATTGGAAGGATTGTTCCTCATGAGATGACACTCAAGGATAAGGAAGAGCTTCACAACAAGTCTAGCAGTGCTTACAAAGCCACAAGTGATACTCCCGCAACTTCAAGCGACAACCTTGTCACAAATGAAGAGATAAGCCTCATGGTCAAGAAATTCAACAAGTTCTACAAGAATGCATCCAAAGATCGAAGCTCCAACTCAAGATATGAAGAGAAGCATTCGTCAAGTTGTGACCGAAACTGCTACAATTGTGGGAAGCCCGAGCACTACTCCAATGAGTGCATGGCTCCCTACAAAAGAAAATAAGAGTCACCAGGAAGATGAAGCTCTAGAGATGAGTCACCTCGAAGAGAGAGAAGGAGTAGAGATGATCGTTATGAACGAAGACCCTCAAGGAGAAGTAGGCACTCGGAGAAGAAGGACAAGTACACCAAGAGCTACTCAAGAAGAATACATCAAGCTCATGGTTGTAAATGGGTTTCTATTTCCGAATCCGACAACCACTCCGAGAGAAGCTATGTCTCCAACTCCGACTATAGTCAAGACGAAGGTGTTGCCAAACTTACACTAGTGACGACCGACTCCTACGACATATTTGATTCACCAAATGAAAGGAGTGGAAGTTGCTTCATGGCTAAAGGCCCCAAGGTATCACACCCCGAGTACCTTGATTTCAATAGTTATGAGGATGACTTGTTAGGAGATGATGACTTGCTATTTGCCAAATCTAGTAATGTTAGTCAAGATGAACTTGTTAGAAATCACTCTAGTCAAGATAAGTCGTGTGATGATGATAAGTTGGAAATAGAACGACTAACTCAAGAACTAAGCACTCTTAAGTTAGCTCACAAGTCTACTCTACAAGATCATAGAGAGCTTGAAAGGACACATGAGAAGCTCCGCTTTGAAAAGCTCAATTTGGAGCAAGAGCATGAATTCCTTAAAGCTATAAATGACGATTTTCAAAAGAAGACTTCCTCTTATCTAGAAAAATGACTTCTCTTGTCAACATTTATTCCACAAGTTAAGGCTAAGCAAACTAGTAACAAAGGAAAGAAAGGTTCTTCAACTAGTAGCAATAAAAATGATAAATCCAATGATATTGCTTCTAGTAGTTCTACTGATCCCACTAACACTTCTCTTAGCCAAGTTACACTTGAGCAAGAAAATGAAATTTTGAAAGGGATTATAGAGAAAGGTGTCTACAATAGGCCTGCCGGATATAAACAATTTGAGGTATCACACCCCGAGTATCTTGATTTCAATAGTGATGAGGATGACTTGTTAGTAGATTATGACTTGCTACTTGACAATTCTAGTAATGTTAGTCAAGATGAACTTGCTAGTAATCACTCTAATCAAGATAAGTCGTGTGTTGATGATAAGTTGGAAATATAATGACTAACTCAAGAACTAAACACTCTTAAGTTAGCTCATGAGTCTACTCTACAAGATCATAGAGAGCTTGAAAGGACACATGAGAAGCTCCGCTTTGAGAAGCTCAATTTAGAGAAAGAGCATGAGTTCCTCAAAGCTATCAATGATGATCTTCGAAATAAGACTTCCTCTTATCTAGCCAAACGACTTCTCTTGTCTACATTTATTCCACAAGTTAAGGCTATGCAAACTAGTAACAAAGGCAGGAAAGATTCTTCAACTAGTAGCAATAAAAATGATAAATCCAATGATATTGCTTTTGGTAGTTCTATTGATCCCACTAACACTTCTCTTAGCCAAGTTACACTTGAGAAAGAAAATGAACTTTTGAAAGGGGTTACAGAGAAAGGTATCTACAAGAGTCTTGTCGGATGTAAGCAATTTGAGGAACTTGTACGCAAGCATGGAGGATACCGAAAGAACCATGGCATTGGCTACTTCAACTCTAATGGAGTTGAATGGGAAGAAGGTCAATGCCCCAAGCCCAAGTTTGTTCCTCAAAAGGAGAAGTATGAAAATACTCTCCATAAGGGAACAAAAGCTCAAGATGATCTTCCACCACAAGACCCCAAGCTCAAGGGCAAGAACAAGCTTAAAGAGGACATTGACTCATATAAAGATGAATCCTGAGCTTTGGTGAAGTGGGTTCCCAAGGCTACTACAAGCTCAACTTCTACAAGTGTCACTTCAACACCAAGGATCCCCACTACAAGTGTCACTTCAACACCAAGGATCCCCATCAACTTGATGTGGATTCCCAAGAAGAAGAACTAGACAAGTTCTTGAGGGGTGACTCTGCCAATGAAATTCACTCACATTCATTATTGGCAAGAACTAGTTGCAATCACCATCAACATTATGCAATAGTTCAAGGAGTCACACATTCCCTCAAAGGTAAGCACGGGACAAGGTAATCAACAAATCCATGGACATCATTATGTAGGCTTTGCACACCATGTCCATAGATATCCTTGTATTTGTCTCTTGTGTGTTGGGACTCACCCATGTAGGTGAGAAGAATAAGGAAACAACAAGGATGAACCCAACTCATGGTGATGTTCATCAACATTGAGCATCCACCCCTACTTCACCTACATGAAGTCTTCATCGAAAAAATACAAGGTCAGTTTATCCCTCCTATGGGGGCATGTCACATCAAGGGGGGGCTTTACTCTAAGACTTGATTCAAAGCATCTCATAGTATGTGACAACATTAAATGCTTTATGTAAAAGTGGTAACCCTACTCGTGCTTAAACGATGAGTATGACCTATGATGAAGTATACTTACTTGGCTCCAAAGTCAATATACTCATATATAGATGACTACATGATCGCCAAAGTGCTTGATAGATGCTAGTATGTATGTGCATGTTAGCCATGATTTCATTTGACACTTATTGTGTGAGCATGTTGGTCTGCATTTCTTTATCCATTCGAGGACATCCAATTGTTGCTATTTGGTTCTTAATTTATCTTTTTCAAATTGGATGGAAAATAATTCCTAGGACCCTCCTCTAGCTATCTATGCTTTCTGATCTAAAGTTCTATTCATGCTTCATCACAAAACTTCAACAAGCACTTCTCGATCCCTCTATGTGAGATGCACTCAGAGTTCTGTGTCGAAAAGGGCTGCACTCCAAAACCTCCCAAGTGCAACTCGGTGTGACCAACAAACATTTCTCAGTTTCACCGATTGCCTAGGGTTAATCTGGTTTTCACCTCGGTATTGCCAATTCCATTTTCTCGGTTACACCAAGTTTTCGTGTCAGCTCACAGTTGAGAAACTTGATGACACCGAAAAATTAGAATCGGTGTCACCGACAAAAAGGGGTATATATATTGTGGACCCGACGCTTTGAAATCCACTCCTCAAACCATCGTGCTCCAATACCCTAAGCTGTCAAAAAGGCCCCCCTAGTCATCGCCCTTGCCTCCCCGTGCTCCTCCGCCGCTTGGATCCTCGCCATCGACGGGCATCTTCGCCGCCATCTTCACCATAGCGGGCCATCACTAGTCTAGGGTACATATCCGATCCTCTCTTGCGCTCCATCGTATAATTCTTGCGCATTGAGATGTTCTTATCTATAAGCCACTGTGTGCAATTTTCTCTATCCAGCAGAGATCTCGTAGGTTGGCGAAAGATGAAAATTTTAGGGTTAGCTGTCCACAAATTGCATCTCGTTACCACTGGGTCGCAAAAAATCAGTTCCATCGATTGTGTTTTAGGGTTACTGAGAACCATATCGGTGAGTCCGAGTCAATCTTTTTGGTTCCACCGAAAAGGCTTTCATGTCTCTGTTGATGCATATGGTCAGTCTCGATGACTCCGAAAAATACCGCTCGATGACACCAAAATACCTTCCGCAAAAAGCTAAAACTAATGTTTTCCTTGTTCAAAATTTTTAAAATCTTTGTGTTTTGTGATGCTCAATCCTTCTGCTCCTCTATATTCCTTTCACAGGTTCAGAGATGTTTGCTTCAGAGGATAGTCAAAACTTGAAGGAACAAAATGTTGACATGAGCTCTGGCACTAGTCCAGACAAGAGCTCATCCTCTTCAGATGATGTGCCTAGCTCACCTGATCTGCTCAGAGCTGCAACTAGGGCAAGAAGAAAGCTCAGTTCTGATGAGGAAGATGAGGACTTCATACCTGATGAAGTGCCTCCCAAGTCCAAGTAGGAGAAGACTGCCAGGAAGCCCACTAAGAAGGTGGTCAGGAAGGAGTACGCCCCCTCTGAAACTATGAGAGGACCTGAGAACTCTAGAGTCACCATGACTGTTGAGCCTCCTAGGAAGTCTATGCCCAAGAAGGCTGGTGAGAAGAAATCCAGGAAGAGGATTATCCATGTTGTTGGCAGGGCTACTTCCATGTATGAGGACTCAGAAGAGACTGATGCTGACACTAAGGAGGAGGAAGAGCCAGCTGCAAAGGCTCCTCCCAAGAAAAAGCAAAAGAAACTATTGTTGATGTTATGCCCAGGCAGTCTCCACCCAAGGGCAAGCAACTGGTTCCAAGAAGCCTTCTGCACCCAAGCCCAGGAGGACTACCAGAGACATCCTAGCTTCTAAGAAGAATAAGGGTTCTACCTCCAAAGATCTAGATGAGGATGCTATGTCATCTTTGATTAAGTTGAGACCACACCTTCCAGAGAACAATGCCAGTCACTTGGTTGCTAAGGACATGAAGAAGAAGAAGGACTCAAGTCTGAGAGAGTGGAGAGTTGCTGATCCATACTCACAGAGGGGAAAGACTGATGTTGACTATGGTTTCTATACCAAGGAGCAGCAAGATTTCTATGAGACCATATTGCTTGACAAGAGCCCAGTTGTCAGCGATATGAGGTATGTGGATTGGAAGTACATCAAGGAGAATGAAGACTACTTCCCGAGGGTGCAAGACAACTTTAATTGCATTGGCCTAGACAAGTTTGTTGGCAAGGAGTTCACTTCACGGAATGACGAGATGATCATGCAATTCTACTCTACAACTCATTTCTGTGGAGATGGTAGAATTGTATGGATGACTGAAGGTGCCAATATGAGTTCATTGTCGAGGAGTGGGCTGCCATATTAGGAGTCCCAGAGGTGGAAAATGGAGATATTTGCGTGTACTCTGAGCCCAGATACGTCCATTTTGCATCATGATTTTATATTGATATTTATTGTATTATGGGCTGTTATTACACATTATGGTACAATTCTTATGCCTTTTCTCTCTTATTTTACAAGGTTTACATGAAGAAGGAGAACGCCGACAGTTGGAATTCTGGACTAGAAAAGTAGCAAATGTGAGATACTTATTCTACACAACTCCAAAAGTCCTAAAAATTTACGGAGAATTGTTTTGGATTATATAAAAAATACTGGGCAAAACAAATACCAGAGGGGGCCCACCAGGAGGTGGCAAGCCTGCCAGGCGCGGCCACCCCCCTGGCCGTGCCTAGCAGGCTTGTGAACCACCTGGCAGGTCCCTGATGCTCATCTTCTGCTATATGAAGGGTTTTGACATAAAAAACAGAAGAAAGCTTTCGGGATGAAGCGCCGCCGTCTCGAGGTGGAAGATGAAAATGTCGGCAGCTGGAATTCTCGACTAGGAAAGGAGCAAATCTGAGATACCTATTTTGCGCAACTCCAAAATTCCTAAAAATTTACAGAGAATTATTTTTGAATATAAAAAATATTGGGCGAAACAAGTACTAGAGGGGGGCACCAGGATGTGACAAGCCTGCCAGGCGCGGCCACCCCCCTGGCCGCGCCTAGAGGGCTTGTGACCTACCTGGCAGGCCCCCGATGCCCATCTTCTTCTATATGGAGGGTATTGACCTAGAAAAATAAGAAGGAAGCTTTCGGGAGGAAGCGCCGCCGTCTCGAGGTGGAACATGAACAGAACCTATCTAGAGCTCCGGCAGGGCTGTTCTGTCGGGGAAACATCCCTCCCGGAGGGGAAATCGAATCCATCGCCATCACCAACGATCCTCTCATCTAGAGGGGGTCAATATCCATCAACATCTTCATCAGCACCATCTCCTCTCCAAACCCTAGTTCATCTCTTGTATCTGATCTTCGTCTCAAACCTCAGATTGGTACATGTGGGTTGCTAGTAGTGTTGATTACTCCTTGTAGTCGATGCTAGTTAGTTTACTTGGTGGAAGATCATATGTTCTGATCCTTAATGATAATTAATACCCCTGTGATCATGAACTTGAATATGCTTTTTGATTAGTTCTGTTTGTTCCTGGGGACATGGGATAAGTCTTGTTATAAGTAATCATGTGAATTTGGCATTCGTTCGATATTTTGATGAGATGTATGTTGTCTCTCCTCTACTGGTGTTATGTGAACCTCAACTACATAACACTTCACCATTATTTGGGCCTAGGGGAAGGCATTGGGAAGTAATAAGTAGATGATGGGTTGCTAGAGTGATAGAAGCTTAAACCCTAGTTTATGTGTTGCTTCGTAAGGGGTTGATTTGGATCCATATGTTTCATGCTATGGTTAGATTTATCTTAATTCTTCTTTTGTAGTTGCGGATGCTTGCGAGAGAGATTAATAATAAGTGGGAGGTTTGTCCAAGTAAGGGCAGCACCCAAGCACCGGTCCACCCACATATCAAACTATCAAAGTAACGAACGCGAATCAAGTGAGCATGATGAAAACTAGCTTGATGGAAATTCCCATGTGTCCACGGGAGCACCTTGCTTCATATAAGAGTTTGTCAAGGCCTGTCCTTTGCTACAAAAAGGATTGGGATACCTTGCTGCACCATTTCTATATTTGTTACTTGTTACTCGTTACAAATCATCTCATTATGAAACCATCCATCACCGATAATTTCAGTGCTTGCAGAGAATACCTTACTGGAAACCGCTTGTCATTTCCTTCTGCTCCTCGTTGGGTTCGACACTCTTACTTATCCAAAGGACTGCGATAGATCCCCTATATTTGTGGGTCATCAAGATTCTCTTCTGGCGCCGTTGTCGGGGATCGAAGTGCCTTTGGTAAGTGGAATCTGGTAAGGAAAAATTTATATAGTGTGCTGAAATTTACCGTCACTTGTTACTATGGAAAGTAATCCTCTGAGGGGCTTGTTTGGGGTATCTTCACCTCTACTGGAAGAACAAAGAGTTTCCCCTCAACCTACTGAACCTACTGAAAATATTTATTATGAAATCCCTTCAGGTATGATAGAGAAGCTGCTGGCTAATCCTTATGCAGGAGATGGAACACTACATCCTGATTTGCATCTAATCTATGTGGATGAAGTTTGCGGATTATTTAAGCTTAGAGGTCTACCCGGGGATCACGTCAAGAAGAAGGTATTTCCTTTATCTTTGAAGGAGAGGGAATTGATATGGTATAGGCTATGTGATGATATTGGATCATGGAGCTACAACCGATTGAAAATGGAATTTCATCAGAAGTTCTATCATATGCATCTAGTTCATCGTGATCGGAATTATATCTCTAATTTTTGGCCTCGTGGAGGAGAAAGAACCGCTCAAGCTTGGGGGAGGCTTAAGTCAATGTTATATTAATGCCCCAATCATGAGCTCCCAAGAGAAATCCATGCTCGATACTTCTTGTGTTGATTCCTATATGAAGAAAGATATTGACTTCAAATGGGATATATTGGAAATAATTAAACACAACTCTGAATATTGGGAACTCAACGAAGGTAAGGAGTCAGGTATGAACCTTAAGTTTGATTGTGTTAAACCTTCCGTAGACACCGATTCTTTTCGTGAATTTAGCACTAAATATGGACTTGACTCTGAGATAGTAGCTTCATTCTGTGAATCTTTTGTTGCTCATGTTGATCTCCCTAAGGAGAAATGGTTTAAATATCATCCTCCCATTGAAGTGAAAGTAGTTGAACCTATTAAAGTTGAAGACAAAACTATTACTTATAATGTTGATCCTGTTATTCATGTTGCTTATATTGAGAAACCACCTTTCCATGGTAGAATAAAGGAACATGCTAAAGCTTCAACTGTGGTTCGTAAGAGCTATGTTAGAACACCTACACCCCCTAAGAAAATTAAAGTTGAGCCTAGTATTGCTATGGTTAAAGATCTCTTGATTGATAATATTGATGGGCATGTTATTCAATTTTGTGATGAAGATGCTAAAGACAAACATAGACCCATTGTTGGCACGCCTGTTGTTTCTGTTAAAATAGGAGATCACTGTTATCATGGCATATTTGATATGGGTGCTAGTGTTAGTGCAATTCCCTTTACCTTATATAAATAAATCATGAATGATATTGCACCGACTGAGTTAGAGGAAATTGATGTTACAATTAAGCTTTCTAATAGAGATACTATAGCACCAGTTGGGATTGTTAGAGATGTTGAAGTCTTCTGTGGGAAAATAAAATATCCTACTGATTTTCTTGTCCTTGGTTCCCCACAAGATGATTTTTGTCCCATTATATTTGGTAGACCTTTCTTGAATATTGTTAATGCCAAGATAGATTGCGAGAAGGAAACTGTTACTGTAAGTTTTGGGGACACGTCTCATGAATTTAATTTCTCTAAATTTCATAGACAACCCTGTGAAAAAGAATTGCCTAGTAAGGATGAAATTATTGGTCTTGCTTTTATTGTTGTGCCTCCTACTGATCCCTTAGAACAATATTTGCTAGACCATGAAAATGATGTGCATATGAATGAAAGGAATGAAATAGATAAGATTTTCTTTGATCAGCATCCTATTTTGAAAGACAACTTGCATGTTGAAATACTTGGGGATCCTCCTCCACCCAAGGGTGATCTCGTGTTTGAGCTTAAACAATTACCGGATACTCTGGAATATGCTTATCTTGATGAAAAGAAGATATATCCTATTATTATTAGTGCTAAACTTCAGATCATGAAGAAAAGAGATTATTGAAAACTCCAAGGAAGCACTGTGCTGCTATTGGATATACTCTTGATCACCAACGACGGTTAAATCCTAAAATGGAAGAGGTGGTAAGAAATGAAATATTAAAGGTATTATCTATCCTATTGCTGATAGTAGATGGGTTAGTCCCGTTCATTGTGTTCCTAAGAAATGAGGTATTACCGTGGTTCCTAATGATAAAAATGAATTGATCCCGCAAAGAATTGTTACAGGATATAGAATGGTAATTGATTTTAGGAAATTAAATAAAGCTACTAGGAAATATCATTACCCTCTACCTTTTATTGACCAAATGCTAGAAAGACTATCTAAAAAACACACGTTTTTGCTTTCTAGACGGTTATTCTGGTTTCTCTCAAATTCCTATATCAAAGGACGACCAAGAGAATACCACTTTTACTTGCCCCTTCGGTACCTTTGCTTATAGACGAATGCCTTTTGGTTTATGCAATGCACCTGCTACCTTTCAAAGATGTATGACTGCTATATTCTCTGATTTTTGTGAAAGGATTGTTGAGGTTTTCATGAACGATTTTTTTGTTTACAGAACTTCTTTTGATGGTTGTTTGAGCAACCTTGATCGAGTTTTGCAGATATGTGAAGAAACTAATCTTGCGTTGAATTGGGAGAAGTACCACTTTATGGTGAATGAGGGTATTTTCTTGGGACACAAAATCTCCGAAAGAGGTATTGAAGTTGACAAAGCCAAAGTTGATGCTATTGAACAAATGTCGTGTCCTACGGATATCAGAGGTATAAGAAGTTTCCTTGGTCATGTTGGTTCCTATAGGAGGTTTATTAAAGACTTCCCTAAGATTTCTAGGCCTCTCACTAATCTTTTGCAAAAAGATGTTCCATTCGTTTTTGACGATGATTGTGTAGAAGCATTTGAAATTCTTAAGAGTGCCTTGATTTCTGCACATGTTGTTCAACCACCTGATTGGAACCTACCCTTTGAAATTATGTGTGATACTAGTGATTATGCTGTTGGTGTTGTTCTAGGACAAAGAGTTGATGGGAAATTAAATGTTATCCATTATGCTAGCAAAACTCTAGACAGTGCTCAAAGAAACTATGCTACCACTGAAAACGAATTTTTAGCATTTGTGTTTGCTTGTGATAAGTTCAGGCCTTATATTGTTGATTCTAAGGTAACTGTTCACACTGATCATGCTGCTATTGAATATCTTATGGAAAATAAAGATGCTAAACCTAGACTTATCAGGTGGGTCCTTCTACTACAAGAATTTGATTGCATATTGTTGATAGAAAGGGTGTTGATAACCCCGTAGAAGATCACTTGTCTAGGTTAGAAAATGTTCTTGATGACCCACTACCTATTGATGATAGCTTTCCTGATGAACAATTGGATGTCATAAATGCTTCGCATAATGTTCCATGGTATGCTGATTATGCTAATTACATTGTTGCTAAATTTATACTGTCTAGCTTCACATACCAACAAAAGAAAATTTTCTTCTATGATTTAATATGTTACTTTTGGGATGACCCACACCTTTATAAAGAAGGAGTAGATGGTGTTATTAGACGTTGTGGACCGAGCATGAACAGGAACAGAACATACAGAAGTGTCACTCCGAGGCCTACGGAGGACACCACGCTGGAGATAGAACTGCACATAAGCTATTACAATCTGGTTTTTATTGACCCACTCTCTTCAAGGGTGCTCATAAGTTTGTCTTGTATTGTGATGAATGTCAAAGAATTGGCAATATTAGTAGACGTCAGGAAATGCCTATGAATTACTCTCTTGTTATTGAACCATTTGATGTTTGGGGTTTTGATTATATGGGACCTTTTCCAACGTCCAACGGGTATACTCATATTCTAGTAGTTGTTGATTATGTTACTAAGTGGGTAGAAGCTATCCCAACTAGTAGTGATGATCATAACACCTCTATTAAGATGCTAAAAGAAGTTATTTTTCCTATATTTGGAGTCCCTAGATATCTAATGACTGATGGTGGTTCACATTTTATTCATGGTGCTTTCCGTGAAATGCTTGCTAAGTATGACGTTAATCATAGAATTGCATCTACTTACCATCCTCAGTCTAGAAGTCAAGTAGAATTGAGCAATAGAGAAATTAAATTGATCTAGCAAAAGACTGTTAATAGATCTAGAAAGAATTGGTCTAAGAAACTTGACGATGCATTATGGGCCTATAGAACTTCTTACAAGAACCCTATGGGTATGTCTCCGTACAAAATGGTTTATGGTAAAGCATGTCACTTACCTCTAGAACTAGAACATAAAGCTTATTGGGCAATCAAAGAGATCAACTATGATTTCAAACTTGCTGGTGAGAAGAGGATATTTGACATTATATCACTTGATGAATGGATAACCCAAGCCTATGAGAATGCCAAGTTGTTTAAAGAAAAAGTTAAGAGATGGCATGATAAAAGGATACAAAAGCGTGAATTCAATGTAGGTGACCATGTCTTGCTATACAATTCTCGTTTAAGATTTTTTGCAGGAAAACTTCTCTCCAAATGGGAAGGGCCTTAGATTGTCGAGGAAGTATATCGTTTCGGTGTCATCAAGATTAACAACGCCAAAGGCATAAATCCGAAGGTGGTAAACGGGCAAAGAAGCAAACATTATATCTCAGGTACTCCCATAAATGTTGAAACCAATATTATTAATACCATAACTCCGAAGGAGTATATTAGGGAGACCTACCAGAATGTTTTAGACTCTAAAAAGGAATAGGTATGTGGTGCGGTAAGTAAACCGACTCCAAAACTTTCCCATTAGCAATTTTACTCAGTTTTTGTCGGTGTACTAAAGTTTGGGTCCTTTAGTACCCCTTACTTGTGCAGGGGTAGTTGTAGCCGCACCAGCGGCAAGGCCCGCCAGGCGATTGCTGGATGCAAGCACAAGGAAGTCAAGAAAGTATTCAAACCAACAATCAGGGCCGAAGACCGAAGGTTGGGACCCCGACAAGATCTTGTCGGGATGGCCTACGAAGCCCCGGCAAGAAGTGCACTCGGCAAGGCCTCGCCATCTTGCCAGCATAGAGACCAGGGGTCATCCCACCTGGGTACGTGTCGAGGCGCCGAGGATGGAGGAGGCTAAGCGGTGCCGATGGGACGGGCTCCTGTCCCGTCTCGTAGAAGGTCAGGGACGCCTGACGGAGCATTAAATGCGTTTGTCTCACACCGTTAGTGTTAGGTACGATAACACGGTAGCACTTTACACCTCATGTATGCGTTGTACGCCACTGTTGGTGACCCCTTCGAGAGTATAAAAGGAGGCCCAAGGCACGGCTACAAGGGGGTCTTCTTTGGTCGATTCTGCATGAGTAGCAGCTATGTATTGTAGCACTCCCAGAACCTGAGCTAGAACTCATCCAATACAACCATGCAGGAGTAGAGTTTTACGCATCTTTGCAGCCCGAACCTGGGTAAAACCACGCGTGTTAATCATCAGATCCGCTCTCTGTGCGAGCCTTCTTCCCTGCCGAACCGTAAAGGGATCCTTCCGATCCCATAGGTGTCGTCTCTCCGACATCTTTGGCGCGGCTGGTAGGGGGCAAAGATTGCGCACACCTGATATGGTGACTAGCGCGCCAGTTCCTTCATAATTATCATCGCCATGGCGCCCACAGGAAGGGTTTTACGGCGGTTGGCCCATCCACGTCTGCTGTCCCTGTAGCTACACAGACAGCGACGGTGTAGACACGGGTAGAGGAGGCAGAGGTTCAGAGCTTCCGCGATGTTCCGGTGATCATAGCCAGGTGAGCGGCGCCATCCGTGCCGCTAGATCTAAGGATGACGTTGTACTGCGAGTAGGTAGTGCAGCGAACTCCAGAAATGGAAGGGCGCCTTCCAAGACACCCACAGTGGTGCACGCGCCGCGACCTTCTCAGGGCGCGCCTGATGAGCATCGCCGTGATGCCTCTGGGTCCGGGCGTCCTCATGGAAAATCTCATGAGCATCATCCTCGGGATGTGTGAGACCAACATGCATGTCCACGTGCTGGTGGAAGCGGCGTACGGTCGCGGGACCGTGATGTAGCTCCTTCCAACATAGTTGGGAGTCAGAGCACCTCGCGTTCCTCGCACCTGTCGCCGCGGCCTACGTGAGCAGAAGCACTGGTGCGACCACAATTTCTCCTCGACTTTCCTTCTATTTTAGACAAGCTCGAAGAATGGAGAGCTGCCATTCAGAGCCTCGTTAGCCTTGCCAACGAATATAAGCCACAGCAGGCGGAGCCTTCACGATGACGGTCAATTGAGCTGACACACGCCAGTGGTGATAAGACTAGAGGTGGTACAACTACGGTGTACTCTCCTTCATGGCGGCAGCAGCAGTCACTGACTCATCGGATCGACACTTGTGATGACGATTCCACGGTGTTGTCCGATCCGTGAACTTGTCGCGACCAATGTCAAGTTCTTCGGGAGCGAGGCAAGGAAGATGCTCGAACTACCATCGAGCGGTGGCAGGAAACATGCTATCAGTCTGACAAGCGCGCAGGACCTACTGTAGACTAGCCAGCATCGGGGTATCCTGTCGATCTACCTTACGAGGTGGGTTGTCCAGCATTTACCTGTGAGTTGTGGCGAGTCCAGTGGCCCAATTCCCACATGTTCAAGCCGGAGGTCCCGAAGAAATATGACGACAAGACTCACCCATCAGAGTTCTTGAGCGTCTACACCATTGCGGTGCAGGTTGTCGGGGCTCGCGACGACAAGATACTCGCCAACTACTTCCCGTTGGTGCCTAAGCCCAACATCAGGTCGTGGTTGGCGCACTTGCCGGAAGGATCCATTTCTTCCTGGGCAAATCTGTGCCATGAGTTTGTTGGCGCCTTTACCGGAGGTCATCAAGCTCCTGGCCAGGAAAGTGATTTACATATCATCCCCCAGAAGGAGGGCGAGACTTTGCGCAAGTACATCCAGAGGTTCAGCCGTATACACCACAACATACCAGACGTTTATCCTGCCGTTGTTATCAGCGCGTTCCATCAGAACATGCGCAACCGCAGGATGCGGGAAGAGATAGCGATGAATAAGTTCAAGGATGTTGTTGAGCTCTATGCTCTGGCAGATAAATGTGCTCGGGCTAAATAAGGGAGGAGGCTCCCCGGCGAGGACGCTGGTGCAGAGGTCGACTCTGAGGATGAGGACGCCGCCACCCCGACAAAGAAGGTCGGTAGCATAACAAGAAGCGCAAGGGCAAGGCAATGCATGCCATCGAGGTATCCGGCAACCCCGACACCATCAAGAAGGCCAAGGTTGATGACCCCGACAACGATGTTGCCGGGTGGGCCTCCTGTCAGACTTTGGCGACTGCTGACAAGCCGGAAGGCTCCATCAAGCAGTATTGCAAGATCCATCGCACCAAGCACCACGATCTCCAGGATTCTCCGCAAGTTGAGCAGCTTGCCGAGAAGCAAAAAGCCGAGTACGAGAGGCGAGACAAGGAGAAGGGACAGGATGGTGTGGAGGGGTCCGGCAAGAAGCGCGGTGGCCGAGGAGGTTGCCGCGGCAAGGCCAAGCAACAAAAGGACCGGCCCGCTCGTGGCCATGACAAGCAAGAGGGGGTGATGATGACATTGAAGAGGTTGACGAGTACAGCGAGCAAGAATTCCAGAGAGCTATAGACACCATGTGCGTTGACGGAGGTGACTCATTGCATTCTTCCCACCGCCAACTTAAACAGTGGGCGTGTGAGGTTAATGCGACGACTGAGCCATCTGTCGATGGCCGGAAGCCTTTGAAATGGTCCAACACACCTATCATTTTCGATGTTGAGGATCACCCTGATCGTGTAACTGCGGTTGGGTGTTTGCCGTTGTTGATCTCACCAACGATTCGCAACCTCAAAGTAACAAAAATGTTAGTTGATGGTGGGGCCGTCTTGAACTTGATCTTGCCCGAGGTAATCAAGAGATTGGAAATTCCTAATGGAGATCTTGAGGAAACGGGCTCGTTTCAGGGGGTCAATCCAGGAAGGAGCCAGCCCAAGGGAAAGATCACGCTTCCGGTAACATTTGGTAGCGATCTGAACTTCAGGATGGAGAAGGTTGTTTTCTACGTCGCCAAAATTCCGTTGCCATACAATGGGATCCTTGGACGTCCAGCGTTAGCCAAGTGCATGGCGGCGTTGCACTACGCCTACAATGTATTAAAGATGCCCTAGACGATGAGCGTCATCACTGTCAAGTCCGACAAGAAGGATGCGCTTATTTGTGCCGATCAACTCTACCGGGAGGCAGTTGTACATATGCCGCCAAGGCACTTGCTCCTACCGCTGAAACTCCCGGGAGGAAGAAGCCTAGCAAGACCTCTCGCACAGACTCCGGCAAGCGACATCCTCGGAGTGCTGCGCTCCTGTTGAGGATGTGCCAGAGAGTTCCACCGGCAAGAGCAAGAAGTCCAAGGAAGCTTCACCAAAGACTAAGAAGGTGCCCGCCAAGGAGGATGGTATAGGAGGAACTTTCACCATAAGTTCCATGCTTGACGACAAATAGGAAAGCGCGCTCGTTACCTTCCTGCGGGCGAATGTCGATGTGTTTGCATGGCATACATCTTCTATCCCCGGTGTTCCTAGGAAGGTGATTGAGCAGCACCTTGTCGTCTGTCCACACGCACGGCCCGTCAAGCAGAAGGTCAGGAAACAGGCTTTAGAGCGGCAACAGTTTATTGCCGAAGAAATCAAGAAATTAGAAGCGGCTGGCTTGGTTAGAGGAGTACTTCATCCAACATGGTTGGCCAATCTAGTTGTAGTGCACAAGGCGAATGGGAAACGGAGGCTATGTATTGACTACACATATATCAATAAAGCCTGCCCCAAAGATCATTTTCCCTTGTCGCGCATCGACCAGATTGTGGACTCCACCACCGGATACAACTTGTTGTCTTTCCTTGAAGCCTATTCAGGTTATCATCAGATTTTCATGGCCAAGCAAGATGAAGAGAAGACCGCATTTATCACCCCATGTGGTATGTATTTCTTTTTGCGTATGCCTTTTGGGTTGAAAAGTGCTGGTTCTACATTTGCAAGAGTGGTCCAAATTGGTTTTGATCCCTAGCTACATAGAAATATGGAGGCTTATATGGATGACATAGTGGTCAATACCAAGGACAAGGCTACGCTCATATCAGTCCTAGAAGAAACATTTGCAAATCTGCGCAAGATCAACTTGAAGCTCAACCCTGAGAAGTGTGTGTTTGGCGTCCCATCCGCCAAGCTTCTCGGGTTCTTTGTATCTCAACGTGGAATTGAAGCAAATCCCGGCAAGATCAAAGCAATTGAGCAAATTGAAGCGCCAAGACGTGTCAAGGATGTGCGCCGTCTTGTCGGCTGTGTTGCCACTCTGAGTAGGTTTATTTCAAAATCTTCTAAGCGCGCCCTGCCCTTTTTCAAAATCTTGAAGAAGGCACGTCTGATGGAATGGACTCCAGAAGTGGAGGCAGCGCTGCAGGATTTGAAGAAGTACCTCTCCTGTCCGCCAGTCCTAGTTGTGCCAAAACCACAAGAGCCATTGCTACTATATCTAGCGGTAACAAATCAAGTGGTGAGTGTTGTGTTAGTGGCTGAAAGAGAAGTTGATGAAGAAGCAGCGGCAGCGGCAGGACCGCCAAGCGACAAGCCAGTATATTCCTCGGTAGGATCTAGTGCCGACAAAGCAGGATCTACGCAGTCGAATGAAATAATTCAGAACAAGAAGATGGTGCAATGCCCAATCTATTTTGTCAGCGCTCTTTTGCAAGGGGCTAGGTGAAGATATTCTGGCGTGCAAAAGTTGCTCTTCGGCCTCCTTATGGCCTCGAGGAAGCTGTGCCATTACTTCTAGGCACATGAGATCACCGTTATCACTCGCTTCCCGTTGCAATGGATTTTGCGGAACCCAGATGCTAGCGGCAGGATTCTGGAGTGGGCTTTGGAACTGTCAAGCTTTGGTCTCAAGTTTGAAAGTACTTCGACTATCCAGAGTAGAGCCTTGGCGGAGTTCATTGCAGAATGGACCCTAACGCCAGATGAAGAAGTTTCAGAGTCAACTCTCCCCGGCAAGGAAACAAATCAAGAGTGGATCATGTATTTTGATGGGGTTTTCTTGCTGCAAGGCGTCGGTGCTGGAGTGCTGCTTGTCGCACCCACCGGAGAGCACCTCAAATATGTGATTCAGATGCACTTTTTGTTGGAAATATGCCCTAGAGGCAATAATAAATTAGTTATTATCATATTTCCTTGTTCATGATAATCGTTTATTATCCATGCTATAATTGTATTGATCGGAGACTTAGATGCATTTGTGGATACATAGACAAAACCATGTCCCTAGTATGCCTCTAATAGACTAGCTCGTTGATCAAAAGATGGTTAAGTTTTCCTAGCCATGGACATGAGATGTCATTTGAGAACAGGATCACATCATTAGGAGAATGATGTGATGGACAAGACCCAAACTAAAATGTAGCATATGATCGTGTCGGTTTATTGCTACTGTTTTCTGCACGTCAAGTATATGTTCCTATGACCATGAGATCATGCAACTCACATACACCGGAGAAGTGCCTTGTGTGTATCAAACGTCGCAACGTAACTGGGTGACTATAAAGGTACTCTACAGGTATCTCCGAGGGTGTCTGTTGGGTTGGCATGGATCAAGACTGGGATTTGTTACTCCGTGTGATGGAGAGGTATCTCAGGGCCCACTCAGTAATACAAAATCACAATAAGCCTTCCAATCAATGTGTCTAAGTGTTAGTCATGGGATCTTGTATTACGGAATGTGTAAAGAGACTTGTCGGTAACGAGGTTGAACTAGGTATGGAGATACCGACGACCGAATCTCGGGCAAGTAACATACCGAAGAACAAAGGGAACATCGTACGGGATTAACTGAATCCTTGACATAGAGGTTCAACCGATAAAGATATTCGTAGAATATGTAGGAACCAATATGGGCATCCAGGTCCCGCTATTGGTTATTGACCATAGAGGTGTCTCGTTCATGTCTACATAGTTCTCGAACCCGCAGGATCTGCACACTCAAGGTTTGGTGACGTTTCGGTAGTATAGAGTTATGCATGGTGGTGACTGAAGGTTGTTCAGAGTCCCGGATGAGATCCCGAATGTCACAAGGATCTTCGGAATGGTCTGGAGGTAAAGATTGATATATAGGAAGTCCTATTTTGGTCACCGGAAAAGTTTCGGGCTCATCGGTAGTGTACCGGGAGTGCCGGTAGTGTACCGGGAGACCATCGGGAGGGGTGTTTCGACCCAACAGGCTACATGGGCTTTGGGATAGTGAATACCAGCCCTTAGTGGGCTGGTGGAAGTCCCACACAAGGCCCATGCATCTGGGAGAGAAAAGCCCAAAGAGAAAAGGTGGAAAAAGGCAAAAAGGGAAGGAGTCCTAGTCCTACTAGGATTGGAGGAGGATTCCTCCTCTCCTCCCAAGTCGGCCGAAGCCTAGAGAGATTTTCCCTTGCGCCAAGCCTCCTCCTCTATTCATCTTATATACTAGAGGTTTTAGGGTTTTTGCACTAGATTTTGAGCCACGTGCTACCTGTTCCTCTAGTGCATAGTTTCTCCTCTAGATCGGTTTTCTATAGTGCTTAGGCAAAGCCCTGCCGGAATAGCTCCACCACCATCGCCGCAGCGCTGTCACGCTGCCGGAGAACTCGTCTGCCTCTCTGCTCCCTCTTGCTGGATCAAGAAGGCGGAGATCATCATCAAGTTGTATGTGTGCTGAACGCGGAGGTGTTGTCCCTTCGGCGCTAGATCGGAAGGACCGTGATCAAGATCGCGAGATGGATGGTGATGAGATCATGGGACAGATCGTGGTGAGTTCACGGGATGGATCGTGATTGGATCGCGGGACGGATCGTGATGAGATCACGGGACGCTCGGCGATTTGGATCGCGAAGACGTTCGACTACACCAACCGCGTTTCTTAACGCTTCCCGTTTAGCGATCTACAAGGGTATGTAGATCCACTCTCCCTCTCGTAGATGCTCATCACCATGGATAGATCTTGTGTGTGCATAGGAAATTTTTTGTTTCCCATGCAACGTTCCCCAACACTTTCCCCGGGAGAGGTCAGCGAACAATACTACAGAATACGAAGGGTTGCTTGCCGGTCTTAGGATCGCGGCAGACCTTGGGGTTAAGAAACTTATTGTCAGGGGTGATTCTCAACTCGTCGTCAAGCAGGTGAATAAGGATTATCATAGTCCATTGATGGAAGCCTATGTGGATGAAGTGAGGACGTTGGAAGAACATTTTGACGGTCTGCAAATGGAGCATGTTCCTCGTACAGAGTACAGTGTTGCTGATGGCCTGTCAAAGTGTGCTGCCCTTAAGTTGCCTATGGAACCAGGAACTCTTATGCTCCGACTGACTCAATCATCCGTGACACCATCAATTGGACAAGAGAGAAAAGAAGAAAGTTGAGTTCTGGCAAGTATTTCACGGCAAAGATCCCAGAAGTCGCCGGCGAGGAAGTTGACAGGAACGACGCTAGGCTTGTCGGTGAGCGTCACGCTCCAGCAGGGCCTCGGGCTCTTACCGGGGGCAATGGGCTCCGACAGGGCCTCGAGTCCTTGCCGTTGAGACAAATTCTTTCCCGACAGAGGATATGCCTTTAGTCCTTGTTGGCGAGCCCCAGGCTCCAGCATGGGCACGGCACATCGTCCATTTCCTTCAAACAAGAGAACTCCCTGAGGAACAAGAAGAAGCAGAGAAAGTAGCCCGCCAGTCTAATATGTACCAGTTCGTGGATAACGTCATGTACAGCAAGAGGCCAAATGGTGTGAAACTCAAGTGCATTTCTCGGGAAGATGGATTGGAGCTGTTGGTGGAGATACATGGAGGCATATGTGGCTCCCACATAGGATCAAGAGTGCTTTCCGGTAAGGCATTCCGGCAAGGTTTCTTTTGGCCCACTACCCTCGAGGATGCAACTGCGCTAGTAACCAAGTGTGAAGCATGCCAGTTTCCTTCAAACAAAATGCATCAACCAGCTCAAGCTCTTCAGACAATCCCTCTCTCCTGGCCATTTTCAGTCTGGGAGCTCGACATCTTGGGTCCTTTTCCCCATGCTACCGGGGGCTCTAAGTACTTGTATGTCGCAATCGACAAGTTCACAAAGTGGCCAGAACTGGAAGCAGTGAGAAAGGTGATAGCATAATTAGCCGTCAAGTTCTCTAAAGGAATAATTTGCCACTTTGGTGTACCAAACAGGATCATCACCGACAACGGCACACAGTTCACGAGCCGCACCTTCATGCAGTATGTCCACAACCTTGGTGGTAGATCTATTTTGCTTCTATTGCCCATCCAAGGAGCAACAGCCAGGCAGAAAGGGCTAATGCTGAAGTGTTGCGAGGCCTCAAGACAAGAACTTTCGACAAGCTGCGCAAGTGCAGAAGGCGCTGGATTGATGAGTTGCCGGTGGTTCTTTGGTCAATCAAGATGACTCCAAATCAAGCTACCGGCCAGACACCCTTCTCCCTAGTATATGGGGCAAAAGCAGTTCTCCCCACAGAACTCACATACGGGTCACCTCGAGTGCTCGCCTATGATGAGCTTCAGCAAGAGCAATTGCGACAAGATGAGGCTACGCTCCTTGAGGAAGATCGTCTTCAGGCTGCTGTGCAAGCTGCGCGCTACCAGCAAGCTTTGCGCCGCTATCATAGCTGCAAGGTTCATGCCCGAAGTCTTGAGGAAGGCAACCTTGTTCTTCGGCGCATTCAGTCCGCCAAGAATTCCAACAAGTTGACGCCGAAGTGGGAAGGCCTTTATCGGGTAGTACGAGTCACCAAGCCTGGCGCAGTCTGCCTGGAGACCGAGGATGGCATCCTAGTGAGCAACTCCTAGAATATCGAACATCTTCGTAAGTTCTACCCATGAGGCGCGATTGTCGGGTCTCCCGGCAAGCACCTTTTGTACAAGTCTTGCCGCCAAAGCATGTAATCCTTTGTACAAAGCCAGGCACAGACCCTCTGTATAGTTGAATAAAGCTAAGTGTTCTGCAAATCTTGTTGATTCTTATGTTTACTTATGTACATGTTTGTCTGAGATATTGTATTGCGCTTACACCCGGCAAGAGCTAACGGACCGCCAAGGTTCCATATCCCTATTTTCTCTTCTTTCTTTTTCTCAAAGGACAGAAGGTTACCTCGCGTGCAGCTTTGCCGAGGGGAATGGTGGTATGGATACCGACAGATGACGTTCAAGGAAAACATCTTGCCGGAAGGAGTACAGCAACGAAAAGCTAAGTTTCAAAACTCTGAGTAAAAATTCTTACTGTGAAGTTATTTTCCTTGGAGGATTTTGACTCTTTCATGGGAAACCTGCACGCGAAGGAACCTTGTCGTAATTGGTCACGCCCTTACTCTATTTCGAGTCTGCTCAACAGCTTAAGTAGTTGCATTGAAAATGTCAAGGTAACCTTGTCATGATTAGTAGCACCCTTACTCTGTTTCGAGTCCGCTCTACAGCTTAAGTGGTTGCACTAAAAATGTCAAGGTATCTTGACGGTAGTAGCACTGCCAGCAGGCTGCTAAGAATCCGCTCCTCAAAGCGCTCGCGGCAGGGCTACGTGCGCCGGCAAGTTTTTGATAAAACGTAGGGAGCAAACCATACAGAGAGGAATCAGATAAGAGCAATAACATGCAAAACATAGCCGGTCATTCAAAGAGAGTTAAATTTACATGAGATGGCGTCTCTTCCTAAGTACATCTTTATTTGACTTTCTCCCCTAGGGGCAGATTACAAGAAGAAAAAGATAGGAAGAAGCCCCCAACAGAAGCTCCTCCTGACCCCTCTAGACCAGCACTGCGCGGAGGGGCAGGACTTCCAGAAGGGAAGACGAAGCCGAAGTCCATGGGCCTGCCGGGAGATCCAATTGGAAGATGAGGCAGCGCCCGGGACAAGGACCCCCGGCAAGATCGTCCTGCCGGGAGGGGGAAAGGCGTGAGGCTGACGATGGTGGTGCGATCGCCGATCAGTCAGAGCTCAGGTCGTCGTATTCTGACTTGAAGGCCTGGAGCTCGGACTCATCGTCACTTTCACTGACACCATCCTCCTCGTCCCTGTCGCTCGAGGATGAGCTTTCAGCGCCACTCGAGCTCTCTTTGCAACATCTGAGACGTACGCCTGAGTGCCCATAAATCTTGATGGAGAGTAGATCGGCCTCCATCATCTTGAAGCGGAGGACATGCCTGTCCTGGAGGTTGTGGGCGCGGGCGAAGGTTTTCCAACCACGCCAGAGGAACATGACGCGACGCTTCGGGTACTCAACCTCCAACCGTGCCGCACCATTGCAGCAACCATGCGCCCGCAACCATAGGGCGGACGGCTTCTCGACCTCCATCGCCCTGGCGAAAGGGTGAGAAAGACGCAAATGACTCCGAAGGGGACCATGCAACTCGAGGATGAACTCCAGCGCCATCCCCTTGGCATGGGCTCCTTCAAGGAGGGGGTCTGGCATCGGAGGAAGAGGTGGGACGGCGCTCCGCCTCCCCTGACCTCGACCTCCACACCACCCATGACTCCTCGCGCTTCTTCCGCCACACACGCTCGACCCGCCCTCCGCCTCTATGGCTAAAGCGATGGCATGATCCCGACAGGAACTTCTTGTCCTCGGCACAGAGGATGGTGGCCGCCCTCGCCCCCTATTCATGGCTGAAGGTGAGCACAACTCAGAATCCAGAGAGAATAGAAGGGCAAGCTCTAGAGACCTGCACTCGGTAAAGAAAGAAGGATGGATGAGCATCGCCCTCGCTACCTCTCAATTTATAGGGGGAAGCGCGAGGGCTAGCTCTCCCCCACTCCAAGAGTCGCCGCCCACCTCCTCCAATAGTGTCACCCACGATCACGGGGCGAATAGGTAACCGCCCCGTTACTCCAATCCATGGCGCTGCGGTTTCTGCCATGATCAAGACTTTAAGTCATGGGCATCCATTGCCCCCCCCCCCCGCTATGCATGCGTCGCACGTAGCGGAAACAGTAGATCCACGCACGTATCCCATGTCGCACACTTAACGTGCGTTGTGGGGAGGCGCAATAAGCGGAATGATTACAACCGCAAACTCCTGCCACGTGTGTCCGTGCACTGTTTGGGCCTATCCCAACAACGTCTCGCGCCTATGTCTGGCCCAAGCTCGGGGTCTCCTGTCGGTGTACTAAAGTTTGGGTCCTTTAGTACTCCTTACTTGTGCACGGGCAGTTGTAGCCGCACCAGCGGCAAGGCCCGCCAGGCGACTGCTGGATGCAAGCACAAGGAAGTCAAGAAAGCATTCAAACCAACAATCAGGACTGAAGACCGAAGGCTGGGACCCCGGCAAGTCTTGTCGGGATGCCCTATGGAGCCCCGAGAAGAAGTGCACCCGGCAAGGGCTCGCCATCCTGCCAGCGCAGAGACCGGGTGTCATCCCACCTGGGTACGTGTCGAGGCGCCGAGGATGGAGGAGGCTAAGCGAGCCGATGGGACGGGATCCTGTCCCGTCCCGTAGAAGGTCAGGGTAGCCTGACGGAGCATTAAATGCATTTGTCTCACACCATCAGTGTTAGGTATGATAACACTGTAGCACTTTACACCTCATGTATTCGTTGTACGCCACTATTGGTGACCCCTTCGATGGTATACAAGGAGGCCCAAGGCACAACTATAGGGGGATCTTCTCTGGCCGATTCTGCATGAGTAGCAGATGTGTACTATAGCGCTCCCAGAACCTGGACTAGAACTCATCCAATACAACCAAGCAGGACTAGGGTTTTACGCATCTTTGCGGCCCGAAACTGGGTAAAATCTCGTGTGTTAATCATCAGATCTTCTCTCTGTGCGAACCTTCTTCCCTGCCGAATCGTGAACAGATCCTTCCGGCCCCACAGGTGTCGTCTCTCCGATAGTTTTTGAATATTTAATCAATTAGGAAAATTAAAAGTAGTTTGAAAGACGCACGAGGAGGTGACAAGCCTGTCAGGTGCGGCCACCCCCCTAGCCGCACCTAGGTGGCTTGCCACCACCTCGTGCGCCCTCCGGACTCCATTTTCTTATGGAAACACCCATTTGGGTCAGCAAAAATTCATTATATAATCTCCCAAAGGTTCAGACTTTCGTACCATGCCAATACCTCTTGTTTTCGTTTTGAGTTGTTTCTCCTACAGATTTAGATCGTCATGGCGGCCCCAAGTGCTTAGAAGGACAAGTTTTTCGAGAAGGTCATCAACCCCTACCTTGTGAAGGTGCTGTGACACCCTCAAACCATTGAGATGTGTGAGGGGGTGCTGCACATCCGTGATGTGGAGGGGCCAAAGAAGACCGGAAGCGTGGAAACAAGGCTTGAAGCTATGGAGCAGCAAGTCTTCAAGTGCCAAGGGATGGTGGAATATGGACTCGATGCCAATCATATGATGATATTAGAACTTTCCCATAAACACAAGTTGGACACCAAGGACATCGGGGAGCACATCTTTAAGCTCTACGAGAAAATCGAGCATCTCCAAGCCCAGATCTACGATCTGCAAAACCAAAACTGTGAGTATGAATATAGATTTAAGAGAATGAGTTTGGCTGTAGATTTGAGGATTCCAGAGACTCATTCATCTTTTTACGATGGTGAGCCTATGCCTTCGAAGACCAAGGACAAGTTTCCAACCTCATCAACAACTCCACCACCATCACCTCCGAAGAAGGACATCTAAACACATGGGTATGGGCACTCCCCTTGTCTTGTGCCAAGCTTGGGGGAGGTTCCCTGGTATCGTATCATTATCACCTTTTCATTTTCTTGTTTTTCTTAGTTCGATCCTTTTGATTATGTCTTGATCTGGTAGAACAAATTTTTAGTATGTTCTAGCTTTGAGTTTTTGCTTTTTGTTCCCCTTTTGTAAGAAAGTCCGAGAGTTATATAATAAAAGTAGTTTTGATGTGAGGTCTTTGATTGCTTGCTATGATCTTGAGATAAATAAGAAATCAAAGAATAATAGAGTAAAAGCAAGAGTATATATATGTTGATCTTATGGGGAGAAATGACTTTACATATAAGAAGTATGTCGGTTGAAATTTGATGGGAGTTGACAAACATAGCAATTGGTCATTGGTGCAATTAAAAAGGAAGTGATAAAGAAAGAGAGATTCACATACAAATATATTATCTTTGACATCTTTTATGATTGTGAGCACTCATTAAATTAGTATATGCTAAGAAGTTGATGTTGGACAAGGAAGACAACATAATGGGTTATGTCTGCTTACTTTGGAATAGAAGTTATATGGTTATAGATCCTGCAACATGTAGTACTTGCTTCCACCTAATACTAGCCAAAACTTCCACACAAAGTAGAGATACTACTTGTGCATCCAAATACCCTCAACCCAGTTTTACCATGAGAGTCCATGATACCTACCTATGGATTGAATAAGATCCTTCAAGTAAGTTGTCATCGGTGCATAAAGCCATAAGAATTGCTTCTAAATATGTTTGATCTTTATTGTGAGGGAAATAAGCGTTGTACGAATTTGTGATGGCAAAGAAATAAAAGCGACAGACTGCATAATAAAGGTTGCTATCACAAAGGGCAATACCACGCTGCATTCCTTTGCATTAAGGGTTTGTGCATCCCAAAACAAAAAGCGCATGACAACCTCTGCTTCCCTCTGCGAAGGGCCTATGTGTTACTTTTACCTTTGTAGTACTTATCCTTATGCAAGAGTCATGGTGGTCTTCACCACTTCCTATATTTCGCCTTTCTCTTTTGGCAAGCATTATGTGTTAAAGAATGATTTAGACGCATATATCCACTCAAATGTGGATGATAATGAGTTATTATTGTTGACATCACCCTTGAGGTGAATAGTTGGGAGGCAAAACTATAAGCCCCTATCTTTCTCTATGTCTGATTAAAGCTTTGATCTCATGGGTACCGCATGAGTGTCGGCAATTATGAAAGACTAAAAGATGATTGAGTATGTGGATTTGCTTTACAAGCTCTTATATTGACTCTTTCCGATGTTATGATAAATTGCCAATTGCTTCAATGACCGAGAGCATAGTTTGTTGGTTGTCAATAGAGTTCTTGGTTCATACTTTACCTTGTGAATGAATTGTTACACTAGCATAAGAAATCATATGCCAATAAGTATTGTTGCTCTAAAGATGATCATGATGCTCTCATGTCCATATTTCATTTTTTATCGATGCCTCTATCTCTAAACTTGTGGACATATTTATCGATCTCGGCTTTCGCTTGAGGACAAGCGAAGTCTAAGCTTGGGGAGTTGATACATCCATTTTGCATCATGCTTTTATATTAATATTTATTGCATTATGGGATGTTATTACACGTTATGGTACGATTCTTATGACTTTTCTCTCTTATTTTACGAGGTTTACATGAAGAGGGAAAGTGTCGACAGCTAGAATTCTGGACTTGGAAAGGAGCAAATCTGAGATATCTATTCTGCGCAACTCCAAAAGTCTTGAAAAGTTAGGGAGAATTATTTCGGAATATATAAAAATTATTAGGAGAAACAAATACCAGAGGGGGGCCACCTGTTGGGGAACGTTGCATGGGAAACAAAAAATTTCCTACATACACGCAAGATCTATCCATGGTGATGAGCATCTACGAGAGGGAGAGTGGATCTACATACCCTTCTAGATCGCTAAGCGGGAAGCGTTAAGAAACGCGGTTGATGTAGTCGAACGTCTTCACGATCCAAATCGTCGAGCGTCCCGCAATCCCATCACGATCCGTCCCGTGATCCAATCACAATCCGTCCCGTGATCCCATCACGATCCGTCCCGTGATCTAATCACGAATCGTCTCGCGATCTTGATCACGGTCCTTCCGATCTAGCGCCGAACGGACGGCGCCTCCGCATTCAACACACGTACAGCTCGATGACGATCTCCGTCTTCTTGATCCAGTAAGAGGGAGCGGAGAGGTTGCGAGTACTCTGGCAGCGCGATGGCATTGCGGCAATGGTGGTGGAGTTATTCCAGCAGGGCTTCGCCTAAGCACCGCTGAAAACCGATCTAGAGGAGAAACTTCGATCTAGAGGAGAGGTAGCACGTGGCAATTAGGGTGAGCTCTTCCCTATAAATCCTCTAGTATATATAGGAGGGAGAGAGGGGAGGGGCAGCCTCAAACCCTCAAGGTTTGGTCGAAATTGGAGGTGGAGGAGTCCTACTCCAATCCTACTAGGAGTACGATTCCTCCTTTCCACATGGAAACTCTTTCCACCTCTCCACCTTTGGGTTTTTTCCTTCTTAAACCTCATGGGATTTAGTGGAGGCTTCGTCCAGCCTGCTAGGGGCTGGTTTGTATCCTCCCACAGCCCATGAGGCCCCTCGGGGTGTGACACCCCTCCTGATGGTCCCCCGGTACCCTCCCAGCACTCCCGGTACACTACCGATGACCAAAATAGGACTTCCTATATATCACTCTTTACCTCCGGACCATTCCGAAGCTCCTCATGACATCCAGGATCTCATCCGGGACTCCTAACAACCTTAGGTCACCACGATGCATAACTCTATACTACTGAAACGTCACCAAACCTTAAGTGTGCAGACCCTGCGGGTTCAAGAACTATGTAGACATGACTGAGACACCTCTATAGTCAATAACCAATAGCAGGACCCGGATGCCCATATTGATTCCTACATATTCTACGAAGATCTTTATCGGTAGAACCTCTATGTCAAGGATTCAGTTAATCCCGTATGATGTTCCCTTTGTTCTTCGGTATGTTACTTGCCCGAGATTCGATCGTCGGTATCTCCATACCTAGTTCAACCTCGTTACCAGCAAGTCTCTTTACCCATTTTCGTAATACAAGATCCTATGTCTAACACTTAGTCACATTGCTTGCAAGGCTTATTGTGATGTTGTATTACCAAGTGGGCCCTGAGATACCTCTCCGTCACACGGAGTAACAAATCCCAGTCTTGATCCATGCCAACCCAACAGACACCCTTGGAGATACCTGTAGAGCACCTTTATAGTCACCCAGTTACATTGCAACGTTTGATACACACAAGGTACTCCTCCGGTGTCAGTGAGTTGCATGATATCATGGTCATAGGAACAGATACTTGACATGCAGAAAACTGTAGCAATAAACTGACACGATCATATGCTACGTTTATAGTTTGGGTCTTGTCCATCACATCATTCTCCTAATGATGTGATCCCGTTATCAAATGACATCTCATGTCTATGGCCAGGAAACCTTGACCATCTTTGATCAACGAGCCAGTCTACTAGAGGCATACTATGGACATTGTGTTTTTCTATGTATCCACACATGTATCTGAGTTTCCGTTCAATACAATTCTAGCATGGATAATAAACGATTATCACGAACAAGGAAATATGATAATAACTAATTTATTATTGCCTCTAGGGCATATTTCCAACAGTCTCCCACTTGCAATAGAGTCAATAATCTAGTTCACATCACCATGTGATTCGCATTGTTATAAATCTAACACCCAATGAGTTCTGGGGATCGATCATGATTTGCATGTGAGAGAGGTCTTTTAGTCAATGGGTCTGCGACATTCAGATCCGTGTGTACTTTGCAAATCTCTATGTATTACTATAGACACTGCTACCACACTCCACTTGGAGCTATTCCAAATGGCTGCTCCACTATACGTATCTAGATTGCTACTAAGAGTCATCCGGATTGGTGTTAAAGATTGCATCGACGTAACTCTTTACGACGAACTCTTTATGACCTCCATAATCGAGAAAAATTTCCTTAGTCCTTTAGTTACTAAGGATAATCTTGACCACTTTCTAGTGATCCACTCCTGGATCACTTTTGTACCCCTTGACGGACTCATGGCAAGGCACACACAGGTGCGGTACACAGCATGGCATACTATACACAGCCTATGGATAGGGCACAGGGGATGACCTTCATCCTTTATCTTTCTTCTGTCGTGGTCGAGCTTTGAGTCTCACTCAATTTCACACCTTACAAATTAGGCAAGAACTCTTTCTTTGACTGATCCATTTTGAACTCTTTCAAAACCTTGTCAAGGTATGTACTCATTAAAAGTCTCATCAGGTGTCTTGATCTATCTCTATAGATCTCGATGCCCAACAATTAAGTAGCTTTATCCAAGTCTTCCTTTGAAATACTCTTTTCAAACAAGCCTTTATGCCTTCCAGAAATTCAACATCATTTCCGACCAACAATATGTCATCCACATATGCTTATCAGAAATTCTATAGTGCTCCCACTCACTTTATTGTCAATACAAGTTTCTCATAAACTTTGTATAGACTCAAAAACTTTGGTCACCTCATCAAAGCGTATATTCCAACTCCGAGATGCTTGCTTCAGTCCATAGAAGGATCACTGAAGCTTGCACACGTTTTGGCATCCTTCTGATTGTATCTCATACAACCTTTCCTCAAGGAAGGAAACGATGTTTTGGCATCCATCTGCCAGATTTCATAATTGAAAAACATAGCAACTGCTAACATAATTCCAAGAGACTTTAGCATCGCTACGAGTGAGAAAGTCTCATCGTAGTTAACTCCTTGAACTTGGCGAAAACTTCTTTGCGACAAGTCGATCTTTATAAATGGTGACATTCACCATCAGCGTCTGTCTTCATCTTAAAGGTCCATTTGTACTCAACGACCTGCCATCCAATGAGAAAGTCTACCAAAGTCTATACTTGGTTTTCATACATGGATCCTTTTTGGGATTTCATGGCCTCTAACCATTTGTCAGAATCCGGGCCCATCATCGCTTCTCCATAGTTTGTAGGTTCATCATTGTCCAACAACATGACCTCTCAGACAGGGTTGTCGTACCACTCAAGAGTAGTACGCGTCCTTGTCGACCTACGAGGTTTGATAGTAACTTGATCTGAAGCTTCATGATCATCATCATTAACTTCCTCTTCAACTGACAAAGACTCCACAGAAAAATCTTTTTGTGTTGCGCTACTCTATGGCTGAAACAAAGGTTCAACAACCTCATCAAGTTCTATCTTCCTCCCACTCAATTCTTTCGAGAGAAACTCTTTCTCGATAAAGGACCCAGTTTTAGCAACAAACACTTTGTAATCGGATCTGAGATAGAAGGTATACCCAACTATTCTTAGGGTATTCCATGAAGATGCATTTGTCCGCTTTGGGTTCGAGCTCATTAGGTCAAAACCTTTTTCACATAAGCGTCGCAGCCCCAAACATTAAGAAATGACAGCTTAGGTTTCTATCGAACCATAATTCATATGGTGTCATCTCAACGGATTTAGATGGTGCCCTATTTAAAGTGAATGTAGTTGTCTCTAATGTATAACCCAAAACAATAGTGGTAAAACGATAAGAGACATCATTATTCGCACCATATCCAATAGAGCACGACTATGACGTTCGGACACACCATTACACTATGGTGTTCCAGGTGGTGTGAGTTGTGAAACAACTTTCACATTGTCTTAAGTTGTATACCAAACTCGTAACTCGGATATTCACCTCCACGATCATATCGTAGACATTTTATCTTCTTGTCACGATGATCTCATACTTCACTCTAATTCAGTTTCAACTTTTCAAACGATTCAGACTTGTGTTTCACTAAGTAAATATACACTATATCTACTCAAATCATCAGTGAAGGTAAGAAAATAACGATATCCACCGCAAGGTACAACAGTCATCGGACCGTATACATCAACATGCATTATTTCCAATAAGTCACTTGCCCGTTCCATCAAGCCGGAAAACGGGGTTTCAGTCATCTTGTCCAAGAGGCATGGTCTGCATGTCTCAACCGATTCAAAATCGAATGAGTCCAAAGATCCATCAGCATGGAGTTTCTTCATGCGCTTTACACCAATATGACATTTAGCGGCAGTGCCACAAGTATGTGGTACTATCATTATTAACTTTGTATATTTTGGCATCTATGTTATGAACATGTGTACTACTACGATCAAGATTCAACAAACCATTCATTGGGTGCATGACCATTGAAGGTATTATTCGTGTAAATAGAATAACCATTATTCTCGGACTTAAATGAATAACTCTATTGCAATAAACAAGATCTAATCACGTTCATGCTCAACGCAAATACCAAATAACATTTATTTAGGTTCGTCACTAATCCCGAAGGTAGAGAGAGCATGCGATGTTGATCACATCAAGCTTGATAACATTTCCAACACACATCATCACCTCACCCTTAGCTAGTCTCCATTTATTCTGTAACTTTTTTTTCGAGTTACTAACATTTAGCAACCAAACCGGTATCAAATACCCAGGTGCTACTAGGAATACTAGTAAGGTACACATTAATAACATGTATATCAAATGTACTTCTATCGACGTTGCCAGCCTTCTTATCTACCAAATATCTAGGGTTGTTCTGCTTCAGCGACCGCTCTCCTCATAATAGAAGCACTTAGTCTTGGGTTTGGGTTTAACTTTGGGTTGCTTCACTGGAGCAGCAACTGACTTGCCATCCATGAAGTTTCCCTCCTTTCCCTTGCCCTTCTCGAAACTAGTGGTTTTACTAACCATCAACACTTGATGCTCCTTCTTGATTTCTATCTTCACGGTGTCAAACATCGTGAACAGCTCAGGGATCATTATTTCCATCCCTGGCATTTTATAGTTCATCGCCAAGTTCTAGTAGCTTAGTGACAGTGACTTGGAGAACTATTTCAATCACTATCTTCTCTGGAAGATCAACTCCCACTCGATTCAAGCGATTGTAGCACCCAGACAATCTGAGCACATGCTCAATGATTGAGCTATTCTCCTTCATCTTGCAGGCAAAGAATCTTGTTGGAGATCTCATATCTCACAACACGGGCATGAGCTTGAGATCCCAATTTTAGCTCTTAGAACATATCATATGTTTTGTGACGTTCAAAACGTTTTGGAGCCTCAATTCTAAGTCGTAATGCATGACCCACTAAACTATCAAGTAGTCATCGGAACGTACCTGTCAGATGCTCACAACATCTACAGACGAAGCTAGAGGGGGCAACGCACCGAGAGGTGTATTACCTTCTGTGCAGCAATGAGGACAATCCTCAGACCACGGACCTAGTCCAAAATATTGGTACCATCATCTTTCAACACTATTTCTCTAGGAACATATAAAAATTCGAGAGAGCTACAGCGTGAGCTAGTAATCTACAACATAATTTGCAAAGACACAACTAACTATGTTCATGATAATGAGTTCAGTTAATCATATTACTTAAGAACTCCCACTCAAATTGACATCCCTCCGGTCATTAGAGTGATACATGATCCAAATTCACCAACTCAAGTTCGATCATCACGTGAGTTGAGGTGGTTTCAATGGTGAACATCATCATGTTGAACATTTCTACTATATGACTCATGTTCGACCTTTTGGTATCTTGTGTTCCGAGGCCATGTCTGTACATGCTAGGCTCGTCAAGTTTAACCCGAGTGTTCCGCATGAGCAACACTGGCTTGCACCCGTTGTATGTGAACGTAGAGTCTATCACACCCGATCATCACGTGGTGTCTCGACACGACGATTTTTCCCAATGGTGCACACTCGGGGAGAACACAATTTATCTTGAAATTTAAGTGAGGGATCACCTTATAATGCTACTATCGTCCTAAGCAAAACAAGGTGCATAAAAGGATTAACATCACATGCAAATCATAAGTGACATGATATGGCCATGAACTTGTGCTTTTGATCTCCATCCTTAAAGCACTGGCATGATCTCCATCGTCACCGGCATAACACCATGATCTCCATCATCTTGATCTCCATCAACGTGTCGCCATCAGGGTTGTCGTGCCCACCATGCTTCTACTACTATTGCTACCGCTTAACCATAAAGTAAAGCATTACATAGCGCTTAATGATTGACACGCAGGTCATACAATATTTAAGACAACCCTATAGCTTCTGCTAGTTGTTGTACTCATCGACATGCAAGTCCTGATATTCTATACAATACATGATCATCTCATACATCAAATATATCTCATCATGTAATTGGCCATATCACATCACAACATACCCTGCAAAAATAAGTTAGACGTCCTCTAATTGTTGTTGCATGTTTTACGTGGCTTCTACGGGTATCTAGCAAGAACAATTCTCACCTATGCAAAAACCACAACGGTGATACATAAGTTGCTCTTCAAACTTCTCAAGGACCGCCTTTGTCGAATCCGATCCAACTAAAGTAGGAGAAACAGACACCTGCCAGCCATCTTTGTGCAACGTAGTTACACGTCAGTCAATGGAACCGGTCTCTCGTAAGAATACGAGTAGGGTTTGTCCGGGCCGCTTCACCCCACAATACCGCTGAAACAAAACACGACCAAGGGAGGAAGCAATCTAAGAATCAACGCCCACAAACTCTTTGTGTTCTACTCAAGATCTCATCTACACATAGACCTAGCTCATGATGCCACTGTTGGGGAATGTTGTATGGGAAACAAAAAAATTCTATGCACATGCAAGATCTATCAATGGTGATGAGCATCTACGAGAGGGAGAGTGGCTCTACATACCCTTGTAGATCGCTAAGCGGGAAGCATTAAGAAACGCGGTTGATGTACTCGAACGTCTTCACGATCCAAATCGCCGAGCGTCCCGCGATCCCATCATGATCCGTCCCGCGATCCAATCATGATCCATCCCGCGATCCCATCACGATCCGTCCCGTGATCTAATCACGAATCGTCTCGCAATCTTGATCACGGTCCTTCCGATCTAGCACCGAACGGACGGTGCCTCCGCGTTTAGCACACGTACAGCTCGATGACGATCTCTTCCTTCTTGATCTAGCAAGAGGGAGCGGAGAGGTAGACGAGTACTCTAGAAGCGCGACGGCGTTGCGGCGATGGTGGTGGAGTTATTCCAGCAGGGCTTCTCCTAAGCACCGCTGAAAACCAATCTAGAGGAGAAACTGCGATCTAGAGAAGAGGTGGCACGTGGCAATTAGGGTTAGCTCTTCCCTATAAATCCTCTAGTATATATAGGAGGGAGGTAGGGGAGGAGGCAGCCTCAAACCCTCAAGGTTTCTTCGAAATTGGAGGTGGAGGAGTCCTGCTCCCATCCTATTAGGAGTAGGATTCCTCCTTTCCACTTGGAAACTCTTTCCACCTCTCCACCTTTGGGTTTTTTCCTTCTCAAACCTCATGGGATTTAGTGGAGGCTTTGTCCAGACCACTAGGGGCTGGTTTGTCTCCTCCCACAGCCCATGAGTCCCCTCGGGGCGTGACACCCCTCCCGATGGTCCCCCGATACCCTCCCGGCACTCCCGGTACACTACCAATGAGCCCGAAACTTTCCGGAGACCAAAACAGGACTTCCTATATATCAATCTTTACCTCCAGACCATTCCAGAGCTCCTCGTGACGTCCGGGGTCTCATCTTGGACTCCTAACAACCTTAGGTCACCACCATGCATAACTCTATACTACTGAAACGTCACCAAACCTTAAGTGTGCAGACCCTGAGTGTTCGAGAACTATGTAGACATGACGGAGACACCTCTACGATCAATAACCAATAGCGGGACTTGGATGACCATATTGATTCCTACATATTCTACGAAGATCTTTATCGGTCAAACCTCTATGTCAAGGATTCAGTTAATCCCGTATGATGTTCCCTTTGTTCTTCGGTATGTTACTTGCCCGAGATTCGATCGTCGGTATCTCCATACCTAGTTCAACCTCGTTACCGGCAAGTCTCTTTACTCATTTCCGTAATACAAGATCCTGTGGCTAACACTTAGTCACATTGCTTGCAAGGCTTATTGTGATGTTGTATTACTGAGTGGGCCCTGAGATACCTCTCCGTCACACGGAGTAACAAATCCCAGTCTTGATCCATGCCAACCCAACAGACACCCTCGAAGATACCTGTAGAGCACCTTTATAGTCACCCAGTTATGTTGCAACGTTTGATACACACAAGGTACTCCTCCGGTGTCAATGAGTTGCATGATCTCATGGTCATAGGAACAGATACTTGACATGCAAAAAACTGTAGCAATAAACTGACATGATCATATGCCACGTTTATAGTTTGGGTCTTGTCCATCACATCATTCTCCTAATGATGTGATCCCGTTATCAAATGACATCTCATGTCTATGGCCAGGAAACCTTGACCATCTTTGATCAATGAGCTAGTCTACTAGAGGTATACTAGGGACATGGTGTTGTCTATGTATCCACACATGTATTTGAGTTTCCGGTCAATACAATTCTATCATGGATAATAAACAATTATCATTAATAAGGAAATATGATAATAACTAATTTATTATTGCCTCTAGGGCATATTTCCAACACCACCAGGAGGTGACAAGCCTGCCAGGCACGGCCACCCCCCCCCCCCCGATCATGCCTAGAGGGCTTGTGACCCACCTGGCAGGCCCCCAACGCCCATCTTCTGCTATATGGAGGGTATTGACCTAGAAAAAATAAGAAGGAAGCTTTCGGGACGAAGCGCCACCGTCTCGAGGTGGAACTTGAACAGAACCAATCTAGAGCCCCGGTAGGGCGGTTCTACCAGGGAAAGTTCCCTCCCGGAGGGGGAAATCGAGGCCATCGTCATCACCAATGATCCTATCATCGAGAGGGGGTCAATCTCCATCAACATCTTCATCGGCACCATCTCCTCTCCAAACCCTAGTTCATCTCTTATATCTGATTTTCGTCTCAAACCTCAGATTGGTACCTGTGGGTTACTAGTAGTGTTGATTACTCCTTGTAGTTGATGCTAGTTGGTTTACTTGGTGGAAGATCATATGTTTAGATCCTTAATTATAATTCATACCCCTGTGATCATGAACATGAATATGCTTTGTGAGTAGTTCCGTTTGTTCCTAAGGACATGGGATAAGTCTTGTTATAAGTAATCATGTGAATTTGGCATTCGTTCGATATTTTGATGAGATGTATGTTGTCTCTCCTCTACTGGTGTTATGTGAACCTCAACTACATAACACTTCACCATTATTTGGGCCTAGGGGAAGGCATTGGGAAGTAATAAGTAGATGATGGGTTGCTAGAGTGATAGAAGCTTAAACCCTAGTTTATGTGTTGCTTCGTAAGGGGTTGATTTGGATCCATATGTTTCATGCTATGGTTAGATTTATCTTAATTCTTCTTTTGTAGTTGCGGATGCTTGCGAGAGAGATTAATAATAAGTGGGAGGTTTGTCCAAGTAAGGGCAGCACCCAAGCACCGGTCCACCCACATATCAAACTATCAAAGTAACGAACGCGAATCAAGTGAGCATGATGAAAACTAGCTTGATGGAAATTCCCATGTGTCCTCGGGAGCACCTTTCTTCATATAAGAGTTTGTCAAGGCTTGTCCTTTGCTACAAAAATGATTGGGATACCTTTCTGCACCATTGTTATATTTGTTACTTGTTACTCGTTACAAATCATCTCATTATAAAACCATCTGTCACCGATAATTTCAGTGCTTGCAGAGAATACCTTACTGGAAACCGCTTGTCATTTCCTTCTGCTCCTCGTTGGGTTCGACACTCTTACTTATCGAAAGGACTGCGATAGATCCCCTATACTTGTGGGTCATCAAGCCCAAGGCAAGCCACAATGCCATGAAGAACATGTACAATGTGATCCCTGCTGCACACCTGAAGTCTCATAAGCTAGGACCAATCTATTACCTCTAGGCAGATCTTCGCACTATCAACACCATTCTTAGGCACACTTTGATGCCTACGTCAGGAGATGAGAATATGATCTGAGGCTACTCCATCAACTTACTGCTTCTTATAGAACAGCATACGAGATATAGAGTGATGGATCTGATTGTGGATATAGTGAAGAAGGTTGCTGCTGATCAGAAGCGCTCATGCTACTATGCACCATACATCCAGATGCTCATCAACTCCAAGTTGGAGAAGCATATCTTTGCGCTTGATCGACCACATTTGCCACTACTGTCGGAGCTCGAAGATAATGTTGTGGTGATGGACCCAGATCATCCCACATCAGCTGCAGCACATGCACATGCTGAGGCAGACGAAGACACTAGTGCTCAGCCACCCATGACCAGGAGTGAGCAGATGGATCTTCTTGTCAATTCTTTGCTCAGCATGCAGAAGGACATTTCTAACATCCTGAAGAACCAAGAGAGCCTCTTCGGGATTGTTGACAACAAGTTTCACACTCTCAACAACAAGGTGGATGCACTCTCAATGATAGTGAAGGAGCTCAAGCAGGAAGTTGATGGTGTGCCTGTTCCCCACTCCACTGATGATGAGTGGGAGAAGGATGATGAGGATAGTGCACCTGTTAGGATGACTGCTCAGTTCAGGACTCAGGCTAGGACACCCACAGTGCCAACTCCAGAGATGAGACCATCTTCATCTGCTCCAGCTACAGTCAGTTTAGCTCCATCAGCTCCACCAGTTCCTCCTATTGCTACACCAACTCCATCCATGACATCAGCAGAGGTCTTCACCGATGCAGTTCTCACGACTCCAACTTCAGCTACCAGATGAGATCAGCCCCAGAAGAACGATTAGCTCTATACCTTTGAACTTTTTGGTAACTTGTTGCCAAAGGGGGAGAAGTTGTATAGGTCATTAGGGCTTCAAGAGAGAGAGAGAGTTGGTTTTTATTGCTTTTTCAAAAACATTTGCTATCTTTTGTTTGGATGTGTTAAACTTTGTCGGTGTTTCATCATACACTTAATGTGTGTTGCTACTATTTCCTATCATTTTGATGCTTATGAGATGATCATTCAGTTTGTTTCATTGTGTTGTGTTATGATATTCACTCTTATTATTCTCGCACACCACCAAGATGTATGTGACATGGAAGAAGTGCCCCATGTACCTAATCTATTGTGCATTTGCATTCAAACGCAAATTCAAAATAATGCACAAATTTAGGGGGAGCTCTTGATTATCACATACTTCTCAAAGAGATGATTACATTCATTGATTATATCATATGTTGAAGCTTTGATCTATATGTTGTCATCAATTACCAAAAGGGGGGAGATTGAAAGCACATTTGCTCCCTTAGTGGTTTTGGTAATTAATAACAACATATATATCATTAAACTAATGTTTCCACAAAGTATATTTCAGGAAAAGTTTAATGATAGGGATGGCAAAAAGATTGTGGATAAACCCACAAGATGCAAAAAAATAGATTGGCAAAGCTTCAAGGAAGAAGACTCTATATTTTAATTTGTGAGAAATCACTTTTAGTCCACAGAAAAACTAATACTATTAAGGGTCTTTTACATCTGTGTCCCTAATTGGAACCCACTACTCATATTTTCCCCTAATTTCAAAGCCTACTCAAATTTGCCCCTTCGCCGTTAGGTGCCCTTATAGAAATGCCCTTCTCCGTCGTTACCGTCCGATCAAAGGGCTTTGACCGTCCTGAAAAAAAATAGCAAAAAATCTAAAAAATCTGAAATTTTGTGGGATCAAAGATATTGACGTTCACAAGATGCGTGCAAATTTTCGTGTTGTTTGGACATTCCAGGAGATCGTAGCGAATAAAAAACAGTAAATATGTACGCTTGTGAATAGTAAATTCAAAAATAATTGCAAGAAAAATAAAAAATATATGAAAAAAATTGGCATCAAAGAGGCTCGGGCCTGAAAGTTGTGTGCAAATTTCTGTTGTGTTTGGACAAGTGATAGTCACCAAAAACACCCACAAAATCTCCACACAGTCTGTCCAAAGCCAAATATCCAAAATCGGTGAAACCAACATTCCCACTCGGTCCTAACGAGGCCTATGCTTAGAAAGACCCATGCCCTAGCCATTCGGTGCAACCGATTCTGCATCGGTGCCACCAAGTTCAGGCTGCCAACTTTCGGTTGCCTCAATTCATAAAATCAGAATTTCCGAGTTTTTGGATCGATGTCATCGAGATGCAGATTCTGACTGTTGGACACCTGATCGGTACCACCGAGAAATATATATCAGTCTCACCTAGATTTAAAAGTTGCTACCTTTGGAGCAACTCGGTACCATCGAGATACACACATCGGTGTCACCGAGTTGGCCACTTAAGGTGTAACGGTTGGATTTTTGGAGATACCTATATATACCCCTCCACCACCACTCACTCGAAAGAGAACCACTCAGAAAAGATCCCCACCTATCCTATCAGATTTACTGAGAGAGAGCCACCTACTCATGTGTTGAGATCATGCCATTCCATTCCAACCATATGAATCTTCATCTCTAGCCTCCCCAAGCTGCTTTCCACCCAATCAATCTCTTCCACCAAAGCCTAATCTGTGAGAGAGTGATTGAGTGTTGAGGAGTCTATCATCTTGAAGCACAAGAGCAAAGAATTCATCGACATTATAGAGCCTGTTACCTTTTGAAGGGTGGTGCCTCCTAGATTAGTTAGGTGTCGCTTGGGAGCCTCCTACTTCGTGTTGTGGAGTGAACCAAGAAGTTTGTAAGGGCAAGGATATCGCATACTTCGTGAAGATCTACCATGAGTTAGGCTAGTCCTCCGTGGATGTAGGCCATCATGGTATAGTCAAGGTTGCTTCTTCATGGAACCCTCTGTGAGTAGAGCCCTCAGTGGACTCTCGTGACCATTACCCTCCATGGGTTGAAGACTCCATAAAGATGGACGTACGATAGCACCACCTATCGGAACCACGGGAAAAATCTTCGTGTCTCCAAATTACTACTCATGCTTGTCTTTACATTCTGCTGCTATACTTGTGGGCATGCATGTGTAGGGTGTGCTTGACTTGCTATGAATTCTAAAATCTGCCAACACTTAAAATTGGGAAAAGTAGATTTTTATTTCGTCAAGTAGTCTAATCACCCCCCCCCCCTCTAGACCTACTTTTGATCCTACAGCCGCTCCGGGAAGCGGTAGTACCTGTCTGGCAGAACTACTCCTGTGCTGCTTATTTTGTGTTTGTGGGCTGCTATGCTACAACCCCAGCGGTAGTACCACTAGGGCGAGCGGTAGTATCGCTCCGGAGCGGTAGTACTGCTTATATGCGAGCTGAGGGGGATAATGGTTGGAATTCCCTCCCCCCCACTGTATAAAGGGAGTCTTCTTCCCCAAGAAGATCACGTCTTCCTCCTCAAAGCTCCAAGCTCCATTTTCGCTCGATCTCTCTCTAGCCAACACAACTTGTTGATTATCTAGGGTTTGGTTAAGAAGGCTGAGGGAGTCCTCGACTAAGGGGTCCTCGGGTTGTTGGCCTATCTCTTAATAGGTCGGCTTGGTGGGCCGCTCTCTAACCATCGCAGGAAGGGCCGAATGCATGGAAGAGCCCTCATTCTAGAAGGAAGTCATGAAGGCGTGACGTGCACTCCAAGTCAAGATGAGGAAATCGACATCTCCATCCTCAGCAGGAAACCTACCATGTTAAACCGTAGGTACCCCCGGTGTCTATAGAAACCGGGAGGGTTTTAGACTGTAGAGGGAAAGAGAAACTCATCTAGGGTTTAGCTACTCGATCTCGAGGTATATCAACTCTGTAACCTTCATACCATCAATATAATCAAGCAAGACGTAGGGTTTTACCTCCATAGGAGGGCCCGAACCTGGGTAAACATCGTCTCCTTCGTCCCCTGTTACCATCAATCCTAGCCTCACAGCTCGGGACCCCCTACCTGAGATCCGCCAGTTTTGACACCAATATAGGCCCCGATCTACACTTCCACCAAGAGAAATTTGATTCCCCCCACTAATTCCTTGCGGATCTTGTTTTTCTTGGGTGTTTGAGCACCCTAAACGATTGAGGTCACCTTGGAGCCACAATCCATTGTGGTGAAGCTTCGTGATGGTGTTGGGAGCCTCTAATTAAGTTGTGGAGATTGCCCCAAACTTGTTTGTAAAGGTTCGATCGCCGCTTTCAACGGCACCACTAGTGGAATCATGACACCTCTCATTGTGTGAGGTCATGAGGAGAATATGGTGGCCTTAGTGGCATCTTGGGGAGCATTGCATCTCCACACCGCTCCAACGGAGATGTACTTCCCTTCAAAGGGAAGGAACTTCGGTAACACATCCTCGTCTCCACCAGTTCCACTTGTGGTTACTTCTCACCTTTACTTTGTGCAAGTTACTTGTGTAGAATATCGTACTTGCTTCTTGTTGTATTTATTGCTAGCGTCATATAGGTTGTTCACCTAGTTGCATATCTAGACAACCTATTTGTTGCTTTACCTAGTTAGATAAGAAAAGCTAAAATTGTATTTTCCTATTCACCCCCCCCCCTAGTAAACCATGTCAATCCTTTCAAATGTGCCTATTGAGAAATTCAAGACCCGTGCATCAAGTTTTCTACTTGCGACCAAACCCTTGTACAATCTTGCGAAACGTTTGTCGGAATAAGCTTGACAACAATCTTGAAGATCATTTGTCAACTCCTTGGTACCACATGTCTGATAGAACTTTGAACAAAAATGCCTCATGCACCATCGATGGTGCAATTCCTCGGAATGTAAATGCCAACCACGTTAAGAATTCCTTGATGGTGATCCGATATGACATGAATTTCCCTTTTGTCCGGTAATACCTTGGTTCTCAAAAGACGCAAGAACCACTCCTAGTTATCATTGTTCTCCGCGTCAACCAAAGCAAAAGCCAAAGGCACCAACTGGTTATTGGCATAATTTCTTATTGCAACCAAGAGAGTGCCCTTGAATTGTCCGGTTAATAAGGTGCCATCTATGGAGATGGCTGGCCGGCAGTGTTGGAAAGCCCTCACGCATTGCTCAAATGCCCAAAATGCATGACAAAATACTCGAACTGTCCTTCCGTTGTAAATCCTTGTTTTTCTCACACGGCTCGACCACATGAACCATGCCTGGGTTAGTGGCGGCCATAGCTCCCAACAACCCAGGGAGTCGGTTGTATGCTTGCTCCCAATCACCATACAACATCTTGAATGCAACTTGCTTCGCCTTCCATGCCTTCCCGTATGTAACCTCGTAGTGAAAGAGGGCTTTCACAAGGTCTTGTATGCTCTTTATGCTCATTATTGGAAGCGAGGAGGTGGAGTTGGAAAGCCTGTAAGCGATGAACTCAAAGGTGAGTTGACTATGGTTTTATGACACAATCTCGCCATCAACCTTCTTGCCTCGACACATGTGAAGTGGCACACAACTCACTATGTGCCATCCGAACCCTTCTTTCCATGGTCTTGCACGCACAATCCATGGACATCATGGATCCTCACATGCAACCGTGTAACGCACCTTGACGTCTGAATGAACAACTTTGTGTGGGCGATATTGCGCAACCGAAAATTCATCCAACCACATCTTCAATTCCAAGAATGTTTCGAACTTTGACCCAGTCGAAATACCTTTCTTCCCATGTGTTGTCCCGGTGAGAAGTTGGCCTAACTCCAAGCAATATAACTTTATCGCTGCCAACCATGGCCTCATCCACAGGACTAAGATCCTCAAACAATGGTGTCCAATGATCCCGTCGTAATACCTTCTTGAAAGCTTTGGCCACCTTGCTCGTGAACCCTTGTCAACTTGTTCATCGGGACCGTCATCGCCCGACTCCGATGCATAGCCACAGGAATAAGGAATGGAACGGTCCATGGTCTCTTGCAAATAATATTTGTCCAAATCACCAACATTATTGTCATGGAGAACAACATCATCATTCTCATCATCCTCATACTCATTATTCTCCTCTAGCAATGCTTCATCTTGGATCTTCGAAATTGGGGTCAATGTTGGCCTCACTTGTTGGGTAAAAAGAGGTTCACTCATGTCATCTTGGTTCATGCATGGAGGACTACTATCAACAGTCGGAGAGGCAACCCTGTTCAAATCCAAGTGCAAGTTAGGATCGACCTTTTTGGTGGCAAATAACTCTAGAGCCGTGTCTAGTGATTCGACCACCGTCTCCTTGTATGCAACCCAACATTGCCCGGAGTTCACATGCATTTCCAACGAATGTGCATTTCAAATCCCACATTATGCCTTCCATCAAACTCAATAACATCACTTGGGTCCATCCAATTCAAATATGTTTGCAGTTGTTCCAACAACTCGGCATAGCTAGGACTACACTAAACACCATGTCAAGCTCATCGGGTCCATGCCAATATTGTCTTTCAAAAAGGCATCCCTGTCCACATGATGAACATAAACACATGTTATTCCCATCCCTAAAAAATTTAAACAACACAACATAGAATATATTCTATAAGCACTCATCCAAAGATTACAACATTCGTAGAATCAAACCAACAAGCCTTACTCCTAACATATATATTGAACAACCCTAACCCCAACATAACCCTAACCCTTATATAAAAAGAACCCTAACCCTAACATACCAATAAGCATAACCCTTACATACCAACAAGCCTAACCCTAACAAAGTGCGACAAAAGCATACACATTCCAAAATTCATGAAGAACTGGGGTTTTCTCAAACTTGCAAAAAAGTGAGCAAATGAGAGCATTTTTTTGAATGAGAGGGAAGGGACCGGGGGAGATTACCTTAAGGGGGGATTGGGGTCGAAATCCCCGAGGCAAACCTTCAGATTTTCTTGATTTTTTTTCCGGGGGGGGGGGGGGGATTTGAGAACGGGGGAGAGAGGAATAAGGGGTGTTGCAGCTTCCATTCTTGAGATGTGTAGGGTGGGGATGGGGGAGGGCTTGGCCGCTGGAACATAAGTCAAAGTGTGGCGCCTAAGATCTAGGCGCCACACATTGCAAGTGTGGCGCCTTGGCCTTAGGCGCTGCACTGTTGGGGGGAGGGGATTGGGGGTCGGGCCTGACACGGGGTGCCACGCTGGCCGGCGGTGCAGCGCGTGTGTCGCATGCGCTACACAGTGTAGTGTGGTGTCTGGCTGTCAGGTGCCACCCAAATGGGTTAGGCGAGTGAAATTGTTCCAAGCATGGTTCGGTTTGTGGATTTCTTGCGTCAATAGGTTAGATTTGTCCATTTTGTCGATTTGTGTGCGGACAAAGTGGGAAGAGTGGTTCACGTGGGTGCGAAGCGGGCAAGAAGCAGTGTAGGTGTGTGATCTATGCATTACATGGGTCCCACATTAAGGAGCTAGCGTGGTGGGTTAACGCAGCGGTCACCACGGTCAAAAACAGTTAAGTCGGTCAAAACCCGAGGCGCGGGAGGGGGGGCGAGTCGGAGGGGTGATTCCTAAATAAATGTTTAGTTCAGGATATGGGATAAAGTTGAGGGTTGAACGTTCAACCGAGTGGCAAGTTCGCGCTTGTAAATTGGACATTTTTAATTGCCAAACCATAATTTGATACGTATTGTTGGTTGTTCAATCTGTACTATGTACATCTGCAAAATGATTGGATTACAGGAATACATCCGAGGTCTGGTACACTATCGCTGAGAATAAGACACACCGCTAACTCATAATCCTAATTGGGATGGAAGTTGAGAATCGGGATCTTCCATTGGCAATGGATTCGTGGGCGGCTTCCGACTGGGATGGAAGTCCTCAAGCGCAATTCCTAACAGTTAGGATTATGAGTTAGCAGTATGTCTTATTCTTAGCGATCACTAAAATTTGAATTCAATAACACCCATTTCTGTGTGGAAGTGTGAAACAAAGGCAAAGCAAAACTGCTTAAACCCCCTATCTTCTGTGTATGCTATAGCCCTAAATCTTTACTTACTCCGACGTGTTAAAGAAGGGGGCCCTTTTGTGCAGCCCTCTGCAACTATGAGGCCTCCCAACAAATAAACGAATGTGTTTACGTCTATCCTAATACAATTTTACATATTACTTCCTCCGTAAACTACAGAAGGAGTACATGATAAAGCTCCATCGTATCGTGTCCTGTCGTGTCGTTCGCCATTTCTGACACTCGTTGCTCAGTACTGGGAATTCTGGAAGAACATGTCCTCCTCCCTCGGCTCCTCCTTGGCGCTCGACGCGTGCATCGCGTCGTTCTGCCTCTGCTGCTGCTGGTGCTGGCTCATGTACGACGCCGTCGGGTTGTCGAACCCGGGCCCGGAGAAGCCGAAGCTGCCGTTGAAGCCAAAGGAGCCCTGGTTCTGGCCGCCGAACCCGTCGGGCCTCGGCGCGTACTGCTGCGTCCCGGCCACGCTGGGGGCGGCGCTGGCTTGGTACGCCATGGCGGACGGCTGCGGGTTAAGGTAGTGTCCGGTGCTCGCGGTGCTGTCCGCCGCCCGGGGCGCGGGGCGGTAGAGCGCGGCGCTCCCCCTGGCGGCCGGCACGTCGTGGTTGTGCTTGCCCTCGTACGTGGTGATCACGGCGCGCAGGTCGTGGGACGCGCGCTCCACGTGCTTCCGCACGGGGCACGCCACCGTGGTGCACTTGTAGTAGCTCCGCGGGTTCGGGTTGCCCTTCACCACCTTCTGCCCGTACTTCCTCCACCGGTACCCGTCGTCGAGGATGTCTATGTCGCTCATGGTCTGGACGACTACCCTCGGCTCCCGCACCGTCCGGTTGCCGGCCATGTTGATTCCCTCGCCGTCACCGCCGTCTTTCCTCCTGAAAATTTGGCCGATAGCAGGTTAATTTCCTCTGTCCCTCCAAGAACACAACTTGCACATACACATTGAATCCAAACATAGTATTTTTTTTTAAGTACAATTCGGCGCTCACCTCTTGGAATCCGGCTCATCATCGTCGTTGTCGCCGCCAGCCCGCGGCGAGCTCACGCCGTTGTCGTCGTCCCCGAAGGACGCCGAGGAGTTCTCGGGCGTCGTGACGAGCGCGCCGGACATCCCTCCGAAGGAATTCTCGGACGCGTCGCCGCCGCTCTGCAGCACCTGGGCCGCCGCCGCGCCGCCGCCGCCGCCGGAGCCCCTGCGCGTGTTGAGCGGCTTGGCGTGGTTGTGCGTGCCCTTGTAGACGATCTCGGTGATCTGGCCCTCCAGCGAGGTCTCCACCTTCTTCTTGGTGGGGCAGTTGGGGAAGGTGCACTTGTAGTAGCTGCGCGGGTTCTCGCTCCCCTTCACCTGCTTCTGCCCGTACTTGCGCCAGTTGTACCCGTCGTCCGACGACCGCCTCTGCGAGTGTGTCTGCCTGTACACGCCCGCGGGCGCCGTCTCCGACGAGGTCGCCTGGATCGCCGGCGCGCTGAAGCTCGCCGGGTTGGCGGCACTCGCGTTCATGCCTTCTTGTTGCTGGCCGTAACCCCATGCCTGCTGCTGCGGCTGCTGCGGCTGCTGGCCTGTGTACGCTTCCTCCCCCTGAAACATTTGCAAATTATATTAAAATCAGGGGATCAATCACGTTTGCTGTGGGGTTTCCGCTAAGTCTCAACGAATTATAGTGTAAACCCGTTCGGCTAATCAGTCACTGTCACGGGACTATTCTTACTACACAATCTTATCTTAGAGGAAATAAAAGATCATGACACGGCAGCGCGACAGGTGCTCCGTTTGTGGACGCGGAATGAAGAAAAATTGTATTCTACTGCAAGTAGTTTATATATACTTATTTGACAAAGTCGCCGATGACACCGCATGGATTGTGATCTCACCTGTGACGCCACGGGAACCGGTGGCTGGAAGCTGGTGGTGGTCGCACGCGCGGCCTCCTCGCTGTTCGCTGGCGCTGCCGTCTGGAACGAGAAGTCGGAGTACGGCTGCTTCTGCTCCTCCTTGGCCCCCTGCTCGGCGGCGCTCGGCGCCGGCGCCTCCGGCCGCCAGTTGAACTGCGACCCGAACGCGCCCGTCGTGGGTGACGGGAAGATCTGAAACGACCAAAACCGCGAATCAGCAACACGAACTCGATCATCTGACACGGCGCTACCGGAATTCTATATTTCTATGGTGCGCTTGCTTACACTGGAGGTGAGGAGCACCGGGGAGTCGAGGAAGTCGGCCAGGTTCATGCCGGCGGGCATGCTGAAGAAGGACGACGGCGACATGAGCGAAGGCGAGAGCGGTAGGGACGGCGGGGTCAGGGCCTTGTACCCGGACGCGCCGCCGGCCGCGGCGGAGCCGCCCAGCATTTCCGTGAAGCTAGTGTTCCCGAAGGAGAAGGAGCCCGGCCTCGAATTGGCTGACGTCTCCACGCTCCCTGACGACGAGGTAGTCATCGGAGACGACTCCGGTCCAAAATTGCGCGCGTGTGCGTTACGGCCGACGACGGTCGTCTGGGGAGTCCGGCGTGTACGTACGGCGAGGTAGGGAGAGAGAGAGAGGTGAACGAGGAGGAGGCGGGGGAGAGGGGCGATCGTTGGGATTGCTTGGACGGACCGGGGGGAGGAAGACTATATAGAGCTTTGAAAACTTTGACCGTGGACTGGTCAAAGCTCGTGGGGTTTGACTGGCGGCGCATTAGGCCACGAGCGCCTGAGCGACAAGCTGACGGGAGGTACCCACCAGTAGCGACGAGCCGTGGCGCTGCGCGGGGGCGACGTGGCAGGCCGCCTCTCACGCTGGCGCGGGTGCGGGTACGCTTCCGGGTGAGCGGAGGAGTTGGTGGCCATGGCTCATTTCTTTGACCTGTTCCAACCTCCAGCGTGGATTGTACTCCTGGGCTCTAAACAAGTGTTGAGGTGATTAAATCAAAATGATTTCAAGCTAAAGGACAGAGTACAAGACTAGTTTAATTACGGTGCTTCGATCGGATTCTGCAGCTGCTGAGCTTTGTCATGTCCATACGGATCGACACCGATGTTTGCTTGGCTGCCTTTTCGTGGTGGTTGTTCTTCGTTTTGTATCCGTTTTGTTCCTGCTCTCATCGCTGATCTTTGTGCTCATTGCAGGGGAGCAAGAACTTTAGAAACACAAACAAACTTCAAAAGTATGTTTTGATGACTTGTGTTTTCAGTTCCCATACGAAGAAAATAGTCCACTCGGTAGAATTTTCAAACTTTTTTTTTTTGAAAAGTTACTCTTTCCTTTTACAAGTGATGACACTATGTAGGAGTATATGATTTAATCCTCTAATTTCTTACTTTATTTTTGTTTCAACCCGGTCCAAAAGTTGAGCCCGCCAATATCATTCTAGATGCATGGGTTAACTTAATTATTCTACTTGCTGACCTCTTTTCTAATTAATCACTAGCTAGGACTGCCTGCCTTTTAGAAAGAAACTACATTGATAGGAGTGGTTGTCGTAAGATAAGTAAACATGTATAGTGACTCTACCCGCAAAAAAAACATGTATAGTGACTCCTCGCTTGGTTTGGACGCAAGACTATTACCTCATGCATACTGAAATGTATATTCACTGTGTTAAACAAGATGCAAATAAGCCATCACATTCATTCACATAGGTGAAACTATCTCACTCGTTGATTATATTGTGGGTCGCAGTTATAACATGACGGGACTTAAATTTAGAAGTTAATAAGTACTCCCTCATTACTAAATATAAGTCTTTTAAGAGTTTCCACTACTAGACTACATACGGATGTATATAGACATACTTTAATGTGTAGATTCACTCATTTTGTTCCGTATGTAATCCCTTTGTGAAATCTGTCAAAAGACTTATATTTAGGAACTAATGGGAGTATAAGGGTATATATGTTTATATCCGATAGAAGCACAATACTCACAACAAAAGGCACTTTCCTCGAAAAAAGAAGAGGCAGGAACAATTCTTTGATTTCCATGCAATACGAACTCTGAACAAACCATTCATAAATCTAGTTTGTATAGTTTATACACCCTTCTCTTTTCATTTACATGGAGTACCAGTTTATCTATGAGAATTTTCCTATTGATTTTGATTAGCATTCCTCCTGGTGTCGCCGCACGAGCTCGGTGTCACATGTCACATTCAATGGTGATGTGCCCTCCCTCTGGAACTTGTGATGTTGGTATCGGGATGATGCGGCGCTAAGACGACATCATCTCCCAGATCACATGGGAGATGTGGCCTCCTGGCTTGACTATTTCGAGGATCTATGTCGGTAGGGCTTTCTCATTGCTCACTCCCATGGGAATGCTCGAATATTGGGAATTTAGCTTTTAAGTTGAAATTCAAGTGGGGAAGCGAAGCCCCCCCCCCCCTCCACACACACACATACACAACTGTTGAAGCTAAAAATGAGAATTTTCTTTCTATATTCCTGAACAATATATCTTATAGAAGATAGTGATGCTCCTTTAAATATCAAAATGAATATACCACAAAATTTACACTTCAGTTTACAACACCCTACATATCATTGTCGTTAATTATTCATTTAACCACCTAGGTTGATTGGCAGAAAGACCAATCTATTATTCATTTGTATACTAATATAAAATATGACCTCCGCTGAAATTTTCTATCCTAACATTCAAATGTATCTAATCTAATTTCATGATCTTTATCCAAGGGTTGTGTAAGTTAGACTACCACCTAAATATTCTCATATTAAATGCATAGTCAATCATCTTCATAAAATATTTTCATCTTTGGTTTTCATTTCTCTCATCCATGTTCCTTAAATGCATCTATTCACATATACACATTCATTGATAATGTTAATTGTTGCTAAGCCTCGAGTTCATATATGGTTATTTTACTTTTGATTTTCTTTTCTTTTTTGCAAAAATATATTTACCAAAAAATATTTTCTAAACAAATACCAACAAAATTTGGATTGTCGTGAATGAAAATGATGTTGATCGTGCTATGGATTTGATACACATGTCTTTATTCACAAGGTAAACATTTCTATTACAATCTACCCCCTCTGTTCTAAAATAAGTGACTCAACTTTGAACTAATTTTAATACAAAGTTAGTCAAAGTTGAGTCGCTTAATTTGGGACGGAGGGAGTACTAGATGTATGTGTGGCTTAGTTTATACTAGTAAGTGAGTTCATTGCATGTGCATGATTGCAATTCACTTGTAAGCTAGGTTCCTTGTTGAAATTAAGGTATATGTGCTTCCAAGCTTGGGCATGTAAATACCACACCTTAAGTAGAAGAAAGGTACAATTGTGGCAATATTTGACCATGTAAGTTGATTCAAAAATACTTATGTAGGCTTGAAATAAAAGAAAATAAGAAGATGGAAGTAGCCTCAATATTGTTGCTATGTTGCCAAAACATCCAAAAGTTTCTCAAATTTGATTACTATAGTTCAGACAAATCAATGGTGAACATGATACTCGGTATATTTTGTGCGCCAAGATGAAATCATCTCTATTTAACCGTAAAGTCACTAAAATTTTATTTAGTTATGCCAAACTTTAGAGAACTGATCACCATGACATAGGAGACAAGTGTCGTACGATCAGTCACGAGAAACAACTAGTCCATGTGATGAAATTAATGTGTATCGTGAAATTTCTCTAATTGTTTGATAATAATGAGTAGGCAAACTAATAGGCTAGTGGTTCTTGAAATGACATATATTTATTTGATTCTAAGTTGAACAATAAAGATGCAAGACATTGGATTTTTGTGTGCTCATAAAACACCTCCTGATTGTTTGGACGCTTACTAGGAGTATAGGACACTCACTTTGAAGAGAGTAAGATTTTATGTTTCTCTGAAAAAGTGTGAAAACAATATGTGGACATCATGCATTTATCGGATTGAATGTAGAGCTATGACTATTAGACAAATCTATGTTTGTCGGAAAAAAAATGCAAGGGGGGAGAGGCTAAAAAACCACAAGTCCAAACATACTTGATGTTTCCCTTCTGGATCTTATACATTTTCCATGAGTACCTATCTTGCTTCTAGACTTGAGTTTGGAGTGCTCGCTTTTGCACTCTTTCTATAAAAGCCCCATTCACATTAACATCATTATGTCAATTTCCATTGTTAGCAGGATAAAAATAGTGCAAGTCTTCTTTATGCCCACCTATCACATGCTTCTCTCCCTCTCATGGTACCACTCCCCTGCCTACACAACTACATGCTCTAGTACTTACCGAGTGTCTCTGTCAAGCACGCACACAAGTGAATATGTATCTCCCTCGTCTCATGGTACTAGTCCGTTACTTCCTCCTCTTTGCGTGTGCTCCACGATGGCAAGTTCAGAACCCCATTCCACCATGCGTGCGGCATGCACCAATGGGAACCTTTATTGTCGACGCTCTTCATTTTGGCAATTGCCCCCCTCTAGAAGACCCTCAACGCGGCTTATGAGGCGGGCATCCTCTTGTCGGTCAAGTCTAGGACCGGTACTTGCATGATATCCCGTTATGCCAATGATGTCGGTATCTTCTCGAACCCGACTAAAGTGGAGTTCTCTGACATCTTCAATATCATGTCCCGTCTTGTCGAGGCCAGTGGCCTCATCACCAGTTTGGTGAAGCTCGCGGTTTTCCTGATTCGATGCCAGTTGAAGGACTCGGATCCGCTGTCCGCCATGCCGGAGAAGGCCGAAGATCGCCGGAGGTGAGCTCGGGTGACGGAGGGGAGCGGAAGGGAGGGGAGTGAAGTGGCTATGGTTCGATCCGGCAGGCGGATGAGGAGGAATATATGTGGTGTCGGGTGGACCACCATGGGCCGGGTTCGACCCATATTTGGACTAGATATGAGGGGTGTCGGTCAGCCAGAACGTCCTTATATCCGTCCCATATTTGGGTTGGATATGAGGGGTGTTGGTTAGCCGGGCGTTTGAGGATTCCGGTTGGGTCATTTTTTATTTTTTGTGACCGAGCGTCATGTCCGGGCGTTTGAGACGAGTTTGAAAGGTCCGGCTGCAGATAATCAACATTCTGAACGGTAGTGAGGCTTCCGTGGTGATTTCGTCATTTCAAGATTTACCTTCTCAATCTTTCTAAGATACTCGTAAGGATGAAGTCTGCGTGCATGCGTTCATAAATATGAATATTTGTACTGAGTTTGGAACCATCTAATGTATATTTCTGTAATAAGGCTATCTTTCACAAAACACAAGGAAGAAAAAGAAACTGAAACAAGGTCAGGTTGTGGGCAGGAAGACGGTACGAAACACCGGTCCATTTTTTCTCCGCGGACTGATCCATCGATGGATGGGCCCACGGGCAGACGTTTCCATACGTTGTCTCGTTATCTTGGTGCGGTCCTGCCTCGCTCGCTCTTCCGTGAGCCACAGGCTTCCCCTTCCGGCCGGACGCCTTTTCCACATCCCCCTCTCCTTCCCAGAAGGGAGCGGCGACCAGCAACGTTCCTGTCCCCCGCCCTTCTCGGAAGGCGCCGGGTCGATCAACCGAACAGCGATCGATCGATCCTGTCGATCACGGTTTTGACCCACTGATTTTTCTAACCCGCGATCGACTTGTTTCTTGGATCATCAGTAACCCGACGGCGGTACGGCACGGCATGGCACAACGGTGACACTGAAGCGTTGGTGAGTTTTGTCGTGCCCGTTGCTTTCGGTCCACTGTGCACGGGGTTACACGGGTGCTGCAACCGTGGCGGCCGCGGCTTGGCCATGGACCGCCATGTACGCAACGCGACGAGTCCTGAGTGCTGACGTGCTCTTGCATGCCAGCGCACGTTTCCTCGGCGACGCGTCACCGGGGGGATCCTTCCCGGCAGAAAGGCGGGCGGACGATGAAGAGAAGAGAAGAGCGGGACGCAACCGCATGCTTGGGCTGCTTGCAGCCTGGCACATGCGAGCTCGGCGCGCGCGCATACACGTGCGGCGTTCGAGCTCGGCGGCCGGCAGTGCGATGGGCACTGGGTTCTCTGCACCACGCCGAGCGTACGTACCGGTGGCGCAGGCAGGACTTTCCTCCGTGGTGGCGCAGGCAGGACTTTCCTCCGTGGTGGCGCCGGTGGAGCGGGGAAAAAAGTATCGGGGAAGGTTGCAAGCATGCCACTGCCTCCGCCGCGGGGACAGCAGTGAAGCAGAGCTGTCTACGCGGATACATACTACATATGTTCACATAAGAAGAAAGTTCAGGGCAAACGAACGAATCGATGGCGTTTACTTGTGAGAACGGCTGGCCAGTTTGAACCTTTTTTTTTTCTTTCGAAACGAGCCAGGTTGAACTTTGAACAACCACGAATACGTCGAACGGTCGTCGTCATCGCGGATCTACACCACTACGCTACACATCGGTCTATCTATATATCGATCTCAGGGTCAGGGTTTCGTTGTCATCTTCATCGGTGCACCGGCGAATGTCCTCGGTGGTGTGCAAGTTGTATGGCTTCTTGTCTTCGCGGAAGTACGTACTGATTTGTGCTTGGATCGCGTGCATTTTCTTCTTCTTTGACATGCGTTTGGATCGCGTACTGGCAGATGTGTTTGATCTCTACGTATCTTTTTTTGTTTTCTGGAAAAAAGGGTACCCTTTATTGACTTTGGATATTGGTGGTAGTATATACTAGTTGGGTCGATGTCGACGAAGGGCCAATCTTGCTGTTACGATGCAACTGTGTCTGTATGATTGCTGAATGGATAAGGAGTTGCTTGCTTGCCACTGTGGTATCAATCGATCAACCAATCAACGTTAGCACGGTCAGCCAGTCCAGCCGATACATATCGGTTCGTTAAGATGAGAACTGAAAGTCTGAAAATAATCCTGACAGTTATATCACCTTTTTCATACATATATATTCCCCGTGAAAACGTACAAAAGTTGGGTTCATCCTCTACAAGATGTTGCCATGAGTCGAGTATACGCAGTACAGAAGAGTTAACCCAACACGACGACGCCACGGTCAATATAGGATCATGCGAGGGAAGAGCCAACATCTACCAACTCATCAAAGAAACTCGCCAAAATTACCCGATCTGCAGTACAAATAGCTCCTGATATCCCATGGTAAATACAGTACTCCGTGCGCTCTAGTCTTCGCCCCAGCAACACTATGTTACCGTCTGTTCCTTGTTCCTCCGGGCTCTGTTCTTCACTCACCCCAGTAAGTTACCGTCTTCCCGATCTTCTGCAGAGCCTTCACCACTTCCTCCGGGGTGATGTTCCCCGTCACGGTCACCTTGTTCGTCTCCTTCTCGAGCTGGTAGCTCTCCATGTCTGCCCATACGCACGCACAAAAGCAGGGTTAGTCAATCATATACTACTGCAAGTCTGCAGCTGTGGAAAGCGAGACTGTTTTGTGTCTGAGTGGATCAGAGGCTTTCGTCCTACCATCGATCGTCTTGATCGCCTTCTTGATCGACTTGATGCACCTGTCGCAGTGCATCCCGACCTTCAGCTCCACCACCTGCGAGCATCCATCCATCAAATAAACTTTCCATTTCCATACGCACAGCTGTTCTTCAGATACATACATAGTTACATACATAGTGTTGAATAAACAGAAGAACTGGATAGTATAACTTACAGCCATGGCTTCTCGGCGAGCAGAACTGAACAGGAGACTGCTACTGTGCAGGTGCAGACACCACTTCCCAGCGAGCTCTGAAGTCTGGAGTAGAGGTTTCAGTCTCTCTGTATCCTGAGGCTTATATACTGCGTCTGTACCTTTCTCTTTTCTACAAGCAACGGCAAGCTTTTCTTCTCCGCCGTGAATGACAAAGCACATACTCGAGCATAGCATCGGTTCGCTTTAAAGCATTTCACACTCGGAGCGGAGAGGGACTCTACATGTTGCCCAAGGCTACCATGAAACGCGCAAGAATCTACTTACTTTTGAACTGGCTCCAGATAATCCCCTCAGATGTTACTGGAACACACTAGCTGACCTGGTACATTATTCTTTAATCAGAGGCTTACACTTGATTTCATACTCCATCATCATCGTCATAGTTCAAAATAATCACGAGAGACTTTCTTCTTCTTCTTCTTCTTCTTCTTCTTTTCTTCTTCTTCTTCTTCTTCTTCTTCTTCTTCTAACGTGCAACACGAAAAGAATGGATGAAAGATGACATCTGTTGCGGTGTCACGGTAGCTGATCTGAATAAAACTGGACTAACTAATGACTGACGACCTAAAGTCCTGCGCAGAACATGACAAACCAAGAGCATAACAATGTCAAAATGATGACATACATCCCTCCGAAAAATAAGAATATATCCGTCAGCTTGCGTATACACTACAGCACCGGTCACCATCCAACAGCTGCGGTCAACTTTCGAGATGGACGCTACTACCACCATTGGCCACTATTTCGCCGTCGCCGGCTTGCCTCTGCCGTTCAGACTCCACCACCGGCTGGACGGGCGGGACCATCTCGCCGTCCACCGTCAGCTTGACGACACCACCGACCACCTCTTGCACCTCAGCGGAGACCGGCACGTCCGGCCCTCGCTCCGGGTCACCGCCGTCCACCAGTTTCCCGTAGAAACCGCCGTCGTCCTTCACGTCGTACAGGTTCGCCGTGCGCACCTCCTGCGCGAGCGCGCACGGCCAGCACAAGAGCCACTGCGCGTAGTCCGTCAGCGACGACGAGCCGAAGCACCGCCTGCTCCTGGGCAACCCGAGCCTCTTCCTCATCTGGATCCTCCAGAACCCGCCGTACAGGAGCCCGAGGAAGCAGAGCACGACGCCGGCGGCGCCGAAGGCGTCGCCGAGGACGTAGTCGTGGATGTTGAGCGCCGTGACGTTGAACACCCAGAAGGGCGCCACGCACAGCAGCAGGAACATGGCGGTGTGCACGTACATGTTGCCCAGCCCGAGCCGCTCCATGTTCCAGCCGAACACGCAGAAGGTGCACAGGAACGACAGGTAGCACACCGCCGGGTCCTCGCCGCAGTCCAGCAGCTCCCCCGCCCACATCGGGCTGCCGACCACCGTCCTTTCTTCCGGCGATTCTTCGGCTCCGGCTGCTGTGTGGAGCTGCTTGGTCTCTTCGCAGGAGGCGGCAGCGTCGTCGTCGTCGTCTCTGCCTAGAGGGCTGTACACCGCGTGAGCGCCGGCGACGACCGGCGCGGCCACGCCGAGGATGAAGAAGAAGTTCTCTGCGAACTCGGAGCGCGACCTGCTTGGGTAGCCCCAGTAGAGACTGCACTCCATGTACTGCGAAATGCAAGTGACGTGGAGCAGGGCCACCACGAAGGACATGTGCGCTCGCTCGTTGGGACGGCGGGCGCCATTCTTGCAGTACACCTTTCTTAGCTCGGCGGCGTCCTCCGGCCGCCACCGGCAGAGGAGGACGAGGTGGTGGACGAGGTTGGGATGCTGGTATATGCTCATGAGCGTGAAGAGGGCGTTGAGGATCTGATTGTCGATCTCTATCCAGTGGTGCCTCAAGGCCCTGGAAGGGAACGCCTTGTTCAGAAACCCCAACAGGAGCAGTCCTAGCATGGCGCCGGCGGCGGCGACGCAGAGCAGCCAGATGAGTAGGGCGATGTTGAGAGGATGCTTGAGGTGGTTCTTGCAGATGGCGAGCAGTGAGCTCCAGTCGACTGTTCTGATGAAGTGGACATGAAGGTACCGGTGGACGCCGATCGACGGCAGCTGGATTTTTCCCAGCGGCGCGCAGACGTTGATGTCCTTGAGCCATTGCACTGAAGGCGTTGCTTTCAGGAAATCTAGAAGCCGTCTCTCGTGCTGGTCTGCCCCTTGCGTTAGTCCGTCGTGGAGAGCAGGGACTGTGATGATGTGGTATTCAGTCAGAATCGGTGGATTTGCATCTGTACATGGTATGTCTTCTATGTCATCCTCGGCAATGGTGTGACCCATTTGTTTATTTTCTGACTGAAATCTGTATTGTTGGTTGAGCAGAGACAGAGGATTATGAATTTGGAGATGTGGGTCAAAGGAACTGAAGTGTTCTCTTCTTTCTGCTATAAAAGGTACAGAAAAGAGAGGGTCAAGTACTAGTGGAACCAGTGATATTGTTCTACTGATAGAAATCCAGTGAGCAAATTGATAGAAATCCAGTGAGCAATTGAGTGTGCTAGCAAATTCTCCAATCTACAGTTTCGCCACAAATATTGTTCTTGAACCATCTATATGTCCTTAATCAACCAAACATTTGTTCTAGAAGTGGGAAAAATTTCGCGTTTCAGAAATCTTATTAATCAGAAGAAAAAACATGTTGAACCAACAGAAACTAGGGAAACCGCCGACATGTATGATTTTATGTATCATATAGTAACAACTATTTCCTCTTGTGAGCCTCGAAAGCATGTATAGGCTGAGAAGGGTCCGCCCCAGATCAAACAGCCGCACCAAATGATGGTCCAATCCATCCATAAACCTAACAAGAACACAGGTATGCAGGGCACGGACTGGAGCAGGATCTGATGAGTACCTCTCGAGAGGAGAAGCCAATCGAACAGAGGATCACCCAGGAATTCGTCGATTGATGATCGGAACTCAGATCGCAGCAGGGGCGAAGGATCCTAGGCGCAACCGAATGAGGGGGGAAGGATGAACTGGTTCTGTCGAGTGTAGGGGAAAGCGGCCGGCAGGTTAGTTGAGGTACGGGGTATCTGACGACCCGCACCAACGGGACGAAAGTCTTTCCTTGGTTTGGGAGCAGAGGACTTGTTCGCCAATGGTATGGCAGTCAGTCTTGACTGTTGACGCCGCCATCGTCAGTAGCGCACCGCTCCGACGAGACTTGAGGAAGCGCCCGACGGAGCCAGTCAAGCTTGGAGGGAGGCATGGCGACACGATGTATGCTCCCATGTCCCGTGCTGGTTGAGGTGTGCGGCCCAACTCCCGCGTCGGTGGCTCGTGGTGCGAACCATGGACCAATGTTTTCTCGGGTGGGATACGAATCGGCGAGCGTAGGAAACCAGGAGCGGATGTTTTTTAGTTTATTTTTGAGAAAGAGGGCTCCCCTCTGATTTCCATTAATAGAAACCACGAGAGTCTTCGTTACAAAGAAATGACTGAAACTCAGCACGGAGATGACCGGAACTCTAAGTTTCGAATTGGTGGCAAGTCACCCTCGCCGTGGTCTGGAGAGCTTACTATAGCGGGCGGCGGCACCACGATACTGACTACCATGGTACCGAGGAAGTGTGCACGTGTACCCAACGTGAGTTTTCATGAATTATCATTGACAATGACATGTACCTAGTTTAAGGTCCTAGACAAGGCCCACATACCTTACCTAAGGACACTACATGGGAGGACTTGAAGATCAAGCATGAACTTCCGAGTGGATTACTGGAGACGTTCAAAGCCACTCGACAGATATTCACTCGGAGCCTCCTTCTCTCACCCGGCAGTTGCGTGTCACTCGGAAGACCTCGTTTTCACTCGACGCCAAAAGACCAAGAGTCATCATCAAGAGTCCAATGGGCAGACGTTGGTTCAATGGTCATTAGTAGCTTTTATTACGTACGTTATCAGTAACGGCAGACTTTAACCCCACGATCGGACCCTTAGATGCGGGGTAATTATGAGCGGCAGCGAACTCTATATAAGCCGCTCCTCCCCTCCTGCACAAGGGTTCGAAACCATTGTAATCTCCATATTCCACACGACATAAGCTCCCGAGCACTGAGACGTAGGGCTGTTACCTCCAAGAGAGGGGCCTAAACTCATACATCTATGTGTACACCCTCGCCGTAGCTAGGACTCTGCCCTCTCCCTTTGTACCCCTACCATCTACTGTCAGGCTCGTTCCCACGACAGTTGGCGCCCACCATGGGGCAGGCGTCTAAGCGACTTCTGGCGAGGTTGCGTTTTTCATCCTTCGACATGTCTTCTGACGGTGTTTTTGCTCTGAGCCACGAGATCCGTTTTGGAGCGCTCACCTTCATCGTCGACGATTCGGCATGGCTCCAGGAAGCGCCTCTCGATGTCGAGGCGCTCCCGGTCCGCGGGGTCGCAAACTTCCGCGCGAGTTACTGTGGCGTGTTGCTGCGTCAGCCTTCGAGTCCCTACGCGTCGGCTCCCCTCGCTGTTCGCGGTCGCAAGCGGTCCGGCCGCTCATGACTTCAGCGCTGGGTCGAACACACAGCGGCGCGTCAAATTTCTCCATAGATTACAGCACTCGAGCCCGCCGAGTCCCTTCACGGTGTGTTCGAGTCGGATTCCAATCCGTCCGACGTGCCTTCCGAGTGCGAAAGTTGTGATCCCGCAACGGAAGTCTTGATGGCGGGCTCTCATCAGAGTTCACAGCCCGTCTTTGGCCATGGCAGGCGCGAGGCTGGAGGTCCGTCGAAAGAGCAGCCGCGTCGCGAGGAGGAGGTTCTTCATACTCCCATCGTCGGCGCGACTGCCGAGGCCCAAGCTTTGGAGGCCGCGCGCATTCGTTTGGAAGAACTCCAAGCAGAACTTGACGAGCGCGCTCGCCGGCGCCCACCACAACCTAGTCGACGTCAGCGACAACTGTTTCCGACCGGATCTCACGACGACGTTGAGGTATATCGAACTCATGTGCTAAATGTTGTTGTTGCTGCTAGGATAGCAGATTCCATTCAGCCGTCCCAGTCAGAGGCTGGAAGAGGGTTGATGCAGATCAGAGCACTATTAGATGCAGCGCAGCGTCAGAATTCAGTAGTTTCTCAGTCCCGCAACAGGATACACAGCAATTCACCCAGGGCAGAGACCGTTCAGTCGGCACACAACCCTGGATCGCCCTTGCGCCGTCGCGGCGGCGGTTTCCGTGAAGGACAAGACAGAGATCAATTTCACCGTGAAGACCACCGTCGAGTTCCCACTCCTCCGCGGAGTGGTCCGTACGCGCCCCGGCGCCAGGACGACAGGCGCTCCTTCGGTGATGAGCGGGATGCGGGCTTTGACGCCCGCACCTACCTTGTTCAGAAGCGGATTGACAAGAGGAGAGCCTACAGAAAAGGACACGACAGAGATGTTTCGAGTGGAAGCTCAGCCGTGGTGTTTGGTCCTGAGTGTTTCAGCAGAGCCATACGTTCTGCAGAGATCCCCCCCCCCCAACTTCAGGATGGTGGCGGGAATCGGAAATTTTTCTGGTGAAACAAAGCCAGAGACTTGGTTAGATGATTACCGAGTGGCTGTGCAAATTGGTGGCGGAAATGAGAATGTTGCAATGAAGCACCTGCCCCTGATGTTAGATGGTTCAGCTCGAGCTTGGCTGAATCGTTTGGCTCCCTCCAGCATACATTGTTGGGAGGATCTTGGCCTAGTGTTTGTCCGAACCTTTGAGGGCACTTGCAAGCGTCCGGCAGGTCTGGTTGACTTACAACACTACGTCCAGAAGCCCAATGAAACATTAAGAGATTATATTCAGCGATGGTCCACTCTGCATCATACAGTGGAGAATTATCGGAACACCAGGCTGTTTGTGCTTTCAAGGCCGATGTGAGATACAGAGAGCTATATCTAAAGTTTGGGCGGATGGGTGATATTTCACTCGGTAAGATGATGGAAAATCGCCACTCGGTACGCCAATGGCGAAGAAGAAGACCACCTCAGTAGCGGCAAAGGAAAGGCAGTCGTCAATGAGGCTGGCGGCAGCAACAATAGGAAACAAAAGCGAAAGGCTGAAGATCCAGTTCAGGCAGAAGCGGCAGCCCTGGCGACTCAGTCGAAGAACAAGGGCAAAGCTAAAGCACAGTATGCCCCCAAGAAAGGGGAAAATCAATCAGGAACTGATATCATGGATCAGCCGTGTGTAATACACACGAGGAAAGATGCAGAAGGCAATCTGATTTTGCGCAAGCACACCACTCGACAGTGTCGGACCCTTATCCAGCAATTCAAGGGAGACCTGCCGAGTGATAAATCTCCTGAGAAGGGAGATGAAGATGAGGATAAGGAAATATTTCCGGATGTCACTGCTACACTGGTGATGTTTGTTGTTGTCGAGAGCAAGAGTCGTCTGAAAGTCATCAACAGAGAAATCAACATGGTCGTACCAGACACCCCCACCTACCTCAAATGGTCCCAATATGCCATCACATTTGACCAGACAGACCATCCTGCTCATGTGGCCACTCTCGGTCGACAGGCTCTGGTAGTTGATCCGGGAGGGACTCGACTTAGAAAGGTCCTCATGGACGGTGGCAACGGCCTGAACATTCTCTATGCGGATACCCTAAAAGGGATGGGCATTCCGATGTCCCGTCTGAGTGAGAGCAGCATGCAGTTTCACGGGGTCATCCCAGGAAAGAAGGCCAAGTCACTCGGCCAAATAGTATTGGATGTGACATTCGGGAATGACAAAAATTTCCGAAAAGAAAAGTTGACATTTGAAGTCGTGGATTTCAAGAGTGCTTACCACGCCATTCTGGGTCGACCCATGTATGCACGTTTCATGGCCCGACCATGTTATGTGTATCTCAAGTTGAAAATGCTAGGCCCTAAGGGCGTGATCACGGTCACTAGCAATCGACAACGGGCCGAAGAGTGCCTCCAGCAAGGCTCCAAGATCGCCGATCACCAGATGGCCATGGTTGAATTGGAGGAGTACAAGAAGACCGCCGACCCTGCCGATTTGCTCCGTGCAAAGAAGCCGGCTTCCGAGTCGGCATTTCAGTCGGCAGGGGAGGTGAAGAAGGTACACATCCACCTGACGGATCCAACTGCTGCCCCGACGAATATCTCAACAACACTCGACAGTAAATAGGAAGCCGAGCTCATCCAGTTCCTTCGTGAGAATTGGGATATCTTTGCATGGAAGCCTGCTGACATGCCGGGGATTCCCAGGGAGCTGGCTGAGCACCGTCTGCGAGTGGATCCGAAAGCCAAACCCGTCAGGGAGCATTTGTGTCGCTCAGCGGCGGAGAAGCGCAAGGCAATCGGAGAAGAAGTGGCCCGTCTCTTGCAAGCCAAGTTCATTCGGAAGATTTACCACTCCAAGTGGCTCTCAAATGTTGTGATTGTGCCAAAGAAAGATAAGTCGTTGCGCATGTGCATTGACTTCAAACATCTCAATAAGGTGTGCCCAAAAGACCATTTTCCGCTCCCCGCATAGATCAAATTGTTGACTCGACAGCGGGGTGTGAGCGTTTATCGTTTTTGGATGCTTATTCTGGGTACCATCAGGTCTGTCTGTATGTCCCGGACGAAATAAAGACAACCTTCATCACCCCATTCGGGTGTTTTTGTTACATCACCATGCCTTTTGGTCTCAAGAATGCCGACGCTACTTTTATGTGCATGATTCAGAAATGTTTACTCGACCAGATCCCTCGGAATGTCGAGGCGTACATGGACAATATAGTGGTCAAGTCCCGCAAAGGTTCCGACCTGCTGGATGACTTGGCCGAGACATTCGCCAATGTGAGGCGATTCGACATAAAGCTGAATCCGGCCAAATGTACTTTCGGTGTCCCTGGCGGCAAGTTGCTCGGTTTTCTCGTTTCCGAGCGAGGAATTGAGGTCAACCCTGAGAAGATCAGCACCATCACCCGTATGAAGACTCCCGTGCGAGTGCACAACGTTCAGAAGCTCACAGGTTGCTTGGCAGCATTGAGTCGATTCATTTCTCGTCTTGGTGAGAAGGCTCTGCCCTTATATCAGTTGATGAAGAAGTCTGACACGTTCGACTGGACTCCCAAAGCCGAAGCAGCGTTTGTTGAGCTCAAAGCCCTGCTCTCTACCCAGCCGGTGCTTGCCACTCCTGCCAGCAAAGAGCCCTTGCTGCTGTACATCGCGGCCACAAATCAGGTCGTCAATACAGTGCTGACTATCGAGCGAGAAGAGGAGGGTAAAGCCTATAAAGTCTAGCGACCAGTTTATTACGTCTCAGAAGTATTGTCCCCCTCAAAGCAAAGATATCCACACTATCAGAAACTGGTTTATGGTATTTACCTATCAGCGAAGAAGGTGGGGCATTATTTCCAAGACCACTCGATTTCAGTCGTCAGTGATGCTCCTTTGTCCGAGATTTTCAATAATCGAGATGCATCAAGTCGAGTGGCTAAATGGGCAATTGAGCTTGGACACTTTGACATCAGATTCGAAGCCAAAAAAGCAATTAAGTCCCAAGCATTGGCAGATTTCATGGCCGAGTGGATTGAGCAGCAACAACCTATCCAAGTTCACTCGGCGCATTAGACAATGTTCTTCGACGGCTCCAAAATGTTGAATGGGTCCGGTGCTGGTGTTGTCTTGATATCTCCCAGGGGCAACAAGCTCAGCTATGTCTTGCAAATTCACTTTGATTCCTCCAACAATGAGGCAGAGTATGAAGCACTTTTGTATGGGTTGCGCATGGCTATCTCACTCGGCGTCAAGCGCCTCATGCTTTATGGCGACTCAGATCTAGTGGTGAATCAAGCGATGAAAGAGTGGGATGTTCAAAACCCCGCTATGATTGGATACTACAATGCAGTCCGGAAGTTGGAGAAGAACTTTGAATGCCTAGAACTTCATCATGTTCCCCGACTGAAAAATCAAGTGGCCGATGAGCTATCCAAGATTGGTTCCACTTGACGGCCTGTCCCTAGCGGTGTATTCTTGGAGCACTTGCACACTCCTTCGGTTCAAGAAGATCCTTTCACCGAAGAGCCCCCACAGGCTTTGAGTTCCACTAACTCAATAGAAGTGGATGTTCCTGCAGTGATTGACCTGGTCATGGAAATTCTGGTTATCATTCCCGATTGGACTGTGTCTTACATTGCCTATATCCTCAGACAAGAGCTCCCTGAAGATGAAACAGAGGCTCGACAGATTGTGCGCGGGTCCAAGGCTTTCACTGTGATGGGAGATCAGTTGTTCAGAGAGAGTATGACTGGTGTCACCTAGCGCTGCATTTCCCCCGAGGAAGGTCGAATGATTCTAGACGAGATTCAATCGGGAACTTGCAGTCACCATGCGTCTTCAAGGACGATTGTCGCTAAAGCATACCGAGATGGTTTTTACTGGCCATGAGCTAATGAGATGGATAAAGACATCGTTGATCATTGTGATGGTTGCCAGTTCTATGCGAACCTATCACACAAGCCAGCGTCTGCTCTGAAGACAATTCCTCTTGCCTGGCCATTTGCGGTTTGGGGACTCGACATGGTTGGCCCCTTTCGACCCGGAAAAGGAGGATTCACTCACTTGTTGGTTGCAGTCGACAAATTCACCAATTGGATAGAAGCCAAGCCAATCAAGAAGCTGAACTCCCATACGGCGGTCACGTTCATGAGAGAGACAATTTATCGGTACGGCATTCCGCACAGCATCATCACGAACAACGGCACTAATTTTGACTCGGAAGAATTCAGGAACTTCTGTAACTCCCAAGGCACCCGAGTAGATTATGCATCGGTTGCGCATCCTCAAACCAATGGGCAAGTCGAGTGGGCTAATGGCCTCATCCTGCAAGGTCTGAAGCCTCGTCTCATGTGCGATTTGGATCATGCCGCCGGAGCCTGGATAACTGAGCTGCCGTCTATTTTGTAGGGTCTGAGGACAACGCCTAATCGGTCGACTAGACAAAATCCTTTCTTACTTGTCTATGGTGTTGAAGCCATATTGCCGAGTGACTTGGCCCACAATTCTCCTCGAGTGGAGCTGTATTCTGAGGCTGAAGCTGAACAGGCAGACAAGACGGTGTAGATCTTCTAGAGGAGGAGCGAGAGATGGCTCTGATCCGGACTACCACTTATCAGCAAGACCTGCGGCGCTTCCATGCGAAGAATGTCAAGATTCAGGCGTTTCATGAAGGAGACATGGTGCTTCAAGTGGATCAGCACCGACCGCACAAGCTTGCTCCTGCATGGGAAGCTCTTTTGTCGTCACTAAGGTGCTAAACAATGGAGCCTATCACCTGTACAATCTCATGAAGCGGATAGACGAGCCACGAGCCTGGAATGGAGATCTGCTCCGGCGTTTTTATACTTGAGACAAGAATCTTCTGATGTAATAAGAATACTTCATCAATGCAATTCACATTTCTGCAATATATATCGTCGGTTCCAATCGTACAGTTACATTCTTGGGGATACTCCGAATGATGAGCAATCCTCACACTCGGGGGCTTAGCTGCGAACATGTTTCGCCTAAGTTAAAAACCATGTCGGGTGGATAGCAGTCCACTCACTCGACGGCCTATTTGCGAATACTCGATGGCCTATTTGCGAATCCGTCTTCGCTTAGGTTCGAAGATACTCCGAGTGATGAGCAATCCTCACACTCGGGGGCTTAGCTGTGAACATGTTTCGCCTAAGTTAAAAACCATGTCGGGTGGATAGCAGTCCATTCACTCGACGGCCTATTTGCAAATCCGTCTTCACTTAGGTTTGAAGATACTCCGAGTGATGAGCAATCCTCACACTCAGGGGCTTAGCTGTGAACACGTTTCGCCTAAGTTAAAAACCTCGTCGGGTGGATAGTAATCCATTCACTCGACAACTTAGTTGCGAATCGACATTCGCCTAAGTTCGAAAATACTCCGAGTGATGAGCAATCCTCACACTCGGGGTCTTAGCTGCGAAACACGTTTCGTCTAAGTTAAAAACCTCGTTGGGTGGATAGTAATCCATTCACTCGAAAACTTAGCTGCGAATCGACATTCGCCTAAGTTCGAAAATACTCCGAGTGATGAGCAATCCTCACACTCGGGGGCTTAGCTGCGAACACGCTTCGCCTAAGTTAAAAACAAACTCAGTCGAACAGACGATTGAAAGCCAAAACACGAGTAAAATCCAAAGGGTAAAACCGCGGATAAAATGTTTCGTGCAGAAGCAAATGTGCTCAGGCCTAAGGCCTGAATGAAGTTTTAGGGGATACAATTCCACTTGGCATACCGAGGCAAATATAACTGTTTCTTCCAAAGACCAAGTTTTTTAAACGGGGGACGGACTAGCAGGCTCGACAAAAGTGTCCAAGTCGATGCCGTCGGCGATTTTGGTGGCTGCCTCGATGAAGGTTTCCATGAAGTCCTCAAACTGGAGTTTCTTCGTGTTTACCACCTGGAGCTCCTTCATCTTCTCCTCCCTCACATCCCTACAATGGACCCTGACGAGTGATAACGCCACGTCGGCCCCGCAGCGAGCAGCAGATATGTTCCAAGCTTGCAGTCGACTGGGAAGTTCATTCAGGCGAACCATTATAGAGTTGAGGTCGAGCTGAAGAGTGTCCTCATGCCATTGCTCCTTGTCGATTCTCTCCATTGTAGATTTCAGTCGGGCAATGTAAGCCTGGACGCCTTGGAGCCGGAAGTTGAGTCGCAGCATGTTCATTGCCACTGCATTGGCAACTGATGACTTGGTGGGATCCAGATTGGGCTCAACCTCTTCTGTTTCCTTCTCAAAGTCCTGGCACAATTCTGTTGAAGAATGGGGAATGGTAAGAGAATCGGTGAACTGCAACCCTTAAAAAATTTACAAACTTCAGTCAACAAGAAACACTCATCGTCGAGCAGAATATACATCTTCCTCGAGAATTTGCCCAAATGCTTCTCCAGGCCATTGCTCCTTTTGTTCAGCTGCTCAGCCTTCTTGACGAGGTCCGCACGCTCCTGCTTCAGTTTGGTGTTCTCCTCCTCCAGCTTCTTGGCGGCCGCCAGCTTCCGATCCATAGCTTTAGTCTTGTCCCTGGCCACTCGTTGGGCGTCAGCAAGTGCCTTGTCCTTCTCCTCCAGTGCCTTCTTCATGGAATCTAAAGAAACAACATTGTTGAGTCACGCTTGGAGTCGACGGTTTTCATTGCGTACGTCTGTCGAGTGAGAGCACTCGGTTCAAAACATGAAGAGTGAAGAGGGGAATGCGGAAAGTCAGTAGTAATTACCTCCCAAAGACTTCATCTCGGCACGCGCTTGCTCCAGAGCATTGTTGGAGACCGCCAGATCCAATTGCAGCTGGTTCCTTTCATCCTCCATGTCCTTGTACTGCGTCCCAAGTTCACAAGCCCTCTCGAACTAACACAAGACAGGAATTCAATCGGCAAGTGGTGCTTGGGACAGTCGACTGAGTATCGAACGCCGGCGAATGACTATCTTATAACCTTGGAACAACCTAAGAAGAATTCAAGCAAAAAGTCCACTCGACATGTCGAGTGGCCCTGGCACTCCGCGCGCCGTAAACAAATTCAAAGTTGTCTCTATTAAGACCCCTGCTAGTGCAAGCACTCGACAGTGGTCTCGGGGACTACACCCAGTGGGTGCACTAAGAGTGCCCCCACTAAGACGGTTAACTCTCGACCCGTCGAGTAACTCGCCAGAAAAAAATACACTTGACATGTCGAGTGACCCTAGTACCACGCGTACGACAAGTTTTCAAGCCTACTGCTTATCGTCTGCGATGAAAAGTAGCCTCGGGGACTACACCCAGTGGGTGCACTTAGCGTGCCCCCACTGGTTATTAAAACATTCGACAAGGTCAGCCCTGTTAGAACACTCGACCCGTCGAGTGACATGCCTCCCTACTCTGTGAAGTTCAATCTATCCTTATGCAGTGTCATATCATGGTTTGTCAAAAATATCCATGAAACCTGCAAGGTAGCTACGAAGTGGCGTGATCCAAGGCGAAATGTATCCTATATACAATAAACTCTAAGACCCCCGCCGGTGCAAGCACTCGACAGCGGTCTCAGGGACTACACCCAGTGGGTGCACTTAGCGTGTCCTCACTGGATCTGCCGATTCTTGATCAGTCGAGCGGCAGAAACATCCATCACTGGAATATCCATCACTCTGAGAAGTGTAGTCTATCCTCATGCAGTGTAATATCATGGTGTGTCAATAATATCCATGAAACCTACAGAGTAACTGCGGAGTGGTGGGTACGACAAGCTCTAAGACCCCTGCCGATGCAAGCACTCGACAGCGGTCTCGGGGACTACACCCAGTGGGTGCACTAAGAGCGCCCCCACTGAGATGGTTAACTCTCGATCCGTTGAGTAACTCGTCAAAGAAAAAAACACTCGACATGTCGAGTGAATCTAGTACCACGCATACTATCGATCCCAATCCTACTCGACTACGATCTGATCTATTCGAGTGGAGAAAGTTCAAACATTCTACAGTAATCACCCACTGGGTATACAACAGCCAAGAAAAGACAGGAATTCAATCGACAATGGACTTACAATCGAACTTACTCGCTACTGGGGCAGCTGAGGGCTGTGCTGACGTCATAAGCCAGCTTGCTGGCCTTGTACACCTCCTTGGTTCTCAGCATGATCTACTCCGCCTGGATCATGGCCTCCTTCGCAGCTCCGGTCTGATCTTCTGGAGTACGATGCAGAGAGAAGGCCGTCATAGGCAGGATCGGAGTGGTTGCTGGGGCAGCTGAGGCAGTCTGAGTGGGTCCGGTTGGAGTTGACGTCACGATGGTCGAGACAGCTGGAGGAGCATGTGACAGAGTTGTTGCAGGTTCAGCTCTGAGTTGTGTTGAGTCGCCTATCCCCTGGGAGGACTCTGCAGTCGAGTGCTGAGGTGCCTGCGCTGATGATGCTCTTCGGATATGAGTGCGCGCAGTGTCCAGGTGCTCCTCGTCGTCCTCCACCTGAATGACCTCTGCAACAACAACCGACAATGTTAACATTTGCATGTGTCGAGTCCCATTCGGATGAATCAACAACTTACTAACCTCTATGAGAAGTGGTTGCATCAACAGTGTCAACATCCATCGCTTCCCCTCCATCTCGATGAGGCAAGGTCACGGACGTAGCAGCTCTGATGAATTGAACAGCATTCGGTCGGATACAACTCGAGACTTCAGTCGACAGAAAGAATTCGGAAATAACACTTACGTGGAGACGACAGGTACGGCCATCCTCATGCGAGGTAGAGCATTGCGAGGTTTGGTGGTGGCTTGCTTGGGTTGCTTGGCCAGTCTTTCACTCGACTCAACAGTCGAAGGGAGACTCCGCTTCGGGTTCTTCTCACTAGGGCCCAGAGCCCTATCCTTAGCAGTTGTCGGATCCTGGCGGGCCTTGGTGCGGCCTTCGCGCCGGGGAGGTGACTCGACTTCTTCCTCTTTGCTAGAGTTTTCGTATTTGTCCTCAGTGTCAGAGGGACCATCGCCGTCCATGCTGCCACCCTCGCTCACCACGCCATCTTCTACATGGTTCCCGTTGGGAACGGGCGAGTGCATGTTCGTCCACTCCTGCATGATTCAAGTGAGGAAGTCGGTTTATAAGTCAATGTATCACTCGACAGTACAAACACATCAGTCGACACCACACAACTCACCAGATTCTTCGGCGGGTTTTTGGCCGAGTAAGGTCGGATCCTCTTGGCTCCCAAAGGATTTTCGCAAGCTCCAGTGATGCTACGAAGCCACTGCTCGACAGTTTTCTGTGGAACCTCTTTTGGATGCATCCTTTTTGAGTCCTTAGGGCCCGCGTAGTGCCACATGGTGTGGTCTCTGGCTTGGAGCGGCTGAATATGTCGATCGAGAAACGTCTCCAACAAATCCATACCTGTCACTCCACCCCGGATCAGTTGCACCACCGCTTCAACTAAGATACCCACTTGGACATGCTCCTCTTCGGTCACCCTTAGAGATTTGGGAACAGCTGGACGGTCAGGTGTATAGGGGGAAAGGCCAGTCGACATATTGGGTGATGCTCCATCTTTGAAGTAGAACCAGGTCGACTGCCAGCCTTTGACGGACTCAGGAAAAGTCATGGCAGGGAAGGAACTACGGGCTCTTTTATGAACCCCTAAACCTCCACACAGCTGGAGCACATGAGTCTTCCCATCAGTGGGGAGAGCTTTCTTCACGGTCTAGGATCTGACCGTAAAGAGGTGCTTGAATAGCCCCCAATGGGGAGAGCAGCCCAGAAAACACTCGCACAAAGTGATGAATGCAGACAAGTATGCAATGGTATTCGGCGAGAGGTGATGCAGTTGGGCGCCGAAGAAATTCAGGAATCCCCTAAAGAACGGTTGGGGTGGCATGGAGAAACCTCTTTCAACGTGGGAGAGAAGGAGAATCCGCTCCCTATCGCGCGGCTCCGGCTCGCGCTCTTCCCCCGGCAGCCTCCAGGCGTCGCCCGCCACGAGCCCGTTGGCAACAAGGCCCTCCATGTCCTCGCGAGTGACTACATAGGGGAGAAAATCCCCCTGCATCCATCCCGCCGGCACGGTGAACCAAGCGGTCGAGGGCTTCTTGCCCTTAAGCTTCATCGCCCCCTTCTTCGCCCGCTCCAGCTTCTTCGTTGCGTTCTTCGTCATCGGCGCAGCGGCTCTCGTTGAGGAGGAACGGAGTGCGGCGTTGAGGGCGGAGGAGGCGGAGGAAAAGAGAGAAAGAGCGGGCGGAAGTACTATGCAAACCGCGGCGCGTGAGGCTTTATACTCCACCAAGTGTCCCACTGACCAGTGGGCCCGTGAGATCACCGCACACGCCAACCGCTGACAGCGCCCAGTACGTGGCGATATGACCAGTGCGAGAATCGAGGCGTCGTGCCTCCACTTGCCCTGATCATGGCATCATCATCGCACGCGCGTGCGCTTCCCAAATTTTCGTATCCCACAAAATTCGGGTCTGTCAGACCGACCCGTCGCCTCCCAAGATATTTTCAGTTCACCGGAGAAAAATAGACGCTGAACATCCACTCGGGCACTTTTAAGGCTGAATGGATCCGGGCGAACGGAGAAGAATTCAGTCGGCCCAAGTAACGTTGAAGCCCCGAATATCATTCGGAAGATTTTGCGTGTTGATCCTGAATGGACATTAATACTCAGAGTTCAGCCGATGCAAGTTCCATGGAAACCCCAAATATCATTCGGAGGATTTGATGTACTAACTCAAGGTTGACGTTGATACCTCCTTTCACCACTCGAACCCCGATCCATTCGGGGGCTAATGACGAGGATATGTACCTAGGGTACGGTCCTAGGCAAGGCCCACATACCCTACCTAAGGACACTACATGGGAGGACTTGAAGATCAAGCATGAACTTCCGAGTGGATTCCTAGAGACGTTCAAAGCCACTCGATAGATATCCACTCGGAGACTCCTTCTCTCACTCGGCAGTCGCGTGTCACTCAGAAGACCTCGCTTTCACTCGACGCCAGAAGACCAGGAGTCATCATCAAGAGCCCAATGGGCAGACGTTGGTTCAATGGTCATTAGTGCTTTTATTACGTACGTTACTAGTAACGGCAGATTTTAACCCCACGATCGGACCCTTAGATGCGGGGTAATTATGAGGGGCAGCGAACTCTATATAAGTCGCCCCTCCGCTCTTGCACAAGGGTTCGAAACCATTGTAATCTCCATATTCCACACGACATAAGCTCCCGAACACTGAGACGTAGGGCTGTTACCTCCAAGAGAGGGGCCTGAACTCATACATCTGTGTGTACACCCTCGTCGTAGCTAGGACTATGCCCTCTCCCTTCATACCCCTACCATCTACTGTCAGGCTCGTTCCCACGACAATCATCTCAACAAACAAATTAGTATTTCTTCCCCGCAAAAAGTAATGCCAGAAAGCTAAAAATATGACATAAATTTTCAGACCTTACGACCGAATGCTTCATCTGTCGTTGATTTTGAGGTACAAATTTTGTAGCTTGAACCATGAGGAGCACACACACTAACATTGAAAACCGTTCGATAAGAAAACAGTAGCCGCGAAAGCTCTTTCCCACTCACGCTTGTTTCTCAACCGTATTAGAGAAAATCAAGCAGACCCCATGTAACAGGGACATGTATCTAGTGTTTACAGCTCGTAAAAACGCCTTTTGCGGGCTGGCGGAACAGACCCCACATCGTGAAACTGTAAAACAGAATATTCTACAGTTTCGTCACAGCCCATGCCAACCCGCAAACTGTAAAAACTCAAACTTGTCAATTAAGATTTGCAGTAAATTTGAACAATCAAACACAATTTATGCACGAATTAACCATAGTTTTTAATGAAGACGCTAAAGAACCTCACCCAAAAGCAACCACCATCTTGGTCATCGTTTTGCTCTTCACAACCGCAAAGAACCTCATGCAAAATCCTTCATCATCTCCATGATCAACATCGTCAACATCATCACTCTCTACCACCGCTGCCCATCCCCCCACCGGTACCAAAGCCATTACACCTTGCGGACATCATCCTTCTCTTCAAGATTTCTCTCCTTGCCATATCGTGCCATTCTTTGGTGATGTCGTCCATTTCATTACGGTTCATTGTCATGATCATGTTATCCTCTGCAAGAAGCTTGCCCAAAGTCTTGTTCTCTTCGGCAAGGGTTTTCCTCTCCTAAAAGGCAGCCTTGCGCATCCCCTCTTCCTTGAGTAAGAGTCACTTTTATTGCTTCTCTCACGCTTTCTTCTCGGCCAACTCCTTTTTTGCATCCAATGTCTTGAGCACCAACACTTCATTTGATTGAACCATGATATTTGTCTTATCACGCAAGTTTGATGCCTCTGATTCCCTCTTGATCTTGTCCTTGGCCTTCTTGTTTCCATCTGGCTTGTTCTTGTTTCTTGGACCATCATCATCATCCATCTCGGTGAGTGAGCCTCTCTTTGGTGGGGATTTTTTTTCAATTAACTCACACTTTTGGCTATGTTGAAGCAATTTCCAACAATGAACTAGGTTGAATGACTTACTCAATGAAGCTTTCATGTCGTTGTACCTTTTATACGCAATTTTCTCCTACAAAACAAAAACAATGTCAACATATGAAACATGTTTCAAGCAAGCCCATTTGGTGGTGAGAAAGAACTCACATAGTCGAATTCAATGATGCCACTTGGTGGTGCATTGCGAACTTGCTCCAAGCAAGCAACCCAACGGCTACAAATTGGCTTGATGACGTCCCAACGACCTTGAAGATACCTAAAAAAACTAAAAAGCAAAGTGTTGTAACAAACCGACATGGGTGTTTGAAGCTCATTGAGCTGAAGTACAACATCATTACAACTTAAAAATTAATGCAACCACGTCTTGACGGAGACGTGGTAGTGACCTTCCCCACGCTTAAGCTTTTGCAAGCCCAAACCGATGAGATAAGTGTGACCGTGGTTGATTAGGAGACCATCCTTGGCTTCGGTTGGAGAAGTTGGTGTTCATGTCAACGGACATACTTCGAATGGACTCTACGAAGTTGCTCATGGCATTGACGGAGCACTGAAGACTATAGATGCTCGTGTAGATGGTCTAGGCTTCTTCTTGTGTTTGCTCCTCTTCTTCGTCGGTGGAGAGATTTGCTTCATCAACTTGTTCTGCTTCAGGGGCCTCTTGATCAAAATTTGTATCTCCTTCGTGTGGCACATAATGCAAAATTAAGTTTTGTGGAGAAACAGTTAGGCATAGGAGTATGTAGAAATTACCTAACTTCGAGAATTTGAATATAATAATGACCACAATGAACCACTACCATTGCAGCACTAGAAAGAACTCAAAAATTGGCAAAGTTATTGAAGTCAAGCCAAAGAAAATTGGCCAACATGGTGATAACTCCTGCGCACATAATATCTTCTTGTGTATGATTTGCTTGGTGCACAAGGTGCGACAAAAATATTGACCTTAGGTTGGGTAAATAATCAATGTCAAGATTGGTCCAACTTTACAAAGTTTGACTTAAGATATACTTACACGCAAATAAAAATCAGCGAAGGGAGTACGACTAAAACATCGTTCAAATCGTTCGCAAATGTCATCCCGGTGTACATTCGCCAATTATTGGGATCCTAAAACAATAGTTGGCGAACGTTTGCCCTGGGATGGCATTTGCGAACAATTGTCCTAAAGACAATAATACACCACTCGTGGTGTAACAAAAGATGAAACTCTCATGCTACAGAATAGTTGTTCCACCTGATGGAAAGAACAACTCATGGGGATTTCACGCTCACCCATGCTTCAAGCCATATGGTCGGCTCGAAGGAAGGTAATGCATCAGCAAATTTTCTCAAAGCCCTGTAATGACTTTTGGTTTTAAGAAACGGTTTTAGGATGGGTTCGAGATTATCACACTTGTGAAGCTACATGGGGAGAGAAGAGGTTTTGATAATGAATCTATAATGGGGAGAGTTGACGACCGAGTAGGAGCGGCAAAGAAACATGTGGGTTGATGGGCAACGCTTCGCTTCTATTGAGGTTGCTTTGTGGTAGGGGATAATGGAGTAGACAAAACTTGTGGGAGCCAATGGGCATGGACCCATACTCATCCTACCCGTGAAACAAAATTCAGATGGCCTAACCTGGATGTATTGTACTTACTAATTTGCAAGGATTTTTCTTTTTATAGAAACACAATACAGACATAGACACTCACAACATTTCATATACTCAACTTTATGAATATAAAAACGCACATTATATCACTATGGTCCTCTGTAGGAGGTCGAGTTGTCACGTCTTGACATTGCTGAAGTCACCACATGCATCTCATAGTCAACGACCACAACATAGCAATGAAATAATAGCACCATAAAGCTTGAAATACATCGGGGAAATATACAAGCACAGGTGCTAAGTATAAGGCTTGAACCCGAATGGCTTGATTTCACCATAAAACCCTAACAATTTAAAACGTGGTTAGCTTGCTGTAAGTATTTACCTAACATACAATCATTGCGTACACAATCGTGTACGGGACCTACAGGACGGGCCTGCCAACCCGAGGGAGACGCACCACTTGTTTGGCGGCTTTTCCTACTTTTCCCTTCTCGCGATTTTTGGCAGGGGATTTCTAGTTTTTCTATTTATTTTTATTCTGAATTTTTTTTACCATTTTATAATTCATGGACACTTTTTAAAATATGAAGTTTAAATTTGCAAACATTTCTTAATAAACTATGGAATTTGAAAAAATTAAACATTGCTGAATGATTTTTAAATTTTCATTAAACCTGCAAAAGAAAAAAGATAGCCACCTTTTTCTTTTTTTCAAGGAGCGGCAGGCCTTTCTTTCTACTAAGGGTCTGTTCTGATCTTCTCCAATTTCACAAAACTTTCCAAATCCAGCTTCCCCAGCCAGCTGCTTGCTCCAACTGGCGATTCCCCGAGCGTTCGGCTTCGTGTGTAGCTTCTTCTATCGCTGCGGCCCAGCTGGGAGGTTGCGGGCCTATTGGCCGCCAGTTTAGGTCGGTTGGAGGCAGCCCAGTACTGGTTTGATGGAGGGAGTGAGTAGCCATCTGTTTCTTGCGAGCGTACCGATTCGCTGGATTGACTTGGCGGTGGCAGTTGGATGTAAAAAGGGCAAACTCCAGCTTTTTGTTTTGGCGGAGCTGGGCTGAGCCTGCTTCTCGTTTTTGCACGTAGCTCCAGCTCAGCTTCTCGAATCCAGCTTCTCTTTTTGTTTTGGTGGAGCTGGGCTGAGCCTGCTTCTCGTTTTTGCACGTAGCTCCAGCTCAGCTTCTCGAATCCAGCTTCTCTTGGCTCAAACGTTCGGCACAACTTCTGTCCAGAAATTTGAAGAGTTGGAAGCTGAAGGAGATCAGAACAGGCCCTAAGCATCCCGCACGCTATTGGGCCAGCCACAGCGCGTACGGACGGAGAGAAGGTTATCCGATGCACGCAATGAACAATGTCGTGCAGTCCATGATACAACGTTTTGCAGCTCCGGTGTGCCAACGTTTTGCATCACGATGGCAATGTCGATTGCCGATCAGTAGTGGAGCGAGCACAAGTAGGCAGTTCCAAAAGGGTACAAAATTACGCGAAACTGACTTTGGGAGGGACTGGGTTAAGCAAGATTTACGGTACTAAAAGCAAATCAAAACGAACACCATGTGCAGAGTTATGACCATATGAAACTGACAAATTAAGATCTCCAAGGAGACGCAGATAGATACAAGGATTCATTTACAAAGAAAACGATGTCGTTACCTCTCTTTGCCATAACAGACTTCAGCCAAGCAGGGCAGTCCTTCTTGTAGTGCCCTGTCTGCTTGCAGTGGAGACAAGTGTCTTTGTCCACTAGAAAGAACCTCTGCTGATTCTGATGCTGATAGCGTGCTTTCCCATGTGGCTTAGAAGGAGAACCTTTGCCGTTAGGATTATAGTTCTTCTTCTTTTGGTCCTTCACATAGTTGATAGAACCACCATTTGAGGCTTTCAGTCTGTCCTCTTCCTAGACGCACATGGCTATGGTCTTTTCTATGTCCCATTTTTCAGGCGACATGTTATAATTGACAACAAACGTGTCAAACTCTTTGGGCAGCGAGGCCATAATCAGGTGGACGAGGAGCGCAGGTTTGAGCTCCAAGTCTGCATCCATGGGCTTGAGCTTTGCAGCCATGTTGCTCATCCTGAGAATGTGCTCTCGAATGCCATGACCACCACCGGTGTAGTTCTCTGTGACCAGTTGTTTTATCAACTGGGTGGCATATGTCTTTGAAGAGCCAGTGAACTGACTCTTTATCTTTTTCAGCAGCTCCCCTACGGAAGTGCACTTTGCAATCGAGCCCGCGATGGCGTTCTTAATTGTGTTCTTTATAAATGCCATACACTTTTTGTTGGCATTTACCCACTTTTGGTTGCTCAGAGTGTAAGAGAACTCCAATGGAGCATAGTCACTCCTCTTTTTATTCCATGCAGCAGCATCATCAGTGGCCTCTCTGACTGGCTCTATAGGCCTGACCGGATGTGGTTCATCCACAACCCAGTCAACCTCAGCACAGACAAAGGCCAAATCGACTTTCTTCCTCCACTCGGTGTAATTATCACCTCTGAGTGTCGGAACTTCTTTTAAACAACTCATCAGGTTGAAACCTCCTGAAAATTATGACAACCACATGTGTTAATCTAACGTTGGTCAAATTAAACATATAATTGTCTATGCAATTAAATCTATATCACCGTTGGGCAAATAAATAGAAATAAAAGCACCTTTTTAAAAAAACATGGTTATGTCATTAATAACGTTGGTTATAAAAATAACATAATCATATTAATTATTTTAATCTCTTTAATGTGCTCTTAAAAATAATTCTCTCTAAACTTTATTTCTTTTATAAAAACACACTTTTAAATATCTACGCAGCGGAAATCATGAACTTTTAATTCACGACAGAAACTTTTCTTTTATGTTTTCTAAACATAATTTTCGTTGGAAATTAATGCTAGAAAAATTATTTAAAACTATGTAGTAGTCTGTCTAAAACTGGACAAAATATAGACAAAAAACCAAAAACATAACAGTCAGGCACTCTGGGCCGAAAACAATGGCCTAGCCACCCAGCCACCGAAGGCCTGCTCTGTTTCTCTCGCGGTTGAGGCCTTATTGGCTTTTGGCCCACCGGCCCGCACCGCTCTAGGGTTTGCATCTGGCCCGTCCGTGGAGATCTGACGGCACAGCGGGAGAGGCGCTGGGGCAAAACCAGCCCCGACCGAAACCCTCGGTCAATCCCCCCCCCACGCCGCTCACTCTCTCTCTCTCTGTCGCTCAAGAGCAGGGGCAGCCCGGTCGCCGTCGGGCCTCCTCGGGTCGCCGTCGCGCCTCCTCCGGCCGCCAGCGACGGCCCGGCCCCAGCCATGGCCCTTTCCATACCTTTCCCCTCCCCCTGTGCGCACGAGCCTGGTCACGGCCGCACGAGCCTGGTCGCCGCGTTGACCGCGCCTGGCCGCTGCCGCGTGAGCGCGTCTGGCCACCGCCGCGCGTGCTTGCCTGGCCGCCGCTGCGTGCGTGCCTGGCCGTCGCCGCGCGTGCGTGCCTGGCCGCTCCCTCTTCCGTGCCTTTGGCCGCCGCAGCGCCGCGGCCTTTCCCCTCATCGGCTACGCGTCCACCTCGGGGTGAGCGCGCCGCTGTCGAGCGGTTCGGCTGCGGTGCCCTTTGCCTATTTTTTTCGTTTGTTTCTTTTCTATTTCGGATTCGATCCGATCTGATTTGGGGAAGGTTCTTTGTCCCACTGTGACCGGCGTGGCCGGTGGACTTTTCTTTGCCCCGTGAGGGGTTGTTCTTCGTCCCGGTGCCTCGGCTTGCCGATGCGCGTCGGGGTCGAGAGGAACGGCGCGGCCATGGTGGCGGCGCATCTTTGTAGTGGGTGGTTCTTTTCTGTCTTTGCCTTGGATTGCAACCAAAAAAGACCTATGCCTAACCCAGCTGATACCATTGATAGATACTGTGGATCCTGTTGGCATAGGTAATCCGGTAGAGATGAGAGAGTAGGCCATTACCTACTCCCTGGCCTGAGGAGCTCGAGCCACCTTCCATGTCGATGCGGTGGAGGCGGTGATGACGGCGAGATCTAGATGGGGTGTGGCGGTGGTGCTTCCCATGAGCACTGCGATTGCCCTAGATCGAAAGGGTGTTTCGGTGGGGAACTGGCGGCACGGTTAACCTCGTACCGTGTGCCCCGTCCCCCACCTCTCTATATATCGCAGGTCACAGGGACCCACCAAGCATAAGAGGGTTGGGCGCCCCCGATCAGGGCACGAATAGATCAGGGGTCCGATGGGCCGGTGGGCCCACTCGGTGGAGATCATCCTAACATTCTCCCCCTTGATCTCAACTTTACTTTTAACTTTATACTTTCTAGTTTATTCGTTTCATCGCATATTGGTACATTGAGCATGTCTCATCGTCACAACTTGATTACCGATAGAATCATACAGCTACAGCATACGTTTTGTTCAGAAACAAATTCTGTTCTTTTTGGGCCTCTCATGATCCACGAATCATAGACTTTCCCTTAAACCCATGCCAGCTAAGTGTTCCTTGAACACATTGGGTGGTAAGCCTTTCGTTAGCAGATCCGCAAGCATATCCTTTGTCTTTATATGCTCGAGACTTATAGTGCGATCCTGGATTTTATCTTTCACAACATAATACTTTATCTCTATAGTTTTAACAGCATTACTTGACTTGTTGTTGTGAGCATAGAATAATGCGGGCTGGTTGTCACAGTACATATTAAGTGGTTTGTGAATACAATCTACCACTTTCAAGTCGGGTACGAATTTCTTTAGCCATATCGCCTGCCCCATGGCTTCGAAGCATGCTATGAATTCTGCATACATCATGGATGATGCAACTATTGACTGTTTGGAGCTTTTCCACGAAATAGCCCCTCCTGCGAGAGTGAAGACGTATCCTGACGTGGATTTTCTATCATCTCTGTCCCCCGCAAAATCTGCGTTTGAATACCCTTTTATCTCTAGGGAGTTAGACCTCCTGTATGTTAGCATGTAGTGCTTCGTGCCTTGCGTATAACGCAATGCCTTCTTTGCCATCTTCCAGTGCTCCATGCCTGGATTCTCTTGATATCTATCGAGTACCCCGGTAACAAAAGCTAAGTCAGGGCGGGTGCACACTTGTGCATATTGTAAGCTTCCAACAGTCGAAGCATATGGTACTGGTTTCATGAGATCGATCTCGTACTGGTTCTTGGGACATTGGAATTTCTCAAAACTATCGCCCTTGACTATGGGAGCAGGTGTGGCTTTACTCGCATGCATATTATACTTTTGAAGAACTTTCTCCAAATATGCCTTCTACGATAGTCCTAAGACTCCACTGTTCCTATCTCGGTGAATTTCTATGCCCAAAACATAGGATGCTTCACCAAGATCTGTGATATCAAAATTTATGGATAAGAACTTCTTTGTCTCTAGTAGTAGACTAACATCACTGCTAGCAAGCAGGATATCATCCACATACAAGATTAGGAAAATATATTTCCCATTTTTAAACTTTGCATAAATGCAATTATCCTCAATATTTTCTTTGAACCCAAAACTTTTAACCGTTTGATTAAACTTTAGATACCACTATCTAGAGGCTTGTCTTAATCCATAAATGGATTTCTTTAGGCGGCATCCCATATTTTCCTTGCCTTCCATGATAAAACCCTTGGGTTGTTTCATGTAGACCTTTTCTTTTAAATCACCGTTCAGAAATGCCGTCTTGACATCCATTTGATGTAACTCTAAATCAAAATGAGCAACTAATGCCATTATGATTCTGAAGGAATCCTTACATGAGACTAGAGAAAAAGTCTCATTGTAATCTATCCCTTCTCTTTGTGTAAATCCTTTAGCCACAAGTCTTGCTTTATACTTTTCTACATTTCCACTAGGATCATACTTGGTTTTGTAGACCCATTTGCAGCAAACTGTTTTGGCTCCTTTAGGGATTTCCACTAAGTCCCAAACATCTTTGGAACTCATGGAATTCATCTCATCTTCCATTGCTGGTAGCCATTTTGATGAGTTAGGACTTTTAATGGCTTCTTCATATGTAGAGGGATCACCTTCCATATGAGCCATTTCTGTATTATAAACTTTATAATCAGTAGAAATAGCAGATCTTCTTGTTCTATTAGATCTTCTGAGTGCCTCAGTTTCTGGCACATCTTCTACTGTTGACTATTGTACCTCCCTTTCATGCTCAACAACGGGTTCAGTCGGCTCCTGACGAACAGGTTCCGGGTCTTCACTCATAGTTGTCACGGGTGGAGTTACACCTGGTAGTGAGAAAAATGGCTCCTGAATCATTGGATTAGGTGCATGCACCCTCTTCTCCTCAAGATCAATTTTCCGAGCTACCAAGCTCCCCCTCATCAATTCATCCTCTAAGAAGACTGCGTGTCTCGTTTCTACAAACATTGTATATCTGTCTGGGCAGTAGAAACGAAAACATTTTGATCTATCTGGATAGCCAATGAAGTGGCAACTCACTGTTTTGGGATCTAACTTTGCAATGTTTGGATTAAACATTTTCGCCTCAACGGGGCACCCCCACACCCTGAAGTGTTTTAAAGAGGGCACTCTTCCTGTCCACAGCTCGTACGGTGTTTTGGGCACCGACTTGCTTGGCACTCTATTGAGAATGTGAATGGCGGCTTTCAATGCCTCCAGCCATAATCCCAATGGCAACGTGGAGTAACTCATCATGCTGCGTACCATATCCATCAGAGTACGGTTACGCCTTTCAGCTACTCCATTTTGCTGAGGCTCGCCCGGCATTGAACACTGGGCTACTATGCCAGTCTCGTGTAAGAACTTTGCAAAAGGTCCAGGGACTTGGCCATATGGGGTGTGCCGACCGTAGTACTCTCCCCCACGATCGGACCTTACTATCTTTATTCTTTTATCATGCTGATTTTCAACTTTAGCTTTGAATATCTTAAACTTATCCAATGCTTCGGATCTTCCTTTGATTGGATAAATATAACCAAAATGAGAGTAATCATCTGTGAATGTTATGAACGAATCATATCCATCCACACTTTTCACCGGAAATGGTCCACAAATATCGATGTGGATGACTTCCAGTTCTATGAATTGCACCCTTTTTGATCTATTTGACATACTTTCCTTTGATGCAATCCACGCATTGTTCTAATTCTGAAAACTCTAACGGAGGAAGAATTTGACTTTTTACTAATCTTTCTATTCTCCCCCTGGAAATATGGCCCAAGCGACAGTGCCATAATTTCGATGAGTCATCAGTTCTTTTTCTTTTCTTTTGTTCTTTGTTCGACGAGGTAGCTTGAGCATTCACATTGGACACATAATGCACTTTTTCACGGAGTGATAGCAAATAAAGCTCATCATGAAGCAAAGCATCACCCACATAAGCGTTATTACACCATATGGCACACTTGCCATGTCCAAAGTAACACTCATAATTGTCTTTATCTAAACAAGAAACACTAATCAAGTTTCTATTACATGAGGGGACAAATAAGACATCACGAAGAAGAAGACTGAATCCATCAGCTAACTCCAAAGAGACATCACCGACAGCTTCAACTTCTGCTTGGACTCCATTAGCCACCTCAATGCATCTTTCTCTTCTTTCCATGGTCCTCGTCGAACCGAATCCCTGTAAAGAGTTTGCAACGTGAACAGTTGCTCCAGAGTCAATCCACCAAGTAGATTTTGAAAACTTTACATACAAGGATTCATTTACAAAGGAAACGATGCCGTTACCTCTCTTTGCCATAACAGACTTCAGCCAAGCAGGGCAGTCCTTCTTGTAGTGCCCTGTCTGCTTGGAGTGGAGACAAGTGTGTTTGTCCACTAGAAAGAACCTCTGCTGATTCTGATGCTGATAGGGTGCTTTTCCATGTGGCTTAGAAGGAGAACCTTTGTCGTTAGGAGTATAGTTCTTCTTCTTTTGGTCCTTCACATAGTTGATAGAACCACCATTTGAGGCTTTCAAACTGTCCTCTTCCTGGACGCACATGGCTATGGTCTTTTCTATGTCCCATTTTTCAGGCGGCATGTTATAATTGACAACAAACGTGTCAAACTCTTTGGGCAACGAGGCCATAATTAGGTGGACGAGGAGCGCAGGTTTGAGCTCCAAGTCTGCACCCATGGGCTTGAGCTTTGCAGCCATGTTGCTCATCCTGAGAATGTGCTCTCGAATGCCATGACCACCACCGGTGTAGTTCTTTGTGACCAGCTGTTTTATCAACTGGGTGGCATATGTCTTTGAAGAGCCAGTGAACTGACTCTTTATCTTTTTCAGCAGCTCCCCTACGGAAGTGCACTTTGCAATCGAGCCTGCGATGGCGTTCTCGATTGTGTTCTTTAAAATGTCATACACTTTTTGTTGGCATTTACCCACTTTTGGTTGCTCAGAGTGTAAGAGAACTCCAATGGAGCATAGTCACTCCTCTTTTTATTCCATGCAGCATCATCATCAGTGGCCTCTCTGACTGGCTCTGTAGGCCTGACCGGCTGTGGTTCATCCACAACCCAGTCAACCTCAGCACACACAAAGGCCAAATCGACTTTCTTCCTCCACTCGGTGTAATTATCACCTCTGAGTGTCGGAACTTCTTTTAAACAACTCATCAGGTTGAAACCTCCTGAAAATTATGACAACCACATGTGTTAATCTAACGTTGGTCAAATTAAACTATAATTGTCTATGCAATTAAATCTATATTACCGTTGGGCAAATCAATAGAAATAAAAGCACCTTTTTAAAAAACATGGCCATGTCATTAATAACGTTGGTTATAAAAATAACATGATCATATTAATTCTATTAATCTCTTTAATGTGCTCTTAAAAATAATACTCTCTAAACTTTATTTCTTTTATAAAAGCACACTTTTATATATTTACGCAGCGGAAAACATGAATATAAATTCATGAACTTTTTAATTCTTAACAGAAACTTTTCTTTTATTAAATAAAAATCATGAAATTTATTATATTTTTCTTATAAAATTCATGAACTTTTCTTTTCTGAAAATTTCAATTTTAGTTTCAGAGACTTCTATTTTTCTTTTTCAGAAACTTTACAACTTTTCTTTTCTATTTTCGGAACATAGTATTTTCGTTGGAAAAATAATGCACAAAAAAAGGAGTAGCAGCGGCACCGGCCTAAAAGAGGCCCAGCGGCACAACGGCCCACTTGACTTTCGGCCCGAAAGCCCAGGGCGGATCTAGGGTTTTGATCCTAGCCATCGGACGCGATCCGACGGTCGGACGCCTTTCCGCTCGATCAAAAACGATGGGGCGAGGGAGACCCACCGAAACCCTCGGTCAGTCCTTTCCCCCCGCGCCGCTCGCACACTTTCTCCGTCCTGAGCCGCACGCCTCCTCGTGCGCATCGATGGTGGGGAAAAGTCTCGCCGGCCGCCGGCCGCGGCATAGAGCCACCTCGCCGCACGAGCCGGTCGAGCCCCCTGCTCCCCCTTTTCCATTCTTTGCCCCCGGTCCGCCCGAGGCACTACGGCGAGCGCCCGCGCATGCCCTCGGCTTCCTCTGGCCTGAGCCTCTCTCGCGCGCGCAGGGGGGCCGGCAACGACGAACTGGTGCCGCCGCGACCGGACGGTCTTTTCTTCCCTTTCGCAGTTCTTCCTCCCTCCAACCACCACCACCACTCTCCTGTGAGCAGAGGCAGCGGCCGAACGGCAGCGTTCTGTGGTGTCGTGGCCATCCCCCTCGCCGGCCGCGCGTCCACCTCGCGGTGAGCACGCCGCCGTCGAGCGGTTTGGCTGTGGTGCCCCTTCTTTGCCAGCGAGCCCAAAAAGGCGTCACCGGTGGTTCTTCTTCCGGACGGCTCGGCTTGCCGATGCCCGTCCGGATCGAGAGGAACGGCGCGGCCATGACGACGGCGCTACTTTTCCGGCGAGCCCGAGGGCATCTCCGATGGTATTCTTTTGCCCTATCCTTTAGGGCTCTAGGGAAGGGGGGTCTTTTCTTGTTACTTTCTTTTCTTACCGAAATCCTAAGCCTACTATGGACTGATACCATTGTTTGATGCGTAGGATCGCGTAGGCTAGGGTTTCCGGTAGTAAATGGAAGATGGGGATTACCTGCTCCCTGGCCTGAGGAGCTCGAGCGGCCTTTCATGTCGATGCGGTGGAGGCGATGATGACGGCGAGATCTAGATGGGGGTGTGGCGGTGGTGCTTCCCGTGAGCACTGCGATTGCCCTACATCAGAAGGGTGTTTCGGTGAGGAACTGGCGGCACGGTTAACCTTGTACCATGTGCCCCAGCCCCACCTCTCTATATATCGCAGGTCAAGGGGCCACCAAGCATAAGAGGGTTGGACGCCCCCGATCAGGACGCGAATAGATCACGGGTCCGGTGGGCCCACTCGGTGTAGATCGTCCTAACATTATGACCATATGACACTGACAAATTAAGATCTCCAAGGAGACGCAGACAGATATAAACAGGTTACTTGCAAAGACAACCAATCGACTAATGGTATTTGCACACGGCCAGATTTGCAGAAAATATTCAAGCAATGAGTTGCTGGATCTGCAGGAGACAGCCTGCGGATCAACAGCGAACCATGTTTGAAGAACAGGATATACAGGACGGCCGGGAAACAATTGTATCACAAGATTTGCATCAGGCTATACAGGACAGCCGGAAAACAATGAGCTAAATGCAGAAGCACATTTTGCAAACACAGAACAGCATCGTCATTAGCAATAATTCATAGTTCTAGGACAATTTTGTTGACTCTCGATTCATATAACTCGGCAAACACAGTATTTGCCCATCAGAAATTCAGAACAGAGAAGCAAACATTAAACAGACATCTCTACTGCTGCTACTACTACACATCACTACTAAGCAAAGAAGGCACATAACCCAGATCAACTAGAACAGCTTTCTCCTCCCCGGCAATTTCTTGACCGCGAGCCAAGGCTTGTGCGCCGCGGCTCTTCAGCCGCCGAAGCCGTAGAGGGTGCGGCCCTGGCGCTTGAGCGCGTAGACGACGTCCATGGCGGTGACGGTCTTGCGGCGGGCGTGCTCGGTGTAGGTGACGGCGTCGCGGATGACGTTCTCGAGGAAGATCTTGAGCACGCCGCGGGTCTCCTCGTAGATGAGCCCCGAGATGCGCTTCACGCCGCCCCTCCGGGCCAGCCTCCGGATCGCCGGCTTGGTGATGCCCTGGATGTTGTCGCGCAGGACCTTGCGGTGGCGCTTCGCGCCTCCCTTGCCGAGCCCCTTGCCGCCCTTGCCGCGCCCCGACATGGCTGCCTGCTCCGAGTGCTTTGGGAAGAGAGGAGGGGATTTGGGGATTTTAGAGCTGGGTCTGGTGGGTGGGTGGAAGCGGTGAGTGGGATGAGACAGGGGGACGAGGGGTATAAAAGGGGGAGCGGGGGCTGTGGGGGGCGGGTGGAGCCGTTCGATGGAGATGAGATGGGTGGCTGAGGCTGCTCCTCCCGACGATGCCGCGGATCGGTGGTGTGGACTTGTGTGCGGATCGGTGACGTGGCACGCGGGTTCAAATTTCGTAATTTTTGCACGCCTGTTTGCTTGGCTGGACGAAAACAGAAGCGGGATTGGACAGTGCTGAAGTGCCGGTGGTCTCTGGCTGGTGGGGACTTGGAAAAAAATACGGCGGGTACCTCTAATGCAACGGCGCTCTTCATCGTATTAGTGGAATGGTGAAAATCTGAGTTTAGTGCCTCTAATGCACCGTCACTCTTCATCGTACCGTTGGTGTACTGGAGTTTTTTCTTTTTAGAAGTAAAACTTATAAAGATTACAATTGTGCTCGGCTATGTTAAAGTGCTAACATGTTTCAAACATGTAGTTCCGTTCGAAAATCCATGACGTATACGTGGATGGCTGGATGTCATGGGTGCCACTCCGGATCAAGTTTTTCATTTGGTTGGCGATCCAGGACCGGTGTTGGACGGTTGACCGCCTTGCTTGTCATGGCCTACCACATGAGCCTACGTGTGCCTTCTGCGACTAGGACGACGAAACGATGAAAACACCTGCTGATCGGCTGCTCCTTTTCCTGAGAAATTTGGCACGAGATCTTAGGTTGGGACCGCTCCACGGTCGACCTTCCATTCGGTGGCGTGGATTTCCATTCCTGGAGGGCCATGTCATGCGAACATGCTTCTACGTCCACTCGCAAAGGGCTTGCCTCCCTCATCATCCTCACTGCCTGGTGGCTTTGGAAGCGTCGCAATGGTTGCATCTTCGACGGCGACCAACCCTTGATCACCCGCCTGTCCTCCATCATCAAAGACGAGGTACGCCTCTGGGCAAAAGCCGGCGCCAACGGACTTAGGAACATTATCCCGGAGAGTTAGCTCTTTTGATCTAGGGGACGAGCAACCCCATCTGTTTGCTCTACACTCGATACCATGCCCCTTCTATCAATGAAAAGATACATGGCTTAGCGAGTGCATGTAATCCCATGATGTAAAAACTTCTCCTTCTATCAATGAAAAGATACACAATCTTTGCGTATTCGCGAAAAAAAAGAATGAATTGTTGCAAACACAAGAGAGATAGAGGGGGGTTGCACTGTAATCAAAGAGAAACCATAAGCCGTCACAGAAGAATGATACACAAGCACGCCTTCGTCAACTGATTTGATAGATCATGCTCCACGTTGGGCAAGTGTTGTCTAAAGTTTGAGTTATATTGTGTGCACGTCATAAACTTGGAGTGCATGCTTCGCTTTGGTTGTAGAACTTTAAAGGGTTGTGTTGTGGACTTGTATGCAAGCTCCTTGTGCACCACAAGGAGCGCCTATGAAGGTAGGTTCCGCTTTGATGAGCTAGTATGCAAGCTCCTTGTGCGACGGCATCCCGACAGATGGTGGAGGAAATGGGAGGGGAGGAGACAGTGGGGAGGGGCCATGATCCAGGGTTTAGGGAGTGATGTGCATTATGGGAGGAAATGCACTCTACGAAATTTCCTCTCGAGTGTGTTGTTTATATTTGTATGGCCAACCGAACGGGTGCCTTGGAAGTCATGGGTCGCCGATGGCTAGTGGTTTCCTGTCCCATTAGTTTGTCTGACCATATATCATATGTGTGCGGTGGATTGCAATGTACAACCTGAAAACGCGAGAGTGGGAAGAAGTAGAAGAAACTGTTGGGGAACGCGACAGAAAACAAAAATTTCCGGTATAGCGAGCACGCCCAGGACCACTATGAAGACTGCATACAAGGTTTGATCTGATCCGTACCGACTCGAAGCGCAGCGGAAGTAGAGTCGATGACGAACGGCGGTGCAGATCCCCGCAGCTAGGATTTTACAACCTCCCAACCGCGAGGATGTATACCCTCATCTGCCCTGCGGACAGCCCTCCGGGAGGCGGTCGCATAGCCCCCCGGACGGTGTCGCGGACAGCCCTTCGGGAGGACCTCCGAAACTCGGACTGTCACTCGGACAGCCCTTCGGGAGGACCTCCAAAACTTGGACGGTCACACAGACAGCCCTTCGGGAGGCACTCTCGAACTAAGACCGAAACTACGATCTCTCTACAGAGTTGCACACATACGGTGTCATCTATCCAGCAGGGCTTCGCCGTCCAGAACTAGTTCCTGCCGGAACCCAGACAGCCTTTCGGCTCTACGAAACTTTTTCGCTGGGAGGGAGAGAGAGAGCTTGCAAAGCAAAGCATGTGTATGAGAGCACAAGGATGAGGATTTTGGGCTGCCTCCTCACCCCTATTTATAGGATGAGAGACTATGGTAAAAATACCAAAATGCCCTCAGATATTTTTCACTATTCATAATAGTGATTCCACTATTCATAAATAGTGTTTCCCACTATTCACAATAGTGTTTTCCACTATTTCGTAATAGTGTTTTCACTAGTCATGAGATATTTTCTCCCAATAGTGTTTCCCACTATTCATAATAGTGTTTCCACTATTCACGAATAGTGTTTCCACTATTCACAAATAGTGTTTTCAATAAAGTAATCCAAAAAGCACTTTCACTATTCATGACGATATTTTTCAGCGTCCGTTCGAACTAAAAATATTTATGTGGGCTTAGAACATTTCCAGTACCCACTAAAATAATTTTCAATACGATCCGGAACAATTCAGGAATAGTGATTTTCATCTGTGAAAAGCATCTGAAGCGGTTCCGGCAGCTCCGGAACATTTCCGGTTATTCTTCCGGAAAATTCCCAGAAGTTTCCAGAATGATTCTGGCACCCTCCAAGAATTATCAGGCATGTGCCAAAACCAATTTGACTTTATGGTATCCTCTGAAACAACTTTTCAGTTTCACCGAAACTGTTCCGGTGACCTGTCTGCGGAACATTTCCGCTGTCCGAAACTTTTCCGGTGTCCGAAACTTTTCGGTGATTTTCTCTCAGACTCCCTGTCTAGTATTCAACAGATAGATGACCCTTAAGCGTGTGACCCTATAGGTTCAGTGAAGCATAGACATGACCTGGAACCCCTTCCGATCAATGATCAACATCGGAGCCGTGGACACCCATATCGATCCCTATACCCACACGAATAAATATTCGAGTGAACCTCCAGTTGCCGTGTGCTATTCCTGTTGCTTCGCGATATGCTACAAAAACCCGAGGTGAGACATGTTGGCATCCCCATGGATCAACAACTTGTCCACTATGCCAGTTACCTCGTTATCGGTATTGTTCTCTTTTCTCGTTCCCGTGTTCCGGCATCCCCGTGATCAAATCGCAAAGTGTCTGGCCAGACGATGATGGATACCGTAACACCGAGAGGGCCCAGAGATATCTCTCCATCGTCGGAGGAGAAAATCCCAATCTTGAGCTATCAAGTTACTTCACTTACTTTTCCATGAACCCGTAAGCCGCCGTAATAGCCACCCATTTACGGATGACGTTTAACAAACCCCAAAGTTCATGAAGCAAGCATGAAGAAACTCGATACTCTCATGGTCTAAGGAATTATGCAAACATTAACTTCTCTGTGTTATTAACCATTAACTTATGACAAATGTATCTCATAGCATAACATTAATTTGGGTCGATTCAACACAAATGTTCTTCTAACATTGTGCCCTCAAAATTGCCGGCATAGCCATGCCCATGATCAGGAAAATAGGATCATCATGCAATACTTGAGCCAGTCTTAGAGGCCAGACTAGGAATACATTTTACCATTTATTATCCCACACGTGCACATGAGTTTCCCTCCAAGCCTCGTTTTATTTGTAGACTCGAGAATCATTGCAGTTATAGCATGGAACATAAACATAATTATGAACAGGGAGATAATCAATAACATTTATTATTGCCTCTAGGGCATATCTCCTACAGACTCCCACTTGCACTAGAGTCAATAATCTAGTAAATGCTAATGCACTTTACACCTATGGCATACTGGTGTAAAATATGCTTCGCTTGTGGTATAGCCTGATGTCCAACGGATCTGACAACTTCAGCTCTGTGTGTAACTATGCATATCCTCGCGTTTTCACGCTATCACAAAATTCGTATTTTGTGTGAACTTGGCTTTTCATATGTGTGAATCATTGGTCGAAAACCCGATTCCTCAGACTGAGCTATGGAGCAACTATCTGCAATAGTGTCTCATAGATCAAAACCATCTTGGAACCATACTAAGTTCATGAATGAACTATATGATTCAACAACTTCTTTGTCGCTTCCAAAGTGTCAACATACTTAGCCTTTGTTATAGAATTTGCCACAGTATCTTGTTTGGAACAATTTCCAACTACCGTGCCACCATATTGTGTATTACACAAAACCCTTAACTTAAATCGAAAATCGCATGGAGCATTGATTGAGACTGTCTCGATGTAATTTCTTACAACGAGCACTTCATAATCTCTGCTTGCGAGAAACATGTCATCAGCACTACTCTAGTACTTAATGCCATCTTTCACTATTGTCCCATGATCAGTGCGTTGATCACTTTTGTATCTATACTCGCAACAACTTGGGAGTATCGGACATATCTGGTTGCTTTACATACCATGGAATACATGATTAATCCAAACACAAGAGTGTGTGGAATCTCCATCATGTATTTCACTCATTAGTGTTTTGGGACACTGAGTCTTGCAAAAACTCTTTCCATGTGACTTCGGCAAGAATCACTCCTTGGCCTTTTAAATGCTAAAAGGTTTTAGCACCTTGTCAATATGTATTCATTGCTTAGCCCCATTAGGTAAATCTATCTCCATAGATCATCATGCCTAATATTGAGGCTATTTAGCCTAAGCACTTCATGGAAAAAACTATTTTCAAATGAAGTCCTAATTCGTGTCAAGAAATTTATTTCCAATTAACAATGTGTCAATTACACAAGGTTTTTAGAAATAGTATTATGCTCTCACTTACTTTCTTGAATCACAAGCATCTTCGATACCCATTTGATGAAGTCAAACCCCTTTGACCATTCCATCAAAAACGAAGATTCCAACTCCACTTTGCTCTCTTCTGTCCATCGCTGGAACTCTGAAGTTTGCATACTTACTAGCATACTCTGGATCGACAAATTACTTTGGACTGTATCACATACAAGTCCTAGGTTTCATTTACATCAGATGGAAATCCTTTTGTCATCCATGTTTCATATCTCATGATTGATATATGTATTAATTGCTAGTTCAACCCGAACCGACCTTAAGCATCGCTACGATGAAACAACCTCATCGTAGCCAACTCCTTGAACTTGTTATTTCAACAAGTCGAGCTTTATGGATAATTTTTTTTTATCCGTATCAGTTTTTAGTTCCATAAATATTCGTTAGACTCTAAGTCCTCTGAAAGGTGTATCAAGGTTTTAATCTTGAATCACATATATGGAAACTATCTCACATTGTATTGGCATTTAGCCAATCCCGGAGTCAGGGCCCATCAATGCTTCCTTGTGTATTGTAGGTATACTGTTGTCCAACAACAATATCTCCTTTGCGCACCTGATAGGTTTGCACGAGCTTTGCCTACGTGGTTCAGCTGCACATTCGACCGAAGTCCATACATTTTATTGTAGAGACTTACGTATCAGTCGTAGTAGGAAACAACGGAATCACTTCCAGGGTTTCTTTCCTTTGAATCGATGACGAAGATACTGGTTATCTCATCGAGTTGCACTGTCCTCCCACTCACCTTTTGTAAGAACTATTCTCTTTAAAAACATACCGTTTTGTGGCAAAACCCTTTGCCTCGGTATAGTGGTGGGGGAATACCCAATGACTTGGGATAACCATACAAAGTAGTACTTGTCTGATTTGGAATAGGTTTGTAACCTTTTACACAAGCCCCATATTCCAAATGTTAAGAAAAGATATAACATGGTTGGGTGTACCATACCATGGCGTCATTTCAATAGACCTAATGGATCTCTTTTCAGTGTAAAAGCCGCAGTCTCTAAAGCATCACTCTATAAAAGGGATAATGGCAAATCTACTTATGTCATCTTTGATCTTACCATGTCATAAATGGTTCGATTACATCTTCACGGACTTTCCACTTTGGAGTAGTGTTCCGGGAGGTGCAAGTTATGAAACTCTTTTCACAACTCATCAGACATTCGCTAAACTTGTAACTCAAATATTCCTTTCCGCAATCAAATTGCAGAAACATAATTTTCTTGGTACAATAACTTCTACTTCAATTTTTAAAACCTTTCGAATGATTTCAAAAGATCCAGACTTACGTCTCATCAAGTAAATATCCATATATCTACTTGAGTCATTTTTGAAGGTAGACAAATCCACTGTTTTCAACAACATTTATCGGACTACATACATCAAATGTATGATCACTGATAAGTTCTTTGCTCGTTCCTTATTGCCTGTGAACGGTATTTCAGTCACTTCACCGTTTGGAGGAAAGTTGCAAGTGTCGTGCCAACTATGCAATACCTTGGCAAGAAGTGTAACATAACAACGGAGTTGATAAAATGGCCCGTGGTTTGCTAGTTAACTCTGGTAGTGCCATTAGAAAACCTCATATTGGACAACAATTATTACGTAAGAAAGAACATTTGGTAGTAATCTATGTATAAAAACATAGGAAATACTCGTCAGATGAGAAGTTCACAATTTACAAGAGCTAATTATGGAAGAAGGAGACAAAAACTAATGGTAGTACTTTGGGTGGTAAGGTAACAAGGATGTTTTTACCACACCAATAATCTCACATCTCCGCGTTGTCTATATTTAGGAACATTTAAAAGAGCATGGTGCCCCATGTTTGGTACTTGCAATTGATGGAAAACCCTATGGACCAATGGTTGCCTCGAGTTATACTTTAAGGTTTGTCCATAGGCATTGCTTGAAGACCATAATTTGGTTTCAAGATTATAATAAGGATATTATGTGTGACCAAGGTTCTATTCAAGGAATTATTAAAAGATTGGTCATGTGAGAGCTGAGACTACTGCAAGCATGTCTTGAAGAATAAGATCGTGTGAACATTAATGTTTACCTTCAAGAAATCATCTTAATGAAGAATGTTGGAAATATACAAGGATGATCAAGACTAAGTACAAAGAGTGATTCAGGTCTATCAACACACAAGCATAGAAGATGTACTGAGAAGGATCGAGTGATCCAATGGTATGGTAAGCAATGTGTTGGGGAACGTCGCATGGGAAACAAAAAAATTCCTACGCACACGCAAACCTATCCATGGTGATGAGCATCTACGAGAGGGAGAGTGGATCTACATACCCTTGTAGATCGCTAAGTGGGAAGCGTTAAGAAACGCGGTTGGTGTAGTCGAACTTCTTCGCGATCCAAATCGCCGAGCGTCCCGCGATCTCATCACGATCCGTCCCGCGATCCAATCACGATCTGTCCCGCGAACACATCACGATCCATCCCGCGAACTCATCACGATCCGTCTCACGATCTTGATCACGATCTTGTTGGGAGACGTAGTAGTAAATCAAAAATTTTCCTACGTGTCACCAAGATCTATCTATGGAGAAACCAGCAAACGAGTGGGGAGAGATTGGATCTTCATACCTTTGAAGATCCCTAAGCGGAAGCGTTGCTAGAACGCGGTTGATGGAGTCGTACTCACAGCGATTCAGATCGCGGTAGATCCGATCAAGTGCCGAACGGACGGCACCTCCGCGTTCAACACACGTGCAGCCCGGTGACGTCTCCTACGCCTTGATCCAGCAAGGAGGGAGGAGAGGTTGAGGGAGAGCTCCGGCAACACGACGGCGTGGTGGCGGTGGAGCTGCGTGGTACTCCGATAGAGCTTCGCTAAGCACTACGGAGAACGAGGAGAGGGAGGAGTAGGGCTGCACCAGGGAGGAGATGAACTCGTGTGTTGTGCAGCCCCAAATACCTCCACTATATATAGGAGGAGGGGAGGAGAGGTGCTGCGCCCTAGGGTTCCACCCTAGGGGTGGCGGCAGCCTCCAGAAGCCCATCTGGCCGGCGGCCAGGGCAGGGAGAGGTGGAGGCGCCCTAGGGTGGGCCTTAAGGCCCATCTAAGCCTAGGGTTTGCCCCCCTCCACCCTTGTTGCGCCTTGGGCTGGGGTGGGAGGCGCACCAGCCCACCTAGGGGCTGGCTCCCTCCCACTCTTGGCCCATGGAACCTTCCGGGGCAGGTGGGCCCACTAGATGGACCCCCGGAACCCTTCCGGTGGTCCCGGTACACTACCGGAGACACCCGGAACACTTCCGGTAACCAAAACCTCACTTCCTATATATCAATCTTCATCTCTGGACCATTCCGGGACTCCTCATGATGTCCAGGATCTCATCTGGGACTCCAAACAACCTTCGGTAACCACGTACACTATTTCCCTATAACCCTAGCGTCATCGAACCTTAAGTGTGTAGACCCTACGGGTTCGGGAGACACGTAGACATGACCGAGACACCTCTCCGGTCAATAACCAACAGCGGGATCTGGATACCCATGTTGGCTCCCACGTACTCCACGATGATCTCATCGGATGAACCACGATGTCAAGGATTCAATCAATCCCGTATACAATTCCCTTTGTCTATCGGTATGGTACTTACCCGAGATTCGATCGTCGGTATCCCCATACCTTGTTCAATCTCGTTACCGGCAAGTCTCTTTACTCGTTCCGTAATACATCATCCCATGACTAACTCCTTAGTCACATTGAGCTCATAATGATGATGTCTTACCGAGTGGGCCCAGAGATACCTCTCCGTCACACGGAGTGACAAATCCCAGTCTCGATTCGTGTCAACCCAACAGACACTTTCGGAGATACCCGTAGAGTACCTTTATAGCCACCCAGTTACGTTGTGACGTTTGGCACACCCAAAGCATTCCTACGATATCCGGTAGTTACACAATCTCATGGTCTAAGGAAACGACACTTGACATTGAAAAGCTTTAGCAAACGAACTACACGATCTTGTGCTATGCTTAGGATTGGGTCTTGTCCATCACATCATTCTCCTAATGATGTGATCCCGTTATCAACGACATCCAATGTCCATGGTCATGAAACCGTGACCATCTATTGATCAACGAGCTAGCCAACTAGAGGCTCACTAGGGACACGTTGTGGTCTATGTATTCACACATGTATTACGGTTTCCGGTTAACACAATTATAGCATGAATAACAGACAATTATCATGAACTAGGAAATACAATAATTACCATTTTATTATTGCCTCTAGGGCATATTTCCAACAGTCTCCCACTTGCACTAGAGTCAATAATCTAGTTACATTGTGATGAATCGAACACCCATAGCATTCTGGTGTTGATCATGTTTTGCTCGTGAGAGAGGTTTAGTCAACGGATCTGCGACATTCAGATCCGTATGCACTTTACAAATATCTATGTCTCCTTCCTGAATGTAATCACGGATGGAGTTGAAACGACGCTTGATGTGTCTTGTCTTCTTGTGAAACCTGGGCTCCTTCGCAAGGGCAATAGCTCCAGTGTTGTCACAGAGTAGAGTCATCGGGCCCGACGCATTCGGAATCACTCCTAGGTCGGTGATGAACTCCTTCATCCAGACTCCCTCCTTTGCTGCTTCCGAAGCAGCTATGTACTCCGCTTCACATGTAGATGCCGCCACAACGCTTTGCTTGCTGCTGCTCCAGCTCACTGCCCCTCCATTCAAGATATACACGTATCCGGTTTGCGACTTGGAGTCGTCCGGATCTGTGTCGAAGCTAGCATCGACGTAACCCTTTACGACGAGCTCTTCGGCACCTCCATAAACGAGAAACATGTCCTTTGTCCTTTTCAGGTACTTCAGGATATTCTTGACCGCTGTCCAGTGTTCCGCTCCGGGATCACTTTAGTACCTCCCTACCAAACTTATGGCAAGGTTCACATCAGGCCTGGTACACAGCATGGCATACATGATAGAGCCTATGGCTGAAGCATAGGGGATGACACTCATCTCTTCTCTATCCTTTGCCGTGGTCGGGCATTGAGTCGTACTCAATCTCACACCTTGCAACACAGGCAAGAACCCCTTCTTGGACTGATCCATATTGAACTTCTTCAATATCTTTTCAAGGTATGTGCTTTGTGAAAGACCAATGAGGCGTTTCGATCTATCTCTATAGATCTTAATACCTAATATGTAAGCAGCTTCTCCAAGGTCCTTCATTGAAAAACACTTATTCAAGTAGGCCTTTATACTTTCCAAGAGTTCTATATTATTTCCCATTATCAGCATGTCATCCACATACAGTATAAGAAATGCTATAGAGCTCCCACTCACTTTCTTGTAAATACAGGGTTCTCCATAAACCTGTACAAACCCAAACGCTTTAATCACCTCATTAAAGCGAATGTTCCAACTCCGAGATGCTTGCACCAGCCCATAGATGGAGCGCTGGAGCTTGCATACCTTGTTAGCATCTTTAGGATCGACAAAACCTTCCGGCTGCATCATATACAGTTCTTCCTTGAGGCAGCCATTAAGGAATGCCGTTTTGACGTCCATTTTCCAGATCTCATAATCATAAAATGCGGCAACTGCTAACATGATTTGGACTGACTTTAGCATCGCTACGGGTGAGAAAGTCTCATCGTAGTCAACTCCTTGAACTTGTCGATAACCCTTAGCAACAAGCCGAGCCTTATAGGCGGTCACATTTCCGTCCGCGTTAGTCTTCTTCTTAAAGATCCATTTGTTTTCAATGGCTCGCTTATCATCAGGCAAGTCCACCAAAGTCCATACTTTGTTCTCATACATGGATCCTATCTCGGATTTCATGGCCTCAAGCCATTTGTCGGAATCCGGACCCGCCATCGCTTCTTCATAGTTTGAAGGTTCACCGTTGTCCAACAACATGATCTCTAGGACAGGATTGCCGTACCACTCTGGTGCGGAATGTGTCCTAGTGGACCTTCGAATAGCGACTTGATCTGAAGCTTCATGATCATCATCATTAACTTCCTCTCTAGCCGGTGTAGGCTCCACAGAAACAACTTCCTGTGCTGCGCTACTCTCCGGGTCGAGTGGAGGTACAATTACCTCATCAAGTTCTATTTTCCTCCCACTTACTTCTTTCGAGAGAAACTCTTTCTCGAGAAAGGATCCATTATTGGCAACAAAGACTTTGCCCTCGGATCGTAGGTAGAAGGTATACCCAATAGTCTCTTTGGGATATCCTATGAAGACGCACTTTTCCGCTTTGGGTTCGAGCTTCTCAGGTTGAAGTTTCTTCACATAAGCATCGCATCCCCAAACTTTTAGAAACGACAGCTTAGGTTTCTTTCCAAACCATAATTCATACGGTGTCGTCTCAACGGATTTAGACGGTGCCCTATTTAAAGTGAATGTGGCAGTCTCTAATGCATATCCCCCAAATGATAGCGGTAAGTCGGTAAGAGACATCATAGATCGCACCATATCCAATAGAGTGCGATTACGATGTTCAGACACACCATTTCGCTGAGGTGTGCTGGGCGGCGTGAGCTGTGAAACAATTCCACATTTCCTAAGGTGCGTGCCAAACTCGTGACTTAAATATTCTCCGCCACGATCAGATCGTAGGCATTTTATTTTCCTGTCACGTTGATTCTCGACCTCACTCTGAAATTCCTTGAACCTTTCAAAGGTTTCAGACTTGTGTTTCATTAAGTAGACATACCCATATCTGCTCAAGTCATCAGTGAGTGTGAGAACATAACGGTAGCCACCGCGAGCCTCGACACTCATTGGACCGCATACATCGGTATGTATTACCTCCAACAAGTCAGTTGCTCGCTCCATTGTTCCGGAGAACGGAGTCTTGGTCATCTTGCCCATGAGGCATGGTTCGCATGTGTCAAATGATTCGAAATCAAGTGACTCCAAAAGTCCATCAGCATGGAGCTTCTTCATGCGTTTGACACCAATATGGCCAAGACGGCAGTGCCACATGTAAGTGGGACTATCGTTATCAACTTTACACTTTTTGGCACTCACACTATGGACATGTGTAACATCACGTTCGAGATTCATCAAAAATAAACCATTGACCAACGGTGCATGAGCATAAAACATTTCTCTCATATAAATAGAACAACCATTATTCTCGGATTTAAATGAGTAGCCATCTCGCATCAAGCGAGATCCAGATACAATGTTCATGCTCAAGGCTGGTACTAAATAACAATTATTAAGGTTTAAAACTAATCCCGATGGTAGATGTAGAGGTAGCGTGCCAACGGCGATCACATCGACCTTGGAACCATTCCCGACGCGCATCGTCACCTCATCCTTGGCCAGCCTCCGCTTATTCCGCAGCTCCTTCTTGGAGTTACAAATGTGAGCAACTGCACCGGTATCAAATACCCAGGAGCTACTACGAGCGCTGGTCAAGTACACATCAATAACAAGTATATCACATATACCTTTAATGTTGCCGTCCCTCTTATCCGCTAAGTACTTGGGCAGTTCCGCTTCCAGTGACCGGTACCCTTACAATAGAAACACTCAGTCTCAGGCTTGGGTCCATTCTTGTTCTTCTTCTTCCCGACAACTTGCTTACCGGGCGCGGCAACAGCTTTGCCATCCTTCTTGAAGTTCTTCTTACCCTTGCCTTTCTTGAAACTAGTGGTCTTGTTTACCATCAACACTTGATGCTCCTTTTTGATCTCGACCTCCGCTGATTTCAGCATCGAGTACAACTCGGGAATGGACTTCTCCATACCCTGCATGTTGTAGTTCATCACAAAGCTCTTGTAGCTAGGTGGAAGCGACTGGAGGATTCTGTCAATAACCGAGTCATCCGGGAGGTTAACTCCTAGCTAAGTCAAGCGGTTGTGAAGCCCAGACATCTTGAGGATGTGCTCACTGACAGAACTGTTCTCCTCCATCTTACAACTAAAGAACTTGTCGGAGACTTCATATCTCTCGACCCGGGCATGAGCTTGAAAGACCAGTTTCAGCTCTTGGAACATCTCATATGCTCCGTGTTGCTCAAAACGCTTTTGGAGCCCCGGTTCTAGGCTGTAAAGCATGCCGCACTGAACAAGGGAGTAATCATCGCAGCGAGAATGCCAAGCGTTCGCAACATCTTGTTCTGCTGGGAGAAGGGGTGGGTCACCTAGCGGTGCATCGAGGACATACAATTTCTTGGAAGCTATGAGGATGATCCTCAAGCCACGGACCCAGTCCGCATAGTTGCTTCCATCATCTTTTAGCTTGGTTTTCTCTAGGAACGCTTTGAAATTGAGGTTGACATTTGCGTTGGCCATTGGATCTACAATATAGATATTAAAGGCAATTTTAGACTAAGTTCATGATAATTAAGTTCACATAATCATATTATTCAATGAACTCCCACTTAGATAGACATCTCTCTAGTCATCCAAGTGACACATGATCCATGTCAACTAGCCCGTGTCCGATCATCACGTGAGACGGACTAGTCATCCATGGTGAACATCTTCATGTTGATCGTATCTTCTATACGACTCATGTTCGACCTTTCGGTCTTCCGTGTTCCGAGGCCATGTCTGTACATGCTAGGCTCGTCAAGTCAACCTAAGTGTTTCGCGTGTGTAAATCTGGCTTACACCCGTTGTATGCGAACGTTAGAACCTATCACACCCGATCATCACGTGGTGCTTCAGAACAACGATCCTTAGCAACGATGCACAGTTAGGGTGAACACTTCTCTTGAAATTTAATTGAGAGATCATCTTATTTACTACCGTCGTTCTAAGCAAATAAGATGTAAACATGATAAACATCACATGCAATCAATATAGTGACATGATATGGCCAATATCATCTTGCTCCTATGATCTCCATCTTCGGGGCACGATGACCATCATTGTCACCGGCACGACACCATGATCTCCATCATCATGATCTCCATGATTGTGTATTCATGAAGTTGTCTCGCCAACTATTACTTCTACTACTATGGCTAACGCTTAGCAATAAAGTAAAGTAATTACATGGCATTTATGATTGACACGCAGGTCATACAATAATATAAGACAACTCCTATGGCTCCTGCCGGTTGTCATAGTCATCGACATGCAAGTCGTGAACCCTATTACAAGAACATGATCAATCTCATACATCACAATGCATCACATCACATCCTTCTGGCCATATCACATCACAAGGCATTGCTGCAAAAACAAGTTAGACGTCCTCTAATTTGTAGTTGCAAGTTTTTACGTGGTTGCTATAGGTTTCTAGCAAGAACGTTTCTTACCTACGCCAAAACCACAACGTGATATGCCAATTGCTATTTACCCTTCATAAGGACCCTTTTCATCGAATCCAATCCGACTAAGGTGGGAGAGACAGACACCCGCTAGCCACCTTATGCAACTAGTGCATGTCAGGCGGTGGAACCGGTCTCACGTAAGCGTACGTGTAAGGTTGGTCCGGGCCGCTTCATCCCACAATACCGTCGAATCAAGATAAGACTAGTAACGGCAAGCATATTAACAAAATCGACGCCCACAACTGCTTTGTGTTCTACTCGTGCATAGATTCTACGCATAGACCTAGCTCATGATGCCACTGTTGGGAGACGTCGTAGTAAATCAAAATTTTCCTACGTGTCACCAAGATCTATCTATGGAGAAACCAGCAAACGAGTGGGGAGAGATTGGATCTTCATACCTTTGAAGATCCCTAAGCGGAAGCGTTGCTAGAACGCGGTTGATGGAGTCGTACTCACAGCGATTCAGATCGCGGTAGATCCGATCAAGTGCCGAACGGACGGCACCTCCGCGTTCAACACACGTGCAGCCCGGTGACGTCTCCTACGCCTTGATCCAGCAAGGAGGGAGGAGAGGTTGAGGGAGAGCTCCGGCAACACGACGGCGTGGTGGCGGTGGAGCTGCGTGGTACTCCGATAGAGCTTCGCTAAGCACTACGGAGAACGAGGAGAGGGAGGAGTAGGGCTGCACCAGGGAGGAGATGAACTCGTGTGTTGTGCAGCCCCAAATACCTCCACTATATATAGGAGGAGGGGAGGAGAGGTGCTGCGCCCTAGGGTTCCACCCTAGGGGTGGCGGCAGCCTCCAGAAGCCCATCTGGCCGGCGGCCAGGGCAGGGAGAGGTGGAGGCGCCCTAGGGTGGGCCTTAAGGCCCATCTAAGCCTAGGGTTTGCCCCCCTCCACCCTTGATGCGCCTTGGGCTGGGGTGGGAGGCGCACCAGCCCACCTAGGGGCTGGCTCCCTCCCACTCTTGGCCCATGGAACCTTCCGGGGCAGGTGGGCCCACTAGATGGACCCCCGGAACCCTTCCGGTGGTCCCGGTACACTACCGGAGACACCCGGAACACTTCCGGTAACCAAAACCTCACTTCCTATATATCAATCTTCGTCACCGGACCATTCCGGGACTCCTCATGACGTCCGGGATCTCATCCGGGACTCCAAACAACCTTCGGTAACCACGTACACTATTTCCCTATAACCCTAGCGTCATCGAACCTTAAGTGTGTAGACCCTACGGGTTCGGGAGACACGTAGACATGACCGAGACACCTCTCCGGTCAATAACCAACAGCGGGATCTGGATACCCATGTTGGCTCCCACGTACTCCACGATGATCTCATCGGATGAACCACGATGTCAAGGATTCAATCAATCCCGTATACAATTCCCTTTGTCTATCGGTATGGTACTTACCCGAGATTAGATCGTCGGTATCCCCATACCTTGTTCAATCTCGTTACCGGCAAGTCTCTTTACTCGTTCCGTAATACATCATCCCATGACTAACTCCTTAGTCACATTGAGCTCATAATGATGATGTCTTACCGAGTGGGCCCAGAGATACCTCTCCGTCACACGGAGTGACAAATCCCAGTCTCGATTCGTGTCAACCCAACAGACACTTTCGGAGATACCCGTAGTGTACCTTTATAGCCACCCAATTACGTTGTGACGTTTGGCACACCCAAAGCATTCCTACGATATCCGGGAGTTACACAATCTCATGGTCTAAGGAAACGACACTTGACATTGAAAAGCTTTAGCAAACGAACTACACGATCTTGTGCTATGCTTAGGATTGGGTCTTGTCCATCACATCATTCTCCTAACGATGTGATCCCGTTATCAACGACATCCAATGTCCATGGTCATGAAACCGTCACCATCTATTGATCAACGAGCTAGCCAACTAGAGGCTCACTAGGGACACGTTGTGGTCTATGTATTCACACATGTATTACGGTTTCCGGTTAACACAATTATAGCATGAATAACAGACAATTATCATGAACTAGGAAATACAATAATAACCATTTTATTATTGCCTCCAGGGCATATTTCGAACAGATCTGTCCCACGAACTCATCACGATCCGTTCTGCGATCTCATCATGTACCGTCCCGCGATCTCGATCACGGTCCTTCCGATCTAGCACCGAACGGACGGCACCTCCGCGTTCAGCACACGTGCAGCTTGATGATGATCTCCACCGTATTGATCCAGCAAGAGGAGGTGGAGAGGAGAGAGAGTTCATCGGCAGCGTGACGGCGCTCCGGTGATGGTGATGTAGCAATTCCGGCAGGGCTTCGCCTAAGCACTGCAGAAAACCGATCTAGAGGAGCACCGGTGGAACGGGTAGCACGTGGTCGTAAGTTGTGTCCCGTGTGCTAGCCCTGCCCCTCTATTTATATGTTGAGCCCTGGGGTCTAAACTTGGAGCAAAAACCTCTACAAGGTCGATTTTGCCCGCACAAGGTCGGTTTGGCTCGCAAGAATAGAGTCCAACTCGGATCCCTGCAGTCCCGCGCACAAGCGGCAGTACCGCTTCACGAGCGGTAGTACCGCTTCACGAGCGGTAGTACTGCTTGAGCGGTAGTACCACTTCACAAGCAGTAGTACTGCCTTACTGCTTAAGGCAGCAGCAAAACTTCCTTTTGCCCTTTCCAATACCTCGTGGGTTTTACCCCATTGGTCCATATAAAGTGTTGCTGTACCCGAACACTTCGGTAAACATCCGGAACCCCTTCCGGTTAATTCCGAAACTCTTCCAGAGATCAAAACACTATTATCACATATATCAATCTTTATCTCCAGACTCTTCTGGAGATCCTCGTCATGTCCTGGATCGTCTCCGAGACTCCGAACATCCTTCGGTCACCACCATATATAACTCTATACTACCGAAATGTCACCAAACCTTAAGTGTGCAGACCCTGCGGGTTCGAGAACTATGTAGACATGACCGAGACACCTCTACGGCCAATAACCAATGGCGGGACCTGGACGTCCACATTTGGTTCCCACATATTCTACGAAGATCTATCGGTCGAACCTCTATGTCAAGGATTCAGTTAATCCCGTATAACGTTCCCTTTGTTCTTCGGTATGTTACTTGCCCGAGATTCGATCATCGGTATCTCCATACCTAGTTCAACCTCGTTACCGGCAAGTCTCTTTACTCGTTCCATAATACAAGATCCCGCAACTAACAATTAGTCACATTGCTTGCAAGGCTTATTGTGATGTTGCATTACCGAGCGGGCCCTGAGATACCTCTCCGTCACACGGAGTAACAAATCCCAGTCTCGATCCATGCCAACTCAACAGACACCATCGGAGATACCTATAGAGCACCTTTATAGTCACCCAGTTACGCTACGACGTTTGATACACACAAGGCACTCCTCCGATATCTGTGAGTTGCATGATCTCATGGTCATAGGAACACACACTTGACATGCGGAAAACAGTAGCAATAAACTGACACGATCATATGCTACATTTGTAGTTTGGGTCTTGTCCATCACATCATTCTCCTAATGATGTGACCCCGTTATCAAATGACATCTCATGTCCATGGCTAGGAAACCTTAACCATCTTTTGATCAACGAGCTAGTCTATTAGAGGCATACTAGGGACGTGGTTTTGTCTATGTATCCACACATGCATCTAAGTCTCCGATCAATACAATTATAGCATGTATAATAAACGATTATCATGAACAAGGAAATATGATAATAACTAATTTATTATTGCCTCTAGGGCATATTTCCAACACAATGTCCATTACGCTTTGTGTACTAACCCATGGTCTCGGTGATAGTTCTTTGTGGGTTTAGGTATGTTTTCGTGGGCATGCATCAAAAGGAAGATCTCATATGACCCATGGAGAGTGACATCAAATGGTGATCGTCATCAAGGTTGCATGTGCAAGTTCAAGTGGAGCATCACGAAGAGATAATGCTTGAAGCTTGTCATCCATTCTGATGATAATGGACATGTGAGCATGTGCATAAAAGAGTCTCACCCATAGTGGAGTATGGGGAGCAATCTACTAGTCTTCATCTAGCCGGTGCAATCAAGATAGGTGAAAGCACAACTTCTCCTTAGGCGGTTTTGGTAATTAATAACAACATATATTTCATTGTACTAATGCTTCCACCAAGTATATTTGAGGAAAATTTCAATGGTGGATTAGCAAAGGATTGTGAGGAGATCCCCTAGGTGCAAGGAACACCCATTGGCAACAAGCTTGAAGACTCTACATTTACATTTTGTGAGAAATCACTCTTGAGTCCATAGGAAAGCCAATACTATTAAAAGAGGATGAGGGAAACATGATGATATGGTTTATCAAGTGCTTAGAGATTAGCCACCAAAAATACTCATCCATTCTCCCACAAACATTCTGTCCAAAACCTAAAATGTCCAAAATTCGGTGCCACCAACTTTCCCATTCGTCCCTAACGAGTTTTGCCCTAGGCAGGTCCCATGCAAAACCCTAGCATCTCGGTGATACCAAGTTTCCATTCGATGCAACCGAAACCAATGACCAACCTTCGGTTGCCCCGGTACTAAAAACGGAATTTTCAGGTTTTAGGAACCGGTGACACTGAGTCTTGGAAACTGCCTAGGTCACCCATATCGGTCCCACTGAGATTTCTATATGGTCTCACCAAAACACCAAAAGTTGCCACATTTTGCACTAGTTTGTGCAATCGAGTTTTAAGTTTGGTTTCACCGAGTTGGACAATAATGTTGTAACGGTTGGATTTTTGGAGATGCCTATATATACCCCTCCACCACCTCTGGCTCGCATTACAAGCATGCATAACACAACACCACTTGCCATATCCATTTTTCTGATAGAGAGCCACCTACTCATGTGTTGAGATCAAGATCTTCCATTCCTACCATATGAATCTTGATTTCTAGCCTCCCTAAGTTGCTTTCCACCCAATCACCCTCTTCTACCAAGCCAAATATGTGTGGTTGAGTGTTGAGGAGACTATCTTTTGAAGCACAAGAGCAAGGAGTTCATCATACTACCACGTCTATTACCTTTTGGAGAATGGTGTCTCCTAGATTGGTTAGGTGTCGCTTGGGAGTCTCCATCTTCGTGTGTGGAGTTGAACCAAGAAGTTTGTACATGCAAGGAGATCGCTTACTTCGTGAAGATCTACCCATAGTGAGGCTAGTCCTTGGCAAGACGGATGAGATGGTTAAGGGTTTCCATTCGGGGCCTTGGCTCGGCAAGAGGGCTACAACGACACCCCAAGAGGAGCGCTCATGCCATTTTGGAAGTGATTTTAGATAGTTTTAGTGCACTTCCATATCATTTTTGGGAACCAACCTATTAACCCAGTGCCCAGCGCCAATTGTTGTTTTCTTCGTGTTTTTGGCTTTTTAGAAAATTTGTACCAAAGGAAGTCTAAACACGACGAATTTATTTGACTATTTTTTTGGAACACAAGAGACCCCTGAAGCTTTGTGGAAAGACCAGAAGACCCATGAGGCATTCACAAGGGTGCAGGGAGGGCCTTGGGGGTAGGGAGGGCCCTCTTCCCTTTTGTGCCCCTCGTAACTCCTTCTGACATGATTCCAGCGTTGAAAATTCCTGTAAATCCAGAAATCCGCGAAAGTTAACCTAGAACTTTTACTCCACCACCGCAAGCCTCTCTTCCAAAGTGACCCCATCCATAGCCCTTTTCCAACGCCCTGTCGGAAGGGGAAAGCCATCACCGGAGGCCATCTTCTGTTGGAAATATGCCCTAGAGGCAATAATAAAATGTTTATTATTGTATTTCCTTGTTCATGATAATTGTCTATTGGTCATGCTATAATTGTGTTAACCGGAAACCATAATACATGTGTGAATACATAGACCACAACATGTCCCTAGTGAGCCTCTAGTTGACTAGCTCGTTGATCAATAGATGGTCACGGTTTCATGGCCATGGACATTGGATGTCGTTGATAACGGGATCACATCATTAGGAGAATGATGTGATGGACAAGACCTAATCCCAAGCATAGCACAAGATCGTGTAGTTCATTTGCTAAAGCTTTTCAATGTCAAGTATCGTTTCCTTAGACCATGAGATTGTGCAACTCCCGGATACCGTAGGAATGCTTTGGGTGTGCCAAACGTCACAACGTAACTGGGTGGCTATAAAGGTGCACTACGGGTATCTCTGAAAGTATCTGTTGGGTTGGCACGAATCGAGACTGGGATTTGTCACTCCGTGTGACGGAGAGGTATCTCTGGGCCCACTCGGTAAGACATCATCATAATGAGCTCAATGTGACTAAGGAGTTAGACACGGGATGATGTATAACGGAACGAGTAAAGAGACTTTCCAGTAACGAGATTGAACAAGGTATGGGGATACCGACGATCGAATCTCGGGCAAGTATCATACCGATAGACAAAGGGAATTGAATACGGGATTGATTGAATCCCCGACATCGTGGTTCATCCGATGAGATCATCGTGGAGTACGTGGGAGCCAACATGGGTATCCAGATCCCGCTGTTGGTTATTGGCCGGAAAAGTGTCTCGGTCATGTCTACGTGTCTCCCGAACCCGTAGGGTCTACACACTTAAGGTTCGATGACGCTAGGGTTATAGGGAAAAGGTATATGTGATTACCGAAGGTTGTTCGGAGTCCCGGATGAGATCCCGGACGTCACGAGGAGCTCCGGAATGGTCCGGAGGTAAATATTGATATATAGGAAGTCCAGTTTTGGTCACCGGAAAGTTTTCGGGCTCATCGGTAGTGTACCGGGAGTGCCGGGAGGGTGCCGGAGGACCCCCGAGAGGGGTGTGACGACCAAAGGACCTCATGGGACCTTAGAGGAGGTGTGCCAGCCCATATTGGGTCGGCCAAGACCATCTATGTGGGCCCATGTGGCTGGAGATAAGGAGATAAGGCAAAAAGGATTTAAAAGGAGGAGATCCACCTCCCTTGTGGGAGGTGGACTCTCCCTTTAATTCGGCCGGCCCTCTCCTCTTTGGAGTAGAGTCCAAGCCATCCCTCCACGTCCCTCCTCCTATATATACTTGAGGTTTTGGATGTTTTGAGAGAGGATTTGATCTCTCTCTCTCTCACGGCAAAGCCCTACCTCTCTTCTTCCTCCTCCGCAGCGCTTAGGCGAAGCCCTGTCGGAATACCTTGCTACTCCACCACCACCACGCCGTCGTGCTGCTGTTGGAGCCCTTCCCCAACCTCTCCTTCCTCCTTGCTGGATCAAGGTGTTGGAGACGTCACCGGGCTGCACGTGTGTTGAACGCGGAGGTGCCGTCCGTTCGGCACTTGATCGGATCTACCGCGATCTGAATCGCTGCGAGTACGACTCCATCAACCGCGTTCTTGTAACGCTTCCGCTTAGCGATCTTCAAAGGTATGAAGATCCACTCTCCCCTTGCTCGTTGCTGGTTTCTCCATAGATGGATCTTGGTGAACGCGTAGGAAATTTTTTGATTTACTACTACGTCTCCCAACATCTTCATCATGAGCTAGGTCTATGCGTAGAATCTATGCACGAGTAGAACACAAAGCAGTTGTGGGCGTCGATTTTGTTAATATGCTTGCCGTTACTAGTCTTATCTTGATTCGACGGTATTGTGGGATGAAGCGGCCCGGACCAACCTTACACGTACGCTTACGTGAGACCGGTTCCACCGCCTGACATGCACTAGTTGCATAAGGTGGCTAGCGGGTGTCTGTCTCTCCCACCTTAGTCGGATTGGATTCGATGAAAAGGGTCCTTATGAAGGGTAAATAGCAATTGGCATATCACGTTGTGGTTTTGACGTAGGTAAGAAATGTTCTTGCTAGAAACCTATAGCAACCACGTAAAAACTTGCAACTACAAATTAGAGGACGTCTAACTTGTTTTTGCAGCATATGCCGTGTGATGTGATATGGCCAAAAGGATGTGATGTGATGCATTGTGATGTATGAGATTGATCATGTTCTTGTAATAGGGTTCACGACTTGCATGTCGATGACTATGACAACCGGCAGGAGCCATAGGAGTTGTCTTATATTATTGTATGACCTGCGTGTCAATCATAAACGCCATGTAATTACTTTACTTTATTGCTAAACGTTAGCTGTAGTAGTAGAAGTAATAGTTGGCGAGACAACTTCATGAAGACACAATGATGGAGATCATGATGATGGAGATCATGGTGTCGTGCCAGTGACAGTGATGATCATGGTGCCCCGAAGATGGAGATCGAAGGAGCAAGATGATATTGGCCATATCATGTCACTATATTGATTGCATGTGATGTTTATCATGTTTACATCTTATTTGCATAGAACGACGGTAGTAAATAAGATGATCTCTCAATAAAATTTCAAGAAAGGTGTTCACCCTAACTGTGCACCGTTGCTAAGGATCGTCGTTCCGAAGCACCACGTGATGATCGGGTGTGATAGGTTCTAACGTTCGCATACAACGGGTGTAAGCCAGATTTACACATGCGAAACACTTAGGTTGACTTGACGAGCCTAGCATGTACAGACATGGCCTCGGAACACGGAAGACCGAAAGGTCGAACATGAGTCGTATAGAAGATACGATCAACATAGAGATGTTCACCATGGATGACTAGTCCGTCTCACGTGATGATCGGACACGGGCTAGTTGACATGGATCATGTATCACTTGGAAGACTAGAGAGATGTCTATCTAAGTGGGAGTTCATTAATAATTTGATTAAGTGAACTTAATTATCATGAACTTAGTCTAAAAATGTCCTTGCAAATTATGTCGTAGATAGCTCACGCTGTAGCCCCCCAGTTTTATTGATACAATCCTAGAGAAAAGTAAGTTGAAATTTGATGGTAGCAATAATGCGGACTGGGTCCGTGATCTGAGGATTGTCCTCATTGTTGCACAGAAATCTTATGTTTTTTATGTACCACTAACTGCATCACTCCCTCAAGCGTTGTCTGTAGATGTTGTGAACATATGACAGGCACTTTTTGGTGACTACGTGATAGTTCAATGCGTCATGCATTACGGCTTAGAATTGAGGCTCCAAAACGTTTTGAACGTCACGGAACATATGAGATGTTCTAGGAGCTGAGATTGTGATCTCAGGCTCGTGCCTATGTTGAGAGGTATGAGACCTCCAACAAGATTCTTTGTCTGCAAGATAAAGGAGAATAGCTCAATCGCTGAGCGTGTGCTCAGATTGTCTGGGTGCTACAATCACTTGAATCAAGTGGGAGTTAATCTTCCAGATGAGATAGTGATTAATGCAGTTCTCCAAGTCACTGCCACCAAGCTACTAGAGCTTCGTGATGAACTATAACATGCCAGGGATGGATAAGATGATCCCTGAGTTGTTCGTGATGTTTGACACCACGAAGGTAGAAATCAAGAAGGAGCATCAAGTGTTGATGGTTAAGTGAAACCACTAGTTTCAAAAGGGGCAAGGGCAAGAACGGAAAACTTCAGGAATGACAAGCCAGTTGTTGCTCTAGTGAAGAAACCCAAGGTTGAGCCCGAACCCGAGACTAAGTGCTTCTGTTATGAGGAGAATGTTCGCTGAAGCGGAAAACCCCTAGATGCTTGGTAGATAAGAAGGTTGGTAATGTCAATGGAAGTATATTTGATATACGTGTTAGTGATGTGTACCTTGCTGGTACTCCTAGTAGCACCTGGGTATTGGATACCGGTTCGGTTGCTAAGTGTTAGCAACTCGAAATAAAAGCTACGGAGTAAATGGAGACTAGCTAGGTGAAAGGTGACGATGTGTGTTGGAAGTATTTCCAATATTGATGTGATCACCATCGCACGCTCTCTCTACCTTCAGGATTTGTGATAAACCTAAATAAATGTTATTTGGTGTTTGCGTTGAGCATGAACGTGATTAGATCATGATTAGTGCGATACGGTTATTCATATAAGTTAGAGAATAATGGTTATTCTGTTTACATGGATAATGCCTTCAATGGTCATGCACCCACTCGAAATGGTTTATCGAATCATGATCGTAGTAGTACACATATTCATAACATTGGTACCAAAAGATACAAAGTTAATAATGATAGTACCACATGCTTGTGGCACTGCCACGTAATGTCATATTGGTATAAATCGCATGAAAGAAACTCCATGCTGATGGATTTTTGACTCACTCGATTTCGAATCGGTTGAGACATGCGAGCCATGCCTCTTGGGCAAGATGACTGAGACCCCGTCATCCAATATGATGGAGCGGGCAAGTGGCTTATTGGAATTAATACATGTTGATGTATGTGGTCCAATGAGTGTTGAAACACACAGTGGATATCGTTGTTTTACCTTCACTGATGATTTGAGTAAATATGGGGATATTTACTTAATGAAACACGAATCTGAAATGTTTGAAAGGTTCAAGGAGTTTCAGAGTGAAGTTAAAGATCATCGTGACAAGAAGATAAATGTCTATGATATGATCATGGAGGTGATATCTAAGTTACGAGTTTGGTATGCAATTTTAGACAATGTGGAAATTGTTTCACAGCTCACGCCTCCTGGAACACCATAGTGTGATGGTGTGTTCGAACGTCATAGTCGTGCTCTATTGGATATAGTGAGTACTATGATGTCTCTTATCGTTTTACCACTATCATTATGGGGTTATGCATTAAAGACAAATCCATTCACTTTAATAGGGCACCATCTAAATCTGTTGAGATGACACCGTGTGAATTATTGTTTGATAGAAGCCTAAGCTGTCATTTCTTAGTATTTGGGGCTGCGACGCTTATGTGAAAATGGGTTTTTCACATAGTGAGCTCGAACCCAAAGCAGACAAATGCATCTTCATAGAATACCCTAATGAGACATTGGGTATACATTCTATCTCAGATCCAAGCGCAAAAGGTGTTTGTTGCTAAGAACGGGTCCTTTCTTGAGAAAGAGTTTCTCTCGAAAGAATTGAGTGGGAGGAAGATAGAACTTGATAAGGTTGTTGAACCTTTGTTTCAACCAGAGAATAGCGCAACACAGAAAGATGTTTCTGTAGAGCCTACTCAGTTGAAAAGGAAGTTAATGATGATGATCATGAAGCTTCGGATCAAGTCACTATCGAACCTCGTAGGTCGACAAGGACGCGTACTGCTCCTGAGTAGTACGACAACCCTGTCTTGGAAATCATGTTGTTGGACAACGATGAACCTACAAACTATGGAGAAGCGATGGTGGGCCCGGATTCCAACAAATGGCTAGGAGCCATGAAATCCGAGAAAGGATCCATGTATGAAAACCAAGTATGGACTTTGGTAGACTTGCCTGTTGAATGGCGGGTCATTGAGTACAAATGGACCTTTGAGATAAACATAGACGCTAATGGTGAAATGTCACCGTTTATAAAGCTCGACTTGTCGCAAAGAAGTTTCCGCCAAGTTCAAGGAGTTGACTGCAATGAGATTGTCTCATCTGTAGCGATGCTAAAAGTCTATTAAAATTTTGTTAGCAGTTGCTGCATTTTTCGATTATGAAATCTGGCAGATGGATGACAAAACAAGGTTTCCGTAATGGTTTCTGTGAGGAAGAGTTGTATGTGATACAACCAGAAGGTTTTGTCAATCCTAAGGATGCTAATAATATGCAAACTCCAGCGATCTTTCTATGGACTGGAGCAAGCATGTCGGAGTTGGAATATATGCTTTGATGAGGTGATCAAAGTGTTTAAGTTTATACAAAGTTTATGAGAAACTTGTATTTGCAAGAAAGTGAGTGGGAGCACTATAGAATTTCTTATAAGAATATGTAGTTGACATATTATTGATCGGAAATGATGTAGAATTTCTGGAAGATCATGAAGGGTTGTTTGAAAAGGTTTTTTTTTAAAAGGAAGACCCAGATAAAGCTACTATTTTATTGAGCATCAAGATCTATAGGGATAGATCAATTCGCTTGATAAGTTTTTTCGACGAAGACATACCTTGACAAGTTTTTGAAGGAGTTAAAAATAGATGGGTCAAAGAAGGAGTTCTTGACTGTATTGTAAGGTGTGAAATTGAGTAAGACTCAATACCCGACCACGGCAGAAGATAAAGAAAAGATGAGTGTCATCTCCTATGCTTTAGCCATAGGCTCTATATAGTATGCCATGCTGTGTACCGCACCTGTGTGTGCCTTGCCATGAGTCTGTCAGGGGGTACAAGAGTAATCCAAGAGTGGATCACTGGACAACGGTCAAAGTTATCCTTAGTAACTTGAGAACTAAGGAAATATTTCTCGATTATGGAGGTGATAAAGAGTTCATCGTAAAGGGTTACGATGATGCAAGCTTTAACTCCAATCCGGATGACTCTTAGTAGAAATCTGGCTACGTATAGTGGAGCAGCCATTTGGAATAGCTCCAAGTGGAGCGTGGGAGCAGTATCTACAAATATGAAATGGAAAGTTTGCAAGGTACACACGGATCTAAATGTCGCAGACCCGTTGACTAAAAACCTCTTTCACGAGCAGAACATGAACGAACCCCAGAACTTATTGGGTGTTAATCACATGATGATATGATCACATGGTGATGTAAGTGTTAATCACATGGTGATGTGAACTAGATTATTGACTCTAGTGCAAGTGGGAGACTGTTGGAAATATGCCCTAGAGGCAATAATAAAATGGTTATTATTGTATTTCCTTGTTCATGATAATTGTCTATTGTTCATGCTATAATTGTGTTAACCGGAAACCATAATACATGTGTGAATACATAGACCACAACATGTCCCTAGTGAGCCTCTAGTTGACTAGCTCGTTGATCAATAGATGGTCACGGTTTCATGGCCATGGACATTGGATGTCGTTGATAACGGGATCACATCATTAGGAGAATGATGTGATGGACAAGACCCAATCCCAAGCATAGCACAAGATCGTGTAGTTCATTTGCTAAAGCTTTTCAATGTCAAGTATCGTTTCCTTAGACCATGAGATTGTGCAACTCCCGGATACCGTAGGAATGCTTTGGGTGTGCCAAACGTCACAACGTAACTGGGTGGCTATAAAGGTGCACTACGGGTATCTCTGAAAGTATCTGTTGGGTTGGCACGAATCGAGACTGGGATTTGTCACTCCGTGTGACGGAGAGGTATCTCTGGGCCCACTCGGTAAGACATCATCATAATGAGCTCAATGTGACTAAGGAGTTAGCCACGGGATGATGTATTACGGAACGAGTAAAGAGACTTGCCAGTAACGAGATTGAACAAGGTATGGGGATACCGACGATCGAATCTCGGGCAAGTATCATACCGATAGACAAAGGGAATTGAATACGGGATTGATTGAATCCCCGACATCGTGGTTCATCCGATGAGATCATCGTGGAGTACGTGGGAGCCAACATGGGTATCCAGATCCCGCTGTTGGTTATTGGCCGGAGAAGTGTCTCGGTCATGTCTACGTGTCTCCCGAACCCGTAGGGTCTACACACTTAAGGTTCGATGACGCTAGGGTTATAGGGAAAAGGTATATGTGATTACCGAAGGTTGTTCGGAGTCCCGGATGAGATCCCGGACGTCACGAGGAGCTCCGGAATGGTCCGGAGGTAAATATTGATATATAGGAAGTCCAGTTTTGGTCACCGGAAAGTTTTCGGGCTCATCGGTAGTGTACCGGGAGTGCCGGGAGGGTGCCGGAGGACCCCCGAGAGGGGTGTGACGACCAAAGGACCTCATGGGACCTTAGAGGAGGTGTGCCAGCCCATATTGGGTCGGCCAAGACCATCTATGTGGGCCCATGTGGCTGGAGATAAGGAGATAAGGCAAAAAGGATTTAAAAGGAGGAGATCCACCTCCCTTGTGGGAGGTGGACTCTCCCTTTAATTCGGCCGGCCCTCTCCTCTTTGGAGTAGAGTCCAAGCCAGCCCTCCACGTCCCTCCTCCTATATATACTTGAGGTTTTGGATGTTTTGAGAGAGGATTTGATCTCTCTCTCTCTCACGGCAAAGCCCTACCTCTCTTCTTCCTCCTCCGCAGCGCTTAGGCGAAGCCCTGTCGGAATACCTTGCTACTCCACCACCACCACGCCGTCGTGCTGCTGTTGGAGCCCTTCCCCAACCTCTCCTTCCTCCTTGCTGGATCAAGGTGTTGGAGACGTCACCGGGCTGCACGTGTGTTGAACGCGGAGGTGCCGTCCGTTCGACACTTGATCGGATCTACCGCGATCTGAATCGCTGCGAGTACGACTCCATCAACCGCGTTCTTGTAACGCTTCCGCTTAGCGATCTTCAAAGGTATGAAGATCCACTCTCCCCTTGCTCGTTTCTGGTTTCTCCATAGATGGATCTTGGTGAACGCGTAGGAAATTTTTTGATTTACTACTACGTCTCCCAACATCTTCATCATCCCGGCAGTCTCCATGACAAGGAGGGATTAGTTCACCCTCGGGGTTGAGGGTATGTACCAGTAGCTATGTGTTTGATCTCTCTCTCATGATCTTGATGGGACACATTCTTGATGTACCATGAGCTTTGTTAACATAGTTGGATCATATGGTGTCCTTCCCTCTCTATCTTCGTTGTGATGAACTGAGTCTTGTCCTTTGAGGTTTCATTATTGTCAGATTTGAGATCACTTGATGTATGTCTTGCATGTGGATACTGGAGGTCACAATGAGGTATTCTATTGAGTCGCTTGATGTATGTTTTGGTAATCAACTTGCGGATTCCCGAGGTCATATTTGGGTAATCTAGACACATAGGTTGATACATGCTTTCATCCTACTTTCACCAATAGAAACTCTGGGGTAATTTTTGAAGTTCTTCATGTTGGATTGAATATTATGAATCTGAAATTATTTTATGCATGTCAAATAATTAACTCGCGGATACTCGTGGTGACATTGGAGCATCTAGGTGACATTAGAGTTGTCTGATACATGTCATATGGTGTTATTATAGTATGATCTCTACGGTTGTTTGTGACACTTATAGGGATGGCCAATAGATTGGAAACATAACTTTGAGGTGGTTTGCTACCTACAACAAATTCATCTTATGTTCTCCACTATTGATAAGAACTTTGGAGTGATTCTTTATCACACGTTGAGGGTTTGTTATGTGATTCAAATTATGTTAGTGATGTTGAGAGATCGCACTAGTGAGAGTATGAACCCTAGGCCTTGTTTCCAAGCATCGCAATACCATTTGTACTCACTCTTATCACTTTCTACCTTGTTGTTTTTATTATTTCGGATTACGAAAACCTATATCTACTATCCATACTACACGTGTATCACCATCTCTTCACCGAACTAGTGCACCTATACAATTTACCATTTGTATTAGGTGTGTTGGGGACACAAGAGATTGCTTGCATTTTATTGCAAGATTTTTGAGAGACCATCTTCATCCTACACCTCCCACGAATTGATAAACCTGATGTCATCCACCTGAAGAAATTTTACTACCGTCCTACAAACTCTGCTCTTGGAGGCCCAAAAGAGTCTACAAGAATAAATTTGCGTAGTAGACATCAAGCGCGACACCCACAAGCATCACTGTCGCTAACGTTGGAGCACAAGGCTTTTGCCCAGAACCTCTCACCCACGTGACACCGATGAGTTCTGAGCACCTTCCCACCCCGAGGGAAGACATGTTGTCACCAAACAAGACCTTGAGAGCACGATTTGGTGATCACCACCACCGACGTACCACTGGCACCAGGTTCACACAACATTACATCCTCCCCATTGATAATCCACAAGTGTAGGGGATCGTTTGTAGCCTTTTTTGATAAATAAGAGTGTCAAACCCAAGGAGGAGATAAAGGTAGAACAAATATTTCCTCAAGTTCTATCGACCACCGATACAACTCTATGCACACTTTAACGTTTGCTTCACCTACACCAATTATGAAACTATTTTGTAGGTGGTAGGATAGTTTGCATGAATAAAACTAGAAGTACTTTGCGGGAATAAAACGATGAGTAAATTGCAAGATAATAAAAGTTAGTTGTTTAGTAGAAAGCTTTTGTCAAACAAGAAGGTTATTTGTCCCTAGGCAATTGATAACTAGACCGATAATCATCATTGCAATTTTATATGAGGGAGAGGCATGAGCTAACATACTTTCCGTACTTGGATCATATGCACTTATGATTGGAACTCTAGAAATCATCCACAACTACCAAAGATCATTAAGGTAAAATCCAATCATAGCATTAAGTATCAAGTCCTCTTTACTCCCATACGCAACAACCCACCTACTCGGGTCTATGCTTCTGTCACTCACGCCACCCACCATAAGCAAATCATGAACATATTGCAACACCCTACAACAGGGATCCCTCATGTTTGCGCGACATGGAGGGCACCATAGGACATCACCAAAATAAAACATACAACTCATACCAACCACGATCATCAATTAGCCCATAGGACAAAATAGACCTACTCAAACATCATAGGATAGCCACATATCATTGGGAAATAATATATGGAGTTGAGAACCATGTTTAAGTAGAGATTACAATGTGAAAGAGAGGTGTTACACCGCTGCATAGAGGGGGAGAGAGTTGGTGTTGACGGCAGCGAAGTTGTTGGTGTAGATCGCCGTCACGATGATTGCCCCGATGGTGTTCCGGTGCCATCGGGAGAGAGGGGGAGAGAGCCCCCTCCTCCTTCTTCCTTGGCCTCCCCTAGATGCGAGGAGAGTTCCCCCTCTGGTCCATGGCCTCCATGGCGGCGGAGGGGCAGGAGCCCCTCTAAGATCAGATCTCCCTCTCTGTTCTCTTCTGTTTCGCGTTCTTGTTTTCTGGACGAAAACCGTTTCTTATATTTCCGGAGATCTGTAACTCCGATTGCTCTGATATTTTCACAAGATTTTTTCCGGGTATAAGCTTCCTTGCGCCCGGAGTAGATCTCCAACCGACTTACGAGGTGAGCACAACCCACCACCACATGCCTGGCCCCTAGGGCGCGCCCTGGTTTCTTGTGGTGGCTTTGGGCCTCCTTTTGCATTCATTCCACCTCCTCAAAATCACAAATATTACAAAATAATTCTCCGTAATTTTTTATTGCGTTTGGACTTCGTTTGATATGAATATTCTGCGAAACAAAAAACATGCAACAAACAGGAACTGACACTAGGCACTGGATCAATATGTTAGTCCAATAAATCATATAAATTGTTGACAAAAATATGTGAAAGTTGTATGATATTGGCATGAAATAATCAGAAATTATAGATACGACGGAGACGTATCACCCACCCCACACGAGCTGCTTCCATCCCCGTCGCGTGCTGAGAAAAGCCATCAGAACTGTCGCTCAGGACCGCCGCCCCGACATCCGATATCCCAAACCCTTGCACTACCACCAGTCTTCAAAGAGTTTCAACCACTTGAGAGAGCCGCAAAGACACCAACAGAGCCTCCTGAATGACACCATCCTTGGTCTTGGTTAGATCTAACCAAGGCCTAGGTGCGCCGGCAGCCAGTCCGACCCCCTTGATGGGCAGCATTGGCGAGGGAGCCCCATTGCCGGAGGAGAGATGAGAAGACTGCAACCCCTCTATCCACAACCTACCCTCTTTGATCAATGACCCCGACATCCAGCCGGATCTAGGCAGAGGTGAGCTCGAGGGATGGTGTCCCTTCACCACACGCGGGGTGAGGAAGACACGATCCCACCTAGCCTCAGACAACGAGCTCCAGGCCAACGGTCGTCCGAGTGGAGCGAAGGAGCATAGGAATCCTCGGGAGTGACACATCATAGGATCGGGTTTGTGAGGATAAGAGGGGGAAGGGGAAGGAGAAGGAAGCAACCCTGTCGTTGCAACCCCATGCCGGGGCTTCGCCCGACTGGGATGACCGATGGTGACCAGGGGTGGGACGAAGGAGAGGGGATCCGACGGCATCGTGGATGGGTTCCGCACGTGTCACCCCTGGGGGATGATGCGGGGGCAGGAGCGTCTCAAATGCACGAGCCGATGCGCCTTCTATATCGTGTTACGCTGCTTGTTGAGGCTTTTTAATTAGAATTCAGGTGGGGAACCTCTCCCTACATTTAAAATTCAAAAAGAAAAATAGTTACACATCTATAAAAATATCGTACAAAAAATTATTGTAAGCTTTGTTTAGACCGATTAACTCAAGTTTTTCTTCTCTCTAAAAAGAACTCCACGTTTAAAAAAAAAGACCGTTCAACTCTGCTTTGGGCCATGTTTAGATGATCGACTCCACTTTAGCCCTTAAAATAAGTGGAAGTACGCTTTTGTTCCTGGGTGTATATACACCTGATATTTAACTTATTTTCAATGATTTATAAAAAGTAAAAAAACTTTAGAAGTCTTGTTTAGAATAAACTTGACTCTTTTTTTGCACCAGTATATAAAATTTCATGAATAAAAGCAACTTTTGACTTTAGGCCAAAATAAATAAATTTATTTACTATTATAGTTCACTATTTACACTATTTTGACCAATTTATTTGTTTTTCTTTGTAAATAAGTCAGCAGTTTTTTTCCTTTTACGGATTTTTTTGCAAGTACTATAAAGATCAAGTTTATTTCAAAAACATTTTTAGATATTTTTGACTTTGTTTTCATATAGGGTGTATACATACCATAGACCAAATGTTAATGTCCTTAAAATAAGCATATAAGAAGTGTAAGAAAGAAAGAGAGGTTTAAAACGCAAAAGCCCGATCCCGCGACAGATACAGCGCCATTCCGTTCCGGTGCCGGCGGGGCGACGACAGAGCGACAGAGATGTCATTCTTCTTCCGGATGGCGTCGCGGCTGCGGCCGTCGACGCCGGAGGAGGTGGTCCTCTCCATCAAGGACTCCTTCCTCGCCCTCCCCACCAAGACCGGCGCCGGGGTAACAATCTCCTTTCCCATCTCCGCCGCCTCTTTAATCTCGCCCATCCTATGCTAGAAGATGAGGCCGGGGTCCATTCGTGCGTGCCTGCTCCAGTTATTCTTTGATCACACAACTGACAGTAAAATGTTACGATCAAAAGAAGGTTCGCACAAAATTGGTGAAATTGGTCGATCAGTAGGAAAAACATGTTTCAGGGAGAGAATCCAGGGGTTTGTGTAATTTTGTGTGCATTATCATATCGTTTCTTCTCTCAATTTGTATTCTTCACTGCTCCGGAAAGCTGCAAGCTCTAGATCATATTAATGCATGATGATGAGGTTTGCAATTTTTGGTCATGTCGTATTATAGTGAGACAATTCACATTTCTTGTAAATCGTTCAGAACAATTGTGATGTACAAATGCCTCTTAATTTGTCCATCTTCTTAGGCTCTCGAAGAAGTTGAGAAAAACATGTTGTCCTTGCGGCAAGTGCTCTCTGGCGATGGAGAAGCAGGAGCAAATCAAGAGCAAGTCCTGCAGATATCACTTGAAATTTGCAAGGAGGGCGTGCTTTCCCTCTTTGTTCAGAATCTGCCTTCCTTGGGTTGGGGAGTACGTCGTTTATTAACTAAATGTGTTTACTCCTGGTCTTTTTCATCTGTTACTCAAGTACTGAACTCACTAGCTCTGAATTGCAGGTAAGAAAAGATCTGGTTATTTGCTGGTGCATTTTGCTTGGGCAGAAAGTTGACGAGAATTATTGCTGTGTGAAGTATATTGAGGATCACGTGGAGCTTTTAGATTTCCTAGTTGTTTGGCAAGTCATCTACTTCTCCAGTTAATTCCAGTTGGAACAGTGAACATGAATGCTAAAATCGTGATTGCAGAGATAGTTTACAAGATATCCTCTGTTTGCATGTATATCAAATTGCTTTTCCTTACCATCATTTCTTTTACCGGATTTTCCGTATCATTAATATGGACTTCTGTAATTGCCACTTGCCAAAAGGTCTTGCATTTGAAGCCTTGCAGTCCATGATTTAAATCTTCTGTGACAGCTTTCTAATAACACTTGCTTAGTATACACCGTATCTTTGTAAGCTTGATTGCTTAACTCTTGCAACAGCTACAAGAAGTCGGACCTTGCACAGAACTGTGGGATTATGGTGCGAGAATGCATAAAACATCCAACCCTGGCAAAGTAAGGCTTAAAACTTTTCATCTACTTGGGACATTATTTTGTTTGGGACTGCAATGATATACGTACCTAACTTTTTCTTAGTAAATCTGTGCTGACCTAAATGTAGCACAAGACATACGCTTACAAAATTGATGAGTATTAATTTTCCCATGCCAGGAATCATTGGCTATGTATAATTATGTGCATAAAATTGCTTGCATTCGATGGCATTTACTACGAAAACAAGGCTTAACAGCCATAAAGCTGTTTACCTTAGATAATTATTACACCTTTCTTGTGATTCTTTTGTAAAATACTTTAAATTTACTAATTCAAATTCAATATCTACCAGACATGTCCTTCTTTCTTCACCACAATTATTATGTTGTTATCCACTTATCCTTCGAAACAGCTTTGTCCCTCACATTTACCTTACCACAAAAGTATCGTCGGTGAATCTTTTTGTATATCTCTGATGAAGTGGTTATTACCCATAATGGCACAACATATTCTGAAATAGAAATAGTTTGATAACTAGTTCAATTAATTTAATTTCATTAATTTTACATATATTTGATTTGTAGCGCCCTTTCAGATATATCTTGGAATCCGATAGCTTTGAGCTGTTTTTCGAGTATGTTGAGCTGCCGAACTTCGACATTGCTTCAGATGCTCTAAGCACCTTCAAGGTAAATCCATATTTTGAGATTTATCTTTGTGTAAATTTACCCTTTATCAGATATTGAATGGTCGTTCTTGACAAGATGTTTGCAGGATTTGCTCGCCAAACATGAAACTGTTGTGTGTGTGTTCTTGAGCTCCCACTACGAGCAGGTCACTCTCTTTTTTCGGAAAAAAATCTGTATTCATGCGATCAAAATAACACAACATTTCTTATTGTTGAGTTCATATTTTTGTATGCCATCATTGTTGGATCATTACCTCTCTGACTCTGACTTCTGCTTTTGTGATACACTTAAAGATTTGCATTTTTATTGTTACTTTCCCTAATGCCTACACAAATACTTGAACTGCTCAGCAAAATCTGAGCCAAAATCTGAGCCAGTCATTACCCAGTGGCAGAGGTACGCAAGAACCTCCCCACGCAGGGGTGGGTGGGGAAGACGAAATGTGAATGCCCACGAACACCTCCCACCCGTCCCCCAAAAAATATTTTCCTCACACATGTTTGCACAGCTGGGGGACGGCAGCCCCCTGACCTGAACGTAGCTCCACCACAGTCACTAACTGTCTAACATAATGGATTGAAATGCTCAACAAAAGCTGAACCATATCACTAACAGTCTAACATAATGGATAGTTCCATTCCTCTTGTCACCAACACTGTAAAATATATTTTTCAGTTCTTTGAACGCTACACAAGGATCTTAACATCAACGAATTATGTAACAAGGCGTCAGTCGGTGAAGGTCAGACTATGTTCAGATGCTCTAGCTAATCATCTCATTCACTTGGAAAAGAAACTAATATTGGTGTCTGTATTTTCAGTTCCTTTCAGAATTTCTATTGGAGCCTTCAAACTCTAAAATAATGAAACGATACATTCAGGAAGTTCGTTTCCTAAATATTATGATTGGTCTACTGAAGGTATCAGTTATAGCATATACTTTACTGTTCATATGGGAATTATGCGACAATGATATACTCCCTCCGATCCATATTATTTGTCGCTGATTTAGTACAACTTTACTAAATCAGTGACAATTAATATGGATTGGAGGGAGTAGCTTGTTTTGGTTAATCACTACTCTGTTTCTTGTTCAGTTCGTATTTCAAAGCCTCGCAAACATGATTTTTCTTATGGATATTATGGAAAATTAATAGATTGTAGTATTATTTTGATTCCATTTAAGTAGTTGTTATTCCACCCTGAACTTAAAATATAAAGGGTAGGCAGTGTTTATTATTTTTGAGGAATTGGCAGTGATTTGCCTATATTTTAAAAAGAGTCTTACAGAGTTAGCATTACACGGGGAAAGGCCTATGGCTGCCCACAACGCACCCTGAAGCATAAGTATTAACACACTAATCAGGCCTAGGGGGTGGTCCATTCTCACAGTCAGATAGCCAATGAACAGAGGTAGTGGACTGGAGAAGGAGAAGGTTTTGCTCGAAGACGCTCCTAAATGACTTCTAACCTGTATAAAACCATACATTTTGAGTGTAGAACAGTAAGGCAGGCATATGTGCAAGCTTTTCTAAAAGCCATGTAGGTTAGATTACAGAGAGTAACTGCTTGATAACAGTATTTATAGGCTGCTAAGGGCATTTCTAACCGATCCCCTATCCGGCCGTAAGGGAGGATAAATTCGGTGTTCCTCCCTTACGCCGCACCTAGCAGATCTCCTTAACCGAATAGTGGAGGAATTTTTTTTCTACCCCGCCGAAAATTCCCTCCAATCTCCCTAATATCCTCACTCTTGCCATGGCTGAGTAAAAGTGACCCCCACTTTCTCCTGCCCTCCCGTCGGCTTCATTCCCGCTGCAGCCTCCACCACGCCCCGCCACCGCCACCGATGCCTGGCCCTCCCGCCGGAATGGATAGCCCGGACCCTTCCGCCACCCTGTTGGCCACCGCCGCTGGCTTGTCGCCACCGGAAATCACCCCCCATGCCGCCGCCCACGCCGAAGAAAAGTTTGGGGATGAAAACCGCCCACAAGGTTCAAGCTCTCCAACGACGACAAAGGCCGTCGGGGTGGCGACCGCCTTTCCGGCATCGGCCCGCCGCTCCCGCCAGAGCCAAAAGAGCTAGAAAACCGACGGTGGCCGCAAAGAAGAAGAAGAAGGCCACAATGGCGCCTCGTGCATCGTCTACGACGACCCCTATGTCCACCGCTCCGACGCGTTCGGCGGCTGCAGCCGCCAATAACGATCACATCCGCCAAGTGCTCGATGAAATGCGACAAGGTAAATAAAAACATCTTTTACAGTTCGGTCGATGGTGATTGTTGATCGCCGATGGTGATGTAGTTTGTTTGTTTTTTCGTCGTAGTGTGGAGATGAACACGACCGAATTCTTAGCGTATTTGGAGTCCTCAGCAACATGGGCCTTGATGATCTCAATTATCACTCAATTTGGGATCATTCGGAGGCGGCCGAAGAAGAGGAGGTGGACGAAGACATGGAAGAAGAGGAGGTGGCCAATGAGGAGATGCCCGATGAAGATGATGTTGTGGAGGTGACCGAAGCAAGAACGCAGCCGTCAAGGTCACGCATTGCCAACCACAATCAAATTGAAGATGTTGCTCTTTACGATGCTTGGATGAACATCTCCATGGATGCAACGATTGAGACTATGTTTTGTGAGAGAATTACGGACCACTACAACAACTCCATGGAGGTGCAATCAAGCCGTACACAAGATTCTCTTGGGTATCGTTGGAGCACCATTTATGACCAATGCAACCGATGGTCTGGTTGCATCCATCAAGTGAATCATGCACCACCGAGCGGTGTGCAAGTGGTGGAGTAGGCCCCCTATATCCAAGAACTATTCAAGCATAGGAACACCAAGTTCGGCCACAAGCCTTTCACGTTGCATTATTGCTACACAGTGCTATGCAAGAACAAGAAGTGGATCCATAGAGTTGGTGGTCGAATGCAAAGAAGAGAAGATGGCGGGATGAAATGAGCTCACGGTGTTGGAGGATGAGAAATGGAAGGCCAAGTTGGCGACCAAAAAGAGAATGTTGAAGGCGGAGGAGCGTAGACTTGCACTTGAGGAGAGGATTCATGATGCCAAGAAGGCCGAAGAACGTGGTACCATGTTCACGAATCCAACCACAATGGACGAAACCGCAAGAAAGTATTGAGAGCTCACTCGTGGGGAGATATTGACCCAAGTGGAAGGCTCTCTTCGGAATGGTGTTGGTGGCCGAGGGAGTGGTGGTGGTGGTGATGGTACCGGCCAAGAGGATGGTGGTAGTGATGGTGGCCAAGAGGATGTTACATCGTTCGTTGTGTTTGCCATTGGTTGGCTCGATCCACAACATACACATGTCATGTTTGTGGTGATTTTGGATCAATTGTGTTCGAAGTTATGCCTTTTGGATGAACTATGCATGTTTAATTTGAAACTAGCAATGACGAAACTATTTGTTATGGCGGTTATGTTGGGCTTGTTTTAATTTCAATGTCTTTATGATATAGTATATTGTGAACTGTTTGAACTTCATGCGGCTAGAACAAAAAATCTATATACTTTTTACTTCACTAAAGTTTAGGGAATCGGTTAGGTGTTGCCACCTATAAAGGAGTAAAATTTTCCTTCTCTAACTTTACTCGACTGGATCGTCCTTTACTTTTAGAGGATCAGTTAGAGTTGGCCTAAGTGAAGGTCCATCATTGTAAAGACTCAAACATTATATTACTCTTTAGAACTCGGCTTGTCTTCTATATGAGTGTGCAAGAGCTCCCTGCCCTCTTTACGATGTTCTGTCAATAACGTTTACTGTCTTTAACACTCTAATCTCTTATTCAAAGGTTCCAGTAGTTGTTTGAAAGTTCAGACGTGAATATACATCTGAAAGGCATCATTTATGGGAAATATAAGCTTGCAAACATTCTTAACTTGATTAAGTACATATTTTTTTGCGTGAAAACATTCCTGATTTCTGCACAAATATTAATAAATATTATGTGTCTATAGATCCTGTCTATTTGTAGGAGTGTTACTACTAACCGGCATCTTTTGTAGGATTCAAGCAAAAATATCAAAATATGTGCCTTCCACGTTTTTAAGGTACCATCTTTATACAAGTGCACGTTCATTGTATTTCCACGTCAAACAAATTCCTCCTAACTAATTTTGTTGGTCCATTTCCCTGTGCCGAATTAGGTGTTTGTTGCCAATCCCAACAAGCCCCGCGGTATTATTGAAGCTTTGCGAGAAAATCGCAGAGAATTATTGAAACTACTCCACAATCTACCTGCAAGTAAAGGTAGTGCTGTGAAGTTTCCATCTTAGAACCCATCACAAACCAGCTTGAAATTGAAACAAAATGATAAGTAGTCAGGAAACCCGCGTGCGGTTGATTTGAGTTTTGACTTGAAGCCATGATGTCAACCACCACAAAAGCTCGTGTACGTAATTTTTTTTGTTCCATTTGCAGGCGAAGATGATCTTGAAGAGGAGAGAGACATGATCATTCAGAAAATCGAGAATTTGTAATGCTGATCGCCTATCAGAAGTACTGACTTGTTTCGCCTATCAGAAGTTCAGAACCAACCTATCAAAAGTTCAGAACCAACACCCTGTAAGCCTCCAAGAGCTGCGTCAATTTGGAGGACCTTGCAGTTCGGCGAAGGATAGTATAATAAAAGCACAATAAAATAGATCCTCTTTTTTTTTAGTTGCAAAATAAATAGATATATGTGATGTGTAGCATCAACAAACTCGAGCCAATAATATTATTGCCCGTACAATCTGGCCCAGTTTCTGTGACTTTCCCTCGTGGTGACTCCCCAAGTGATAATCCATCAACAAGAAAGAGAATCTTGAGTCACAGCAGAACGGAGAGCCTAGCTCAAAATCAGTAAATAAAAACAGTACACTGGTAACAGAGAATGGCTTTGGAGATGCGTAATTCAGCTAGTTCGTTCTTTGCGCGCACCCTGTCGATTCAGTTGATCATCCCTCTACTTGGATGAGGCCAAGGCCTTGCGGACCCTGGAGCTCACCCTGATCTTCCCCTTCGTCTGCTGCGCCTTGTCCCCAGCCTTCGCGTCCGCTGCCGGCCTTCCGGCCATGGCTGCCGGCGGTGGCACCGGTACGGGGATCCCCCCTGCCGCCTTCTCCGCAACCTTGCTCGTGGTTGCCGTGACGGTAGGAGTGCTCCCGTGGACCTGGCCATGCTTGCCACCTCCCTTGGCAGCAGCCGGTTTCTGCGGCGCCGCCGGCAGGATCACCGGCGCCGCAGGTGCGGGAGCTTTGCCTGCCGGAGATGGTGCCGGTGCACGTGCGGGCAATACAATTGGTGGCGGTGCAGCACCGTGCGTCCCGGCAGGCGCTCCCGAGGGTACGCCGGGAGCGGCAGGTCCAGCTGCGCCGTCGTGGGGTTGGCCCGTGAGGCGGCGAAGAGGCCCGAAGACCGGCCGGGCGTGGAAGGCTCTCTGAAGCCTGCTGCAGATGGTAGCCGGCGGCTTGCCGTCGGCGGCCGGCTCCTTGCTGTTCATCTGCATCGCTGCTGCGCGAAGGACAAACTTCGGATGCAGCGAAGTGGAGAAAGAACTGTGCTTTATATATAGGCAAATGACATATACTCAGCTTCCTCGTGAAGTGAAAGAGACGGGAACGCATTTCGCCACATCTTCGCTTCGCTTTCCGTCAGATCAGATGCTCCGCGCACGAACTCAAGAGATGAGCCGACGAGAGACGGGTATCATATTCTTCGAGAATGCTAGAAGTCGACTTTTTACATATACGCTAGCTACTCCCTCCGTTTCTAAGTACTTCCTCACTCTCGAAATACTTATCATTGAAATGGATATATCTAATATATTTTATTTTTAGATACATCTATTTTTATTTATTTATGCGACAAGTAATTTCGGATGGAGAAAGTATTTTACTATTGGATTGTATATAGACTATTTTAGAACGTAGATTCATTCATTTTACTCCATATGTATTTCCATGTTGGAATGTCTAAAAATACATATATTTAGAAACAGAGGGAGTAGATGGAAAGTCAAGCTTTGCCGCGCAGATGAACGGTCCATAATAGTGTCGTGGATACAACACTTAAGTTTGGATAGTTTTTGAATGGACCTATTATTCTTTTTTGCGGATAGACTTGTGTATATTATCTTCACAAAGACGAACGATTGATTCCACACGCATGCATCATCACGTTCCGAAGATGAGCTCCTCCTCCGCTGAGACGCGCTCCGCCTTGTTCTCTTGAGTCCTAGAGGGAGTACATTGGACGCTCAATCTCTCCGCGTTGGAGAGTCCGTTGATATTGGAAACATTGTTTCATTTCCTTGCCATCTTGATATGGTTCGAGACCGAGTTCCGGTGATCAGCGTGGCGTCCTCATCGTCTACGACGTGCCCTCTCGACGAGACCTGTGGTACTTTGGTACACGGTGGCGATGCGGGTGTAAGTGAACGCGCCCCTGGAGTGTTGGGTGCGGGACTTAGGTCTCACACCAATCCCGTCATGGCGGATGTCCGCCATGTGGACAAGGATCCCACCCACAATGCGGTGCCTGGAGCTCCATTTGGTGATACAAAATCCTCATCCGTCCATGTCTTGACCTAGAAACGCCTTCTCACACTTTTGGGCGGCGCTGAAGTAATTCGGATCTAGCTGCCCCCCTTGCTTTTAGTGGTGGCATGGCTAGGCGAAGGGCAGCCCTAGATCTTTCGCGGGGGCGCGGTGTCCGGTGTTCGGCTGGCCATGGCGGGAGAGGCTGTGTGTGGGTTTCACGGCGACTGATGCGAAGGTTTTAGTGCAGGGACAACCGGTCGTGGAGCTGGCCGCTTCGACCGTGGCCAGAACAAGTTTTCGTGGAAGCGTGACGACGGCGACGACAACAACAACTCCTCCAACAAGGCGTTGGCTTCTGATGATATGTCACGCTGGGACACGATGACGGCCGAGCAACGGGACCCCAAATCTGGAGGGGTGTGGGTGGAGAAGGCTAAGCCTCTTGTGGATCTGGGGATAGAAACACCAGCGCTCGTCAGCGCATTCCTTCGCCACGACGACATCACGGGCAGAACCCTGCTCAGAGGCTTCCTACCAAGAATACTGATGCATGTCCTATCTATCTATTGATCACCTGCATGTTAGTGTCCTCAAGCTTTTTGTGAGCGGTGTAGTAAATTGGGTCATCTTCTTCCGTGGGCGTTGAATTTCTTAAGTGCATTGCCCTAATGTGTGCATTTCAATCTAGGGGCAGGGCTTTTATTACATGCATGACTCATGAACGATTAAGCAGCTTAAGGTGTGGCCTACTAGCATTGTTATAGGCGAATACTTCGACATGGGACCTTGAACATGATTTGGCTGGGTACCTTGCTACTGGGTGGCGATGCTCTACTAGACCTATTGGCCCGAGGGTCTTTGTTATGTGTATCCCTAATAGTCGTTTCTCAAATCTGTTACAATGGACGCGTGACCTTGAAGTCTAGTGGGGCTTAAATTAGAATTACTGCTTGGTCAACTCTTATAGCCTCAAAATGGGTGATGGAGGTAGAATGGGCTGAGGTGGGTAATGTTCCTCTTGAAAAAAAACAAATGAGAGAAAACTAGCCAACGTCTCCTCTTTAGTTGGTGTTCACTTGGAAATTGATTCCGCTAACGTACATAGTCCTGAATCAGTTTGTGTGGAAGTTAGTTGTAGAGATGTGAATTAAATACCTCCATTTGCAGGGCATTTTTATGATTTCTATTATGAGCTTGATCAGATTTTGGTTAGAGACCCATGTAGAGCTAAGAATACAATGCAAGCAGCTTCTAGAGTTGATGGACCTATTTCTAAGAAAATGAAATTCCAAGGGGATATTGAAAAATGACAGTTCTTCATCTGGGCTTGGAGGGGGGGGGGGGGGGTTCTACTCCCATTCCCCAGGGAAAGACATGTGATGCTTTTCAAGAATCCCCTAATAGTGAGGAATCTGAGGAATCATTCGACAATGCCCTTTTGATTGAGTCTATGGCCCAAGACGGGACTTGCAACACCTTGTATCTGTATCTCTAGTGACCAAAAACAACCTTCTTAGAGTGTGAGTGCTCCGAATTTTTTTGTTCATAATTCTGATAATTTATCTACAAGTCTATGTGCATGTAAAATATCTTATGTGGATATTTTAAAAAATACTCCTTAGGTGGTTGAGCTTCATGGCTTTCAGGATACTAACATAAACACCTCCAGCAACTATATTGTTCAGTCTCGTGACTTGTCTGGTGTGATGGAAGAAGTGGTAACTTCTAATCATCTCCTTGTCACCGAATAACAGCTTCACTTCACCTTGAGTGCAAAACAAGATGGAAAGGATGTATGACAAGGCCATGGTCGTGGCTAAGAAACGAAATCTTGAAGGTAACCTCCAAGCTCTAATTCTTTTGATACTTTGTCTACTCCTGAGCTTATCGTTAATGTTGTAAAAATGGGGGTTGATATACCTAATACTGATTTCTCTTGCATTGATATTGTGAGAGGATTTGATAAATCTAGAAATAAGGAAAACAATAATGAAAGTTTGGAACAAAATGTTTCTATCAATGAAACTATGCTTCTTACTAATGCTAAGGGTGACCAGACTCCTTTGAATTTGGGCCGGGGGGATGAGAGAAATATGGAAGAGGAATATTTTACTTTGCCATGGTCTAGGAAAAATAACATAATAAGGTTCATGTTGTGTGTCATCGTTTTCTCACGGGGGGTGGGGTGGGGTGGTGTGGGGTGGTGGTGCCGCAAGGACGATATATGCCATGGGATGGCTTAAGAGGTGAGAGCAAGGCTGCAGTGGAGATCCGGGACGGGATAGGGTAATAACACGCGGTGGTTTTACCCAGGTTCGGGGCTCTCCAGAGAGATAATACCCCTACTCCTGCATGTCTGTATATGAGGTGCACAGCAGTACAGAGTTGCTCCTGGAGCTGTATCAGGGAGGAGGCAGGAGGAGCTGTGAGCTCCCTGTCCCATGTGTATGTGTACACGAGAGAGTGAGAGGTGCCCGTGAGTGTCTGGGCATGAGAGCCCGTGAGAGTGTGGCGTGGTGGGCCTCTCCCTTCATGTGTGGAGTGTGGTGCCTTTTTATAGGCATGGGGTAGCTTACTTCCTAAGCTAGATGAGGTTGGCACGATGGGACATGGGTGTCCATGCCCGTGGGAGTATGTGCATGGTCGGTGTGCCCACTTGTCCCTGGGTCACTTTATAAACAGTGCCCAGGGGCAAGTAGCACTATACACAATGTCATGCGCATAACATCCTACTATTCGTCAGCAGTGCACCACTGCTGGGTACGGCCGTCTCGTCCGCGCGTGTCCGATGGGACGATGTAGTCTGCCCCGGGCTGCCGGCTGGCGGGCGTAGCCGGCTGGGCGGAGCGGCCGGCCACGGGTGTGAGTCGGAGCAGCCGGCCCGGGCGGGCGAGCACCCTGTCCGACTCGTCGTCTCTGGTATACTCGGGGGTCATCCCCCTCACAGTAGCCTCCGAGCCTCCGGGCGACTCGAAGAGTCGAGCGGAGGGTTTTCGTAGTAGTCGTTGTTGTTGCAGAAGTTGTTGATGACGGTCGATTGCGGGCCGAGGACGGCGCGGCTTGCTTTCAGCGGGGGCGCGCCAGCGCACCCGCTGGGTGTAGCCTCCGAGCCTTCAGGCGACTCGAAGAGTCGAGCGGAGGGTCTTTCCTGTTGCTGAACCAGATGATAACGTCGAGGACGTCAGACGTGGACGCGGGGTCTGCCGACTCATGGGTGTGGGACTGTGGGGCCGTGCCGGATGCGGACGCGGGTCCGCCGGCTGGTGGGCGTGGGCCCCTGCCAGGCATGGACGCGAAGTCCACCGGATGACCGTTTCCAGTGGGGGCGCGCCAATGCACCCGCTGGGTGTAGCCTCTGAGCTTCTGGGCGACTCGAAGAGTCGGGCGGAGGGTCTTTGCTGTTGCTGAAGCAGACGGTGGCGTCAGAGATGTCGAGCACGGACGCAGGGTCCGCTAGCTGGTGGGCGCGGAGCCCAGCTAGGGGCAGACGCGGGGTCCGCCGCATAATGGGCGTGGGGGCCCTACCGAGGGAGGACGCGGGGTCCGCCGCATGATGGGTGTGGGGCCCCTGCCGAGGGAGGACGCGAGGTCTGCCGGGCGTGGAGCGCGGACGCGGGGTCCACTGGTTGATGGGCGCGGATCCCTGCCGAGGGCGGACGCGAGGTCCGCCGGCTGTTAAGCGCGAGGCGCTGCTGGACACGGACGCGGGGTCCGCCGGTTAATGGGTGCGGAGCCCTGCCGAGGGCGGACGTAGGGTCCATCGGCTGTCGAGCGCGAGGCATCCCCGGACGCGGATGCGGGGTCTGCCAGCTGATGGGCACGTAGCCCTGCCGAGGGCGGACGTGGGGTCCGCCGGTTGTCGAGCGCGAGGGGCTACCGGGCGCGGACGCAGGGTCCGTCGGTTGATGGGCGTGGAGCCCTGCCGAGGGCAGACGCGGGGTCCACCGGCTCTCGAGCGCAAGGCGCTACTGGGCGCGGACGCAGAGTCCGCCGACTGATGGGCGTGGAGCCCTGCCGAGGGCGGAAGCGGGGTTCGCCGACTGTCGAGCGCGATGCGCTTCCGAGCGCGGACGCGGGGTCCGTCGGCTGATGGGCGCGGAGCCCTGCCAAGGGTGGACGCGGGGTCCATCGGCTGTCGAGCGCGAGGCGCTACCAGGCACAGACGCGGGGTCCGCCGGCTGATGGGCGCGGAGCCTTACTGAGGGCGGACGCGGGGTCCGTCGGCTGATGGGCGCGAGGCCCTTCCGGGAGTAGCCTCCGAGCCTCCGGGCGAGGAGGTTCCCCATGGAAATGATCGTGCAGAAGACAAGGTTTAGTCGGTGCAGATATATCAAAAATTTGATTTTGGTAGAGCAAGTTTACGCAGAGGGTGTTGGCTCGGTTTCGTCTGAGCCCCCTTATGTCTTTTTCATGTTCTCTCCGCTCTTTGCCTTTTTCTCTTGCTAGCCAGACAACAGGGAGCCGGTTTATAGCTGAGGCGAAGAGTGGGCCGCAGAGTGGTGCGTACAGTACTCGGACTCTGGGAGCAGACTCGATCGAGCAGATACTCACAAATGAAATGGCCAGGTTGCCCAAGCCGTTTTCTCCCGGGACGTTTTTCGCGTGTGGTGACCTCTAGCTTTTGCTCTCGCTAGCTGGACAGCCGCAGTGCAGTCTGTAGCCGAGACGAAGAGTGGACCTTTGGTGCTGTACACGCTACTAAGCCGTTTTGCGGGAACACACGTATCGGGCCAAGCTGCCAACACCGGGCCGAGACTAGCTGGCGCCGGGGTGAACAGTAAAGTTGCTGAAACAAATGCGGGGATGGCCCCCCGAGGGTCGCTCGGGATATCCGATGTTTGTGCGTGGCACGAGGATGGGTGATTGGGAGCTCACATTGTTTTTCGTATAGGCAAGGCGGGTGTTGTCGAAGATAGCCGGCTGCCGACTTGTAGGCGACGTGGCCTTTTACTAGCGGGGCGCGTCGGCTGCACCCACTGGGTGTAGCCTCCGGAGTGGTTGATGGACGTGCCTACCAGTCAGCCCTGACTGACCATCGTCGAAGTGGACAAGCAGCGGGGCCGACTCTCCAGCCGGCCCGATGTCGAAGTAGGCGGGCAGGCCAGCCAGGAAGCTGGCCAGGCGGTGACGCCGGCGGGCCAACAGGCCAGCCGGCCGAGCAGCGATGCTGGCAGGCGGATCAACTGGCGTGGGTAGGCGAGCGCACAGTTTTTTGCGATGGCCCCACCTCCCGCTTTCCTTTTTCTCCTAGCAGTCGACCCGTTGTGGACAACAGCGGGAGCCGGAGGTGGCGGCCATCCCCGGGGCACGGTAGCGGGAGCCGGACGATGCGCGCGGGCGTAGGGAGGCGGAGCCGGCTAGCAGGAGCCGGAGGTGGCGGCCAGCCTCGGGGCGGGGAAGCGGGACGCGGCTGCGGGGTGCGGCAACGGGAGGCGGCCGATGCACGCGGGCGTAGGGAGGCAGAACCAACCACGGCTATAGGTGGGAAGGCGCGCAGGGGCGCCCCGGCTAGGGACGAGGCGGGCTGTGCGCACAGCCACAGGGTGAGGCGGCATCAGAGGTGCTCTCGCGGGGGCGAAGGCACCCGGCAGCGCTGCGGGTGAGGGAGTCCTTGTTTAAGGGGTCCTCGGGGAGCCGGCCTATTCTTATGGGCCCGACTATATGGGCTAATTATCGAACACTGGAAGATTTGAAGGCCCAGTCTCCAAGATGGAAGCTTTGGGAAGCACGGATTGCGCTCCACGTTTGATGTAGCAAATAGGCATGTTTATCTCTTCGGCATGTAACCGACCATGTGTAAACCCTAGGCATCCTCGACGTCTATATAAGCCGGAGGGTTTTAGGGTATAGCCACAAAACAACTCATCTAGGGTTAGCTATTGGATCTCGAGGTAGATCAACTTTGTAACCCCCACATCATCAATATAACCAAGCAGGACGAAGGGTATTACCTCCATAGGAGGGCCCAAACCTGGGTAAATCTATGTCCCCTTCGTCTCCTGTTACCGTCGATTCTAGTCTCATAGTTCGGGACCCCCTACCCAAGATCCGCCGATTTTGACTCCGACATTGGTGATTTCATTGAGAGTTCCCCTATGAGCAAGATGGAATCAATGTCTCGCCTTGTCATCAATGAAGAGGTCCGCAACATGGACACTTTTGTCCCCGGATAGATCTTCGCCTTCGACAATGTTGTGTTGCATGCTGATTCCGCCGGCCATCTAGGCCGTGTTGAGAGATTTGCCCCTGATCAAGAGGTCAAATTTGGAAACTTAGAGTTCTTCGTTGACTCTCGGGGTGATTTGTCGTTAATCGGGCTCGCAGCTTGGCCTGTAGCCTCCGAGGACTCTGAGGCTTTAACCTCAAGCCCCTTCTTCGGACATGCCCATGGGGTCACCCATAGAGATGAGCCGATCTCCTATCCCGGTCTGGTCATTAAGCCAGATGACCGGACACGTGTTCTTGCCGAACACTTCCCATGTCCGGATGTCTTGGAGGTTAACTCCACAAGTTCCGAACAGTTGGGTCCGATCCGGCTCTCAGCGGTTGACGAGGCCCTAGATCGGATCTCGTCGATGAAGATCACCGACAATCCAGCTCCGATCCATGCTCAGTTCGGTTACGGTGCGGTCCAGGATGAATTTTTTGACCCACCCACCACCCACTTGATAGCCACTGTCGAAGATTTAATAGACATGCTGGACTATGCCTCCGAGGAGGCAGAATACATGGATGAAGAAGACCGTGCTCCCACCCCCGTTAACACCGGGAGGTGGGCTGCCACTTCCACATACGACGTCTACATGGTAGATACTCCCGTCACTAACGGCGACAACATGCCTCACAATGATGGCGACAAATTGGGCGATGTGCAGTCAAGGCACCGGAAACCACATAAGCGGTCCAAAGGCAAAAAGGGAAGGAAAGCTACTATTACCAATGGGGATGGTAATACCCCCGCTGACCATGGCAATCCTGATATCCCCGAACACCCGTTAGAGGGTCCGAAAGGGTGCGAGGACCAAAACAACCCCGATAACGTCAACAACTCCAAAGACGATAATTACCTCCTCCCCCACCCCTCACCCGTCGAGGAGGAAGATATACCGGAAGCCGATGACTTGTAAATCCTTGATAACCTTGAAGATCAGGAAGAAATCTGGCAACGGCTCATAGCAACGGCTCGCAGCCTAAAGGCTAAAGAATGGCAACTCAAAGCCAAACAGGACGACCTCAATGATCGATGGACGAAAGTGTTGGGAGATGTAGTAGTAAATCAAAAAAATTCCTACGTGTCCACCAAGATCCATCTATGGAGAAACTAGCAACGAGTGGGAGAGTGCATCTTCATACCTTTGAAGATCGCAAAGCGGAAGCGTTACAAGAACTCGGTTGGTGGAGTCGTACTCGCAGCGATTCAGATCGTGGTGGATTCCGATCTAAGCGCCGAACAACGGCGCCTCCGCGTTCAACACACGCACAGCCCGGTGACGTCTCCTACACCTTGATCCAGCAAGGAGGAAGGAGAGGTTGAGGGAGAGCTCCGACAGCACGACGGCGTGGTTACGATGGAGCTGCGTGGTACTCCGGTAGGGCTTCGCCAAGCGCTAAGGAGGACGAGGAGGAGGAGGGGTAGGGCTGCGCCGAGAAAGGAAGAAACTTTTGTGTTGGCAGCCCCCAAACCACCACTCTATATAGGAGGAGGAGGAGGTAGGGTGCAGCCCCTAGGGTTCCGACCCTAGGGCTGGCGGCAGCCCCAGATGGCATCTGGTGCGGCGGCCAGAGAGGGAGAAGGAGGGGCGGCGCCCTAGGTGGGCCTAGGGCCCATCTGCCCCTAGGGTTTCCCCCCTCCCACCTTGTGCTGCACCTTGGGCCCTTGTGGGGGGCGCACCAGCCCACCTAGGGGCTGCTTCCCTCCCACTTGCGGCCCATGCAGCCCTCTGGTGCAGGTGGCCCCACTTGGTGGACCCCCGGAACCCTTCCGGTGGTCTCGGTACGTTACCGGTGATGCCCAAAACACTTCCGGTGACCAAAACCTCACTTCCTATATATGAATCTTTACCTCCGGACCATTCCAGAACTCCTCGTGATGTCCAGGATCTCATCCGGGACTCCGAACAACCTTCGGTAACCACGTACACTATTTCCCTATAACCCTAGCGTCATCGAACCTTAAGTGTGTAGACCCTACGAGTCCAGGAGGCATGTAGACATGAGCGAGACACCTCTCCGGTCAATAACCAACAGCGGGATCTAGATACCCATGTTGGCTCCCACATGCTCCATGATGATCTCATCGGATGAACCACGATGTCGGGGATTCAATCAATCCCGTATACAATTCCCTTTCTCTACCGGTATGACACTTGCCCGAGATTCGATCGTCGGTATACTATACCTTGTTCAATCTCGTTACCGGCAAGTCTCTTCACTCGTTCTGTAACACATCATCCCGTGGCTAACTCCTTAGTCACATTGAGCTCATTATGATGATGTCTTACCGAGTGGGCCCAGAGATACCTCTCCGTCACACGGAGTGACAAATCCCAGTCTCGATTCGTGCCAACCCAACAGACACTTTCGGATATACCCGTAGTGTACCTTTATAGCCACCCAGTTACGTTGTGACGTTTGGCACACCCAAAGTATTTCTACGATATCCGGGAGCTGCACAATCTCATGGTCTAAGGAAACGATACTTGACATTAGAAAAGCTTTAGCAGACGAACTACACGATCTTGTGCTATGCTTAGGATTGGGTCTTGTTCATCACATCATTCTCCTAATGATGCGATCCCGTTATCAATGACGTCCAATGTCCATGATCATGAAGCCATGACCATCTATTGATCAACGAGCTAGCCAACTAGAGGCTCACTAGGGACATGTTGTGGTCTATGTATTCACACATGCATTACGGTTTCCGATTAATACAATTATAGCATGAACAATAGACAATTATCATGAACAAGGAAATACAATAATAACTATTTTATTATTGCCTCTAGGGCATATTTCCAACAGAAAGTCCTCTCAGCCGAGGAAGTAGACAACACCGGTCTATCGAACCACCCCAAAATCTACCCTCGGAGGAGGCTGCTACCGCAATTCGATGATGAACTCACTGATACTCCGTCTCCAAATCGTACTCCATACGACAAGCCAGACCGCCCCCCTCGTGGTCGGGAAAGGACGGACGATGACACCGGTTATATACCGGCAGCGCCTCGAAGACGGGGTAAGGAGCTATTAGAGCCCAATGACAGGTTCGACCTGCGAGATGACCTGGATCACAGAGGAGGATGTACAAGATCCATCTATGGATCTAGAGAGTACTCGCCCGATAGACGGGGTAGATATAGACCATGGTTCGACCAAAACAACCGAGTCCGGGAACACAACCGGCCCCACAGATGCTGAATACAGGCGCGACATAGCACGGGTCAGAGGCGCCGCTCACCCACTGTGCTTCACAGATGAGGTAATGCGACATCAGTTCCCTGAAGGGTTTAAACCCGTGAAGATAGAACAGTATGACGGGACCACTGACCCAACCGTATGGATTGAGGACTTCCTCCTCCATATACACATGGCGCGAGGAGGCGTTCTCCATGCCATCAAATATCTACCTCTTAAGCTTAAGGGGCCAGCTTGGCACTGGTTAAACAACCTCCCCCAAAACTCCATTGGATGCTGGGAAGACCTGGAAGATGCGTTCCGCTCTAACTTCCAGGGAACCTATGTCCACCCGCCGGACTCTTCCGATCTCAGCAACGTCGTCCAGAAGCCCGGCAAGTCTGCTCGGCAATTCTGGAATCGGTTCTTGACTAAGAAGAACCAAATCGTCGACTATTAGGATGCTGAGGCCATAGCCTCCTTCCAGCACAATAATCGGGACGAATGGCTGGCCCGCCAGCTAGGCCAGGACAAACCTCGGACCATGTCCACCCTTACCTCCCTCATGACCCGCTTTTGCGCGGGCAAAGACAATTGGCTGGCAAGACGCAACCACAATTTCGAAGATCCCATAGCATTTGAATCCAGAGATGGCAACTTAAAACCAAAGCTCAATAAGAATAAGCGCCAACACAATAATAGTGATGCCGATGACACGGCTGTAAAAGCCGGATTCCACAACTCCTAACTTGGGCAGCGGAAGAAGCCTCCTAAAGGCAATCGCGATGGACCCACTCAGTCGGAGAAGATCATGGAAAGGCCTTGCCAAATCCATGGGACTTCGGAGAAGCCTGCCAACCACACACACCACAACTGCTGGGTGTTTAAACAGGCCGGCAAGATACCACCCGAGGACCAAGGCAAAAGCTCTCGCAGCAAGGACGAGGATGAGCCTCGGGGTCCAATTGGTGGCGGACAGAAGAAATTCCCTCCCAAAGTCAAAACGATGAACATGATATACGCCACCCATATATCCAATAAGGAGAGGAAGCGCGCCCTTCGGGAGGTCTACGCCGTGGAACCCGTAGCCTCGAAGTACAACCCATGGTCGGCATACCCGATCACCTTTGATCGGCGTGATCACCCGACCAATATCCGTTAGGGGGGTTCGATGGCCCTCGTCCTGGACACCATTATACATGGGTATCACCTCACAAAAGTCCTAATGGACGGAGGAAGTAGCCTCAACCTAATTTACTCAAATACGGTGAAAAAGATGGGCATAGATCCGTCAAGGATCAAACCCAGCAGCACTACCTTCAAAGGAGTGATCCTAGGCATTGAGGCCCGATGTGCAGGTTCCGTAACTCTGGAAGTTGTGTTCGGCTCACCCGATAACTTTCGCAGCGAAGACTTGATCTTCGACATTGTGCCCTTCCGCAGTGGCTATCACGCACTGCTTGGTCGGACAATGTTCGCTTGTTTCAACGCGGTCCCACACTACGCATACCTCAAGCTCAAGATGTCGGGCCCCAAGAGGGTCATTACTGTCAACGAAAATACAGATCCCTCCCTTAGAACTGAGGAACATGCACTGGCCCTAGCGGCAAAATTCAGCTACAAAGAAGATCGGCAAGTTCCGACATCCGCCATAAAGGCACACAAGGCTGGAAAGCGAGTTCGGTTTCAGACCGAAAACTCAGATCCTTCCTCCTCCCTTCAATAGGGACTTGCCCCCACCGCACAACTCTAAGACCAGCAAAGTACGTGTCAAGAAGGCACAACTTCGCACTTAAAATTCCATGGGTAGCGGTGGGGAAATAAAGATGGGTTTTTGGCTGGCCCGAACCTCTACCATCAACACATCTTCGGACAAAATGCAGGCGCTCCTAAAGAGCCTGTGTACGGTGTAAAGCTCACCTACAATTCGGCGGCCTCTCAAGACTTTGTTTGCAAAATCCGTCCGCCAAACACTAACACCCATCAAGGTGCATCTAAGAGCAGGAGTTAACTAGCAATGGGGCATATCGAGGACGTCAGGTTATCAATCGAAGACCCCTGGTACAACAACTCCTGTATATTTTTATTTCTTTCACATACCTGTAAACAGTTGCTTTGGCAATCCGAGCTATAAGAGTTGTTGAGAAAATGCAAATTGCGTGGCGTAAGTTTGCCTCATCTGTCCTTTTTCTGGCACACATTTTTTCTCCTCTCTTCCTCTTCTTGTGGACCTGTTCGGTATGATGCGAGGTAACCGGCTAATAGACCGGGGGCTCGAGTTCAAACACAAATCGCCTTATCTATCATGTGTTCGGCGTCTTGGCATCCACTTTATATGCATCGGTTCCGAACTATGTCTTTCGTCAATAAGTTGGGTTGCCCGGCTCATGTGCTTGCCCCTTTACATTCCGCTTGTTCGTCTAAAAGGGCAAAGAGAGCACCCCTACGATTGTGCTTCCGGATAGTCTGGTCAAGCACCTTAGGGGAGAAAGCCGAAAACGAGCTGTCATAGTATGCGAGATCCGGTCTCTGAACCCCGAGCTGGAAGTATTATACTTCAATCCTCATAAGCGGTTATTTCGTGTTACGCAAGGAACTTTCCCTTTGTGCAAACATTGTGATACCGGTTTTGGCCACAGTTCGTCCGAACATCATAACACTTTGGTGGCTAATCGTACTCTTCCGATAGTCCTTTTTCGCATCCCTACAGCTAAGTGAAAGAAATAAAGCACCATAGTCTGATTGCCTAGTCTGCCACACTGTACCGCCTTCGGGTTCCGATAATTTGGCTAAGGGACATAGTGCATTGGCATATACACCCCATGTAGTATCTACATGGGGGCAGAAGCCGACGACTCGCATCTTTCAGTATTAAACAGGCACATAGGAGTTATAAAGGAATGCAAAACCATATAAGAACAAATACTAATATCATTAAAAGTTTGGACAAGTCTTCGAATGCATTACAACTCATTCAAACATGTTATCACCCGAACACTGTGACACTATCACCCGAGCACTCTCCATCACTCCATCAAAGTATAGCTCGGGGCGTCGATGCTCCTTCCCGGGTGGCGGCGGGTCGGTGGCTACCTTCATCGGATTCAGCCCTGGCTAGTGCATCTTGGCCTTGGCAAGGGCCATCCGGACTCCTTCGTTACAGGAGGAGCGCTTGACAGTGTCGAGGCGGGATGAAGCAGCAATCAACCTCTGCACTAGGCCAATGTAGCTGCCTGGCAGCGGCTTGCCGGGCCATAAGCAGATGCAGAGGTCCTTCATGGCCGGCTCCACCATCTGGTGCAGCTCCATCAGCTGTTTCAGCTGCTCCACTAGAAGAGGAGGACGCTTGGCGGCCCCGAATTGTGCCCAGAACAGCCGAGCTTCATCTCATTCTTCCCGCGAGGCGAACCGCTAATTGGCATCTGCCACACCCTTCTGGAGATTGGAAGATGCGCGTGAGGATCGCCACACCCGGGTAAGCAATGCAAATTTGCTATCCCTGAATACGCACTTTAGTGAGTACGGCTTACCATCTGCTATGTCCTTGGCCTGGCGCACTTGCTCCTCGTAGAACCGCTGTCCATCCGCTCCTTCTGGAGTTCGGTTTTTACAGTGGACAGTTCGGCCGAGCTCTCCTTATTCTTGTGCTCCAAGGCCTCTCATCTTTCACTGGCATCCTTGAGCTCCTGCTGGACCTCTGCCACACGAGCCTCATGCTTGCCACTGGTGGCCCGCATGGCGGAAAGGGCGGCAACCGTTTCTTTAGCAGTCACCCTCTCGGAATCCATTTCGTCCTTGGCGCGCTGGAGCTCGACCTTGAGCTTCTCCATCTCCCTCGCCGAGGCTGCACGTACATTATACGATGTGAAAAATCTGCATTGACAGTATTCGGACGATAGAGTTCAGACAAAGGCATTCGGATTCTGTTTTGACATAGCTTGAGCCTCGTCGAACCTTCGGTTAAGGGCCTCAACTTCGTCTTTGGAGCGCTTAAGCTTCCGATTTAGCTCTTCCAGCTCGGCGCCAGTTATGGCCGCCGCTGATGAGGAAGCCTACATTACACACACAATTGATACATTACATGGGTTCTCAATTCCCGAATTATAGACAATCCGATCATATGTTGAGTTATTCGAACATGCCGGACACTTAAAGTGCATCTAGCTCGATATTGGATATAGAAGTGACCCCCAGGTGAGATTTTTCACCTCACCTAGTGACGGGGATATACCCCATGGTATGACCCGGCCTGGCGACTCACAGGAGACCCGGCCGAAGACATGCCATCTTATTTATGACCCGGTAAGCGGGTCACAGGATGACCAAGCCCAAGACCCGGCGGGTGAGCCGGCGCCAGGCGGCTCACAAGAGAAGGCCCATAGGAGAAAGCCCACAAGAGAGAAGGATTCCCTTAAAGGAAATAAGACCCGGAGTAGGATTCGTGAGAGACTAGTCCTAATCCTACTCGTAGTAGGACTCTATTTGTAAGCCTACACTCTCCACTTATATAAGGAGAGGTAGAGCGCCCTTAGAGAAAGGGTGGACATATTGACAAGTTCTCAAGAGACACAAGTCTACAAGTTTAGACAATACAAGAGATTAGAGGCACAAGAGATTAGAGGTAGCGATTAGCACCCTTGTAACCGAGAGATCTCCATCATCATCAATACCAGACAAGCAGGACGTAGGCTTGTACCTCCATCGGAGGGGCCGAACCTGGGTAAAACTCCGTGTCTTCTCGATTCCGATCAACCCCTTCAAGCCGCCACGTAGTTGCGTCTTGCCCCGAACCTAAGTCCGTTCACCCGGACATCTGGCGTGACAAATCCACGACAATTGGCGCCCACCATGGGGCAAGACGCACTGTGGTTTGTGTTTTTGAAGGGATATCTTTAGGGATCAAGAAATTCATGATTAGTCGGATGAAGAAGAGCCTGGATCAATCAAACAGGATCACCCGGCATGATACAACTTTAGGCAAAACTGAAAGTCTTCAACTTGTCCTATGAGCCGCCATCCCCATCGCTTTGCTCCTGCTCCACCCTTACCTGCTGCTGCTTTGCTCAGCTGCCGGCCACCTCTTGCCCTCCGCCTCGCCCGCGGCGCCGAGGCCGGCTCGGTCTCGTCTCTCCCGCGTTGCCATGGCCGGCTCGGTCTCGCTCTCACCTACATCTGCCTATGACCCAGCCTTCGCCTCCGCGCCCTCCGCAACAGCCGAGCTGCCCCCGGCTGGCCTGGCAGCGCAGGCGCGCTGGCCCTCTCCTCCGCCTCTGCTCTAGCAAGCCGCCTCTGCTTTGCTTGCTGGATCCTCCTCGCCCCTGGCCTTACATCCACGGACGATGTATATGACTCAGCTGGTCGTCGAGACAAAACAGGTGCTATCCACCCAATTTGTTTTATCTATACATTTTTTCCTTCGAAGAACAATTACTTCGTCTTTGTAATATTTTTTACAGATATTCAAGTGGCATTGTACCATGGAGATGGAGCACACAACAACATCATTTTGTACTAGTGCTCATCGGAGGCGTGTTACTTGCTGGACGCACGTGAGTCGCCGCCCCCGCGGACGGCCTACATCGACTCGCCGGTACTACGCACTCTCACCTGCCAGTAGGAGCCGCCCAATGGACGCGGCAAGCCGCCGCATTCACGATATGGTCTTCACCAACCATGCCATGGCCGACTCGTTGTTCTCGCCGGCTTTCAACGCCACCGCGCCGACTTACAACACCGTGGCCGTCTCTCGCCATCGTGCCGGCTTACAACGCCGTGGCCGTCTCTCGCCACCGCGCCGGCTTACATCGCCGTGGCCGTCTCTCGCCGTCGTGGCGACTCACAACGCCACGGTCGATTCTCGCCTCCCGCGCTGACTTACAATGCCATGATCGTCTCTCATCATCCGCGCCGGCTTATAACGCCGTGGCGTCTTTTACAACATCACCAGTTTATAATGCTGCGGCCGTTTTCTACGTCTACATCAACATATAGGTGCAGTGCTTGCCTGTACGAGCCACCCAACGGATGGATGCAAGACATCACCCACAATTTGATCTACATCAATATATCGGTGTAGTGCTCATTGATATGAGCCGCCCGACGAACAGGCACACGAGTCGCCATCACTACAATTTGGTTCACTTCAACAAACAGCCGGAACGAACCATCGACCGGATCATTGAAGCAATTCATACGGGATCATTTATAACCCACCATGGCCAACCTCAAACTTTTAGTGAAGATTCTCAAGCTGCCTCTTGGAGTCAACTTAAGACTCGGGGGCTATAGGCATGGAGAGACACATTTGGTCGTTTTTAACGAGAACCCCGAGTCTTTGCAAGAGAAAAACCCAATCCTGGGGGCTACTACATTATTGGCGGATGATTAAAAGTTGCCCAAGAGGACTGACCGCCGTGATGCACCATTCAAACATGGGTGCCTGGATCATTGGATCATCATAAAGACACTTGGAGCTTCTGTCGTTTCTTCATACAAGATGGCGGCTTACAAGATTGATGTTGCTCCGCTATGTGACCCGCCTGCCTTACCAGTTAATCTCGCCTAGAGACCCTGAGCCGGTTCAAAGAATTGACGGACAATCTCGATAGAGACCCTGTACCGGCTAAGATTGAGGTGACCCGCTGAACTCTTACCAGTCAATCTCGCCAAGAGACCCTGAGCCGGTTCAAGAAATTGATGGCCAATCTCGCCTAGAGACCCTGAGCCGGTTCAAGAAATTGACGGCCAATCTCGCCTAGAGACCCTGAACCGCTCAAAGGAGTTGACGGTCAATCTCGTTAAGAGACCCTGAACTGGTTACATCAAGCGCTGTTGCAGGGAGGCTTCTTGCCTTCGGGTATAGCTTACATCTCCCCTGCACAGTCTGCTTTTACGCTGTTGCAAGGAGGCTTCTTGCCTTCGGGTATAGCTTACATCTCCCTTGCACAGCCGACTTTATGCCCAATTAAGCACTGTTGCAAAGAGGCTTCTTGCCTTCGGGTATAGCTTACATCTCCTTTGCACAGCCAGCTGTTATTAAACTGTTGCAAGGAGGCTTCTTGCCTTCGGGTATAGCTTACATCTCCCTTGCACAGTTGGCTTTATGCCTAATTTGGTTACATTAAGCGCTGTTGTTGATGGAGGCTTCTTACCTTTGGTATAGCTTACATGACCCTAAGACAACAACATGTACACCAAATTCCAGTTGCTTATCAACTGCGGCCATCGAAGGGGGCTTCTTACCGACGGGTATCGCTTATCTCACCCTAATGGCCGGCTTTATGCCACTTCCGATTACTTATTAACCGCGGTTGTCGAAGGGGGCTTCTTACCGACGGGCTTGCTTATCTCACCCTAACAACCGGCGTTTATGCCAAAACTCAGTTGCTTATCAACTATAGCTGTTGAAAGAGGCTTCTTGCCTTCGGGTATAGCTTACATCTCCTTTCAAACAGCTGGCTTTGTCAGTAAGCCGTGGTTGTCGATGGAGGCTTCTTGCCTTCGGGTATAGCTTACATCACCCATCGACAGCCGGCGTCCGCGCCTACAACTGTAGCTGTTGAAAGAGGCTTCTTACCTTCGGGTATAGCTTACATCTCCTTTCAAACAGCCGGCTTTATCAGTAAGCCGTGGTTGTCGATGGAGGCTTCTTGCTTTCGGGTATAGCTTACATTACCCATCGACAGCCGGCGTCCGCGCCTACAACTGTAGCTGTTGAAAGAGGCTTCTTGCCTTCGGGTATAGCTTATGTCTCCTTTCAAACAGCCGGCTTTATCAGTAAGCCGTGGTTGTCGATGGAGGCTTCTTGCCTTCGGGTATAGCTTACACTACCCATTGACAGTCGGCGTCCGCGCCTAAAACTGTAGTTGTTGAAGGAGGCTTCTTGCCTTTGGGTATAGCTTGCATTCCCTTCAAACAACCGGCTTTATGCCGTTCCGGCTCATCAGTAGCCACGGCTGTCGATGGAGGTTTCTTACCTTGGGTATAGCTTACATTACCCATTGACAGCCAACGTTCGCGCTTACAGTATTTGATGTCAACAAGAGGCTTCTTACCTTTGGGTATAACTTACATTACCCTAAAAACAGCCGGCTTTATGCCATTCTGGTTGACATGTCAGCCGTGGATTATTCAAGGGGGCTTCCCACCTCCAGGTCACATGCCGGCTTATCAAGCCGGGTCAGAGTAAGGTTATGAGAAAAGGAGCAATGTTATGAAAGGTATACATCTCCGGGTTGAGCTTCTTTAAGCCGCCCTCACAACAATGCAGAATATATTCTGTCTTGTTCGTTTTTGCAGGTTTTATCTCTTAAGATGAGCCGCCGTTAAATTATTTTGCAAGAGCAAATGGATTTTTTAATATCCAACATGGCTGGATCTTCATGCTTTATCATAACCAGTAATAAATGATTGGGATTTTTTCAAACCAGCTCGGAAAAATTATTATCTTTCAAGAGCCACCCTATCAGATATAATGCCATGTCATCTAATTGGCCGGTTCTCAGATTTCTTTAATTGTGCTCTGTAGTAATCTACAACACTCACGGATTTCTCAAACTTATATTTGCCGGGTTGCACCGCAACCACGAGCAGGAATTTCATGTCAAAAGACAAAGGAATTATTCCAGGATATTCATTCCGGGTTATATTACGACCACGGTCAAAGATTCATTCAACAAATTATGGTGAGACATATTATTCTCACATTGTGTCCCGAGTCGCCGCAGGCAGATGACCCGGCACTTGGGGGCTACATTATACAATTCCAAGTTTATATCAATTATGCAAGTCCCATGTCGCTGCAAGCATGCACCACGGCACCTAGGGGCTAATGCAAGCCGGCGCTCAAATTATTACATTGTCAGCAAGACCCTATTATCTCAAAGAGATGAGCCGACCCTTCTATATTTTGCTAAAGTCCCAGCCCAGTAATTCTTACTGACCCGACACTTGGGGGCTATAGTATTCAGCTATTCCAACAGATTAAGAGATTCAAATTGAAGACCCGACGCATCACATTCTGATGAGCCGGCCCTTGGGAGCTACACCCGCCAAAGCGTTCTTATGAGCCGGACCTTGGGGACTACACCCGCCGAAGCTTTCTGATGAGCCGGCCCTTGGGGGCTACACCTGCCGAAGCATTATAAGGTATAAAGCAATTATAAGTCCCTGGTTGCTGCAGGCAGGACAACCCGACACTTGGGGCTACACAGTCCAAAATGTTATTTGCAAAGCACCAAGTTATCATGGATAATCTCGGAGCTTGGGGGCTACAGGTAATATGGACATATCAAAAACTTTGAGGAGAATTTTCAAGATATTAAATATGGAGTTCAGTTGTTAGACTCGGCGTCACCAACACTTATGACCCGGTGTTATCAAAAGATCATAACCCGCCTGAGTTTATATAAGCCGCCCTGCTTTACAACAATGGAAGTCCGGTTCTACATCAGATGGATTTTCATCCCAATATTTATCAAGTCAGCAGGATTCTAGTTATTTAACCCGGAGTCACCAACGATAATGACCCGGCATCATCAATGATTATGACCCGGCGGAGATGACCCGCCAAGAGTATTGGAAGCCGACTCAATGGCATATGGGTGTTCTATTCTCAATATTTTTCAAAAGACATTGACAAGCAAGATGATTATCAAGACGACTCATTCATATGGAGAAAAGACCCGGATTTCTGAGAAGCCATTTTATAAGCCGACCAAAGGAGCAAGCCAACCACTTAATATATTTGTTACTCTTATTTCAGGATCTTACCATGAATAAATTCAAGCTAACTTGGGGACCAATGACGGGGATATACCCCATGATATGACCCGGCCTGGCGACTCACAGGAGACCCGGCCGAAGACATGCCATCTTATTTATGACCCGGCAAGCGGGTCACAGGATGACCAAGCCCAAGACCCGGCAGGTGAGCCGGTGCCAGGCGGCTCACAAGAGAAGGCCCACAGGAGAAGGCCCACAAGAGAGAAGGATTCCCTTAAAGGAAATAAGACCCGGAGTAGGATTCGTGAGAGACTAGTCCTACTCCTACTCCTAGTAGGACTCTATTTGTAAGCCTACACTCTCCACTTATATAAGGAGAGGTAGAGCGCCCTTAGAGAAAGGGTGGACAGATTGACAAGTTCTCAAGAGACACAAGTCTACAAGTTTAGACAATACAAGAGATTAGAGGCACAAGAGATTAGAGGTAGCGATTAACACCCTTGTAACCGAGAGATCTCCATCATCATCAATACCAGACAAGCAGGACGTAGGCTTTTACCTCCATCGGAGGGGCCGAACCTGTGTAAAACTCCGTGTCTTCTCGATTCCGATCAACCCCTTCAAGCCGCCACGTAGTTGCGTCTCGCCCCGAACCTAAGTCTATTCACCCGGACATCTGCCGTGACAAATCCATGACACCTAGGGCTCGGGGACTGCCATGTATATAATACAAATAAATAAAAACTTTGCAAATAAGAACATCGGGTGACTTACTTGAAAACCCGAAGGAGACCTTTGAAGGCCTCCTTCAGTCCGTTGTCAACGGACTGGATGCTCTGCAATACCGCACCTATAAGGGTGCGATGATCCTTGGGGATGGAGGCGCTCAATAGAGCCTCCTCCATGACCGACCACCTATTGGTCGGTGGTGCCGGTGATGACCGGATTCCCCGATCACCTGCCGAGGGTTGAATCGGTGCCTCTGGAGGCATAGTGCGCTCCGGAGATGTTCTCGGAGGGGACTGAGCGCTCGCTCGCCCTGCCTCCTTGGTGTTCAGGAGGGGTGTCACCCCCGGTCTTCAGTGGTCGAGGCGTTAGCCCCGACCACGGTACGGTCTCCCTCGCCACCGGTGTCCGCCTCCATAGGAGTGTGCTGGGACGACACCTCCACGGCGTCCCTCGTGGCGCCTGGAGTGGTGGGATGTGAGGCATCCCCGCTCTTCGCCAGTTCGGCGGGCGGGGTTTCCCCGTCTGCTATCACCTCGGTGGGGATAACGCGCGGGGGGTTGCAAAGCCAATGACCTGCATGTTAGCAAACGCTAAATCTATTCGTAATGAATGGGAGGGTCTTCGGATCCTAACCTTTTCGGAGGGGGCTTGACCCATAGGCTCCTTTACGGAACCTCCTCGAGGTCTTTAGATGCGGTGTCCGAGTCCGAACTATCGTCGGACAGAATCACCCGCGTCCGACGCGCCCTCTTTTGGGCAGGAGGAGGGACCTGCTCCGGAGCGTCCGAAGACGCCACTCTCTTCCTGGCATGGGGGGGGGGGGAATTACCTCCCGCCTCGCCCTCGACCCCGGACTCCTCCTCTTCTTCCTCTTCCTCCTCCTCGGCCTCCTCCTGATTCGAGGAGGCGGGGGTATCCTCAGATGCAATGTCAGGCAGGTCCCTGATGCGGATGCCAGCCTGGCCTGGTTTCTTCTTCTTCTCTTTTTTCGTGGGATCCTCGTAAGCTTTACCACGAGCACTTTTGCTAACAGGTCGGTCCTCTCATCTTCGAGCTGAGGCGCCATACTATTGATGTTGACGGCTTTCTTCAGCCATCTCTGCAAAGACAGGTCGGATAAGGGGTTATGAGATCTCCTCATGTAATATAGCCGAACAAGCTAGGGTATATCGTACCTCGGATTCGGGCTTGGCGGCGTGCAGACCCTTGTCCTCCTCCTCGGATGGCCAACTCTTCTCTGATTTGAAGAGCACCTTCCACAACTTCTCCCACGTAGTGCGGAAGAGATTCCAGACTATGGGCTCGACGTCGAGCTCACGAGCCCACAAGGGAGTATCCCGGCACTGGCATGGGAGGATGTGTCTTCGGAGCATCACCTAGACCACATCGGTCAGCTTGGTGCCCTCATCGACCATTGAGCAGATGCGCTTCTTTAGGTCGCTCACTTACTTGCCCGGTCCCCAGACGAGGCCCTTTTTGAGCCATGAAGACAGTCTGGTGGGGGCCGGATCTAAATGCGGCAAAGGGATGTTGACCTTCTTCTTGTGGTTCAGTGACGTAGAACCACTCCTTCTGCCACCCCTTGATGGTGTCAATAAGGGTGCCCGACGGCCACCCGACGCGGGTGAGCTTGCCGATGACGGCCCCGCCGCAATCTGCGTGCTTGCCGCCAACGCACTTGGGCTTGATGTTGAAAACCTGAAGCCAGAGATCGAAGTGTGGCTCGATGCGCAGGAAGGCCTCGCAAATGAGGATGAATGCCGAGATGTGACAGAGTTCGATGGGAGGTCATGGAAGTTGAGGCCGTAGAAGAACATCAACCCCCTGACAAAGGGGTGAAGGGGGAAGCTCAACCGCCAGATGAAGTAGGGGATGAACATCACCCTTTCGCCTGGCTTGGGGGTGGGGACCTCTTGGCCCTCCTCCGCCGCACGGTGAGGGATGTCAGCGGAGAGGTAGCCGGCCTTCTTGAGGTCAATAATGTCCCGGTCGGTGACCGTGGAGGCTTCCCATTGGCCGTTGGAGCCCGCCATTGATGAGCTCGGAGGTGGGGTCGAAAAGACCTAGATATGTGCTTCGGAGGCGCAAAGGAATGGGAGGCGGAGAAGTCGAATGGAGAGCGTGAATAGCCTTCGGGGTTTTCCTCCTGTTTTTATGAGGCCTATTGATTTGGTCTCCCCTTGCTGCGCCGGGAATCCCTCCACTTCCCGAGACATGTGAGCCATTGTGCGTGCTTGATTAAATATATGCCGTATAAAACATGACACAATCGGTATATTGGTAGATCGTGATAATTAAAACGGCCTCGAACTACGAATCGAGTCTATGTAACTGGCCTAGCGGTCGTGGTGGGCCGTGACCTTTCGTCAGAGAGGTCGTCAAAGGAACATTGTTTACCCCCCGACGTTTGGCCTTCAAGGCCAGCCAATTTGCAGTGTTCGGACGTTCCACTATGCGGAAAACTACTTATCATGGGAGGCCGAACTATGGTCGGCTGGAAGGAACTCACCTTGCAAGCCAAAGACTCTGTTCATGAAGCAATTGGAGCTGAAGACCCTTGGCGTTGGAGGCAAGTTCGGGGGCTACTGAGGGAGTCCTGGTTTAAGGGGTCCTCGGGGAGCCGTCCTATTCTTATGGGCCGGACGATATGGGATACTTACCGAACACTAGAAGATTTGAAGGCCCAGTCTCCAAGATGGAAGCTTCGGGAAGCACGGCTTGCGCTCCAAGTTTGATGTAGCAAATAGGCATGTTTATCTCTTCGGCATGTAACCGACCATGTGTAAACCCTAGGCACCCTCAACGTCTATATAAGCCAGAGGGTTTTAGGGTATAGCCACAGAACAACTCATCTAGGGTTAGCTATAGGATCTCGAGGTGGATCAACTGTGTAACCCCCACATCATCAATACAACCAAGCATGACGTAGTGTATTACCTCCATAGGAGGGCTCGAACCTAGGTAAATCTGTGTCACCTTCGTCTCCTATTACCGTCGGTTCTAGTCTCATAGTTCGGGACCCCCTACCCTGAGATCCACCGGTTTTGACACCGACAGCGGGTGCGCAGCCGTGAAGGAGGGGCAAAGCCGAGCCATGGGCCGGCCGGGTGGCGTCGAGGGCACGAGCCAGCGGGGCCGATGGGTAGCCGACCAGAGGCTGGGTAGGTGGAGCTGAGGCGTGAGGGGCTTGAGTGGCATGGCTCCGGCAGTGACTGACTGGAGCAGCGATTCAGCGAGCTGGAGGCAGAGCCGACGCAGTACGCCAGCGGGGCGAAGCAGGCAACTAGCATGCGACTAGAGCAGGGACGCGTAGCTGGGGAGGCAAGTCGGACCTCAGCCATCGGGCAGGGAGGCGCCGGCGGAAGTGGGTCACACGGCGCGTGCGCGAGGAGGCACGGGTGGAGCAGTTTGACGATGTGGGCGACCGGGCTGGCGTGGGTGCACGGATACATACGAGACACGAGCTGCACGGAGCAACCCCATCGGAGGCGCGACCTGCCGGACGAGGGGACCTCGGCTGGGGGCAGCGACCATGACGGGGCGGACGCAGTGTAGCCCGAATTGGCTTAGAAGAGCATCAAGGGAGGCTAGCTCGCATGAGGGAGGAGCAATGCCGCGCGGATGCGATGTAGCGATGGCGGAGCCAGCGCACGGGCGCGCAGTTGTTGGGGTAGCGACGGTGAGCCGTCGAAGTACGACCGTGTGAGGCCATGGATGGCGGTGTTGCGCTGTCAGGACGCGGCACACAACGTGAAGAGGCAAGGACGACCCAACCACGGGAGGAACCACTGTTTGGAGCGGAGGTGTCGGCGATGAGGATTTCCTGCATGGAGGCTGGGCTAGACCACGGCGAGCCCGTCGGGGAGGACAACGCCGGGCGCGGCAGCAAGCATGTGCGCAAGGCAGGCGCGGAGGTTGAGGACGGCGCGCCGCGCAACCTAGTGCAGGAAGGAGCAGGGCGACCTGCAGCGGCGAGGACAACAACATCCCCTGCTCCTCCATCCTGAGCCGTAGCGCCCGTGGCAGCGGTGCCAGGGATTCGATGGTGAAGATGGACAACACCGAGGCCTGCGGTGAGGACACGACCTGCGCATGCGCGAGCACCTGAGGGCATACTGACGCCGAGCCCCCGAGCGCCGTCGGAGGGACGGCGGCGATGACGAAAAGGGTCCCACCCGGACCATGGTTCCAGCAGCAGCGGGCCCCATGATGGGCGCCAACAACCAGCAGGGCAAAGCGGGAGCACAACTGGCGTCCGAGTGGAGCAGGGACGCGGAGCTGGCGAGGCAGGTCGAACCTCAGCCGTCGGGTAGGGAGGCGCCAACGGAAGTGGGGCACACAACACAGAGAGACCACGCGCGCGAGGAGGCACGGGTGGAGCAGTTTGACGACGCGGGCGGCCGGGCTGGCATGGGCACGCGGATACATACGAGGCACGAGCTGCGTGTAGCAATCCCATCGGAGGTGCGACCCCCCAGATGAGGGGACCTCGGTGGGGCACAATGACGAGGGCCTGGGTAGGCCACGACGGGGCGGATGCGGTGCAGCCCAGAGTGGTGCAGAAGAGCATTAGGGGAGGCTAGCTCGCACGAGGGAGGAGTAGCGTCATGCGGATGCGAGGGAGCGATGGCGGGGCCAGCACACGGGCGTGCGGTTGCCGAGGCAGCGGCGGCGAGCCATCGGAGTACGACCGTGTGAGGCTACGGACCAGAGTGACGGTGTTGCGTCGTCAGGACGCGGCGCACAGCGGGAAGAGGCAAGGATGGCTCGGCCAGGGGAGGAACCACTGTTTGGAGCGGAGGTGTCGGCGATGAGGATTTCCTGCGTGGAGGCTGGGCTGGACCACGACGAGCTCGTCGGGGAGGACGGCACCGGGCGCGACAGCGAACTTGTGCGCGAGGCAGGCGCGGAGGTTGAGGACGGCACACCACGCAGCACAGCATGGGGAGGAGCAGGGCAACCTGCAGTGGCGAGGACAACAACAACCCCTGCTGCTCTGTCCTGAGCCGCAACGCCCGTGGCAGCGGCGCCAGGGATTCGATGGTGAAGATGGACGACACCAAGGACGGTGGTGAGAACGCGACCGACGCAGGCACGAGCACCCGGGGGCATGCTGACACCAAGCCCCCAAGCACCGCCAGAGGGACGGCGGCGATGACGAAAAGGGTCCCGCCCGGACCGCGGTTCCAGCAGCAGTGGGCCCATAGTGGGCGCCAACTGTCGTGGTTTTCTCACGGGGGGTGCCGTGGGATCGCAGATGCCATGTGGTGGCTTAAGAGGTGAGAGCAAGGCTGCCGTGGAGATCCGGGACGCGGTGGTTTTACCCAGGTTTGGGGCTCTCCGGAGAGATAATACCCTTAATCCTACATGTCTGTATATGAATTGCGTAGCAGTACAGAGTTGCTCCTGGAGCTATATCAGGGAGGAGGCATGTAAGTGCATCTAGTGCCCGTTAGTGATTTTGGTGTATTGAAGACTTATAGGTTAAGGAACTAATGTGTTTGTGAGTTTACACAAGCTCTATAAGTTGATGAGGAGTTTGATATATTCGAATATTATCGACCCCTAAAAATGTATGTCTTCAACTTAAGACTTTGGTGAAGACTTTGGTATTCCCTGAAGACTTTGAAAATGAAGAAGTTGGTGTGACCTTGAAGATATGAACGAGGACTATGAAGCGTGAAGACTTATGTTTTCATAGTTTCATTTCCTTTCTTTGAGTCATAGGAAACACCGTACTGTTAAAGGGGGATGAGGTAATACTAAGGAAAATTTCCAACTGATGCTCAACTCAAAAGCCTCAACCTATCCAGTCCTTCGAGTGAAGCCTTTGGAAATCTCTTCCGATTCAGTCAAGTTCTCCAATGATAGAGACAAAGTTCTTGTGGTCTCTGAGGAAATTGGTTTGACTGAGGAGTTAGGATTTCTCCAGTGCGAATTGCCTACAAGTGAGGAACATGATATGCGTGAGGACTTTCATAGTTCGAAATTCCGACCATTGCTGTGCTTAGCGCCATCTGTCCCCAATCATCCTATCCACATAACGGTCATATCATTGGGGGCATTTATGTCTTATCATGTCAGGTTGCACCCTAGCTATAAATAGCCACCTCCCACAACCACTAGTTAGTTGGCTGCTCCGAGAGAAAACTAACAGTTGTCATTTGAGAGCAACCCATCCTCCGAGGACTTTAAGAGAAAATCACCAGTGAGGAAAAACCCAAATCCAAACCACCAAACCCAAAGTGATTGAGAATCACTAAAGAGATTGTTCCTGTGTGGAACCAATGCTTGTTACCTTTGAAGACTATGTATCTTCCAAACGGTTAGGCGTCATGGTCTAGTGCATCTTGTAGTCAATTGGGGATCACGGAGTGACCTTGGTCTAGAGCATCCAACAGTCAATTGTGGATCGCCGGGTGACCAGTTTGTGAGGGTTTTGGAAGTCTATCCTAAAGACTTACCATGAGTGTTGGGCGAGGACTTTGTGACCTTAGCTCAAGGAGAATACGGTAAGGACTATGTGTCCTGGGATTGTGTGTCCTTTGGTTTAAATATCAGGCCGCTCCAAACCAGACGTACGACTGTCACAACAGTTGGAACTGGGTCATCAAACCATTGTCTTCATCGAGCTACCTGGTTCTATTTCCTCAACCTTTTCATTTCCTCGTATATCTGTCGATGAAATTGATCTTTACTATTTGAAGAATTTGACTGAAGACTTTCACAATTTCCTCACCTCAAATTCTTCAAGTTACCTTGTTCCTCACCTGCTTATCCTGTATCACGCTACCTGTAATCTGTGCATATTTTATTTCATCATGATGACTATGCTATTGCTATATTTCTCATGCACTTGAGTACTTATTCCGCTGCTAGTTATTCATCACATTTCAAATTCATCAAGTGAAGAATTTGTAAAAATCACCTATTCACCCCCTCTAGTCGATATAACGCACTTTCAATTGGTATCAGAGCAAAGTACTCCCTTGTTATGTGCGATTTTGGTTTAACCACCTAGAGTTCTAGTTATGTTGACTGCAGGTATGATAAAGGTTTCCACAGGCTGTCCTTCCTTCTATGGGATGGATTACCCCTACTAGAAGAACAAGATGCGCATGCATCTTGAAGCTATTGAGAACAATCTCTGATACATTGTTGGAAATAGTGTTCCCCACACTTCTCCAACTGTCACTGCTGCCGAGTCCTCATATTCAAAGTCCTCATCTTCAAAGTCCTCAATGCACAAGAAGAATGGTTCCAGAAAGGCTTGGGATTTCATTGGCGAGGAAATGGACTCATAAGAAGAATCTGAAGAATATGAAGAAGAGGAAGAATCTGAGGTGGAATCAGAATCCGGTGTTGCTAGCCTTGCTCTCGCTACTGCTTTCGTCAGCAAGTCCATGTTCAACGATGAAGAAAATGACTTCTCCAATGTCTCTGACATCAGCAATGATGATTATGCTCCCACCTATTTCTTCATGGCTAAAGGTTCCAAGGTACACAAGCATCACTCCTCCTCTGAATCAAGTAATGGCGAATCTGATGAATATGTGAAACCTAGCTATGCCAAACTTGCTAATATTGCGAGTAAGCAACAAAGTGCACCTATAAAACTTCAGAAACTGCTAGACAAAAGCGATGATCTATTGAATGAGGAAGTGGGTCAGACTCAAACTCTGTCTGACGATCTCAAAAGTCTTCAGACAAAGTATGCTAACCTTCAGAGTCATCATATGTGACAACCCAAGTGCTGTCCCTTCCTTTTATGGCATGTAACCCCACTGTATGAACCTTGTGTCGTGAGCTATGATATGAATTGCACCTTGTCTCATGTGTGGTTTTGCATTCATGAATCATTCATCCATCATAGCATTCATCATGCCTAGTTTGTTCTCCATGTGCTTTTGATTGGTGTGATTAGTTGTGGTGTGGTCTTGTGTTATGTGGTTGTGTGTTGTTGAATCATGTGGGTGCAACATCCTCTCTTCCCCTCTCTTTCCCTTTGCAACTAAAACCCTCCATTACCTCCTTCTTTTCCCATGTTATTTTCATAACAGAATTAAGTTGCTTCTTAAATTATTTGTAAAGGTTCAAGAGGTAGCCCTATTCATATTAATAATTTAGAGTGTGATTCTTTTGATGGTTGGGGTTTGGTTGTTATTGTATTTTAATTAAACAGGAGCTGCCTTTTACTAAAGTATTAAAATAACTTGCTCAATAAATCAACTTGTTAATTTTATTAAATAGTGCACATTATTTCCCTTACAAAAATATTTTTGTTTTGCACTAAAACCTTTTCTTTTATTCTGGGATTTATTTTTGTGTGGCTGGTTTTGAAAATGGAAAAACCCTTTCTGTTTTTGGTTTTGTGAGATAGAGAGGTAGGTGGGCCTTGTCTCTCCTGCGGTCCAGCCGCAGTGAACAGACGGCCACCTTGCCCCGTCCCCTTCTCCGTTAGTAAGTTCAGAGAGTGAGCGCGTCCGCTGTCACCTTTCCATCGCCGGCGCCGTCTGTCCCATCGCCTTTATAGCCCCCTCGGCGTGCGTGCCCCCTCGCCTAGGGTTCCTCTCTCCCCCTCCGCCGCTGCAGCTCTCTTCTTCCCCTCCATCTCTATCCCTCGTATCTTCTTTTCCCCTGTCAGGTAAGATTCTGAGAGGTTCAGTTGAGTCCGCCTCTCGTCATCGCCGTCGTCGCCACGTCTCTAGTGGGCCGCGTCCTTGGTGGTGATGGCGTGGAGCTCGGGGGGGGGGGGGGTTCTCCCGGCGTTCCATTCCCGCCGCTAGAGGCCCCGGAGGAGCTCTACAGCGATCACCCCGTTGTCACCGGAAGTCCCCGCTCTGCTGTCTCCTTCCCCTGCGTCGTCTCCGGCCGTCTTCTTCCCCTCCGTCGACTCCGTCGTGATCGGCTCATCGTCGCCTTCCCCCAAGGTGAGCCGCCGGTTCCCGTAGCCCTTTTCCCTCCGTGCGTAGCTCGTAGTTGGCCGCCGCCTCGTCTGTCGCCGCCGATAGCAAGATGAGCACCTGCCGCTCGCCTCTGTCCTCCTCACTTCAAGGTGAGCAGGGGACTGGAGCCGTGGATGACCCGTTGTGCGTAGGAGCAGCTTGCGCCGCCGGATCTGCCGTGGATCGCTGGAGTTTGCCGCCGCAGTTTGCCTGTCGCCATTGCTCTGTTCTCTATTGCATTCAGTTTTGTCAGTTAGTTGGTATGCGTGTGTGTATTAGAATACTAGTTCCCCTCCTATGTTAGCATCCGAGCGCGTAGCGTAGTGGTTTGGGCTCAGGGGAGCGACCAGGAGGTCAGGGGTTCGACCCCCGAACCCTCCCCCTTTTCTTTTGTTTTATTTCTCCTTGTTTCCTTTTTTTTCTTCCTCTTTTCTCATGTATTAGTGTGTGTAGGTGCTTTTGACATATGTAGATGTTTTTTTCCTGTTGATGTGTGGAGTGTGTGTGTGGTTTGCACATATACATTTGTGTGCATGTTGTGTGTATGTGAGTAGAGTGTGTGTGTGTGTGGGAACTAGTGGGTTTCCCACTTGACATAACCCTTGTGGATATGTGCTTGCTATGCGGGTTTTGTCATCTCATTTCCATTCTTAGCTAGGTTGCCATACATGCTCATATCCATTTATGTGCTTTTCCTATTAGGGTAAGTTATGCCATGAAGAGTAGGTGGTAGATTTGCTATTTGAGTGTGCCTCGGCGTTTCACATGAGCATATGAGTATGACCCATGGTTTTGGGGTAGGAAGAGCCAATGAATCCATTGGAACTCTCAGATTTCACTTTTGAGCAAGTTCATAAATCTGTCATTTTAGTTGAGATGCCATTTTGTCATTTTTGCATGATTTAATCCATGCTTGCTTTGGAACATGTGCCAACTAGGAAGTGCTAGTATTTTGTATCTAGTATGCCATGGTATTTTTGTTTAATATGAGAATCACCATTTAAGTGGGAAACATGCTGCAATGTGACCAACTTGATGTTTTTGTTTCAGCATGCAAAAAACTACCAAGTCTGAGAATCTGCTGTTATTTTTATGCCAGGTAGAGTGGGTGACATCTATCAACTTGTTGTGAATTTGCTCATGCTCAGTGTTAGTTATTTGTAGTAGATATTGTCTTATACCATACTGTTAATTTTCATGACAATAGGAGCTCTCTAGAATATTTAACTACTGCTGTCAATTTGCTACTTTATTATCTCAGATTCCAGAAAACTGGAATTTTCACTAAGTCCCAGAAAACTGTTTCATCATGTCAACTTGATTGCTTCATGCTTATTGATGTGTGACTCCTTTGTTGATTGTGTAGTTTGATAAGTTGATGTGTGTGTTGATTAGATTCTGTCAATATCTTGATTGTGGCTATAGGGTTCCTGTAGGTCAAGTTGTGAGCTGTAGAAGTTGCTATGATGCTGTTTTGTGGCAAATTGTGTGTTTATTTGTTTTGTGACTTGTGGGAGCTATACTCCATGGAATTGATTGATCTTTGAGTATATTGTGCGTGATTTTTCATAACCTATCCAGTGTCTACCTTGGAATGCCAAGAATTGGCCCATGGCTTGGTGGTCTTGTGTATTTGCCTCCGTACCTTGTCGTGAGCGTATCGTGAGAACCGTAACTCCGTTTCTTGCGTTCTTTATGTGCATTTCTATCGGTTTTGCATGATGCATCCATATTTTCCATGTTCATGCATGTCTAAAGAACTCAACACGAGGTTCTTTCCAGATTCATTGATAAACAAACTTTGCATGTGAAACATGACTAGTTTTGGATTGCCATGTTTAATTCTTCATAAATGAATCATGCATCATCTTGGTTGTGCATTGCACCTTGGTTGGATGTTTATTGTTGCTGTTTCTCTTGGGTAGACGCGAGTGTCGATACTGAGTACGAGGACCTAGGAGAGTACCACTACGAGGATCCCGCTACTTGTTCCGCTGAAGAACCAACTGGCAAGATGATCGTACCCGGATCCCGATACTATTTTTGCTTGCTAGTTTCTCTCTCTTATCGTTACAATTGTGCTACCTACCACTTTATATCAGCCTCCTAATTGCCATGACAGCCTCTAACCTCCACATCCTAGAAAACCTTTGATTGGCTAAGTTACCGCCGCTCAGCCCCTCTTATATCATTCTTAGTTGCAGGTGCAGGTTGTTCCATGTGATAACATGGATTTGGATATCACCATATTATCTGTCATTTAATTTAATGCACATATATATCTTGGTATTGGTGGAAGGCTTGGCCTTTTGCTGAGTGATTTGTTCCACTGTTACCGCCATTAGTTCCTGGTTATCGGTGTTATGTTTTCCATATTTTGCGCTCCTAACATGCTCGGGGTTATTATGGGGACCCCCTTGTTCATTCGGTTGAGATCAAAGCTTGTCTGGCAAGACCCAACATTGGTACTACATTTGCTTAACAACTTAATAAAATTTGCGTAGGGTCTTGCAAACCCGTGGATAATTTAATCATCCCCCGGGCCAGTGCTCCTCATGAGTGTTGGTCCAAACTAGAGCACTGTGAGGGGCCAACCCAGGGCAACTTGGGAGATTTCTATCAGGCCTCCGTACGCGTCGCTTATCCGTCGTGTCCTGAGAACGAGATACACGGCTCTGATCGGGTTCATCGACACGTCGGGTGGTCTTGCTGGATTTGTTTTACCTTTATAGAATGTCTTGCATGTGGACTCTGACTTTCTTCGGGTTTACTCGAGGTGTTGGAATTCCTTTGGAATTACCTATGATGATCACGAGATCCGTGGTTGAGGCTATTCCCGTGGGGTGTGGTTAATTTTTGATGGATTAGTTGGAGCACCCCTGCAGGGTTAAATCTTTCGGAAAGCCATGCCCGCGGTTATGTGGCAACTTGGACATTTGTTTAACACCCGGTTCTAGTAAACTTGAAGTAAACTCTAAATAAAGTACACCAATTGAGTGAGTAACCGTGATCGTCTCTGCTCGTGAACACGCTCCGAGAGAGAACATGGTGGGGTTATGATTGACGTAAGTAAGTGTTCAGGATCTCATAAAGATCATACTAGATTCGATCATTCATCGTAGGCCACTCATATTTATTTTCATGTTGAGTAAGTTAGCCACCATAAATGCTTTGTGCTGCTACAAACTAAACACTTACCCCAACCCAACCTTTAAGCTTGGATAGTCTCGGTACCCGGGCGCATGATTGCTGAGTCCCTGTGGCTCACAGTTTACTACAACACTCCAGGTACAGGGTCAGATGAGTTCGTGCAGGATGACCTTACCAGCTCCAGTGGGAATATGATGAGGAAAGAGGCAGGATGTATGTGACTTATCCGGATGAGTAGAGGACCATGGTCGTGATCTTTGGGATAGCGAGATAGTATCATTTGCATCTGTTTTTATCGTTTGATTTCATCCGTAGGCGGACCCTATCTTCATCTTGATGATTTGAACTCTGAGTGAATTGTAATTTAGCATGTGGCGAGTGTAAGCCAATCTTGTATACTCATCTTTTCAGTATTGTATGATGTGATGATACTATACTTGCTGACGGCGAGATGCGCCTCTATCCCTTGCGGGGCCCTCGAGCCTTTAAAAGGATAGGCGCGCATCTTGGGCGTGACATCATAATGCTCTCTTAGCTGATCATGAGAAGCTTTCTTATGAATTTCTTCAAAGAAAGCAAGATCTTGAGAAACTAAGAGTGTCTCATGAGGATCTCCAAAGGGAAAACGATTTCTTAATGGCTCAACAGATCAGTACCGCTCAGGAAGAATTTGTTCCACTTTGTTTGAAATGCGTCGAACGTGAAACTGCGAATTCTTCACGTGAATGTTCAAATGCTTCTATTGCTGCAAATTCTTCAACTATTCCTGTGGTCACAAATTCTTCATCTGAGGATACCACAAGTATCACTGACGAAAATGCAGGGTTGAAAGAATTGTATGTGACATGCATGTACACAAGTCTCAAAGGGCATCAAACCCTTTGCGATGTGCTCAAAAACTAGATTCTGAACAGGAACCGTAGGAAAGAGGGTATTGCATTTGAGAGGAAACTCAATGCTAATGGATCCTACTGGATACCTGAGCAGTACTCCAAAACCTCATGGGTTGCTACAAAAGGACCTCCTGTAGATCCATCCACTTTATCTAGCTTTACTTGTGAAACTTCATATTCCTTTGATGAGTCACTTGACTCCAACTACAAATTCTTCAAAAATCAGAAAAGTGAAGTATTTGCCAGTTTTGTTGGAACTAACCGTAGGAACAGTTCACCTATGAAGAAAATCTGGGTTCCCAAGAGCTGCTTACAAAATCTTGAAGTGGTTGTTCTCACGACACCACTCATGAAGAAAAGGAACCTCATATCAAGTTCCTCATATGGACCAAAGTCTTCACTTGGACCAAATTCCTCAAATGGTCAAAAATATCATTCTCGTGCTAATGCATATGTTTCGCAGGAAAATCTATGAATTCTGAATATGTGCATTATTCTTCAAATCATTATGTTCATAAGTCCTCGAAGAATTTCTCTGCTTATTCATATGAGTACTCTAACCCTAGTCCTATGAAACAAAGCGCATTAGCTTCAATGCCCCCCTTCTCATATGGTGCTTGCATAATGATGCTCTTTGCCACCCCTCCAGATGTGGGTGGTGAAGAAATTGAACTAATCTCTTACGCAGGGTCAGGTCTCCAGGTGAACTAAAACATCTGATGAATTTACTGGAGACCTGAGGAAATGCTTGAAAGGACGCAAGCTAATCATGTAGAAATGGATTCCTCATTTCTCACGTCCTTACACTGCTTTACTCAATATATTGTGTGCTGAAATTCTGCCTGATGAATTTGATGTCATATTCTCCACTCTGAAGCATATGGGTTCATAAGTTGTAGTAATTCATCTGCAAGATGAACCTCCAAAAGCTACTGAGTGAGTCCTCAACAATGGATGCACAAACCACATGACTGGTGACAAGAATCTACTGATGAATTTGCCACTTGCCCCATCTCATCTGAAGCATATCACCTGCGCTGACAAAGGAAAAAGCAAGTTATTGGGTCTAGGTAAGGTTGCAATCTCAAAGGACCGGCACATGGATAAGGTGATGCTTGTCGAATCCCTCGGGTTCAACCTCATGTCTGTCTCAATGCTTTGTGATCTTGATATGGTTATCATCTTTGGAAAATATCATTGTGTTGTCATCATGGAATCTGACAAATCCAAAGTCTTCGAAGGCTTTCGGAGAGGAGACTTGTATATTGTTGATTTCTATACAGGTCCTCAGCCTGCCACATGCCTACTTGCAAAGTTCTCAGAAGGCTGGCTGTGGCATCAATGACTTGGACACGCTGGTATGAGGAACTTGCACACGCTTGTGAAGAAAAAGCACGTCATTGGCATTGAAGGTGACAAATTCCTGAAGGACCACCTTTGTGGTGCATGTGAGTCTGGGAAGATGACCAGATCCAAGCATGCCTCAAAGACAATCATGACCACGTCTCGACCTCACATGGACCTCTTTGGCCCCACTCATTATTCCACACTAACAAATTCTTCAAGTTTGTATGGCTTTGTCATTTTTGATGATTACTCTCGTTAGACTTGGGTGCATATTATTCTATACAAGTCTGAAGTGCAGGATTCTTCAGACGATTTGCTTCAAGGACCTTTACAAACTTCAGCGTCAAGATCAAGCATATCAGGAGTGATAATGGGACTGAGTTCAAGAACACAAATCTTGATGAATATCTTGATGAACTTGGTATTACTCATGAGCTATCTGCCCCATATACTCCTGAGTAGAACAACGTCGTGGAGCGCAAGAACATGACTCTTGTTGAGATGGCTCGCACCATGCTTGATGTATACAAGACTCCTCGTCGCTTCTGGCCTGAAGCAATTGATACAACATGCCACATCATCAATAGGGTATATCTTCACAAATTCTTAAATAAGACTTCATATGAACTCATGACTGGCAAGAAACCCAATGTAAGTTATCTCAAAGTCTTCGGTGCAAAATGCTGGATTAGAGATCCTCACCATAGTTCTAAATTTGCACCGAAAGCACATGAAGGTTTTATGCTTGGTTACATAGAGGACTCGCGCACCTACAGAGTCTTCAACATCTACCACCAAAAGGTTGTTGAAACTATAGATGTGCGGTTTGATGAAACTGACGGCTCGCAAAGAGAGCACCTGCCTTCTGTGCTAGAAGAAAAGTCTCCTGAGGAATCCATCAAGCTGAAGGCTACTGAAGATGTCATACTCACCGAAGAACCTCAACCTACTAATGAAGTCATTCTAACCAATGAAGACATTCATGCTGATACACTTGAAGAAAATGGTGCTGAAGAAAATCCTCAACCACGTCAACCTGCTCATCCAAGAGTTGCAAATGAAGTGCAGATTAACAAAATCATCGACGACATCAATGCACCAGGTCCCCTCACTCGCTCAAGAGCTTCACATGTGACTAACTTTTATGGGCACTTTGCTTTTGTCTCTATCATAGAGCCCACCAAAGTTGATGACACATTCAAGCAGCCTGAGTGGATTCCAGCTATGCAAGAGGAATTACATCAATTAAAGCTAAGCAACTTGTGGGAACTCGTCAAGCGGCCAGATCCTCGCAAGTACAATATCATAGGTACCAAGTGGATCTACCGCAACAAGCAAGATGAAAATGGATTTGTGGTAAGAAATAAGGCTCGTCTTGTAGCTCAAGGCTACACACAGGTTGAAGGAATTGACTTTGATGAAACTTTTGCACCTGTTGCTAGACTTGAAGTTATTTGCATATTGCTTGCTTATGCTAACCATCATGATATCATCTTATATCAAATGGATGTGAAAAGTGCATTCCTCAAAGGTAAGCTTGAGGAAGAAGTATATGTTGCTCAACCCCCAGGTTTTAAAGACCGTAAGCATCCTGACGAAGTCTTTAGACTCAACAAGGCCCTGTATGGCCTCAAGCAGGCCCCTCGGGCGTGGTACGACACTCTGAAGGAATCCCTGATGAAGAAAGGCTTCAAACCTGGTTCACTCGACCCAACTCTTTTCACTAAATCCTATGACAATAAACTGTTCATATGCCAAATATACATAGACGATATTATCTTTGGCTATACTGACAAACGTTACAATGATGAATTTGCCTATATGATGAGTGAAGAATATCAAATGTCTATGATGGGAGAGTTGAAATTCTTCTTAGGTCTTCAAATTTGTCAACAAGACAATGGCATCTTCATCTCTCAAGAGAAATACCTCAAGGATGTTTTGAGGAAATTCGACATGCAAGATTGCAAAGGCGTCAAAACTCCAATGCCTTCAAAAGGCCACCTCTGCACTGACGAAAATGGTAAAGATTTTTATTAGAAGGTATATCGCTCCATAATTGGCTCTTTATTGTATCTATGTGCATCTAGGCCTGATATTATGCTGAGTGTTTGCATGTGTGCCCGATTCCAAGCAACACCGAAGGAATCACACCATAAGGCTATGAAACATATTCTTCGATACTTAGCTCACACACCAACGCTTGGATTATGGTATCCCAAGGGCTCAAATCTTCACCCCATCGGATACTCAGAGCTAACTATGCTGGAGATCATGTGGGTCGCAAGTCAACCTCAGGCACATGTCATTTCCTCGGACGATCCTTAGACTGTTGGTCCTCGAAGAAGCAGAACTGCGTGTCACTATCTATTACTGAAGCTGAGTACATTGCTGCTGGTTCATGTTGCGCTCAGTTGGTGTGGATGAAGCAAACCCTTAAGGACTATGGCATCAAGGTGAAGAATGTGCCTCTCTACTGCGACAACGAGAGCGCTATCAAGATTTCTTACAACCCAGTTCAGCATTCCAAGACCAAGCACATCGAGATTCGTCATCATTTTCTTCGAGATCATGTACTCAAGGGCGACATCTCCATCGACCCCATCCCCACTGAAGAACAACTGGCTGATATCGGCACAAAGCCCTGAGATGAAAAGAGATTTTGCAAGTTGCGGTGTGAGCTAAACATCTTAGAATCTTTGAATGTTCTCTGAAAAAGACACACATTCTATCACTTATGCAAAATTGACGATTTAGATGTGCAATAGACGAAGTAACGTTTTCCTTCAATCCATGAAGAATAACCCTCTAAGTGTGAAGAAATTAATGAAGAATTTGATTCTCAGAACCCTACGACAATTGTACGCGGTGTCTGAAATCATCATTCTTATACGGTTGGTCACGCCACCAACCATAGTTGAAATTCTTCAACGTTGAGTTTTTCGTCATTTTGCAAATTCTTCAATTTTTCAAATTCCTCAAGTTTGCAAATTCCTCAAGTTGTCAAATTCTTCAAACTATGAAACTTATGTTATTCATTGAATATATATATATACTTGAGTTTTTCAATGTCCTCAACAACATTCACTTATTGCTAATTCTTCAAATTGATTTTCATCTAAGTGAATGTGACCGGACCCGTTCCCCCTCTGTGCTAAACTCAACCCAGTCTGTTCACAAATTCTTCGTATGCGTTCTACTTTGAAACTTGTTCAAAGTCTTCACTGTGTCCTTGACAACTGAAGAATTTGCGAAGAAAAACTTTAAAATTTTCACTATCAAAATTTTCGGCGCTTCCCTCTCAAACCGTTCCGATTCCCATGACTAGATAACCCACGATCCCCCACTATCTCCACTACTCAGAACATGGGTGACACATGTCGCATGGAGAGCAAGGGTCAGGGGCAATCTGGTCCAAAATCTTCGGGCCGGTTGGTTTTCACCTCCACTTTCAATACTCCTTCCCTTTCACTATGCTCGAGTTACTCCTCACTCCCACTCTCTCCCGAGCTCAAACCTTGCGCCGCTGCTAAATTCATTGCCACCGGTGTGGAAGAGCTTCACTACATCGACCTTGCCGTCACCATACTCGCATCAACTGCGGAAATCTTCACTCTGTCGCCGCTGTAGCTGTCTCGCTCAGCCAAGCTAGGGCATGGGAGACCTGGACGAACGAACTTCCCCGAGTTCATCTCACTATTTCTCTTGTTCTTCATCAGGGTAAATAAAATCTAATTTTACTACCCTTGTTTGATCTTCAAGTTTTCCACAATTTCCTCAAAGGTGTTTATTCTTCAAGAATCACATTCCAAAGCACCTTACATGTTCATTCCCTTGATGTTTTTCCTAAGTTATGTTTTTCTTCAAGATTCCTCAATTGTGTGGATCCTCAAAATTTGCAGAACTCTAGAACCTAAGACAAGAACACTTAGTGAAATTCCTCAAGACATCTATGGTCAAAATTCCTCAACTTGATGTATTTTTAAAATGTTTGAGAATGCATATGACCTCTTCAAATTCCTCGCACCTATACTCTGTTCACAGGTACACAATGTCTGCTGATGAATCACTAGGTTCTCATCAACTTAACTCATCTACAACATTCCTTGAAGATAATTTGCACACCTCCTCAGAATCTTCAAAAGTGCATAATCCTTAGCCGAAGAAAATGACTGATGGGAAAAAGCCACAGAAAGGTGGAAAGAAACCTGAAGTACATATTGCATTTGAGATACCCGATGAACTGTATGAGGAATATTGCACTCCTGATTAAGAAACTCATGGCAAGGAAACCAAAAGGCAGCGAAAGATTCGCATATAGAGAATTGAGAGGAGATGGGCACGGGAGTGGAAAGAACATCGCTATGTCACTCCGAAATACATGAAGAAATTCGCTATTAAACCCCCTTGCAATAGCCCACCCTTGGATCCAAACCAAACTGCTGATCCCACTAGTCTCAAAACTGGTGACGACTTTCCTCAAGAATGGGAAAGACAACAAGCCAAGCTGGCAAAGAAGGCAAAAGAGGCTATGAGGAAATTCAATGAAGACTCTGCTGTAGCTGCCTCTATCGGAGCCTCTGCTAGTGCTCCGAAGAAATCTATTGTGAAGAAGTTTGCTGTGAAGTCAAAGTCCTCAACTTCAAAATCCTCACTGCAGAATCCTCAAGCAATGTCTTCAAAGGCCTCTACAATGCCTTCAGTAGCTGCACAATCATCAGCTACTGCCACAAAGTCCTCAACACCTATACATCTTGCAACATGTCAGAGGACTACGAGATTCTCAATTGCTTCAGGGGTCTCTGCAAGTTCATGTGACACCCCCAATTTTGAGCATACGTTAAACATAAACGCAATGCATATGACCAAGATTAGGGACTCACTGATTGATATCACAACACAACATTAGACACAAGTAAAGTCATACAACTTCATATTACAAGCCTCGAGGGCTCGAATACAAAGCTCGACATGCACGAGTTAGCGGAAGCAAAAAATATCTGAGTACAGACATAAGTTAAACAAGTTTTGCCTTAAGAAGGCTACCACAAACATAAGCAGCGGATCAAAAGAGGCGAGGCCTCCTGCCTGGGAACCTCCTAACTACTCTCGAGCGTCGACACTCTCCACGTAGTAGTAGGCTCCTGCGATGGTGTAGTATTCGTCTCCGACGTACTCCATCTCCGGGGCTCCATCTCTGAACGCAGCAATCGAATCGAGGGGGAAAGGGAAAGCAAACTGGCGGTGAGTACTCATCCAAAGTACTCGCAAGACTGATATCAGAACTATGCTAAGTATGCAACATTATCAAGGGATGGGGGTATATCTGGACTGACTGCAGAAAGCAAGAATAGGGGGAAAAGCCTAGTCCTATCGAAGACTAGCATCTCCAACATCTTGCAACATTAGAAGAGAGTAGACTGGTATCTCAAATATGATCATATTATTGTAGCAAATTTTTATTAAGTAACCACGCCCAGGGATTCTTCCTCGACTCCCTGCGAGGAAGCAATCTCGGAGCCAAACATCCACTTCAATTTAGAGTCACAATTATAGTTATAGTAGGTCAAGGTACAACTCCAAGTCATTTTGTTACCTTGGACACGACTATTCAAATAGACAAGTTCTTCCCTGCAGGGGTGCACCACATTACCCAACACGATTGATACCTCCGGCCAGACACACTTTCCTGGGTCATGCCCGGCCTTGGGACATCAAAACGTCGTCGCCCCACCTAGGCTCAACGAAGAGGCCAGCCTGCCGGTCTAAATCCTAAGCGCGTAGGGGTCATGGGCCCACTCACCCTTTGCACTCCTACACGATGCAAACGTGACCGATGTCAGTCCTAGCACCCCTTATAACATGCGCAGTGCCGTTGCGGACCACTCGGGTGCACGCCGCTTCATTGTTGACATCCGAAGAGCTTCGGCTGATACAACGACGCTGAGTACCCATAACTTCTCACACGTTAAGGTTAGTGCATAATAGGCCAAACGACTAACTCAGATCAAATACCCAACGCATTAGCATTTTATTAATGCGAGGCAAGCGCGACGCGTGAAGTGTGGTCCTGTCACCCCGTCTCGAGGATGTATAACAAGGGCCTCTCCTGCCCGTCCACGCCTCATCACAACCCTTTGGATGCCTTACCGGCGCATCCCATCATATCTCACACACACGGGTACCCTTGGGGCCGAATCGTCTCAAGACTGTCGGGAACTCAAGTCCACCTTAACAGAGTGGTACCGCCTGTCCCTTCAGTCCCATCACGTTAGTACAGTGTCAAGTCAATAGTAGCTGTGTGGTTGTACGCGAAGTGGATATCCAAGGAATCACCCTCGATGAATCCCACTCGAGGTATGTGTATGACAAGAGTCGCTATCGATAGTTGGGAAGGAGGAATCACCCTCGATACCCACGATCAAGTAGCTACGCTACAGAATCAACATCGAGAGTGCTAAGTGAGGTATCACCCTCGACACTTGATAGTAGCTCTATAGTGCCATACTTAAGGGGGGTGAGGTGATGAGTTAGTAAGGGTTTGTTAGACGGTCATGATGACCGAGTCTTCTATCTTCAAGTCCTCGATGATGTCGAAGGTGAAAGCACGGGCAATTGGGACAATGTTTGGGTCTCTGGGGTATCACTATCCAACCTATACTAAGTAGCTGATATGATTGCAGGTATAGTAACAATTTAACAAAAACAGGCTATGCATCAGAATAGGAGCTAACTAATACAGTAGCAAAATCTAATGCAAGAATGAGAGGGGAAGAAATGGGCGATATCAGAATGCTCAAGGGGGGGTTGCTTGCCTTGCTGCTCTGCTGCAAAGGCCTGATCGTCGGCGGTGTAGTCCTACCCGGTAGCACCGTTAGTCTTGGGGTCTACCAATAAGAAGAGGGGAAAGAAACAATAAATATAAAGCAAACAGATGCATCACATGCATGACATGATAATATGCATAGCTAGGCATGCACTAACGCAGTACTACACGTCGTGGATGGATCGGAAGAATATGTGACGACAGTTTTCGGGTCTCGGGCTACTACCGGACAAATGATAATGATGGAAAAGTTTCATGTTCGCCATGCTAGGAGCACGTGACAGACTAACGGATAGCGTATTTGGATTCATAGGATTTTTCTGATCAACTTTCATGTATAAAATATTTCCATCTTTCTTACATATTATTTTATATTAAATTTTAAAGTTTTATTAATATTCTGCAATTAAAATATATTATATTTAATTCGAAAATAGAATTATGACACCAACATGATGTCATGCTGACATCAGTAGTCAACAATCTCACTTGACTGGTCAAACTGACCAGTGGGTCCCACATGTAAGTGACACAGTTTTAATTAATGTTTAAATAATAGAATTAACTAGAGGGGTGTGGGGCCCAACTGTGAGTGACATAATAATTATTTTAATTAACAATTTTAATTAGTCCTAATGTGGGCTGGATCCACATGTCATTCTATGCTTAAACTTAATTAATTAACAGAACAATTAACTTATCTAATTAAGCCTTAATTAATTAATTGATTAATTATTTTATTATTATATGTTTTTATTGTTTTATTTATAAATGTTCTAGAGGGGGGGTGGGCCCCCTCTGTCAGTGACACGGGGAGGGGGTTAGTGGGGCCGAATTCCCCCACTAACCGAAGCGGTTTAGGGAAGGGGGCGAGGCCCTCGATGGCCAGTCGCCGGCGAGGCCACCGCCGGCGGACAGGGTGCCAGCCAGGGGTGACGGGGAGGAGGTCAGCACGCGGGGGCGCCAAGGCGAGTGGAGCACCGAGGCGCATGGGGCGCGCAAGCGGGCACGGGGCCACAACGGTTGCTAGTGGCGGCAGGAGTGCACGGCGTGCGCGGTGGGTTGGCCGCGACGGCTTGCAGGTATGGTGGACGCAGCCATGCGTGGGCGCGCGCTCGAGGCCAGGCGGGTAGGGTCCCGCGAGGCTACATGCGACAACAACAACAGCAAGGGAGCAGGCAGATACAGGCGGGGGCCGCGGGGAGCGTGGCGAGCAGCGCGACGAGGTGCAACTAGGCGCGCGCGGCAAGCAGCATGGCCGCAGGCACGCGTCAATGTCTGCGGGCGGCTACGGGGGAGAGGGAGAGGAGGCCGATGTCCTCACCGGTGTTTCAAGGTGGCGGGGGCGACGAGGCGCGATGGAGCCGATGAGGGAGAGATGAGGGAGTCTGGCGGGGAGGACCGGGCCGATGGGAAGGCGACGGCGGGCGACATCGGCGCCGGTAGGCGGCAGCAGGGCGATGTGGGGACGACCTGCGGTGGCGGCTCTGCCCCAATCCAATCTGGATCGGGAAGGGATGGCAGAGAGAGAGGTGGGTCGAGTGGGGGAAGTGGGTGTCAGGGTGGGGATTAGGGTTCCCCACGGGGGTATAGGCGTCGGCTGGGCCGGTTGGCCTAACGGGCCGAGGCCCAGTTGGGGGGGGGTTGTTTCTTTTCCTCTTTTTTTGTTTAGTTTTAGTTTTTGTTATTTATAATTTCTTGTTTTAGTTAAATTTTAATTTAGGGAATTTAAATATTTTGAAAAATGCTGATTTCTACAACATAATTTCCTATGCATTATTTGACACACTTCGGACATTTTAGTATTGATATTTGAAAACTTTTATCGTTCGACTTTATATTAATTTCGAATTTGAATTGGATTTGAACCAACACGACTTTATCAACAGTAATTGTGGTGATGTGTCATCATTAGCAGGGTATTACTGTAGCTTAAATATCCGGGCATCACATTTCATTTGCCCAAGCACAATCTTCAACAAGGCCTACTCTCCTAAAGTTAAAGTGAATTGCTGGACGAGGTCAAAGACCAAGTCCTCACACTACCAAAGCTATTGTGAATATACCCTCAGGATCTGAGGCTGATGATGAGGCTGATGATGAAGATTTGGAATAAATCATCAGAAATAGTCAGAAAAGAGCTCCAATAGCCAAGGGCAGCTCTGTTTCTCTCATGCTGGATCCCAAGATGATCCTCAACTTCATTGACATATGGCATGAGGATCCCAGCACTCCACTTTCCTCACCGAACCTACCTCTTGGTGTGGACCATGTCCTCACACACTTCATTGCTGAGGAAAAATGGAAGAGACATCAAGCTATTCTGAAGAACAATATGATGAATTTGACTCCCAATCAACTCATCACAGTTCAGTCTGAGATACGCTGTCTTTCTGAGGAACAACACAAGTATGATGCTGAATGGAAAGGCACCAAAGTGAGATTTGTCAGGGCAGCCGAAGTTGCAGTTAAGGATCATAATGAGAGGGTTGCAGCTCGATTGCAAAAAAAACCTGAGGCTGAAGAATCTGCTCAGCCTGCTGAAGAAACTGCTCCCACAGCTGAAGAAACTCAAGCTGCTGAAGAACCTGCCACGACAACCTCCACTGTTGCGTCTGAAGAAATTGCCAGGATAGCTGAAACTTTTGCTGTGCCTGATGAAATTGAGAACACAAGGGCGACTGCATTAGTCGTGCCTGAAGAAAATGCTCCTCCCTCACCCTCTGCAGAAACTGCAAAATCCTCAAGGGTAAAGAACATCAACCTTCCTTCTACATCAGAAGTGAAGAAAACCAAGGCTGCGGAGAAGAAGGCACAGAAGAAAAAAGCATCAACTTCAGATTCCTTAGCAGTGAAGAAACTGAAGACACTGCCAAGTTCCTTAACCAACCCGATTGATGCAACTCCCATTACCTCCGTACCAGCCTATGAATTAGTACCATTTGGTGTTGACTATGTCATCCCAAATGATGATCAAGAAGAAAAGGATCAGTCTGCTGCTACCTCAGAGCAGATTGATGAAGAAATTGAAGTGGAAGCAAATGCTTCAACTCCACTGGTATCATCACCCTGCCTCAGTTGACAGCTGAAGAGGCCGGTGTTAAAGAAATGGAAGAGGAAGTGGACACTGGAAACACAACACCTCTGATTAATGATGAATATTGGGAAGTTGCACACCCAAATTCACCAACCACTCCTCTGTCACAAAGTCCTCAGTCTCCAGCCCAAACTGAAGAAATTCATACAGGATCTGATGACTTGGCCGCAACTATCACTGAAGATATTCCAGTTGCATCAGCTGAGGAAGTTGTAGCTCCAACTGCGACTGATGAAATTCCTCAGTCTAAAGAAATTCCTCCAATGCCTAAGGAAATTGTGGGTCGCTTCAAGCCAAACCTTCATCCAAAGCCTAAGATGCCATTCAAAGGCTCAAAGCGCCCCAAATTCATCAAGACCAATTTCTTGAACGAGCACATCTTCTTCACTGGACCAAATCATTATGACTCTACAAGAGCCGGTCGTACCAGATTTTGGACAACCGCTCAAATGAACTACTATGCATCAGTGCTGTTTGACAAGAACAAAGTCTTTGAGCATCATTAAATTCCTCATGCGGATATGGAAACTATCATGTCCTTCACACTGGTGCTTGCAGTTCTTCATGATGCTGGAGTTCTTCCATTCTGCATGGAGATATGTGATTGGACCGAAGAGCCAATTATTCAATTCTATGCCACCTTGCACATCACAGGTGATGCTTATGATGTCAATTCTTGGGTTCTGGACTGGATGATAGGATCAACTCACTACACTGCCCCAGCCTCAGAATGCTTCGATCAGTCCCAATTCCAATTCCCTTAGAAGGAGCAAGATGCCTATTTGATGAACCTGCTCTGCACAACCGCATGATGCAAGTGCTGATGAAGCCATTGACACCTGGAAAACCTCCAAGGACTACCTTCCTAGTGAAGGATTTGCTCTATGTTCCCAGGACCATCTATCACATTCTGACCAAAACCCCCAGTCCTCAGAAGGGTCACAACTCTGAAGAAGAAGTGGAGAGAATCATGAAGAATATGCTGTTCAACATCATTCATGGGATTCCCATCAATTACCATGATTTCTTCCTGAGGACTTTGGCCAATGCAGCTTCAGCCCCATTTGAATTGAAGCCTTACGCTCCATGGATAATGAAATTCATTAGATCAAGGTCTTCATTTCCCTTCAAGGTTGACTTTTAGAATCACTTCGGCTTTCTGCCTCCTATTGAAGTCCTCGGGCACACACTTACTTCAGTTGAGGGAAAAGGCAAGGCAGTCATTGATGAAGGTACTCATCCATTGGATGGCCAGTTTCGCAAAGCCGCATCTTATTCCACCAATGATGACACTGCTACCCAAGACTGTGCTGCAAAAGCCTAAGTGCAAAAGCCTCAAGAGTCTGCCCCACGTGTAATGACTGATCGTGAGCTTCTTATAAGTCTTCATCAGAAGGTTGATCACAATCACAAGTGGGTCAAGCGTCAGTTTGGTTCACTTCTTCGAGACATGACTGTCACACACAACACTATGACGAAGAACCAATACTACCTCCATGAAGTCTTCAACCGCACTTGGGCCATTTCGTCTCACCTCAAGACTCCTGAAGAACTCAAGCAGATGAAGCTTCAGCAGAACCTTGACTGGGCTCGTCCTCCTCAGAAGAAATTCAAGAAAGTTCAAGTTCCTCAGCTGGTTACAAGCTCCTATTCTTCATCGCGCGAGGCAGATGATGCTGAGGAAATTGACGACACTACAGTGGGCCCTGCATCGACAAACGACCCTGACAACGCTGGCGCTCCTCCATCACCTTCAAGATGAAATTCTTCAAGGGGCATTAGTCCTCAGTTTTCGTCCCTTTTGGTCTTCGATGACAAAGGGGAGAAAATTTGAGTTAGTCTTCAAGCGGGTCTCTATATATGGGCTCTTTTTTTGTTTAAGTTACAACTCTCACACTTCTGAAGCTTTTGTTGGTTGAGTTGTAAACTTAAGTCCGATGGTGGTCTGACTCTTTTGAACTGCTTTCCCCATGCTTATTTCCTCAAGTACCTTAATGCATGCATGCTGAATTTCGTCAGACATCATTTTCATCATGCATTTCAAATTCTTCATATCATATATTAAATGCGTGTATAAATTACAAGATATAGGGGGAGTTCTCCATGTTTATAACCTGCCATATGCATTTGTAGTGCGAAGCAAATTTCTCAAATATGCACATCTTCCGAGGGAGTTCTTCTATATCTTGCAATCAAATTCCTCAAACTCAATACTTACGCTTCATATTTTTATCCCCGTTGACAATTTAACCTATTTTTCATCAATCACCAAAAACGGGGAGATTGTAAGTGCATCTAGTGCCCCTTAGTGATTTTGGTGTATTGAAGACTTATAGGTTAAGGAACTAATGTGTTTGTGAGTGTACACGGGATCTATAAGTCGATGAGGAGTTTGATATATTCGAAGATTATCGACCCCTAAAATGTATGTCTTCAACTGAAGACTTTGGTGAAGACTTTGGTGAACACTTTGGTATTCCCTGAAGACTTTGAAAATGAAGAAGTTGGTGTGACCTTGAAGATATGAACGAGGACTATGAAGCGTGAAGACTTTTGTTTTTGTAGTTTCATTTCCTTTCTTTGAGTCATAGGAAACACCGTACTGTTAAAGGGGGTCGAGGTAATACTAAGGAAAATTTCCAACTCATTCTCAACTCAGAAGCCTCAGCCTATCCAATCCGTCGAGTGAAGCCTTTGGAAATCTCTTACGGTTCAGTCAAGTTCTTCAGTGTCAGAGAAGAAGTTCTTATGGTCTCTAAGGAAATTGGTCTGACTGAGGAGTTAGGATTTTGCCAGTGCGAATTGCCTACAAGTAAGGAACATGATATGACTGAGGACTTTCATAGTTCGAAATTCCGACCATTGCTGTGCTTAGCGCCAGCTATCCCCAATCATCCTATCCACATAACGGTCATATCATTAGGGGCATTTATGTCTTATCATGTCAGGTTGCACCCTGGCTATAAATAGCCACCCCCACAACCACTAGTCGGCTGGCTGCTCTGAGAGAAAATTAACACTTGTCATTTGAGAGCAACCCATCCTCCGAGGACTTTGAGAGAAAATCGTTAGTGAGGAAACACCCAAATCCAAACCACCAAACCCAAAGTGACTGAGCATCACTGAAGAGATTGTTCCTCTATGGAACCGATGCTTGTTACCTTTGAAGACTGTGTATCTTCGAGACGGTTAGGCATCGTGATCTAGTGCATCCCGCAATCAATTGGGGATCATAGAGTGACCTTGGTCTAGAGCACCCAGGAGTCAATTGTGGATCGCCAGGTGACCAGTTTGTGAGGGTTTTGGAAGTCTACCCTAAAGACTTACCACGAGTGTTGGGCAAGGAATTTGTGACCTTAGCTCAAGGAGAATACGGTAAGGACCGTGTGTCCTGGGATTGTGTGTCCTCTGGTTTAAATACCCGGCTGCTCCAAACCAGACGTTTGACTGTCACAACAGTTGGAACTGGGTCATCAATCCATTGTCTTCATCGAGCTACCTGGTTCTATTTCCTCAACCCTTTCATTTCCTCGTATACCTGTTGATGAATTGATCTTTATTATTTGAAGAATTTGACTGAAGACTTTCATAATTTCCTCACCTCAAATTCTTCAAGTTACCTTGTTCCTCACCTGCTTATCCTGTAGGGATGGCAATGGGTCGGGTTTGGTGCGGGTGGAGTTGGTCGAAATCCAACCCATGACCCATGTTCCTACCTTCTTCCCATCCACCAAAGTATCCATGGGCACAAGTTGTGCCCATGTCCAAACCTGTTGGATACCCATATACCCATGGAGCCCCATGGGCAAAGAAAAATCAGCATGACACCTTCCCAAAGATGAAATTAACTCGTCATCGTTCATTCGCAAATGAAAACATAAGATACAAGCCTAAGTAGGCAGAAAGTACACTATTCAAATATTGTCCACACATACAATGATAACTAAAATAGTCTAATAGTAAAAAACTTGTCTTAAATCTTATTACATAAAAACCAAAGTAAACCACACAATGACAGCCGAATTAGTTTAGGTTGTGGGTTGTCGCAAGGCCGCCATATTAGATTAGGTTGGGGTGTGGGTTGACACAAGGTAGTTGGATTAGATTAGGTTTAATAATTAGGTTGCAGGGATTAGGGAGCATGGGTCAGGTTTTGACCTTTTCTAACCACGAGCGACTTGGGTTGCACATTTGCTTAGCCCAGGTTCACTATCATATGGCCCTACCTATTATATGGGTATCCACTAGATTCCATGGAGTAGAACTCATAACCGTGCCCAACCCGCCTATTCGCGGGTATCCAAATCCATGAATCTATGGGCAGAAATGTGCTCCATACCCTTGCCCAACCGTGTCGGGTATCCACGGATATCCGGATCCATGGATAAAATTGCCATCCCTATTATCCTGTATCACGCTACCTGTAATCTGTGCATGTTTTATTTCATCATGATGACTATGCTATTGCTATGTTTCTCATGCACTTGAGTACTTGTTTCGCTGCTAGTTATTCATCACATTTCATATTCCTCAAGTGATGAATTTGTAAAAATCGCCTATTCACCCCCTCTAGTCGATATAACGCAGTTTCAAGGCAGGAGGAGGCGTGAGCTCCCTGTCCCATGTCTGTGTGTACACGAGAGAGTGAGAGGTGGCCATGAGTGCCTAGGCATGAGAGCCCGTGAGAGTGTGGTGTGGTGGGCCTGTAACTTGTGGTCAAGTGAGCTCCCTGGTGCACCTTATAAAGGGGTGTCCAGGGGACAAGGGATAGATCACTCTACCTTCTACACTATTGAGTGGACATACAAGGTGACACCTAGCTCAGGCTATAGTGTTTTCTTTATCAACAATAGTGTCCGTGGTACGCCCATCTCATCCGCGCATGTCCGATGGGATGTCATAGTTGACTTCGGGCAGCCGACTGGCTGGCGCAGCTAGCTGGCCAGAGCAGCCGGCCGCGGGTGTGAGTCAGAGCAGCCGGCCAGGGCAGGCGGGAACCCCGTCTGACTCATCTTAAGCCATCCTATCATGTGCTGTTACCCTATCCGTGTGTTGTTACTGTTGGGAGACGTAGTAGTAAATCAAAAAAATTCCTACGCGTTCACCAAGATCCATCTATGGAGAAACCAGCAACGAGCAAGGGGAGAGTGGATCTTCATACCTTTGAAGATCGCTAAGCGGAAGCGTTACAAGAACGCGGTTGATGGAGTCGTACTCGCAGCGATTCAGATCGCGGTAGATCCGATCAAGTGCCGAACGGACGGCACCTCCGCGTTCAACACACGTGCAGCCCGGTGACGTCTCCAACACCTTGATCCAGCAAGGAGGAAGGAGAGGTTGGGGAAGGGCTCCAACAGCAGCACGACGGCGTGGTGGTGGTGGAGTAGCAAGGTATTCCGACAGGGCTTCGCCTAAGCGCTGCGGAGGAGGAAGAAGAGAGGTAGGGCTTTGCTGTGAGAGAGAGAGAGATCAAATCCTCTCTCAAAACATCCAAAACCTCAAGTATATATAGGAGGAGGGACGTGGAGGGCTGGCTTGGACTCTACTCCAAAGAGGAGAGGGCCGGCCGAATTAAAGGGAGAGTCCACCTCCCACAAGGGAGGTGGATCTCCTCCTTTTAAATCCTTTTTGCCTTATCTCCTTATCTCCAGCCACATGGGCCCACATAGATGGTCTTGGCCGACCCAATATGGGCTGGCACACCTCCTCTAAGGTCCCATGAGGTCCTTTGGTCGTCACACCCCTCTCGGGGGTCCTTCGGCACCCTCCCGGCACTCCCGGTACACTACCGATGAGCCCGAAAACTTTCCGGTGACCAAAACTGGACTTCCTATATATCAATATTTACCTCCGGACCATTCCGGAGCTCCTCGTGACGTCCGGGATCTCATCCGGGACTCCGAACAACCTTCGGTAATCACATATACCTTTTCCCTATAACCCTAGCGTCATCGAACCTTAAGTGTGTAGACCCTACGGGTTCGGGAGACACGTAGACATGACCGAGACACTTCTCCGGCCAATAACCAACAGCGGGATCTGGATACCCATGTTGGCTCCCACGTACTCCACGATGATCTCATCGGATGAACCACGATGTCGGGGATTCAATCAATCCCGTATTCAATTCCCTTTGTCTATCGGTATGATACTTGCCCGAGATTCGATCGTCGGTATCCCCATACCTTGTTCAATCTCGTTACTGGCAAGTCTCTTTACTCGTTCCGTAATACATCATCCCGTGGCTAACTCCTTAGTCACATTGAGCTCATTATGATGATGTCTTACCGAGTGGGCCCAGAGATACCTCTCCATCACACGGAGTGACAAATCCCAGTCTCGATTCGTGCCAACCCAACAGATACTTTCAGAGATACCCGTAGTGCACCTTTATAGCCACCCAGTTACGTTGTGACGTTTGGCACACCCAAAGCATTCCTACGGTATCCGGGAGTTGCACAATCTCATGGTCTAAGGAAACGATACTTGACATTGAAAAGCTTTAGCAAACGAACTACACGATCTTGTGCTATGCTTAGGATTGGGTCTTGTCCATCACATCATTCTCCTAATGATGTGATCCCGTTATCAACGACATCCAATGTCCATGGCCATGAAACCGTGACCATCTATTGATCAACGAGCTAGTCAACTAGAGGCTCACTAGGGACATGTTGTGGTCTGTGTATTCACACATGTATTATGGTTTCCGGTTAACACAATTATAGCATGAACAATAGACAATTATCATGAACAAGGAAATACAATAATAACCATTTTATTATTGCCTCTAGGGCATATTTCCAACAGTCTCCCACTTGCACTAGAGTCAATAATCTAGTTCACATCACCATGTGATTAACACTTACATCACCATGTGATCATATCATCATGTGATTAACACCCAATAAGTTCTGGGGTTTGTTCATGTTCTGCTCGTGAAAGAGGTTTTTTTTTAGTCAGCGGGTCTGCGACATTCAGATCCGTGTGTACCTTGCAAACTTTCCATGTCATATTTGTAGATACTACTCCCATGCTCCACTTGGAACTATTCCAAATGGCTGCTCCACTATACGTAGCTGGATTTCTACTAAGAGTCATCCGGATTGGTTTTAAAGCTTGCATCATCGTAAGACTTTACGATGAACTCTTTATCACCTCCATAATCGAGTAATATTTCCTTAGTTCTCAAGTTACTAAGGCTAACTTTGACCGCTGTCCAGTGATCCACTCTTGGATTACTCTTGTACCCCTTGACAGACTCATGGCAAGGCACACACAGGTGCGGTACACAGCATGGCATACTATATAGAGCCTATGGCTAAAGCATAGGTGATGACACTCATCTTTTCTTTATCTTCTGCCGTGGTCGGGTATTGAGTCTTACTCAATTTCACACCTTGCAATACAGTCAAGAACTCCTTCTTTGACCCATCTATTTTGAACTCCTTCAAAAACTTGTCAAGGTATGTCTTCGTCGAAAAAACTTATCAAGCGAATAGATCTATCCCTATAGATCTTGATGCTCAATAAAATAGTAGCTTTATCTGGGTCTTCCTTTGAAAAAAAAACTCTTTTCAAACAACCCTTCATGCTCTTCCAGAAATTCTACATCATTTCCGATCAATAATATGTCAACTACATATTCTTATAAGAAATTCTATAGTGCTCCCACTCACTTTCTTGCAAATACAAGTTTCTCATAAACTTTGTATAAACTTAAACACTTTGATCACCTCATCAAAGCATATATTCCAACTCCGAGATGCTTGATCCAGTCCATAGAAGGATCGCTGGAGTTTGCATATTATTAGCATCCTTAGGATTGACAAAACCTTCTGGTTGTATCACATACAACTCTTCCTCACAGAAACCATTACGGAAACCTTGTTTTGTCATCCATCTGCCAGATTTCATAATCGAAAAATGCAGTAACTGCTAACATAATTTAATAGACTTTTAGCATCGCTACAGATGAGACAATCTCATCGCAGTCAACTCCTTGAACTTGGCGGAAACTTCTTTGCGACAAGTCGAGCTTTATAAACGGTGACAATTCACCATCAGCGTCTATGTTTATCTCAAAGGTCCATTTGTACTCAATGACCCGCCATTCAACAGGCAAGGCTACCAAAGTCCATACTTGGTTTTCATACATGGATCCTTTCTCGGATTTCATGGCTCCTAGCCATTTGTTGGAATCCGGGCCCACCATTGCTTCTCCATAGTTCGTAGGTTCATCGTTGTCCAACAACATGATTTCCAAAACAGGGTTGTCGTACTACTCAGGAGCAGTACGCGTCCTTGTCGACCTACGAGGTTCGATAGTGACTTGATCCGAAGCTTCATGATCATCATCATTAACTTCCTTTTCAACTGAGTAGGCTTTACAGAAACATCTTTCTGTGTTGCGCTATTCTCTGTTTGAAACAAAGGTTCAACAACCTTATCAAGTTCTATCTTCCTCCCACTCAATTCTTTCGAGAGAAACTCTTTCTCAAGAAAGGACCCATTCTTAGCAACAAACACCTTTTGTGCTTGGATCTGAGATAGAAGGTATACCCAATGTCTCATTAGGGTATTCTATGAAGATGCATTTGTCTGCTTTGTGTTCGAGCTCGCTAGGTGAAAAACCCATTTTCACACAAGCGTCGCAGCCCCAAACATTAAGAAATGACAGCTTAGGCTTCTGTCAAACCATAATTCTCACGGTGTCATCTCAACAGACTTAGATGGTGCCCTGTTAAAGTGAATGGATTTGTCTTTAATGAATAACCCCATAACGATAGTGGTAAAACGATAAGAGACATCATAGTACTCACTATATCCAATAGAGCACGACTACGACGTTCGAACACACCATCACACTATGGTGTTCCAGGAGGCGTGAGCTGTGAAACAATTTCCACATTGTCTAAAATTGCATACCAAACTCGTAACTTAGATATTCACCTCCACGATCATATCGTAGAAATTTCATCTTCTTGTCACGATGATCTTTATCTTCACTGTGAAACTCCTTGAACCTTTCAAACATTTCAGACTCGTGTTTAAGTAAATATCCCCATATTCACTCAAATCATCAGTGAAGGTAAAGAAAAATAACGATATTCACTGTGTGTTTTAACACTCATTGGACCACATACATCAACATGTATTAATTCCAATAAGCCACTAGTCCACTCCATCATACCGGAAGACGGGGTCTGAGTCATCTTGCCAAAAGGGCATGGCTCGCATGTCTCAACCGATTCAAAATCGAGTGAGTCAAAAATCCATCAGCATGGAGTTTCTTTCATGCGATTTATACCAATATGACATTTAGTGGCAGTGCCACAAGTATGTGGTACTATCATTATTAACTTTATATCTTTTGGTACCAACGTTATGAACATGTGTACTACTACGATCATGATTCGATAAACCATTCCGAGTGGGTGTATGACCATTGAAGGCATTATCCATGTAAATAGAATAACCATTATTCTCTAACTTATATGAATAACCGTATTGCACTAATCATGATCTAATCACGTTCATGCTCAACGCAAACACCAAATAACATTTATTTAGGTTTATCACAAATCCCGAAGGTAGAGAGAGCGTGCGATGGTGATCACATCAATCTTGGAAATACTTCCAACACACATCGTCACCTTTCTCCTAGCTAGTCTCCATTTACTCCGTAGCTTTTATTTCGAGTTGCTAACACTTAGCAACCGAACCGGTATCCAATACCCAGGTGCTACTAGGAGTACCAGCAAGGTACACATCACTAACACGTATATCAAATATACTTCCATTGACATTACCAGCCTTCTTATCTACCAAGCATCTAGGGGTTTTCCGCTTCAGCGAACATTCTCCTCATAACAGAAGCACTTAGTCTCGGGTTCGGGCTCAACCTTGGGTTTCTTCACTAGAGCAACAACTGGCTTGCCATTCCTGAAGTTTTCCGTTCTTGCCCTTGCCCCTTTTGAAACTAGTGGTTTCACTTAACCATCAACACTTGATGCTCCTTCTTGATTTCTACCTTCGTGGTGTCAAACATCACGAACAACTCAGGGATCATCTTATCCATCCCTGGCATGTTATAGTTCATCACGAAGCTCTAGTAGCTTGGTGGTAGTGACTTGGAGAACTGCATTAATCACTATCTCATCTGGAAGATTAACTCCCACTTGATTCAAGTGATTGTAGCACCCAGACAATCTGAGCACACGCTCAGCGATTGAGCTATTCTCCTTTATCTTGCAGACAAAGAATCTTGTTGGAGGTCTCATACCTCTCAACATAGGCACGAGCCTGAGATCACAATCTCAGCTCCTAGAACATCTCATATGTTCCGTGACATTCAAAACATTTTGGTGCCTCAATTCTAAGCCATAATGCATGCCGCATTGAACTATCACGTAGTCACCAAAAAGTGCCTGTCATATGTTCACAACATCTACAGACAACGCTTGAGGGAGTGATGCAGTTAGCGGTACATAAAAAACATAAGCTTCTTGTGTAACAATGAGGACAATCCTCAGATCACGGACCCAGTCCGCATTATTGCTACCATCAACTTTCAACTTACTTTTCTCTAGGATTGTATCAACAAAAATGGGGAGCTACAGCGTGAGCTATCTACGACATAATTTGCAAGGACATTTTTAGACTAAGTTCATGATAATTAAGTTCATTTAATCAAATTATCAATGAACTCCCACTTAGATAGACATCTCTCTAGTCTTCCAAGTGATACATGATCCATGTCAACTAGCCCGTGTCCGATCATCACGTGAGACGGACTAGTCATCCATGGTGAACATCTCTATGTTGATCGTATCTTCTATACGACTCATGTTCGACCTTTCGGTCCTCCGTGTTCCGAGGCCATGTCTGTACATGCTAGGCTCGTCAAGTCAACCTAAGTGTTTCGCATGTGTAAATCTGGCTTACACCCGTTGTATGCGAACGTTAGAACCTATCACACCCGATCATCACTTGGTGCTTCGGAACGACGATCCTTAGCAACGGTGCACAGTTAGGGTGAACACCTTTCTTGAAATTTTATTGAGAGATCATCTTATTTACTACCGTCGTTCTATGCAAATAAGATGTAAACATGATAAACATCACATGCAATCAATATAGTGACATGATATGGCCAATATCATCTTGCTCCTTTGATCTCCATCTTCGGGGCACCATGATCATCACTATCACCGGCACGACACCATGATCTCCATCATCATGATCTCCATCATTGTGTCTTCATGAAGTTGTCTCGCCAAATATTACTTCTACTACTACAGCTAACGTTTAGCAATAAAGTAAAGTAATTACATGGCGTTTATGATTGACTCGCAGGTCATACAATAAATAAGACAACTCCTATGGCTCCTGCCGGTTGTCATAGTCATCGACATGCAAGTCGTGAACCCTATTACAAGAACATGATCAATCTCATACATCACAATGCATCACATCACATCCTTCTGGCCATATCACATCACAAGGCATATGCTGCAAAAACAAGTTAGACGTCCTCTAATTTGTAGTTGCAAGTTTTTACGTGGTTGCTATAGGTTTCTAGCAAGAACGTTTCTTACCTACGTCAAAACCACAACGTGATATGCCAATTGCTATTTACCCTTCATAAGGACCCTTTTCATCGAATCCAATCCGACTAAGGTGGGAGAGACAGACACCCGCTAGCCACCTTATGCAACTAGTGCATGTCAGGCGGTGGAACCGGTCTCACGTAAGCGTACGTGTAAGGTTGGTCCAGGCCGCTTCATCCCACAATACCGTCGAATCAAGATAAGACTAGTAACGGCAAGCATATTAACAAAATCGACGCCCACAACTACTTTGTGTTCTACTCGTGCATAGATTCTACGCATAGACCTAGCTCATGATGCCACTGTTGGGAGACGTAGTAGTAAATCAAAAAATTTCCTACGCGTTCACCAAGATCCATCTATGGAGAAACCAGCAACGAGCAAGGGGAGAGTGGATCTTCATACCTTTGAAGATCGCTGAGCGGAAGCGTTACAAGAACGCGGTTGATGGAGTCGTACTCGCAGCGATTCAGATCGCGGTAGATCCGATCAAGTGCCGAACGGACGGCACCTCCGCGTTCAACACACGTGCATCCCGGTGACGTCTCCAACACCTTGATCCAGCAAGGAGGAAGGAGAGGTTGGGGAAGGGCTCCAACAGCAGCACGACGGCGTGGTGGTGGTGGAGTAGCAAGGTATTCCGACAGGGCTTCGCCTAAGCGCTGCGGAGGAGGAAGAAGAGAGGTAGGGCTTCGCCGTGAGAGAGAGAGATCAAATCTTCTCTCAAAACATCCAAAACCTCAAGTATATATAGGAGGAGGGACGTGGAGGGCTGTCTTGGCCTCTACTCCAAAGAGGAGAGGGCCGGCCGAATTAAAGGGAGAGTCCACCTCCCACAAGGGAGGTGGATCTCCTCCTTTTAAATCCCTTTTGCCTTATCTCCTTATCTCCAGCCACATGGGCCCACATAGATGGTCTTGGCCGACCCAATATGGGCTGGCACACCTCCTCTAAGGGCCCATGAGGTCCTTTGGTCGTCACACCCCTCTCGAGGGTCCTCCGGCACCCTCCCGGCACTCCCGGTACACTACCGATGAGCCCGAAAACTTTCCGGTGACCAAAACTGGACTTCCTATATATCAATCTTTACCTCCGGACCATTCCGGAGCTCCTCGTGACGTCCGAGATCTCATCCGGGACTCCGAACAACCTTCGGTAATCACGTATACCATTTCCCTATAACCCTAGCGTCATCGAACCTTAAGTGTGTAGACCCTACGGGTTCGGGAGACACGTAGACATGACCGAGACACTTCTCCGTCCAATAACCAACAGCGGGATCTGGATACCCATGTTGGCTCCCACGTACTCCACGATGATCTCATCGGATGAACCACGATGTCGGGGATTCAATCAATCCCGTATTCAATTCCCTTTGTCTATCGGTATGATACTTGCCCGAGATTCGATCGTCGGTATCCCCATACCTTGTTCAATCTCGTTACTGGCAAGTCTCTTTACTCGTTCCATAATACATCATCCCGTGGCTAACTCCTTAGTCACATTGAGCTCATTATGATGATGTCTTACCGAGTGGGCCCAGAGATACCTCTCCATCACACGGAGTGACAAATCCGAGTCTCGATTCGTGCCAACCCAACAGATACTTTCAGAGATACCCGTAGTGCACCTTTATAGCCACCCAGTTACGTTGTGACGTTTGGCACACCCAAAGCATTCCTACGGTATTCGGGAGTTGCACAATCTCATGGTCTAAGGAAACGATACTTGACATTGAAAAGCTTTAGCAAACGAACTACACGATCTTGTGCTATGCTTAGGATTGGGTCTTGTCCATCACATCATTCTCCTAATGATGTGATCCCGTTATCAACGACATCCAATGTCCATGGCCATGAAACCGTGACCATCTATTGATCAACGAGCTAGTCAACTAGAGGCTCACTAGGGACATGTTGTGGTCTGTGTATTCACACATGTATTATGGTTTCCGGTTAACACAATTATAGCATGAACAATAGACAATTATCATGAACAAGGAAATACAATAATAACCATTTTATTATTGCCTCTAGGGCATATTTCCAACAGTTACCCTATCCCATCCCATCACGCATAAAAGCATCGCGCTGTTACCCTAACCCATCCCGGATCTCCACTATAGCCTTGCTCTCACCTCTTAAGCCATACCATGGCATCTGCCGTCCTTGCAACACCCCCTCGACTTTAGAGGTCTTCATGATGATGATTTGTGCGTCAGTAGACAACGCATTGGCGAACTGATGTAGCCCTGGAGGCACCCTCATGGTGATGACGGGACTTTGGTGGAAATCTTATCGCTATTTGGTTATTTTTTTTGTTGATCTTCTGAGAGCAGTTTTATCTCCTTTTCTCAATGTGTGATCTTCCCCCTCCAAGGATTTTTTTATTAGGTCGTAGTGTTTGCTGGTGTCATCGGGTTTTTGCCCCATAACGAGTATTTCAATGTCGAGCACTCGTATTTGGTTTTTCGGAAATTTGTTGAACTCTCTCTCCCCTTTGTTTCACCCTTGTACTCTTGTGCTGGATTTGGACGGTTGTATTCCTGTTATTCGGTTATTGTTAAGGGGTTATGCCTGATTAAAAAAACAAAGTCAAACGATGTCATCCTTGGCACATGGCGTTATTTTATTTGGAATAATGGTCGTTTTAGGAAAATATCATTTTGGGCATGATCACTGAGGGGTAAGAGCCTACGAACCCTACGAAATATGATTTGGAGGATGCAAATTGTCCTACGTTCCTTGTTAGTCAGAGCCGGTCCTCAGATTTCAGGGGCCCGTGGCAAGGTAGCTCAAAGGGGCCCTAAAGCCACATAAACATTGAGTATTTACATTACTATTTCTTGAAGAAAAAGCTTCATGCACTATAATATATGTTGCCTTGTGATCTAGATTATCCATAATACGAGATAATCAACATTCATCGTAAAAGTTGTTCGCTCCTCTCCATGGACACTTATATATTCTCTGTATTAGGTAAATTAGGTACACTTTCACGCCACCAAAATTATTATCATCCTCCCTAAGTTGTTCTTTAATGGCAACTAAAGATAATTCCTTGGAGTTACAAGTAGTTATACCTATTCTAATAAAAAAATCAATAGATCATTTTCTCCTTTTTCTATTCTCATTACGAGTTCGATACTTTCTAGATGGCATCTTGCAAAACTAGGAGCAGTCTTGCTAATTACTGGAACATTCATGGATGTAGCTAGCATGCAAACATGTGATAGAAGAAATTAAGAAAATTGTGGATTAAATAAAAATGCAAAGCAAAGGCATGTAACAAGCACGTGATCACCTGGATGGCTAGAAAATCAGAAATTGCAAGAGTTTGTTACTAGTACTTACAATTCACGAACAAAAAACTGAGTTCATGTTTTCTAATCTGAATCAACACGAGCAATTGAAGCGGAAGACAGAGAGCTATAAGAGGACGAAACTTTCATGAACAAATGAACGATCATACAAACCTATATAAGGTGGGACGAGATTTGTATTGCAGAGGAGGTAGTAGATGGGAATCTGGGAAACCACGTTATGTTCTTCCATTAATCACGCCATCAACCAAATACCACAGTTAGATGCAACGAGCAGAGCACCGCCGATCTTCCTAATTTGTTTCCAATCAGGGAAGATATCGAGTAGAACCTGAGGAGATTGCTCGTGCAGCATGCGGCAAGGTTAGCCGATCTATCTGTCGGTTATACTTTTCCTTTTCGAGACAATCCATTAGTTATATGGGCTAAACATTAGCGAGGGGGCCCCTCACTGCTCGAGGGCCCAGGGCGGCCGCCCCTCCTGCCCCCTCACAACCAGGCCTGATGTTAGGGGAACATCGCGCACTAGCAAGAAAAAAACCAAAGCCAAAGGAAATAGGTCTGACATTCACAACATTCGAGGATGTTTTGTTGGTTGAAGGCTGTTTGGACACAAGCAAGGATCCTATTGTTGGGGAACATTGCATGGAAAACAAAATATTTCTGACGCACATACAAGATCTATCCATGGTGATGAGCATCTACGAGAGGAGAGATCAAATCCACATACCCTTGTAGATCGCTAAGCGGGAAGCGTTAAGAAACGCGGTTGATGTAGTCGAACGCCTTCGCGATCCAAATCGCAAGCCGTCCCACGATCCATTCACGATCTAGCACCGAACAAACGACACCTCCGCGTTTAGCACACGTATAGCTCGATGATGATCTCTGCCTTCTTGATCCAGCAAGAGAGGACGGAGTGGTTGATGAGTTCTCTGACAGCATGATGACGTTGTGGCAGTGGTGGTGGAGCTGATACGGTAGGGCTTCGCCAAGCACCGGCGAGTCAATCTAGGAGGGAGGGGAGGGGATGTCTCCCTAGGGTTGCCCCCTAGGGTCGTTCGAACCAGGGGAGGAGGAGTCCCCCTCCAATTAGGAGGTGGGGCGTGGGAGGAGTCCTCCTCCTATTAGGATTCCTCCCCCTCTGATCTTCTTGGTGGATAGGCCCATACGGGCTGGCCTCCCAACCCACTAGGGGCTGGTGTGCCACCTCTTAGGCCCATGTGCCCCCCTTGGGGTGGGTGGGCCAGCTTAGTGGACCCCCAGAACCCATTCGTCACTCCCGATACACTACCGGAAATGTCCAAAACTTTTTCGGATCCCAAACACCACTTTTATCTATATCAATCTTTACCTTCAGACCATTCCGGAGCTCCTCATGACGTTCGAGATCCCATCTGGGACTCCAAACAACTTTCGGTCACCAACATACATGACTCAATACTACTGAAACCTCACCGAACGTTAAGTGTGCAGACCCTGTGGGTTCGAGAACTATGTAGACATGATCGAGACACCTCTACGGTCAATAAGCAATAGCGGGACCTGGATGCCCATATTGGTTCCTACATATTCTATGAAGATCTTTATCGGTTGAACCTCTATGCCAAGGATTCAGTTAATCACGTATGCTGTTCCCTTTGTTCTTCGATATGTCACTTGCCCGAGATTCAATCGTTCGTTTCTCTATACCTAGTCCCATCTCATTACCGGCAAGTATTTCTACTCGTTGTGTAATACAAGATCACATGGCTAACTCTTTAGTCACTTTGCTTACAAGGCTTATTGTGATGTTCTATTACCAAGTGGGCCTTGAGATACCTCTCCATCACACGAAGTAACAAATCCCAGTCTTGATCCACGCCAACTCAACAGACACCCTCAGAGATACCCATAGAGCACCTTTATAGTCACCCAGTTACGTTGCGACGTTTGATACACACAAGGTACTCCTACGGTGTCAGTGAGTTGCATGATCTCATGGTCATAGGAGTAGATACTTGACATGCAGAAAACTGTAGCAATAAACTACCACGATCATATGCTACATTTATAGTTTGGGTCTTGTCCTAATGATGTGATCCCATTATCAAATGACATCTCATGTCTATGGCCAGGAAACCTTGACCATCTTTTATCAAGGAGCCGGTCTACTAGAGGCATACTAGGGACATGGTGTTGTCTATGTATCCACACATGTATCTGAGTTTCCGATCAATACAATTCTAGCATGGATAATAAACGATTATCACGAACAAGGAAATATGATAATAACTAATTTATTATTGCCTCTAGGGCATATTTCCAACAGTCTCCCACTTGCACTAGAGTCAATAATCTAGCTCACAACACTATGTGATTTACATTGTAATGAATCTAACACCCATACAATTTTGGTGTTGATCATGTTTAGCCCTTGGAAGAGGTTTAGTCAACGGGTCTGCGACATTCAGATCCATGTGCACTTTGCAAATATTTATGTCCTCCTCATTGATGTAATTGCGGATGGAATTGAAGCGTCACTTTATGTATCTGGTCCTCTTGTGAAACCTTGGTTCTTTGGCCAGAGCAATGGCACCAGTGTTGTCACAAAACAGAGTCATTGGGTCCAATGCACTCGGCACTACTCCAAGATCTGTCATGAACACCTTCATCCCGACACCTTCCTTCTCCGCCTCAAAGGCATCGATGTATTCCGCTTCATATGTAGAATCAGCTACCATGGTTTGCTTGGAACTGGACCAGCTTACCGCTCCCCCATTAAGAATGTATACGTATCTAGTTTGAGACTTAGAGTCATCCGGATTAGTGTCAAAGCTTGCATCGACGTAACCTTTTGCGACGAGCTCTTGTTCACCTTCATAAACAAGAAACATTTCCTTAGTCCTTTTCAGGTACTTAAGGATATTCTTGACCGCCGTATAGTGTTCCATTCCTGGATCACTTTGAAACCTTCCGACCATACTTATGGCAAGGCTAACATCGGGTCTTGTGCACAACATTTAATACATGATAGAGCTTATGGCATAAGCATAGGGGATGTCACTCATCTTTTCTCTATCTTTTCTCTATCTTCTGCACTCACTGGGCATTGAGTCTTACTCAACTTCATACCTTGCAATATAGGCAAGAACCCTTTCTTGTACTAATACATTTTGAACTTCTTCAAAACTTTGTCAAGGTATGTGCTCTCTGAAAGTCCTATTAAGCATCCTGATCTATCTCTATAGATCTTGATGCCTAATATGAAAGCAACTTCTCCTAGGTCCTTCATTGAAAAACCATTGTTCAAATATTCTTGCACACTTTCCAACATTTCTATATTGTTTCTAGTCAGCAATAAGTCATCCACATATAATATTCGAAACGCTATACAGCTCCCACTCCCTTTCATGTAAATACAAGCTTCTCCGTAAACTTGTATAAACCCGAATGCTTTGATCACGTCATCAAAGCGAAGATTCCAACTCCGAGATGCTTGCACCAGTCCATAAATGGATCGCTGGAGTTTGCAAACTTTGTTAGCATTCTCTGAAAACCTTCTGGTTGCATCATATACAACTCTTCCTTAAGGAAACCGTTAAGGAACGCTATTTTGACATCCATCTGCCAAATTTCATAACAGAAAAATGCAGCTATTGCTAACATGATTCCGACGGACTTAAGCATCTCTACGGGTGATAAGGTCTCATCATAGTCAAGTCCTTGAACTTGTGAAAAACCCTTTGCCACAAGTCGAGCTTTATAGACGCTGACATTATCGTCCGTGTCTGTCTTCCTATTAAAGTTCCATTTGTTCCAAATGATCTTTTGCCCTTGAGGTAATACTTCCAAAGTCCATAATTTGTTTTCATACATGGATCCCATCTCGGATTTGATGAACTCTAACCATTTGTTGGAATCCGAGCCCATCGTCGCTTCTCCATAGCTCATAGGTTCATCATTATCCAACAACATGACCTCTAAAATAGGGTTACCATACCACTCAGGAGCAGTACATGCCCTTGTCGACCTACGAGGTTTGATAGTAACTTGATATGAAGCTTCATGACCACCATCATTAACTTCCTCTTGTCGGGACCCCGATCCTAAGTCATAGGAATCGAGCCTGTAACACATCACATCACTTTGTGGCCTCACACACAGTTACTTCATGGCTGTAGCCTTACCTTAGCCGGGGCCGTTTGCGTCTTTTGGCTCACATATGTGAATATGTCGCTAGCATTCAACGACAGAGAACCCGGGCCGACATGACTAGTCATAGAACCCAAGTGGCACATCCATACAGGAACAGGCATACAGAACCCAACAATGCAGGTGTCGGTCTCAAGCGTGTGTAGACGAGTCATAGCAAGCTACAAGGACTCCATTACATCGTGGGGCATAAATGTCATCACTACACGTAGATGAGTCATAGCAGGCTACAGGGACTCCATTACACTGCGAGACATTTCCCCGAAGGGACAGACACAGCAGCAAAGAAGGATACATGCCGACCAATCAATGTGTCCGGAGCAGTAGCAAGCTAACAAGGCTCGATGGAAGCACAAAGAGGCAGTTCCCTGTAAAGAGTACTACTAAAGGCACATGGCTAGGTGTCGGATCCCATACATACCGTTGCACATCACTCGTATGCACGACATGCCCGGTATGCATAGATACAACTATGGCATCACAACATAACCATACAACAACACAACTTTTATTTAAGAGGCTCAGAGGAGCCTTGCATAATATGTTCTTACAGGTAGGGGTCACATGACCCGACACTCAAGTCATGAAAGCAAGTTCATACAAACCAAGCGGAAGCATAAAGCTGTTTGGGTAGAGACAGATGAAAGGGTAAAAAGGCACATGGCCTAACTATCTACAGCCCGCCATAGGGCATAAGGTCGTAGCTGGGACATCAGCTATTTAGCGTCGTCGACATCTAGGTAGAACCGACCTGATGGGTCCTGAGTCTCATCTACAACATTAATTAAGCAAACGTGAGTACAAACGTACTCAACAAGTCTTTAAAGCAGACCTAGTCTATTTATGCTCATGTATCATCAAGGGGAGTGGTGGAGTTTATGCAGCAATGTCAGCTTTGACTCTTGGCTAACCTATACCACACATATTAATTCTTTGTTCAAATTTTAGATATGGCATACGAGTCCACTAACTCCACAACAATACACCACCATGGATTCACTTCCGTCATCTACGAGAGTGCCATCCACGATACTCACACTTGTCTTGAGATTTTTATGAGTATCCATTAAGTTATCTATGAACAACATAAGTTCTCCAAGTAGTCCATATCCGAGGACACGGCTATTCTAATAGATTCATACCCTGCAGGGGTGTACTCCTTCACACACGTTCTTGCCACTTATCCTTGTGTGCTCATAAAACCATGCACCTCGGCAACCTTCAAGCGGAAGCCCAGCAAGGGTGTCGGCCACGACCGTCAATCACACAAGACCTCTAGTCCAGGCTATCGCCTATTTGAGACTAAACCCGCATGGAAGTCCGACCAAAGTTTCTGCTACGACCCCAAATGATGTGCGCAGGGTTCCCAAGCCCACCATTCGGGTGACCCTTGGTACACCGTGCGACTGCCTACCGCGTCATAACCCACCCCTAGGGTCAACGCTACACACGACCTCCAGCATACTATAAACACCAGAAACTACTTGCAACTCCTGGACCAAGGACTAAGCAATTGATAAGTCGAGAGGGTCAATTAAGTATCCCAACGTGTGGTAGTAACTAGCCCTGGATCATAAACACGGAACTCAGTTCCTAAGAACGGTCCTAATGAGACAACCTGCTATGTACTCCTACATAGCCTCTCATCGCTAACTTTACCAGATCGGGTTCATCATTAAGCTTATCACATCAAAACAATATTGTTTCACTCTAGCTCATCACCCAGATGAATCAGACCTGACACAACTCTAAGCATAGCAGGCAAAGTAGGTAAAGCACATCATGGCTCAAGCATATACCAGGTATGATAGGTTGCAAGGTTTAGCTATTTGCTGTGACAATGATAGGTCATGCAAAGGAATGGGTTCATCTACCGCATATGACAGGCAATTGAACGTTTGTACTAATGCAATAAACAAGAGTAGGAGCGAGAGAATGGGATGTTATTGGAATGATCAATGGGGTTGCTTGCCTTGCTGGGAAACAGGAAGGTTTTCTCCTTCGTTGGAATACTCGGGGGTATCCTCGAAAGCAGGGCCTACCGCAATGCAGATAAGTAACAATCAATACACGGCAAGTGCAGCAATATGATGCATGATCATGACATGACAACTTGGATGGATGAGCTAATGCAACTATTATCCAAATTGGATGGAGTGGATTTGAATATAGGTTCAAAGTCGTTTCCCATTTCATATTTCATATATTTTCCTATTTCTAAATGTCAATGTTCACCTAGATGGGTTGCTCTAACATGCATGATAATAGCACCATCGGATTCATTGGATTTTTCTGATAATTTTTCATATATAAATTTATTTCAATCTGAGTTATAGATTAATTTCTATGATTTTTCTAAGTTTTAACTATTTTTTGGAATTATTTTAAATCAGAAACTCCTTTAATGCATCAACATGACATCAGCTGGTCAAATTGCTGTTGACAGGTCAAACCTGACTAGTGGGGTCCACTAGTTAGTGACTCAGTCACTAACAGAGTTAATTAAATCACTAACCACTAATTAATTAGCAGGGGGCCCACTAGTCAGTGGGTCATTAGGTTAATTAATTTCATTAATTAATTATTTTTTAAATTAAACTCAATTAACAGGGTCGGGCCCCACCTGCCATTTGACCTCGGGTCAAACCCCCGTGGTCAAACTGGTTGACTCACCGGCGTTGAGCCACCGGCGATGTTAGGGACGGTAGAGGGGATCGTAAACCCTCCTCCGGCAACCAAATGGACGGCGGAGGGCACCGATCAGCCCTGCGTGCTCGCGTGCGTCGAACCCGACACCTCCCAGGGGTTGGGACGGCCGGAGTCGGTGCCGGTGTTGAGTGCGAAGGCTGCCGGAGCTCAGGCGAGCACGGGCTCTTCGAGCCGGAGCTCGAACGGGCGAACTAAAGGCTCCTACGGCTACCTGGGACCCTCCTGAGCACGCCTATGTGCTCAGGTGCGAGCTTGGATCGCCGTAGCAACGGCCACGTCCTCGCCGACGGCGAGGAGCTCTCGGGCCTGAGGTGGATCGATGCTAGAGCTCGCTAGAGATGGGGAAAAGAAGGGGGAAAGAACTGGGGGCTCATAACGGTTGCGACGGTGTCGAGAGCAGGCTCGGGGAAGCTCTAATGGCGGCGAACGGACGACGACGGTCTCCGGTGACCGAGGAGTAAGAAGACGACAGGGTCGATGCTGGGGGGCCTCCGGGCTCGATTCCTTCGATGGAGAGGACCAGCGCGTCGAGGCAGAGCGAATGGGGGGCTCAGGGGAGAGGGGAAGAGGCTGGAGCGGCAGCTACGACGGCGAGAAGGTGACGACCATGGCGAGGCACAGGGAGCGAGAGAGCTGCGGGCGAGAGAGAGAGAGAGAGAGCGACGGGGACGGCTCTCTGAGCTTATCCCCGTCGCACTGGCGAGGGGAGGCAGGCAGGTAGGGAGCTGCGCGGCAGCTTTGGCATGGGCGCACAACGACCACACGCTCGTCCTCCTGGCCGCCAGGAGGACGCCAACCTCCCTGGGCCAGGTGGGCCGGCCTAGCCTGGGCCTGAGGTAGGTTTCCTTTTTCTACTTTTCTTATTTCTTTCTGTTTTGCATTTTCTGACATTTGTTTTATTTTGTTTTAGGCACAAATGCTAGGTACAAAATACTCAGATATTTTCTAGAGTTTAGTTTGAATATTTCAAACCTCTAAAAGTTTCAGAATATTTTGAATATGTAAAATAATTATAATGCTTTATTTGGCATTTTCAGCAGCTTTATTTTTTTTAAGAAATGCTATATAAATTCAGATATTTAGAATGACCCCTAATATATTGATGTCAACATTTATCAGACATAGGGGACATTTTTGATGGGCATTTTGGATTTGTTGATTTTTCACATCTTTTGAATTGGTTTGATTCAGGTGAGGTGATAGGGTTTCTGTTAATCCCCATTTCCAGTTGATGCAAAATGACAACATGATGCACACACATGCTGACCTAAGTGAGCTAACTAGGGATGTGACACCTCTTCAACTGATGTAGGCTCCACAGAAACATCTTTCTGCGCTGCGCTACTCTCCGGTTGAAACAAAGGTTGAACAACCTCATCAAGTTTTATCTTCCTCCCACTCAATTCTTTTGAGAGAAACTCTTTCTTGAGAAATGACCCATTCTTAGTGACAAACACTTTGCCTTCGGATCTGAGATAGAAGGTATACCCAACCGTCTCTTTTGGGTATCCTATGAAGACGCATTTCTCTGCTTTGGGTTCCAGCTTTTCAGGCTGAAGCTTTTTGACATAAGCATCACATCCCCAAACTTTAAGAAACGACAACTTTGGTTTCTTGCCAAACCACAGTTCATATGGCGTCGTCTCAACGGATTTCGATGGTGCCCTATTTTAAGTGATTGCAGTTGTCTCTAATGCATAACCCCAAAACGATAGTGGCAAATTGGCAAGAGACATCATAGAACACACCATATCCACTAAGGTTCGATTACAACGTTCAGACACACCATTATGTTGTGGTGTTCTAGGCGGTGTCAATTGTGAAACAATTCCACATTGTCTTAAGTGACTGCCAAACTCATAACTCAGATATTCTCCTCCTCGATCAGATTGTAGGAATTTATTCTTATTATTACGATGATTCTCAACTTCACTCTGAAATTGCTTGAACTTTTCAAACGATTCAGACTTGTGCTTCATTAAGTAAATATACCCATATCTACTTAAGTCATCAGTGAAGGTGAGAAATAATGATATTCACCGCGCGCCTTGATGATCATTGGACCACACACATCAGTATGTATGGTTTCTAACAAGTCACTTGCCCGTTCCATTGTTCTAGAGAATGGGGTTTTAGCCATATTTCCCATGCGGCATGGTTCCCACATGTCAAGTGATTCAAAATAAAGTGACTCCAAAAGTCCATTAGCATGGAGCTTCTTCATGCGTTTACACCAATATGACCTAAGCAGCCATGCCACAATAAAGTGGTACTATCATTACCAACTCTACATCTTTTGGCATCAATGTTATGAACATGCATATCATCTCTATCGAGATTCAATAGGAATAAACCCCTCACATTGGGTGCATGACCATAAAAGATATTACTCATATGAATAGAACAACCATTATTCTCTGATTTAAATGAGTAACAGTCTCGCAATAAACAAGATCCAGATATGATGTTCATGCTTAACGCATGCACTAAATAACAGTTATTCAGGTTGATCACTAATCCCGATGGTAACCGAAGAGCAAGCATGCCGACGACGATCACATCAACCTTGGAACTATTTCCCATGCGCATCGTCACTTCGCCTTTGCCAGCCTCCGTCTATTCCGTAGCTCCTGATTTGAGTTACAAATGTGAGCAACCAAACCGGTATCAAATACCTAGGAACTACAACGAGAGTTGGTAAGGTACACATCAATAACATGAATATCATATATACCTCATTTGGTGTTGTCCTCCTTCTTGTTGGCCAGATACTTGGGGGCAGTTCTGCTTCTAGCGACTAGTTCCCTTGCAATGAAAGCACTCAATTTCTGGCTTGGGTCTAGCCTTGGGTTTCTTCACAGGAGGGGCAACCGCTTTGCCACTATTCTTGGAGTTACCCTTGTCAACCTTGCCATTCTTCTTCAAACTAGTGGCTTTATTGACCATCAACAGTTGATGCTCCTTTTGGTTTTTAGGCTCAACGACTTTCAGCATCGCAAACAGCTCACGGGGGGTTTCGCGGGACGGTAGATGCCATGGGGTGGCTTATCGAGGTGAGAGCAAGGCTGTCGTGGATGATCCGGGACGGGTATGCGAATATCACGCAGTGGTTTACCCAGGTTCGGGGCTCTCCGGAGAGATAATACCGCTACTCCTGCATATCTATATATCTATGGTATATCTAGTACATGGTTGCTCCTGGAGCTGTTTGGAGAGGAGATCCATGAGGCTTCTTGCCTCATACGTGAGTGTGTGAGTGGGGATGAGAGAATCTAAGGGAAGCTAGCCCCCTTGAGAGAGTGAGATGAGGCCTTTATATAGGCATGGATGTGTAGCTTGGTATGTAAGCTAGAGTGGGTAGCTTACATACCAAACAGCTTGGGATGTAAGCTATAGTGGGTAGCTTACATGCCAAGCAACATGTAGCTTGTGGACTAAGCTATGTCTGTCCCCAAGTGCACTTTATAAGTCAGTGTCCAGGGGACAAGTTACACTGTAGATAATACCGCACGACGCGCGTACAGTGCTCTACTGATCGCCACCAGTCCACCGCCACGGGATATGGCCGTTTGGTCCGCGCGTGTCCGATGGGACGTCGTAGTTGGCTCCGGGCTGCCGGCCTGCAAGCGCAGCCGGCTGGCCAGAGCAGCCGGCTACGGGTGTGAGTCGAAGCAGCCGGCCCGGGCGGGCGTGCACCCCGTCCGACTCTCTATCTTTGGGGTACCTAGGGGCCATACCCCCAAGAGTAGCTTCCGAGCCTCCGGGCTACTTGCAGAGTCGGGCGGAGGTTTTCATAGTCGTTTTCGTTGTTATTGTAGAAGTTGTCGATGACGGTCGATTGTAGGTTCGGGACGACTTGGCTCGCTTTCGGTGGGGGCGTGCTAGCGCACCCGCTGGGTGTAGCCTCGGAGCCTCTGGGCGACTCGAGGAGTCGGGTGGAGGGTCTTTGCTATTGCTGAAGTAGACGGTGGCATCAAGGATGCCGGGCACGAATGCGGAGTCTGCCGGATGAAGGGCGCGAGGCAATGCCAGGGGCGAACACGGAGTCCACCGACTGGTGGTTTCCAGCGGGGGCGCACCAACGCACCCGCTGGGTGTGGCCTGCGAGCCTCCGGGCGACTCGAGGAGTCGGGCGGAGGGTCTTTGCTATTGCGGAAGCAGGCAGTGGCGTCGAAGATGTCAGGCGCAGACACGGGGTCTGCTGACTGAAGGGCGCGAGACGATGTCGAAGGCGGACGCGGGGTCCGCTGGCTGATGGGCGCGAGGCGCTGCCAAAGGCGGACGCGGGGTCTGCCGACTGATAGCATGGAGCCCTGCCGAGGGTGGACACGGGGTCCGCCGACTGATGGGCGCGGCGCCCTGCCGGAGGCAGACACAAGGTCCGCCGACTGTCGAGCGCGAGGCGCTTCCGGGCACGGACGGAGGGTCCGCCGGCTAATGGGCACGGAGCCCTACCGAAGGCGGACGCGGAGTCCGCCTGCTGTCGAGCGCGAGACATTGCCGGGTGCGGATGGATGGTCCACTGGCTGATGGGCGCGAAGCCCTGCTGAAGGCGGACACGGGGTCCACCTGCTGTCGAGTGCGAGGAGTTGCCGAGCGCGGATGGATGGTCCACCAGCTGATGGGCGTGGAGCCCTACCGAAGGCGGACACGGGGTCCGCCGGCTATCGAGCGCGCGATGCTGCCGGGCGCGGACGCAGGGTCCATCGGCTGATGGGTGCGGAGCCCTGCCGGGAGTAGCCTCCGAGCCTCCGGGTGAGGAGGTTCCTCATGGAAACAACTATGTAGAAGACAAGGTTAAGTCGGCACAGATACATCAAATATTTGATTTCGGTAGTGCATGTTTATGCAGAGGGAGCCAGCTCGGTTTCGTCCAATCCCCCTTAAGTGTTTTCGTGTCCCCTCCACTCTTTGGTTTTTGCTCTTGCCAGCCAGACAGCCGGGAGGTGGTCTGTGGCTGAGGCGAAGAGTGGACCACGGAGTGGAGTGTACATTACTCGGACTCTGGGAGCAGACTCGACCGAGCAGATACTCACAAATGAAATGACCGGGTCGCCTGAGCCATTTTCTATCGGGATGCTTTTCGCGTGGGGTGACCACCAGCTTGTGCTTTTGCTAGCTGGACAGTCGCGGTGCGAGTTGTAGCTGAGACAAAGAGTGGGCCTTTGGTACCGTACACCCTACTAAGCCGTCTCGTGGGAACGAACGTATTGGGCCAAGCGGTCAGCCCCGGACCGAGACTAGATGGCGCCGGGGCGAATAGTAAAGTTGCAGAATAAATGCGGAGATGGCCCCTGAGGGTCGCTTGGGATTATGCGGGTGGAGACCTCACATTGCTTTTGGGTGCCGGCGAGGCGGTTTTGTCGATGTCGGTCAGCGAGTGTTGCAGTCGACACGGTCCGACTGATGCGCATAAGGTGCTGCCGGGCTCAGACTTGGGTTCTGATGGCCGATGGGTGTGAGACGCTGCCGACTGTGGACGCGGAGTCCGTCGGCTGATGTGGATGAGGAGCTGTCGGCGGTGGACGCGGGGTCCACCGGTTGATGGACGCGAGGTGCTACCGGATGCGGACGCAGGGTCCGGCTGGCTGATGAGCACGAGTCACTGCCAAGGGCGGATGCGGGGTCCGCCAGCTGATGCTCACGGAGCGCTGCCGTGGGCGGATGCAGGATCCGCTGGCCGATGAGCACGGGGCACTGCCATAGGCGGGTGCGAGATCCGCCGACTGATGAGTGTGGGGCACTGCCGAGGGCGGACGCGGGGTCCGTGCCGGCTGATGAGTGCGAGGCGCTGCTGGAAGTAGCCTCCGAGCCTCCGGGCGAGGCGTGCCGGCTGCGCCCGCTGGGTGTCATCCGTGGGGTTTAGCCTTTTGGGGCAAACAATGGAGGTGCCGACCGACCGGCTGGCGTCGGAGTGGACGAGCAATGACGCCAACTCCCGAGCCGGCCCGATGTCGAAGTAGACGGACAGGTTAGCCGACCCGACGACGACGCAGGTCGGCATTCCGAGTGGGGACGCGGGCAGATGGACACATGTGTCTTCTCTTCTTTTTCCGTCCCCCTCTTTTCTTTATCCCCACGTGGGCATGCGACCACGCTGGAGCTGCCGAGGCGCTGCATGGAAATGATCGAGGCGCGCAGGGGCAGCCGGCCGAACCAACTAGCGGCCGGGTTGGAGGCGCAGTGCGGGCGAGACAGGCAACATGCGCGGGAGCAAGCCAGAGCGGTGAGGGAGTGCCGACGAGTGCGTGGAGGCTTGCGGGCGAGGCGAGCCGGTGGGTGCGGAAGCCGGCAAGCGCGTGGGGGGTTGCCGGACGCGGCGTGGGTGAGCCTGCCGGGCGGCCGACGCGTTGTAGGAGCCGGCCGGGTGGCCGACGTGTGCAGGAGTTGGCCAGGTCAAGGCGAAACCGGCAAGGCAGAGCCAGCGCGCGGAGCAGGCGGGCGTGCCGGGGAGGCAATATGGGGAGGAGCATGGTGACGCCGCCGAGGAACGGAGCGGGAAGGCACAACAGCACGCGCGAGGCGGCCGGACGACGCGCAGGACATCTCAGGCATGCACAGGGGCCGGGCGGAGGCCCGAGAGCGCAACCGGCATGGGTGGAGGGAGGAGCCGTCAGGGCCGGCAGGGCACGCTGTAGCGGGCGCGCGGAGCCGGCAAGAAGGGGCAGACCGGGTGCGGCACGGGCCGCCAGCCAGCGTTAGGGCGAGCGGAGCTGGCCGCGGCAGGCCGGCAGTCAGGCGCTCCCATGAGGCGCGAGAGGCGGCTCGGTGCGTGGAGCCGATGGAGCAAGGAAGTGATCCTTGCCGGTGGAGCAGTGCGTGCGTAGGGAGGCGGGGCTCGCAGGCGGCCGGACGAAGCCGGCGCGACGCCAACGTGGAGCAGGGAGCCGTAGCGACGCTGGTATGTGCACGAGTCAGGCGAGGGATGAGGCGGAACCGGTCCAGCCGGAGGGGCCGACGCAAAGCGGAGGAGCGGAGCTAGCCCGTGGGAGGACAAGGCGCAGAGTCGGCCGGGCGGAGCCGACGCGACACCGACATGGAGCAGGGAGCCGCAGCGATGCCGGTGCATGCGCGAGGCAGGCGCGGGATGAGGCGGAACCGGCCCAGCCGGAGGCGCCGACGCGAGGCGGAGGAGCGGAGCTGGTCCGTGGGACGACCAGGCGCGAACATCGTGGGGCCGGATGGGGAGTGTCCAACCACGGAGCAGGCGGAGGCCGGACTCGGTGCACACGCCTGTATTCCCGGTCCATGCACGCGCGCGTAGGCAGAACGGGACGGATCGAAGAGCGACACCAAGGATGTGCCGCTTCGCGTGGGAGCACTAGGGGCGAGTTGGTGTCGAGCCCCCGAGCAGCATCGGAGAGACGGAAGGAAATGCGGGGGCGGCGGCACCGTGGTGGCGATGACGAGACCGGCAGCGAGGACACGGCGTCGTGCCCATTCACCCCGGGGGCGTGTTGATGTCGAGCCCCCAAGCGACGATGGCGGCGACACCGCGCTAGCGATGACGAAGAGGGTCCGCTTGTACCGCGGTTCCAGCGGCAGCTAGCCCCATAGCGGGCGCCAAATGTCGTCATTTTTTCACGGGGGGTCTCGTGGGACGGCATATGCCATGGGGTGGCTTATCAAGGTGAGAGCAAGGCTGTCGTGGATGATCCGGAACAGATATGCGAATAGCACGAAGTGGTTTACCCAGGTTCGAGGCTCTCCGGAAAGATAATACCCCTACTCATGCATATCTATATATCTATGGTATATCTGGTACATGGTTGCTCCTAGAGCTGTTTGGGGAGGAGAGCCATGAGGCTTCTTGCCTCATACGTGAGTGTGTGAGTGGGGATGAGAGAATCTGAGGGAAGCTATCCCCCTTGAGAGAGAGTGAGAGGGGGCCTTTATATAGGCATGGATGTGTAGCTTGGTATGTAAGCTAGAGTGGGTAGCTTACATACCAAGCAGCTTGGGATGTAAGCTACAGTGGGTAGCTTACATGCCAAGCAACATGTAGCTTGTGGACTAAGCTATGTGTGTCCTTTAGTGCACTTTATAAGTTAGTGTCTAGGGGACAGGTTACACTGTAGATAATACTGCGTGACGCGCGTACAGTGCACTACTGCTCGCCACCAATGCATCACCACGGGATATGGCCGTTTGGTCCGCGCGTGTCCGATGGGATGTCGTAGTTGGCTCTGGGCTGCCGGCTAGCGGGCGCAGCCGGCTGGCAAAAACAGTAGGCTATGGGTGTGAGTCGGAGCAACTGGCCCAGGCGGGCGTGCACCTCATCCGACTCGCCGTCTTTGGGGTATTTGGGGGTCATCCCCCCGACAGTCACGGAGGGCATATACATCAACTCCGTTGCCCCTCCGATGATGCGTGAGTAGTCCACCATAGACATATGGGTCCATAGCTAGTAGCTAGATGGCTTCTCTCTCTTTGTTCTTCAATACCATGTTCTCCATGATCTTCATGGGTATCTATTCGATGTAATACTCTTTTGCAGTGTGTTTGTCGAGATCCGATGAATTGTGGGTTTATGATCAGCTTATCTATGAAAAGCATTTGGTTCTTCTCTGAATTCTTATATGCATAATTTAGTATCTTTGCAAGTCTCTTTGAGTTATTGGTTTGGTTTGGCTAACTAGATTGGTAATTCTTGGAATGGGAGAAGTGTTTAGTTTTGGGTTCAATCTTGCGGTGTCCTCACCCAGTGACGAAGTAGGAGTAGCAAGGCATGTATTGTATTGTTGCCATCAAGGATAAAAAGATGGGGTTTTCATCATATTGCTTGAGTTTTTCCCTCTACATCATGTCATCTTACTTAATGCGTTACTCTGTTCTTCATGAACTTAATACTCTAGATGCAGGTAGGAGTCGGTCGATGTGTGGAGTAATAGTAGTAGATGCAGAATCGTTTTGGTCTACTTGACATGGACGTGATGCGTATATGCATAATCATTGCCTTGGATATCGTCATAACTATGCGTTTTTCTATCAATTTCTCAACAGTAATTTGTTCACCCGCCGTGTTATTTTCCTTCAAGAGAGAAGCCTCTAGTGAAACCTATGCCCCCAGGTCTATTTTCCATATTATATCTTCAGATCTATATACCAAAAATACCAAAAATACCTTGCTACAATTTATTTACTTTTTAACTTTTTGCAATCTTCCATACCTATCCCTATCAGATCTAATCCTTGCAAGTAATCGTGAAGGGATTAGCAACCCCTTTATAGTGATGGGTTGATACATCTCCAATGTATCTATAATTTTTGATGATGGCATGCTATTATATTATCTGTTTTGGATGTTTTATATGCATTAATATGCTATTTTATATTACTTTTGGGACTAACCTATTTATCTAGAGGCAAGTGCGAGTTTATGTTTTTTCCTTGTTTTTGAGTTTCGTAGATATGGTTTATTAAATGGAGTCCAAACGGAATAAAACCTTTGGAAGGAATTTTTCAGGAAGGAAACAAGTCGATCAAGCTTGGGGTACACGTCAGGGGAGGTGCCAGGGCGCCACAAGCCTGCTAGGCGCGGGCCCCCCTGGTCGCGCCTAACATTCTTGTCGCTCCCTGGCAGGTCTGCTAACCCTAATTCTTGGCCTATTAATACCCAAATATTCCCGCAACATAAAAAAGAGCCACGCAAATACTTGTCCGCCATCGGAGGCCTCCGTTCCCGAGAGATCCAATCTTGGAGCATTTTCCGTTAATCTGCCAAAGGGGGTTTCAATCACGGAGGGCATCTACATCAACTTCATTGCCCCTCCGATGATGCGTGAATAGTCCACCACAGACCTACGGGTCCATAGCTAGTAGCTAGATGTTTTCTTCTCTCTCTTTGATCTTCAATACCATGTTCTTCATGATCTTCATGGAGATCTATCCGATGTAATCCTCTTTTGTGGTGTGTTTCTCAAGATCCGATGAATTGTAAGTTTATGTTCAGATTATCCATGAATCTTATTTGAATCTCCTCTGATTTCTTATATGCATGATTTCATATCCTTGCAAGTCTCTTCGAGTTACTGATTTGGTTTGGCCAATTAGATTGGTAATTCCAGTAATGGGAGAAGTGCTTGGTTTTGGGTTCAATCTTGCGGTGTCCTCACCCAGTGACATAGTAGGGGTAGCGAGGCACGTATTGTATTGTTGCATCAAGGGTAACAAATGGGGTTTCATCATATTGCTTGAGTTTATCCCTCTACTTCATGTCATCTTTCTTAATGTGTTACTCTATTATTCATGAACTTAATACTCTAGATGCAGGCAGGAGTCGGTCGATGTGTGGAGTAATAGTAGTAGATGCAGAATCGTTTCGGTCTACTTGTCACGGACGTGATGCCTATATGCATGATCATTGCCTTGGATAACTACATGATTATACGCTTTTCTATCAATTGCTTGACAATAATTTGTTTACCCACCATAATATTTGCCTTCAACAGAGAAGCCTCTAGTGAAACCTATGGCCTCTGGGTCTATTTTCCATCATATATTTTCAGATATATACCTTGCTGCAATTTATTTATCTTTCAGATCTAATCCTTGCAAATAACCATGAAGGGATTGACAACCCCTTTATAGCATTGGGTGCAAGAGTTTGATAGTTTGTGTAGGTGCAACCATTGGTGACTTGCTTGTTCCTCCTACTGGATTGATGCCTTGGTTCTCAAAAACCGAGGGAAATACTTATCTACTTCACTGCATCACCCTTTCCACTTCAAGGGAAAACCAACGCAAGCTCAAGAGGTAGCATGGGTGTAAGTGTTTGATTGTTTCTGTAGGTGCATCTATTGGTGACTTTCTTGTTCCTCCTATTGGATTGATACCTTGGTTCTCAACAACTGGAGGAAATACTTATCTACTTTGTTGCATCACCCTTTCCTCTTCAAGGGAAAACCAACGCAAGCTCAAGAAGTAGCAAGAAGGATTTCTGGCGCCATTGCCGGGGAGGATACACATCAAGCCTACCAAGTACCCATCAAAAACTCATCTCTTGCATTTTCATTATTTGCCATTTGCCTCTCGTTTTCCTCTCCCCCACTTCTAAAACGATTTTTAGAAAAAACTAGAAAGATTTGCCTTTTTATTCGCCCTTCTTTCATTCGCCTTTTCGTTTGCTTTTTTGCTTGCGTGCTAGATGGATTCTTTGCCACCATGTCTGAATCTGGGAAGGTTATCATTGAATTTTTTTAGGGTATTGCTAGTACAAATCTTGAGAAAAAAATCGATCTTGCTAACTAGATCATGGATCTTAACCTCGTGCTAATTATAAAGTTAAAACTTTTCAAGTGGGAGACGGTAATATTATTGGGATGAGTGTTATTCAAGAGTTGTTTGATTGTAGGGGATATATTCTTCTTAGCACAACTTGTTATGCAGATGCTATTGCCATGCTCGTTAAAAATTTGGAAAGAAAATTTGTGCACATTCATCCCGCTTTGCAAGCGGTGTTTTATGAGCTTCCCAAAATTAATCATCCTAAGGTTAAAAAGATCGCCACTATCATCCTTATGCGTGAATTTGATTTTATCATACAAGAAGCTAGGGAAATTTTTGCTTTCTATAAAAAGGATATTGAACACCCTACGATTGAACAAATCCTACACGATAAAGAAACCTTGCGTAGCTTTGAGTCTAGGGATTATCAATCTTACCATGATAATGTTAGAAGAAGTGTTCCCTATTCTGAAGTTACCCAAACCATTTACCTTGAAACCTATGATGAATTTGATTGGATCACTAGGGGCATTTATATAGGATTCAATGATGATTGGTTAGAGGAAAAATTCAGGGAACCCTTTAAAAATGAGATACGCGTTTTATATGATGATAATTATGGTGATGATCCAGATTATGAGTTTATGAATGTCAAAGTTACTAATCAAACTCCTTTTCATGAACTAAGTTTTCCTGTTATAAAGGAGGGAAAATAAACAAAGTATTTGCTAGAAAGTGTTTCGGAAGATAGGGTTGAGAACGGATTGCATACCAAAGATGACAATACCTAGATCTATTGCGTTATGCCTAGTTAGGGGCATTAAACAATAGCGCTTGTTGGGAGGCAACCCAATTTTATTTTTATGTTATATTTTTTGCTTCTATTTTTGAGTGTTTCACACATTATTACCTTTGTAGTAATTGTGTTTTGGTGTTTTAATTAGTGTTTGAGCCAAGTAAGACCTTTGGGATGGTCTATGGTGATTGTTGATTTGATCTTGCTGTAAACCAAAAACTTTTGCGTTCAGTTCAAGAATTTTATAAATTTATCAGAGCATCGAATGAGTCTGAATTTTTTACAAAAGCTTTATATAAAAATATTCCAGGTTGTCCTAATATTTCAGAATTTTTGGAGTTACAGAAGTATACTAAGTTTCCAGATTGCTACATATTGTTTTGTTTTTGACATATTCTGTTTTTGTTGTGTTGTTTAACTATTTTGATGTATCTATGAGTCATATCAGGGTGTATGAACCATGAAGAAGTTGGAATACAGTAGATATTACACCAATATAAATAAAGAATGAGTTCACAACAGTACCTAAAGTGGTGATTTATTTTCTTATACTAACGGATCTCACGAGTTTTTGTTGAGTTTTGTGTTGTGATGTTTTCAAGTTTTGGGTAAAGATTTGATGGACTATGGAATAAGGAGTGGTGATGACCCACAAGTATAGGGGATGTATCGTGGTCATTTCGATAAGTAAGAGTGTCAAACCCAACGAGGAGCAGAAGGAAATGCTAAGCAGTTTCTAGTAAGGTATTCTCTGCAAGCACTGAAATTATCGGTAACAATTAGTTTTGTGATAAGATAATTTGTAACGAGTGAAAGTGCGTTATATCGACTAGAGGGAGGGGGGGGGGGGGAATAGGCGATTTTTAGAAATTTATCACCGAGGAATTTCAACTTGTGGAATTTGAAATGTGATGAATAACTTGCAGCGGAATAAGTACTCAAGTGCATAAGAAACATAGCATTAGCATAGTCATCATGATGAAATCAAGCATGCACAGATCACATGTAACGTGATACAGGATAAGCATGTGATGAGCAAGGTAACTTGAAGAATTTGAGTTGAGGAAATTGAGAAAGTCTTCAGTCAAATTCTTCAAACAGTAACGATCAACTTCATCAACAAGTATATGAGGAAATATAAGGGTTGAGGAAATAGAACCAGCTAGCTCGATGAAGACAATGGTTTGATGGCCCAGTTCCAACTGCCGTGATAGTGGTACGTCTGGTTTGGAGTGGCCTGGTATTTAAACCAGAGGATACACAGTCCATGGACACACGGTCCTTACCATATTCTCCTTGAGCTAAGAATACACAGTCCTCTCCCAACACTCGTGGTAAGTCTTCAGGGTAGACTTCCAAAACCCTCACAAACTGGTCACCCGGCGATCCACAATTGACTATTGTATGCTCTAGACCAAGGTCACTCCGTGATCCTCAATTGACTGCAGGATGAGCTAGACCATGACGCCTAACCGTATGTAAGATACACAGTGTGCAAAGGAAACAAGCGTCGGTTCCACACAGGAACAATCTCTTCAGTGATGCTCAATCACTTTGGGTTTGGTGGTTTGGATTTGGGTTTTTCCTCACTGATGATTTTCTCTCAAAGTCCTCGGAGGATGGGTTGCTCTCAAATGATAAGTGTCAGTTCTCTCTCGGATCAACCAACGAACTAGTGGTTGTGGGGGTGGCTATTTATAGCCACGGTGCAACCTGACGTGATAAGGCATAAATGCACCCAATGATATGACGTTAGATGGATAGGATGATTGGGGACAACTGGCGCTAAGCACAACAACGATCGGAATTTTGAACTATGAAAGTCCTCAGGCTTATCATATTCCTCACTTGTAGGCAATTCACACTGGCGAAACCCTAACTCCTCAGTCAGACCAATTTCCTCCGAGACCGTTGAGGAACTTGACTAAACTGTAACATATTTCCAAAAGCTTCACTTGAAGGATTGGATAGGTTGAGGCTTTTGAGTTGAGCATCAGTTGGAAATTTTCCTTAGTATGACCTCGGCCCCCTTAAACAGTATGGTGTTTGCTATGACTCAAAGAAAGGAAATGGAACTACAAAAACAAAAGTCTTCACGCTTCATAGTCCTCGTTCATATCTTCAAGGTCACACCAACTTCTTCATTTTCAAAGTCTTCAGGAAATACCAAAGTGTTCAGCAAAGTCTTCACCAAAGTCTTCAGTTGAAGACATTCATTTTTAGGGGTCGATAATCTCCGAATATCTCAAACTCCTCAGCGACTTATAGAGCATGTTTACACTTACAAGCGCATGAGTCTCTTAACCTATAAGTCTTCAATACACCAAAATCACTAAGGGGCACTAGATGCACTTACAATCTCCCCCTTTTTGGTGATTGATGACAAATAGGTTAAGTTTTCAACGGGGATAAGCATATGAAGTGTAAGTACTGAGTTTGAGGAATTTGATTGCAAGATATAGAAGAACTCCTTCTGAAGATGTGCATATTTGAGGAATTTGCTTTGGATTACAAATGCACATGAGAGGTTAAAAACATGGAGAACTCCCCCTATATCTTGTAATTCATCCACGCATTTTTCATATAATACGAAGAATTTGAAATGCATGATGAAAACGGTGTCAGACGAAATTCAGCATGCATGCATTAAGGTACTTGAGGAAATAAGCATGCGGAAAGCAGTTCAAAAGAGTCGGACCACCATCGGACTTAAGTTTACAACTCAACCAACAAAAGCTTCAGAAGAGCGATAGTTGTAACTTAAACAAAAACAGCTAATATATAGAGAGACCCACTTGAAGACTAACTCAAACTTTATCCCCCTTTGTCATCGAAGACCAAAAGGGACGAAAAAATGAGGACTAACGCCCCTGAAGAATTTCATCTCAAAGGTGATGGAGGAGCACCAGCGATGTCGGGGTCATTTGTCGATGCAGGGCCTGCAGCACTATCGTCAATTTCCTCAGCTTCATCCGCCTTGCGCGATGAAGAATATGAGCTTGTAACCAACTGAGGAACTTGAACTTTCTTGAATTTCTTTAGAGGAGCACGAGCCTAGTCAAGGTTCTGATCAAGGTTCATCTCCTTTAGTTCTTCTGGAGTCTTGACGTGAGAAAGAATGGCCCAAGTGCGGTTGAAGACTTCATGAAGGTGTAAGTGCATCTAGTGCCCCTTAGTGATTTTGGTGTATTAAAGACTTATAGGTTAAGAGACTGATGCGTTTGTGAGTGTACACAGGCTCTATAAGTCGTTAAGGAGTTTGATATATTTGAAGATTATCGACCCCTAAAAATGTATGTCTTCAACTGAAGACTTTGGTGAAGACTTTGCTGAAGACTTTGGTATTCCATGAAGACTTTGAAAATGAATAAGTTGGTGTGACCTTGAAGATATGAACTAGGACTATGAATCATGAAGACTTTTGTTTCCGTAGTTTCCTTTCCTTTCTTTGAGTCATAGGAAACACCATACTGTTAAAGGGGGTCGAGGTAATACTAAGGAAAATTTCCAACTGATGCTCAACTCAAAAGCCTCAACCTATCCAATCCTTCGAGTGAAGCCTTTGGAAATCTCTTACAGTTTAGTCAAGTTCTTCAGTGATAGAGACGATGTTCTTCTGGTCACTGAGGAAATTGGTCTGACTGAGGAGTTAAGATTTCGCCAGTGCAAATTGCCTACAAGTGAGGAACATGATAAACGTGAGGACTTTCATAGTTCGAAATTCCAACCGTTGCTGTGCTTAGCGCCAGCTATTCCCAATCATCTTAACCACATAATGGTCATATCATTGGGGGCATTTATGTCTTATCATGTCAGGTTGCACCCTGGCTATAAATAGCCAACCCCCACAACCACTAGTTGCTTGGCTGCTCCGAGAAAAAACTAAAACTTGTCATTTGAGAGCAACCCATCCTCCAAGGACTTTGAGAGAACATCATCAGTGAGGAAAAACCCAAATCCAAACCACCAAACCCAAAGTGATTGAGCATCACTGAAGAGATTTTTCCTTTGTGGAACTGACACTTGTTACCTTTGAAGACTATGCATCTTCGAGATGGTTAGGCGTCATGGTCTAGTGTATCCTCCAGTCAATTGGGGATCATGGAGTGTCTAGAGCCTCCAACAGTCAATTGTGGATCGGCCGGTGACCAGTTTGTGAGGGTTTTGGAAGTCTACCCTGAAGACTTACCACGAGTGTTGGGCGAGGACTTTGTGACCTTAGATCAAGAAGAATACGGTAATGACTGTGTGTCCTGGGACTGTGTGTGCTCTGGTTTAAAGACCAGGCCGCTCCAAACCAGACGTACGACTATCACAACAGTTGGAATTGGGTCATCAAACCATTGTCTTCATCTAGCTACCTGGTTCTATTTCCTCAACCCTTTCTTTTCCTCATATACTTCTTGATGAAATTAATCCTTACTATTTGAAGAATTTGACTGAAGACTTTCTCAATTTCCTCACCTCAAATTCTTCAAGTTACCTTGTTCCTCACCTGCTTATCCTGTATCATGCTACCTGTAATCTGTGCATGTTTTATTTCATCATGATGACCATGCTATTGCTATGTTTATCATGCACTTGAGTACTTATTCTGCTGCTAGTTATTCATCACATTTCAAATTCCTCAAGTTGAAATTCCTCAAGTGATGAATTTTTAAAAATCGCCTATTTATCCCCCTCTAGTCGATATAAAAAACTTTATATTGGTATCAGAGCAAGGTACTCCCTTGTTTTGTGTGATTTTGGTTTATCCACCTAGAGTTCTAGTTATGTTCACTATAGGTATGATCAAGGTTTCCGTAGGTTGTCCTACCTTTGATGGGTCGGATTACCCCTACTAGAAGAACAAGATGCGCATGCATCTTGAAGCTATTGACAATGATCTCTGGTACGTTGTGGAAAATGGTGTTCCTCGCACTTCTTCGACTGTTACTGCTGCTAATACAAAGAAATTCAAGCAACTCGATTCTCGAGCGAAGAATATCATATGTGGCCATCCGAGCAAAGGTCAGTATGGCAGAGTGAGTGATTTGGAGTCTGCTAAGCTTATCTGGGATAGGTTGTCCAAAGTCAACGAAGGTGTTTCCCCTCAACGTGACTCTCATGTTGATGTTCTTCACAATCTCTTCAACCGCTTCAAAAGACTCGACAATGGGAATGTTCAGCAAACTTTTGATCGTCTCACTGATATCTCCAACGAGCTTCAAGCACTGGGTGCCACTGACATCACCGATCATGAAGTGGTGAAGAAACTGCTAAGATCTCTTGATTCCTCATTCGATACCCTGGCTTTGATGATTCAAGAGCATGGAGACTACAAGTCACTTGATCCTGTTGATATTCTTGAGAGAGTCAATACTCATGAATTCCAACAAGCTGAGAAGAGAGGCCCCTATGGGCCAAGCTATGAAAGATCTCGTGCTCTGAAGGCAAAAGCAATTTCCTCATCCGAAGGCGAAGATTGTGATAGTAGCCTTGGTGATCCTGAAGAACCGAGTTAGGAGCTGGCAATGCTCGTGAAAAAAATCCAGAAGTTCTCAAGGAGAGGCCGATTTGGAAAGTCATCAAAAAGTGGTTTGAGGAAATCGGATTCCTGTCACACCCTGTGTTTGTATCACCTTGTTATTCTTGGATTTACAAATATTGCAGCCAATTAAAACTTTTTCAGTGCTTGTGCTTATGTTGAATTGTTGCTTGTTTGCTTGTTTGGTTGTTATGTATGGCACTCATAGATTCTATCCCTCTCCATATTCATCTTCCTTGACCCAAACTTCTTTCCCAATGATCATGCCATGTGAATAGTGCCCAAAACTATTTTTATCAAATTTTATTTTGACCAAAAAGGATTTATCCAAATTAGGTTTTCAAAACCCCCTGAAATGAGGTTTGCATTGCAAGTCCTCAAATTGGGTGGACCCTTTCTCCCCAAAGGCTTTATTTGAAGCCTACCATATTTATGACTTTCCAAAAATACCAAATATTAATTTTAAAGATTATTTTTATATTTATTGAAAGGCTTTTTCTTAAGACTAGAAATGGTTTTTCATAGGGAAAAATATTTAAATGCTTTCAAAATATTTGAGAAAATTTAGGGAAACTCAGTGGACATATATTTTCCATATATATGAGTTTCAGCACATGGTCATGTTCAAGATAATGGGCAAAACCCCTCAAAACCCTTTCTGTCCAAATCAAGCTTTAGGAATATTTCTAGAAGAAACATTCTCAATAAACTCCAAGAAAATTCCGGCAAGTCGACACTGTCATGGGTGATGATCTTGCAAAGTGTTATCTCAATCCAAGTTGATTTGATTCATCAAACTATTCCAAAACCCTCCCTGTACAGATTCAAATTTGAATAACTTTACATTGTGAAGTTTCTACCCTTGACCCCAAACTTTGTGGATATGTTCTAAGCACCAAATAATGGTGATAAACTAAGTAGTGCATCAAGGGGATTAGCTTAGCATGACTAGATCTACAGAAACCAGATTCTATTGATTTCTAGGGTTTCACAAAGCTACATTGTGAACTTTCTTCAATCCACCTCAAACTTGGTGGACAGGCTTATTTTAAACCACCATTTGATCTTGTCAATTCCTATGGAAAGCAAGGTCCATTTGCTTGCCCTAATCTCCATCAAACACCTTTTGGTCATTTTTAGAAACTACTGTTTTCACCACTTCTACTCTCCCCCTTGCTCTCAAATTTTTACCACAACCTCTCAGGGTTACCAACTACTTCCAGTAAAACTTGTGAGGCCTCTGCTCAATAATGGGTGGGGTAAAACCCCCATTTTACCCTTTGTTTCACCATGGCAGGAGCATTTCTACCCTCTCCTCCACCCCATTTCTTTTCTCCCTAGCTCCCCCTAGCACCTAGACCATCTCTAGATCGTCTAGGGGCTAGTAGACATGCAGGGGCACGTCCAAAGAACACAAGAATGCCTTGGCATGCCAAAGGCATGCTCTGGAGCATGCTACAGTTCATGCTCGCACTATAGCAGGAGCATCCCGAGGGCCCCCGTCAGCCTTGGGATGGGGGAAGCTATCCCCCGAGATGTCCTCGACGTCCGCAACCCTCCAAGGTGTCGGCCCCTCCTTCCTGGCTCTCTCTCACCTCCTGGTCGCGCGTGCCCGATGCCGCCTGAGCCAGCCAACGGGTAAGCTCGCACACGCGGGCGCTAGGGCCCTCCTCCGCTCCCTCTCTTCCTTCCTCTGGTCATGGGCAACGCCTAGGAGCGCCGCACACCCGTCCTCTCTCTCTCCCGAGCCCTCCAGCGAGCGCCACAACCTCGCCGGTGCACAAGCCCACGATGGACTCGCGTCCACCTATAAAGGGCCTCTCCCCGAGACTCCTCTCCTCTCTGGAACCCCTCTCTCTCCCAATAGAGCTCTCGCGCCCCGTCCCCTCCATTTTGGGCCTTGGGCGCTCGGGATCGACCGGAGCCTCGCTGTAGCGTCGCCGCCATCGATCTCCAGGTAACGAGCCCCTCCGGCGCTCCTTCGTCTTCAGTTGTTCCTCCTTCGCCTCACTGACGCGTTTCCCCCTTGACCCCGTCCTTTTTGTAGCACAGGACGGCTCCGGCGACCTCCTCCCGAAGCTCCTCCGTCGCGGGTTCTTCGTCGCCGGCGAGACGGTGCATCTCCGGCATCCCCTCCCCGTTGCCGCTTCTTGCTCCCCTCGCCATGCCGTGCTTTGCCTTTGGTGAGTACCGCCATCTCCTGGATGGAAGTTGACGATGGCCCTGGCAAGTAGGGCCCGCTCATCAGCCTTTGCCTCGCCCGGCTCCCTCTCCCTCTCACTAGCAGACGGGCCCTGCCCGTCAGGTTTGAACCTGACGAGGGCGGGCGCACCGGCTCGCTTGGGGCCACTTTGCTCTGGGTCGGCCCAGTTGCGGCCAGTTCTGGCCCAGAGCACAATACCCCTTTCCCTTTTTCTTTTTCTGCGGGTTTTCAAAAAATCCCACAAGATTAAATAAAAATCCAATTCCAAATATTCTTCCACCTAAATTCTTAGATTAATGCATAGTATTTAATAGTGCCATTTGTGAAAATTTTTGAAAACTTTTTATACTCTGTTTTATTTTAAAACCTATTTTGGCACCTTTTTGCCTCTGTTTATTAGTTTTCAAAAAAATTCACAGCAAATCCTTAGACAAATATTTTTATTATTTATCAGAATATGATAGCATTTTAATAGTAGTATTGTGTGCTCTGTTTTTGTGTGATGCTTATTATTATCACTATTTATCGCGATGATAGATTGCGCTATTGACGAAGGGGCTGGACCCGAAGACTTTGAAGACCCCAAAGACTTTGTTGAGCCAGGCAAGCAGCCCTTTGACCATGTTAAGAGACCATTTTTATTGCATGTCATATAACACTTTATTTTCGTTATATTTCATCATGTGGAGTAGTGACCGCTTTGGTGGGTTGCTTCCGATACTTTTGCCGTTGACACTTGCATCGTCCATGACCCTACCACCTTATGAGGGTTATACTGGTGGGTGTAGATACGATGCTAGTAGATGCTATGCAAGTGGGTTTGGGATTATGCATGGTGACGAATATTAGGAGATGATTTCAAAGACTTTTCGACAACCCCATCGGGTGCCACTAATGCCCGAGGGAGATGATGATGAGTTGGGTGACCACTTGAGAAAGAAGTGGTGTACCGGAGGAAGTGAGTGTGTGTCTTTGAAAACAGAGAGTTTTAAGATTTGCTGACCGTCCCCACCTTACATGTGCGACCACGATACCCCTTATGGGACGGGTCTTTGATGATTACTATGGTTGGTGCTAGTAGGGAGCCTGCATTACTAGTGGCAAGAGTGAAGTGGTCACTCTTGAGACGGGGTCATCCCGGAAGTGGAAGGCCATGCGCTGTCTTTATAGGCACTGGGCACACCGTTGCGTGCCCTCATGGATGATACATGTGATGTATATCATGAGGGATGGCACCAATGAGTGGACTCTTTGTTTAGTATCACCATGGGAAAGGCATTATTTGGGTGCTTACCTCGGGTATGTAATATACTGCGAGTCGTGGATGACACAGAATTCCCTGAGTCTTGTGGGTAATGCACGCAACCTTTGCAGAGTGTAAAACTATTCGAATAGCCGTGTCCACGGTCATGGATAGTTGGAGATCCTGCTTAAACCGCGTCCGATGTTTTCACAAACTTGGCGTGTGTGTGTGGTTGACACAGAGGTGACACTAGAGATAAGTCAGATGACCTGACGTGATGATTGAGCATGAGATGTTCAACCCCCTGATCATGATGATATCTACAACTTGTTCATATGGATATATACAAATTGTTAATGCATGCTTACCTAGTTATTTGACCACGCCATTGCATTCAAAATTAGCTTTCTGCAAAATACCTATTAGTGTTATATCATGCATTGTTATACCTTGTTCCACAACATGGGTTGCTTGCGAGTACATTCAAAGTACTCATTGGCTTTCCACTGGTTATTTAATTGGCCAGGCATGGAAGAACAAGAGTACAGTGAAGAGTTCGTTGGTCACGAACATGCGAACTAGGACGCTTCCCAGTCAGAATGCCTGTAGGTTTAAGGCAGATGGCAATGGGTTCCCACTTTCGATCAAGATTTCCGCTGTTTGTTCTGTTTAAGTGTTTGGCCCTTGTGGCCCTATCTATGTAAGACTAGACCTCCATGGTCTTTATTTGTGCAAGATGTTAAATGTGGATGTAAGACTCTTGTTATTCAGCTTCTGTGTGTTCAGTGAGCATTATTCTCTGGGATCACTGTACACATACATTCGGTGATCTCGACTTATGAGTCGGGGTCCCCACAGAGCTGGTATCAGAGCCATCCTGACTGTAGGAAGCCCTTAGTTACCATGGACGTTAGTTAGGGTAAAACCATTTTTGAAACTACACCTAGCACCCACACTTAGGAGTTCTGCACTATTTACCTCTTCCATTCTTCACAAAACACTCTGCTAACTCTCCTCCCTTCAAACCTTTGTAAGATGGCCGTCATACCCGAAGCCTTCCTGACATCCGGCTTTCCCTTACTCCTTGGGGATAGCCTGGAGAAGTGCCAGTTTCGCCAACCACCCGTTTTCCTCTACCACAAGCACTGGGTCGATGCCGTCATGAAGGAGTACCACGTGGATGTGGTCATGAAGGCAAACGACTCCCCGACCAATAGGTTCTTTGAAGGACCACAGATGGGGACCATGATACTCGCAGTCGAGTCAGCTACACGCAAGACACTTCTACACCTTCGGGATACCATTCCAGAGATGGCTGACGAGCCGGCTACTTGCTACCTTCCCTTTAGGAAGGATGATCTTGGCAAGAGTTGGACATTGATTCCATCCAAGGAGGATGGCACACCACTCAGGTTCCAGACCTACTTCAGCCTCTCTGCTGATAGTTTGGTGCACAACCTGATTAAGGAGTCCGTGAAGCTCCGCGAGGAATTTCACCACACCCGAGAGCTACTTCGGCAAGCCAAGACGAAGCCAGACAAGATCAAGAAGGATGGAGCCCCCGAGGGATGACCAGCTGTCGCTTACAGAGGAGGATTACCCCTAGCTAGAGATGCACCTACACGTTGTTGTCGCATGAGTGCGAAGGAGTACCGTGAGCTCTTCACCGACCCGCCGACAAAGCGTTGTCGGGATGGACCTCCTCGTTCCCCGACCCCTTCGACCGGGAATGATGCCCGTTCAGATGATGAATAGGAGGAAGACCCATAGGAGCGTGACTACGAGACCGATCACTCCACCACCTGAGTCCGAGAACCCCTAGGGTCGGATCAGTTATGTACCCCTCATGCGTAGTCGAGTCCGTGTAATGGTTCAATGAAACCATGTGTTCTTGTTGATTGTTTTGCTGTTGTGTTCCGATGCAATTCGTGCGTTTGCCTTAGGCAACATGTAAGAGACTCCATCGTCTATCTTATCTTAATATATGTGTTGGTCCTTCGACCTCTGTTTTACCACACTTGCACTCGACCAACCCCCTTAGGCATGCTTTTCCATTATTGCTTTTCCTCTCATCTATCCCAGTTGTTTGTCTTGGCTGCTCCAAACAAGATGGTGACTGCTACCCACAACAGCTCCTTCGCCAACCCTAAAGCCGGCAACTCAAGCCAGCAACAGGGAGCTGGCGGGACTGCTCACACTGGAAGACACGAGGAGCAGCCACAAGGCGACATTCCCCCGCCACCACCTCCACTGGAGAACATGACCATAACTCAGTTTCTCCAAGTTCTCCGAGAGGTACGCCAAGATAACAATGCTGCTATTCAGCAGATGGCTCAGGCCCTTGTGAAAAACCAGCAACAAGGCAGGAACAACAATGGCCGCTCCACTCTATCTGAGTTCATGAGGAATTTGCCCCCAACCTTCACCGAGACCGCTGAACCCCTGGATGCTGACGACTGGATCCGCACCATCGAGGACCTCCTTGCACTGGTCAATTGCAATGAGGACCGCTATAAGGTGCTTTATGCCTCTCACTGCTTTGGAGGTACTGCCCGAGCTTGGTGGGATGAATTCAAGGTCATGCAAGGAGAACGTCTGATCACTTGGGATGACTTCAAGGAAGCATTCCACACCGCCCACATTCCTTCTGGGATCATGGCCATCAAGAAGAGAGAATTCTGAGTGCTGAAGCAAGGAAGTGGCTCTGTCAAGGAGTACCTGCAGAAGTTCAGACTGCTGTCAAGCTATGCACCCGAAGATGTCAACACAGAGGCTGCCAAGAAGGAACGCTTCATGGAAGGACTTCAACAGACCCTGCAGTATCAGCTCATCGTCTGCGACTGTCGTACCTTCTTTGACTTAGCGAACAAGGCCCTCATGCTGGAAGACAAGCGTCATGCCATAGATGACACTTGCAAGCGCAAGATGATCAGCAAGGGTAGCTCCAACAACCAGGAGCCTCGCCCCTGGCAGCCAGCCCCAGCCAAGCCGACCTATCAGCCACAGCAGGCTAGACCTCCTGCGCCTCGTCCGAGATACCAGCGTTAGCAGTATGCCAATCCTAGGCTAGCTTACAACAACCCCAATAACAACAACGGCGGCAGAAACTACAACAACAACCCTGGGCCAGTTGCTTGTTTTGGATGTGGTCAGCCAGGACACATCTCTAGGATGTGTCCCAACAAGAAGCCAGATGCCCCACGCCCCAATGCGCCAGCTCAAGATCAAGGCCGTGGAGCACTACCAAGGAACCCAGCTCCCTGCAACCAGCCCAACACTGGCAACGGTCGTGTGAATCACGTCACCGCAAAGGAAGCCCAGGAAGACCCGGACGTCATACTGGGTACGTTCCTCGTGAACTCAACCCCAACAATAGTACTGTTTGATTGTGGAGCTTCACATTATTTTGTCACCCAAAAGTTTGCACTAGAGAGTGGCATGAAGCCTACACCCCTGGGTAGTCGTATGTTGATACAAACCCCGGGATCAGTTATGAAGTCTGGGATAGGTTGTAAGGGAGTTGAGATTAACATCAACGAGGTAGATTTCCTAGCAGAACTTATCATCCTGAAGTCAGAAGGCTTGGATGTGATCCTAGGCATGGAGTGGTTAACCAAGCACCAAGGCTTGTTAGACTCTACCAAGAGGATTGTTACCATGACCAATAGCCCAGGAGTGGAAGTCAAGTATCTTCCCAACCTTGCCTCCGCTCAAGCCCCTCGGGTTAACTATCTATCAGAAATTGAGTTGGATCAAGTGCCAGTGGTATGTGAATACCCGGATATATTTCCTGATGAGCTGCCCAGAATGCATCCTGACCGCAACATTGAGTTCATCATTGAGCTAATGCCCGGATCAAGGCCCATCTATAAGAAGCCCTATAGGATGGGATCCAAAGAGTTGGCTGAATTGAAGAAGCAATTGACAGAGCAGCTCAGAAAAGGATTCATTCGCCCTAGTGCCTCTCCTTGGGGATCACCTGTCCTATTTGTGTCAAAGAGGGACGGAACTATCAGACTCTGTGTCGATCACCGTTCTCTCAATGAAGTCACAATAAAGAACAAGTACCCACTCCCCAAGATTGAAGACCTATTCAATTAGTTGAACGGAGCCAAGGTGTTCTCCAAGATCGACCTCAGGTCAGGGTACTATCAGCTGAAGATCAGACCCCAAGAAATTTTGAAGATGACATTTGTAACCCGGTATGGCCTATATGAGTACACGGTCATGTCCTTTGGGTTAACCAATGCCCCTGCCTACTTCATGTACCTCATGAACAAAGTCTTCATGGAGTACTTGGACAAGTTTGTTGTTGTCTTCATTGATGACATACTCGTCTTCTCCAAGTGTGAAGAAGAGCATGAGAAACACTTGATGTTGGTCCTAGATAAGCTTCGAGAGCACCAGCTTTATGCCAAGTTCAGCAAGTGTGAATTCTGGCTGCATGAAGTTGGATTCTTGAGTCATGTGTTGACTGCAGAAGGATTATTAGTGGATCCTGCCAAGATTGAAGCTATGACTGAATGGCCATCCCCAACCACCGTGAAGGAAGTGAGGAGCTTCCTCGGACTCACGGGGTATTACCGCAAGTTCGTGGAAGGGTTCTCGAGCATTACCCGACCCATGACCCAGCTTTTGAAGAAGGACAAGAAGTTCGAATGGACATCTAAGTGCGAGGAAAGCTTCCAGGAGCTCAAGAAGAGATTGACCACGGCCCCAGTTTTGGCCACCCCCGATATTCACAAGGAGTTTGTGATATATTGTGATGCATCGAGAACCAGGCTTGGAGGTGTTCTGATGTAGGAAGGCAAAGTCGTATCATATATATCCCGACAGCTACGTCCTCATGAAGAGAACTACACTACTCATGATATTGAGTTGGCAACCATGGTTCATGCCTTGAAGACATGGCGACATTACCTTCTGGGGAAGCAATGTGAGATATACACAGACCACACGAGTTTGAAGTATATTTTCACTCAGAGGGAATTGAACATGAGGCAGCGAAGATGGTTGGAGTTGATCAAGGATTACGACCTCAGTGTTCAATACCACCCCGGAAAGGCCAACGTGGTAGCAGACACCTTAAGCAGAAAGGCTTGTTACTTGAATGCCATGATTAAGGAAAGGCTACCCGCCCTATACGAAGAGCTTGAAAGCTTCAGCTTGGAACTAGTTGCACTTGGATTCCTCGCCAACCTCGAAGCAAAGCCTACCTTAATGGATGACATCAAAGAAGCTTAGAAGGGACACGAGAGCATTGAAGGCATCAAGAGGAAGATCAAGGTAGGCAAGGCCCCATGATTCTCAGTGGATGAACAAGGAGTTGTATGGTTCGGGAATTGCATCTGTGTACCCAACAAAGAGGAGCTCAAGAACTTGATCATGCAAGAAGCTCATGACACTCCATATTCCATCCATCCTGGAGGAACCAAGATGCACCAAGACCTCAAGGCAAGATTCTGGTGGCATGGCATGAAACGGGAAATAGGCACATTTGTCGCTAAATGTGACATATGCCAGAGAGTCAAAGTTGAGCATCAGCGACCCGCTGGACTACTGCAACCTCTCAAAGTGCCTGAATGGAAGTGGGACAAAGTCAAGATGGATTTCATCACCGGATTACCACGGTCAAGCAAAAGACATGATTCTATTTGGGTCATTGTCGACCACCTGACCAAGGTAGCCCATTTCATTCCCGTCAAGACCACCTATGACGGTAACAAGCTAGCCAGCCTCTACATCGAGTGTATCGTTAGCCTTCACGGAGTTCCTAAGGAGATTGTATCGGACCGAGGCACCCAGTTCACCTCGAGGTTCTAGAAGTTGTTTCAAGGAGCCATGGGCACCAAGCTCTCCTTCGGCACTGATTTTCACCCCACACCGGCGGACAAACAGAACGAGTAAATCAGATACTCGAAGATATGCTCCATGCTTGTGTTTTGGTGTATGGAGCCAAGTGGGAAGATTGCCTACCATTCACCGAGTTCTCCTACAATAACAACTATCAGTCGAGTCTTTAGATGGCAACATTTGAGGTGTTATATGGATGCAAGTGTCGTACTCCCCTCAACTGGTCAGAGACCGGAGAGGGGTTAGTCTTTGGACCGGACATCCTCCGCGAGGTAGAAGAGCAAGTTCAACTCGTTTGAGAGCGCCTTGAGACCGCCAAGGCAAGATAGAAGAGCCACGCCGACTCTCACCGCCGAGAAGTGAGATTCGACAATGGAGATCATGTCTATCTTTGAGTCACATCTCTTAAAGGAACCAAGCATTTGCACGTCAAAGGAAAGCTTGCACCCAGATACATCGACCCCTTCAAAGTCACTGCAAGACAAGGAGAAGTTGCCTATCAACTAGATCTACCTTATGAGCTATCAGATGTGCACAACGTCTTTCATGTGTCACAACTCCGGAAGTGTCTCCAAGTTCCCAACCGCCCCGACCTCTACAAGGACATCGACCATCAAGCCATCGATCTTCAGCCAGACCTCAGTTATTGTGAGGCGCTAGTCCACATTCTGGATGAGGCAGAATGTTGCACCCAAAGCCGCACCATCAAGTACTTCAAGGTCCAATGGAGCAACCACTCTGAAGCTGAAGCAACCTAGGAGCGTGAAGACTATCTTAGATCTGAGTTCCCTTATCTTTTTAGCGCTTAGCCTAGGAATCTCGGGGACGAGATTCTAGTAAGGGGGGTAGGTCTGTCACACCTTGTGTTTGTATCACCTTGTTATGCTTGGATTTACAAAATTTGAAGCCAATTAAAACTTTTTCAGTCCTTGTGCTTATGTTGAATTGTTGCTTGTTTGCTTGTTTGGTTGTTGTGTATGGCACTCATAGATTCTATCCCTCTCCATATTCATCTTCCTTGACCCAAACTTCTTGACCAATGATCATGCCATGCGAATAGTACCCAAAACTATTTTTATAAAATTTTATTTTGACCAAAAAGGATTTATCCAAATTAGGTTTTCAAAACCCCCTGAAATGAGGTTTGCACTACAAGTCCTCAAATTGGGCGGACCCTTTCTCCCCAAAGGCTTTATTTGAAGCCTACTATATTTACGACTTTCCAAAACCACCAAATATTAATTTTAAAGATTATTTTTGTATTTTATTTAAAGGCTTTTTTCTTCAGACCAGAAATGTTTTTTCATAGGGAAAAATTATTTAAATTCTTTCAAAACATTTGAGAAAATTTAGGGAAACTCAGTGGACATATATTTTCCATATATATGAGTTTCAGCACATGGTCATGTTCAAGATAATGGGCAAAATCCATCAAAACCCTTTTTGTCCAAATCAAGCTTTTGGAATATTTCTGTAAGAAATATTCTCAATAAACTCCAAGAAAATTCCAGCAAGTCAACATTGTCATGGGTTACAATCTTGCAAAGTTTCATCTCAATCCAAGTTGATTTGATTCATCAAACTATTCCAAAACCCTCCCTGTCCAGATTCAAATTTGAACAACTTTACATTGTGAAGTTTCTCACCTTGACCCCAAACTTTGTGGACATGTTCTAATCACCAAATAATGGTGCTAAACTAAGTAGTGCATCAAGGGGGTTAGCTTAGCATGACTAGATCTACAGAAACCAGATTTTGTTGATTTCTAGGGTTTCACAAAGCTACATTGTGAATGTTCTTCAATCCAGCTCAAACTTGGTGGACAGGCTTATGTCTAACCACCATTTGACCTTGTCAATTCCTATGGCAAGCAAGGTCCATTTGCTTGCCCTAATATCCATCAAATACCTTTTGGTCATTTCTAGAAACTACTGTTTTCACCACTTCAACTCTCCCCCTTGCTCTCTAATTTTTACCACAACCTCTCAGGGTTACCAACTACTTCCAGTAAAACTTGTGAGGCCTCAGTTAGATAATGGGTGAGGTAAAACCCCCATTTTACCCTCTGTTTCACCATGGCAGGAGCATTTCTATCCTTTCCCCCACCCCATTTCTTTTCTCCCTAGATCCCCCTAGCTCCTAGAGCATCTCCAGATCGTCCAAGGGCTACTAGACATGTAGGGGTACATCTAGAGAATGCAAGCATGCCATGGCATGCCAAAGGCATGCTCTGGAGCACACTATAGTGCATGCCCGCACTGTAGCAGGAGCATCCCAAGGGCCCCCGGCAGCCTTGGGATGGGGGAAGCTGTCCCCCGAGATGCCCTCGACGTCCGCAACCCTCCAAGGTGTCGGCCCCCTCCTTCCTGCCTCTCTCTGACCCCCTGGTCATGCATGCCTGACGCTGCCCGAGCCGGCCAATGGGTGAGCTCGCACGCGCAGGCGCTAGGGCCCTCCTTCGCTCCCTCTCTCCCTTCCGCTGGTCGTGGGCGACGCCCAGGAGCGCCGCAGACCCGTCCTCTCTCTCTCCAGAGCCCTCCAGCGAGCGCCACGACCTCGCTGGCGCACAAGCCCATGGTGGACTCGCGTCCACCTATAAAGGGCCTCTCCCCGAGCCTCCTCTCCTCTCTGGAACCCCTCTCTCTCTCTCCCAATAGAGCTCTCGTGTCCCGTCCCCTCCATTTTGGGCCTCGGGCGCTTGGGATCGACCGGAGCCTCGCCGCGGTGTCGCCACCGTCGATATCCAGGTAGCGAGCTCCTCCGGCCCTACTTCTTCTTCAGTTGTTCCTCCCTCGCTGCACTGACGTGTTTCCCCCTCGACCCCGTCCTTTTTGCAGCATGGGATGGCTCCGGCGACCTCCTCTCGAAGCTCCTCTGCCGCGGGTTCTTCGTCGCCAGCGAGACGGTGCATCTCCGGCATCCCCTCCACCTCCTTCCAAACGGCGGCAGCCTCCTGAGCCCGTTGCCCCTTCGTGCTCCCCTTGCCATGCCGTGATTCGCTGCCGGTGAGCACCGCCGTCTCCTGGACGGAGGTTGACGATGGCCCTGGCAAGTAGGGCCCACTCGTCAGCCTTTGCCTCGCCCGCCTCCCTCTCCCTCTCACTGGCACACGGCCCCCTCCCATCAGGTTTGAACCTCACAAGGCGGTCGCACCAGCTCGCCTAGGGTCGCATTGCTCTGGGCCGACCCAGTTACGGCCAGTTCTGGCCCTGGGCACAATACCCCTTTCCCTTTTTCTTTTTCTGTGGGTTTTCCAAAAATCCCACAAGATTAAATATAAATCCAATTCCAAATATTCTTCCACCTAAATTCTTAGATTAATGCCTAGTATTTAATAGTGCCTTTTGTGAAAAATATTGAAAACTTTTTATACACTATTTTATTCTAAAACCTATTTTGGCACCTTTTTGCTTGTGTTTATTAGTTTTCAAAAATGTTTTCACAGCAAAACCTTAGACAAATATTTTTATTATAATTTTTAGTATTTATCAGAATAGGGTAGCATTTTAATAGTAGCATTGTGTCCTCTATTTGTGTGTGATGCTTATTATTATCGCTATTTATCGCGACAATAGATTGCGCTATTGACGAGGGGGTTGGACCCGAAGACTTTCAAGACCCTGAAGACTTTGTTCAGCCAGGCAAGCATCCCTTTGACCATGTTAATAGACCATTTTTATTGGATGCCATATAGCACTTTATTTTCGTTATATTTGATCATGTGGAGTAGTAATCGCTTCGGTGGGTTGCTTCCGATACTTTTGCCGTCGACACTTGCATCGTGCATGACCCTACCACCTTATGAGGGTTGTGCAGGTGGGTGTAGATACGATGCTATTAGATGCTATGCAAGTGGGTTTGGGATTATGCATGGTGATGGATATAAGGAGATGATTTCAAAGACTTTTCGAAAACCCCGTCGGGTGCCACTAATGCCCGAGGGAGATGATGATGAGTTGGCTGACCACTTGAGAAAGAAGTCGTGTACCGGAGAAAGTGAGTGTGTGTTTTCGAGAATGGAGAGTTTTAAGATTTGCTGACCATCCCAACCTTACATGTGGGACCACGATACCCCTTATGGGATGGGGCTTTGTTGATTACTATGGTTGGTGCTAGCAGGGAGCCCACATTACTAGTGGCGAGACTGAAGTGGTCACTCTCGAGACGGGGTCATCCCAAAAGTGGAAGGCCATGTGTTGTCTTTATAGGCACTGAGCTCACCATTGCGTGTCCTCATGGATGATACGTGTGATGTATATTATGAGGGATGGCACCAACGAGTGGATTCTTTGTTTAGTATCACCATGGGTAATGCATTGTTCGGGTGCTTACCTCGGGTATGTAATATACCACAAGTCGTGGATGACATGGAAGTTCCCCGAGTCTTGTGGGTAAAGCGCGCAACCTTTGCAGAGTGTAAAACTATTCAAATAGCCATGTCCATGGTGATGGACAGTTGGAGGTCCTTCTTAAACTGCGTCCGATGTTTTCACAAACTTGGCGTGTGTGTGGTTCACACATAGGTGACACTTGAGATAAGTCAGATGACCTGACGTGATGATTGAGCATGAGATATTCAACCCCCTGATCATGATGATATCTACAACTTGTTCATATGGATATCTACAAACTGTTCATGCGTGCTTACCTAGTTATTTGACAATGTCATTGCATTCAAAATTAGCTTTCTGCAAAATACCTATTAGTGCTATATCATGCATTGTTATACCTTGTTCCACAACATGGGTTGCTTGCGAGTACATTCGAAGTAATCATTGGCTTGCCACTAGTTATTTAATTGGCAAGGCATGGAAGAACAAGAGTACGGTGAAGAGTTCGTTGGTGAGGAACATGCGAACTAGGACGCTTCCCTGTCAGAATGCCTATAGGTTTAAGGCAGATGACAATGGGTTCACGCTTTCGATCAAGATTTCCGCTGTTTGTTCTGTTTAAGTGTTTGACCCTTGTGTCCCTATCTACGTAAGACTAGACCTCCATGGTAATTATTTGTGTAAGACGCTAAATGTGGATGTAACACTCTTGTTATTCAGCTTCTGTGTGTTCAGTGAGCATTGATCTCTAGGATCACTGTACACGTACATTCGGTGATCTTGACTTATGAGTCAGGGTCCCCACAATTCCTCAAGCGACTACAAGAAGAGAACTTGTCACAAATGCAAGAAATCTAGTCACTTTATCTCTGTCTGTCCTTTCTGGGAAAAAGAATCAAATAAGAAGAAGTACAAGGACGACAGATCTGATGACTCGAAGAAAAAGAAGAAATCTTCAAAGTCCTCACCTACAAAGTCCTCATCTTCAAATTCCTCAACGCACAAGAAGAATGGTTGCACAAAGGCTCGGGATTTCATTGGCAAGGAAATGGACTCAGAAGAATAATCTGAAGAATATGAAGAAGAGGAAATCTAAGGTGGAATCTGGATCCGGTGTTACTAGCCTTGCTCTCGCCACTACTTTCGTTAGCAAGTCCATCTTCAACGATGAAGAAAATGACTACTCCAACGACTCTGACGTCAACAATGATGATTATGCTCCCACCTATTGCTTCATGGCTAAAGGTTCCAAGGTACATAAGCATCACTCCTCCTGTGAATCAAGTGATGGTGAATCTGATGAATATGTGAAACCTAGCCATGCCAAACTTGCTAATATTGCCACTGAGCAAAAAGTGCACTTGAAAAGCTTCAGAAACTGCTAGACAAAAGCGATGATCAGTTTAATGAGGAAGTGGATCGGACTCAAACTTTGTGTGACGATCTCAAAAGTCTTCAGACGAAGTATGATAACCTTCAGAGTCATCATAATGCTCTCTTAGCTGATCATGAGAAGCTTTCTTATGAATTTCTTCAAAGAAAGCAAGATCATTAGAAACTAAGAGTGTCTCATGAGGATCTCCAAAGGGAAAACGATTCCTTAGTGGCTCAACAGATCAATACCACTCAGGAAGAATTTGTTCAACTTTGTTTGAAATGCATCGAACATGAAACTGCCAATTCTTCACCTGAATGTTCAAATGCTTCTATTGCTGCAAATTCTTCAACTATCCCCGTGGTCACAAATTCCTCATCTGAGTATACCACAAGTATCACTGACGAAAATGCAAGGTTGAAGGAATTGTATGTGACAGGCATGTACAAAAGTCTCAAAGGGCATCAAACTCTTTGCGATGTCCTCAAAAAGCAGATTCTGAACACGAACCCTAGGAAAGAGGGTGTTGCATTTGAGAGGAAACTCAATGCTAATGGATCCTACTAGACACCTAGACAGTACCCCAAAACATCATGGGTTGCTGCAAAAGGACCTCATGTACATCCATCCACTTTATCTGGCTTTACTTGTCAAACTTCATATTCCTTAGATGAGTCTCTTGACTCCAGCTACAAATTCTTCAAAAATCAGGAAGGCGAAGTATTGCTAGATTTGTTCGAACTAACTACATGAATGGTTCACCTATGAAGAAAATTTGGGTTCCCAAGAGCTGCTTACAAAATCTTCAAGTGAATGTCCTCATGACACCACTCATGAAGAAAAGGAACCTCAGATCAAATTCCTCATATGGACCAAAGTCTTCACTTGGACCAAATTCCTCAAATGGTCGAAAATATCATTCTCGTGCTAATGCATCTATTTCACAGGGGAAATCTAAGAGTTCTGAATATGTGCATTATGTTGGAAATATGCCCTAGAGGCAATAAATAAAGTGTTTATTATTATATTTCCTTGTTCATGATAATCGTTTATTATCCATGCTATAATTGTATTGATTGGAAACACATTGCATGTGTGGGTAAATAGACAACACTCTGTCCCTAGTATGCCTCTAGTGAACTAGCTCGTTGATCAAAGATGGTCAAGGTTTCCTAGCCATTGGCATGTGATGTCATTTGATAATGGGATCACATCATTGGGAGAATGATGTGATGGACAAGACCCAAACTACAAACGTAGCGTATGATCGTGTCAGTTTATTGCTACTATTTTCTGCATGTCAATGTATATGTTCCTATGACCATGAGATCATGCAACTCACGGATATCGGAGGAGTGCCTTGTGTGTATCAAACGTTGCAACGTAACTGGGTGACTATAAAGGTGCTCTACAGGTATATCTGATGGTGTCTGTTGAGTTGGCATGGATCGAGACTAGGATTTGTTACTCCATGTGATGGAGAGGTATCTCGGGGCCCACTCGGTAATGCAACATCACAATAAGCCTTGCAAGCAATGTGACTAATTGTTAGTTGCGGGATCTTGTATTACGGAACGAGTAAAGAGACTTGTCGATAACGAGGTTGAACTAGGTATGGAGATATCGACGATCGAATCTCGGGCAAGTAACATACCGAAGAAGAAAGGGAATGTTATACGGGATTAACTGAATCCTTGACATAGAGGTTCGACCGATAAAGATCTTCGTAGAATATGTAGGAACTAATGTGGACATCCAGGTCCCGCCATTGGTTATTGGCCGGAGAGGTGTCTCGGTCATGTCTACATAGTTCACGAACCCGCAGGGTTTACACACTTAAGGTTCAGTGACGTTTCGGTAGTGTAGAGTTATGTATGGTGGTGACCGAAGATTGTTCGGAGTCCCGGATGAGATCCCATACATCACGAGGAGCTCCATAATGGTCCGAAGGTAAAGATTCATATATAGGAAGTCCCAGTTTGGTCGCTGGAAAAGTTTCGGGCTCATCGGTAGTGTACCGGGAGTGCCGGTAGTGTACCGAGAGACCACCGGGAGGGGTATTTCGACCCAAGAGGTTTTATGGGCTGTGGGAAGATGAATACCAGCCCTTGGTGGGCTGGTGGAAGTCCTACACATGGCCCATGAGGCTGGGAAGAAAATACCAAAAGGAAAAAGGTGGAAAAAGGCAAAAAGGGCTATATATGGAAGGAGTCCTAATCCCACTAGGAGTGGGAAGAGGAGGACTCCTCTCTAGCCGGCCGAACCAGGTGGGCTTTGACCCTTGCGCCAGCCCCTCCTCCTCCTCCTCTCCTCCTATATATACTAGAGGGGTTTGAGGGTTTTTGCACAAGTTCTTTCTTCCACGTGCAACCCTAACCTCCAGTGCATAGTTTCTTCTCTAGATTGGTTTTCTGCGGTGCTTAGGCTAAGCCCTGTAGGAATAACTCCACCACCATCATCGGAGCGCCGTCACGCTGCCGGTGAACTCTCCCTCCTCTCTGCCTCCTCTTGCTGGATCAAGACGGTGGAGATCGTCATCAAGCTGCACGTGTGCTGAACGCGGAGGTGCCGTCCGTTCGGTACTAGATCGGAAGGATCGTGATCAAGGCCACGGGACGTTTGTGATCGGATCGCGGGACGGATCGTGACGAGATCGCGGGATGGTTCGTGATTGGTTCGCGGGACGGTTCGTGATTAGATCGCAGGACGCTCGGCGATTTGGATCGCGAAGAAGTACGACTACACCAACCGCGTTTCTCAACGCTTCCCGCTTAGGGCTCTACAAGGGTACGTAGATCCACTCCCCCTCTCGTAGATGCTCATCACCATGGATAGGTTTGCGTGCGCGTAGGAAATTTTTTGTTTCCCATGCGACGTTCCGCAACAGTGGTATCAGAGCTAGGTTGATGGTTCGATGAGATCTCGAGTAGAACACAAAAGGTTTGTGGGCGTTGATGCTTAGATTTCTTCCTCCCTTCGTCGTGTTTTGGTTCAGCGGTATTGTGGGATGAAGCGGCCCGGACCAACCTTACTCGTACGCTTACGAGAGACCGGTTCCCTCAACTGCACTTGTTGCAACAGATGGCTAGCGGGTGTCAGTTTCTCCTACTTTAGTTGGATCGGATTCGACAAAGGCGGTCCTTGAGAAGGTTGAAAAGCAACTTATGTATCACCGTTGTGGTTTATGTGTAGGTGAGAATCGTTCTTGCTAGATACCCTTAGCAGCCACGTAAAACTTGCAACAACAATTAGAGGACGTCTAACTTGTTTTTGCAGGGTGTGTTGTGATGTGATATGGCCAATTACATGATGAGATATATGTGATGTATGAGATGATCATGTGATGTATAGAATTTGACGACTTGCATGTCGATGAGTACGGCAACCGGCAGGAGCCATAGGGTTGTCTTTAATTATTGTATGACCTGCGTGTCAATCATTAAGCGCTATGTAATGCTTTACTTTATCGCTACGGTAGCAATAGTAGTAGAAGCATGCAGGGCGTGACAACCCCGATGGCGACACGTTGATGCAGATCAAGATGATGGAGATCATGGTGTCGTGCCGGTGACGATGGAGATCATGCCGATGTTTTGAAGATGGAGATCTTAAACACAAGTTCATGGCCATATCATGTCACTTATGAATTGCATGAGATGTTAATCCTTTTATGCACCTTGTTTTGCTTAGTATGATGGTAGCATTATAAGGTGATCCCTCACTTAAATTTCAAGATAAATTGTGTTCTCCCCGAGTGTGCACCGTTGCGAAAGTTCGTCGTGTCGAGACACCACGTGATGATTGGGTGTGATAGACTCTACGTTCACATACAACGGGTGCAAGCCAGATTTGCACGTGCAGAACACTCGGGTTAAACTTGACGAGCCTAGCATGTACAGACATGGCCTCGGAACACAAGAGCCAGATTTGAGTGGGAGCTTTAGTAATTTGATTAACTAAACTCATTATCTTGAACAATAGTCTAAGTAACCTTTGCATATTTATGTTGTAGATCAATGGCTCGCGCAGTAGCACCCCTGAATTTTAATGCGTTCCTAGAGAAAGCTAAGTTGAAAGATGATGGAAGTAACTTTGTTGATTGGGCCCGTAATCTGAGGATTATCCTCACGGCTTCCCAGAAACAATATGTCCTTGATGCACCGCTTGGTGACCAACCAGAAGACATGACCTCCGAAGACGTTAAGAACGCTTGGGAGGCTCGTGCTGGAGACTACTCAATAGTTCAGTGTGCAATATTGTATGGCTCAGAACCGGGACTTCAAAGACGTTTTGAACGTCATGGAGCATATGAGATGTTCCAGGAGTTGAAGTTTATTTTTCAGAAGAATGCCCGGATCGAGAGGTATGAGACCTCCGATAAGTTCTATGCTTGCAAGATGGAGGAGAACAGGTCTATCAGTGAGCATATACTTAGAATGTCTGGGTATTCAAACCGTCTAGCTGAGTTGGGAATTACCCTACCGCAAGAGGCGATCATTGACAAAGTTCTTCAATCATTGCCACCTAGTTACAAGAGCTTTGTGATGAACTATAACATGCACGAGATGAACAAGTATTCATCCGAGCTATTTGCGATGCTAAAGGTCGCTGAGTCTAAAATCCAGAAAGAACATCAAGTGTTGATGGTCAATAAAACCACTAGTTTCAAGAAAAATGGCAAGGGCAAAGGCAAGAAGGGTAAAACCAAGAAGGATGGCAAAGCAGTCGCTACTCCTACAAAGAAGCCTAAGCATGGACCTAAGCCAGAAACTGAGTGTTTTCATTGCAAAGGAACTGGTCACTGGAAGCGGAACTGCCCCAAGTACCTGGCTGACAAGAAGGCGGCCAAAGACAAACAAGGTAGATATGATATACATGTTATTGATGTGTACCTTACTAGTTCTCGTAGTAGTGCCTGGGTATTTGATACCGGTTCGGTTGCTCACATTTGCAACTCAAAACAGGAAGTACGGAATAAACGAAGACTGGCAAAGGACGAAGTGACGATGCGCGTGGGAAATGGTTCCAAGGTTGATGTGATCGCCGTCGGCACGCTCTCTCTTCGATTACCATCAGGATTAGTGATGAACCTGAATAATTGTTATTTAGTGCCTACGTTAAGCATGAACATTATATCTGGATCTTGTTTATTGCGAGACGGTTACTCATTTAAATCAGAGAATAAAGGTTGTTCTATTTATATGAGTGATATATTTTATGGTCATGCACCCAATGTTAGGGGTTTATTCATATTGAATCTTGATAGTGATGACACACATGTTCATAACATTGATGCCAAAAGATGTAGAGTTGATAATGATAGTACCACTTTCTTGTGGCACTACCGTTTAGGTCATATTGGTGTAAAACGCATGAGGAAGCTCCATGCTGATGGACTTTTGGAGTCACTTGATTTTGAATCACTTGACACATGTGAACCATGCCTCATGGGCAAGATGACTAAAACGCCGTTCTCTGGAACAATGGAACGGGCAAGTGACTTATTGGAAATCATACATACTGATGTGTGCGGTCCAATGAATGTTGCAGCGCGCGGTGGATATCGTTACTTTCTCACCTTCACTGATGACTTGAGTAGATATGGGTATATTTACTTGATGAAACACAAGTCTGAAACGTTTGAAAAGTTCAAGCAATTTCAGAGTGAAGTTGAGAATCATCGTAACAAGAAGATTAAATTTCTGCGATCTGATCGAGGAGGTGAATATCTGAGTTATGAGTTTGGCAGTCACTTAAGACAATGTGGAATTGTTTCACAGTTGACACCGCCCAGAACACCACAGCGTAATGGTGTGTCTGAACGTCGTAATCGAACCTTATTAGATATGGTGCGTTCTATGATGTCTCTTGCTGATTTGCCACTATCGTTTTGGGGTTATGCATTAGAGACAACTGCATTCACTTTAAATAGGGCACCATCAAAATCCGTTGAGACGACGCGATATGAACTGTGGTTTGGCAAAAGGCCAAAGTTGTCGTTTCTTAAAGTTTGGGGATGTGATGCTTATGTCAAAAAGCTTCAGCCTGAAAAGCTGGAATCCAAAGCGGAGAAATGCGTCTTCATAGGATACCCGAAAGAGACAGTCGGGTATACCTTCTATCTCAGATCCGAAGGCAAAGTGTTTGTCGCAAAGAACGGAACATTTATTGAGAAAGAGTTTCTCTCGAAAGAATTGAGTGGGAGGAAATTAGAGCTTGATGAGGTTATTGAACCTTTACTTCAACCAGAAAGTAGCGCAACGCAGAAAGATGTTTCTGTGGAACCTACGATGGTAGAAGGGGAAGTTAATGATGATGATCATGAAGCGTCGGATCAAGCTACTATTGAACCTCGTAGGTCGACAAGGACACGTACTACGCCCGAGTGGTACAACAACCCTATCTTGGAGGTCATGTTGTTAGACAACAATGAACCTACGAGCTATGGAGGAGCAGTGATGGGCCCGGATTCCGAGAAATGGTTAGAGGCCATGAAATCCGAGATGGGATCCATGTATGAAAACAAAGTATGGACTTTGGAAGTACTACCTGAAGGGCGAAAGGCCATTCAGAACAAATGGATCTTTAAGAAGATGACGAACGCGGACGGTAATGTCACCGTCTATAAAGCTCGACTTGTGGCAAAGGGTTTTTCACAAGTTCAAGGAGTTGACTACGATGAGACTTTCTGACCCGTGGCGATGCTTAAGTCTGTCAGAATCATGTTGGCAATAGCTGCTTATTTCGACTATGAAAGTTGGCAGATGGATGTCAAAACGGCATTCCTCAACGGTTTCCTTGAGGAAGAGTTGTATATGATGCAACCCGAAGGTTTTGTCGATCCATAGAATGCTGACAAAGTTTGCAAACTCTAGCGATCCATTTATGGACTGGTGCAAGCATCTCGGAGCTGGAATAAGCGCTTTGATGAAGTGATCAAAGCGTTTGGGTTTATACAAGTTTATGGAGAAGCTTGTATTTACAAGAAAGTGAGTGGGAGCTCTATAGCGTTTCTAGTGTTATATGTGGATGACATATTGCTGATTGGAAACAATATAGAAATGCTGGAAAGCGTGAAGGAATATTTGAATAAGAATTTTTCAATGAAGGACCTAGGAGAAGCTGCTTTCATATTAGGCATTAAGATCTATAGAGATAGATCGAAACGCTTAATAGCACTTTCACAGAGCACATACCTTGATAAAGTTTTGAAGAAGTTCAAAATGGAGCAGTCCAAGAAAGGGTTCTTGCCTGTGTTACAAGGTGTGAAGTTGAGTAAGACTCAATGCCCAGTGACTGCAGAAGATAAAGAAAAGATGAGTGTCATCCCCTATGCTTCAGCCTCCTCTTGCTGGATCAAGACGGTGGAGATCGTCATCAAGCTGCACGTGTGCTAAATGCGGAGGTGCCGTCCGTTTGGTACTAGATCGGAAGGATCGTGATCAAGGCCACGGGACGTTCGTGATTGGATCGCGGGACGGATTGTGATGAGATCGCGGGACGGTTCGTGATTGGTTTGCGGGACGGTTCGTGATTAGATCGCGGGACGCTCGGCGATTTGGATCGCGAAGAAGTACGACTACACCAACCACGTTTCTCAACGCTTCCCGCTTAGCAATCTACAAGGCTACGTAGATCCACTCTCCCTCTCGTAGATGCTCATCACCATGGATAGGTTTGCGTGCGCATAGGATTTTTTTATTTCCCATGCGACGTTCCCCAACACATTATTATTCAAATCATTATGTTCATAAGTCCTTGAATAATTTCTCTTCTTATTCATATGAGTACTCTAACCCTCGTCCTGTGAAACGAAGCGACTAGCTTCAATGCCTCCCTACTCATATGGTGCTCGCAGAATGATGAACTCTTTGCCACCCCTCCAGATGTGGGTGGTGATGAAATTGAACTAATCTCTTATGCAGGGTCAGGTCTCCAGACGAACTTTAACATCTGATGAATTTGCTGGAGACATGAGGAAATGCTTGAAAGGATGCAAGCTAATCATGTAGAAACGAATTCCTCATTTCTCATGTCCTCACACTGCTTTACTTACCATATTGTGTGATGAAACTCTGCCTGATGAATTTGATGTCATATTCTTCACTCTGAGGCATATGAGTTCGTAAGTTGTACTAATTCATCTGCAGGATGAACCTCTAAAAGCTACTGAGTGGATCCTCGATAGTGGATGCACAAACCACATGACTGGTGACAAGAATCTACTCATGAATTTGCCACTTGCTCCATCTCATCACAAGCATATCACCTACATTGACAAAGGAAATAAGCAAGGTATTTGGTCTAGGTAAGGTTGCAATCTCAAAGGACAGACACATGGATAAGGTGATGCTTGTCGAATCCCTCGGGTTCAACCTCATGTTTGTCTCAATGCTTTGTGATCTTGATATGGTTGTCATCTTTGGGAAATATCGTTGCGTTGTCATCATGGAATCTAACCATTCGAAATTATTCGAAGGCTTTAGGAGAGGAGACTTGTATATTGTTGATTTCTCTACAGGTCCTCAGCCTGCCACATGCCTACTTGCAAAGTCCTCAGAAGGCTGGCTGTGGTATTGCCGACTTGGACACGCTGGTATGAGGAACTTGCACATGCTCATTAAGAAAAAGCACGTCATTGGCATTGAAGGTGTCAAATTCCTCAAAGACCACCTTTGTGGTGCATGTGAGTCTGGGAAGATGACCAGATCAGAGCATCCCTCAAAGAAAATCATGACCACGACTCGACCTTTTGAATTGATTCATATGGAACTCTTTGGCCCAGCTCATTATTCCACACTAACAAATTCTTCAAGTTTGTATGGCTTTTTCATTGTTGATGATTACTCTCGTTAAACTTGGGTGCATATTATTCTGTACAAGTCTGAAGTGCAGGATGTCTTTAGACGATTTGCTTCAAGGGCCTCCACAAACTTCGGCATCAAGATCAAGCATATCAGGAGTGATAATGGGACTGAGTTCAAGAACACAAATCTTGATGAATACAAGAGTCCTCGTCGCCCCTGGCTTGAGGAAATTGATACAACTTCCCACATCATCAATAGGGTATATCTTCACAAATTCTTCAAGAATACTTCATATGAACTCATGACTGGCAAGAAACCCAATGTAAGTTATCTCAAAGCCTTCGGTGCAAAATGCTGGATTAGAGATCCTCACCATAGTTCTAAATTTTCACCGAAAGCACATGAAGGTTTTATGCTTGGTTCATAAAGGACTCGCACACCTACAGAGTCTTCAACACCTACCACCAAAAGTTTGTTGAAACTGTAGATGTGCGATTCGATGTAACTGACGTCTCGCAAAGAGAGCACCTGCCTTCTGTGCTAGATGAAAAGTCTCCTGAGGAATCCATTAAGCTGAAGGCCACTGAAGATGTCATACCACTGAAGAACTTCAACCTACTGATGAAGTCATTCCAACAAATGAAGACATTCATGCTGATACACCTAAAGAAAATGCTGTTGAAGAAAATCCTCAGCCACGTCAACCTGCTCATCCAAGAGTTGCAAATGAAGTGCAGATTGGCAAAATCATCGACGACATCAATGCACCAGGTCCCCTCACTCGCTCAAGAGCTTCACATTTGACTAACTTTTGTGGGCACTTTGCTTTTGTCTCTATCATAGAGCCCACCAAAGTTGATGAAGCTTTCAAGGAGCCTGAGTGGAGTCAAGCTATGCAAGAGGAATTACATCTTTTCAAGCTGAACAACATGTGGGAACTTGTCAAGCGGCCAGATCCTCACAAGCACAACATCATAGGTACCAAGTGGATCTACCGCAACAAAAAAGATGAAAATTGCCTTGTGGTAAGAAATAAGGCTCGTCTTGTAGCTCAAGGCTACACACATGTTGAAGGAATTGACTTTGATGAAACTTTTGCACCTGTTGCTAGACTTGAAGCTATTCGCATATTGCTTGATTATGCTAACCATCATGATATCATCTTATACCAAATGGATGTGAAAAGTGCATTCCTCAATGGCAAGCTTGAGGAAGAAGTATATGTTGCTCAACCCTAATGTTTTGAAGACCCTAAGCATCCTGACAAAGTTTTCAGACTCAACAAGGCCCTCTATGGCCTCAAGCAGGCCCCTCGGGCGTGGTACGACACCCTCAACGAATTCCTCATGAAGAAATGCTTCAAACCCAGTTCACTCGACCCAACTCTTTTCACTAAATCCTATGACAATGAACTGTTCATATGCCAAATATACATAGACGATATTATCTTTGGCTGTACTGACAAAAGTTACAGTGATGAATTTGCCTATATGATGAGTGAAGAATATCAAATGTTTATGATGGGAGAGTTGAAATTCTTCTTAGGTATTCAAATTTGTTAGCAAGACAATGGCATCTTCATCTCTCAAGAGAAATACCCCAAGTATATTTTGAGGAAATTCGACATGCAAGATTGCAAAGGCATCAAAACTCCAATGCCATTAAAAGGCCACCTCTGCACTGACAAAAATGGTAAAGATTTAGATCAGATGGTATATCGCTCCATGATTGGCACTTTATTGTATCTATGTGCATCTAGGCCTGATATTATGCTGAGTGTTTGCATGTGTGACCGATTCCAAGCAACACCGAAGGAATCACACCATAAGGCTATGAAACATATTCTTCGATACTTAGCTCACAGACCAACGCTTGGATTATGGTATCCCAAGGGCTCAAATCTTCACCTTGTCGGATACTCAGATGCTGACTATGCTGGAGATCGTGTGGATCGCAAGTCAACCTCAGGCACATGTTGAGGGAGTCATCGATTAGGGGGTCCTCGGATAGCCGACCTATTCTTATGGGCCGGACTATGACGGCTAGTTACCGAACACCGAAGGATTTGAAGGCCCAATCTCCTAGATGGAAGCTTCAGGAAACAAGGCTTGCGTGCCATGTCTGATGTAATAGTTAGGCAAGTTTATCTCTTTGGCATGTAACCGACCATGTGTAAACCCTAGGCATCCTTGTCATCTATATAAGCCGAAGGGTTTTAGGGTATAGGAAGAACAACTCATCTAGGGTTAGACATACGATCTCGAGGTAGATCAACTCTATAACCCCTTACACCATCAATACAATCAAGCAGGATGTAGGGTATTACCTCAATTGGAGGGTCCGAACCTGGGTAAACTCGTGTCCCCTTCGTCTCCTGTTACCACCTATCCTAGTCTCACAGTTCGGGACCCCCTACCCAAGATTCGCCAGTTTTGACACCGACATTGATGCTGTCATTGAGAGTTCCTCTTTGAGCGAGATGGAATCGACGCCTCATCTCTTCATCAACGAAGAGGTTCGCAACATGGACGTTTTTGTCCCCGGGAAGATCTTTGCCTTCGACAATGTTGTGCTGCATTGGGATTCCGCCAGCCATCTAGGCTGCGTTGAGAGCTTCACCCCTAATCAAGAGGTCAAATTCAGGAACTTAGAGTTCTCCTTGGACTCTCGGGGTGACCTGTCACTAATCAGGCTCACGGCTTCTCCTACAGCCCCCGAGGACTCTGAGGCCTTAACCTCGAGTCCCTTCTTCGAACATGCCAATGGGGTCACCCATGGCGGCAATCCGATCTCTCATCCCGATCTGGCCATCAAGCCATGTGACCGAACATGTGTTCCTTCCGAACACTCCCCAGGGGTGGGCCTTAGGGGGGTTGACTCCGCGAGTTCCGAACAGCTGGATCCGGTCGGCCCCTCAACGGTTGACGAGGCCTTGGAGCAATTCTCATCGATGAGGATCACCGATGATCCAGCCCTGATCTACACCCGACCCGGTTATAGGTCGGGTTGGGATGGATTTTTCGACCCACCCACCACCCACTTGATAGCCACCATCGAAGACTTAACCGACATGCTAGACTATGCCTCCGAGGAGGCAGAATACAGGGATGAAGCGGACCATGCTCCCACCCTCGTTAACACCGGGAGTTGGGATGCCACTTCTACATACAACCTATACATGGTGGACACTCCTGCCACCAACGACGACAATACGCCTCACAACAACGGTGACAAATTGGGTGATGCGCCATCAAGGCGCCAGAAATTGCATAAGCGATCCAATAGCAAAAAGGGAAGAAGAGCTATTAATAGCAATGGGGAAGGTAATGCCCCTGCCGATCATGACAATCCCGATATCCCCGAGCACCTGTTTGAGGGTCCGGAAGAGCCTAAGGATCAAAGCAACTCCGATACCGTCAATAACCCCGAAGGCGACAATTACCTTCCCCCTGTCGAGGAGGAAGATATATCGGAAGCCGATGACTTGTACATCCCTGATAACCTAGAGGATCAGGAGGAAATCAGGCAATGACTCATAGCAACTGCTCGCAGCCTAAAGGCTAAAGAATGGCAACTCAAAGCCGAACAGACCGACCTCAACGATCGATGGACGAAAATCCTCTTAGCCCAGGAAGTATACGACACTAGCCCGTCAAACCAGCCCAAAAGCTACCCTCAGAGAAGGTTGCTGCCGCAATTTGACGATGAACTTACTGATACTCCAGCTCCAAACCATACTCTGTACGACAAGCCAAACCGCCCCCTTGTGGTTGAGATAGGATGGTCGACGATGCTGGTTACATACCATCAGTGCCCAGAAGATGGGGCAAGAAGCCATTAGAGCCCGATGACAGGTTCGACCTACGAGATGACCTGGATAACAGAGCAGGCCGCACTAGATCCATTTATGGATCCAGAGAGTACGTGCCCGATAGACATGGCGAGTACAAACCATGGTTCAACCAAAACAACAAGATCCGGGAACGCAACCGGACCCATACAGACCCTGAATATAGGCGCGACATAGAACGGGTCAGAGGCGCCACTCACCGTCTGTGCTTCACGGATGAGGTAATGCGGCATCAGTTCCCCAAAGGGTTTAAACCCGTGAATATAGAACAGTATGATGAGACCACTGACCCAATTGTACGGATCGAGGACTTTCTCCTCCATATCCACATGGCACGAGGAGATGACCTCCATGCCATCAAATACCTACCTGTTAAGCTTAAGGGGATAGCTCCACACTGGTTAAACAGCCTCCCCGAAAACTCCATAGGATGCTGGGAAGACCTGGAAGACACGTTCCACTCTAACTTCTAGGGGACCTATGTCCGCCCGCCGGACTCTTCCGATCTCAGCAACGTCATCCAAAAGCCCGGCAAGTCCGCCCGGTAGTTCTGGAATCGGTTCTTGACTAAGAAGAACCAAATCGTTGACTGTCCGGATGCTGAGGCCATAGCCTCCTTCTGGCACAATATTTGGCACGAATGGCTGGCCCACCAGCTAGGCCAAGACAAGCCTCGAACTATGTCCGCCCTTACCTCCCTCATGACCCTCTTTTGCGCGGGCGAAGATAACTGGCTGGCTAGATGTAGCTACAATTCTGAAGATCCCGTGGCACTTGAAGCCCAGGTGGGAACTCAAAGCCAAAGCGCAATAAGAATAAGCGTCGTCACAACAATAATGATGTCGATGACATGGCTGTTAATGCCGGATTCCGGAACTCCCGACCTGGGCAGCAGAAGAAGCCCCCTAAAGGAAATTGTGATGGACCCACTCAGGTCGAGAAGATCATGGAAAGGCCTTGACCAATACAAGGAACTTCGGAAAAGCCCGCCAACCACACGCACCGCAACTGCTGGGTGTTTAAACAGGCCGGCAAGATACAACCCGAAGACCAAGGCAAAAGCTCGTGTAGCAAGGACGAAGATGAGCCTCGGGGTCCAATTGGTGGCGGCCAGAAGAAGTTCCCTCCCGACGTAAAAATGGTGAACATGATATACGCCACCCACATACCGAAGAAGGAGAGGAAGCGTGCCCTCCGGGAAGTCTACGCGGTGGAACCCGTAGCCCCGTAGTACAACACATGGTCGTCATACCGATTACCTTTGATCGGCGTGATCATCCGACCAGTATCCCTCATGGGGGTTCAGCGGCCCTCGTCCTAGATCCCATTATAGATGGGTATCACCTCACAAAGGTCCTAATGGACGGAGGAAGCAGCCTTAACCTGATCTACTCAAATATGGTGAAAAAGATGGGCATTGATCCATCAAGGATCAAACCCAGCAGCACTACCTTCAAAGGAGTGATCCCAGGCATTGAGGCCTGATGCACGAGCTCGGTAACTCTAGAGGTCGTGTTTGGCTCACCCGACAACTTTCGCAGCGAAGACTTGATCTTCGACATCGTGCCCTTCCGCAGCGGCTATCACGCGCTGCTTGGACAGACAACGTTCGCTTGTTTCAATGCAGTCCCACACTATGCATACCTCAAGCTCAAGATGCCGGGCCCCAAGGGGGTCATTACTGTCAACGGCAACGCTGAGGTCTCCCTTAGAACTGAGGAACATGCACTGGCCCTAGCGGTCGAATTCAGCTATAAAGAAGTTCGGCAAGTTCCGATATCCGCCATAAAGGCATGTAAAGCTGGGAAGCGAGTTTGGCTCCAGACCGAAAGCTCGGATCCTTCCTCTTCCCCTCTATAGGGATTCGCAAACCACCGCACAATCTCTGAACCATCAAAGTATGTGCTGAGAAGGCACAACTTCGCACTTAAAATTCCATGGGAAAGCGGTGGGGAAATAAAGGTGGGTGTTCATCTGCCCTGACCTACTATCACCAATACATCTTCGGACAAGATGCATGAGCTCTTAAAAGAGCCTGCCTACTGCGTAAAGCTCACCTATAATGTTGTGGCTTCTCAAGATTTTGTTCGCAAAATCCACCCGCACTAACACCCATCAAGGTGCATCCGAGAGCAGGAGTCAACTAGCAAGGGGGTATATCGAGGATGTCAGGTCACCAATTGAAGAACCCTGGTACAACTACTCTTATAGGACTTTATTTCTTATTTTCTTTCGCATACCTGTAAACTGTTGCTTCGTCAATCCGAGTATAAGAGTTGTTGAGAAAGTGCAAAATTGCACGGTGCACATATGCTTCGTGTGTCCTGTTTCCGGCACATACTTTTTTCCTTTCTCCCTCTTCTTGTGAACCTGTTCGGTATGACGCGAGGTAATTGGATAAATAGATTGGGGGATCGATTTCAAACACAAATCGTCTTAACTATCTTGTGTTCGGCGTCTTGGCGTTCGCTTTATATGCATCGGTTCTGAACTATTTCTTTGGTCATTAAGTTAGGTTGCCCAGCTCCTGTGCTTGCCCCTTTATGTTCCCCTTGTTCAGCTAAAAGGGCAAAGGGAGCACCCGTGAGATTGTGCTTCTCGATAGTCCAGTCAAGCACCTCAGGGGAGAAAGCCGAAAGCTGACTGTCATAGTATGCGCGATCCGATCTGTGAACCCCAAGTTAGAAGTATTATACTTCAATCCTGGTAAGCGGTTATCCCGTGTTATACGAGGAACTTGCCTTTTGTGCAAAAATTATGCTGTTGGCTTTGGCCTCGGTTCATCTGGACATCGCAAACACTCGAGTGGCTAATCGTATGCTTCCCATAGTCCTTTTCACGCCCCTTTGGTTAAGTGAAGTAAATAAATCACTATAGTCGGATTGCCTAGTCTGCCGCACTACACCACCTTCGGGTTCCGATAATACGGCTAAGGTACACAGTGCATTGACATAGACACCCCAGGTAGTATCTACGTGGGGGCTGAAGCCAACGACTCGCATCTTTCAGTATTAAACGACCACTCAGGGGTTATAAAGGAACACAAAACCATATAAGAGCGGATACTAATATCATTAAAGGTTATCACAAGTCTCCGGACACATTACAACCTCATTCAAATAATTTTTCACTCGAACACTGCGACGCCATCACCCGCGCACTCTCCATCACTCCATCGAAGTATAGCTCGGGGCCTCGGTGCTCCTTCCCAGGTGGCGGTGGGACGGTGGTGCCCTTTATCAGATTGAGCCCCGACCATTGCACTTTGGCATTGGCAAGTGCCATCCAGACTCCTTTGATCTAGGAGGAGCGCTTGATGGCGTCGAGGTGGGGCGTGGCAGCAATCAGTCTCTACACCAGGCCGAAGTAATTGCTTGGGAGTGGCTCGCCGGGCCATAAGCGGATGCAGAGGTCCTTCATGGCTGCATCCGCCATATGGTGCAGCTCCATCAGCTGTTTCAACTGCTCCACTAGCAGAGGAGGACGCTCGGGGGCTCCGAACTGTGCCCAAAACATCCGAGCTTCGTCTTCCTCTCCCCGCAAGGAGAACAACTAATTGGTGTCCGCCACGCTCTTCTGGATCGGTGGATGCACCTAAGGATCGCCACACCCGGGTCAGCAATTCGAATCTGCTATCCCCGAATATGCACTTTAGGGAGTACGGCTTACCATCGGCTAGTTCCTTGGCTTGGCGAACTTGCTCCTCGAAGAACCGTCTGTCCATCGAACCTATTGTTGAGGGCTTCCACCTTATCCTCGGAGGGCTTGAGCTTTCGATGTAGCTAGTCCATCTCGAAACCGTTTTTGGCTGCCACTGATGACGAAGCCTACATTACACACACACTTCATACATCACATCAGCACTCACTTCCCTAATTACAGACAATCCGATCATACATCAACTTATTCTAGCATGCTGAACACTTAGAGTGCTTCTAGTGTGTTATCAGATTCAGATGTGACCCCTAGGTAAGCTTGTTCACCTCACCTAGGGCTCGGGGGCTGCCATGTATACAATACGAATAAATAAAAATCTTAGCAAAATATCTGGCGACTTACTTGAAAGCCCGCAAGGAGACCTTTGAAGGCCTCCTTCTGTCCATTGTCAACGGACTGGACGGTTTGTAGTACTACACCCATAAGGGTAAGGGTGCGGTGATCCTCGGGGATGGAGGCGCTTGATAGAGCCTCCTCCATGTCTAACCACTTGTTGGTCGGTAGGGCCGAGGATGATCGGATTTCCCGATCACCCACCGGGGACTGGACCGGTGCCTCCGGAGGTATAGTGCGCTCTGAAGATGTCCTCGGAGGGGACTGATTGCTTGCTTGTCCAGCCTCCTCGGTGTCCGGGAAGGGCGTTGTCCCCTGGTCTTCGGTGGCTGAAGCGTTAGCCTCGGCCATAGATTCTGTGTGTAATAGAGCCAACCAAGCTAGGGAAAATCATACCTCGGAGTCTGGCTTGGCGGCGTTGAGACCCTTCTCCTCCTCCTCGGATGGCCAACTCTTCATCGACTTGAAGAGCGCCTTCCTCAGCTTCTCCCGCGTAGTGCGGAAGAGATTCTGGACTATGGGCTCGGCTTTGAGTTCTCAAGCCCACAGAGGAGTGTCCAACGCTGGCAGGGGAGGATGCGTCTTCAGAGCATCACCTGGACCACATCGGCTAGCTTGATGCCCCCTTCGACCAGGAAGCGGAGGCGCTTTTGCAGGTCGGTCACCTCTTTGCCCGAACCCCAGACGAGGCTCTTTTTGCTCCACGGATCTAGTCTGGTGGGGGACCAGATCTGAATGCGGTGGCGGGGAGTTGGCCTCTTCTCGTGGTGTAGTAACATAGAACCACTCCTTTTGCCATCCTTTGATGGTGTCGATGAAGGTGCCCGACGGCCACCCGACGCGGGGAGCTTGCCGATGACTGCCCTGCCGCAGTCCACGTGCTTGCCGCCGCCGCACTTGGGCTTGATATTAAAGACCTGCAGCCAAATCCCGAAGTGTGGATCGACATGCAGGAAGGGCTCGCAGACGAGGATGAATGCCGAGATGTGCATGATGGAGTTCGGCGAGAGGTCATGGAAGTCGAGGTTGTAGAAGAACATTAACCCCCTGACAAAGGGGTGGAGTGGGAAGCTCAACCCCTTGATGAAGTGGGGGATGAACACCACCCTCTCGCCTGGCCCAGGGGTGGGGATTACTTGGCCCTCCTCCGCCGCGCGGTGAGGAATGTTGGCGGGGAGGTAACCGGCCTTCTTGAGGTCGAGTATGTCCTTGTTGGCGACCGTGGAATCTTACCATTGGCCATTGGAGCCCGCCATTGCCGAGCTCGAAGGTGGGGTGCGGAGAGACCTAGATCTGTGCTCTGGAGGCGTGAGGGAATGGGAGGTGGAGAAGTCAAATGGAAAGCGTAAAAAAGCTTTTGGGGTTTTCCTTCTCTTTTTATGAGGCCTGTCGATGTGGATTCCCCTCGCCGTGCCATGGATCTCTCTAGTTGTAGACGTGCGCATGGTTAAGTGTATCCCGTATAAAACGAGACACGGTCGGTATATTGATAGATCGTGATGATTAAAATGGCCTCGAACGGCGAATGAAGTGTATGCAACTGGTCTGGCGGTCGTGGTGGGCCGTAACCTTTCGTCAGAAAGGTCGTCAGAGGGCTGTTGTTTATCCCCTGATGTTTGGGCTTCAAAGTCGATCAATTAACAGTATTCGTACGTGCCACTATACGGGAGACTACTTTTTATTGGAGGCCGATCTGCGACTCGGCAGGAAGGAACTCACCTCGCAAGTCGAAGACTCTGTTCGCGAAGCAGTCGGAGCTGAAGACCCTTGGCGTTGGAGGCAAGTTCGGGGGCTATTGAGGGAGTCCTGGATTAGGGGTTCCTCAGATAGCCGACCTATTGTTATGGGCTGTACTATGAGGGCTACTTACCGAACACCGAAGGATTTGAAGGCCCACTCTCCTAGATGAAAGCTTTGCTAAACAAGGTTTGCGCTCCACGTCTGATGTAATAGTTAGGCAAGTTTATCTCTTTGGCATGTAACCGACCATGTGTAAACCCTAGGCATCCTCGACATCTATATAAGCCGAATGGGTTTTAGGGTATAGGGAGAACAACTCATCTAGGGTTAGACATACGATCTCGAGGTAGATCAACTGTGTAACCCCTTACACAATCAATACAATCAAGTAGGATCTAGGGTATTACCTCCATTGGAGGGCCCGAACCTAGGTAAACTCGTGTCCCCTTTGTCTCCTGTTACCATCGATCCTAGTCTCATAGTTTGGGACCCCTACAGAAGATCGGCCGGTTTTGACACCGACACATGTCATTTGCTCGGACATCCTTAGTCCATTGGTCCTCGAAGAAGTAGAACTGCTATCACTATCTACTCCTGAAGCTGAGTACATTGGTGCTGGTTCATGTTGCGCTCAGTTGCTGTGGATGTAGCAAACCCTCAAGGACTATGGCATCAAGGTGAAGAATGTGCCTCTCTACCGTGATAACGAGAGTGCTATCAAGATTGCTTACAACCCAGTTCAGCATTCCAAGACCAAGACCATCCAGATTCATCATCATTTTCTTCAAGATCATGTACTCAAGGGCGACATCTCCATCGACCACATCCCTAGTGAAGAACAACTGGCTGATATCTTCACAAAGCCCTTGGATGAAAAGAGATTTGTCAAGTTGTGGTGTGAGCTAAATATCTTAGAATCTTCGAATGTTCTCTGAAAAAGACACACATTCTAACACTTATGCAAAATTGCCGACCTAGATGTACAACACACAAAGTAACGTTTTTCTTCAATCAATGAAGAATAACCCTCTAAGTGTGAAGAAATTAATGAAGAATTTGATTCTCAGAACCCTACAACAATTGTATGCGGTGTCTGAAATCATCATTCTTATACGGTGGGTCACGCCACCAACCATAGTTGAAATTCTTCAAAGTTGAGTTTTTTCGTCATTTTGCAAATTCTTCAATTTTTCAAATTCCACAAATTTGCAAATTCCTCAACTTCTCAAATTCTTCAAACTATGAAACTTATGTTCTTAAAAAAATCATTTTTTATTTTTTCTTACAAATTGGATTTGTTTCGTACATTTATCTATGAGAAAATCCGGGGGTCAGAATTCTTTCCAATTTGAAAGTCCCAAATGATCCAAGGGAGCAGAAAGAGAGGGATTCGAACCCTCGGTACAAAAAATTGTACAACGGATTAGCGATTCGCCGCTTTAGTCCACTCAGCCATCTCTCCACGTTCCAAAGCGGAAGGTTTCTGTGATATGATATAGGCAAGAAATAAGAAATAATGTTTGCAAAAAAACCCTTTTTACTTTCAAAATTATATATATATATATATATGAGTTTATCAATGTCCTCAACAGCATTCACTTATTGCTAATTCTTCAAATCGATTTTCATCTAAGTGAATTTGATTGGACCCGTTCCCCCTCTATGCTAAACTCAACCTAGTCTATTCACAGTCAATATTCTCGCATTTATTGCTACTGCACTATTCATTCTAATTCCTACTTCTTTTTTAGTTATTATTTATGTAAAAACAGTCAGCCAAAATAATTAATTGGAATTCCAATTAATCATTGAAGAAATGAAAAAGGGATTAAATAAAAATAATAATTCTCGTATGCGTTCTACTTTGAAACTTGTTCAAAGTCTTCACTATGTCCTTGACAACTCAAGAATTTACGAACGAAAACATCAAAAATTTCACTATCAAAATTTTCGGCGCTTCCCGCTCAAACTGTTCTGATTCCCATGACTGGATAATCCACGATCCCCCACTATCTCCACTACTCAGAATGTGGGTGACACATGTCGCCTAGAGAGCAAAGGTCAGGGGCAATCTGGTCCAAAATCTTCGGGCCGGTTGGTTTTCACCTCCACTATAAATACCCCTTCCCTTTCACTATGCTCGAGTTACTCCTCACTCCCACTCTCTCCGAGCTCAAACCTAGCGTTTCCGCTAAAATCATCGCTGCCAGTGTGGAAGAGCTTCGTTGCCTCGATGTTGCCGTTGCCATACTCGCATCGACCGCAGAAGTCTTAACCCCGCCACCGCTGTAGCTGTCTCCCTCTGCCAAGCTAGGGCGTGGGAGATCTGGACGGACAAGCTTCCATGATTTCATCTCACTGTTCACCATGTTCTTCATCAGGGTAAATAAAATCTAATTTTACTACAATTGTTTGATCTTCAAGTTTTCCACAATTTCCTCAAAGGTGTTTATTCTTCAAGAATCATATTCCAAAGCACCTTACATGTTCATTCCCTTGATGTTTTTCCTAAGTTATGATTTTCTTCAAGATTCCTCAATTGTGTGGATCCTCAAAAATTTGCATAACTCTGGAACCTAAGACAAGAGCACTTAGTGAAATTCCTCAAGACATCTATGGTCAAAATTCCTCAACTTGATGTATTTTGAAAATTTCTGAGAACGCATATGACCTCTTCAAATTCCTCGCACCTTTAGTCTGTTCACCAGTACAAAATGTCTGCTGATGAATCACTAGGTTCTCATCAAAATCCTCACTGCAGAATCATCAAGCAATGTCTTCAAAGGCCTCTGCAATGCCTTCAGTAGATGCAGAATCATCAGGTGCCGCCACAAAGTCCTCAACACCTGTACATCTGGCAACATGTCAGAGGACTACATGTTCCTCAATTGCGTCAGGGGCCTCTATAAGTTCCTCTGCGCAAGCACAGTCCTCAGCCAGTCCTTCTCTGATGAAAATGAAAGCTACTATTGGACGAAGAACTCGACCAAGTCCTCAACCGAAGAAGCTCGTGTTCAAAATACCATCAGATTCTTCAGATGATGAAGCTGATGATGAGGAACTAGAAGCAATCATCAGAAACAAGCAAGACCGAGTGGCTCAAGCAAAGGGCACTCAAATTCATCTATGGCTGGGCCAAAAATGGTGTTGAACTTCATTGATATCTGGCACAAGGATCCCAACACTCCAATTGATGATTTGAAGCTGCCTCCTGGTCCAGATCATGTCCTCATTGCCTTCATAGCAGAAGAAAAGTGGAAGTATGAGAAGGCCAGACAAACCAAGAAAGCTCAGTACAAAAAAGAGCACTACTTGAAGAACAATGTTCTTAAGCTTTCTCCTGAGGAACTGGTGAAGATGCAGTCTGAAATCAAAGTCCTCAATGATAACTTCAACATATACTATGCTGATTGGCAAGGCACCAAAGTTTGTTTCATCAAAGTGGCTGATAAAGCCATCAAGGACCATAACTCAAGGGTTGCAGCTCGATCACAATCTCAATGTCCTCAGGCTGAAGAATCTGCTCAGCCTGCAGAAGAAACTGCTCCCGCAGCTGAAGAAATTTAGGCCGTTGAAGAACCTACTAGAGCAACCTCCACTGTTGCGCCTGAAGAAATTGCCAGGATAGCTGAAACTTTCGCTGTGCCTGATGAAATTGAGACCACAAGGGCAACTGCATTAGAAGTGAAGAAAACCAAGGCTGCGGAGAAGAAGGCATAGGAGACAAAATCATCAACTTCAGATTCCTCAGCAGTGAGGAAACTGAAGATACTACCAAGTTCCTCAACCAACCCGATTGATCCAAATCCCATTACCTCCATATTAGCCTATGAATTAGTACCATTTGGTGTTGATTATGTCATCCCAAATGACGATCAAGAAGAAAAGGATCAGTCTCATGCTACCTCACAATAGATTCATGAAGAAATTGAAGTGTAAGCAAATGCTTCAACTCCACTGGTATCATCGCCCTAGCCTAAGTTAACTACTGAAGAGGCCGGCGTTGAAGAAATGGAAGAGGATGTGGACATTGGAAACATGAAACCTCCGATCAATGATGAATATTGGGAAGCTGCACACCCAAATTCACCAATGACCACTCCTCTGTCATAAATTCCTCAGTCTCTAGCCCACCCTGAAGAAATTCATACATGATCTGATGAATTGGCTGCAACTGTCACTACAGATATTCCAACTGCATCAACTGAGGAAGTTGTTGCTCCAACTGCCACTGAGGAAACTGCAATGCAAATTCCATAGTCTGAAGAAATTCCTCCAATGCCTAAGGACATTGTGGGCTGCTTAAAGCCAAACCTTCAACCAAAGCCTAAGATGCCATTCAAAGGCTCAAAGCACCCCAAATTCATCAAGACCAATTTCTTCAACGAGCACATCTTCTTCACTGGACCAAATCCGTATGACTCTACAAGAGTCGGTCGCACTAGATTCTAGACAACCACGCAGATGAACTACTATGCATCAGTGTTGTTTCACAAGAAGAAAGTCTTCGAGCATCATTAAATTTGTCATGTGGATATGGAAACTATCTCGTCCTTCACAACGGTGCTCGCAAGTCTTCATGATGCTGGAATTCTTCCATTCCATGTGGACATCTATGATTGGAATGAAGAGTTGATTCTTCAATTTTATGCCACCTTGCACATCACAGGTGACGCTTCTGATACCAACTCTTGGGTCTTGGACTGGATGACTAGATCTACTCACTACACTTCACCAACCTCTGAATTGCTTCGATCAGTCCCAATTCCAATTCCTTTACAAGGAGCAATATGCCTATTTGATGAACCTGCTCTGCCCAACCACATGATGTAAGTGTTGATGAAGCCATTGGCTCCTAGAAAACCTCAAAGGACTACCTTCCTTATGAAGGATTTGCTCTATGTGCCCAGGACAGTCTATCGCATTTTGACCAACACCCTCAGTCCTCAGAAGGGCCACAACCCCAAAGAAGAAGAAGTGGAGGGAATCATGAAGAAGATGCTATTCAACATCATTCATGGGATTCCCATCAACTACCACAATTTCTTCATGAGGACTTTGGCCAATCAGCATTAGCCCCATTTGAATTGGAGCCTTATGCTCCCTGGATCAAGAAATTCACCAGATCAAGGTCTTCAATTCCCTTCAAGGCTGACTTTCAGAATCACTTCGGCTTTCTGCCTCCTATGTAAGTCCTCAAGCACACATTTGCTTCAATTGAGGGCAAAGGCAAATCCGTCATTGATGAAGGTACTCGTCCATTAGATGGCTAGTTTCGCAAAGCTGCATCTTATTCTACCAATGATGACACTGCAACCCAAGACTCTGCTGCAAAAGCCTTAGTGCAAAAGCCTCAAGAGTCTGCCCCTCGTGTGATGACTCATCATGAGCTTCTTATAAGTCTTCATCAGAAGGTCGATCGCAATCACAAGTGGGTCAAGCATCAGTTTGGTTCACTTCTTCGAGACATGACTGCCATGCACAACACTGTGAGGAAGAACCAATACTACCTCCATCAAGTCTTCAACCGCACTTGTGCCATTCTGTCTCACCTCAAGACTCCTGAATAACTCAAGGAGATGAACCTTGAGCAGAACCTTGACTGGGCTCGTCCTCCTCAGAAGAAATTCAAGAAAGTTAAAGTTCCGCAGCTCGTTACTAGTTCATATTCTTCATCACACAAGGCGGATGAAGTTGAGTATATTGACGCATTGCGGTGGGCCCTGCATTGAAAAATGACCCCGACAACACTGGCACTCCTCCATCACCTTCAAGATGAAATTCTTCAAGGGGCATTAGTCCTCACTATTCGTCCCTTTTGTTCTTTTGATGACAAAGGGGGAGAAAATTTGATTTAGTCTTCAAGCGGGTCTCTCTATATGGGCTGTTTTTTTGTTTGTTTAAGTTACAACTCTCGCTCTTTTGAAGCTTTTGTTGGTTGAGTTGTAAACTTAAGTCCGATTGTGGTCTGACTCTTTTGAACTGCTTTCCGCATGCTATTTCCTCAAATTACCTTCATGCATGCATGCTGAATTTTGTCAGACACCATTTTCATCATGCATTTCAAATTCTTCATATCATATGTTAAATGCGTGTATGAATTACAAGATATAGGGGGAGTTCTCCATGTTTTTAACCTGCTATGTGTATTTGTAGTCCAAAGCAAATTCCTCAAATATGCACATCTTCAGGGGGAGTTCTTCTATATCTTGCAATCAAATTCCTCAAACTCAGTACTTACACTTCATATGTTTATCCCCGTTGAAAACTTAACCTATTTGTCATCAATCACCAAAAAGGGGGATATTGTAAGTGCATTTAATGCCCCTTAGTGATTTTGGTGTATTGAAGAATTATAGGTTAAGAGACTGATGCGTTTGTGAGTGTACACAAGCTCTATAAGTCGTTAAGGAGTTTGATACATTCGAAGATTATCGACCCCTAAAAATGTATGTCTTCAACTTAAGACTTCGGTGAAGACTTTGGTATTCCTTGAAGACTTTGAAAATGAAGAAGTTGGTGTGACCTTGAAGATATGAACGAGGACTATGAATCGTGAAGACTTTTGTTTTTGTAGTTTCATTTCCTTTCTTTGAGTCATAGGAAACATCGTACTGTTAAAGGGGGCCGAGGTAATACTAAGGAAAATTTCCAACTGATGCTGAACTCAAAAGCCTCAACCTATCCAATCCTTCAAGTGAAGCCTTTGGAAATATCTTATAGTTAAGTCAAGTTCTTCAGTGACAGAGACGATGTTCTTATGGTCTCTAAGGAAATTGGTGTGAGTGAGGAGTTAGGATTTTGCTAGTGGAAATTGCCTACAAGTGAGGAACATGATAAGCCTGAGGACTTTCATAGTTCGAAATTCCTACCGTTGATGTGCTTAGCGCCAGATGTCCCCAATCATTTTATCCACATAACGTTCATATCATTGGGGGCATTTATGTCTTATCATGTCAGGTTGCACCCTGGATATAAATAGCCAACCCCCACAACCACTAGTTGGTTGGCTGCGCCGAGAGAAAACTAACACTTGTCATTTGAGAGCAACCCATCCTTCGAGGACTTTGAGAGAAAATAATCAGTGAGGAAACCCAAATCCAAACCACCAAACCCAAAGTGATTGAGCATCAGTGAAGAGATTGTTCCTGTGTGCAACCGACGCTTGTTACCTTTGAAGACCGTGCATTTTCCAGACAGTTAGGCGTCATGGTGTAGTGTATCCTGCAGTCAATTGGGGATCACGGAGTGACCTTGGTCTAGATTATCCAACAGTTAATTCTGGATCGCCGGGTGACCAGTTTGTGAGGGGTTTTGAAATCTACCCTGAAGACTTACCACCAGTGTTGGGCGAGGACTTTGTGACCTTAGCTCAAGGAGAATACGGTAAGGATTGTGTGTCCTCTGGTTTAAATACCAGGCCGCTCCAAACCAGACGTACGACTGTCACAGCAATTGGAACTGGGTCATCAAACCATTGTCTTCATCAAGCTACCTGGTTCTATTTCCTCAACCCTTTCATTTCCTCATATACTTGTTGATGAAATTGATCCTTACTATTTGAAGATTTTGACTGAAGACTTTTACAATTTCCTCATCTCAAATTCTTCAAGTTACCTTGTTCCTCACCTTCTTATCCTGTATCACGCTACCTGTAATCCGTGGATGTTATATTTCATCATGATGACTATGCTATTGCTATGTTTATCATGCACTTGAGTACTTATTTCGCTGCTAGTTATTCATCACATTTCAAATTCCTCAAGTGATGAATTTGTAAAAATCGCCTATTCACCCCCCTCTAGTCGATATAACGCACTTTTAGAAGGTAGTATTGGTTCTTCCTCACAGCGTTGTGCGTCACAGTCATGTCTCGAAGATTTAAACCAAACTAACGCCTGACCCACTTGTGGTTGCGATCAACATTCTTATAAAGACTTAGAAGGAGCTCACGATCAGTCATCACATGAGGGACAGTTTCTCGAGGCTTTTGTGCTGAGGCTTTTGCAGCAGAGTCATCATTGGTGGAGTAAGATGTAGCTTTACAAAACTGATTATCCAATGGATGAGTACCTTCATCAATGACAGCCTTGACTTTCCGTCAACTGAAGAAAATGTGTGCTTGAGGACTTCGATAGGAGGCAGAAAGCGGAAGTGATTCTGAAAGTCAGCCTTGAAGGTAAATGAAGACCTTGATCTGATGAATTTCATGATCCAGGGAGCGTAAGGCTTCAATTCAAATGGGGATGAAGCTGCATTGGCCAAAGTCCTTAGGAAGAAATCTTGGTAGTTGATGGGAATCCCATGAATGATGTTGAATAGCATATTCTTCATGATTCCCTCCACTTCTTCTTCTTTAGAGTTTTGACCCTTTTGAGGACATATGGTTTTTTTCAGAATGCAAGAGACGGTCCTAGGAACATAGAGCAAATCCTTCACTAGGAAGGTAGTCCTTAGAGGTTTTCCAGGAGCCAATGGCTTCATCAACACTTGCATCATGTGATTGGGAAATAAAGGTTCGTCAAACAGGCATCTTGCTCCTTTTGAGGGAATTGGAATTGGCACAGCTCGAAGCAATTCTGAGGCTAGGGCAATGTAGTGAGTTGATCCTGTCATCTAGTCCAGAACCCAAGAATTCATATCAGAAGCATCACCTGTGATGTGCAAGGTGGCATAGAATTGAAGAATTAGCTCTTCATTCCAATCACATATGTCCACGCAGAATGGAAGAATTCTAGCATAGTGAAGAATTGTGAGCACCGGTGTGAAGCATGGGATAGTTTCCATATCCGCATGAGGAATTTTTTGGTACTCGAAGACTTTCTCCATGTCAAACAACACTGATGCATAGTAATTCATTTGTGTGGATGTCCAGAATCTGGTACACCGACCCTTGCTAAACCATATGGGTTCGGCCTAGTGAAGAATATGTGCTCATTGAATAAATTTGTCTTGATGAATTTGAGGCGCTTTGAGCCTTTGAATGGCATCTTAGGCTTTGGCTGAAGGTTTGGCTTGAAGCGGCCCACAATTTCCTTGGGCATGGGTGGAACTTCTTTAGACCGAGGAAATTGAACAGCAGTTTCCTCAGTTGCAGTAGGAGCAGCAATTTCTTCAGCTGATGCAGCTGGAATTTCCTCACGTATTGAAGTGATAGGTGCAGCCAAGTCATCAGATCCTGTATGAATTTCTTCAGTCTGGACTGGTGACTGAGGAATTTGGGTGAGGGGAGTGGTCATTGGTGAATTTAGGTGTGCATCTTCCCAATATTCATCATTCATAAGAGGAGTTGTGTTTCCAATGTCCATATCCTCTTCAATTTATTCAATGCCGGCCTCTTCCGCAGTCAACTAAGGCTATGACGATGATACCATAGGGGTTGAAGCATTTGCTTCCACTTCAATTTCTTCATCAATCTGCTCAGAGGAAGCAGCAGACTGATTATTTTCTTCTTGTTCATCATTGGGGATGACATAGTCGACACCAAATGGAACTATCTCATAGGCTGGCACAAAGGTGATAGGAGTTGCATCAGTTGAAGAACTGGGCAATGTCTTTAACTTCTTCAATGCTCAGGAATCTGAAGTTGATGCTTTTCTCTTTTGTGCAGCCTTCTTCTCCATAGCCTTTGTTTTCTTCACTTCTGATGTAGAAGGAAGGTTGATATTCTTCACCCTTGAAGATTTTGCAATTTCAGTAGAGGGTGATGTGGTAGGAGTTTATTCAGGCACGATTGATGCAGTCGTCCTTGTGGTCTAAATTTCATCAAGCACAACAAAAGCTTCAGCTGGCCTGAAAATTTCTTGAGGCGCAACAGTGGAGGTTGCCCTGACAGGTTCTTCAGCAGCATGAGTTTCTTCAGCTGCGCTTGCAGTTTCTTCAGCAGGCTGAGCAGATTCTTCAGCCTGAGGATTTTCCGGTTGCGATTGTGCTGCAACCCTCTTGTTGTGTTCATTGATGGCTCTTGTTGCCACTTTGACAAAACGGACCTTGGCTGCTTGCCAATCCACATAGTATCGACTGAATACATCAGTTAGTCTCTTAATCTCAGATTGCATAGTCACAAGTTGTTCTAGTGAAAGCTTTAGAACATTGTTCTTCAAGAAATATACCTTCTTGTACTGAGCCTTCTTCATTTGTCGAGTTTTCTCATACTTCGATTTTTCTTTAGCTATGAAGGCAATCAGGACATGGCTTGGACCAGGAGGCAGATTCAAATCATCAATCGGTGTGTTTGGGTCCTGGTGCCAAATGTCAATGAAGTTGAGCATAGTCTTTGGGTCCATCATCAGAGGAATTTGAGTGCCCTTAGCTTGAGCCACTCTTTCTTGCTTGTTTCTAATGATTTCCTCAAGTTCCTCATTATCAGCTTCATCATCTGAAGAATCTGATGGAACCTGGAACACAACTTTTTTGGGGTGAGGACTTGGTCGAGTTCCTTGTCTAGAAGTAGCTTTCATCTTCAGCACAGAAGGACTGGTTGAGGAATGTGCTTGGGCTGATGAACTTGCAGAAACCCCTGAAGCAATTGAGAAGCCAGTAGTCCTCTGACATGTTGCAAGATGTACAGGTGTTGAGGACTTTGTGGCAGCAGCTGATGATTGTGCAGCTACTTAAGGCATTGAAGTGACCTTAGAAGAACTTGCTTGAGGATTCTGCAGTGAGGACTTTGAAGTTGAGGATTTTGGATTCACTGCAGACTTCTTCACCATTGATTTCTTCGGAGCTCTAGGAGAGGCTCCGGTAGAGGCAACAACAGCAGAATCTTCATTGAATCGCTTTACGGCTGCTTTGGCAGTTCTCTGAAGTTTTCGTTGATGCTTTGCCCATTCAGCTAGAAACTCTTCACCACGAGCTACGCTAGTGGAATCAACTTCTTGGTCATCAGCACGAGGTGCTCTCCCGCAAGGAGGTTTGAGTGCGAATTTGTTCATGTACTTGGGAGTGACATAACGATAGTCTCTCCACTCCTTCACCCACCTCCATTCAATACTCTGAATCCTGATTTTCCTCTGCTCCTTTGTTTATTTTCCATGAATGGCTTCATCAGGAGTATAGTAACCAGCATACAAAGGCTCAGGTATTTCAAAAGCAGTGTTCTGTTCGGCCTTCTTTCCACCCTTCTGAGGTCTTTTATCATTTGCTATTTTCTTCACTTAATGACTTTGAACTCTTGATGATTCTGAATATGTATACAATTTTTCCTCAATAAACGCTGCAAATAAGTTAAGTTGATGAGAACCTAGTGATTCATCAGCAGACATTTTGTACCTGTGAACAGAGTATATGTGCGAGGAATTTGAAGATGTCATATGTGTTCTTAATTTTTTTTCAAAATACATGAAGTTGAGGATTTTGACCATAGGTGTCTTGAAGAATTTCACTAAGTGTTCTTGTCTTAGGTTTCAGACTTGTGCGAAGTTTGAGAATCCACACAATTGAGGAATCTTGAAGAAAATCATTAACTTAGGAAAAACATCAAGGGAATGAAGCATGTAAGGTGCTTAAGAAAATCATTCTTGAGGAATAAACATCTTTCAGGTTTTTCTGAAAAATATGAAGATCAAACAAGGGTAGTAAAATTACATTTTATTTACCTTGACGAAGAACACAACGAACAATGACATGAAATCAGAGAAGTTCGTCCGTCTAGATCTCCCACGCCCTAGCTTTCCAGAGGAAGACAACTACAGCGGCGGCAGGGTGAAGACTTCCACAACCGATGCGAGTACGGTGACGGCGAGGTCGAAGCAGTGAAGCTCTTCCTCTCCAGTGGTGATGATTTTAGCGGCGGCTCTAGGATTGAGATCGGGAGAGTGAGGGAAGTGAAGAGTAACTATATCACAGTGAAAGGGAAGGGGTATTTATAGTAGAGGTGAAAACCAACCGGCCCGAAGATTTTCGACCAAGTTGCCCCTGACCCATGCTCTCCATGCGACATGTGTCACCCATGTTCTGAGTAATGGAGATAGTGGGGGATCGTGGGTTATCTAGTCGTGGGAATCAGAACGGTTTGAGTGGGAAGCAACAAAAATTTTGATAGTGAAGATTTTAAAGTTTCCCTTCACAAATTCTTGAGCTGTCAAGGACACAGTGAAGACTTTGAACGAGTTTCAAAGTAGAACGCATATGAAGAATTTGTGAACAGACTGGGTTGAGTTTTGCATCGAGGGGAAACGGGTCCGATCAGATTCACTTAGAAGAAAATCAACTTTAAGAACTAGCAATAAGTGAATGCTATTGAGGACATGAAAACTCAAATACATATAGTCAATGTAGAACTCATTTTCATAATTTGAAGAATTTCAAAATTTGAGGAATTTGCAAACTTGAGGAATTTGCAAAATGATGAAACACTCAACTTAGAATAATTTCAACTATGGTTGGTGGCGTGACCCACCGTATAAGAATGATGATTTCAGACAACGCGTAAAATTGTCATAGGGTTATGAGAATCAAATTCTTTATTAATTTCTTCACACTTAGAGGGTTATTCTTCATTGATTGAAGAAAAACGTTACTTCGTGTGTTGCACATCTAAGTCATCAATTTTGCGTAAGTGTTAGAATGTGTGTCTTTTTTAGAGAACATTCAAAGATTCTAAGATATTTAGCTCACACCGCAATTTGCAAAATCTCTTTTCATCCAAGGGCCTTGTGAAGATATCAGCCAGTTGTTCTTCAGTGGGGATGTGATCGATGGAGTTGTCGCCCTTGTGTACATGATCTCAAAGAAAATGATGACGAATCTGGATGTGCTTGGTCTTGGAATGCTGAACCGGATTGTAAGCAATCTTGATAGTTCTCTCATTGTCGAAGTAGAGATGAAATTATTCACCTTAATGCCATAGTCTTCGAGGGTTTGCTTCATCCACAGCAACTGAGCGCAACATGAACTAGCAGCAATGCACTCAACTTTAGCAGTAGATAGTGACACACAGTTATGCTTCTTCGAGGACCAACAGACTAAGGATCATCCAGGGAAATGACATGTGCGTGAGGTTGACTTGCGATCCACATGATCTCCAGCATAGTCAGCATCTGAGTACCCGACGAGGTGAAGATTTGAGCCCTTGGGATACCATAATCCAAGCGTTGGTGTTTGAGCTAAGTATCATAGAATATGTTTCAAAGTCTTATGGTGTGATTCCTTCGGTGTTGCTTGGAATCAGGCACACATGCAAACGCTCAGCATAATATCTGTCCTAGATGCACGTAGATACAATAAAGAGCCAATCATGGAGCGATATATCATCTGATCGAAATCTTTACCATTTTTGTCAGTGAAGAGGTGTCCTTTTGAAGGCATTTGAGTTTTGACGCCTTTGCAGTCTTGCATTTTGAATTTCCTCAGAAAATTCTTGAGGTATTTCTCTTGAGAGATGAAGATGCCATTGTCTTGCTGACGAATTTGAAGCCCTAAGAAGAATTTCAACTCTCCCATCATAGACATTTGATATTGTTCACTCATCATATAGGCAAATTCATCACTGTAATGTTTGTCATTATAGCCAAAGATAATATTGTCTACATATATTTGGCATATGAACAGTTCATTGTCATAGGATTTAGTGAAAAGAGTTGGGTCGAGTGTGTCGGATTTCGGGCTCCGCAAAACCCTCAAGATTCGAACACAGGGGCGTGTGCGAAGATTCCCCATGGCCTCGTCCAACCTAGCTCGCTACTCCATGAACACAACAAAGAACTTGCACGATGGCGAGGAAGAAAAGGAACATAACAGTTTACCTAGGTTTGGGCCGCTACGAAGAGTAATACCCTACTCCTAGCTTTGGTGGATTGCCTCTCCAGGAGGTGAGGTGGATGAACAAGTACAGTGTTTCGGAGCCTCCTGAGGGCTCTCGGTGGTGTTTGAGGCTCCTTGTGGTGAATGGTGGAGTCTGTGGATCCTTCCTATAAGAACCAGCCTACCCTCTATATATAGCAGTGGCCCGAGTCCGCTTCCCTTATCGCAATGGCAGGAAGGGATCCCACAGCGGCCAATTTTGAAGGGAGACAGGGATTCGTGCTCGCCCTGCCCAAAGGCGGTCCTCGTCTGCAAAGTGGCTGTCGACAGCGCAGGGACGGGCTTAGCGATGACATGCACCCTGCGGGACAGCTGGTCACGGTCTTCTTACACCAGAACGGAAACCTTTGGGGGGGTGCTTTGGAAACCCGCGTGTGTCCTTGCTCCTTTTGCGCCAAAGAGGAAACTACGCTGCCTGGCGTACTGACACCCGCCTGTCCTTCCTTGTGTCACCCTTGACTCGGGAGGCCGGGGCTTGCATAGAAATCTCCGCCGCTCCGGAGGGGTCCTGAGGAGGCCCATCCTTTGCGGGTCTTGTCGCCGTTCTTCCTCGCAAGGCTAGGGTCCTTGCGAGGGCCTTGTCTTGAGTGGGGCCACACCTGGTCCCATTTGGTTGATGAAGTGGGTCGTGCCCTGGGCCGGAGGCAGGCAGGTCTGGGTACCCCCATTCCCAGAACGCCGTCAGTAGTCCCCAGGCCCAAGGCGCGCTCGAGCTCGCTTACAGCAGAAGCTTGGAGGGCGGCCCAAAGTACCGCAGCCCCCAAACGCTTGAGGCTAGGATGGGCTCGCGCCAAACGCCTCGGCAGCGGCGCCTCCGCTTCCCGAGGGCATCTAGAACCGCACCCAGTCGAATTGACGCGACCCCTGGGCACAACACAAGCCATCATTGCTTCCCATCAAGTGCTGCTGCTGCTTCGGGCCGGCAGATGCAACTCTTCAGAGGGCAGGAAAGGCGACATGGATGGAACCGTATTGAGTGAACCGCCTCGTACCGCCCGAGGGGCGCGCGATGCGTGGTCTCCCACGACACCTTGTGGCCGCGGTTACGCTTATAAATCCGCCCCATCCCTGGCTAGGGAAGGGTATTGCAGTCTTGAAGCTTCTCCTTGTTTCCTTCGCTTCGCCAGCAAAAAAGCCTCTTTCCTTCTCGCCCCCTATCCTTCATGGCGTTCGGAGGAAGTGGTGCGGCCATAGGGAAGCGGCCGGCTCCTCTGGCTCCTTCATCCTCCTCTGGAGGTGGCAGCGGGGGGGCCCTTGGGGTCAGCGCGAGTTCTTGAGCAATGGGCCCTGGTCGACGAGTAAGTATTCCACCGCCTCTCTTTTCTCTCGTTCATCTATCCATCGTCCAGAGTTTGATCTCCTTCCCCTCCTCCCAGGGTTCCCGTGTCCAAGAAACGCAAACTTGGCGAGCTTCAGGAGGAGGTAGAGAAGCTCCAGGCCCGGCTAACCACCGCGGAGGCCGCCCTCGATGCCGCCCTCCGGGGTGAGGCTGAGGCCCGGGCGGAGCTTGGGTCCCTCTAGTCCCAAGTCTAGGATGCGGCCGACGCCATACAGGCTGCCAAGGATGAGGCGACGCATGCCAGGCTGCTGCAGTTCCAGCACGCCAAACATTTCCGGGGCATCGCCGGCCGCGCGGCCGACGCGGTGAGCCGGTTCGTTGGGGACGCCCCAGCGTTGCCGAACGTGCACGGCAACGGTGGCTATCTGGAGTTCTTCCAGAGGGTGGAGGAGGCGCTAGAGACCGGCATCTCCCGCGTGGACGCGGACAGCGCATCCGACGTGCGCGACCTCCTGGACTTCGCCCTGACACTCGTCTTCTCCAACCTCTGTCGCCTCGCCCCACAGCTCGACCTTGGGCGCGTTGGGAAGCCGGTGCCCATCGGGCTCCAGTGCCCCCTCAGGGAGGAGGTGCACCCGCACGTGGAGGCCATGGTGGAGTGGTTCGTCCAACTGCCTGCCGCTAGCGAAGGGGACGATTCTGGCGCCAGGCTAGCCGGCGGCATGGGTGGTGACTCCTCCTCCTCCTCCTCCTAGGTATCCTCCGTTTCCCCCTACCAGTACCTATAATGCTCGAACAAGAACCCTGCCCCGTGGGGCGTTAATCTTTTGGATGTTACCTTTGTCGTTTTTCTTTTCTTCCTCGATTTGCTGGTTGTGGTGTTTGTTGGTGCCTCCATGGTTGTGGCCATGCGTCAGCCCCGATAGGGCCCCCGCGAGGCTCTCCCCTCCAGGGGCAACTGGCAACCATTGCTTCTGTCATGATCAAGCCCCTCCTCGCGTGTCGCCTCCATTGTTGCTTCGTCCTTCAGGGTCCTCGACAGCCACACGTAGTAGCCGTAGTTCCTGCATTCTTAGGTTAGCGTGTGCAGTCCTTATTTCATCCTTGGGGTCGTTATTAGGCCAGGAGGCTCCTGATGGGCTCGATAGTGTACTTAGCTTTGTATGACGCGGGCGACCCTGCACGTCGCGAGGTGAGACGGGTCGTTCCGTCAAGCTGTGACTCCGTCCGGGATACTTTCCTCTTGTCTGTTGAACTGTCTGGAGGACCTTTCGGCACTCTACGTCTGTAGGTCCCAGTCCCACACATTTCCCCACCATCGTTAGGTACGACCGGAACACATGACGTACTTCATGAGGCGAGGCCTCGGTATTCCTGATGCCGACCGGAAACCAAGGACGGCACCAGGAACTCAAGTAGCATTATGACCGGTAAGGCTCCCGAGGCATGTTTCCCAGGAACCCCCTTTTCGACGCTCAAACCGCTCTACACCGATAGGTCCTAGTACCGCGCATTTCCCCACCACTGTTAGGTACGACCGTAAACCGAGGACGCACTTCACGGGGCGAGGCCCCGACACTCCTGCTGCCGACCGGAAACCAAGGACAACATCGGGGGGTCCAGTGGCCTTATGACTGGTAAGGCTCCCAAGGCATGCTGCTCCGAAGCCCCCTTTGATGCTCGAGCGATAACCCATTCCGTCCATCCATGCACCATCTCAGGAGGCCCTGGGGCTTCCCGAGACCCCATGTTATGACGTCATGCTGCGGTTGGAGCCCCCGAGCGGGGGCTTACAGCTAAAAATCGAGTGCCCCTGAGGCGTAAGGTCCTTGCCATCTAGCTCTATGGCGCCTCGGGGCGGTGTGGAGTGTTCGGCTCCTTGCGAAACACCATTCAGAAAAAGAGACTTCAAACACGGAAACGCAGAGAGAAAAGTCCCCCCTTTTTTAAAAATATAAAGTTTCGAAATTCTCAGGCTTCATTCCAAACAAAAATGGCAACTTGAACATAAAAAACAAACAAGCAAGTACCGTGTCCGGCTCCTAGGCTATCCTTCGTCTTCCCCCAGCGCTGAGCGTAGGGCATCCATGTTGCATGGGCATAGCCATTGATGGACTGTGTTGTCTTCTCCGCCAGCTCCGGGATGTGGCTGCCACATTGCATGGGTGGAACCCCTCTGCTTCCTTGGGAGGGCCCGGGCGTATACAGCCCACTCATTGTTATGTGAGAGTGTCTTGGCCCTGGGCAAGCCCCTAGGCACATGGCTTGTTGGCTCTCAGTCGCGTCGAAGACCATCCCGTGCATCTCTGCCCGACTGCATGCCCTCATGACCCTAACCCGAGTGCATCGCCCCCCGTGCGACCTCAGGATTGTGCTCCGAGACCCAAACATGAGCGCGATGCATCGGCACGGCCATAAGGGTGTTTTGTCGGTGAAGTATGCCTTGTGAGGCGCCCGCGCGTCGTCTGGACAAGGCCCCGAAGGCCTTGGGATGCCCACCCATGAAGGCATCGTAGTTGCCGCAGGTGGACTGCATTGCATTTGTCTTGCCGCTCCCCCAGACCGTTATTCCTGAGGCCCAGGGGGTTGATCCATTGCCGCTTGCCCGCGGGGGTGCCGGCTCGCGCCACGCCTCATTGGCCCAGGGGCGCCCTCCAGCTCGCTCCAACCAGGCCTGGTGCCCCGCCGATCGGAGCCCCCAGTCCTGGCTTGGGGAGGACGGTCAGGGCTCCCCTTACTCTTGAGAAGTGCTGGCATCCGCGTCGGGCGCCTCTTCCATGGCGGGTGCCTGATCCATCCCTCCGCCTGGAGGAAGGACGTAAGAGGGTACGTAGGGTTCCACGTAGGTGCTCGGTCCTCCTCCTGAACCGCTCGTAGGTATGCCGGGGGCGCTCCCTCCTGGCGGCGGCGGAAATCCACCCCACGCACGTTGCTCGCAATCCCTCCCGCATCAGACCTCGGAACGGAGTTGCTTACCTTTTCCACCGTCGTTCGGTGGGCCTCGCGTCCCCTGGTGTAGATTCCCCCCTTGGCTCCCCCATGCGCCTCCATTGGCATTGCTTGCTCGTCTGGACGCCTGTGCCGCCTGCTCACTGCGCCAAATGGCGCACTCCCACTTGGCCAACCCATACTGCTGAGGGCCTGCCAAGTTATGGGGATGCGCGTTGGTGTGCACACTGGGCGCCCCACCGTTTCCTCCGTGCGTCTAGTGGTTGTCGCCGGGCTGCGCTTGGAAACCGGTCACCAGGATTCGGAGGAGAAGGAGCATAGCACGTGGCATGCCCCGCTCAGCCCTGTCCAGCATTGGAGAGGCCCTTCAACCGATAGGCCTAGGGGTGGGCTCGGCATGCGAGCCCCCAACTCCTGGTGCCTACGGTCTTGAAGAAGAGTGAGATAGGATGGCGCTCTGGGTGATGATGCCTAGCTCAGTGATGTGATCCGCCCATGCGTTGAAGCCCCCGTGCGTCGGTCGGTGGTGGAGCATCTCGCTTGCCAGTGGTAGCGCATCGTGTGTGTCGAGGTCGCCCATGTAGGTTTGACGTGTTGCTGATGCCGGGGGCGCTGCCCGACTGTCGTGCGCCTGAGCCACGCGGGGGCGGTAATGGTGGAGGCAACGCTAGTGACCTGGTACTGGCCGCTAGGTACCACGACGCCGGGGCGTGGGCCTCCGACCGCCGCGGCGGGGTTGACAGGGGCCGGCCCGCCATGGAGCGGAGAAGCTTGTTGAGCACCGGCCATCGAAGTAGCGAAGCTTGGTAAGGACGAAGCTTGGAGAAGACCTTGACACACCCCCTACCTGGCGCGCCAAATGTCAGATTTTGGGCTCCGCAAAACCCTCAAGATTTGAACACAGGGGCGTGTGAGAAGATCCCCTGCGGCCTCATCCAACCTAGCTCGCTACTCGATGAACACAACAAAGAACTCGCGCGGCGACGAGGAAGAAAACGAACACAACAGTTTAGCCAGGTTCGGGCCGCTGCGAAGCGTAATACCCTACTCTTGCCTTTGGTGGATTGCCTCTCGAGGAGGTGAGGTGGTTGAACAAGTACAATGTTTCGGAGCCTCCTGAGGGCTCTCGGTGGTGTTCGAGGCTCCTTGTGGTTTGATTGTTGGTGAATGGTGGAGTCCGTGGATCCTTCCTCTATGAAGCATTCTACCCTCTATATATAGCGGTGGCCCGGGTCCTCTTCCCTTATCGCAATGGCGGGAAGGGATCCCAAAACGGCTAATTTTGAAGGGCGACAGGGATTCGTGCTCACCATGCCGAAAGGCGCTCCTCGTCTACAAATTGGATGTCGACAGCGCAGGGACGGGCTCAGCAATGACATCTGTGTTGGGAGTCGTAGTTGTAAATTAAAAAATTTCCTACGTGTCACCAAGATCTATCTATGGAGAAACCAGCAACGAGCAAAGTGGGAGTGGATCTTCATACCTTTGAAGATCGCAAAGTGGAAGTGTTACAAGAACACGGTTGGTGGAGTCGTACTCGCAGTGATTCAGATCGCGGTGGATCCCGATCTAAGGGCCGAACAACGGCGCCTCCGCGTTCAACACACGTGCAGCCTGGTGACGTCTCCTACGCCTTGATCCAGCAAGGAGGAAGGAGAGGTTGAGGGAGAGCTCCGGCAGCACGACAGCGTGGTGATGGTGGAGCTACGTGGTACTATGGCACGGCTTCGCCAAGCACTATGGAGGACGAGGAGGAGGAGGGGTAGGGCTGTGCCGAGAGACAGAGACTTGCATGTTGCAGCCCCCAAAACCCCTCACTATATATAGGAGGAGGAGGAGGGAGGGTGCAGCCCCTAGGGTTCCCACCCTAGGTCTGTAGCCGTCCCTAGATGGCCCTTGGGGCAGTGGCCAGGAGAGGGGAGAGGAGGGGCGGCGCCCTAGGTGGGCCTAGGGCCCATCTGACCCTAGGGTTTGCCCCCCACCCACCTTGCTGCGCCTTGGACCCTTGTGGGAGGTGCACCAGACCACCTAGGGGCTGGTCCCACCCACCTTCGGCCCACGCAGCCCTCTGGTGCTGGTGGCCCCACACGGTGGACCCTCGGAACCCTTCCCGTGGTCCCGGTACGTTACCGGTGATGCCCGAAACACTTCTTGTGACAAAAACCTCACTTCCTATATATGAATCTTTACCTCTAGACCATTCCAGAACTCCTCGTGGCATCCGGGATCTCATCCGGAACTCCTAACAACCTTAGGTAACCACGTACACAATTTCCCTATAACCCTAGCATCATCAAACCTTAAGTGTCTAGACCCTACGGGTTTGGGAGGCATGTAGACATGACCGAGACACCTCTCCGGTCAATAACCAACAGCGGGATCTGGATACCCATGTTGGCTCCCACGTGCTCCACGATGATCTCATTTGATGAACCATGATGTCGGGGATTCAATCAATCCCGTATGCCATTCCCTTTGTCTACCGGTATGACACTTGCCTGAGATTCGATCGTCGGTAGCCCTATACCTTGTTCAATCTTGTTACCGGCAAGTGTCTTTAGTCGTTTCGTAACACATCATCTCATGGCTAACTCCTTAGTCACATTGAGCTCATTATGATGATGTCTTAGCGAGTGGGCCCAGAGATACCTCTCCATCACACAGAGTGACAAATCCCAGTCTCGATTTGTGCCAACCCAACAAACAATTTCGGAGATACCCGTAGTGTACCTTTATAGCCACCCAGTTACGTTGTGACGTTTGGCACACCCAAAGTATTCCTACGGTATCCGGGAGTTGCACAATCTCATGGTCTAAGGAAACGATACTTGACATTAGAAAAGCTTTAGCAGACGAACTACACGATCTTGTGCTATGCTTAGGATTGGGTCTTGTCCATCACATTATTCTCCTACTGATCTGTTCCCATTATCAACGACATCCAATGCCCATGGTCATGAAACCGTGACCATCTATTCATCAACGAGCTAGCCAACTAGAGGCTCACTAGGGACATGTTGTGGTCTATGTATTCACACATGCATTACGGTTTCCAGTTAATACAAGTATAGAATGAAAAAATAGACAATTATCATGAACAAGGAAATACAATAGTAACCATTTTATTATTGCCTCTAGGGCATATTTCCAACAGTCTCCCACTTGCACTAGAGTCAATAATCTAGTTACATTGTGATATATCGAACACCCATAGAGTTCTGGTGTTGATCATGTTTTGCTTGTGAGAGAGGTTTAGTCAACGGATTTGTGACATTTAGATCTGTATGTACTTTACAAATATCTATATCTCCCTCCTGAATGTAATCATGAATGGAGTTGAAGCGGCGCTTGATGTGTCTTGTCTTCTTGTGTAACCTGGGCTCCTTGGCAAGGGAAATAGCTCCAGGTGTTGTCACAGAATAGAGTCATAGGGCCCGACACATTGGGAATCACTCCTAGGTCAGTGATGAACTCCTTCATCCAGGCTCCTTCCTTTGTTGCTTCCGAAGCAGCTATGTACTCTGCTTCACATGTAGATGTCGCCATGACGCTTTGCTTGCTATTGCACCAGTTGACTGCCCCTCCGTTCAAAATGTACATGTATCCGGTTTGTGACTTGGAGTCATCCGGATCTATGTCGAAGCTAGCATCGACGTAACCCTTTACGACGAGCTCTTCGGCACCTCCATATACGAGAAACATGTCCTTGGTCCTTTTCAGGTGCTTCAGGATATTCTTGACTGTTGTCCAGTGTTCCGCTCCGGGATCACTTTGGTACCTCGCTACCAAACTTATGGCAAGGTTCACATCAGGTCTAGTACGCAACATGGCATACATAATAGATCCTATGGCTGAAGCATAGGGGATGAAACTCATATTTTCTATATCCTTTTCCATGGTCGGGCATTGAGTCGTACTCAATCTCACACCCTATAACACATGCAAGAACCCCTTCTTGGACTGATCCATATTGAACTTCTTCAATATCTTTTCAAGGTATGTGCTTTGTGAAAGACCTATGAGGCGTCTCGATCTATCTCTATAGATCTTGATGCCTAATTTGTAAGCAGCTTCTCCAAGGTCGTTCATTGAAAAACACTTATTTAAGTAGGCCTTTATGCTTTCCAAAAGTTCTATATCATTTCCCATCAGCAATATGTCATCCACATAAAATATGAGAAATGCTATAGAGCTCCCACTCACTTTCTTGTAAATACAGGGTTCTCCATAAACCTGTATAAATCCAAACACTTTAATCACCTCATTAAAGCGAATGTTCCAACTCCGAGATGCTTGCACCAGCCCATAGATGGAGTGTTGAAGCTTGCATACTTTGTTAGCATATTTAGGATCGACAAAACCTTCCAGCTGCATCATATACAGTTCTTCCTTAAGGAAACCATTAAGGAATGCCGTTTTGACGTCTATTTGCCAGATCTCATAATCATAAAATGCGGAAATTGCTAACATGTTTCGGACGGACTTCGGCATCGCTATGGGTGAGAAAGTCTCATCGTAGTCAACTCCTTGAACTTGTCGATAACCCTTAGCGACAAGCCGAGCCTTATGGACGGTCACATTACCATCCACGCTAGTCTCCTTCTTAAAGATCCATTTATTATGGCTCTCTTATCATCGGGCAAGTCCACCAAAGTCCATACTTTGTTCTCATACATGGATCCTATCTCGGATGTCATGGCTTCAAGCCATATGTTGGAATCTGGGCCTGCCATCGCTTCTTCATAGTTCGAAGGTTCACCGTTTTCCAACAACATGATCTCCAGGACAGGGTTGCCGTACCACTCTGGTGCGGAACGTGTCCTAGTGGACCTTCGAATAGCAACTTGATCTGAAGTTTCATGCTCATCATCATTAACTTCCTCTCCAGCCGGTGCAGGCTCCACAGAAACAACTTCCTATGCTGCGCTACTCTCCGGTTCGAGTGGAGGTACAATTACCCCATCAAGTTCTATTTTTCTCCCACTTACTTATTTTGAGAGAAACTCTTTCTCTAGAAAGGATCCATTCTTGGCAACAAAGACTTTGCATTCGGATCTGAGGTAGAAGGTATACCCAATAGTTTCTTTGGGGTATCCTATGAAGACACACTTTTCTGCTTTGGGTTCGAGCTTCTCAGGTTGAAGTTTCTTCACATAAGCATCGCATCCCCAAATTTTCAGAAACTATAGCTTAGGTTTCTTTCCAAACCATAATTCATATGGTGTCGTCTCAACGGATTTAGACGGTTCCCTATTTAAACTGAATGCGGTAGTCTCTAATGCATATCCCCAAAATGATAGCAGTAAGTCGGTAAGAGACATCATAGATTGCACCATATCCAATAGAGTGCGATTATGATGTCCAGACACACCATTTCACTGAGGTGTGCCAGGCGGCATGAGTTGTGAAACAATTCTACATTTCCTTAGGTGCGTGCCAAACTCGTGACTCAAATATTCTCCACCACAATCAGATCGCAGGCACTTTATTTTCCTTTCACGTTGATTCTCTACCTCACTCTGAAATTCCTTGAACTTTTCAAAGGTTTCAAACTTGTGTTTCATTAAGTAGACATACCCATATCTACTCAAGGCATTAGTGAGGGCGAGAACATAACGGTAGCCACCGAGAGCCTCAACGCTCATTGGACCGCATACATTGGTATGCATTATCTCCAACAAGTCAGTTGCTCGCTCCATTGTTCTAGAGAATGGAGTCTTGGTCATCTTGCCCATGAGGCATGGTTCGCACGTGTCAAATGATTCAAAATCAAGAGACTCCAAAAGTCCATCAGCATGGAGTTTCTTCATGCGTTTGACACCAATATTAGCAAGCCGACAGTGCCACATGTAAGTGGGACAACCGTTACCAACCTTACGCTTTTTGGTACTCACACTATGAACATGTGTAACATAAATTTAAATATTCATCCAAAATAAACCATTGACCAGTGGGGCTTGACCACAAAACATTTCTCTCATATAAATAGAACAACCATTATTCTCAGATTTAAATGAGTAGCCATCTCGCATCAAGCGAGATCCAGATACAATGTTCATGCTCAAAGCTGGTACTAAATAACAATTATTAAGGTTTAAAACTAATCCCGAAGGTAGATGTAGAGGTAACGTGCCGACGGCGATCACATCGACCTTGGAACCATTCCCGACGCGCATCGTCACCTCGTCCTTTGCTAGTCTCCGCTTATTCCGCACTCCTGCTTGGAGTTACAAATGTGAGCAACTGCACCGGTATCAAATACCCAGGAGGTACTACAAGCACTGGTAAGCTACACATCAATAACAAGTATATCACATATACCTTTAACATTGCTGGCCTTCTTTTCTGCTAAGTATTTGGGGCAGTTCCGCTTCCAGTGACCGGTACCCATGCAATAAAAGCACTCAGTCTCAGGCTTGGGTCCATTCTTGTTCGTCTTCCTGACAACTTGCTTACCGAGCATGGCAACTGCTTTGCCATCCTTCTTGAAGTTCTTCCTACCCTTGCCTTTCTTGAAACTAGTGGGCTTATTGACCATCAACACTTGATGCTCCTTTTTGATCTCGACCTCCGCTGATTTCTGCATCGAGTACAACTCAGGAATGGACTTCTCCATGCCTTGCATGTTGTAGTTCATCACAAAGCTCTTTTAGCTAGGTGGGAGCGACTGGAGGATTCTGTCAATAACCGAGTCATCTGGAACATTAACTCCCAGCTAAGACAAGCGGTTGTGCAACCTAGACATTTTGAGTATGTGCTCACTGACAGAACTATTCTCCTCCATCTTGCAACTGAAGAACTTGTCGGAGACATCATATCTCTCGACCCAGATATTAGATTGGAAAACCATTCTCAGCTCTTGGAGCATCTCATATGCTCCGTGTTGCTCAAAACGCTTTTGGAGCCCCATTTTTAAACTGTAAAGCATGCCGCACTGAACTAGGGAGTAATCATCACAACGCGACTGCCAGGCGTTCATAACGTCTTGAGTTGCTGGGAAAATGGGTGCATCACCTAGCGGTGCATCAAGGACATACAATTTCTTGGAAGCTATGAGGATGATCCTCAAGCTATGGACCCAATCCGTATAGTTGCTTCCATCGTCTTTCAGCTTGGTTTTCTCTAGGAACACGTTGAAGTTGAGGGCAACATTAGCGTGGGCCATTGGATCTACAATATAGATTGTAAAGACAATTTTAGACTAAGTTCATGATAATTAAGTTCACATAATCAAATTATTTAATGAACTCCCACTTAGATAGACATCTCTCTAGTCATCCAAGTGACACATGATCCACGTCAACTAGCCCGTGTCCGATCGTCACGTGAGACGGACTAGTCATCAATGGTGAACATCTCCATGTTGATTGTATCTTCTATATGACTCATGTTTGACCTTTCGATCTCCCGTGTTCCAAGGCCATGTCTGTACATGCTAGGCTCGTCAAGTCAACCTAAGTGTATTGCGTTTGTAAATCTGGCTTACACCCGTTGTATGCGAACGTTAGAACCTATCACACCCGATCATCACGTGGTGCTTCGGAACAATGATCCTTAGCAATGGTGCATAGTTAGGGGGAACACATTTCTTGAAATAATAGTGAGAGATCATCTTATTTAAGCTACCGTCATTCTAAGGAAATAAGATGTAAACATGATAAACATCACATGCAATCAATATAGTGACATGATATGGCCAATATCATCTTGCTCCTTTGATCTCCATCTTCGGGGCACCATGATCATCACTGTCACCGGCACGACGCCATGATCTCCATCATTGTATCTTCATGAAGGTGTCTCGCCAACTATTACTTCTGCTACTATGGCTAACGGTTAGCAATAAAGTAAAGTAATTACATGGCGTTTACGATTGACACACAGGTCATACAATAAATTAAGACAACTCATATGTTTCCTGCCGGTTGTCATACTCATCGACATGCAAGTCGTGAATCCTATTGCAAGAACATGATCAATCTCATACATTACATATATCACATTACATTCTTTTGGCCATATCACATCACACAACATATTCTGTGAGAACAAGTTAGACGACCTCTAATTGTTGTTGCATGTTTTTACGTGGCTGCTATAGGTTTCTAGAAAGAACGTTTCTTACCTACGCAAAAATGACAACATGATATTTACCCTTCGTAAGGACCCTCTTCATCGAATCCGATCCGACTAGAGTGGGAGAGACATACATCCGCTAGCCACCTTATGGAACAAGTGCATGTCAGGCGGTGGAACCAGTCTCACATAAGCGTACGTGTAAAGTCGGTCCGAGCCGCTTCATCCCACAATACCACCGAATCAAGATAAGCCTAGTAACGGCAAGCAAATTGACAAAATTGACGCCCACAACAACTTGTGTTCTACTCATGCATAGATTCTACGCATAGACCTAGCTCATGATGCCACTGTTGGGAGATGTAGTAGTAAAGCAAAAAAATTCCTACGTGACACCAAGATCTATCTATGGAGAAAGCAGCAATGAGCAAAGGGGGAGTGCATATTCATACCTTTGAAGATCGCAAAGCGGAAGCGTCACAAGAATGCGGTTGGTGGAGTCGTACTCGCAGCGATTCAGATCGCGGTGGATTTCGATCTAAGTGCCAAACAATGGCGCCTCTGCGTTCAACACACGTGCAGCCCGATGACGTCTCCTATGCCTTGATCCAGCAAGGAGGAAGGAGAGGTTGAGGGAGAGCTCCGGCAGCATGATGGCATGGTGATGGTGGAGCTGCGTGGTACTCCGGCAGGGCTTCGCCAAGCACTATGGAGGACGAGGAGGAGGATGGGGTAAGGCTGCACCGAGAGAGAGAGAGACTTGTATGTTACAGCCCTCAGAACCCCTCACTATATATAGGAGGAGGAGAAGGTAGGGCGCAGCCCCTAGGGTTCCCACCCTAGGGCTGCGGCCGGCCCTAGATGGCCATTGGGGCGGCGGCCAGGAGAGGGGAGAGGAGGGGCGACGCCCTAGGTGGGCCTAGGGCCCATCTGACCCTAGGGTTTGCCCCCCTCCCACCTTTTTGCACCTTGGGACCTTGTGGGAGGCGCACCAGCCCATCCAGGGGCTGGTTTCCTCCCACCTTCGACCCATGCAGCCCTCTGGTGCTGGTGGCCCCACACGATAGACCCTCGGAACCCTTCCGGTGGTCCCGGTACGTTACCGGTGATGCCCGAAACACTTCCGGTGACCAAAACCTCACTTCCTATATATGAATCTTTACCTACGGACCAGTCCGAAACTCCTCGTGATGTCCGGAATCTCATACGGGACTCTGAACAATCTTCGGTAACCACATACACAATTTCCCTATAACCCTAGCGTCATCGAACCTTAAGTGTGTAGACCCTACGGGTTCGGGAGGCATGTAGACATGACCGAGACACCTCTTCGATCAATAACCAACAGAGGGATCTGGATACCCATGTTGGCTCCCACATGCTCCACGATGATCTCATCGGATGAACCACGATGTCGGGGATTCAATCAATCCCGTATGCAATTCCCTTTGTCTACCGGTATGACACTTGCCCGAGATTCGATCATCGGTATCCCTATACCTTGTTCAATCTCGTTACCGGCAAGTCTCTTTACTTGTTCCGTAACACATCATCCCATGGATAACTCCTTAGTCACATTGACCTCATTATGATGATGTCTTACCGAGTGGGCCCAGAGACACCTCTCCGTCACACGGAGTGACAAATCCCAGTCTCGATTCGTGCCAACCCAATAGATACTTTCGGGGATACTCGTAGTGTACCTTTATAGCCACCTAGTTACATTGTGATGTTTGGCACACCCAAAGTATTCCTACGGTATCCGGGAGTTGCACAATCTCATGGTCTAAGGAAACGATACTTGACATTAGAAAAGCTTTAGCAGACAAACTACACGATCTTGTGCTATGCTTAGGATTGGGTCTTGTCCATCACATCATTCTCATAATGATGTGATCCCGTTATCAACGACATCCAATGTCCATGGTCATGAAACTGTGACCATCTATTGATCAACGAGCTAGCCAACTAGAGGCTCACCAGGGACATGTTGTAGTCTATGTATTCACACATGCATTACAGTTTCCGGTTAATACAATTATAGCATGAAAAATAGACAATTATCATGAACAAGGAAATACAATGATAACCATTTTATTATTGCCTCTAGTACATATTTCCAACAATCCACCCTGCAGGACGGGTGGTCGCGGTCTTCTTGCTCCAAAATGGAAACCTTTGGGGGTGCTTTGGGAACCCGCGTATGTCCTTGCTCCCTTTGCGCCAAAGAGGAAACTACGCCGCCTGGCGTACTGACACCCACCTGTCCTTCCTTGCGTCACCCTTGACTCCTAAGGCCGGGCCATGCATAGAAATCTTTGCCGCTCCAGAGGGGTCCTGAGGAGGCCCATCCTTTGCTGGTCTTGTCACCATTCTTACTTGCAAGGGCCTTGTCTTGAGCGGGGCCATGCCTGGTCCCAGTTGGTTTATGAAGTGGGTCATGCCCTGGGCCGCAAGCAGGCAGGTCTGGGTACCCCCATTCCCAGAACACCGACATAATGAAGCGGATTTTAAGCCTTTCTTCATGAGGAATTCGTTCAGAGTGTTGTACCATGCTCGAAGGGCTTGCTTGAGGCCATAGAGGGCCTTCTTGAGTCTGAAGACTTTGCCAGGATGCTTAGGGTCTTCAAAACCTAGGGGTTGAGCAACATATACTTCTTCCTCAAGCTTACCATTGAGGAATGAACTTTTCACATACATTTGTTATGAGACGATATCATGATGGTTAGCATAAGCAAGCAATATGCAAATAGCTTGAAGTCTAGCAACAGGTGCAAAAGTTTCATCAAAGTCAATTCCTTCAACATGTGTGTATCCTTGAGCTACAGGACGAGCCTTATTTCTTACCACAAGGCCATTTTCATCTTGTTTGTTGCGGTAGATCCACTTGGTACCTATGATGTTGTGCTTGCGAGGATCTGGCCGCTTGACAAGTTCCCACACGTTGTTCAGCTTGAAATGATGTAATTCCTCTTGCATAGCTTGACTCCACTCAGGCTCCTTGAAAGGTTCATCAACTTTGGTGGGATCTATTATAGAGACAAAAGCAAAGTGCCCACAAAAGTTAGTCAAATGTGAAGCTCTTGAGCGAGTGAGGGGACCTGGTGCATTGATGTCATCGATGATTTTGTCAATCCGCACTTCATTTGCAACTCTTGGATGAGCAGGTTGACGTGGCTGAGGATTTTCTTTGGCACCATTTTGTTCAGGTGTATCGTCATGAATGTCTTCATTGGTTGGAATGACTTCATCAGTAGGTTTAGGTTCTTCACTGGGTATGACATATTCAGTAGCTTTTAGCTTAATGGATTTCTAAGGAGACTTTTCATCTAGCACAGGAGGCAGGTGCTCTCTTTGTGAGCCGTGATTTTCATCCAACAACCTTTTGATGGTAGGTGTTGAAGACTCTATAGGTGTGTGAGTACTTTCCGTAACCAAGCATAAAATCTTCATGTGCTTTCGGTGCAAATTTAGAACTATGGTGTGGATCTCTAATCCAACATTTTGCCCTGAAGACTTTGAGATAACTTACATTGGGTTTCTTGCCAGTCATGAGTTCATATGAAGTCTTCTTGAAGAATTTGTGAAGGTATACACGGTTGATGATGTGGCAAGCTTTATCAATTGCCTTAGGCCAGAAGCAACGAGGAGTCTTGTATTCATCAAGCATGGTGCAAGCCATCTCAACAAGAGTCATGTTGCGCTCCATAACGTTGTTCTGCTGAGGATTATATGGGGCAGATAGCTCATGAGTAATACCAAGTTCATCAAGATATTCATCAAGATTGGTGTTCTTGAACTCAGTCCCATTATCACTCCTGATATGCTTGATCTTGACGCTGAAGTTTGTTGAGGTCCTTAAAGCAAATCGTCTGAAGACATCCTACACTTCATTTTTGTATAGAATAATATGCACCCAAGTGTAACGGGACTAATCATCAACAATGACAAAGCCATACAAACTTGAAGAATTTGTTAGTGAGGAATAATAAGTGGGGCTAAAGAGGTCCATGTGAAGCAGTTCAAAAGGTTGAGTCATGGTATGATTGTCTTCGAGGGATGCTTCGATCTGGTCATGTTCCCAGACTCACATGCACCACAGAGGTGGTCCTTGAGGAATTTGACACCTTCAATGCAAATGACGTGCTTTTCCTTCACGAGAGTGTGCAAGTTCCTCATACCAGCGTTTCCAAGTTGTCAATCTCACAGCCAGCCTTCTAAGGACTTTGCAAGTAGGCACGTGACTGTTGGAAATATGCCCTAGAGGCAATAATAAATAAGTTATTATCATATTTCCTTGTTCATGATAATCGTTTATTATCCATGCTATAATTGTATTGATCGGAGACTTAGATGCATGTGTGGATACATAGACAAAACCATGTCCCTAGTATGCCTCTAATAGACTAGCTCGTTGATCAAAGATGGTTAAGGTTTCCTAGCCATGGACATGAGATGTCATTTGATAAACAGGATCACATCATTAGGAGAATGGTGTGATGGACAAGGCCCAAACTACAAACGTAGCATATGATCGTGTCAGTTTATTGCTACTATTTTTTGCATGTCAAGTATATGTTCCTATGACCATGAGATCATGCAACTCATGGATACTGGAGGAGTGTCTTGTGTGAATCAAACATCGCAACGTAACTGGGTGACTATAAAGGTGCTCTACAGGTATCTCCGAGGGTGTCTGTTGAGTTGGCATGGATCAAGACTGGAATTTGTTACTCCGTGTGACAGGAGAGGTATCTTAGGGCCCACTCAGTAATACAACATCACAATAAGCCTTGCAAGCAAAGTGACTTGCCGGTAATGAGGTTGAACTAGGTATGGAGATACCGACGATCGAATCTCAGGCAAGTAACATACCGAAAAACAAAGGGAATATCATACGGGATTAACTGAATCCTTGACACAAAGGTTCGACCGATAAAGATCTTCATAGAATATGTAGGAACCAATATGGGCATCCAGGTCCCGTTATTGGTTATTGACCGAAGAGGTGTCTCGGTCACGTCTACGTAGTTCTTGAACCCGCAGGGTCTGCACACTTAAGGTTCGGTGACGTTTCAGTAGTATAGAGTTATGCATGGTGGTGACCGAAGGTTGTTCGGAGTCCTAGATGAGATCCCGGACGTCACGAGGAGCTCCGGAATAGTCTGGAGGTAAATATTGATATATAGGAAGTCCTATTTTGGTCGCCAGAAAAGTTTCAGGCTTATCGGTAGTGTACCGGGAGTGCCGGTAGTGTACCGGGAGACCATCGGGAGGGGTATTTCGACCCAAGAGGCTACATGGGCTGTGGGAGGATGAATACCAGCCCTTAGTGGGATGGTGGAAGTCCCACACAAGTCCCATTCAGCTGGGAAGAAAAGCCCAAAAGGAAAAAGGTGGAAAAGGGCAAAAAAGGCAAAATAAGGAAGGAATCCTAATCCTACTAGGAGTGGAGGAGGAGGACTCCTCCCTCCTAGTTCGGCCGAACCAGATTGGCTTGGAAGCCATAGATGCCTCCTCTCCTCCTCTCCTCCTATATATACTAGTGAGTTTTAGGGTTTTGGTACATGATTTTCAGCCACGTGCAACCCTACCCTCTAGTGCATAGTTTCTCCTTCAGATCGGATTTTTGAAGTGCTTAGGCGAAGCCCTGCCGGAATAGCTCCACCACCATCGCCGGAGCGCCATCATGCCACCGGAGAACTCTTCTTCCTCTCCGCTCCCTCTTGCTGGATCAAGATGGCGGAGATTGTCATCAAGCTGTACGTGTGCTGAACGCGGAGGTGCCGTCCTTTTGGCGCTAGATTGGAAGGACCGTGATAAGGATCGCGAGACGGATCATGATGAGTTCGCGGGACGGATCGTGATGAGTTCGCGGGACGGATCGTGATGAGTTCGTGGGACGGATCATGATTGGATCGCGGGACGGATCGTGATGAGATCGCGGGATGCTCGGTGATTTGGATCGTGAAGACGTTCGACTACACCAACCGCGTTTCTTAACGCTTCCCGCTTAGCGATCTACAAGGGTATGTAGATCCACTCTCCCTCTCATAGATGCTCATCTCCCTGGATAGATCTTGCGTGTGCATAGGAATTTTTTTGTTTCCCATGTGACGTTCCCCAACAGTGACAGGCCGAGGACCTGTAGAGAAATCAACAATATACAAGTCTCCTCACCTAAAGCCTTTGAAGACATTGGAATGGTCAGATTCCATGACAACAACACGATGATATTTTCCAAAGACGACAACCATATCAAGATCACAAAGCATTGAGACAGACATGAGGTTGAACCCGAGGGATTCAACAAGGATCATCTTATCCATGTGTCGGCCCTTTCAGATTGCAACCTGACCTAGACCCAATACCTTGCTTTTTCTTTTGTTTGTGTAGGTGATATGCTTCAGATGAGATGGGGCAAGTGGTAAATTCATCAGTAAATTCTTGTCACCAGTTGTGTGGTTGGTGCATCCATTGTCGAGGAGCACTCGGTAGCTTTTGGAGGTTCATTTTGTAGATGAATTAATACAACTTACGAACTCATATGATTTAGAGTGAAGAATATGACATCAAATTCATCAGGCAGAATTTCATCACACAATATGGTAAGTAAATTTGTGTGAGGACATGAGAAATGATGAATTCATTTCTACATGATTAGCTTGCGTCCTTTCAAGCATTTCCTCAGGTCTCCAGCAAATTCATCAGACGTTCAAGTTCGTTTGGAGACCTGACCCTGCATAAGAGATTAGTTCAATTTCTTCACCACCCACATCTGGAGGGGTGGCAAAGAGTTCATCATTCTGTGAGCACCATATGAGAATGGAGGCATTGAAGCTAGTGCGCTTCGTTTCATAGGACAAGGGTTAGAGTACTGATATGAATAAGCAGAAAAATTCTTCGAGGACTTATGAACATAGTGATTTGAAGAATAATGCACATATTCAGAACTCCTAGATTTTTCCTACGAAACAAATGCATTAGCACGAGAATGATATTTTTGACCATTTGAGGAATTTGGTCCAAGTGAAGACTTTGGTTCATATGAGGAATTTGATCTGGGGTTCCTTTTCTTCATAAGTGGTGTCGTGAGGACATTCACTTGAACATTGTGTAAGAAGCTCTTAGGAACCCAGATTTTCTTCATAGGTGAACCATTCCTACAGTTAGTTCCAACAATTCTGGCAAATACTTCACTTTTATGATTTTTGAAGAATTTGTAGTTGGAGTCAAGTGACTCATAAGAGGAATATGAAGTTTCACAAGTAAAGCCAGATAAAGTGGATGGATCTACATGGGGTCCTTTTGCAACAACCCATGAGGTTTTGGGGTACTGCTCAGGTGTCCAGTAGGATCCATCAGCATTGAGTTTCCTCTCAAATGCAATACCCTATTTCCTAGGGTTCGTGTCCAGGACCTGCTTTTTGAGCAAATCGCAAAGGGTTTGATGCCCTTTGAGACTTTTGTACATGCCTGTCACATACAATTCCTTCAACCCTGCATTTTCGTTAGTGATACATGTGGTATCCGCAGATGAGGAATTTGTGACCACGGGGATAGTTGAAGAATTTTCAGCAATAGAAGCATTTGAACATTCAGGTGAAGAATTAGCAGTTTCATGTTCGATGCATTTCAAACAAGGTGGAACAAATTCTTCCTAAGCGGTACTGATCTGTTGAGCCAGCAAGGACTCATTTTTCCTTTGGAGATCCTCATGAGACACTCTTAGTTTCTCGAGATCTTACTTTCTTTAAAGAAATTCATAATAAACCTTCTCATGATATAATAGGAGAGCATTATGATGGCTCTGAAGGTTATCATACTTTAACTGAAGACTTTTGAGATCACCAGTCAGAGTTTGAGTTCGATCCACTTCCTCATTCAACAGATCATCACTTTTGTCTAACAGATTCTGAAGCCTTTCAAGTGCAATTTGGTGCTTAGTGGCAATATTAGCAAGTTTGGCATAGCTAGGTTTCACATATTCATTAGATTCGCCTTCACTTCATTTAGAGGAGGAGTGATGCTTGTGTACCTTGGAACCATTTTCCATAAGACAAAGTGAAGAAGATGAAGCAGGATCTGCTTCCTGGGTTTTGAAGAATTTCTTGAGTTGGATGAACATGGAGTCTTGACGAGTGTGATATCCTTCATTGATGTCCATGATCCTATCCCAGATGAGCTTGGCGTTTTGGAGATGACATATGCCTTTGAACATGACGCTTGATAGGCTTGAGCATATGATGTTCCTTGCCCGAGCATCAAGTTGAGTGTACTTACGAATTTCCTCAGCATTTGCCATCTTGAAGAGTTCGGTCATTCCAAGTTCAGTAACAATCCATAGTTCACTGTTCATTGATATGAGATGCTTCTTCATCAGAACTTTCCACCTAGGATATTCAATGTCATCAAGATTGGGACATTCTGTGACTGACTTGACGCCTTTCATCATGAAGCAATAAGTAGGAGCATATTCATCATTGCTGACGTCAGAGTCGTTGGAGTAGTCATTTTCTTCATCGTTGAATATGGACCTCCTGAAGAAAGCAGTAGCGAGAGCAAGGCTAGCAACACCAGATTCAGACTCAACCTCAGATTCTTCCTCTTCTTCATATTCTCCAGATTCTTCCCTAGAGTCCATTTCCTTGCCAATGAAAGCCCGAGCCTTTCTCGTACCATTCTTCTTGTGCGGTGTGGACTTTGAAGATGAGGAATTTGCATATGAGGACTTTGAAGATTTCTTCTTTTTCTTTGAGTCATCAGAACTATCCTCCTTGTACTTCTTCTTTGATTCTTTTTCCCAAAGAGGAGAGTTAGAGATAAAGTGATCAGATTTCTTTCAGTTGTGACAAGTTCTCTTCTTGTAGTCGCGTGAGGAATCTAATTTCTTCAAGCCACTTTTTTATGACTTTTCAAATCGGCCTTTCCTTGAGAACTTCTGGAATTTCCTCAAGAGCATTGCCAGCTCCTGACTCAGTTCTTCAGGATCACCAAGGCTACTATTAGAATCTTCGCCTTCGGATTATGAATTTCTTTTGCCTTCAGAGCACGAGATCTTCCATAGCTTGTCCCGTAGAGGTCTCTCTTCTCAGCTTGTTGGAATTCATGAGCATTGAGTCTCTCAAGTATATCAGCAGGATCAAGTGACTTGTAGTCTCCACGCTCTTGAATCATCAAAGCGAGTGTATCGAATGAGGAATCAAGTATAGCAGTTTCTTCACCACCTCGTGGTCGTTGATGTCAGTGGCACCCAGTGCTTGAAGCTCGTTGGAGATATCAGTGGGATGATCAAAAGTTTGCTGAACATTTTCATTGTCAAGTCTTTTAAAGCGGTTGAAGAGATTGCGAAGAACATCAACATGGGAGTCACGTTGAGTGGAAACACCTTCGTTGACTTTGGATAACCTATCCCAGATAATCTTAGCAGACTCCAAAGCACTCACTCTGCCATACTAACCTTTGCTCAGATGGCTACATATGATATTTTTCGCTTGAGAATCGAGTTGCTTGAATTTCTTCTCATCAACAGAAGTAACAGTCGGAGAGGTGCGGGGAACACCATTTTGCACAATGTACCAGAGATCGTTGTCAATAGATTCAAGATGCATGTGCATCTTGTTCTTCCAGTAGGGGCAATCCGTCCCATCGAAGGTAAGACAACCTGCGGGAAGCTTGATCATACTTGCAGTCGACATAACTAGAACTCCAGGTGGTTAAACCAAAATCACACCGAACAAGGGAGTACCTTGCTCTAATACCAATTGAAAGTGTGTTATATCGACTAGAGGGGGGTGAATAGGCGATTTTAACAAATTCATCACTGAGGAATTTCAACTTGAGGAATTTGAAATGTGATAAATAACTAGCAACGGAAAAAGTAGTCAAGTGCATGAGAAACATAGCAGTAGCATAGTCATCATGATGAAATAAAGCATGCATAGATTATAGGTAGCATGATACAGGATAAGCAGGTGAGGAACAAGGTAACTTGAAGAATTTGAGGTGTGGAAATTGAGAAAGTCTTCAGTCAAATTCTTCAAATAGTAACGATCAACTTCATCAACAAGTATATGAGGAAATATAAGGGTTGAGGAAATAGAACCAGGTAACTCGATGAAGACAATGGTTTGATGACCCAGTTTCAACTGCTGTGACAGTCATACGTCTGGTTTGGAGCGGCCTGGTATTTAAACCAGAGGACACACAGTCCTAGGACAAATGGTCCTTATCGTATTCTCCTTGAGATAAGAACACATAGTCCTCTCCCAACACTCGTGGTAAGTCTTCAGGGTAGACTTGCAAAACCCTCACAATCTGGTCACTCGGTGATCCACAATTAATTGTTGGATGCTCTAGACCAAGGTCACTCGATGATCCTCAATTGACTGTAGGATGCACTAGACCATGATGCCTAACCGTATGGAAGATACAAAGTCTTCAAAGGTAACAAGCATCAGTTCCACATAGGAACAATCTCTTTATTGATGCTCAATCAGTTTGGGTTTGGTGGTTTGAATTTGGGTTTTTCCTCACTGATGATCTTCTCTCAAAGTATTGAGAGGATGGGTTGCTATGAAATGACAAGTGTTAGTTATTTCTCGGAGTAGCCAACCAACTAGTGGTTGTGGGGGTGGCTATTTATAGTCAAGGTGCAACCTGACATGATAAGACATAAATGCCCCCCATGATATGACCATTATGTGGATAGGATGATTGGGGACAGCTAGAAAGTCCCCAGGCTTTCGAACTATGGAAGTCGTCAGGCTTATCATATTCCTCACTTGTAGGAAATTCGCACTGGTGAAATCCTAACTCCTAAGTCAGAAAAATTTCCTCAGAGACCAGAATAACTTCGTCTCTGTCACTGAAGAACTTGACTGAACCGTAAAATATTTCCAAAAGCTTCACTCGAATGATTGGATAGGTTGAGGCTTTCAAGTTGAGCATCAGTTGGAAATTTTCCTTAGTATTACCTCGCCCCCCTTTAAAAGTACGGTGTTTCCTATGACTCCAAGAAAGGAAATGAAACGACGAAAACAAAAGTCTTCATGCTTCATAGACCTTGTTCATATCTTCAAGGTCACACCAACTTCTTCATTTTCAAAGTCTTCAGGGAATACCAAAGTCTTCACCAAAGTCTTCAGTTGAAGACATTCATTTTTAGGGGTCGATAATCTCCGAATATCTCAAACTCCTCAATGACTTATAGATCATGTGTACACTTACAAACACATCTGCCTCTTGACCTATAAGTCTTCAATACACCAAAATCACTAAGGGGCACTAGATGCACTTACAACGAGTAACAAGTGATAAGTGTAGCAAAGGTGCAACAAGGTAGCCCAATCCTTTTTGTAGCAAAGGACAGGCCTGGACAAACTCTTATATAAAGCAAAGCGCTCCCAAGGACACATGGGAATTTCTGTCAAGCTAGTTTTCATCATGCTCATTTGATTCACGTTCGTTGCTTTGATAATTTGATATGTGGGTGGACTGGTTCTTGGGTGCTGCCCTTACTTGGATAAACCTCCCACTTATGATTAACCCCTCTCGAAAGCATCCGCAACTATGAGAGAAGAATTAATATAAATGTAACCATAGCATGAAACATATGGATCCAAATCAGCCCCTTACGAAGCAACACATAAACTAGGGTTTAAGCTTCTGTCACCCTAGCAACCCATCATCTACTTATTAATTCCCAATGCATTACCCTAGGCCCAAATAATGGTGAAGTGTTATGTAGTCGACGTTCACATAACGCCACTAGAGGAGAGACAACATACATGTCACCAAAATATCGAACGAATACCAAATTCACATGATTACTTATAACAAGACTTATCCCATGTCCTGAGGAACAAACATAACTACTCACAAAGCATGTTCATGTTCATAATCAAAGGAGTATTACTTATCATAAAGGATCTGAACATATGATCTTCCACCAAGTAAACCAACTAGCATCAACTACAAGGAGTAATCAACACTACTAGCAACCCATAGGTACCAATCTGAGGTTTGACACAAAGATCGGATACAAGAGATGAACTATGGTTTGGATAGGAGATGGTGTTGGTGAATATGTTGATGGAGATTGACCCCCTCTCGATGAGAGGTTCATTGGTGATGGTGATGGCTTTGATTTCCCCCTCTGGGAGGGAAGTTTTGCCAATAGAACAGCCCTACCAGAGCTCTAGATTTGTTCTGTCCAAGTTCCACCTCGAGACGGCAGCGCTTCATCCTGAAAGCTTTCTTCTGATTTTTTTTTCAGGTCAAAACCCTTCGTATAGCAAAAGATGGGCGTCGGGGACCTACCAGGTGGGTCACAAGCCTACTAGGCAAGGCCAAGGGTGGCCACGCCTGGTAGGCTTGCCACCTCCTTGTGGGCCCCCTCTGGTATCTGTTTCACATAGTATTTTTATATAATACAAAATAATTCTCCATAAATGTTTAGGACTTTTGGAGTTGTGCAGAATAGTTATCTTAGATTTGCTCCTTTTCTAGTCCAGAATTCCAGCTGCTGGCATTCTCCTTCTTCATGTAAACCTTGTAAAATAAGAGAGAAAAGGCATAAGTATTGTAGCATAACATGAAATAACAGCCCATAATGCAAAAAATATCAATATAAAAGCATGATGCAAAATGGACGTATCAACTTCCCAAAGCTTAGAACTCGCTTGCCCTCAAGCGAAAGCCGAGATCAATAAATATGTCCACATGTTTAGAGACAGAGGTGCCGATAAAATACAATACGTACATGAGGGCATCATGAACATATTTAGAACAGCAATACTTATTGTATAAGATTTCTTATGCTAGAGTAACAATTCATTCACAAGATAAAGTATGAACCAAGAACTCTATTGACAACCAACAAACTATGATCTTAGTCATTGAAGCAATTGGCAATTTATCATAACATCAGAAAGAGTCAATATAAGAGCTTGGAAAGCAAACCCACATACTCAATCATCTTTCATAATTGCTAACACTCACGCGGTACTCATGAGATCAAAGCTTCAATCGGACACAGAGAAAGATAGGAGCTTATAGTTTTGCCTCCCAACTATTCACCTCAAGGGTGATGTCAACAGTAATAACTCATGCTCACCCACATCCAAATGGGTATATGTGTCTAGATCATTACCCAACACATAATGCTTGCCAAGAGAGAGGCGAAATATAGCAAGTGGTGAGGTTCACCATGACACTTGCATAAAGGTACGTACTTAAAAAGTAAAAGTAACAGATAGGCCCTTCGCAGAGGGAAGCAAAGGTTGTCATGCGCTTTTTGTTTTGGGATGCACAAACCCTTAGTGCAAAGGAACGCCGCGTTGTATTGCCCTTTGTGATAGCAACCTTTATTATGCAGTTTGTCGCATTTATTTATTTACTATCACAAGTTCGTACAACACTTATTTCCCTTACAATAAAAGATCACACAAATTTAGGAGCAATTCTTATTGCTTTTTGCATCGATGACAACTTACTTGAAGGATCTTACTCAATCCATAGGTAGGTATGGTGGACTCTCATGGCAAAACTGGGTTGAGGTGTTTGGACACACAAGTAGTATCTCTACTTCTACGGAATTTTTTGTCTGATATGAGGTGTAAGCAAGCACAACATGTTGGAGGATCTAAAACCATACACTTCTATTCAGAAGCAAGTAGACATAACCCATTATGTTGTCTTCCTTGTCCATCATCAACTTCCTAGCATGTAATATTTTAATGAGTGGTCACAATCATAAAAGATGTCCAAGATAATATATTTATATGTGAATCTCTCTTTCGTTATCACTTCCTTTTCCATTGCACCAATGACCAATCACTATGTTTGTTAACTCCCAACAAATTTCAATTGACATACTTCTTATATGTGAATTCATCACTCCCCATAGGATCATTATGTATACACTTTACTTTTATTCTATTCTTCTTTTATTTATTACTCTCAAGACCAATGTGTCATGGTTTTGTCATGGCAGATGTCCGAACACTTGGGTTCGAGGCCATTGCTAAGGTGATGGACTCAAAGGGATTGGTTGAGACGAGGGGCATGAGTTTACCCAAGTTCGACCCCTCAAGAAGAGATAAAGCCTACGTCCTTCTTGTGTTGTATTGATTGGAGTATCGATTACAAGGGAGCAGATTCGCTTCACCTAATTCTCGATTGATTGGTTTCTGTCTAAGCCGCCCTGGGGTATCGCCTTTACATAGGAGGTCGAGGCCCTGGGTTACACAAGTCCTACACCGACTCTTACAACGTAGACAATCCTGTTTCAAAGTCGCCTTGCCATCTTGGGAAAACCGTCTCCGGGCGGCTTAACCGCCCGGGTCTTCATACCATCTTCTGTCTGGGCCTTCATCTTGGCCCATCTTGGTAAGCCGCCATACAACCAGGCCTAAACCTTTCGGCATGCCTCATTAGTGTGGATTATGAGCCACCAGGTATGACCCAGCCCCACCTGGGCGGGTCTTACTACGAGGTCATATCCCCAACATTAGGCCCCAGGTTGATTTGAGCCTGCTCATGTCAATCTTCAAACTCACTTGGCGGTGAGTCTCATACTCCATCACCTGAAAGGAAAATATATAACCCTCCATGACGTCATATCGAATATGCCAAAAAGATTCCATGACGTCCACAACGGATCTTTCATTAAAACTATCGGCCCAAAAAACGAGGCGTCTGTCTCGGTCGGTCAGTTTTTGCCTCCTTGATTCCCATGCCCGTTCGGCCTTCCAGCCTCTTAAATAGGACCGCGAGGGGTCCTTCTCATTTCCTCTGCCGCCTCCACTTCTTCTTCTTCCTCCTGACGCCATCGCCCCCGAGCTCCGTCGTGCTGGTGAAGCTCCATCGCCGTCGTCACCCCAGGCCGCTGCATCAACCTGAACGAACCAGAATCTCGCCCGCGTCCGTCGTGTCACTTCTGGTATGTCTTTCTTCCTCCCCTAGATCCACAACTTAGTGCTTCAAATCCATCAAGTTCATCGGCCCAATTACAGCGCGAGTTTTCCCCGCAATGCCAAACGACAAGTAGCTCTGTGGATCTTGTAGTGTTCCTCTTCCCGTTGCGGTAGGTCGTGTAGAATCATCAACAGCCTAGCGCGGATCTGTAGTTGTTTCCCCTTATTGCGTTTAAAATTGTTAGTTCTCCCTTGGTTCGTCACTAGGGTTAAAATAAACCTGATTTTTCCTTTGCCCGTAGATCTTGCAGCTTCAATTTAGCACGTGAAACCTGTTATAGGTCCTTAGTGATTTTTGCATCACGGCTTGGTCCATCTCAACCCGCCGCCAGACTTCTGGCTCTTTGCAATAAACTGTATCGGCGGCTTAGCTTCATAGTGTTTAAGCTCATCAGCCGCCCCTAGCTGTCTATCACTTTCTAACCCGCCGCCAACCGCTACCTTTCACAGCCTTAACCCATCATCATGTCTCGGGCGTCTTCAACTTGCAATTGGGTCGGCTCTGCGGTATTCAAAGAGTTCTTGCAAGATTTCGTAGACGCAGGAACAATGGCAGCCAAAAATGTTATTCATTGGTGGGTTCCGGGCAATGAGAAGAAGCCCATCCCTCAAGAGGTTGAAATAGTTATATTTGCGGACCATCTTGCGAGCGGTTTCAGGCCGCCCGACTCTAAATTTTTCCGAGATGTCCTCCATTTCTTCAAGCTGCATCCTTAGGACATTGCACCCAACTCCGTCTCGAAATTGTGCAACTTCCAAATCCTCTGTGAGGCTTACTTACAAGAAGAGCCGTCAGTTGACATCTTTTGCAAGTATTTCTACGTCAACCGCCAGACGGAAGTGGCGGCTAGCCCAAGCTTAGAACTTGGCGGAGTCTCCATCCAAAGAAGACGGGATATGACTTTTCCGGCTTTTCGAATGCCAAGTCACTCCAAGGATTGGAATAAAACTTGGTTTTACTGCAAGGACATGTCTCCAAAGGGCGAACATCCGTTGTCGGGTTATCGTCCTACCCGGCTCCGGACCACAACCGAGCTCCCACACTGGATGTCGGCCTCCACACGAGTGAAGTATGCTCCGACTTTTGCCAAGATTAGAGCCCTCATGGCAAACGGTCTAAAACGAATCGACCTGACCCGCTGTTGGATCTCCTAGAAGGTCATGCCTCTGAGCCGGCGTAACCGGCTTATGTGTGAATATACGGGTGACGCCAATGACCCCCTCTGCTTCAATCACACTACTCTGACAAAAGAGAATATTGTTGCTGCCATCAAGGGACTTGTCCGTGAGTCCCAAGAAGCTTGTCACTCTGTCGGGTTACAACCTTTCTGTGCTACTAACCCAGCCCCAGATGTAAGAATAGCTTTCAAATCTCTTTACCTCCGGGTTAACTATATATGTATGTAGTGACCTTTAACCTCTTTCGGTGGCTCTTGCTTTCAGGCTAACTCCAGCTTCTGGAAGAAAAAATATACTCCTCCTGCGAAGAAGTCTAAGGAGAAGACCGGCGCCCCTAAGAAGAAAACTGATGTTCCAGAGCAGCATGAAGTTGATGATTCGGAGGTAGAACTTGACTCTCTTGGCTACCTTTTTATTCGTTTTACTAACAATACTTACTCACAGGAGGAATCGGAGACAAGCCATGCCAACGCCCCTAAGGTAACCTATATTTCATCTGACTCGGAACACCTTCCTCCAAAGAAGATATGGCGGGCCGTCCGAAAAGTCCCACTTTCTCATCCTCTTTCTCATTTAGACCCCGATTTTCTTTTGAAAAAACAACAACACACCTCCCGATGCCAAACCCGGAGTGCCGGCTCTAAAGATCTCGTGGTTGGGTTATCCAACTCTCCGGCTCAGCGAAAATGGCCGGTTGAGATACTTATTTAACTAAGTTCAGCCTAGTCAACCTTGCGTCTTACCTTACTTTGTTTTATGTTGCCTTAACTGTCTTCGGGAAATGCCCCCATCGTTAGGCAACTCTACAGCGACCAAGTTGCCGCCTCTGAAGATCAACCCAGACTACGTACTTTTATGTCTGCATCATATCCTTTGTCATCCTTGATCCTTATGTAATAATCTTCTGTCCTTTCTAGGGCTCAAGCAAAATGAAGTAAGGCTAGTGGGTCTACTTCTGCCCCCCACTGCCCAAGAGCCGGAGCTGCTAAGCCAGATTCTCCTGCGGCTCGTGTTGAGCCCTTTGCAGCTGCGAAGGATGCGCGTGAAGATACTCGTCGGTCCTTCGAGCTGGTGGCCCATGAGATGGCCACTGACAATCCTCCAAGGGCCAATTCTAAGCCGCACAGCCCTTCAACAGCCGTCGAAGATCCAATTCTTCCGGACGTCATCATTACTGGTACTAGCTTTCAATCTCCCCAACCCCATGTACTGACAAAGCACACCGAGAAGGCTGAAGCTTCTGAAAAACTAGACTTTGAGTTCCTCGTGTTGGAGAAATTAACCGCCGATGAATTACATGCTGGTTTACTGAACCGCCTCTCCACAAGCCGGAACATGGAGCTCAGACTTGTCGGTTTGATGAAGAAAAAATATGAGGTACTCCTATCTTCCCTTATATCTTTATGTAGCCCCCAAGAGCTGGTTTAATATTTTAAATGGTAAACTGGGTCTTCCAATCTGTGTCATAGGTAAAACAACTTAGCCTGTGGCCCCCAAGTATGGGCTTAACATGTATATGTTGAGCCGATACTCAGTGTTGATTAGTTGATCAATGGTAGCCCCCAAGTCCGGGTCAATATAGAAATAATGGGCCAGAACTTCACTGTTGACTTAGAGAGCGTCGATGTAGCCCCCAAGTGCCGGCCTAACTTGACGAAGATGAACCAGAACTTCATTGTAAACTTGGAAAGCGTCGATGTAGACCCCAAGTGCCAGCCTAATTTGACGAAGATGAGCCAGAACTTCATTGTAAACTTGGAAAGCGTTGATGTAGCCCCCAAGTACCGGCTTAACTTGATGAAGATGAGTCGGAACTTCATTGTAGATTTGGAGAGCAAATAGACATTAGCCCCCAGTTGTCGAGTATAATGCTTGCAATCTGCTTGACACTTGCATTATATTCCCTTAGCTGACCATCTGGTGATATGTTATCCTGGCGGCTTACTTCCATTGCTTTTTTATGTTACAGGAAGCTTTGAGCCATGCCGAGTCTGATCTGATCGGCTTAAAGGGCAATCTTGATTCCCAGCAAGCCGCCCGAGATGAAGCAGAGGAGAAGTGTTGGCTTGCTGCCGAAGAGCTTGCAAAGGTTAAGTCTGACTTTGCTACTTTCAAGAAGGCCGCTGAGGCGGAGGAAACTGCCCTGGAAAAACATGCAGATGATGCTGACCAGTGGCTCAACCTCATATCAGACGAGTTGCAAACCCTAAAGAGCCATATCTCAAAGATGACTGCTACTATTTTTGGTAAGTACTGAATACTCAGCCAATTTCCTTGCTTAAAAGACTACATAGGCGGCTGATAAAACGAAACCCGTCTTTGCGGGTCAAAGAAGCAACCAGCTTGGTGTCGACAACCTATTGTAGTTGAAAGCCGTCTACACCTTATCAGATGTGGGGACCCCGACTCATAAGTCGTGATCACCGAATATACGTGCACAGTGATCCCAGAGATCAATGCTCACTGAACACACAGAAACTGAATAACAAGAGTTTTGCATCCATTCCATACCGGTTTACTCAAATATGGCCTTTATGGCCAAGTCTCCATATGACTACAACGGAAATCTTCAACGATAGTGTGAACCCATGCCATCTGCCTTAAACCTACAAGCATTGTGACTGGGAAGTATCCTAGCTTGCACGTCTGTCTCCAAGGTAATCATCATCATAACCTGATCTTTCATCCCTAGCCAATAAAATAACCAGTGGCAAGCCAATGAGTACTTTGAATGTACGCAAGCAACCCATGTTTGGAACAAGGCAATAACAATGCATGAAATAGCATTAAGTAGGTATTTTGCGGAAAGCCAATTTTGAATGCAATGTCATTGATCAAGTAACTATGAGTAAGCATGCATCAACAGTTGGCAGATATCCATATTAACAAGTTATATATATGATCATAAGAAGGGGTTGACCATCTCATGTTCATTCATCACATCAAGTCTTCAGACTTGCCTCAAGTATCATCCTTCTGTCTTCCGAACACACACACACCAAGTTTGTGAAAACATCTGGATGTGGCATAAGCAGCACCACCCAACTGTCCTTGACCATGGACACGGCTATTCGAATAGTTTTACACTCTACAGAGGTTGCACACTTTACCCACAAGACTCGGGGAACTTCCGTGTCATCCATGACTCACGGTATATAACATACCCGAGGTAAGCACCCGGACAATGCCTTTCCCATGGTGATACTAAACAAAGGGTCCACTAGTTGGTGCCATCCCTCATGATATACATCACTCGTATCATCCATGAGGGCACGCAACGGTGTACCCGGTGCCTGTAAAGACAGCGCACAACCTTCCACTCTGGGACGACCCCGTCTCAAGAGTGACCACTTCACTCTTGCCACTAGTAATGTGGGCTCCTTGCTAGAACTAACCATAGTAATCAACAAAGCCTTGTCCCATAAGGGTTATCGTGGTTGCGCATATAATGTTGGGATGGTCTACAAATCTTAAACCCTTCGTTTTCGAAAACACATCCTCATCTTGTTCCGGCACACCACTTCTTTCTCAAGTTGTCACCCATCTCATCATCATCTCCTTCGAGCATTAGTGGCACCCGACGGGTTTTTGAAAAGTCTTTGAAATCATTTCCTTCTTCCCATCACTATGCATAGATCCCATCCCACTCGCGTAGCATCTACTAGCATCCTATGTACACCCACCCGCACAACCCTCATAAGGTGGTAGGGTCATGCACGATGCAAGTGTCAACGTAATAGTATCGGAAGCATCCCACTAAAGTGGACACCACATCATCATGATCAATACAACAAAATGAAGTGCTATATGCCATGCAATTAAAGGGTTCATAGTCATGGTCAAAGGGCCGCTTGCCTGGCTTAGCAACGTCTTCGAGGTCTTCACCCGGTTCTCGTCCACCCCGAGCACTTCGTCTACTTCGTCAACTATCACCGGAAAACAACTGCAATAAGCAACACAACAAGAAGAAAATAAAAGTGCTCTATAATAAGGAGTTTTTATTTTTCTAGGACTCCTCTGGTCATGAGAAAAATAACCAAGGAGGTTTTGGTGGATGTGGGTCAAGGGGGAGTTTTGAATGGTGGGAATGATGAAATGATGATCCTTCAAGATGTCAACAGAAAATATTTTCATAAAAATGAGTGGAGGCACTCATAAAATAGGGCTTGATTTTAGAAACATGTGAGAAGTGGTTTCACTGGATTTGGAGTTGGGATGATTTTCTTATGAAATTGCAAAGTGGGTCACATATGAATAAATGGCCCAATAATTGACATGGCAGAATCAGTGTAAGGAAAAATGCTCACCACTTAGTGCATGAATTTAGATGCATCTAGGAACTTGAATCACCCCATTTGGAGCTATAATGGATGATCTATAAATTTTACAAAGTGGGGCTTTCAAAGTTCAAATTCAAATTTGAATTTGAAACCTACATAAAAGTTTGTAGTAAGAATGTGCAATGCACATATTTGGATAGCTCAAGATTTTAGGAATCTGTAGAAATTTGAATAAGAATATTTGGAGTTGAAATGAATTTATTATGGATTTAAAAAATTCTAGAGAAACTGAAATTGGAAAAAGGGGGGGTTACCCAATGGTCCATTTACGCATTGGGCGTAGGATAGGCACTGGGCGCACTGGGCCGGCCCACATGCGCATGCCAAGTGCCACGTCGATGGCGCATTCCTCAGAATGCTCCTTCGGTCGGAGAAGGCGCCATTCCTGGGGCCGTCTCCACTTACCCCGCACGGGCCCGGCCTCTGTGTCGCTTATAGGTGGGCCCCATCGGTTCCTTCCCCTCTCTCCGCCCATCCCCTTCTTCGTCCTCACAACAGGGGTAGAGAGGGAATCGGCCGCCATGGCTCCGGCCGCCCTGCCACAGTGGGTGCCGAGCCGGCGGTCCGGGCGGACGCCCGACTCCATGCCGTGCCCAGGGATGGTCGCCTGAGCCACGGGGATGCTCGGGGCGAGCGGCTCATAGGCGAGAGCGGACGGCGGCACCGGCGTCTCTTGGGGCATGGCTCAGTCGAGGGGGGGAGCCCTGGGTTTCCAGGGAGGCGTAGAACGCCATGGGGATCCTCTTGGAAGGGGAGTTGAGGCGCAGGAGGGACTAGCTTGCTTGAATCCAAGCGGAGCCGAATGGCAATGGCGGCCGTGGGAGGAAAGGGATGTCATGGGAGGAAGAGAGGATGGTCTAGGAGGGGTCTAGGAGGGAGTGAGAGCTCAAGGAGATAAGCGGGGTGGCTCAGGGAAGGGTCTAAGCAAGAGGGGCGTCAAGGGAAGCTCGGATGCGCCTCGGATGCCCTCGAGCGCCGAGCATGCGCATGCCTGAGCTCCCTTGGCTGCATCCTGGCGTCGGGGAGAGGCGTGGGAGGTCGAGAGGAGGCTATTGGCACGCGGGGATGCCCTGCCGATGATTGCTGCGAGCTACAGGACAACGTTTGTCGGCCGAGTGCCGTTGCTGCATGCCAGTAGCATGGTCACCATGCCATGGATTGTCCAGGGTGACTTTTTGGTCGGCCAAAGATGTCTGGCATACAAGGCATGCAGGCCTAAGTGCTCTTGCTAAGTATCAGAGAGAATAGAGTTTCTTGGGTTAGGTTTAACTGAGGGTAACTTCAAAGCAGCAAATTTGGGGCTGATCTTCTGGGAGTTGTTGTACGGAACTATGGATAAAAACTTGTCTAGTAGACCGAGCTATGGATGGAGTACATGCACACAAATTTTCAGATCATGGAGATGAGAGGGAAGGGTACTTGTAGTACAAAGCTATACTTACTGCCATAAACTAGATTCAGAAGGTTTGCTCATATTTCCCACATTAGCATGCCATATTTGGGTATGCCAAGGTGCATTAGTATGCAAATGAGGATGTGGAAAAGTTTGGGGTCATTAGCATGATCAGAAGGGAGGGAGAGGTGTTGTCATGGTTAAAAGAGAGGGAATAAGAGGTATTTACCCCCAAATAATTGACCATAGGCCATGGCAAAGCTACTGGAGTTGAAGAGGATTATAATATACTGTGGTAAAAAGTAGGGGTAGGGGGAATCTTTTTGGGTCAACTTTGCTTGTCCACTAGTTTATGGAAGCAGATCTTTATGTTGTGATTGGGCTAGGAAGGGAATCCTATGACCTTGAGATTTACCAGGGGTAATGGTAAGTCCATTTGGTCTTGGTCACAAGTTTTGAGATGATTTGAAGAAAGTTGATAATGTAAACTTGGTAAACTCTAGAAATGATCATAAATGGATTTCTATAGATCTGATCATGCAATTATATTCCCCTTGATGCACCACTTGATGTAGCATCATAATTTGGGTAATAGAGAATGCCCACAAAGTTTGGGATCAATAGGAGATACTTCACAATGTAAAGTTGATCAAATTTGGCTCTAGACAAGAATGTCTTTAGGATATTTTGGTGAACCAAAACAATTGGGATTGAGATGAAACTTGGCAACATGACCAAATATATCATATGTGACATGCTAGAATTTTCGTGGATTTATTTGAGGATATTTCTTATACAAATATTTCAAATGCTTGAAATAGGCAGAAATGGTTTTGAGGGGTTTTGTCCAATATTTTGAACATGACCATGTTTTTAAACTCTTATATATGGACAATATATGTCCATTGAGTTTTCCTAAATTTTCTCAAATATTTATAAAGCATTTAAATACTTTTTCCTATAAAAGACCATTTCTAGCCTTGAGATAAAGCCTTTAAATAAAATATGAAAATAATCTTTTAAAATAATATCTTGTGGTTTGGGGAAGTTATATATATATATTAGGTTCCAACTAAAGCATTTGGGGAAAAAGGATCCACCCAATTTGAGGACTTATAGTACAAATCTCAAATTAGGGGTTTTTGAAAACCTAATTTACATAAATGCTTTTTGGCCAAAATAATGTTTGATAAAAATAGTTTTGGGTACTATTCACATGGCATGATCATTGGGAAAGAAGTTTGGATCAAGGAAAAGATCTTTGAGAGTAGACGGGAGTTTTATGAGTATAGAGCAGTAGCAAGCAACCAAACAATCAGCAATCAAGTCAGGCATCACAAGCACAGAATTTTTTTTAATTGGCCTTGATTTTTGAATCATGATAACTTAGTCATGAGGCAAATCACAGGGTGTGACATCAGAGCAGTTGTACTGCGGGACTCTTTGCATGATCAGAGCAATGCTGAATAAAGAGAGCATCCCAAGTTCATGAAATGAGTCACAGAGCTCTTATCAACCCTGTCGATGCAAATACAAGAACTCAAAAGATCCGCCACCCGGAAGGGAGCAATTGCTGAGGTAAGCCGGGCGTTAGCCTTTGCCCCGAAGCTGACTGCGGGGGAGATGATGGATGGCTTTCCGTCCAAGAAGGACGACGGCTCAGAATTCACAGAAACTGATTACACCCATTGTATGAAGGCCTCAAGGATACTTGCATCAGTGCTGGCGGAGGAGGTTGATATATCAACGTACCAGGCAGATTACAATGCTGAGAACAAACAAGTGCGCTGCCCAACCTTTGAAGCCAGGGACTTAACTCCTACACGCCGTAAGCACCTTTTTGCCCCTGAAATTGACCCGTGTCCCCTCTTTGATGAGGCCCAGTTTGACGCATTAACAAACTGCAACTGGGATGTGGACAATCTTCAGATCGAGGAGGTCAAAGACCCACCGTCAAGCTGAACAAGTTGATCCTGGAGTGGGATAACCCGACTCCTCGACCCGCCGAAGTTTGAGCAGTGTAAAAACTTTAAGTCTTGCTTGTTGGGCTCTGTGGAGAGCTTTCTACTAGGCTTAGAAAAAACCTTGACTGCCTGAACCGTGCCATCATGCACGTGCACAACTTGATATATCTTTAGCAGTGTTTTGGTTCTCTTGTATCTTGTCATCAGCTTTCATGGTGGCTTATCTTAAGAGACAAAGCCTGCAAAAATAAACAGCAGAATATATTCTGCCTTGCTGTGAGGGCGGCTTGAAAAAAGCACAACCGGGAGATCTTTCCTAATCTTACTTTTTAAATAACTCATATGCCGGTTCTTCTGGGTGGACTTCCTAGTAGAACTCTGTCACAGTGCAGGGTCTCTATCGAGATTGATCGTCAACTTCTTTGAACGGCTCAGGGTCTCTAGGCGAGTTTAACGGATAAGAGCGTAACGAACTAGAAAGAGACACAGCAGGGCATGTGTACCCTGATAGCCCATAAGCTGCCTCTCAAGTGACATAAATCCGTCGTTTGAACCTTAAACAATGTAGGGTCTTTAAAAGAGTAACTTTTTAAGAGTACGAAACGGGCCACATAGTGGAGAGTCTGCAGCAGATGGGTGAGTTTATCCTCGCTTACCATAAGCCGGCCGTCACGTGACAAGAGCCGTCGGTTTAACCTTGACCAGTATAGGGTCTCTAGCGAGAATGGCTACCAAATCTGTTTGAACAGCTCAGGGTCTCTAATCGAAATTAACTAGCAAGAGTTCGGCGGGTCACGTAGTGGAGCAACATCAGCATACAGGCAGGTTTAACTCAAACTTGCGATGGCTTAAGAGGCGATCAAGAGGGTGTGTAAGCTAAACCCAGTGGGTTGGAAGCCCCCAAATGACCTTGTTGACGGAGTCAACTTTTGGGTATATAATCTGCCTGACTGTGGCTTAAGAGCCGATCAAAAGGGTGTGTAAGCTAAACCCGGTGGGTTGGAAGCCCCCAAATGACCTTGTTGACGGAGTCAACTTTTAGGTATATAACCCGCCTGACTGTGGCTTAAGAGCCGAACAAAAGGGTGTGTAAGCTAAACCTGGTGGGTTGGAAGCCCCCGGATGACCTTGTTCATGGAGTCAACTTTTGGGTATTTAACCCGCCTGACTGTGGCTTAAGAGCCGATCAAAAGGGTGTGTAAGCTAAACTCGGTGGGTTGGAAGCCCCCAGATGACCTCGTTGACGGAGTCAACTCTTGCACAAGCTGAGATACGTGAAACGGCAGAGGCCCTGGCTTGCAGGGATGCCCACTTTATTACATATATGTGTGTGATATGTACAATGATGGTGTACAATGTCGAGTGTTGATGACTCAAGTATAGTACTGCCGCAGATGAGCTATATTCCATGGCCGGCGGGTCTCCTGCCCAGAAGTGCTTGACTCGTCTCATATATCAATGAGATAATACGACCCATTGTTGAGATTTCTGCTGACCACGAAAGGTCCTTCCCATGGAGGGGATAACTTGTGCGTATCCGTCTGATCTTGAATCAAACGCAACACCAAGTCGCCTTCTTGAAACGTCCGGGTCTTAACACTGCGGCTATGGTAGCGACATAGGTCTTGTTGATAAATCGCCGATCGAGCTGCCGCCAAATCAGGCTCTTCATCCAAAGCATCCAACGCGTCTTGATGTGTAGTCTCATTATCCGCCTCAACGTAAGCCGCCACCCGTGGCGAGTCATGACGTATATCGCTTGGTAACACGGCTTCTATGCCATAAACCATGAAGAAAGGCGTATAGCCTATTGATCTGTTGGGAGTAGTTCTGATGCTCCATAAAACTGATCACAACTCCTCTACCCAACAATCTGACATTCACTGTAAAGGAACCATAAGCCGGGGTTTGATGCCTCTCAAGATTTCCTGGATAGCACGCTCTGCCTGACCATTGGATTGTGGATGAGCAACCGCAGAAACGTCAAGGTGGATGTGCTGACTTTCACAGAACGCTTGCATAGCCCCCTTGGATAGGTTTGTTCCATTATATGTGATGATACTATGAGGGTAACCAAAATGGTAAATTAGCTTTTTGACAAACTGAACCGTTGTAGCCGCGTCACACTTGCTGACCGGCCCAGCCTCTACCCACTTGGTAAACTTGTAAACCGCCACCAAGAGGTGGGTTTTCTTGTACTTGGATCTCTTGAAGGGCCCAACCATATCAAGCCCCCATATCGCAAACGGGCAGGTAATTGGAATCATTCGTAATTCCTGAGCCGGCACATGAGCACGCCACCCGAACTTCTAACAGCCATCGCACTTAAGAACCAAGTCTTCTGCATCCTTATGAGCCGTCAGCCAGAAGAAACCATGCTGAAAAGCCTTGGCCACTAGAGATTTTGAGACGCTCTGATGACCACAATCTCCAGCGTGAATTTCATTCAAGATTTCTTTTCCATCTTTAGGTGAAACACAACGTTGAAAAATGCCGATAACGTTGCACTTATGTAACTCGCCGTTGATGATTGTCATAGACTTAGATCGCCGGATGATCTATCTTGCCAAGGTCTCATCCTCAGGTAACTCACCGCGTGTCAAGTATGCTAAGTAAGGCAGCGTCCAGTCGAGCATAGCATGTAGAGCTGCCACTAGCTGCTCCTCCGGGTCAGGTATAGCCAAGTCTTCCTCTGAAGGTAGCTTGACTGATGGGTGATGTAGCATGTCCAAGAATACGTTAGGTGGCACCGGATTTTGCTAGGAGTCCAGCCTAGACAATGCATCAACTGCCTCATTTCTGCAACGATCAATATGATCCACCTGATATCCCTTGAAGTGACCAGTGACGACATCCACCGCCTGACGATAAACCGCCATCCGTGGGTCCTTGGAATTCCACATGCCTGAAACTTGCTGGGCCACGAGATCGGAGTCGCCGAGGCATTGCACCGGCTTAGATTCATCTCCTTAGCCACCCAGAGGCCATGAAGCAAAGCTTCATACTCAGCTGCATTGTTAGTACAAGGAAACATCAACCTAAGCACATAACAGAACTTGTCACCTTTAGGGGAGGTTAAAACAACCCCAGCCACTGATCCTTCCAGCTGTGTGGACCCGCCAAAGTGAATCGTCTAGTACGTGTTATCCGACTTCTCCTCGGGCTCCTGACACTCTATCTAGTCATTTATGCAATCCACCAAGGCTTGAGACTTGACCGCCGTGTGAGGCACGTATTTCAGAATAAGAGGTCCAAGCTCCAATGCCCACTTAGCAATCCTGCCGGTGGCTTCTCTATTTGTAATTATGTCTCCCAATGGGGCAGAGCTAACCACTATGACCTGGTGCCCCAGGAAGTAAAGCTTTAGCTTACGGTTTGCCATGAACACCCCATATACCAGCTTCTGCCAATCTGGGTACCACTGCCTAGATTCTATCAGGACTTTTCTAGTCGTAAACCGGCTCTGAACCGGATATTCCTTCCCTGCCTCCTTATGCTCGACAACAATCGCGGCACTAACTGCCCTGTTATTTGCCGCCACATATAAGAGCAGAGGTTCCTTCTCAACCGGAGCAGCCAAGACCGGTGGCTCAGTGAGTTGTTTCTTGAGTGCTTCAAACGCTTCACCCGCCGCCGTACTCCTGAAAAAGTTGTCTGTCTTCTTCATCATCTAGTATAAAGGAATGGCGTTCTCACCCAGGCGGCTTATGAATCGGCTTAACACAGCGATTCGACCCGCCAGGTGCTGACATCATTGATGCATGCCGGCTCTGACAGGGAAGTAATAGCCTTTATCTTGTCCGGGTTAGCTTTAATGCCTCATTCGAAGACGAGAAAACCTAAAAGCTTGCCTGTAAGAACTCCAAAAACACACTTAGCCATGTTAAGCATCATCTTGTAGACCCGTAAGTTATCAAAAGTCCACTTCAGGTCATCGAGTAGAGTCTACTTCTTACTTGACTTGGCCATAATATCATCCACATATCCATGAACATTGTGTCCAATCTGACTGTGAAGACAGTTCTACACACAATGCTGGTAAGTCGCCTGGGCACTCTTGAGCCCGAAAGGCATAGAAACATAGCAGAAAACACCAGAAGGTGTGATGAAAGCCGTCATCTCTTGGTCCTTGGTTGCCATCTTGATCTGGTGATAACCGGAATAAGCGTCCAGGAAGCATAAGCTCTCACAACCCGCCGTTGCATCAATAATCTGGCAATACGGGGGAGACCAAACAGGTCAACTGGACATGCATTGTTAAGATTTGTATAATCCACACACATACGCCACATGATGTTCTTCTGAAGCACTAGCATCGGGTTAGCAAGCCACTCTGGGTGAAATACTTCAACGATGAACCCTGCTGCCAGAAGTAGGGCCACCTCTTCCCCAATAGCCTTGCGCCTTTCTTCATTTAACCCCCGGAGGAATTGCTTGACCGGCTTAAACTTAGGATCCACATGAAGGTGGTGCTTAGTGAACTCTCTCGATACACCCGACATGTCAGAAGTTTTCCATGCGAAGATGTCCCGATTCTCATGGATGAATTCGATGATCACGCTTTCCTATTTGGGATCCATATTGGCCCCAATAGTAAATTGTTGTGATGAGTCGACTGGTGTGAAATCCACCAACTTGGTATCATGCGCCGCAAACTTGAGAGGCGGCTCAGATTCCGTGGTAGGCTTTTTGAGCAGAGTCATGTCCTCCGGGTCAACATTTCCCTTGTAGAATTTGAGCTCCGCTTCAGCACAACTTGACTCTACGTAAGCTGCATCTCCTTCCTCACACTGAATTGCTGTCTTCCGATCACCATGCATGGTAATCGTTCCGTTCAAACCGGGCATCTTGAGCTGTAAGTAAACATAGCAAGGCCTAGCAATAAACTTGGTGTAAGCCGGACGACCAAACAGAGCATGATATGGACTCTTGATTTTGACCATCTCAAACCACAAGGACTCCACCCTGTAGTTGTATTCATCACCAAAAGCAGCCTCCAAGGAGATATTACCCACTGGATAAGCCGACTTTCCAGGTACCACGCCATGGAAGACCGTCAAAGAAGGCCTAAGGTCCTTATCAAGCAACTTCGTCTGGTAGAAAGTGTCGTAGTATAGGATATTAATGCTACTGCCACCATCCATAAGTACCTTAGTAAACACATATCCTCCCACTTGGGGGGAAACTACCAAAGCCAGTTGCCCCGGGTTGTTAACATGCAGCGGGTGATCCTCTCTACTCCAAGTTATTTTATACTCAGACCACTTCAAGTATTGCGGGAAAGCCGGCATGACTGCATTAACCGCGCGCTTGCGCACCTCCTGGCCTCACTTGTCAAGGCAGATTGTAAAAACATGATATTGACCCGTGTTGAGGTGCTTTGGATTACTCTGATACCTAGATTGGTTATTCTGCTGCTGATTATTGCCACCAGATTGCTGATGATGACCTCCTTGATTGCTCTCACCCTGATAACCGGATCATGAGCCACCGGAGCCAAGACCGGCTCCTGACCCGCCTATGCTTGAGCCCCCCGGTAGGCCACCATCGTTGTTATGATGCTGCCCCAAGCTGTAATCCCGACACTATCGCATAATGTGGCAATTCCTCCATGTATGGCCCGTCGTCCTATCAGGCCGGCTGTGCTCCGGACAAGGTTTATTGAGCATTTCCTCCAGGTTGAACGGAGTTTTACCCTTATTAAAGGGTTGCTTGAAGTTCTCATTGCCCTTAGCATGATTGTTCCCGGCACTGGTGTTTGCCACCAATTCTGACCCGCTGTCGTCGTTTTCTCACGGCAGATGCCATAGGGTGGCTTATCGGTGGTGTTGGCGCCATTGGATGCCGGTGGGCTCCGGGTGCAGGATTGGGTACGAGAAGTTGGAGACACGCGATGTACCCAGGTTCGGGGCCCTTTGTGGGAGGTAATACCCCTAGTCCTGCTTGGATTCGTTGTATGGATGGATAGGAATGTAGAGGTGCTCCTGGAGCTGTGTTCGGAGGAGGAAGAAAGGAGCAGTCGACTCGTCTCCCTCTACCACTAGGAAGAGTATGGGGCTCTCTATGTGTGCGTCCTCGATCAAGGGTCCGTCCCCGTTGCATGGGGGCTCGGGGGGTTTTATAGGCCAACCCCTCGGCTCTTACAATATGATTTAGGTACGAGGGTGGAGGGACCCGGCTGGCAGCCTCTCCGCCGGGCCAGTGGGTCCTGCGGCTTGTATCGTCTTGTCGCGGGTGGGGCCCACCGGCCGAGTAGTCCCATCGCCATTGGGACCTGCTGATGGGTGCCGTGATTGGCCCTCCCCCACCTGCTCTGGCACAGGCCGCCTAGGGAGGCGTCGCCTAGAGCCAGCCGGCCGAGGTCGTCGGTACGGCCGGCAGAATTGTAGCCATGCCGGGGCAGGTGCTCGAGTGGCGGGGACGTGCTGGAACTGTTCCCCTTCCGGTCCCGCTCACTGAGGTCAGTGGGACGGACGGACGAACTGTAGCCATGCGGGACGACGCGTCGGCGGCCACTATGGCCACAGGGTCGCACGCCCCGCCAGTCACATTGCACTGCTGTACTTGCGGTCAGAGGGACGGGACAGGGCGTGTCCGTCCCCAAGTCAATGGGCTGCCCGGCTCGTGGACGGCCGGCCGCTTGGCCAGCCAGGCGGGAGCTCGCCCGGTTGCTAGGCCAGCCGGATGAAGCACCAGCCAAAGCCGGCTCGTGCGGAATGTCCCCAGCCGGCCTCGTCCAGCCGGCCGTTTGGTTTTTCTTCGAGGCGGAGCGGGGAGGACCCCGTCATCTTGGCCTACCCCGAGGTATGAGCCCCGTCAGTAGCCTCCGAAGCTGGCGGGGGCCCATGTTCGCTGGACGGTGGGGTGCCGGCGGCTTCCCCCAACCTAGCCTGCCTCCGGCCCGAAGGCGAAGGGGCAGCCGGTTCAGCTACAGGCCCGACGCCTCGGGTTCCGACGCATCGCTTCGGGGCACGCGCTGGCACGCGACTGGCCACGCGGCGCATAATGATGTGCTGGGTTCCGCACATGCGGGGAGACGGGACATCGCCTAGGGCTAGTCCGGTAGGGCCCAGGCTTAGCCCGGCAGGCCTCGGGGCTGAGGCCGGATCTTCTGTGCCCCGATATGGCCGTTACGGCCGGTGGCGATCCACTCGCACGGGATTTCCGGGGAACGTGGGCGATCCCACGTTCCCGATCGTGTCCTCCCCTATAAAAGGGGAGGGAAGGGCAGGGGGCGGAGGTACCCGCACCCCACTTGCCCCCTTGCAGTCCTTCTTGCCATTGCCCCTTGCTTCTCGACCTTGCCTTTCCTCGCGCTGCGCGCTCGAGCCCGCGCACGCACCCGCACGCCGCCCCACCGCTGAGATGGCCGATGGACGCGGCGGCAGCTGGGGAGGATCCTTCGTCACCGATGCCGACATCGGGGAGCTGTGCAAGGCGCGGATGCTACCGCCGCTCGAGTGGGTGGCCTCCCGTGCGCCGGGCGGCGAGCTGGTGCCGGCACCGTAGCCAGGGGAACGGGTAGTGTTCCTCTGGCACTTCTCCCGAGGCTTCGCGCTTCCGGTGAGCAACTTCTTCCACCTCTTCCTTGAGACCCTCGATCTTCAACCCAACAATCTCGGTCCCAATGCCATCTTGTATCTCTCTGCCTTCGTGACATTGTGCGAGGGGTATCTGGGAGTTCTTCCTTTTCTTGGCCTCTTCAACACGGTTTTTTATCTCAAGCCGTTGATCAACAACGCATGCGGGGGCACCGTAGTGTGCTTCCGCGGCATTGCCCGTTTCCCTCCCCTTTCTCTGTCGACTCTGTCAAGGGGTGGCAGCGCACGTTCTTCTACGTGTGGAACGTTGACACGGCGACGGACAACATCGCGCTGTCGCCGATCGAGGACCGCCAGTCATCCCAGCAGAACTGGACGGCGTCGGCCCCATGCAGCGTCGCTCTGGAGGAGCTTGGTAGGCTCGGGGAGCTGAAGAGCTCCGAGGGGCTGGTTGCCTCTGATCTTGTGGCAGCCTTCAAATCGTGTCGGGTGTCGCCTCTATAGATGAGGCTGCACCGGATCTACGACATGTCGGGCTGGCACGACCCCTGCCGACAGTCCATCGTGGAGCTGACGTTGGCTCAGGTGGCGAAGCGGGTGAACGCTCTCACAACGTTCAAGCTGAAGCCCGCCTCGTAGTCGTTCGGCATGGAGCCATATGAATGCATCAACCGACCCCCCTAGTAAATCTTCTTCCTGAGGTTTGCCTTTTTCTTAGTATCCCATGCCGGCAGCCGGCGGGGGAACTTATGACGGGGTGCTGACCGCAGCGGCTGGTGCGACAGAACACCCCAGACGGCCCGCGTCTGCAAATCTTCTAGGCGGAGCGAGCGGACTCCGACTCCCGGGACTTCCTGACGGGGGTCCCGCTGAAGAGGGTGTGGACTCCTCCGGGGAGGCCGACGAGCCGGCGGGGTCGCGAGGCGGCGCTTCCAGCGGAGCCGGAGGGTCCGGAGCGGCGGGAGGGTCTGGAGCAGCCGGGGGACCCGGCGGGGCGGGTGAGTTCCCTCTTGGTCTCTCCATCCGCGATGGGATGGACGATGACGATGATGATCATGATGAGTTGATGATCCTTGATGCACCTCCTCCTGCAGTGCGCCCGGACCGGAGGAGCGAGGAGCACCCACCTCGAGGCCCAGCCATCGAGCCAGTCGCCAGGGAAAAAATGCCGGCCCAGGAGGGGTCAGCGGCTCCATCGCCCAACCCGAAGCGGTTCAAGGTGGCCGCGCAGAAGCCGCCGCCTCGCGCCAAGCGGGCCCTACCCCTTGTTGTCGCGTGAGTCCTCTGTGCTTCTTCCCTTGTTTTCTTTTTTCCTATATTTGTCTTTCAAGTCAGTCGATGACTGGGGCTCGGATGTCGCAGTCCGACGAGCTCCAAGAGGAGGGGGGCCTGACGAGCATGCGGACGCCGCCAGCTGGCTGGCCCGCGAGCACGCGGCCACCCTAAGGGAGGAGAAGAGGAGGCTCGCGGAGCTGCGAGCCTCCTAGTTCGAAACGTGGGGAGGGGTCACATGCTCCGGGATTTTGAGTGGCCGGCGACGCAGGGGGGCAACTGAGCCGCCGCGGGCCTCGGACTCAGCGGCGGAGTCCGCCCGCCTGTCAAGACCCCCCTCCAGCAAGCCGCGAGACGCGGCCATGGATCTGCCGCCACCCCCACCTGTACGGGAGACGGTGATGCGGACGGCCCCCAAGGCGGCTCGGCACGAAGTGTTAGAGGTGCCCCCGCTAGCTCTCGAGCCGGCCCGGGAGGGGGTGATCCCGCCGGCTCCAGAGGCGACGCCGGAGGCACCATCGGAGGCGGTTGTTGTGGAGGTGGAGCGGTCCTCCAGCGCGACCGACGCGCCGGAGCGGCCGACAGGTGAGGCGGCAACGGGGCCGGCGAGGGGCCGGCGGGAGGAGACTCCCGGTCCCTCGCCGTTATCAACCCGTCCCCAGCGGTCGGGGACGCAGCGAGCCCGGGCAGTAGCGGCGGCCATGCTCAGCAAATCCTGCGGTCGATGCAGGAGGTCAGCCGAGACTAGGAGGCGCTGGCGAACGTGCCGGCTCTACCCATGCCTCCGCCAGGCAGCCCGGTCCCCTCCCTTGGGGATCTTGGGAGTGTCCTGGACCGGTGGCGGCAGGAGCTGGCCCGGTTCGCAGAGGCAGCAGACACCGCCCGTCGGCGTGCTGAGGTAAGCTTCTCCTTCTGTCCTTAGTATTCTTAGTGGGGGCGCGCTAGTGCACCCACTGGGTGTAGCCCCCGAGATGCGAGCCAGCTGGTCGGCTGACGGGCAGTCGGGCTAGATCTCCTTCGAACGCGTTTTTTGACGTTCTCCCCCTTTTGCAACAGGAGGGGGCCTCCCTTAGGCAAAAGCTCTTTGCGGAGGCGGTCGCCATCCACGACCGCGGCAAGCACCCCTTCTACCATATGAAGGAGGAGCTGGCCCGTGTGCAAGGTGAGTTGCGTTTTGTGGGTGAAGGCGTGTAGCCCCCGGGGGCCGGCGGCTTCACGTCTGTTTTACTGACGTTATCCTTGTTACGCAGGCAAGCTGGCCGCCCTTCGGGAAGAAAAGACCGGGCTCGCCGTTGAGCGGGACCGGCTGGCGCGGCATGTCCAGGCGGCCATGCAGGAGACGGGTCGGCTGGCCGCGCTGCTGGTTGATGGTGTGGCGGCCCGCGATCGGCTCAAGGCCGAAGTGGCGAAGGAGGCGGCGGCCCGGGAGGCGGCGGTCAAGGAGGCAGCTGACGCCGCCTTGAGGACTGCCGCCCTTCAAGGCGAGGTGAACCGCCTCAAGAAGTCGCTCGAGGAGTCCAAGAGCTCTCTTGCCGCCTCGGAAGCGGCTCGGGCGGCCGAGCGGGCGGCAGGGCTCAACTTCGCCATCAGCGTGGATGATGCGATCAAAGGTAAGCGCTTGTTTCTTTCTTTTCCCGATTGGTTGCCTTCTGCTTGCCGTCTCTTTGCGCTTCATTTGGTTTTTCTTTTCTTCTTCCTTTCTTCCCCTTAGTGCGGTTCCCGGAGACCCATCGCCGTGCCACGCGGGCTATTGAGGAGCACTAGGAGCACCTCCGGGGGTTTGGCCGCTCTATTGATGAGCACGCCCCCATGGGATGTGGAAGAGATCGGGCTCGCCGTCGAGATGCGGATGACCCATCTCGAGCGGAGCATGGAGCGGCTCAAGACCGCCGGCAAGGAGGTCATCGTAGCGATGTGGCTAGGCCGCGGAGGAGCTCTGATGCATCGCGTAGCGCTGTGGCTTGAGCACGCCGTCTCCCGCCTCGAGGCCTGGAAAGCCTCGGCCGCCCGAGCCGGAGCGTAGATGGCGCTTCGATTCGTCACTTCGTGGCACCAGGGGGTGGACCTCGCCCGGCTAGCGATGATGCGGGACGTGCCGGTCACGGAGCAGGAGGCTCGTGAGCCGGCCCTTGTCTTGCGGGTGAACGAGCTCGCGTCGTATGTCGACGCGGATGAGTTCCTGCCACCCCTTGGAGAAGACGGCGAGCCACTGCCTGAGGACTCCTTCGGCATCCCCCAGGGCCCGGACGACGCCGAAGTTGCCGATGAGAGCACCGACTCGAGCGGCGAGACGGCGGAGGCCGAGGAGGCCATTGCGAAGGGCAAGGCGGCCGACCCAAAGGCCGCGAGCACCTCCGGGTCGGGGACTGAGCCGCCTCTCGACCTGTCGGCTGGCGTCGCGCCGGCTGGTGACGCGCCGGTGGCTTGAGCCCCCGGGCATCTTTCTGTTTTGCTCTTTCTTTTTCTTCTTTCCTGCACTTTCAACTTGGGTTCGATCCACCCACTGGGGGTGTGTATGTCATGAATTGAACGCTGGCCGTGGGCCGTTTTGCTTTATGTTATGAGTACTTTGTGTTTGGTGCCTCATGAATCTTGCCGCCTCCACCTTACCCCTTTTTCACCCGCCACACCCCTTTGCATTTCTACTCTATTTCCCCTTTGGCCTTAGCCCCACTAGCCCGACAGCCGGGAGTCGGTCTGTGGCTAGGTCGGGGGCGTCCGCCTTGAGGGAGCCGTTTCAAAAACTTAGGAATCGCGGAGGTTATTTTCGGGGTAAGTGTAGCGGCTAGAGACGCGGCGAGGGTCCGTCTGGGCCTAGAAAAGATCCCACCCTATTTCGACCTTTGGTGTGAGCCGAGCCTTGCCGCCCCGAGGCCCCGTCAGCCGGATAGCCAGTTGCCGGTCTGTAGCTGGTGAGGGTGGGGAGGCTTGGCCCACTCACATTTACTTAGTCTTTTCTGCGGAGAGGCACCTCTAGGCCCAGCCGGCTAGCTCCTGGGCCCGGGAGCCGGGCCGGGGAGCCGGGGAGTGTGGAAAGCTTTGAGATAAACGAAACGGGGCGCGCCCCAAGAGCCGGCTTGGGATGCCCATTGCATTCATAAGCCCAAAAGGATGGGGATACATACATACGTTGGTTTTTCCTTAGCAGCAAAACGGGCGCAGGAGTGCCGCGTTCCACGGACGCTTCGTTTCTTCGCCGGAGGCGTCTCTCCTATGCTTCTGTGGCTTCTGGGCGTCTATTAGATAGTACGCGTTGTTGTGTAGCACCTTGCTGACGATGAAGGGGCCCTCCCATGGGGAGGACAGATTGTGCTGACCGGCGCTTCGTTGGATCCGTCTAAGGACCAGGTCCCCCTTGCGGAATGAGAGCGGCCGGATCCTCTTGCTGTGGTAATGCCGGAGCTTCTGTTGGTAGATTGTCGTCCGGCTCAAGGCTAGTTCGCGAGCCTCCTCGAGCAGGTCGTCGCCGTCTTCTCTCGCTTCCTTGGCGTCCTTCTCCGTGTATAGGGCGACCCGAGGCGAGTCGAATTCGATACCGGTGGCGATGATCGCCCCGGACCCATACACGAGAAAGAACGGGGTGTAGACGGTTGAACGGTTAGGGATGGTCCTGAGACTCCAAAGGACGGGCGGTAGTTCGTCGATCCAGTAGCCGACCGACCTAAACAGCAGGGTCACGAGTCGGGCCTTGATGCCAGATAGGATGAGGCCGTTTGCCCTCTCGACCTGGCCGTTTGATTGCGGATGAGCGACGGAGGCCAGGTCGAGCCGGATCCCTTGCTTGGAGCAGAAACGCGCGAGCGCGCCTTTGGCGAAGTTGGTGCCATGGCGATGATGATGCTGTGGGGGACGCCATAGTGTATCGTAATGTCATTGATGAACCGGACGTCCGTGGGGCCGTCCAGCTTCTTGATGGGCCGCGCTTCCATCCACTTGGTGAATTTGTCCATGGACACCAGCAAGTGCGTCATGCCGCCTTGGGCGGTTTTGAAGGGGCCCACCATGTCCAGCCCCCAAACGGCAAAGGGCCACGAGAGGGGGATGGTTTGGAGGGTTGTTGCCGGCAGTTGGCTTTGCGTGCTAAAGCATTGGCAGCCCTCGCACTCGTCGACCAATTTCTTTGCCGCCTCGAGAGCCGTGGGCCAATAGAAGCCATGGCAGAAAGCCTTGGCCACCAGGGCCCAGGAGGCGGCTTGGTGACCACATTTTCCCTAGTGGATGTCGAGGAGGATCTCTTGGCCTTTTCCCGGCTCGACACACCGCTAGAAAACACTGGTGGTGCTGCGATGGATGAGCTCGTTGTTGACGATGATGTAAGCCGAGGCCCGGCGTTGGATCTGCCTAGCTAGAGCCTCGTCCGGAGCCAGCTCGCCCCGTAGAAGGAACGCCAAGATGGGCGGGGCCCATGAGGGAGCTGTGACGGCAGCCGGCTGGAGAGCTCCCGGGGCTGGTTGCACAGTCCTCGGGACCGGCCCGCCAGCCCCTGGGGCCTGCTCGGGAGACCCCGAGGCTGATTGGTCAGCCCCCGAACCCGGCTCGCCGGGCCCCGGAGCCGGCGGATCGACGACCATCATGGCGGCCGCGTCGTCGGGTCCGTCCGCCCCGGGAGCCGCCGGTTCAACCGAGGCCGGCTGGGCAATCGACGGTTCGAGAGCCGATGACGGAGTTGCTGGGGAGGCGACCGGCGCCGTTGATGGGCCGGCGGCGCCTGCCGGCACAAAGATTGACTCTGAACCTGGGGAGGGCTTGACTGACGGCTTGAGCAGCCGTTCGAGGGAGACGCCAGCTGGGATGGCCTGTCGGGTGGAGCCGATTTTTGCCAACGCGTTCGCCGCCTTGTTATCCGCTCAGGGGATATGATGGAACTCGCAACCCTCGAAGGATCCGGTGAGTTGCTACACGAGGAAACGGTAGCTGGCCATGTTGGCATCCTTGGCGTCCCACTCGCCAGAAACTTGTTACACCACGAGGTCAGAGTCGCCGAACTAGAGGATGTGCCTGATGCCGATCTCTTTGGCGAGCCGGAGGCCATGAACGATGGCCTCGTACTCCACCACGTTGTTGGAGGCAGCAAAGTGGATCTGGAGGGCGTACTTGATCTGATCACCTTTCGGGGAGGAGAGGACTATGTCGGCACCCAGGCCGGTCCTCATCTTCGAGCCGTCGAAGTGCATTTGCCAATGCATGGAGTCCGGGGGAGGTGGGTAGAACTCTGTCTCCGCCCAATCGACGAGGAAATCCGCCAATGCTTGCGACTTGACGGCGGTTCTTGGCTTGTACCGGATGTCGTGATCGGCGAGGGCGATCACCCACTTGGCAATCCGGCCGGTGGAGTCCCGGCCACTCATGATCTCGCCGAGCGAGGCCGTGCTCACCATGGTGATGATGTGCTCTTGGAAGTATTGCTTGACCTTCTTGGCAGCAAAGTATATGCCGTAACACATCTTCTGGTAGTGGGGGTAGTTCTGCTTGGACGCGGAGAGGACCTCGCTGAGGTAGTAGACGGGCCGCTGAACCGGCAGGGCCTTACCCGCCTCCGGCCGTTCGACCACTAGCATGACGCTGATGACACGGGTCATCGCGGCGATGTACGCGAGCAGTGGTTCCTTTTCAGCCGGTGCCGCCAAGATTGGTGCGCGGGTGAGAGCCTTCTTGAGGCCACGGAAGGCCTCGTCCGCCTCGTCTGGCAAGTCGAAGTTGCCCGGCTTCTTGGTTTGACCCGTCTTGATGAGAGCCGTCTTGCGAAGGAGCCCGTAGAGGGGCAGAGCCTTCTCCCCCAGCCGGCTGATGAACCGGCTGAGCGAGGCAAGGCAGCTGGTGAACTTCTGGACGTCGCGGAGCCGGGTCGGCTTTGGCATGCGCTCGATCGTGCGGATCTTGTTGGGGTTAGCCTCGATGCCGCGGGCGGACACGAAGAAACCCAAGAGTTCACCGGCGGGGATGCCGAAGACGCATTTCTTTGGGTTGAGCTTGACCTTGTATTCGCGCAAGTTCACGAAGGTCTCCCGGAGGTCGTCGAGGAGGCTGAAGTGCTTCTTGGTTTTGACGACGATGTCGTCGATGTAGACATGGACGTTCCTGCCTATCTGGGGTAGGAGGCACTTCTGCATGCACCGTTGGAAAGTGGCGCTTGCGTTCTTCAGGCCGAAGGACATGGTGATGTAGCATTACGTCCCAAAGGGCGTGATGAAGGAGGTCTTGAGGCGATCCTCTAGGTCTAGCTTGATTTGGTGGTAGCCAGAATAGGCATCCAAGAAGGACAGGAAGTCACAGCCGGCCGTGGAGTCAATAACTTGATTGATCCGTGGCAGGGCGAATGGGTCCTTGGAACATGCCTTGTTCAGGCCGGTGTAGTCGATGCACATACGCCAGGTCTTTTTTTTTCTTCAGCACCAGTACTGGGTTGGCCAACCAGTCTGGGTGAAAAACTTCCATGATGAACCCGGCCGCAAGCAGCCGGGCGATCTCTTATCCTATAGTGCGCCGCTTCTCCTCGGAGAAGCGGCGTAAGGGTTGCTTGACCGGCTTGATGTCCTGCCGGACGTGTAGTTTGTGCTCAGCGAACTTCCTCGGAACACCCGACATGTCCTTGGGGGACCATGCGAAGATGTCCCGATTCTCACGGAGGAAGTCGACAAGCTCACCTTCCTATTTGTTGTCGAGGCGGGAGTCGATCGTGACGCACTAAGCTGGGTTAGCTGGGTCGAGTGAGATTTGCTTGGTGTCCCTAGACGGCCGGAAGGAGGCCTCACCGGTGGATTGCGAGGGGGGAGCCTGCATGGCCGGCTGGCTGGCAGTGAGGGCCACGAGCCGGTCGAGCTGCTGCTTCTCCTCGATGATCTCCAGGGCCTCTGCCAGCCTGCTACCGTCTCGAGCGCATTCGAGCGACATCTTGTAGTCGTCCTTGACGGTAACGATTCCCTTGGGACCCGACATCTTGAGCTTGAGGTAGGCGTAGTGTGGGACCGCCATGAAACTGACTAGAGCCGGCCGACCCAGCAGCGTGTGGTAGGGGCTCACGAGGTCCACGACCTCGAATAGTACCGGCTTGTGGCGGAAGTGGCCAGGTCCGCCAAAGAGGACTTAGAGCATGATCTTGCCTATAGGGGAGCAAGACTTACCAGGCACGATGCCATGGAAAACCGTCTGGCTCACCTGTAGGTCTTCTGTCTTTAGTCCCAGCTTGTGCATCGTGTCGAGGTAGAGGATATTGATGCTGCTGCTGCCATCTATCAGCACCCGTGTAAAGCGGCAGGCTCGATCCCTGGTGGCCATGGTGGGGTCGAGGAGTAAGGCGTAGCTGCCAGGATGCGGCATCACCGCGAGGTGGTCGGCCTGGCTCCACGTGACTGACCTCTCCGACCAGTGCATGAACTAGGGAGTCGCCGGCATGGTGGCGTTCACTTCATGACGGAGTCGGCACTCTGCGTGCTTGCCCGTCTCTTCACTGGTGAAGACGACGTAACAACCGTCTTCATTGGGGTACTGGTCGACCAGGCGACCATCGTTCGGGGACGTCGCTGGCGCCAGGGCGGCAGCTTGGGCCGGGGCCGGCGCACGGGCTGGCGGCGTAGGAGGGGCCGGAAGGCCGTCCCCCCGGGCCAATCGCTGTGAGAAGCTGCACTGTCGGAGCGTGTGCGTGGAGGGTTTGGCTCCCAAGTGATTCTTGCATGGAAGATCAAGCATCTGCTCGAAGGTGAGTTTCGGCTGCCAGGCAGCCTTGCCGGCACGCTGGCGCTGGCTGGAAGGCTGGGCAGCCGGCCTCTAATCCTCGACAGTATTGACCCGCCGGCACCCGTAGCGGGGATCTGGCAGGTGGTTCTTGCGTTTGTTGTTGTGCGGCTGCCGGTTGTTGGCAGTCTGTCGGGCCGCAGCCGGCGTCGTTGTCGCCCTGGCCGGCGGGGCCGTCTTGACCCGGATGGCCGAATCAGCCGTGGCATATTTGTCCGCCTTGGTCATGAGTTCGGCCAGCATGGCCGGCTCGGAGCACAGAAGCTTGTGCTTGAGAGGGGTGCCATCCCGGCAACCCTCAATGAATTATTGCACAGCCTGCACCTCGTGCACTCCCTCGCAGGAGTTGCGGAGCTCGGTCCAATGGGTGAGATAGTCACGGAGGGATTCGTCCGGCCCCTGAACGCATATAGCAAGTTCACGGGGCCGTCTCGGCCGCTTGTAGGTACCGGTCAAGTTGCGGACGAAGGCCTCCTCGAAGTCCGTCCACGTGTTGATGTTGCCGGCCGCCAGGCTATTGAGCCAGGTGCGGACTGAGCCGATGATCATGAGGGGGGCGTAGTGGACGGCCACGCGTTTGTTTCCCCTCGCGATGCCCACTGCGGTGGTGTAGTCGATCAGCCAGTCTTCTGGCTTGGCGGCCCCGTTATACTTTGGGGTGTCACTAGGGAGTGTGAAGCCCTTCGGGAATGGCTCAGTGCGGATCCGGGGGACAAAGCAAGCCGGGCCGATCGAGCCCTCCTCCTCGAGGAGGGAGGATTGTGCGAGTTGGTCGATGCGGTTGCGCGCATCGTCCTTGCTACGGGGGACACGTGGCCCGAGCAGGGCTAAAAGCTCAGGGCGAATGATGGGCGGCGTCGATTGCCGCGACCCGCGTTGCGGGGGTGAGGTGTGCCTCTGGCTGCGCCGGCTGCCGGATGCCGGCGCTTCACGGTAGCGGCCGCTTCGAGGTGGCTCGCCGGTGCGCCGGCTGCTTACAGTCGGCTGCTCACTCCCCGACGGCTGAGAGGGCCGTGGGTCGTGCGTCCCGACCCGATGACCGGAGACGTGTGGGGAACAGGAGTACTACGTCGGCTGGTGGCCGGCAGTTCTCATGCCCTCTCGCTCGGGCCGGGGCCTTCGCCGGCGATGCCACCTGCCGCGAGCTCATGCTGGTGTGCGTCAGCAGCATCGATAAGCTCCTTGATGTGGCGCTCGTGGGCGGCACGCTCTTCCCCTCCAAGGTGTTCAGTTCCTCGTAGGCCACCTTTAGGGCCCGTGGGTTAGCTGTGTGGGTGTCGTAGACGGGCATTTTGCCGCCAAGGATCTCGGCGACCACGCGGCTGTGGTCGCGCATGGCCCCACGCCGGCTGGGCTCGACGCCAGCCGGGGTAAGGCCGTAAGTGGAGGCATATTCCCGCTGCGCTGCTTCCATGCGGAGGCGCGTGGCAGCAAGGGCAATGGCGGTATCAGGGTTTGCCATCGGGGCAATCGGGGTGCTCAAGCCCCGGAGGGCCGCACCGATCGGGTCGGACGTGCCGACATGGGAGGCAGCGGCGGTGGCCGTTACCCGCGCCCGTTCGGAGGCGGTGGAGGAGGTGATGGCCATCACCCCCTCACAATGGTGGGACCCACTGGGGCGGGCCGCAGCGAGTACTCCCACGGCCGTGGGCAGGCCGGCGCAGACGAGTACCCCCACGGGTAACTCACCCGCGGCCGGAGCCTCGGCAAGGCTGAGCCTGCCGAAGCGCTCGGTGAGCACGTCGATGTCGGTCGCTAGGCCGTCGGAGTCGCCTGCAGGGCATGCCGCGGCAAGCCCCAATAGCCTCCCAAGGTTTTGCCGGGCCGAGCGGCGGCGGCAAGGAAAGGCGAGAGGTCCCGCCCGGAGCATGAACCTGAACGGTGCCGCGGATGGCCCCATGGTGGGCGCCAACTATCGTTGTTTTCTCACGGCAGATGCCATAGGGTGGCTTATCAGTGGTGTTGGGGCCATTGGACGCCGGTGGGCTCTAGGTGCCGGATTGGGTACGAGAAGGTGGAGACACGCGACGTACCCAGGTTCGGGGCCCTCCGTGGGAGGTAATACCCCTAGTCCTGCTTGGATTCGTTGGATGGATGGATAGGAATACAGAGGTGCTCCTGGAGCTGTGTTCGGAGGATGAAGAAAGGAGCAGCCGGCTCATCTCCCTCTACCACTGGGAAGGGTATGGGGGCTCTCTATGTGAGCGTCCTCGATCGGGGGTCTGTCCCCGTTGCATGGGTGGCTCGCGGGGTTTTATAGGCCAACCCCCCGGCTCTTACAATATGATTTAGGTACGAGGGTGGAGCGACCCGGCTGGCAGCCTCTCCGCCGGGCCAGAGGGTCCCACGGCTTATATCGTCTTGTTACGGGCGGGACCCGCCGGCCAAGCGGTCCCATCACCGTTGGGACCCACCGACAGGCGCCGCGATTGGCCCTCCCCCACCTGCTCCGGCACGGGCCGCCCGGGGAGGCGTCGCCTAGCGCCAGCCGGCCGAGGTCGTCGGTACGGCCGGCGGCATTGTAGCCATGCCGGGGCAGGTGCTTGAGTGGCGGGGACATGCTGGAACTGTTCCCCATCCGGTCCCACTCACTAAGGTCAGCGGGGCGGATGGATGGACTGTAGCCATGCAGGACGGCGCGTCGGCGGCCACTATGGCCACATGGGCGCACGCCCCGCCAGTCACATTGCGTTGCTGTACTTGCAGTCATACGGATGGGACAGGGTGTGTCCGTCCCCAAGTCAATGGGCTGCCCGGCTCGTGGACGGTCGGCCGCTTGGCCAGCCGGGCGGGAGCTCGCCCGGTTGCTAGGCCGGCCGGACGAAGCACCAGCCGGAACCGACTCGTGCGGAATGTCCCCAGCCGGCCTCGTCCAGCCGGCCGTTTGGTTTTTCTTTGAGGCAGAGTGGGGAGGACCCCGTCGTCTTGGCCTACCCCGGGGTATGAGCCCGGTCACCTGTCGTCCAGATTCTTCCTTTTGCTATGGCTTCCGCTTCCAGCCACACCCTTGCCATTGTTATTCTTCTTATCCTGGCCTAATTTCTCTTCATCAAAGCCTGGGTCCTTCGTATTGTCAAAGTTGGTGTACTTGGTGAGAGCCTCCATGAGTTCCCACATGTCTTCACACGAGCACTTGAGCCGGACAAGCTTCTACTTTAGAGGCGTAAACTGGCAATTCTTTTCCAGTATCAAAACCGCTTGACCCGCCGTGATATGCTTAGATGAGTGGATGATGGTTAAGACCCGCCGGACCCTATGATGAGCCGATTCATCCTCGTGTTGCACACAGTGATCTAAATCCACAATCATCATGGGCTTCTTGCACGTTCCTTGGAAATTTTTGCTGAACTTTGCCTTGAGATCGGCCAGGAAGTAATGGTGTTGGGTGGCAGACCCTTCAACCACGTGTGAGTAGGCCCTTCCAGCATCATGATGAAATATTTGGCGCATACTACGTCACCGACGTCTAACATCTCCATGGCCAGCTCATAGCTTTCGATCCAAGCCTCCGGAGGTAGGTCAACAGTATAATTTGGGACCTTGCGGGGGCTCTTGAAATCCTTCGGCAGGCGTTCATTACGCAAAGTCGGCGCTAAGAACGGCACCCCCACAGCCCTGGAGTTTACTCCCGCTCCTTCCGAGAAGGAAGGTGCATCTGTGTGTTCTTGATGAGTTGCCACCGCTGCCAGAGCCACCGCCCCTCGCTGTGCTCTCACCCGATCCACTAGCACGTGAGCATCTAGAGCCGCCCGAACAACTCGCGGCGGGTTTCAATGTTGATCACTACTAGAAAGCGCTGGTGATTCATAATGTCGGCTTTAGCTGCGGCTGGGGATGGGCGTTGAGTGCATCGGACTTCAGCTGTAAGTGTACTTCTCCTGCTAGGCCATCGCCGTCTGTAGGTACCCGATAGCATTCCGCACCTCCTCTATGAAAGGAGCCTCGTCCGGGATAGGGATTGTACCAAGTTGGGTTGTTGCCACAACCATGTTCTCCACCGGGTTGGAATAATGATCGGCCGATGTTGGGAAAGATATTGGTGAGGCCTAGTTCCATCGGGGCGGGTTAAGCTGTTGAACCGAAGGCCGGCTTCCAGGTACTTCCGCTGTCTGTCCTATTCCCGGTGTGTTGAAAAGGTTCCTGGCCTCGTACTGATCCAGCAAGCGGGGCTGATACCTCATCCGATGAACCGCCGCTGCAGACTACTTCTCCAGCTCCAGGCGGAAAGCATCCGCCCTAAGGCGCTCTGCCTCTGCCTCCATCTGATCCTTCAGTGCATTGATCTCCTATTGGACCTCGGTCATCTAGTCTTTGAGCCTCGCGATCTCAGTGTTCCGGTCTGCTTGATTTCCAGCTATGACCTCGGTGGCCATCAGGGTTGTATGCTCATTCATCAGATCCATAAGAACCTGAGTCGGTGGCCTACCAGCCCTCGATCCTGCTGCACTGGCGGCTCTACTACTTGGGGCTAGTGCTGATCTTGCCATGAAGATGGTAGCACGGCTTGGCGGCTCATAATCCTCTAGCTCGTGAGATTCTGATTCGGGGTAAAGCTCGACGTAGCCCACAAGCCCGCCATTGTGAAGCTGGTAAATCGATTCCGTCTCTCCGCTCGAAGATCCATCCTCCGAGCAGATGAGAATTTCCTGCGACATAGAACCTTCAAGATCTGTGCCCAGAGTAAAGCCAACGAAGACATGCTTCTTGGCCGTGTCAGCACGGGCAGATTGCACGTGTTGGGCGGGTTGCGCACGCCGGCCCGGTTCGACGATGTCGGTGCAGATGTCCGGCTCGGGTTCAGATCTGCCGATCTTGCCAATGAAGACGTGGATTCCGCCGAAGGGGATCTGAAAACCGTACTCAATTGAGTCGTCCTTAGGGCCCTAGCCAGCGTGGTCGATGTAGAGCCGGCCACGGCGACTCTTGTTCATCCTGCCAACAATGTACCCCTTGATCCCTAGGAGAGAACCCTTTGAGAACTCAATGCCATCGAGTGCTAGCCCCACGGTGGGCGCCAACTATCGTGGTTTTGCCATGGCAGATGTCCGAAGACTTGGGTTCGAGGCCGTCGCTAAGGTGATGGACTCAAAGGGGTTGGTTGAGACGAGGGGCATGAGTTTACCCAGGTTCGGCCCCTTAAGAAGAGGTAAAGCCTACATCCTGCTTGTGCTGTATTAATAGGAGTATCGATTACAAGGGAGAGGATTCTCTTGACCTAGTTCTCGATTGATTGGTTTCTGTCTAAGCCGCCCTGGGGTCTCGCCTTTATATAGGAGGTCGAGGCCCTGGGTTACACGAGTCCTACACCGACTCTTACAACGTAGACAATCCTGTCTCTAAGTCACCTTGCCATCTTGGGCAAACCGTCTCCGGGTGGCTTAACCGCTCGGGTCTTCATACCATCTTCTGTCTGGGCCTTCATCTTGGCCCATCTTGGTAAGTCACGATACATCTAGGCCTACACCTTTCGGCCTGACTCATCGGTCTGGATTATGAGCCTCCAGGTATGACACGGCCCCACCTGGGTGGGTCTTACCATGGGGTTATATCCCGAACACATAGTAATCTAGTAAAGCCCTCACATCAAAACTAATTTTTATTATATTACTCTTGGACTTTGATGAGGATATAACCATCTCATGTTATTGATGTGAGTGCTCGGACTTTGATGGGGATATAACTCTTGGACTTTGATGGAGACATAATTTTTATTATTGTCCCATGTACCGCCTCAACATCTCATGTTCAGTCATCATGCCAAGTCGTCCGACTCGACTCAAATATCATCCTTGTCACCACACACACAATCACCGAGTTTTGAGGAAACATCTAGGCGTAGCACAAGAGCGGTCATCCAACTCTCCTTGACCATGGACATAGCTATTCGAATAGTTTTACACTCTGCAGAGGTTGCACACTTTACCCACAAGACTCGGGGAACTTCCGTGTCATCCACGACTCGCGGTATATAACATATCCGAGGTAAGCACCCGAACAATGCTTTTCCCCTAGCGATACTAAACAAAGAGTCCACTCGATTGGTACCCAGCCCTCGCGATTTTACATCACACGAGCCTCACTACAGATCGTACCATTCATGAGGGAACCAACGGTGTGCCCGGTGCCTGTAAAGACAGCGCATGATCGTCCATTCCGGTACGACCCTGTATCAAGAGTGACCACGCCACTCCTGTCACTAGTAATGCGGGCTCTATGCTAGTACCCACCAAGGTAATCAACAAAGCCCCTTCCCATATAGGGGTAGAGTGGTTGTACATGTAAGCTTGGAATAACAGGCGCAACTTACACCAATCCGTGTTCGAAAACCACACACACTCACTTGCTCCGGTACACCACTTCTTTCTCAAGTGGTTACTTAGCTCATCATAATCTACCTCGGGCATTAGTGGCACTCGATGGGGTTTTCGAAAAGTCTTTCAAATCATTTCTTCCTTTCCATCACTATGCATAAGTCCCCAACCCACTTGCATATCATCTACTAGCATCCTAACTACACCCACACACATAACCCTCATAAGGTGCTAGGTTATGCATGATGCAAGTGTCAATGGTAAGAGTATCGGACGCAACCCACCGAAGTGGTCACTACTCCACATGATCAAGCATGACGAAAGTAAAGTGCTATATGACATGCAATGGAAATGGTTTCTTAACATGGTCAAAGGGCTGCTTGCCTAGCTCAGCAAAGTCTTCGAGGTCTTCACACACTTCTTGTCCACTCCGAGCACTTAGTCTACATCGTCAACTATCGCCGGAAACAACCGTAATAAGCAACACAACAAGCAGAGAAATAAATGTGCTCTATAAATAGGAGTTTTACTTTTCTAGGACTCCTTTGGTCATGAGAAAAATAACCAAGGAGGTTTTCGTGGATGTGAATCAAGGGGGAGTTTGGAATGGTGGAAATGATGGAAATGATGACCCTTCAAGATGTCAACAGAAAATATTTTCATAAAAATGAGTGGATCAACCCAACAAATAAGGCATGCTTTTAGAAACACGTGGTTTCACTGGATTTGGAGTTGGGATGCTTCTCTTATGAATTTTCTAAGAGGAAATAAAAGGGAAAAGGGATCATTTATTAGTTCAAGCGGAATAGGGGCATGGGAAAAATGTTAACCATGCCTAGATAAATAGGGAATGATATTTCAGACATATGGGATTTTGAATCACTCCATTTGGAGTTGATTTGGATTCTCTATGAATTTGCAAAGTGGCCTCTAGCAGTTCAAATTTGAATTTAAATTTGAACAACACTAAATCTTGTGGTAGAAAAATATGGAAGTGGCACCAGTAAATAGGTGGCATTTTTAGAAAGATGCAGAAATTTGAATCATCAAATTTGGAGCTAAAATAAATTTATTATGGATTTTACAAATTGTGGAAAAGAGAAAAGGCTAAAGAATTTACCAAAAAGGAAATGGGCTAAAATGCGCACTTGGGCGCAAGATAGCTTCTGGGCCGGCCCGGCCGCGGGGGGGCTATGGTGACGTTGATGGCGTACTTTGGAGTATGCCTCCTTTGCAGGGAGGTGGGAAGCGTCAGGGCGTTTCCACTTAAACCGGGGGGCCCAGGCGGTGTGCCACTTACAGGCGGGCCCCGCCTGCAAGGTCTATCTCCCTTGTTTCGCTAGAATAGGAGGAGGCAGGGAAGGCCGGCCGCGCTCGCGCCAGTGCCCCGTTCCGGTGGCACAGGGCGTTCCCGGCGGCATCCGGACCACCGACGAGCTTGGGGCAGAGAGCCGCACTCGCTTGGGCGACCCTGGGGAGATCGGGGCTATGCGTTGCTTCCATCACGGCAGGGGAGGTCATCGTCCAAGGTGGGCATGAGGCCACAGTTGCGGAGAGGAGGGATGGGGTGCGTAGGGGGGTTATGGCAGCAGCCTAGGGGTGGTTTGGAGAGGTCCAAGGGAAAGGGATAGGCCGAGGTATCGCCAATTCGGTCGAGGCCCGAGTGGTGACGTGATGGCCATTGAGGGGGAAGTGGAGCTCGGGAGATCCAATGTCTCTACCCGGAGGGCTTCTAGGAGTGGGAGGAGTAACTTAGGGCGCGGCAGGGAGCTCGGGGAGGGGCAGAAGTAGAGGGGCGACGAGGGGAAGCTAGGGAGCGCCTCAGATGCCCCCTAGGCGTGGGGAGCACGTGATTCCGAGCACCCTTGGAGGCTTGCAAGCATCTGGGAGGGGCGTGGGAGGTCGAGGGAAGGTTCTTGGCATGCTGGGATGCTCTAACGAGGACGGAGGCGAGCTACAGGTCGACAACAAGCGACAGAGCACCGTTTCTGCATGCTGGCTGCATGGTCACCACGCCAACCCTTGTCTAAAGAAAGCTTCTGGTCGGGTAACTATGTCTGGCATGGAAGGCATCCATGCAGTAGAGTGGTGGTAAAATATCATGGTAAATGGAGCTGGTTAGAGGGGTTTTCCACAGAGGGTAAGTTTGAAGCAGCAAACTTGGGGCTGATCTACTGGGAGTTACTATAGGGAACTATGGATAAAACCTTGTCTAGTAGCCCTAGCTATGGAGGTAGTACATGCACACCAATTTTCAGATCATGGAGATGAGAGGGCAAGGTACTAGTAGTACAAAGCTACACTTATTGCTATAAACTAGATTCAGATGGTTTGCTCATATTTTCCACATGAGCATGCCATATATGGGTTTGGTTTGCTGCATAGGATGCTTTGGAAAGGTTTGGGCGCATTATTAGGAATAGAATAATGGGAGAGGGGAAAGAAGAGGTCTTGCCATGGTAAAATAGAGGGAGATTGAGAGAGTTACCCCACATATAATTTACGAGAGGCCACGACAAAGTTACTGGAGGTAGAAGAGGGATATAATATGCTGTGGTAAAAAGTTGGGGGCAAGGGGAATCTTTTTGGGCCCACTTTGCTTGTCCACAAGTTTATGGCTGAAGGTGTTTGTGCTGTGGTTGGGCTAGGCAGGGGAATCTATGACCTTAAGATTTACTAGGGGTAAATGGTAAGTCCATTTGGTCCTGATCACAAGTTTTGAGATGATTTGAAGAAAGTTGATAATGTAAACTTGGTAAACCCTAGGAATGGACAGAAATTGATTTCTATAGTTTTGATCATGAAATTATATTCCCCTTGATGAACCACTTGATGTAGCATCATCATTTGGGTAATAGAGAATGTCCACAAAGTTTGGGATCAATAGGAGATACTTCACAATGTAAAATTGATCAAATTTGGCTCTGGACAGGAATGGTTTTGGGATATTTTGGTGAATCAAAACAATTGTGATTGAGATGAAACTTGGCAATATGAACAAATATATCATATGTGACATTCTAGAATTTTCCTGGATTTATTTGAGAATATTTCTTATAGAAATATTTCAAATGCTTGCAATAGGCAGAAATGGTTTTGAAGGGTTTTGTCCAATACTTTGAACATGACCATGCCTTCAAACTCTTATAGATGGACAATATATGTCCACTGAGTCTTCCTAAATTTTCCCAAATGTTTTTAAAGCATTTAAATAATTTTTCCCTATAAAAGACCATTTCTGGCCTTAAGAAAAGCCTTTAGATGAAATATGAAAATATTCTTTTAAAATAATATTTCGTGGTTTTGGGAAGTTATATATATAGGTTCCAAATAAAGCATTGGGGGGAAATTATCCACCCAATTTTGGGACTTGCAGTGCAAACCCCAAATCAGGGGGTTTTGAAAAACCTAATTTGAATAAAACCTTTTTGGCCAAAATATAAAAATATAATTAAGTCCTATTCACATGGCATGATCATTGGACAAGAGTGGGGATCAAAGAAAAGAGTTTTGAGAGTAGTAGGCTTGGTGTCAAAACGGGTTCTACCATCTGGGAAGGTTCTGAGGGGTCCTAGATGAGCTAGCTACCCAAAAGTATAGACATGCCATCCAATCCTCAAGGTCTAAGGCTTGGCAGGCGGGGTGAACTACCTTTGACAGGTGGCCTACCATGGTTGAGTCATGGTTTATGCCCAGATTGAACCAAAAAAGGGGCTAGCAATGAGGTCAGGACAGTTGTTCTACTCCATTCCAGGCATCTGAAGGGAGCAGGGAGGTCATGCTCAACGTACACCATCAACGTGATGGAGTAAGGGGGTGCCATCAACTTCTCAGTTCCAACATGTTCAAGATCTGATAGATGACCATTTAAAGTGAGGGGATCTCTATTCCTCTTGATGTCCAAGGGCTTCATTGGGCTTGAGCGTCGGTGCTTCGAGATGTAGTCTACTTGATGCAGTCGGTAGAGGAGTGGAGGTTGACTTCTTCTTCATCGTTGTCGCGGCTCTGCAATCGTAGTGGTTCTTCATCTTGCTTGGGCAAGAAAGCCTTCTTTTGCATGGAGGGTGCTTCGCGGAGTCCAACTTCTTCAAGGTGAGACCTTATACTTGAGAGGCATGGTAGTTAGTGTTCCTGGGGCTGGTCCAGACAGGACTAAGGTGTTCCCTCCTCTCATTGGGTAAATGTCACGCCCAAGATGCGCGCCTATCCATTTAAGGCACGAGGGCCTCGCAAGGGATAGATGCGCATCTTGCCATTAGCAAGAATAGTATCATCACAACATACAATACTGAATGAGAAGAGTATACAAGTTGGCTTACACTCGCCACATGCTAACTTACAATGTCACTCAAATCATAACATCAAGTTGAACACAGGGTCCGACTATGGACGAAATCAAATGATAAAAGAAGTTGCAAATGATACTATCAAGCTATCCCAAAGATCACGACCAGGTCCTCTACTCATCTGGATATGTCACCTACATCCTGCCTCTTTCCTCATCGTACTCCCACTAGAGCTAGGTCGGATCATCCTGCACGAACTCCTCTGAACCTGTACCTGGATTGTTGTAGTAAACTGTGAGCCACAGAGGACTCAGCTATCATGTGCCCAGGTACCGAGACTATTCAAGCTTAAAGGTTGGGATGGGGGAAGTGTTTAGTTTGCAGGAGCACTAAGCATATATGGTGGCTAGCTTACTGTCGTGGTTTTGTCACGGCAGATGTCCAGGTTACCAGACTTGAGTTTGGAGCCATCGCCATGGTAGTGGAATCAAAGGGGTTGATTGAGACAAAGGACACGAGTTTACCCAGGTTCGGCCCCTCAAGCCGAGGTAAAAGCCTACATCCTGCTTGTGTTGTTATTGCTTGTTGTATAGATTACAAGGGGCTAGACGCTTGACCTAGCTTTTGATCCCTTCCCTCTAAGCCGCTCGGGCTCTGCCTTTATATCAGAGGTCAGAGCCGTCGGGTCTTACAATTGTACAACCGGATCACGCTTTACATCTCCGAATCCATCTCTATCTTACCAACCAAGTTATCCTTTGGAAGGTCTTGCGCATCCGGGTCTCTGTCATCCGGCCCACCTCAAGAGCCGCTGAAGTTCTTGGGCCTCCAGCTGATACATATATTCGTGGGCCGGCTCATAACCAATGCTTATCAACCGGAACCTTCCAGCCGGGTCATATCACAGCATTATATCCCCAACATTAGGCCCCAGGCTGAAGTGAGCCAGCTCATTTCATCCGTCTGTTGCAATTGTTTGAGAGTTGCCAGGAATGACCCGGCGTGACGTCACAGATATGCTGATGTATCACCAAATCTCTCACATTTAACCGTTTACCGAAAATCGAGGCATCCATTTCGGCAAGATCGGAGCTGATGCCTGGGAACCCACGTTGTTTCCCTGTTAAATAGGACCCGCACGAGTCAAACCAATGCATTCCCGCTCGTGCGCCTCTTCTTCTTCTTCCTGTCGCCCGTTCGTCGCTTGAGCTCGTCCGCTCCGCTCCGGCGCCGCCGCTCGTCCGTCACCAACCCAGGCCGCTGCATCAACCTGTCTGCACCAAAATCTCGCCCGCCGCCGTCTCCGCCTCCGATAAGTACCTCCTCCCGCAGCTTTTAGATCGGTAGCAAAATAGGGTTTCTGTGGGCGGACCTCCGCCGCGCATTTCGTTCTCCGGCACGGTCGCACGGCCAAGTCTCGGGGCCCGCCGTGCCTCCTTTTAGGCTGCATTGTCATCGCCGCCACCGTACATGGCCCGCCCGTGCGCAATGTGCGGTCGGTTAAGGTTGTAGGTCGATTTTTCAATTTCACTGTTCTTGGCTTAGGTTGACGTAGAACTTCCTTTTCTGCTTCGGTAGATCCAAAACTTTAGCATCAATTTGTGAAACTTGGTTGTCCGAGTCTTGATAACTTCCGTCTCTTCCACCCATTGTGAGCCGCTAGACCCCCTCTGGCTCTTTGTCAGCCGGACCTCTTAAGGCCTTAATTTTTAGAACCCTGTAACTTGTAAGCCGCCATTTGCTATCTGCTCTATGTTTGATTAGTCGCCATTTTCTTTTTGCACAGTACCTTTAAGCCGCCAAGATGACACGTGCCACCAATTCCTGCAATTGGGTCGGGTCCTGTGTGACCGAAGAGTGTTTATCTGATTTAGTAGCCGCTGGCACCCTTCCTCCAAAGGAAGTGATCAACTGGCGTGTTTCGACTGGTGGGACCTGCCCCGCCCCAAAGGAAGGGGAGGTTATAGTCTTTACAGATCATATCGAACGAGGATTCATGCCACCCGGGTCAAAATTCTTTCGCGACATTCTGCACCTATACAAGCTGCATCCCCAAGATTTGGCGCCGAATTCTGGATCAAACATTTGCCACTTTCAAGTCCTCTGCGAGGCATACCTTCAATCAAGGCCGTCAGTTGGATTCTTTAGAGAGTTCTTCTATGCCAACCGCCAGATTGAATACAAAAGCGGGCCAAGCTTGGAACTTGGAGGAATCACCATCCAGCGCCGGAGGGGTATCACCTTTCCGGCTGTTCAGATGCCCAGCCACCCAAAAGATTGGAACAAGACGTGGTTCTATTGCAAAGACACGTCTCCGGACTCGGAACATCGTCTGCCGGGTTATCGTCCTTCCCCGCTCTCAACCGACACTTCACTGCCTGACCGGCCCTCAGCTGCCGACCATGCTAGATATGAGAAGCCCCACGCCAGAGTGAAGGCTCTCCTGGCCAACGGCCTTATTGGAACGGACCTTATCCGCTGCTGGGTACAATGGCGGATCATGCCTCTGAGCCGCCGTAACCGGCTCATGTATGAATATCCAGGATTTTACGACAGTGAACTGTGCTTCAGCGCCACCACTTTAACTGAGGATGACATCTGTATGACCATCCGAAGTCTTGTGCACGAGACCTCCAGCTCATGCAGCACCATCGGCCTAGTGCCCTTCTGCGCGACCAACCTGGCGCCTCTTGTAAGTATTTTTACCTTTCTTCCGCCTGTTGTATGTTTATATACTCCTTTTCAAAGCTTGATATTCTTCCTTCGGCTCAATTTGCACAGGCTAACTCCGACTTCTGGAAGAAGGAATACGTTCCTCTTCTGAAGACAACCAAGAAGAAAGTCGCCGCCAAGAAACAAAAGAAGGCAGCTCCTCAAGAGAGCTGGTTCGAACACACGGCTTCTTCAGAGTCGGAGGTAAGATCCTTGAACTTTACTTACTTGACTTTTTGTCTTGCCGGCTCTTTAATAATATCTTTCCGTGTCTCACAGGACGAAGTAGAAACTAGTCACGCCAACGCTCCTGAGGTAACTTGCATGTACTCCGACTCAGAATATTTCTTCCGGAAGCCGCGGCGGGTTGTTAGAAAATTTCCTCTATCTCACCCTCTCGCTCATCCGGCTCCTGATTTCCTTTCAAAAAAAACAACAGCAAGCTGAATGACGTCAGACCCGGAGCGCCGGCTCTACAGAGCTTGCATCGGGACTACCAAATTTGCCAGCTCCTAAGAAACAGCCTGCAGAGGTTAGTATCCGTACTTCCCTTTTTTGTTTCTCTTAATGTCCGAATGTCTTATCATTTCCGTGTCTTGATTTTTCAGAAAACACCCTCATCAGGCGACTCTTCAGCCTCAGTCATACCTCCAGCAAAGATTAATCCTCTGTAAGTGCTAAAATATCCAGATGTCTTTGATGAGATACCAATCTCCTTTAAATGCTAACCCTTTACTTTGCAGTGCTCAGGCGAAACGCCGCAAGACCCATCAACCTTCCTCCAGCCCTGTCGTTGACAATCAAGAGCCTGAACAGGCGGCCCCGGCTCAACCGGATATTGAACAGCTGGAGGAAACTCCAGCGGAAGAAGAAACTCGACCAACGGCTTCTACTGAGCCGGCGGAAGATGACGTCATAAAGGAGAACTCCCCAGCTGCTCCTTCAAGGCCGGTTACACCCGCCAGGACCCCGGCGACTCCGGATGTTATCATCACCGGGTCTGCTCAAAAACCTCCTTCACCAGCGCATGTCTTAACCCGGCATACGGAGCCATCTGAAGCTTCGCGGAAACTTGAGTTTGACTCGTCGTACAACAAAATGACAGGCGAAGAACTCCACTCCGGCTACATGAACTGGGTGAACACCAACCGAGACTTGGAACTCCGGCTGGTCAGCATGATGAAGGCAAAATATGAGGTATGTTACCTTTCTTCAGCCATAACCTTCCCCAGCCCCCAAGGGCCGGATTTAATCTAACATAGAGTTGAATTCGGGTCTTGTTTCGAAGGTTATGTAGAAAACACTTTGCTTTAAATACTATCAACACTTGCATACTGCCAACTGTAGCCCCCAAGGGCCGGCTCAAATTTATTTGACCGGAACTTTTGAGATTAGAAAAGAGCCATAATGTAAGCCCCAAGGGCCGGCTCAAATTTATTTGAGTCGGGAATTTTGAGTTTAGAAGAGAGCCAATGTGTAGCCCCCATGTTCTGGGTCAATTTTCAGGAAGATGATCCGGAACTGTAGATATGAACAGATCAAATATACATTAGCCCCCAAGTGTCAAATATATTGCTTGCAATCTGTTTGAGACTTGTAGAACTTGAACTGTGAACCTTTATGCATATGAATACTCTTGTTGCTGCAATAGCTTATACTTTGCCTTTGATATGCACAGGACGCTCTGAACACCACCGGCTCTCAGCTGGCGGATCTCAAAACCAACTTGGTAGCTCAACAGGAAGCATGAAGCCTTGCTGATGAGAGATGTCAGCTCTTAGCCGAAGAAGTAGCCAAGATCACCTCCGAGCTAACAATATTGAAAGAAACAACTGATTCTGAAAAAGCCGCACTGATCAAACGGGAAAATGATGCAGATCAGCGGCTCATCGCCGTTGCTGAGGAGCTCCAAGGGCTCAAACGGCACATCGCTAAGATGTCTGCCGCCTTATTTGGTAAGTCCATCATTCATGTACTCCTTTACTTAATATCTTTTATGAAACAGCTAACGACGAACCTTTCTCTTCCGGCTCATGTAGGACCTTTGAGCCGGCAGCTTGCAGACGACAGCATCCTGTCGCTGAAGGCCATATACACCTTTACAGAGCAGCTGTATTGCGGAGCAATGTTCACCATCAAAAGCATACAGTATAAGGAGAAGATTCCCAAGGCCCTAAAAGGGGTGTTAGAACTATTCTCCACCGTGCCCAAGCAAATACAAGAGCTGAAGAAGTCGGCTTTCCGCTCTGGAGCCGTTGCGGGTTTGAGCCGCGACATGGCCTTCGCGCCGGATCTCACACCAGATGAGATGATGGGTGGATATCCTTCGAAGAAGGTGGACGGCTCAGAATTTTCTGACGAAGACTATTTCAAAGTCGTCAAGGACTCTTGCTATCTAGCGTCTGTAATGGCTGATGAGGCGGAGGATGACTTGAAGAACTACCAAGCAGCATACGACCAGGAAGATAAACGGATCCGCGGGCCTCTTTACGAGTGTAAAGACCTAACACCCGCCCGAAGCAAAGATCTCTTCCCCGGTGAGCTTAACGCCGCGATTTTCTTTGAAGGGTCATTTGCTGCCGTCTCTAACTACAACTGGGAACTCGGCAATCTTCAGATCCGAACCGCGGAAGATCCGGAGCAGGATGAGCCGGCCGAGTGACCGAACCTTGTAATAGTCAGAGAAAGTATTGGCTCTTGTAATCATCCGCCCATGGTGTTTTGAAACTTCGTCAGAAACATCGTTTGTTCCCTCTGAGAACATCTTTTGTAACAGCCTTTTAACATCTGAATGCACTTGCCGGTGGTTTACTTTATAGTACTGTCAATCATCTTTCTCAACTCTTTGCTGCCATCTTTGATAAATCTGCCAATGATTCATGAGAATCACTTGGAAGTCTTCAAAACTCTTTTTCGAACCGGATAATACCTCAGTTGGCAAATAGCCTCCATGAACAAACGCGGTTGTTGATAAACCAATGCGTAATTTTTCTGAGACGTCTGTCCTTCACCCGGAGTTATTAGACCCGGGAAATTTACTCCATCAACCGGAGCAGCATGACTTCCCTTTTCTTATAATGAGATATCATGGAAGAGTCAGCTGCCATAAGATAAAGTAAGCTATACCTGACGGTAGGAAGCCTCTATGTGACAACGATGACTATTGAAAACTGTAAAGCGGCCTACAGCCGGCTGCATGAGGGGTGATGTAAACTGTACCATGATGGTAAAAAAACACTCCTTTTAACAGCAAATACTTTATCCATTGTATTCCAACACCGGTTGTCAATAGATTTATGTAAGCTATACCAAAGGTAAGAAGCCTCTACTGACAACCCCAGCTCAAGAAAGCCTGCTGTTGGAGGGTGATGTAAGCTATACCTAAAGGCAAGAAGCCTCCTCCAATCTGCCAATGTTGAATAGGGCCGGCTGCCGATGGTATTATGTAAGCTATACCTTATGGCAAGAAGCATCCATTCGACAGCCGCGACTAGTAATTGTACAAGCCGGCTGCGTGAAGGGCTTATGTAAGCTATACCCAAGGGCAACAACCCTCCTTCCGCAACTATTTTTGGCGTAAACGCCGGTTGTTAGGGTGAGATAAGTGAACCCGTCGGTAAGAAGCCCCTTCGACAACCGCGGTTAATAAGTAACCGGAAGTGGCATAAAGCCGACCATTAGGGTGAGATAAGCGATACCCGTTGGTAAGAAGCCCCCTTCGATGGCCGCAGTTGATAAGCAGCTGGAATTTGATGTACACGTTGTTTCCTTAGGGGAATTTTTTAAGCTATACCAAAGGTAGGAAGCCTCCATCAACAACAGCGCTTAATGTACTCAAACTAGGCATAAAGCCAATTGCACATCATACCAGTTCAGGGTCTCTAAAGCGAGATTGGCCGTCAACTCTGTGATCCGGCTCAGGGTCTCTAAGGCGAGATTGACTGATAAGAGCTTAACTTTTAACTTACAATAGTTCAGGGTCTCTAAAGCGAGATTGGCCATCCACTTTGTGAACCGGCTCAGGGTCTCTAAAGCGAGATTGATTGGTAAGAGTAACATCAGTTCAGGGTCTCTAAGGCGAGATTGGCCGTCAACTTTGTGAACCGGCTCAGGGACTCTAAAGCGAGATTGACTGAGAAGAACTTATTGTATTGACATCAGTTCAGGGTCTCTAAAGCGAGATTGGCCGTCAACTCTGTGAACCGGCTCAGGGTCTCTAAAGCGAGATTGACTGGAATACTTTTAATAGGTCACTTTAACTGGTTCAGGGTCTCCAAAGGAGATTAACCGGCAAGACCTTGGCGGGTCAAAGAACCACACGAACCGCAAACTTGCTGGTATTGAAGAATTTCATCCTGAGATCATAAAGATACCCATAAGAGCCGGGGCTCCAATCTTTGGTAGTAGTACTACTCTATATAAATATGATATGTATAATGATGTTGGATCTGCATCATCTCTTAAGTATAATATGGCCGCAAGTGTGCCACGTTCCATGGCTGCAAAGTCTTCTGACCCGCCGTGTCCGACTCATCACGAATATCAAGGAGATAGTATGACCCGTTGTTAAGGTTTCTGCTAACCACAAGGGCCCTTGCCACGGCGGAGAGAGTTTATGCATCCCAGTTTGGTCTTGAATAAGCCGGAGCACCAGGTCACCTTCCTGGAACGTCCGGGTCTTCACCCTGCGGCTATGATAGCGTCGCAAGTCTTGCTGGTAAATTGCTGATCTGGTCGCTGCTAACTCTCGTGCTTCGTCCAAGGCATCCAACGCATCTTGACGTGCCAGCTCATTGTCTGTCTCAACATAAGCCGCCCCCCTTGGTGAATCATGCCGGATGTCACTAGGTAGAACCACCTCAGCCCCGTAGACCATGAAAAAAGGTGTAAAACCTGTACACCTGTTAGGTGTAGTCCGGATGCTCCATAAGACGGAAGGCAACTCATCAACCCAACACCCGGCCGTCCGTTTCAAAGGGACCATGAGCCGGGGTTTAACCCCTCGCAGGATTTCCTGATTAGCCCGCTCAACCTAGCCATTGGACTGTGGATGTGCCACGGCTGAAACATCAAGCCGGATATGCTTCTTCTCACAGAACACCTTCATAGCCCCCTTCGACAAATTTGTACCATTATCAGTGATAATACTATGTGGATAGCCAAAACGATAGATCAATTTCCTGACAAACTCAACCGCTGTAGCTGCATCACACTTGCCTACTGGCTCAGCCTCAACCCACTTGGTAAACTTATCAACCGCCACCAAGAGGTGCGTTTTCTTATCTTTGGACCTCTTGAAGGGTCCTACCATATCAAGCCCCCAGACTGCAAACGGCCAAGTGATAGGTATCATCCTCAACTCTTGAGCCGAAACATGAGCACGTCGGCCAAATTTCTGACAAGCGTCACACTTACGAACCAGATCCTCTGCATCCTTGTGAGCCGTCAACCAGAAAAATCCATGCCGAAAAGCTTTGTCCACTAAAGATCTTGACCCGGCATGATGTCCACAGTCACCAGCATGAATTTCATTTAAGATCTACTGGCCCTCTTCTGGTGACACACAGCGTTGGAAAACACCTGTCACACTGCATTTGTGTAACTCACCGTTGATAATTGTCATGGATTTAGAACGGCGGACGATCTCCCGAGCCCGGCTCTCATCATCCGGCAACTCGCCGCGCGTCAAGTACGCTAAATAAGGAGTAGTCCAATCCGGAATAACATGTAGAACCGACACTAGAGCCGCCTCCGGGTCAGGGATTGCCAGATCCTCGTCAGAAGGCATCTTGACAGTCGGATGATATAACACGTCAAGAAAAACATTAGGCGGCACCGGCTTACGCTGAGATCCGAGTTGTGATAATGCATCAGCCGCCTCGTTCCACCAACGATCAATATGATCCACCTGATACCCTTTGAAACAACCTGCAACAACATCAACTGCCTGTCGATAAGCCGCCATCCGTGGGTCCTTAGAATCCCAAGTACCTGAAACATGCTGAGCCACAAGGTCTGAGTCGCCCAGGCATCTAACCCGGCTTAAATTCATCTCTTTAGCGACTCTCAAACCATGGAGCAAAGCTTCATACTCAGCAGCATTATTAGTACAGGGGAACATCAACCGGAGCACATAACAAAACTTATCACCTTTCGGGGAGGTGAGAACCACACCGGCACCAGACCCCTCAAGCTGTTTAGACCCATCAAAATATATAGTCCAGTATGTGTTGTCCGGCTTCTCTTCAGGCGCCTGGCACTCTGTCCAATCATTTATGAAATCCACCAAGGCCTGAGACTTAATTGCTGTACGAGGGGTGTAACTGATGTTAAGAGGCCCCAACTCTAAAGCCCACTTGGCAATCCTTCCCGTAGCCTCTCTGTTCTGAATAATATCCCCCAACGGGGCAGAGCTTACTAAAGTTATTGGATGGCCCAAAAAATAGTGCTCCAGCTTACGATTAGCCATAAAGACCCCGTATACAAGCTTCTGTCAATGCGGATATCGCTGCTTGGACTCAGCCAAGACCTCATTAATGTAGTAAACAGGCCTCTGAATGGGATACTCTTTCCCTGCTTCCTTACGTTCAACAACAATCGCCACACTGACCGCCCGGCTGTTAGCTGCTACAATAGGAGTAGCGGCTCTTTCTCAGCCGGAGCGGCTAATACTGGCGGCTCGATCAATTGCTTCTTAAGAGCTTCCAGCGCCTCTGCGGCCGCCTTGCTCCACTTAAGCTTGTCCGTCTTCTTCATCATCTGATACAAGGGGATGGCCTTCTCCCCAAGCCGGCTTATGAACCGGCTCAGCGCCGCAATCCGGCCTGCAATGCGTTGAACATCATTGATGCATGTCGGCTCTCGCAAAGAGGCGATAGCCTTGATTTTATCCGGGTTAGCCTCGATGCCACACTCAGAAACCAAGAACCCCAAAAGCTTTCCCGCAGGGACACCAAAGACACATTTTGCCGGGTTAAGCATCATTTTGTACACCCGGAGATTGTCAAAAGTTTCCTTCAGGTCCTCCAAGAGGGTTTCCTTCTTCCTAGACTTCACCACTATGCCATCCACATAAGCATGGACATTATGACCAATCTGGCTGTGGAGACAGTTCTGCACACACCGCTGGTAAGTCGCCTGGGCACTCTTGAGCCCAAAAGGCATGGAGACGTAGCAGAACGCCCCAAAAGGTGTGATAAACGATGTCTTCTCCTGGTCCTTGACTGCCATTTTGATTTGATGATACCCTGAATAAGCATCCAAAAAACACAAATTCTCACAACCGGCTATTGCATCAATGATCTGATCAATGCGAGGGAGTGCGAAGGGATCAGCCAGACAAGCCTTGTTAAGGTCCGTGTAATCTATGCACATATGCCACGTACCATTCTTTTTAAGCACCAATACTGGATTAGCCAACCATTCGGGGTGAAAAACTTCAACTATGAACCCAGCGGCTAAGAGCCGGGCAACCTCTTCCGCAATAGCCTTGCGCCTCTCCTCATTGAACCGCCGCAGGAACTGCTTGATCGGCTTAAACTTCGGATTCACATTAAGATTGTGCTCAGTGAACTCTCTCGGTACACCCGGCATGTCCAAAGGTTTCCATGCAAAGATGTGTCGATTCTCACGGATGAATTCGATGAGCGCGCTTTCCTATTTGGGATCCATGTGAGCCCCGATGATGAACTTCTTGGATGAGTCGCCCGGAGTAAAGTCCATTGTTTTAGTATCATCCGCTGAAAACTTGAGTGGCGGCTCTGCCTCTGTATTTGGTTTCTTCAACGGGGTCGTGTCCTCCGGGTCAACGTTCTCCTTATAGAACTTCAGCTCCTCTTGTGCACAGCTAGCCTCAGCATAAGCTGCATCACCTTCCTCGCACTCAAGAGCCGTTTTTCGATTGCCATGAACCATAATCGTGCCATTTAGGCCGGGCATCTTAAGCTGTAAATAAACATAACAAGGCCTAGCCATGAACTTGGCGTAAGCCGGCCGCCCGAACAACGCATTATAAGGGCTCTTGATCTTGACCACCTCGAACCATAAGGTCTCCACCCTGTAATTATACTCATCGTTGAAATCCACCTCCAAAGAGATTTTTCCTACTGGGTATGCCGACTTACCAGGTACCACGCCATGAAACACAGTAGAAGAAGTTTTGAGATCTTTGTCTAGCAACTTCATCCGCCAGAAGGTGTCATAATACAAGATGTTGATACTAGTACCTCCATCCATGAGCACTTTATTTATTCCATAACCATGTATCTGAGGGGCCACCACCAAAGCAAGTCGGCCCGGGTCATCCACCCGTGGCGGGTGATCTTGCTTGCTCCACGTTATGTCATACTCTGACCACGGCAGGTATCGTGGGAGAGCCGGCACGATCATCATAACCGCTCGCCTCCGTAGTTTCTCATCTCGCTTGCTGTTACCAGTCGTAAACACATGATACTGCCCCGAACTGAGCTGCTTCGGGTTACTCTGGAATCCAGACTAATTGCGCTGCTGCTGCTGTTGCTGCTGCTGCTGGTGGTTATTATGATTGTTGTTGCCAGGATGTTGTTGATGCTGCTGATTATTGTGACCCGGATGACCTGCTCCTAAGCCGCCAGCACCAAAGTCGGCACCTGACCCGCCGTTGCCTGAACCGCCAGGCCCTGATCCGCCAGGCGGCCCACCGCCCTGATTATGAGGTGGTTGAAAGTGTTGATTCTTAAATCTATGCATGATAAAACAATCGCCCCACGCATGCGTTGCTGGTTTATCAGGTGTGATGTGCTCTGGGCAGGGTTTCCTAAGCACCGCTTCCAAATTGAAAGGGGTCCTGTTATCCCGCTGGTACGGCTTGTAATGCCCGTTCCCCTTAGGAATATTCGGCCCTGTGTTAGCATTTGCCACCAGCTCTGACCCGCCGCCAGCGTTCCTTTGTCTGCTTTGGTTCCCATTGTTCCCAAAACTCTTGCCTTGGTTGTTTTTTTCCCTGATTCAACTTCTCCTCATCCGAACCCGGATCTTTGGTGTTATCTGAGTCGGCGTACTTCGTTAGAGCCGTCATGAGCTCTCCCATGTCTTGACACGTACGTTTAAGCCGGCCAAGCTTCTGCTTTAGTGGAACGAAATGACAATTCTTCTCCAGAATGAGCACCGCTTGAGCCGCCGTGATCTGTTCCGACGAGTGAATGATGGTCTACACCCGCCGAACCCAATGATGAGCCGACTCATTCTCCTGCTGAACGCAATGATCCAAATCCACAATGGTCATAGGCTGCTTGCAAGTCCCTTGGAAATTTTTGATGAACTTTGCCCTCAATTCGGCCCAAGAACTTATAGTGTTGGGTGGTAAACCCTTTAACCATGTGCGAGCCGGACCCTCGAGCATCATGATAAAATATTTTTCAAAAACAGCCTCACTGACGTCTAACATCTCCATAGCTAGCTCATAGCTCTCGACCCAAGCCTCGGGAGGGAGATCCGCCATGTAATTTGGAACCTTCCAAGGCCCCTTGAAATCCTTAGGCATCCTCTCACTCCGTAGAGCCGGAGTTAAGCATGGAACTCCCGCGGCTCTAGCGCTACCAACTGCTCCGGCCTCTGTCAACACTGAGGGCCCAAGACCCGGGGGAACTATTGCTGACTCTTGTTCTTGCCTATTTCTTGCCCGGTCCACTAGGGCCTGCGCGTCTAGCACCGTGCGTCCCCCTTGCCCATGATGCGGGCCACTGCTTGAAACCGCCGGCGACTCATAGCACCGGCTGAAACTTCGACTATGGAGATGTTGGGGAACGTCGCATGGGAAACAAAAATTTTCCTACGCACACGCAAACCTATCCATGGTGATGAGCATCTACGAGAGGGAGAGTGGATCTATGTACCCTTGTAGATCACTAAGCGGGAAGCGTTAAGAAACGCGGTTAGTGTAGTCGAACATCTTCGCGATCCAAATCACCGAGCGTCCCGCGATCCAATCACGAATCGTCCCGCGAACACATCATGATCCGTCCCGCGAACTCATCATGATCCGTCTCACGATCTTGATCACGATCTGTCCTGCGAACTCATCACGATCCATTCCGTGATCACATCACGAACTGTCTCGCGATCTCGATCACGGTCCTTCCGATCTAGCGCCGAACGGACGGCACCTCCACGTTCAGCACACGTGCAGCTTGACGACGATCTCCACCGTCTTGATCCAGCAAGAGGAGGTGGAGAGGAGAGAGAGTTCACCGGCAGCGTGATGGCGCTCCGGTGATGGTGGTGGAGCAATTCCGGCAGGGCTTCGCCTAAGCGCTGTAGAAAACCGATCTAGAGGAGAAACTATGCACCGGTGGAACGGGTAGCACGTGGCCGGAAATTCTGTCCAAAAACCACCCAATCCACTAGTATATATAGGAGGAGAGGAGAGGAGAGGCATCCAAGGCCTTTGGGTCGGCCGAAATAGGAGGTGGGAAGCAATCCTACTTCACCTCCAATCCTAGTTGGAGTAGGATTGCCTCCTATTGGCTGATTTTCCACTTTTTGCTTTAGGACTTTCTCTCCTGAGCCATGGGCCTTTGTGGCTGTTTTCCCAGCCCACTAAGGGCTTGTTATTATTACCCCACAGCCCATGGACCTCTTGGGGTCGAAATACCCCTCCCGGAGGCCTACCGGTACACTACCGGCACTCGCGGTACACTACCGATGAGCCCGAAACTTTTCCGGAAACCAAACTGGGACTTCCTATATATGAATCTTTACCTCCAGACCATTCCGGAGCTCCTCGTGATGTCCGGGATCTCATCCGGGACTCCGAACAAACTTCGGTCACCACCATACATAACTCTACATTACCGAAACGTCACCGAACCTTAAGTGTGCAGACCCTGCGGGTTCGAAAACTATGTAGACATGACCGAGACACCTCTACAGTCAATAACCAATGGCGGGACCTGGACGTCCACATTGGTTCCTACATATTCTATGAAGATCTTTATCGATCGAACCTCTATGTCAAGGATTCAGTTAATCCCGTATAACATTCCCTTTGTTCTTCGGTATGTTACTTGCCCGAGATTTGATCGTCGGTATCGCCATACCTAGTTCAACCCCGTTACCGGCAAGTCTCTTTACTCGTTCCATAATACAAGATCCCATGACTAACACTTAGCCACATTGCTTGCAAGGCTTGTTGTGATGTTGTATTACCGAATGGGCCCTGAGATACCTCTCCGTCACACGGAGTAACAAATCTCAGTATCGATCCATGCCAACTCAACAGACACCATCGGAGATACCTGTAGAGCACCTTTATAGTCACCCAGTTACGTTGCGACGTTTGATACACACAAGGCACTCCTCCGATATCCATCATAGGAACATATACTTGACATGCAGAAAACAGTAGCAATAAACTGACACGATCATATGCTATGTTTGTAGTTTGGGTCTTATCCATCACATCATTCTCCTAATGATGTGATCCCATTATCAAATGACATCTCATGTCCATGGCTAGGAAACCTTAACCATCCTTTGATCAACGAGCTAGTCCATTAGAGGCATACTAGGGACAAGGTTTCGTCTATGTATCCACACATGCATTTAAGTCTCCGATCAATACAATTATAGCATGGATAATAAACGATTATCATGAACAAGGAAATATGATAATAACTAAATTATTATTGCCTCTAGGGCATATTTCCAACAGTCTCCCACTTGCACTAGACTCAATAATCTAGTTCACATCACCATGTGATTCGCATTGTTATGAATCTAACACCCAATGAGTTCTGGGGCTCGATCATGCTTTGCATGTGAGAGAGGTCTTATAGTCAACGGGTCTGCGATATTCAGATCCGTGTGTACATTGCAAATCTCTATGTCAAACCGTAAACACTGCTACCACACTCCACTTGGTACTATTTCCAAATGGCTGCTCCACTATAGTATCCAGATTACTACTACTAGTCATCCGGATAGGTGTTAAAGCTTGCATCGACGTAACTCTTTATGACGAACTCTTTATCACCTCCATAATCAAGAAACATTTCCTTAGTCCTCTGGTTACTAAGGATAATTCCGACCGCTGTCCAGTGATCCACTCCTGGACCACACTTGTACCCCTTGATAGACTCATGGCAAGGCACACACAGGTGCAGTACACAGCATGGCATACTATACAGAGCCTATGGCTAAGGCATAGGGGACGACGTTCGTCCTTTCTCTTCCTTCTGCCGTGGTCGAGCTTTGAGTCTCACTCAACTTCACACCTTACAAATCAGGTGAGAAATCTTTCTCTGACTGATCCATTTTGAACTCTTTCAAAATCTTTGTCAAGGTATGTACTCATTGAAAGTCTCATCAAGTCATCTTGATCTATCTCTATAGATCTTGATGCTCAACAATTTGGTAGCTTTATCCAGGTCTTCCTTGTAAAATCACTTTCCAAACAACCATTTATGCTTTCCAAAAATCCTACATTATTTCCGATCAACAATATGTCATCCACATATACTTATCAGAAATTCTATAGTGCTCCCACTCACTTTGTTGCAAATACAAGTTTCTCGTAAACTTTGTATAAACTCAAAAACTTTGATCACCTCATCAAAGCATATATTCCAACTCCGAGATGCTTGCTTCAGTCCATGGAAGGATCACCGAAGCTTGCACACCTTTTAGCATCCTTAGGCCTGACAAAACCTTCTGGTTGTATCACATACAACCTTTCCTCAAGTAAACCGTTAAGGAAACAATGTTTTGACATCCATCTGCCAGATTTCATAATTGAAAACACAGCAACTGCTAACATAATTCCAACAGACTTTAGCACCACTACGAGTGAGAAAGTCTCATCGTAGTCAACTCCTTGAACTTGTCACAAACATCTTTGCAACAAGTCGAGCATTACAAATAGTGACATTCACCATCAGTGTCTGTCTTCATTTTAAAGATCCATTTGTACTCAACGACCTACCGTCCAACGAGCAAGTCTACCAAAGTCTACACTTGGTTTTCATACATGGATCCTATCTCGGATTTCATGGCCTCCAACCATTTGTCGAAATCCGGGCCCATCAACGCTTCTCCATAGCTCGTAGGTTCATCGTTGTCCAACAACATGATCTCCAAGACAGAGTTGTCATACCACTTAGGAGCAGTACACATCCTTGTCGACCTACGAAGTTCGATAGTAACTTGATCCTGAAGCTTCATGATCATCATCATTAACTTCCTCTTCAACTAACGTAGGCTTCACAGAAACATCTTTCTGCGCTGCGCTACTCTCTGGTTGAACAAAGGTTTAACAACCTCATCAAGTTCTATCTTCCTCCCACTCAATTCTTTCGCGAGAAACATTTCCTCGAGAAAGGATCCGTTTAAGCAACAAACACTTTGCACTAGGATCTGAGATTGAAGGTTCACCCAACTGATCTTAGGGTATTCTATGAAGATGCAATTGTCCTCCTTGGGTTCGACCTCATTAGGTGAAAACATTTTCCACACAAGTGTCACAGCCCCAAATATTAAGAAATGACAGCTTAGGTTTCTATCAAACCATAATTCACACGGTGTCATCTCAACGGATTTAGATGATGCCCTATTTAAAGTGAATGTAGTTGTCTCTAATGCATAACCCCAAAACTATAGTAGTAAAACGATAAGAGACATCATAACCCGCACCATATCCAATAGAGCACGACTACGATGTTCGGACACACCATCACACTACGGTGTTCCAGGTGGCGTTAGTTGTGAAACAAATTTCACATTGTCTTAAGTTGTATGCCAAACTCGTAACTCAAATATTCACGTCCACGATCATATCACGGTCATTTTTATCTTCTTGTCACAATGATCTTTAAACTTCACTCTGAATTTGCTTGAACCTTTCAAACGATTCAGACTTGTGTTTCATTAAGTAAATATACACTATATCTACTCAAATCATCAGTGAAGGTAAGAAAATAACGATATCCATTGCATGCTACAAGACTCACTAGATTGTATACATCAACATGTATCATTTCCAATGAATCACTTGCCCGCTCCATCCAACGGGGTCCTTTAGTCATCTTGCCCAAGAGGCATGGTTCGCATGTCTCAACCGATTCGAAATCGAATGAGTCCAAATATCCATCAGCATGGAGTTTCTTCATGCGCTTTATACCAATATGACATTTAGCGGCAGTGCCACAAGTATGTGGTACTATCATTATTAACTTTGTATCTTTTGACATCAATGTTATGAACATGTGTACTACTACGATCAAGATTTCAACAAACCATTCTCACTGGGTGCATGACCATTGAAGGTATTATTCATGTAAACAGAATAACCATTATTATCTAACTTAAATGAATAACCGTATTGCAATAAACATGATCTAATCATGTTCATGCTCAACGCAAAACACCAAATAACATTTATTTAGGTTTGTCACTAATCCTGAAGGTAGAGAGAGCGTGCAATGTTGATCACATCAACCTTGGAAACACTTCCAACACATATCGTCACCTCGCCCTTAGCTAGTTCTCCGTTTATTCCGTAGCTTATATTTCGAGTTACTAACATTTAGCAACCGAACCGGTATCCAATACCCAGGTGCTACTAAGAGTACTAGCAAGGTACACATTAATAACTCGTATATCAAATATACTTCTATTAATGTTGCCAGCCTTCTTATCTACCAAGTATCTAGGGTTGTTCCGCTTTAGCGACCGCTCACCTCATAACAGAAGCACTGAGTCTCGGGTTTGAGTTCAACTTTGGGTTGCTTCACTGGAGCAGCAACTGACTTGCTATCCATGAAGTTTCCCTCCTTGCTCTTGCCCTTCTCATAACTAGTGGTTTGATTAACCATCAACACTTGACGCTCCTTCTTGATTTCTACCTCCGCGGTGTCAAACATCGCGAACAGCTCAGGAATCATTATTTCTATCCCTCGCAACTTATAGTTCATCACCAAGTTCTAGTAGCTTAGTCACAGTGACTTGGAGAACTATATCAATCACTATCTTATCTGGAAGATCGACTCCCACTTGATTCAAGCGATTGTAGTACCCAGACAATCTGAATACATGCTCAACGATTGAGCTATTCTCCTTCATCTTACAGGCAAAGAATCTTGTTGGAGATCTCATATCTCGCAACACGGGCACGAGCCTGAGATCACAATGTCAGCTCCTAGAACATCTCATATGTTTCATGACGTTCAAAACGTTTCGGAGCCTCAATTCTAAGATGTAATGCATGACGCACTAAACTATCAACTAGTCATCGAAACGTGCTTGTCAGATATTCACAACATCTACAGACGACGCTAGAGGGGGTGGCGCACCGAGCGGTGCATTAAGGACATAATCCTTCTGTGCAGCAAAGAGGACAATCCTCAGATCACAGACCCAGTCCGCAATATTGCTACCATCACCTTTCAATACTATTTCTCTAGGAACATATAAAAATACAAGGGAGCTACAGTGTGAGCTAGTAATATACAACATAATTTGCAAAGACACTTTGACTATGTTCATGATAATGAGTTCAATTAATCATATTACTTAAGAACTCCCACTCAAATTGACATCCCTCCGATCATTCGAGTGATACATGATTTCGGGAATCTGAGATTATAAAGTAGCAAGTTGACAACACTGGTTAAATAAGCTAGAAAGCTCCTATTGGCATGAAATTTAACAGGATAGAAGAAGGCATTATATACTAGCAGTGAGAATGCTCCAGTACCCAACACATCAATAGCTACAACCAACTCTACATGGCAAAAAAATAACAGCAGTTTTCCCAGACTTAAGTCATTTTTAAGCAGGCTGGACAGAAAGACAAAGTTGCTCTTTAACAGCATGGTTCCCACTTATCTGGAGACTTAGCACAATTAACAAAAATACTGGAATATTCCCAAGAACTTTAGCTAGCAAACTCATGTTGGCAAAACTTAAAAACATGCATAGATTAAATCATACAAAATGGACAAAAGGGCATCACGGCATAAAAATGCACTTTTGTGAAGTTGCCCCAAAGTCAAACCTGACTTCACAGATGCATTCTTGGGTTGATTCTACCCCAAAAGCATTACTCATACCCCTATACTTGCTTGGAGCAAGAGGGAGAAAAGTTAGGTCGAAATTTGACCCGTTAAGCCATGGGTGACTTAAGTCACTTATGCATATGAATGAAAATGGCACAAAATGGCCTAAACCCTATTGACACATGTTGGAAAAGGTTAAATAGCATCCTAGGAACATGATATCATGGCATAGCATCAAGAAAGGATAAAGCTAGCTAGAAGAGTAACTATGCTCATATGCACTAAGAGGGAACCCCTACACATGGAGCTACTCATACACATACACATCACTCCAAGTGAGTGTTTGTAGAACACACACATCCAACCACTAGCATGCCACACTCAAGCACGAGTGCACATAGGCACACATGCATTTCATGCATGTATGCCCACATACACACACACCTACACACTACACTCACTCACAAGAACACACACATGTATGGGTGTGCAAAGAGCATACACACACATGTGTCATGCATGGTGCACGACACACCTACATGCACACACACACTCACATCTTCATAAGCACACATGTGGGTATGTGTGCATAGCATACACACACATGTGCACCCATGCATATGTGCAACACACACACTCTCATGACAAGAAACACACACACACACAACCATGCTCACACACACAAGCATGTAGATGTAAGCACTAAACACACACACAAACATATCTCACATGTATGCATACATGTGCATATGTACCACTTGATACATACACACACCACCATACACATGTGCAAACACACCACATGGCAAGGAGTCCAACACACATACATACATATGCTGAAATGCACACACACATGTATAAGCAAGAGAAAAGAAAAACAAGGAAGAAAAGAAAGAAAATAAACAACAACAAAAAAGGGAGGTTCAGGGGGTCGAACCCCTGACCTCGGGGTCAAACACACGCGCCCACACCACTGTGCTACGGCGTCAGAACTTAACAGGAAGGGGGATCCGCAGCTCTAATACCACACATGCACACTATCTGACGAAACTAAAACTACACACGCACACACTGCACAGCAACAGCGGCAGTGACAACGGCGGGGCGACGGCGATCCCCAGTGATGCAAGGGGTCTCCGGCGACGGGGAACGGCGGAATCAAAAGAGGAACCTACGGGGGCTCCATCCCTCACCTCATCTCGCGACGAGGGGGATCGGAGGCAAGCCCAAGCTCGGTGCTTCCGAGCGGCGTATACGGCACTACGGCGACAAGCCTACAAATTACGGCGAGGAGAGGGGGCGGCGAGGACGGGCTGCTCACCGAGGGGCTCACGGAGACACGGGGACGCGGTCGACGGTGACGAAGGGGAAGGAGAGGAGGAGACGACGCGCACGGAGAGGAAGAAGCCCGGCGACGCTCCGGCGATGAGGAGGAAGAAGAAGAAGGCCTCCCGAGGCCTTCTAGCGCCGGGAACGAGACGCAGACGGTAGCGGCGAGCTCCATGCCATCACCAGCAGGGACGAGGTTGTCGGAGGCGACGATGACGACGAGCACTGCGCCTCTGAACTTCTCTGAACTTACCTGCGTCTTGTGCCTCTGAAAGAGAAGGGGGAGGAAGAAGGAAGAAGGAGAGGGAGAGAGGAGCTGTGGCGGTGGAGGGAGGAAGAAAAAACCCTAGCGGAGCGACACGGACGCCGAGGGGAGGCTATATAGCCCCAGGCTGACGGCGACGGCGACACACGCGCTCTCTCTGAAGCTCACTAACGTAGGTAGGAGACGGGGCGGGTGGCCATTGCGTCCAGCTGGGCTGGGCCGCGGCCCACTCCCTCTCTCACACTCACACACAAACTAAAACAGAGAAATAAAAGGGTTTTCCCATTTAATAAAACCATCCCCAACAAAATAAACCCAGAGTAATTTTAAAGAGTTTTGAGCTAAACAAAAATAATTTTGAGGAGGAAATAATGTGCACCTTTTAATAAAAATATTAAGTTGATTTATAACACAAGTATTTTATTTAATATTTAAAATGATAGCTCCTGTTTTAAAAAAAACACAACACCACAAAACCACAAACATTAATCCAACACACTCACATATCATAAAACACATGGGGCCACCTCATGAACATTTTTAAACAACTTAAAATCTGATGACAAATAATAATAGGAATAAAAGGGGGTTTTGGAGGGGATGTTGCAAAGGGAAAAGAGAGGGGAAGAAAAGGAGATGCACACACTTGGATCCAACCACTCACAACCTCTCACATGTCACAACACACCATTCACCACCACCACATCATAGCAAGCACAAGAAAAACCAACATGGCACATGAATGAAATGAGAATGATGCATGATGATGCAAGAATGCAAACACATGAATGGCAAGGAGCAAACATACATCTCAAGCACATGACACAAGGTTCGTACATGGGGGATTACATGCCAAATAAGGTAGGGACTGCACTTGGGCTGTCATAGTAAATAAGCACGTTGTCCGTGGGGATAACATCATATTCCCCCAATACCACATAAACACATTGCTCAGGGGATGTGTGAGAGAGGCGGTTGTCTGTTCCGGGTGGTCACTGGTATCAAGGGTTTGTGGTCCAACCTAATAAAGGTCTTTGTGGCCACCTTCCTTATGGGAAAGGTGGGGATGGTCATGATGGGGTATCGACCGTGGTCTTTTGACTTAGAGCCAGAGCCTATGGCCTTAGCCTAACCGCATCTGGGTCCGGTAAAGCTTTGGGGTTCAAGGAGCTTAGGATGTGAGTGAATGTCTAGCACCTTATCATGAGCACAACTGTTAGATGCCAACAGTACTACCTATTACTCCAAACAAAATCACCCTATATCCTCGAAGGTATCATATGATATGAGTCAAATCCAATATTGCATATGCTACTCATATCTCCAAGGTTTCGAGAGAAGGACTATGCTGAAAATCTCATATGTATACTATAACTAACTCAAATATATCCCTATATAGAAATCCTCGGGATAATTTACAAGTCGCTAAACTTGATCATGTCACTACCAATCCAATTGTCCTTCTGACTTGTCCAGGGTCTCAGGTACTACATTACTATGCTAAGGAAACATTTAATAAACCAATCCAAGATCTTGTTTCCTTCCTATGAATCCAATTAACCGATCCTCGATTATCATCCACTATTACTTGATCCATTACTGCTACAAATCCAGCATCGATGGTGTCCAACATAATCTCCTCGAGTTCACATAATCCACATATCATTGCAAAGACTATTGTCATGAACTTCCAACCTCATGGCCAACAACACTCCAAGGTCAAGCTTATATAGATCCCTAAACTATCCCTAACACCATCTGATTCCTTCTACTATCATCCACCGAGAAACATGGTATCATGATCAAGATCATTGGACTAAATCCAACTTACTCCGAACCATGTGGTTTAATAGATCTTGAGCACCTGGTAGGATTACCTATTTAAATCCAAGTTTTACATCTAGTAAGAGCTCCCTACTAATCCAATTTTCTCAAAGGACAAGTAAGTTATGCTACTCTATCAATCTTGATCCACCAAGTTCATCTACCAACATTAAGCCTCGTATTCCACCAAAGGGTCTGAACTGCTTGCTCAAGGCATCTATTATGCCTAAATCAAATCATCGTCCACAAAGCGTATACCCTTAGAATGATCTTTCCTATGGCATCAAGGTTCTTGTGCTAGAGTAAGAATTAAGTATGTTTGTTCACTATAATCACTAGCTCCATAATGAACCCAGTACAAAGTCTCATTGAAGCTCAATAAGTGCTCTGGAAAATCCGTGTATTAGACACGTGATCAGAGACTTGTGCGGGGGAGCTTGTGAGGTATAAGTAAGGCAAGGGAGGGGTTTCCAATCTTGAGGAAGATGCATAACTCTACGGGGTTGCGTCTTGTTGAGTTTGTTGTAGTCGAAGTCTTCGGTGTCGGTTGCTTGTTGAGGTGGATCCTTGGTGCATCTTTTCTTTCCAGTATTCAGTTGATGAGATTGGGGAGAGAAAGTAGCATCGAGATGAGTGCCTCTTGGGTCGAAATACCTCTCCCGATGGTCCCCCAGTACACTACCGATGAGCCCGAAACTTTTCCGGCGACCAAAATAGGACTTCCTATATATGAATCTTTACCTCCGGACCATTCCAGTGCTCCTCGTGACGTCCGGGATCTCATCCGGGACTCCAAACAACCTTCGATCACCATCCTACATAACTCTATACTACCGAAACGTCACCAAACCTTAAGTGTGCAGACCCTGCGGGTTCGAGAACTATGTAGACATGACCGAGACACCTCTACGGTCAATAACCAATAGCGGGACCTGGATGCCCATATTGGTTCCTACATATTCTATGAAGTTATTTATCGATCGAACCTCTATGTCAAGGATTCAGTTAAATCCCGTATGATGTTCCCTTTGTTCTTCGGTTTGTTACTTGTCCGAGATTCGATCGTTGGTATCTCTATACCTAGTTCAACCTCGTTACCGGAAAGTCGCTTTACTCATTCCGTAATACAAGATCCCGTGACTAACACTTAGTCACATTGCTTGCAAGGCTTGTTGTGATGTTGTATTACCAAGTGGGCCCTGAGATACCTCTCCATCACACGGAGTAACAAATCCCAGTCTTGATCCATGCCAACTCAATAGACACCCTCGGAGATACCTGTAGAGTACCTTTATAGTCACCCAGTTACATTGCGACGTTTGATACACACAAGGCACTCCTCCGGTGTTAGTGAGTTGCATGATCTCATGGTCATAGGAACATATACTTGACATGCAAAAAACAGTAGCAATAAACTGACACGATCATATGCTACGTGTGTAGTTTGGGTCTTGTCCATCACACCATTCTCCTAATGATGTGATCCCGTTTATCAAATGGCATCTCATGTCCATGCCTAGGAAACCTTAACCATCTTTGATCAACGAGCTAGTCTATTAGAGGCATATTAGGGACATGGTTTTGTCTATGTATCCACACATGCATCTAAGTCTCCGATCAATACAATTATAGCATGGATAATAAACGATTATCATGAACAAGGAAATATGATAATAACTAATTTATTATTGCCTCTAGGGCATATTTCCAACAGTCTCCCACTTGCACTAGAGTCAATAATCTAGTTCACATCACCATGTGATTCGCATTGTTATGAATCTAACACCCAATGAGTTATGGGGCTCGATCATGCTTTGCATCTGAGAGAGGTCTTATTGTCAACGGGTCTGCGACATTCAGATCCGTATGTACTTTGCAAATCTCTATGTCAAACTGTAAACACTGCTACCATGCTCCACTTGGTACTATTCCAAATGGTTGCCCCACTATATGTATCCAGATTGCTACTACGGGTCATCCGGATTGGTGTTAAATCTTGCATCGCCGTAACTCTTTATGACGAACTCTTTATCACCTCCATAATCGAGAAACATATCCTTAGTCTTTTAGTTACTAAGGATAATCTTGACCGCTGTCCAGTGATCCACTCCTGGATCACTCTTGTACCCCTTGACGGACTCATGGCAAGGCACACACAGGTGCGGTACACAGCATGGCATACTATACAGAGCCTATGGCTAAGGCATAGGGGACGACATTCGTCCTTTCTCTTTCTGTTGTCGTGGTCGAGCTTTGAGTCTCACTCAACTTCACACCTTACAAAGGAGGCGAGAACACTTCTCTCTGACTAATCCATTTTGAACTCTTTCAAAATCTTGTCAAGGTATGTACTCATTGAAAGTCTTATCAAAACATCTTGATCTATCTTTATAGATCTTGATGCTCAACAATTAGGTAGCTTTATTCAGGTCTTCCTTTGACAATCACTTTTCAAACAACCGTTTATGCTTTCCAGAAATTATACATCATTTTCGATCAACAATATGTCTACCACATATGCTTATCAGAAACTCTATAGTGCTCCCACTCACTTTATCGTAAATACAAGTTTCTCATAAACTTTGTATAGACTCAAAAACTTTGATCACCACATCAAAGTGTATATTCCAACTCTGAGATGCTTGCTTTAGTCCATAGAAGGATCACTAAAGCTTGCACACCTTTTAGCATCCTTAGGACTGACAAAACCTTCTGGTTGTATCACATACAACCTTTCCTCAAGTAAACCGTTAAGGAAACGATGTTTTGACATCCATCTACCAGATTTCATAATTGAAAAATGTAGCAACTGCTAACATAATTCCAATAGACTTTAGCATCGCTACGAGTGAGAAAGTCTCATCGTAGTCAACTCCTTGAACTTGTCGGAAACTTCTTTGCGACAAGTCGAGCTTTATGATCTGAGATAGAAGGTTCGATAGTAACTTGATCCGAAGCTTCATGATCATCATCATTTACTTCCTCTTCAACTGACGTAGGTTCCACAAAAACATCTTTCTGCACTGCGCTACTCTCTGGTTGAAACAAAGGTTCAACAACCTCATCAAGTTCTATCTTCCTCCCACTTAATTCTTTCGAGAGAAACCTTTTCTCGGGAAAGGTCCCGTTTCAGCAACAAACACTTTATGCTTGGATCTGAGATAGAAGGTTCACCCAACTGTTCTTAGGGTATTCTATGAAGATGCATTTGTCCACTTTGGGTTTGAGCTCATTAGGTGAAAACATTTTTCCACACAAGCGTCGCAGCCCCAAACATTCAGAAATGACAGCTTAGGTTTCTACCAAACCATAATTCACACTGTGTCATCTCAACGGATTTAGATGGTGCCCTATTTAAAGTGAATGTAGTTGTCTCTAATGCATAACCCCAAAACTATAGTAGTAAAACGATAAGAGACATCATAACCCGCACCATATCCAATAGAGCACAACTACGATGTTCGGACACACCATCACAGTACGGTGTTCCAGGTGGCGTGAGTAGTGAAACACTTTTCACATTGTCTAAAGTTGTATGCCAAACTCATAACTCAGATATTTACCTCCACGATCATATCGTAGACATTTTTATCTTCTTGTCACGATGATCTTAAACTTCACTCTGAATTGCTTGAAGTTTTCAAAAATTCAGACTAGTGTTTCATTAAGTAAATATACACTATATGTACTCAAATTATCAGTGAAGGCAAGAAAATAACGATATCCACCGCACGCTATAACACTCATTGGATTGCATACATCAACATGTATCATTTCCAATAAATCACTTGCCCGCTCCATCAAACCAGAAAACGGGGTCTTTAGTCATCTTGCCCAAAAGGCATGGTTCGCATGTCTCAACCGATTCGAAATCGAATGAGTCCAAAGATCCATCAACATGGAGTTTCTTCATGCGCTTTATACCAATATGACATTTAGCGGCAGTGCCACAAGTATGTGGTACTATCATTATTAAATTTGTATCTTTTGGCATCATTGTTATAAACATGTGTATTACCACGATCAAGATTTCAACAAACCATTCTCACTAGGTGCATGACCATTCAAGGTATTATTCATGTAAACAGAATAACCATTATTCTCTAATTTAAATGAATAACCGTGTTGCAATAAACACGATCTAATCATGTTCATGCTTAACGCAAACACCAACAACATATAGGTTTGTCACCAATCCCGAAGGTAGACAGAGCGTGCGATGTTGATCACATCAACCTTGGAAACATTTCCAACACACATCGTCACCTCACCCTTAGCTAGTTCTCCGTTTATTCCGTAGCTTTTATTTCGAGTTACTAACATTTAGCAACCGAACCTGTATCCAATACCCAGGTGCTACTAGGAGTACTAGCAAGGTACACATCAATAACACGTATATCAAATATACTTCTGTCGACGTTGCCAGCCTTCCTATCTACCAAGTATCTAGGGTTGTTCCGCTTCAGCGACCGCTCTCCTCATAATCGAAGCACTTAGTCTCGGGTTTGGGTTCAACTTTGGGTTGCTTCACCGGACAAGCAACTGACTTGCTATCCATGAAGTTTCCCTCCTTGCCCTTGCCCTTCTCGAAACTAGTGGTTCTACTAACCATCAACACTTGATGCTCCTTTCTTGATTTCTACTTTTGCGGTGTCAAACATCACGAACAGCTCAAGGATCATTATTTCTATCCCTGGCGTTTATAGTTCATCACCAAGTTCTAGTAGCTTAGTGACAGTGACTTGGAGAACAATATCAATCACTATCTTATCTGGAAGATCAAATCCCACTCGATTCAAGCGATTGTAGCACCCAAACCATCTGAGCACATGCTTAACGATTGAGCTATTCTCCTTCATCTTACAGGCAAAGAATCTTGTTGGAGATCTCATATCTCGCAACACGGGCACGAGCCTGAGATCCTAATTTCAGCTCTTAGAACATCTCATATGTTCCATGACGTTCAAAACATTTCGGAGCCTCAATTCTAAGTTGTAATGCATGACGCATGAAACTATCAAGTAGTTATCAGAACGTGGATGTCAGATGTTCACAACATCTAGAAACAACGCTAGAGGGGTTGGCGCACCGAGCGGTGCATTAAGGACATAAGCCTTCTGTGCAGCAATGAGGACAATCCTCAGATCACGGAGCCAGTCCGCAATATTGCTACCATCATATTTGAACTCTATTTCTCTAGGAACATATAAAAATTCAAGGGAGCTACAGCGTGAGCTAGTAATCTACAACACAGTTTGCAAAGACACTACTGACTATGTTCATGATAATGAGTTCAATTAATCATATTACTTAAGAACTCCCACTCAAACTGACATCCCTCCAGTCATTCGAGTGATACATGATCCAAATTCACCAACTCAAGTCCGATCATCATGTGAGTTGAGGTGGTTTCAATGGTGAACATCATCATGTTGATCATATCTACTATATGACTCGTGTTTGACCTTTCGGTCTCTTGTGTTCTGAGGCCATGTCTGTACATGCTAGGCTCATCAAGTTCAACCCGAGTGTTCTGCATGTGCAACACTGGCTTGCACCCGTTGTATGTGAACGTAGAGTCTATCACACCCGATCATCACGTGGTGTCTCAACACGACGAACTTTCGCAATGGTGCACACTCGGGGAGAACACAATTCATCTTGAAATTTAAGTGAGGGATCACCTTATAATGCTACCGTCGTCCTAAGCAAAACAAGGTGCATAAAAGGATTAACATCACATGCAAATCATAAGTGACATGATATGGCCATGAACTTGTGCTTTTGATCTTCATCTTGAAAGCACCGGCATGATCTCCATCGTCACTGGCACGACACCATGATCTCCATCATCTTGATCTCCATCAATGTGTCGCCATCAGGGTTGTCGCTCCCACCATGCTTCTACTACTATTGCTACCGTTTAGCGATAAAGTAAAGCATTACATAGCGCTTAATGATTGACACGCAGGTCGTACAATAATTAAAGACAACCCTATGGCTCCTGCCGGTTACCGTACTCATCGACATGCAAGTCGTGATATTCTATACAACACATGATCATCTCATACATCACATATATCACATCATGTAATTGGCCATATCAAATCACAACATACCCTGCAAAAACAAGTTAGACGTCCTCTAATTGTTGTTGCATGTTTTATGTGGCTGCTACGGGTATCTAGCAAGAACAATTCTCACCTACGCATAAACCACAATGGTGATACATAAGTTGTTTTTCAACCTTCTAAAGGACCGCCTTAGTCGAATCCGATCCAACTAAAGTAGGAGAAACAGACACCCGCCAGCCATCTTTGTGCAACGAAGTTACATGTCAGTCAATGGAACCGGTCTCTCGTAAGCGTACGAGTAATGTTGGCCCAGACCGCTTCATCCCACAATACCGCTGAACCAAAACACGACCAAGGGAGGAAGCAATCTAAGCATCAATGCCCACAAACTCTTTCTGTTCTACTCGAGATATCATCTACACATAGACCTAGCTCATGATGCCACTGTTGGGGAACGTCGCATGGGAAACAAAAAATTCCTATGCACACGCAGATCTATCCATGGTGATGAGTATCTACGAGAGGAAGAGTGGATCTACGTACCCTTGTAGATCGCTAAGCGGGAAGCGTTAAGAAACGCGGTTGGTGTAGTCGAACGTCTTCGCGATCCAAATCGCTGAGCGTCCCATGATCTCATCATGATCCGTCCTGCAATACAATCACGATCCATCCCGCGAACACATCATGATCCGTCTCGCTAACTCATCACGATCCGTCCCGTGAACTCATCATGATCCGTCTTGCGATCTTGATCACGGTCCTTCCGATCTAGCATCGAACGGACGGCACCTCCGCGTTCAGCACACGTACAGCTTGATGAAGATCTCCACCATCTTGATACAGCAAGAGGAAGTGGAGAGGAGGAAGATTTCACTGGCCGTGTGACGGCGCTCCCGCGATGTTGGTGGAGCAATTCCGGCAGGGCTTCACCTAAGCACTACGGAAATCCGATCTAGAGGAGCACCGGTGGAACGGGTAGCTCATGGTCGTCAAATCTAGTGCAAAACACCCAATACCACTAATATATATAAGAGGGAGGGAGGAGGAGGGCTGGCGCACCAAGGCTTCCCTTGCGCAAGGAGGAGAGGAGGAATCCTCCTCCAATCATAGTAGGACTAGGATTCCTCCTTTCCTACTTGGAATCTCTTTCCACCTTGCGTTTTTTTCTTTCTCCTTCAACTCCAGCCGCATGGGAATCTTAGATGACTTCCACCAGCCCACTAAGGGTTGGTTTCCACCCTCACACAGCCCATGTAGCCTCTTGAGTCGAAATACCTCTCCCGATGATCCCCCGGTACACTACCGACACTCCCGGTACACTACCGATGAGCCCGAAAACTTTTCCGGCGACCAAAATAGGACTTCCTATATATGAATCTTTACCTACGGACCATTCCGGAGCTCCTCTTGATGTCCGAGATCTCATCTGGGACTCCGAACAACCTTCGGTCACCACCATACATAACTCTATACTACCGAAATGTTACCAAACCTTAAGTGTGCAGACCTTGTGGGTTCGAGAACTATGTAGACATGACCGAGACACCTCTATGGTCAATAACCAATAGCGGGACCTGGATGCCCATATTGGTTCCTACATATTCTACAAAGATCTTTATCGGTCGAACCTCTATGTCAAGGATTCAGTTAATCCCGTATGATGTTCCCTTTGTTCTTCAGTATGTTACTTGCCCGAGATTGGATCGTCAGTATCTCCATACCTAGTTCAACCTTGTTACTGGCAAGTCTATTTAGTTGTTCCATAATACAAGATCCCGTGACTAACACTTAGTCACATTGCTTGCAAGGCTTGTTGTGATGTTGTATTACCGAGTGGGCCCTGAGATACCTCTCCGTCACACGGAGTAACAAATCCCAGTCTTGATCCATGCCAACTCAACAGACACCCTTGGAGATACATGTAGAGTACCTTTATAGTCACTCAGTTACGTTGCGATGGTTGATACACACAAGGCACTCCTCCGGTGTCAGTGAGTTGCATGATCTCATGGTCATAGGAACATATACTTGACATGCAGAAAACCGTAGCAATAAACTGACACGATCATATGCTACGTTTGTAGTTTGGGTCTTGTCCATCACACCATTCTCCTAATGATGTGATCCCGTTTATCAAATGACATGTCATGTCCATGGATAGGAAACCTTAGCTATCTTTGATCAACGAGCTAGTCTATTAGAGGCATACTAGGGACATGGTTTTTTCTATGTATCCACACATGCATCTAAGTCTCCGATCAATACAATTATAGCATGGATAATAAACGATTATCATGAACAAGGAAATATGATAATAACTAATTTATTATTTCCTCTAGGGCATATTTCCAATAGTGGTATAGTGCAAGTGCAATCAAGCAAGTGCCAAAAAGGCCGAACAGAAAACATCAAGGTAAGGTAGGTGATATAGTCGTGCACTTGTTGCCTAGGGCAAAAGTGTGACTTACACCAAAGCACAAACAGGAAAAACAAGCAACACACATCATGGTTCCACTCGAACCATCATACGGACTCGACTTCGCATGGGGGACACACGACCTATCCTACCTTAGGGGTTCTCGGACTTATCAGTCGTGCTTGCTTCGTGTCTTGGAGAGGAGTCCACTTAGCCTCCTGGGTATTCTTCAGGTGCCGCTAAGTCTCTGGTTGTTGTTCATCAAAACGATCCTGGTTGCGCCTGAAGAGTCCTTGATGACTTCGGGTCTATTGAGTTGACGATGTAGGTGATTCTTCACGGCTGTTGTTGACAGGGTCTTCTAGTGTCCTCGTGATCGTGACAATGCCTTCTTGTCTCTTGAGACATCAAGCATTCCAGGTAGGCAACCTTCTATGCAATGTCATTAACAAGGCATGGTAGAGTTCTATCCTACCGGTCACGTTGACGATATCATTGGCACCAAGAGCGGGGGATGATGAGGACCATTTTCCTACTAACTATGGTGAGGTAGACCAAATGGCGAGGTTCTCATCCACCGGTGGTTGCCGATATAACAACGAAAAGGACAGGGTTGCTCCATTAGCGATGCATTATCATGAAGTTGCATGCCTTGTGCCCTAGTCATCGAAGGCTAAGGTGGAATCATCCTGGGGCTGTGTCGATGGTGTCACCATCTTCTGAGCCTTGATATCCTCATCCTTCGAGAAGATATCTTATGTTGGTAACTCCTTGTCTAGTGTCGCCAACTTGGGTCCAGGACACATCGACAATCGTCTGGCAAGGTGGCTTCCTTCCAGGTTACCCACGAGGATTACAAGGAATCCCGTGGTCAGGGGCACGAGGGTAGTAGCGGCCATTTGCAAAGTTTTGAAAAGTAGACGAGGAGAGCCAAAAGAAAAATGGTGGAAGTGCTAGGCACAATCCTTAAGTTTATTTGAAACCTTAGAAGAGCTAAGAAATATGGTATCCTTTGCAAGTGTTTGAAGGGTCTAGGAAAACAATTTTGTTCTAACTAACATCCATGCTAACTAAGGGCTTCCTACAGTCAGGATGGCTCTGATACCAGCTCTATGGGGACCCCAACTCATAAGTCATGATCTCCGAATGTACGTGCATAGTGATCCTAGAGATCAATGCTCACTAAACACACAGAAACTAAATAACATGAGTCTTACTTCCATTACATACCGGTTTACTCAAATATGGCCTTCATGACCAAGCCTTCACATGATTGCAGCGGAAATCTTCAACGATAGCGTGAACCCATGCCATCTGCCTTAACCCTACAGGCATTCTAGCTGGGAAGCATCCTAGCTCGCATGTCCGTGACCGAAGTAATCTTCATCATAACCTGATCTTTCATGCCTGGCCAATAAAATAACCAGTGGCAAGCCAATGAGTACTTTGAATGTACTCGCAAGCAACAAATGTTTGGAATAAGGCAATAACAATGCATGATATAGCTCTAATAGGTAAGTTTTGCAGAAAGCTAATTTTCAGTGCAATGACATGATCAAGTAATTTATGTAAGCATGCATCAACCACGAACAGGTGTCCATAAGGTCACGTCACAGTCATCATCATAAGCAGGGGGTTGGATGTCTCATGTTCAACCATAACACCATGTCCTCAGACTTGTCTCATGTACCGCCTGAACATCTCATGTTCAGTCATCATGCCAAGTCATCCCACTCGACTCAAAATCATCCTTGTCACCACACACACACACTCACCGAGTTTTGAGGAAACATCTGGACGTAGCACAAGAGCGGTCATCCAACTGTTCTTGACTGTGGACATGGCTATTCGAATTGTTTTACACTCTACAGAGGTTGCACACTTTACCCACAAGACTTGGGGAACTTCCGTGTCATCCACGACTCACGGTATATAACATACCCAAGGTAAGCACCCGAACAATGCCTTTCCCCTGGCGATACTAAACAAAGAGTCCACTCGATTGGTACTCAGCCCTCACGATGTACATCACACGAGCCTCGCTCCAGATCGTACCATTCATGAGGGGACCAACGGTGTGCCCGGTGCTTATAAAGACAGCGCATGATCATCCATTCTGGTACGACCCCGTATCAAGAGTGACCACACCACTCCTGCCACTAGTAATGTGGGCTCTATGCTAGTACCCACCAAGGTAATCAACAAAGCCCCTTCCCATATAGGGGTAGTGTGGTTGTACATATAAGGTTGGAATAACGGTCGCAACTTACACCAATCCGTTTTCGAAAACCACACACACTCACTTGCTCCGGTACACCACTTCTTTCTCAAGTGGTTACTTAGCTCATCATCATCTCCCTCGGGCATTAGTGGCACCCGACGGGGTTTTCGAAAAGTCTTTGAAATCATTTCGTCCTTTCCATCACTATGCACAAGTCCCCAACCCACTTGAGTAGCATCTACTAGCATGCTAACTACACCCACCCACATAACCCTCATAAGGTGGTAGGGTTATGCATGATGCAAGTGTCAATGGTAAGAGTATTGGAGGCAACCCACCGAAGTGGTCACTGCTCCACATGATCAAGCATAACGAAAGTAAAGTGCTATATGACATGCAATGAAAATGGTTTCTTAACATGGTCAAAGGGCTGCTTGCCTGGCTCAGCAAAGTCTTCGAGGTCTTCACACACTTCTTGTCCACTCCGAGCACTTCATCTACTTCGTCAACTATCGCCGGAAACAACCGTAATAAGAAACACAACAAGCAGAGAAATAAATGTCCTCTATAAATAGGAATTTTATTTTTCTAGGACTCCTTTGGTCATGAGAAAAATAACCAAGGATGTTTTGGTGTACGTGGATCAAGGGGGAGTTTGGAATGGTGGAAAAGATGGAAATGATGACCCTTCAAGATGTCAACAGAAAATATTTTCATAAAAATGAGTGGATGGACCCAACAAATAAGGCATGATTTTAGAAACATGAGGGAAGTGGTTTCACTAGATTTGGAGTTGGGATGCTTCTTTTATGAATTTCCAAAGAGGAAATAAAATGGAAAAGGGAGCATTTATTAGTTCAAGCAGAATAGGGGCACGGGAAAAATGTTAACCATGCCTAGATAAATAGGGAATGATATTTAGGAAATCTCGGATTTTGAATCACTCCATTTGGAGTTCATTTGGATTCTCTATGAATTTGCAAAGTGGCCTCTAGGAGTTCAAATTTGAATTTAAATTTGAACAGCACAAAATCTTGTGGTAGAAAAATATGGAAGTGGCACCAGTAAATAGGTGGCATTTTTAGAAAGATGCAGAAATTTGAATCATCATATTTGGAGCTAAAATAAATTTATTATGGATTTTACAAATTATGGAAAAGAGAAAAGGCTAAAGAATTTACGAAAAAAGGAAATGGGCTAAAATGCGCACTTGGGCGCAAGATAGCTTCTGGACCGGCCCGGCCGCAGGGAGGCTGTGGTGACGTCGATGGCGTACTCTTCGGAGTACGCCTCCTTTGCAGGGAGGCGGGAAGCGTCGGGGCGTTTCCACTTAAACCGAGGGGGCCCGGCCGGTGTGCCACTTACAGGCGGGTCCCGCCTGCTAGGTCTATCTCCCTCCTCTCGCTAGAACAGGAGGAGGCAGGGAAGGCCGGCCGCGCTCATGACAGTGCCCCGTTCCGGTGGCACAGGGCCTTCCCGTTGGCATCCCAACCACGGTCGAGCTCGGGGCGGAGAGCCGCACTCGCCAGGGTGGTCCTCGGGCCCTGGGGAGGTCGGGGCTGCACGTTGCTTCCATCACGGCGGGGGAGGTTGTCGGCCAAGGTGGGCATGACGCCACAGTTGCGGAGAGGAGGGGATGGGGTGCGTAGGGGGGTTATGGCGGCAGCCTAGGGGTGGTTTGTAGAGGTCCAAGGGAAAGGGATAGGTCGGGGTATCGCCTATTCGGTCGAGGCCCGAGCGGTGACGTGACGGCCACGGAGGGGGAAGTGGAGCTCGGGAGCTCCAATGTCTCTGCCCGGAGGGCTTCTGGGAGTGGGAGGAGTAGCTTAGGGTGCAACAGGGAGCTCAGGGAGGGGCAGAAGTAGAGGGGCGACGAGGGGAAGCTAGGGAGCGCCTCAGATGCCCCCTGGGAGTTTAGGGCAACAGGGAGCTTAGGCTGATCTACTGGGAGTTACTGTAGGGAACTATGGATATAACCTTGTCTAGTAGCCCTAGCTATGGAGGTAGTACATGCACACCAATTTTCAAATCATGGAGATGAGAGGGCAAGGTACTTGTAGTACAAAGCTACACTTATTGCCATAAACTAGATTCAGATGGTTTGCTCACATTTTCCACATGAGCATGCCATATATGGGTTTGGTTTGATGCATAGGATGCTTTGGAAAGGTTTGGGGGAATTATTAGGAATAGAATTATGGGAGAGGGGAAAGAAGAGGTCTTTCTCACGCCCAAGATGCGCGCCTATCCATTTAAGGCACGAGGGCCTCGCAAGGGATAGAGGCGCATCTTGCCGTTAGCAAGAATAGTATCATCACAACATACAATACTGGATGAGAAGAGTATACAAGTTGGCTTACACTCGCCACATGCTAACTTACAATATCACTCAAATCATAACATCAAGTTGAACACAGGGTCCGACTACGGACGAAATCAAACGATAAAAGAAGTTGCAAATGATACTATCAAGCTATCCCAAAGATCACGACCAGGTCCTCTACTCATCCTGATACGTCACGTACATCTTCCCTCTTTCCTCGTCATACGCCCACTGGAGCTGGGTAAGATCATCCTGCACGAACTCATCTGAACATGTACCTGGAGTGTTGTAGTAAACTGTGAGCCATAGAGGACTCAGCTATCATGTGCCCGGGTACCAAGACTATTCAAGCTTAAAGGTTTGGAAGGTGATGTTTAGTTTGCAGTAGCACTAAGCATATATGGTGGTTAGCTTACGCAACATGAATTAGATATGAGTGGCCTACGAAGAACGATTGAATCTAGTATGATCTCTAAGAGATCCTGAACAGTTACTTACGTCAATCATAACCCCACCGTGTTCTCTCTCGGATCATTTTCACAAGCAGAGACGATCACGTTTACTCACACAGTTGGTGCATTTTAATTAGAGTTTACTTCAAGTTTGCTATAACCGGGTGTTAAACAAATATCCAAGTTGCCACATAACCGCGGGCACGGCTTTCCAAAAGATTTAACCCTGCAGAGGTGCTCCAACTAATCCATTACAAAATTAACCACACTCCATGGGAATGCCTCCATCGCGGATCTCGTGATCATCATAGGTAATTCCAAAGGAATTCCAACACCTCGAGTGAACCCGAAGAAAGTCAGACTCCACACGCAAGACACTCGATAAAGGTAAAACAAATCCAGCAAGACCACCTGACGTGTCGATGAACCCAATAAGAGCCACGTATCTCGTTCTCAGGACTCGATGGATAAGCACAGCGTACGGTGGCCTGATAGAAATCTCCCGAGTTGCCCCGGGTTGGCCCTGCACATGGCTCTAGTTTGGACCAACACTCATGAGGAGCACTAGCCCGGGGGTTGTTTAATTATCCACGGGTTTGCAAGACCCTGTGCAGTTTTATTAAGTTGTTAAGCAAATTTAGTACCAATGTTGGGTCTTGCCAGACAAGTTTTAATCTCAATCGAATAAACAAGGGGGTCCCCATAACAACCCTGAGCATGTTAGGAGCGCAAAGTATGGAAAACATAACACCGGTAACAAGGAACTAATGGCGGTAATAGCGGAACAAATCACTTAGAAAAAGGCCAAGCCTTCCACCAATACCAATATATATATATGCATTAAATTAAATAACAGAATATTGTGATATCCAAATCCATGTTATCACATGGAACAACCTGCACCTGCAACTAAGAACGCTATAAGAGGGGCTGAGGAGCGGTAACTTAGCTAATCAAAGGTTTGCTAGGATGTGGAGGTTAGAGGCTGTCATGGCAGCATGGGGGCTGATATCAAGTGGTAGGTAGCGCAATTGTAACGATAAGAGCGAGAAACTAGCAAGCAAAAATAGTATCGGAATCCGGGTACGATCATCTTGCCTGTTGGTTCTTGAGTGAAACAAGTAGCAGGATCCTCGTAGTGGTACTCTCCTGGTTCCTCGTACTCAGAATCAACACTCACATCTACCCAAGAGAAACAGCAAAAATAAACATCCAACCAAGTTGCAATGCACATTCAAAATGATGCATGATCATTTATGAAGAATTATAACATGGCAACCACAAACTAGTCATGTTTCACATGCAAGTGTGTATATTAGTGAATCTGGACAGAACCTCATGTTAAGTTATTTAGACATGCATGAACATGGAAAATATGGATGCAGCATGCAAAATCGATAGAAATGCATATAAAGATCGCAAGAAACGGAGTTACGGTTCTCACGATACGCTCACGACAAGGTACGGAGGCAATATCACAAGATCACCAAGCCATTGGCTGATTCTTGGCATTCCAAGGTAGCCAATGGATAGGTGATGAAAAATCAATCACAATAGACTCAATAATCAATAAATTCCATGGAGCATAGCTCCCGCAATCCACAAAACAATAAAACACTAAATCTTCCACTAAACAGCAACATAGCAACTTCTACAGCTCACATCTGGTGCTACAGGAAGCCTACAGACACAAACAAGACATGGACGGAATCTACTCAACACACCCAACAATTCATCCAACTACACCACCATAAAAGGAGCCACACATTAATAAGCAAGAAGCAATCAAGTTGGCATGATGAACCAGTTTTCTGGGACTTAGAGAAAATTACAGTTTTCTAGAAACTGAGATTATAAAGTAGCAAGTTAACAGCCCTGGTTAAATATGCTAGAGAGCTCCTGTTGGCATGAAAATTAACAGAATGGTAGATGACAATATCTTCTACAAATATCTAACACTGAGCATGGTCAAATATCTGACACGTTACAAGATACCAACCTCTCAACATGGCCAAACAATAACAGCAGACTCTCCAGACTTAGCCTTTTTCAAGCAGGTTGACAGAAACAGAAAGTAGCTTACTAAATAGCATGGTTCCCACTTATCTAGGGACTTAACATAAATAAATAAAATACTGGTACATTTCCAACAACTTTAAATAACAAACTCATGTTGGCAAGAACTTAAAATCATGCATACATTAAATCATAATAAAAAGACAAAAGGGCATCACAGCATAAAAATGCAGTTTTCTCAAGTTGCCCCAAAGTCAAATCTGACTTCACAGATGCATTCATGGGTTGATTCTACCCCAAATGCATTACTCATACCCCTATACTTGCTTGGAGCAAGAGGGAGAAAAGCTAGGTCAAAATTTGACCATTTAAGTCATGGGTGACTTAAGTCACTTATGCATATGAATGGAAATGGCACAAAATGGCATGAACTCAATTGACACATTTTGGGAATGGTTAAATGGAATCCTAGGGGCATTATATCATGTCATAGCATCAATAGCAAGGATGAAACTAACTAGAAGTGAAACTATGCTCATATGCACAAAAGAGAGAAACCTACACATGGAGCTACTCCTACACATACTCATCACTCCAAAGTGAGTGGATGTGGAGCACACACACACACACAACCACTAGCAAAGCACTCCCAAGCATGAGTGCATCTAGGCACACATGCATTTCATACATGTATGCCCACATACACACACATACACATTACACTCACTCACACACAAGAACACACACATGTATGTATGTATGCTTAGCATACACACACACACATGTGCACCCATGCATATGTGCAACACACACACTCTCATGACAAGAAACACACACACAACATACATACCTCTCTCATGTAGGGGTACGCATCACCAAGACACATACACACACAACCACCACAAGAACACCCACACAACCACATGGAGACACACACCTCTCACCATGCCACCTACACACATTTGTGTATGCTCAAGCACACACACACACACTAAAATGTGCATATGCACTACACATACACACACAGATCATGGCAAAAGAAAAAAAACAAAACACACACACACATATATATATAAGCAAGGGAAAAGAGAAAACAAAGAAGAAAAGAAAAAACAACAAAAAAAGGAAAAGAGGAGGTTCAGGGGGTCGAACCCCTGACCTCTGGGTCGAGCACATGCGCACACACCACTGCGCTACAACGCCGAAACTAAACAGGGAGGGGGGATTTGTAGCTCTAATACACACATGCGCACACTATCTGACGAAACTGAAACTACACACGCACACACTGTAGAGCAACAGCGGCAGCGACAGCGGCGGGGCGACGGCGATTCCCAGCGATGCAAGGGGTCTCCGGCGACGAGGAGCGGCGGAATCGAAAGAGGAAACTACGGGGGCTCCATCCCTCATCTCATCTCGCGATGAGGGGGACTAGAGGCGAGCCCAAGCTCAGAGCTTTCGAGCGGCGGCGACGACACTACGGCGACGAATCCTACGAATTACGGCGAGGAGAAGGGGCTGCGAGGACGGGCTGCTCACCAAGGGGCTCACGGAGACACGGGGACGCGATTGACGACGATGAAGGGGAAGGAGAGGCAGGCACAATGCGCACGGAGAGGAAGGAGGTCCGGCGATGCTCCAGCGACGAGGCGGAAGAAGAAGAAGGCCCCCCGAGGCCTCCTAGCGCCGGGAACGAGACGCGGACGGCAGCAGCGAGCGCCACGCCATCACCAGCGGGGACGAGGTCTTCAAAGGCGACGACGACGACGAGCACCGCTCCTCTGCACTTCTCTGAAGCTTACCTGCGCCTCGACAGAGAAGGGGAGGAAGGAGGAAGAAGAAGAGGGGGAGAGGAGCTGCGGCGGCGGAGGGAGGAAGAAGAAACCCTAGCGAAGTGACACGGACGCCGAGGGGAGGCTATATAGCCCCAGGCTGACGACGACGGCGACGGAAAGCGACGGCGTCGCATGCGCTCTCTCTGAAGCTCACTGACGGAGAAGGAGACGGGAGCAGGTGGCCGTTGTGTCCAGCTGGGCTGGGCCACGGCCCACTGTCCCTCTCACACACGCACTCTCAATAAAACAGAGAATAAAAAGGGAAATAATGTACACCTTTTATTAAAAATATTAAGTTGAATTATAAAACAAGTAATTTATTTAATATTTAAAATGATAGCTCCTGTTAATTTAAAACACAATTCAAACCAACCCCAAACATTAAATCCAACATACTCCCATTTCACAAAACATGTGGGGCCATCTCATGAACATTTTTAAACAATTTTAATACAACTTAAAATCTGAAGATAAATAAATATAGGAGAAAAGGGGTTTTGGAGGGGGATGTTGCAAAGGAAAAGAGAGGGGGAAGAATAGGTTGCACACATGGAACCATCCACACACAAGCATCTCCACATCACAAAACAACACCTCTCCACCAACACATCATAGCAAGCACAAGAAAACCAACATGGAAAGAACATGAAATGAGAATGATGCATGATGAAATGATGCATGAATGCAACCACACATGAATGGCAAGGAGCAAACATACAACTCATGAGCTCATGACACAAGGTTCATACATGGGGTCACATGCCAAATAAGGTTGGGGCAGCACTTGGACTGTCACAGTCTTGCCATGGTAAAAGAAAGGGATATTGAGGGAGTTAGCCCACAAATAATTTACCAGAGGCCACGGCAAAGTTACTGGAGGTAGAACAGGGATATAATATGCTCTGGTAAAAAGTTGGGGGCAAGGGGAATCTTTTTGGGCCCACTTTGCTTGTCCACAAGTTTATGGCTGAAGGTGTTTGTGTTGTGGTTGGGCTAGGCAGGGGAATCCTATGACCTTAAGATTTACCAGGGGTAAATGGTAAGTCCATTTGGTCCCGATCACAAGTTTTGAGATGATTTGAAGAAAGTTGATAATGTAAACTTGGTAAACCCTAGAAATGGACAAAAGTTGATTTCTATAGTTCTGATCATGAAATTCTATTCCCCTTGATGAACAACTTGATGTAGCATCATCATTTGGGTAATATAGAATGCCCACAAAGTTTGGGATCAATAGGAGATAGTTCATAATGTAAAATTGATCAAATTTAGCTCTGGACAGGAATGGTTTTGGGATATTTTGGTGAATCAAAACAATTGGGATTGAGATGAAACTTGTCAAGATGAACAAATATATCATATGTGACATTCTAGAATTTTCCTGGATTTATTTGAGAATATTTCTTATAGAAATATTTCAAATGCTTGGAATAGGCAGAAATGGCTTTGAAGGGTTTTGTCCAATACTTTGAACATGACCATGCCTTGAAACTCTTATAGATGGACAATATATGTCCACTGAGCCTTCCTAAATTTTCCAAAATATTTTTAAAGCATTTAAATAATTTTTCCCTATAAAAGACCATTTTTGGCCTTAAGAAAAAGCCTTTAAATGAAATATGAAAATAGTCTTTTAAAATAATATTTTGTGGTTTTGGGAAGTTATATATATAATATTTCTGGCCTTAAGAAATAATGCATTTGGGGAAAAGGGATCCACCCAATTTGGGGACTTGCAGTGCAAACCCCAAATCAGGGGGGTTTGAAAAACCTAATTTGAATAAAACCTTTTTGGCCAAAATAAAATTTTGTAAAAATATAATTAAGTCCTATTCACATGTCATGATCATTGGACAAGAGTGGGGATCAAAGAAAAGAGTTTTGAGAGTAGGAGGGATTTTATGAATATAGAGCACTAGCAAGCAAACAGACAATCAGCAATCAAGTCAAGCATAACAAGCACACAAAAAGTTTTAATTGGTCCTAATTTTTTAGTCATGATATCTTAGTCATGAGGCAAATCACAAGGTGTGACAACATCTTGCTCTAAATCTACTGTAGAAACAGCTCAAAACAAAAACAGGAGGTATTGTCATGATACGAATGTCCAAACCTTCGAGAGATTATATAATGAATTTTTTCCGACCCAAAGGAGTGTACCACAAGAAAATGGAGTTAGGAGGGTGCACGGGGTGGTAGCAAGCCCCCTAGGCGCGGCCAGGGGGTGGCCGTGCCTAGCAGGCTTGTCACCTCCTCGTGCGTCTTTCGAACTACTTTTGATTTTCCTATTTTTTTAATATTCCAAAACTCAGTAAAATTGCTATTGGGAAAGTTTTGGAGTCGGTTTACTTACCGTACCACATACATATTCCTTTTTGGAGTCTGAAACATTCCGGTAGGTCTCCCTAATATACTCCTCCAGAGTTATGGTATTAATAACATTGGTTTCGACATTTATGGGAGTACCCGAGATATAATGTTAGATTCTTTGCCCGTTTACCACCTTCGGATTGGTGCCTTCGGCATTGTTGATCTTGATGGCACCGGAAGGATATACTTCCTCGACAATGTAAGGCCCTTCCCATTTAGAGAGAAGTTTTCCTGCAAAAAATCTTAACTAGGAATTGTATAGCAAGACATGGTCACCTACATTGAATTCACGCTTTTGTATCCTTTTATCATGCCATCTCTTAACTTTCTCTTTAAACTTGGCATTCTCATAGGCCTGGGTTCTCCATTCATCAAGTGAGCTAATGTTAAATAACCTCTTCTCACCAGCAAGTTTGAAATCATAGTTGAGCCCTTTGATTGCCCAATAAGATTTATGCTCTAGCTCTAGAGGTAAGTGACATGCTTTACCATAAACCATTTTATGCGGAGACATACCCATAGGGTTCTTGTAAGCAGTTCTATAAGCCCATAATGCATTGTCTAGTTTCTTAGACCAATTCCTCCTAGATCTATTAACCGTCTTTTGTAAGATCAATTTAATTTCTCTATTGCTTAATTCTACTCGACCACTAGACCGAGGATGATAAGGAGATGCAATTCTATGATTAACATCATACTTAGCAAGCAATTTATGGAAGGCACCATGAATAAAATGTGGACCACCATTAGTCATTAAATATCTGGGGACTCCAAATCTAGGTAAAATAACTTCTTTAAGCATCTTAATAGAGGTGTTATGATCAGCACTACTAGTTGGAATAGTTTCTACCCACTTAGTAACATTATCAACAACAACTAAAATATGAGTATACCAGTTGGATGTTGGAAAAGGTCCCATATAATCAAAACCCCAAACATCAAATGGTTCAATAACAAGAGAGTAATTCATAGGCACTTCCTAACGTCTACTAATATTATCAATTCTTTGACATTCATCACATGACAGGACAAACTTACGAGCATCCTTGAAGAGGGTAGGCCAATAAAATCCAGACTGGAATACCTTATGTGCAGTTCTATCTCCAGCGTGGTGTCCTCCGTAGGCCTCAGAATGGCACTTGTGTAGGATCCATTCCTGTTCATGCTCAGGTACACAACATCTAATAACACCATCTACTCCTTCTTTATAAATATGTGGGTCATACCAGAAGTAATGTCTTAAATCATAGAAGAACTTTTTCTTTTCTTGGTATGTGAAACTAGGCGGTATAAATTTAGCGACAATGTAATTAGCATAATCAGCATACCAAGGAGCATTACGAGAAGCATTTATGACAGCTAATTTTTAATCAGGAAAGCTATCATCAATAGGTAGTGGGTCATCAAGAACATTCTCTAACCTACACAAATTATCTGCTACGGGGTTATCAACACCCTTTCTATCAACAATATGCAAATCAAATCCTTGTAGCAGAAGAACCCACCTGATAAGTCTAGGTTTAGCATCTTTCGTTTCCATAATATATTTAATAGGAGCATGATAAATGTGAATAGTTACTTTAGAATCAACAATATAGGGTCTAAACTTATCACAAGCGAACACAACTGCTAAAAATTCTTTTTGAGTGGTAGCATAGTTTCTTTGAGCACTATCTAGAGTTTTGCTAGCATAATGAATAACATTTAATTTCTTATCAACTCTTTGTCCTAGAATAGCACCAACGGCATAATCACTAGCATCACACATAATTTCAAAGGATAGGTTCCAATCAGGTGGTTAAACAACATGTGCAGAAATCTAGGCATTCTTAAGAATTTCAAAAGCTTTTACACAATCATCATCAAAAATGAATGGAACATCTTTCTGCAAGAGATTAGTGAGCGGCATAAAAATCTTAGAGAAGTCTTTAATAAATATCTTATAGAAACTAGCATGACCAAGGAAACTTTTTATACCTCTGATATCCTTAGGACACGACATTTTTTCAATAGCATCAACTTTAGCTTTGTCAACTTCAATACCTCTTTTGGAAATTTTATGTCCCAAGACAATACCTTCATTCGCCATAAAGTGGCACTTCTCCCAATTCAAGAAAAGATTAGTTTCTTCGCATCTCTGCAAAACTCGATCAAGGTTGCTCAAACAATCATCAAAAGAAGATTTGTAAATGGAAAATCATCCATGAAAACCTCAACAATCCTTTCACAAAAATCAGAGAATATAGCAGTCATACATATTTGAAAGGTAGCACGTGCATTGCATAAACCAAAAGGCATACATATAAGCAAAGGTACCAAAAGAGGAGGTAAAAGTGGTCTTCTCTTGGACCTCTTTTGACACAGGTATTTGAGAGAAACCAGAATAACCATCTAGAAAGCAGAAATGTGTGTGTTTGGATAGTCTTTCTAGCATTTGATCAACAAAAGGTAGAGGGTAATGATCCTTTCTAGTAGCTTTATTTAATTTCCTAAAATCAGTTACCATTTTATATCCTGTAACAATTCGTTGCGGGGTCAATTCATTGTTATCATTAGGAACTACGGTAATACCTCCTTTCTTAGGGACACAATGAACGGGACTAACCCATCTACTATCAGCAATAGGGTAAATGATACCTGCCTCCAGAAGCTTTAATATTTCATTTCTTACCACTTCCTTCATTTTAGGATTTCACCATCATTGGTGATCAACAACTAGTTTAGCATTGGGCTCCATTTTAATTCTATGCAGACATAGAGTGGGACTAATGCTCTTAAGATCATCAAGAGTATGTCCAATAGCAGCATGGTACTTCCTGAGAGTTTTCAATAATCTTGGTTCTTCATGCTCGGAAAGGTTAGCACTAATAATAATAGGATATATCTTCTTTTCATCAAGATAAGCATATTTCAAAGTATCCGGTAATTATTTAAGCTCAAACACGGGATCACCCTTGGGTGGAGGAGGATCCCCAAGTATTTCAACGGGCAAGTTGTGTTTCAAAATAGGATGTTGATAAAAGAAAATCTTATCTATTTCATTCCTTTCATTCATATGCATATCATTTTCATGGTCCAGCAAATATTATTCTAAGGGATCAGTAGGAGGCACACCAATAGAAGCAAAACCAATAATATCATCCTTACTAGACAATTCTTTCTCGTGGGGTTGTCTACGAAATTTAGAAAAATTAAACTCATGAGATGTATCCCCAAAACTTACGATAACAGTTTCCTTCTCACAATCTATCCTGGCATTAACGGTATTCAAGAAGGGTCTACCAAATATAATGGGACAAAAATCATGTTGTGGGGAGCCAAGGACAAGAAAATCAGTAGGATATTTTATTTTCCCATACAAGACTTCGACATCGCTAATAATCCCAGCTGGTGATATAGTATATCTATTAGCAAGCTTAATTGTAACATCAATTACCTCTAACTCAGCTGGTGCAATATCGTTCATAATCTCTTTATATAAGGTAAAGGGAATTTCACTCACACTAGCACCCATATCACATAAGCCATGATAACAATGATCTCCTATTTTAACAAAAACAACAGCCATGCCAACAATGGGTCTATGTTTATCTTTAGCATCAGGTTTAGCAATTCTAGCAGCTTCATCACAAAATAGAATAATATGCCCATCAATATTATCAACCAAGAGATCCTTAACCATAGCAATACTAGTCTCAACTTTAATTTGCTCAGGGGGTGTAGGTGTTCTAGCACAGCTCTTATGAGCCACAGTTGAAGACTTAGCATGTTCCTTTATTTTAACAGGGAAGGGCGGTCTTTCAATATAAGCAACGGGAATAACAGGATAAACATTATAAGTAATAGTTTCCTCTTCAACTTTCATAGGTCCAACTACTTTCACTTCAATGGGAGGATGATATTTAAACCACTTCTCCTTAGGGAGATCAACATGAGCAGCAAAAGATTCACAAAAAGAAGCTACTATCTTAGATTCAAGTTCATATTTAGTGCTAAATTCACGAAAAGCATTGGTGTCTACAAAGGATTTAACACAACCAAACTCAAGGTTCATACCTGAATCCTTACCTTCGTCGAGTTCCCAAACTTCAGAGTAGCATTTAATTCTTTCCAATAAATCCCATTTGAAGTCAATATCTTTCATCATATAGGAACCAGCACAAGAAGTGTCGAGCATGGATTGATCATTACGATAAAGCCGAGCATAAAAATTCTAAATAATAATTTCTCTCGAGAGATCATGATTGGTGCATGAATATAACATTGACTTAACCCTCCCCCAAGCTTGAGCGGTTCTTTCTCCTTCACGAGGCCAAAAATTATAGATGTAATTCCGATCACGATGAACTAGATGCATAGGTTAGAACTTGTGATGAAATTCCATCTTTAATCGGTTGTACCTCCATGATCCAATATCATCACATAGCCTATACCATATCAATGTCTTATCCTTCAAAGATAAAGGAAAGACCTTCTTATTGACGTGATCCTCGGGAAGGCATGCAAGCTTAAATAATCCACAAACTTCATCCACATAGATTAGATGCAAATCAGGAGGTAGTGTTCCATCTCCTACATAAGGATTAGCCAGCAGTTTCTCTATCATACCTGATGGAATTTCATAATAAATATTTTCAATATGTTTAGTAGGTTGAGGGACAACTCTTTTTGTTTCCGTTCTAGGTGAAGATACCCCAAACAAGCCCCTCAAAGGATTACTTTCCATAGTACAAGTGACAGTAAATTTCAGCACACTATATAAATTTTTCCTTACCAGATTCCACTTACCAAAGGCGCTTCACTCCCCGGCAACGACACCAGAAAAGAGTCTTGATAACCCACAAGTATAGGGTATCTATCATAGTCCTTTCGATAAGTAAGAGTGTCGAACCCAACGAGGAGCAGAAGGAAATGACAAGCGGTTTCTAGTAAGGTATTCTCTACAAGCATTGAAATTATCAGTAACAGATAGTTTTGTGATAAGATAATTTGTAACGAGTAACAAGTGACAAGTGTAGCAAAGGTGCAGAAAGGTAGCCCAATCCTTTTTGTAGCAAAGGACAGGCCTAGACAAACTCTTATATAAAGCAAAGCGCTCCCGAGGACACATGGGAATTTCTGTCAAGCTAATTTTCATCATGCTCATTTGATTCGCGTTCGTTACTTTGATAATTTGATATGTGGGTGGACTGGTGCTTGGGTGCTGCCCTTACATGGACAAACCTCCCACTTATGATTAACCCCTCTCGCAAGCATCCGCAACTATGAAAGAAGAATTAAGATAAATCTAACCATAGCATGAAACATATGGACCGAATTCAGCCCCTTAAGAAGCAACGCATAAACTAGGGTTTAAGCTTATGTCACTCTAGCAACCCATCATCTACTTATTACTTCCCAATGCCTTCCCCTAGGCCCAAATAATGGTGAAATGTTATGTAGTCGTCATTCACATAACACCACTAGAGGAGAGACAACATACATCTCATCAAAATATCGAACGAATATTAAATTCACATGATTACTTATAACAAGACTTATCCCATGTCCTTAGGAACAAACATAACTACTTGCAAAGCATGTTCATGTTCATAATCATAGGATTATTAATTATCATAAAGGATCTGAACATATGATCTTCCACCAAGTAAACCAACTAGCATCAACTACAAGGAGTAATCAACACTACTAGCAATCCACAGGTACCAATCTGAGGTTTGAGACAAAGATCGGATACAAGAGATGAACTAGGGTTTGGAGAGGAGATGGTGCTAGTGAAGATGTTGATGGAGATTGACCCCCTCTCGATGAGAGGATTGTTGGTGATGATGATGGCTTCAATTTCCCCCTTCGGGAGGGAAGTTTCCCCGGCAGAACAACCCTGCCGGAGCTCTAGATTGGTTATGTCCAAGTTCGGCCTCGAGACAGTGACGCTTCGTCCCGAAAGCTTTGTTATGTTTTTTCAGGTCAAAACCCTTCATATAGTAGAAGATGGGCGTTGGGGACCTATCAGGTGGGTCACAAGCCTGCGAGGCGCGGCCACGGGGGTGGCCGTGCCTGGCAGGCTTGCCATCTCCTGGTGGGCCCCCTCTGGTATCTGTTTTGCCTAGTATTTTTTATATAATCCAAAATAATTCTCCGTAAATTTTCAGGACTTTTGGAGTTGTGCAGAATAGGTATCTCACATTTGCTACTTTTCCAGTCTAGAATTCCAATTGTCAGCGTTCTCCTTCTTCATGTAAACCTTGTAAAATAAGAGATAAAAGGCATAAGTATTGTACCATAATGTGAAATAACAGCCCATGATGCAATAAATATCAATATAAAAGCATGATGCAAAATTTACGTATCAAGTGGCAAGAGGCTAAGATTGGTGATTCCCAAGGCACCCCAAGGAATCAAGAATGCCAAAAACCCTAAGTTTGGGGATGCCCCGGAAGGCATCCCCTCTTTCGTCTTCAATCCCTCGGTAAATTTACTTGAGGCTATATTTGTATTCACTACATGATATATGTTTTGCTTGGAGCGTCTTGTATGATATGAGTCTTTGCTTTTTAGTTTGTCACAATCGTCCTTGCTGAACACATCTTTTGAGAGAGACACGCATGAATCGTGAGTTTATTAGAATACTCTATGTGCTTCACTTATATCTTTTGAGCTAGGCAATTTTGCTCTAGTGCTTCACTTATATCTTTTTAGAGCACGGTGGTGTTTTGTTTTATAGAAATAACTGAACTCTCGTACCTCACTTATATTATTTTGAGAGTCTTTAAACAACATGGTAATTGGTTCACGTTATGAATTTAGTACTAATATAATAGGCATCAAAGAGGGATATAATAAAAACTTTCATATAAAGTGCATTGAATATTATGAGAAGTTTGATTCCTTGCATAAAGTTTTGAGATATAAAGATGGTAATATTAGAGTCATATTAGGAAGTAATTGTGAATTGGTAAAAATACTTGTGTAAAGGTTTGTGATTCCCGCAGCATGCACGTATGGTGAACCATTATGTAAGGAAGTCGGAGCATGATTTGTTTATTGATTGTCAACCTTTGTGTGAGGGTCGGGAGCGTGTGATGGTTTACTCCTACCAACCTCTTCCCTAGGAGTATGCATCTAATACTTGGCTTTGATGACTAGTACACTTTTGCAATAAGTATGTGAGCTCTTTATGACTAATGTGAGTCCATGGATTATACTCACTCTCACCCTTCCACTTTTGCTAACCTCTCTAGTACCGCACAACTTTCGCCGGTGCATTAAACCCACCATATATACGTCCTCAAAACAGCCACCATACCTACCTATTATGGCATTTCCATAGCCATTCTGAGATATATTGGCATGCAACTTCCACCGTTCCGTTTATTATGACACGCACCATCATTTTCATATTGCTTTGCATGATCGTAAGATAGCTAGCATGATGTTTTCATGGCTTGTCCATTTTTTGATGTCATTTGCTATGCTAGATCATTGCACATCCCGATACACCGCCAGAGGCATTCATATAGAGTCATATTTTGTTCTAGATATCGAGTTGTAATGAGTTGTAAATGAATAAAAGTGTGATGACCATCATTATTAGAGCATTGTCCCTTGTGATGAAAGGATGATGGAAGCTATGATTCCCTCACAAGTTGGGATGAGACTCCAGACTTTATGAAAAATAAAAGAGGCCAGCAAAGCCCAAATAAAAAAAGGCCATTGATGCCCACCAAAATAATAATAAAGAAAGAGAGAAGGGACAATGCTACTATCTTTTTTCCACACTTGTGCTTCAAAGTAGCACCATGATCTTCATGATAGAGAGTCTCCTATTTTGTCACTTTCATATACTAGTGGGAATTTTTCATTATATAACTTGGCTTGTATATTCCAATGATGGGATTCCTCAAATTGACATAGGTCTTCATGAGCAAGCAAGTTGGATGCACACCCACTTAGTTTCTTTTTGAGCCTTCATACACTTATAGCTCTAGTGCATCCGTTGCATGGCAATCCCTACTCACTCACATTGATATCTATTACTGGGCATCTCCATAGCCCGTTGATACGCCTAGTTGATGTAAGAGTATCTTCTCCTTTTTCTTCACAACCTCCACCATATTATATTACACCTATAGTGTTATATCCATGGCTCACACTCATGTATTGCGTGAGAGTTGAAAAAGTTTGAGAACATAAAATGTGTGAAACAATTGCTTGACTTGTCATCGGAGTTGTGCATGATATAAATACCTTGTGTGGGGAAGATGGAGCATATCCAGATTATATGATTTTGTAGGGATAACTTTATTTTGCCATTATATTTTGAAGAGACACAATTGCTTTGTTAGTATGCTTGAAATATTATTGTTTTTATGTCAACATTGAGCTTTTGTTTTGAGTCTTATGGATCTGAACATTCATGCCACAATAAAGGATATTACATGGATAAATATGTTAGGTAGCATTGCACATCAAAAATTCTGTTTTTATCATTTACGTACCCGAGGACAAGTAGGAATTAAGCTTGGCGATGCTGATATGTTTCCAACGTATCTATAATTTTTGATTGTTCCATGCTATTATATTATCTATTTCGGATGTTTTATATGCATTAATATGCTATTTTATATTATTTTTGGGACTAATCTATTAACATAGAGCCAAGTGTCGGCTTTTGTTTTTTCCTTGTTTTTGAGTATTGTAGATAAGGAATATTAAACGCAGTCCAAACGGAATAAAATCATCATTGAATCCCTTCTCATAACCTGGATCATCACCAAAAATAATATAAAGTGGATCATAACACAATTACGCAAAATATCATAACATAAAATATGTTCTCATAGCCTGGATCATAACATAATTACGCAAAAGATCTAGGTATTGTCATCTTTGGTAAGCAATCTGTTCTCATAACCTCGATCATCACCAAAGATATCATCATATAAAATGCGTATTTTATTTTTAACTGGTTCCCTGATTTTTCTTCTAGCCAATCATCATTGAATCCTACATAAATGCCCCTAGTGATCCAACCAAATTCATCATAGGTTCCAAGGTAAATGGTGTGGGTAATTTTGGAATAGGGAACTCTTCTTCTAAGATTATCATGGTAAGACTGGTAATCCCGAGACTCAAAGCCATTCAATGTTTCCATATCGTGTAGGATTCTTTAATCGGAGGGTGCTCAATATCCTTTTTACAGAAAGCAAAAAAATCCCTAGCTTCTTGTATGATAAAATCAAATTCATGCATAAGGACGATCGTGGCAATCCTTTTGGCCTTAGGATGATTAATTTTGGGAAGTTCATAAAACACCTCTTTGGAAAGCAGGATGGATGTGCACAAATTTCCTTTCCAATTTTTCAACGAGCATGGCAATAGCATCAGCATAACAGTTTGTGCTAACAAGAATAGATTTCTTATTCATAGGCATTACTCCAGTACAATCAATTAACTCTTGAATAACACCCTTCCTAATAAGATTACCGTCTCCCACTTGAAAAAATTTAACTTTATAATTAGGAGGAGGTATAGATTCATGATCTAGAGAGCAAAATCCAAAAAAAATCCCAATATTAGCACTAGTAATACCCTCAAAATTTTCAATGATAACCTTCCGAGATGCAAACATGGTGGCAACGAATAGATCTAGCACGCAAGCAAGCAAAAGGCAAACGAAAAGGCGAACAGAAGAAGGGCGAATAAAAAGGCAAATCTTTTTGGTATTTTCTGAAAATCCTTTTAGAAGTGGGGGAGAGGAAAACGAGAGGAAAATGGAATGTAATGTAAATGCAAGAGATGAGTTTGTGATGGGTACTTGGTAGGCTTGATGTGTATCCTCCCCGACAACGGCGCCAGAAATCCTTCTTGCTACCTCTTGAGCGTGCATTGGTTGTCCCTTGAAGAGGAAAGGGTGATGCAGCAAAGTAGATAAGTATTTCCCTCAGTTGTTGCGAACCAAGGTATCAATCCACTAGGAGGAACAAGCAAGTCACCAATGGATGCACCTACACAAACAATCAAACTCTTGCACCCAATGTTATAAAGGGGTTGTCAATCCCTTCATGGTTATTTGCAAGGATTATCTATGATAGAGATAGATGTAAAAGATTGCGGAAAGTGAAAAGTAAATAAGTTGCAGCAAGGTATTTTTGGTTTATAGATCTGAAAATATATTATGGAAAGTAGACCCGGGGGCCATAGGTTTCACTAGAGGCTTCTCTCTTGAAGGAAAGTATCACGGTGGGTGAACAAATTACTATCGAGCAATTCATAGAAAAGCGAATAATTATGAAGATATCCAAGGCAATGATTGTGCATATAGGCATCACGTCCGTGTCAAGTAGACCAAAACGATTCTGCATCTACTACTATTACTCCACACATCGACCGATGCCTGCCTGCATCTAGAGTATTAAGTTCATGAAGAACAGAGTAATGCATTAAGAAGGAATTGCAAGAATTAGCAATCTAGTTGGCCAAACCAAACCAATAACTCGAAGAGACTTGCAAAGATATGAAATCATGCATATAAGAATTCAGAAAAGACTCAAATAATATTCATGGATAATCTGAACATAAACCCACAATTCATCGGATATTGACTAACACATGGCAAAAGAGTATTACATCGGATAGATCTCCATGAATATCATGAAGAACATGGTATTGAAGCACAAAGAGAGACAAGAAGCCATCTAGCTACTAGCTATGGACATGTAGGTCTGTGCTGGACTACTCACGCATCATCGGAGGGGCAATGGAGTTGATGTAGATGCCCTCCGTGATCGGATCCCCCTCCGGTAGATTACCAAAAAAGGCTCCAAGATTGGATCTCTCGGGAACGAAGGCTTCTGGCGGCGGAAAAGTATTTGTGTGGCTCTTTTTGGTATTGGGGGAATATTTGGGTATTTATAGGATGAAGAATAGGGCTAGGACTCCTGCCAGGGAGTCACAAGCCTGCTTATATGTCTCCAATATATCTATAATTTATGAAGTGTTCATGCCATGTTTACAATAATTCTATATGATTTTGGTATGATTTTATTAGAACTAACCCGGACTGACGTTTTTTTCAGCAGAACTACCATGGTGTCGTTTTTTGTGCAGAAATAAAAATTCTCGGAATTGGCTGAAAATTAAGTATGATTTTTGTGGACCAAAAGAGAACCCTAAAGAATTGGAGCTGGGCCAGAAGAGCCACGAGGAGGCGGCAAGCCTGCTAGGCGTGGCCACCCCCTAGCCCGCGCTTAGCAGGCTTGCCACCACCTCATGGCACCCCTTGACTTGAGATCAACGCCAAAAATTCCTATAAATATATAAAACTCCGAAAAGAAACCTAGATCGGGAGTTACACCGCTGCAAGCCTCCAGAGCCACAAAAAACCAATCAGGAGCCCGTTTCGGCACCCTGTCGAAGGGGGAAATCGTCACTAGAGGCCATCTTCATCATCCCGCGGGTCTCCATGATGAGGAGGGAGTAGTTCACCCTTGGGGCTGAGGGTATGTACTTGTAGCTATGTGTTTGATCTCTCTCATGTTCTTGAGATGGCACAATCTTGATGTACCACGAGCTTTATTGATATAGATGAATCATATGGAGTTTTCCCCTCTCTATCTTCTTGTGATGAATTGAGTTTTCCCTTTTAAGTTTTCTTATCGGATTGAGTCCTTAAGGATTTGAGAACACTTGATGTATGTCTTGCAATGTGATATCTGTGGTGACAATGGGATGTTCTATTGATCCACTTGATGTATGTTTTGGTGATCAACTTGCGGGTTCCGTGACCTTGGGAATCTACGCATAGGGGTTGGCACATGTTTTCGTCTTGAATCTCCGATAGAAACTTTGGGGCACTCTTTGAAGTTCTTTGTGTTGATTTGAACATGATGAATCTGAAATTATGTCATGCATATCGTATAATCAAGCCCATGGGTACTTGTGGTGACATTAGAGTATCCAGGTGACATTAGGGTTTGGTTGATGTGTATCTTAAGGTGTTATTTTAGTACGAACTCTAGGGTTGTCCGTGACACTTATAGGGATAGCTCATAAGATTGATCAGAAAAGATAACTTTGAGGTGGTTTCATACCCTACAATAATTTCTTAGTTAGTTCTCCACTATTTGTGACATTGGAGTGAACTCTTTGTCGCACGAGAGGGACTTACATATGATTCAACTATGTCAATATTGTTGTGAGAAATTGCACTAGTGAAAGTATGGACCCTAGGTCTTGTTTTAAAGCATTGCAATACCGTTTTTGCTCACTTTTGTTACTTCCTACCTTGCTGTTTTTATATTTTCAGATTACAAAAACCTATATCTACCATCCATATTGCACTTGTAGCACCATCTCTTTGCCTAACTAGTGCACCTATACAAGTTACCATTGTATTGGGTGTGTTGGGGACACAAGAGACTCTTTGTTATTTGGTTGCAGGGTTGTTCGACAGAGACCATCCTCAACCTACGCCTCCCACGGATTGATAAACATTAGGTCATCCACTTGAGGGAAAATTTCTACTGTCCTACAAAACTCTATGCTTGGAGGCCCAACACGAGTCTACAAGAATAAGGTTGTGTAGTAGACATCAAGCTCTTTTCTCGCGTCGTTGCTGGGGAGGTGAGTGCTTGAAGGTATATCTTTCGATCTTGCAATTGAATCTTTTAGTTTCTTGTTTTCACTAGTTTGGTTTTATAAAAGAAAACCACAAAAAATTGGAATTGAGGTTGCCTCATATGCTTCATCTTTTTAATGTCTTTCGTGAAAATGATGGAAAGGAAAATTGTGCTCAAGTGTTAGAAGAAGAAGTTATTAAAATGTTTGGCACTAGATCTTTGAGTGATGAGCATGATTACAATGTTGTTAGTATGAATTCACCGAATATTCATGATGATAATGATATGCAAAGGAACAAGCTTGGGGATGCTATGTTTGATGAATATGATATTTTTAGTCCCCCAAGTTTTGATGAGCAAAACTATTATGATGATGAGATGCCTCTTATATATGATGATTATGATGATTACATGTATGCTATAAAGATTGGTAGTAGCTATGAAACGTATCATCATGATTTTAATTTTCAATTGGGTTATGATTTACATGATAGTTATTTCGTTGAGTTTGCTCCCACTACTATTGATGAGAATAAATTTGCTTATGTGGTGATTAGTAAAATTTATATGCTTATGAATCATGAAAAGAATGCTTTATGTGCTGGGTATATTGTGTAATTCCTCCCTGATGCTACTGAAAATTATTATGAGGGAGGAACATATGCTTGTAGTAACTGCAATAATATCAAGTTTCCTCTCTATGTGTTGAAATTTTTTAAGTTATGCTTGGTTTGCCTTCCTATGCTAGATTATTCTTGTTCCCATGATTTGTTTGCTCAAAAAATCCCTATGCATAGGAAGTGGGTTAGACTTAAATGTGCTTTTCATGATATTCATGATTCTCTTTTGAAATCATCATGCCTTCCTATGCTAGATGATTCTTGTTCCCATGATTTGTTTGCTCAAAAAATCCCTATGCATAGGAAGTGGGTTAGACTTAAATGTGCTTTTCATGATATTCATGATTCTCTTTTGCATGTTTCAATTATTATTCCAATACGAGCATCATTGAAATCACCATGCCTAGCTAGAAGGTATTAAAGAAAAGCACTTGTTGGGAGACAACCCAACACTTTTAATTTATGTTTTGATGTGTTCACATGATTAAGATACTATATTAATCATGTTTTGTGTCTTTTATTTAAATAAAGTGAGAAGTAAAGCCTTTGGGATAGTGTGGATACTTGCTTGATTGATTATGTGCAAAAACATAAAGTTTTTTGTCCAGTATATGAATTATCTGATTTTACTAGAGCGTCAATTTTTTTAAAAAATTTACACAACATTTCTATGAAAATTATGTGATATGTCCTAATTTTGCAGAATTTTTAGAGTGGTGGAAGTTTGATTATCATTCCAATCTTTACAGATTGTTTTGTTTTGCATGCATAGTTTGCCTGTTTCAAGTGCTCCTATAGCTTATATTGAGTAATATAAATTGTGGGAATGATGGAATATAGTAGGTATCATGTGGTAATAATTATTAATCTTGTCTTGAGAGTACCCACGTGAATGATTTATCTTTATACACTAACCCTTCTCATGAAGTTCCGTTAAGTTTTGTGTGATTGAAGTTTTCAAGTTTTGGGTGAGATACCGCTATGAGGAGAACAAGGAGTGACAAGAACCTAAGCTTGGGGATTCCCAAGGCACCCCCAAGTTACTATCCAAGGAATACTCTAGCGCCTAAGCTTGGGGTTGCCTCGGAAGGCATCCCCTCTTTCGTCTTCAACACTATCGGTATATCTTACTTGGAGCTATATTTTTATTCATCACATAATATGAGTTTTGATTGGAGCGTCATTTTTTTGTTCTTTGTTAGGAGTTATTTATAATATTGTTTTTCAATAAAAAGTTCCAAGAATTGCCTTAGGATGCTTGCATTGCATGTTTTGATATGTGCTGGGTAAAAACAGAAACTTATGTTGTAGTTTTTGAATTTTCATATTTTACTGGAATGTGTAAAGTTTCTGAAATTTTTACACATATTGTCATATAAATTTTATGGCATTTACTAAATTTTCATAAATTTTTGAGTTACATAAGTACACTGGTTTAATAAATTGCTACAGACTGTTCTGTTTGGACAGATTGATGTCATAGTTTTTATATCTACTTACCCTATAGTTTCCATAGCCTATATTGGTAAATATAAATTGTGGAAATGGTAGTATACAGTACCTAATTTTTGAAAATTATTGTGCAACTTGTCCTGGCAGTACATAAAGAGTCAATTTATTATTATGTGTACTAACCTATCTCACGAGTTCTTTTCGAGTTTTGTGTGGATAAAGTTTTTGAAAATAGGTGAGACCATGATATGAGAGGATTGAACAAGATACAAAAGCTCAAGCTTGGGGATGCCCAAGGCACCCTAAGTAAATATTTCAAGAAGTCTCAAGCATCTAAGCTTGGGGATGCTACACATCCCATCTCTCTTCATCAACAATTATCGGTTAGCCTATGTTGAGCCTAAATTTTTATTTGTCCACATGATATGTGCTATTCTTGGAGTGCTATTTTTGTTTTGCTTGCTGATTAAATAAAATACTCAGATCTGAAAATCTTTATTGAGAGAGATAGGGGGGAGAGAGAAAGTCCTCACATATCTACTTAATTGTTTGACTACTCATTGATCTTCACTTATATGTTTTGGAGTAGTTTTGTCATTCACTCTGGTGCTTCACTTATATCCTTTGAGTAAATGGTTGAATGAGTTGAATATAATAAATCTGAAATTATATATGTTTTATATGCTTATCCCATGGGGAGTAATGACTTCACATGTAAGAAGTATAGGTGGTAAAATTTATTGAAAGTTAGCAAACACCGCATTGGTCACTTGAACAATTCATGAAAGAATATTGAAGGAAGAGAGATTTAATATATAAATATACTATCTTGGATATCTTCCATGATTGTGAATACCCATTAATTATTTTCAAACTTGAGAAAAATAGTTGAAGTTGGACAAATAAGATAACGTAATGAGTTATGTTTGGGTATATTTGTATAGAAGTTATATTGTTATGGATCCTCCAACATGTGGTGCTTGCTTCCACCTCATACTAGCCAAAACTTCCGCACGAAGTAGAAATACTACTTGTGCATCCAAACACCCTTAAACCCAAAGTTGTTCCATATGAGTCCACCATACCTACATATATGTGGTATTTACCTGTCGTTCCAAGTAAATTTGCGTGTGCCAAACTCTAAACCTTCAAATAATACTCTATTTTGTATGCCTGAATCGCTCACATAGTGACTAGGGGCTGTCAGTATCTTCCATGCTAGGTGGGTTATTTTCACGATATGTGTTGATTTACTATCATTCACGAGAAAGTGGCTGGTAATCGGGATGCCCAGTTCCATGCTCAAAAATCAAATCAAAATATAATGAAACAAAACTCCCCCAGGATTGTTATTTGTATGACGGTGCCCATGGATTTGGCTTGCCGTGGAGTGTGATTGATTGGTGGAGGGGGAGTAAAAACTTTACCTTTCTGTTTGGGAACCGCCTATAATGTATCTAGCAAGGAAGATACCGAGATCTCTCGGTTGTTATGGTGACACGGAAAGCATACCACTCAAAATTATTATTTGTCTCTTTTTTAAAAGCTCGAGCTCTGGCACCTCTCCTAATCAATGCTTCCCTCTGCGAAGGGCCTATCTTTTACTTTCTAGTACTTACCTTGATGCAAGAGTCATGGTGATCTTCACCACTTCCTATATTTTGCCTTTTTCTCTTGGCAAGCATCATGTGGTGGGGAAAGATCCAAGCATATATGGCCATCCAAATATATTTTATCATGAATTATTATTGTTGACAATTATCTATATTATAAATAAGTTGGGAGGCGAAACTCGAAGCCCCTATCTTTCTCTATGTTGGACGGATGCCATTTGCTATAAAGATATGCTTTGAGAGTTAGCAATCATGGAAGACTAAATGATAGTTGAGTATGTGGAATTTGCTAAATCAAAACTCTTACATAGATCCTTCCTGGAAAAAAGATGAATTGCAATTGTTTGGTGACTCAAGGCATAGTTTGTTAGTTTCCAAGAAACTTTATGGTCTATACTTTAACTTGTGAATAGCTTGTTACTTTATTATGAGAAGTTTTATGAGATGAGCTATTGTTTATGATATGTAATTATGCTAGAAAAAGTGCTTGGAATTATCATTGATCAAATTTATGCACTATGCTAGCATTCACACTTCATAAATTATTTCTTTTATCATTTACCTACTCGAGGACGGGCAGGAATTAAGCTTGGGGATGCTGATATGTCTCCAACGTATCTATAATTTATGATGTGTTCATGCCATGTTTACAGTAATTCTATATGATTTTGTTACGATTTTATTAGAACTAACCCGGATAGACGTTGTTTTCAGCAGAACTACCGTGGTGTCATTTTTTGTGCAGAAATAAAAGTTCTCGGAATGGGCTGAAAATTTAGTATGATTTTTTGTGGACCAAAAGAGACCCCCGAAGCATTTGAGCTGAGCCAGAAGAGCCACAAGGAGGTGGCAAGCCTGCTAGGCATGGTCACCCCCTAGCCTGCGCCTAGGAGGCTTGCCACCGCCTCGTGGCACCCCATGACGTGAGTTCGACGCCAAAAATTCCTATAAATATAGAAACCTCCGAAAATAAACCTAGATCGGGAGTTCCACTGCCACAAGCCTTCAGAGCCACAAAAAACCAATTGGGATACCATTCCGGCACCCTGCTGGAGGGGGAATCATCACCGGAGGCCATCTTCATCATCCCAGTGGTCTCCATGAAGAGGAGGGATTAGTTCACCCTCGGGGCTGAGGGTATGTACCAGTAGCTATGTGTTTGATCTCTCTCTCTCTCTCTCGTGTTCTTGAGATGTCACGATCTTGAGAGTTTTCCCCTCTCTATCTTCTTGTGATGAATTGAGTTTTCCCTTTGAAGTTTTCTTATCGGATTGAGTCTTTAAGGATTTGAGAACACTTGATGTATGTCTTGTGATGGGATACCTGTGAAGATAATGGGATGTTCTATTGATCCACTTGATGTATGTTTTGGTGATCAACTTGCGGGTTCCGTGACCTTGCGAATCTATGCATATGGGTTGACATATGTTTTCGTGTTGAATCTTTGTTAGAAACTTTGGGGCACTATTTGAAGTTCTTTGTGTTGGATTAAACATGATGAATCTGAAATTATGTGATGCATATCATATAATAAAGCCCATGGGTACTTGTGGTGACATTGGAGTATCTAGGTAACATTAGGGTTTTGGTTGATGTGTATATTAAGGTGTTATTTTAGTATGAACTCTAGGGCTGTCCATGACACTTATAGGGATAGCTCATAAGATTGATCAGAAAAGATAACTTTGAGGTGTTTTCGTACCCTACAATAATTTTTTCGTTAGCTCTCCGCTATTTGTGACTTTGGAGTGAACTCTTTGCCGCACGAGAGGGACTTACATATGATTCAACTATGTCAATATTGTTGAGAGAAATTGCACTAGTGAAAGTATGGACCCTATGCCTTGTTTTCAAGCATTGCAATACCATTTTGCTCACTTTTGTTACTTGCTACCTTGCTGTTTTTATATTTTCAGATTACAAAAACTTATATATACCTCCATACTGTACTTGTGTCACCATCTCTTCGCCGAACTAGTGCACCTATACAAGTTACCATTGTATTGGGTGTGTTGGATACACAAGAGACTCTTTGTTATTTGGTTGCAGGGTTGTTCGAGAGAGACCTTCTTCAACCTACGCCTCCCACGGATTGATAAACCTTAGGTCATCCACTTGAGGGAAAATTGCTACTGTCCTACAAAACTCTATGTTTGGAGGCCCAACACGAGTCTACAAGAAGAAGGTTGTGTAGTAGACATCACCTGCCAGGCGCGGCCAGGGGGGTGGTCGGGCCCCCCTGGCTTGTGACTTCCTGGCAGCTTCCTTGCCTTGCACTCCAAGCCTGGTAGATCTCTTTTGTTCCAGTGAAAAACATCGCAAAGATTTTATTCCGTTTGGACTCCGTTAATATTCCATATCTGCAATACTCAAAAACAAGGACAAATAGAAACTGGCACTAGGCTCTAGATTAATAGGTTAGTCCCAAAATTAATATAAAATAGCATATTAATGCATATAAAACATCCAAAACAGATAATATAATAGCATGACACAGTCAAAAATTATAGATACATTGCAGACGTATCAACAGACGTGATGCCTATATGCATAATCATTGCCTTGGATATCGTCATAACTATGCGCTTTTTTATCAATTGCTCGACAGTAATTTGTTCACCCACCGTGTTATTTTCCTTCAAGAGAGAAGCCTCTAGTGAAACCTATGGCCCCTGGGTCTATTTTCCATATTATATTTTTAGATCTATATACCAAAAATACCAAAAATACCTTGTTGCAATTTATTTACTTTTTACTTTCCGCAATCTTCCATGTCTATCTCTATCAGATATAATCCTTGCAAGTAATCATGAAGGGATTGATAACCCCTTTATAGTGTTGGGTGCAAGTGTTTGACTGTCTGTGTAGGTGCATCTACTGGTGACTTGCTTGTTCCTCCTATTGGATTGATACATTGGTTCTCAAGAACTGAGGGAAATACTTATCTACTTTGCTGCATCACCCTTTCCTCTTCAAGGAAAAAACCAATGCAAGCTCAAGAAGTAGCAAACATCTCCATGTTGATCATATCTACTATATGACTCATGTTAGACCTTTCGGTCTCTTGTGTTCCGAGGCCATGTCTGTACATGCTAGGCTCGTCAAGTTTAATCTGAGTGTTCCTCATGTGCAACACAGGCTCGCACCCGTTGTATGTGAACGTAGAGTCTATCACACCCGATCATCACGTGGTGCTTCGAACCAACAAACTTTCACAATGGTGCCCAACCGGTAAGAACACAATTTTATCTTGAAATTTTAGTGAGGGGTCACCTTATAATGCTACCGTCGTCCTAAGAAAAATAAGATGCATAAAGGGATTAACATCACATGCAAATCACAAGTGACATGATATGGCCATGAACTTGTGCTTTTGATCTCCATCTCCAAAGCATCGTCATGATCTCCATCGTCACCAGCATAATACCATGATCTCCATCATTCTGTCACCATCGGGGTTGTCGTTTCCTCTAAGCTTCTACTACTATTGCTACCGATTAGCGATAAAGTAAAGCATTACATAGCGCTTAATGATTGACACACAGGTCATACAATAATTAAAGACAACCCTATGGTTCCTACCGGTTGCCGTATGCATCGACATGCAAGTCGATATGAACTAATACAAACATGATCATCTCATACATCAAATATATCTCATGATGTATTTGGCCATATCATATCACAACATACCCTGCAAAAACAAGTTAGATGTCCTCTAATTATTGTTGCATGTTTTGCGTGGATGCTATGGGTATCTAGCAACAACAATTATTACCTACACAAAACCACAAAGGTGATACACAAATTGCTATTCAACCTTCTCAAGGACTGCCTTTATCGAATCTAATCCAACTAAGGTGGGAGAGACAGACACCCGCTGCCCCTATACACATGTCAGTCGATGGAACCGGTCTCTCGTACATGGACTAGTAAGGTTGGTCCCCGCGCTTCATCCCACAATACAGCTGAATCAAGAAAAGACCAAGGGAGGATGCAGTCTAAGCATCAATGCCCACAAACTCCTTTGTGTTCTACTCGTGATCTCATCTACGCATAGACCTACCTCATGATGCCAGTGTTGGGGAATGTGGCATGGGAAACAAAAAAAATCCTACTCACATACAAGATCTATCCAAGGTGATGAGCATCTACGAGAGGAGAGATCGGATCCACATACCCTTGTAGATCGCTAAGCAGGAAGCATTAAGAAACGCGGTTGATGTAGTCGAACGTCTTCGTGATCCAAATCGCAAGCCGTCCCGCGATCTAATAACGATCTAATGTTGAACGGACGACACCTCCGCATTCAGCACACGTACAGCTCGATGATGATCTCCACCTTCTTGATCCAGCAAGAGAGGACGGAGAGGTAGATGAGTTCTCCAGCAGCATGACGGCATGGTGGTGGTGGTGGTGGAGCTGATCCGATAGGTCTTCGCCAAGCATCATCGAGTCAATCTAGAGGAGAAAACGATCCAGTGGGGGAGAGAGGGCTGCACTGTGACTTAGGGTGCGGCTGCCCTCTCTCCCCTCCAATATATATAGGAGGGAGCAGAGGGGCTGGCGCCCTAGGGTTTCCACCCTAGTGTCGGCCCAACTAAGGGAGGAGGAGTTTGTTCGAAATATGCCCTAGAGGCAATAATAAAATGGTTATTATTGTATTTCCTTGTTCATGATAGTTTTCTATTGTTCATGCTATAATTGTGTTAACCGGAAACCATAATGCATGTGTGAACACATAGACCACAACATGTCCCTAGTGAGCCTCTAGTTGGCTAGCTCGTTGATCAATAGATGGTCACGGTTTCATGACCATGGACATTGGATGTCGTTGATAACGGGATCACATCATTGGGAGAATGATGTGATGGACAAGACCCAATCCTAAGCATAGCACAAGATCATGTAGTTCGTCTGCTAAAGCTTTTCCAATGTCAAGTATCGTTTCCTTAGACAATGAGATTGTGCAACTCTCGGATACCGTACGAATAATTTGGGTGTGACAAACGTCACGACGTAACTGGGTGGCTATAAAGGTACACTATGCGTATCTCTGAAAGTATCTGTTGGGTTGGCACGAATCGAGACTGGGATTTGTCACTCCGTATGACGGAGAGGTATCTCTGGGCCCACTCGGTAAGACATCATCATAATGAGATCATTGTGACTAAGGAGTTGGCCACGGGATGATGTGTTACGGAATGATTAAATAGACTAGCCGGTAACGAGATTGAACAAGGTATAGGGATACCAACGATCGAATCTCGGGCAAGTATCATACCGGTAGACAAAGGGAATTGTATACGGGATTGATTGAATCCCCGACATCGTGGTCCATCCGATGAGGTCATCGTGGAGCATGTGGGAGCCAACATGGGTATCCAGATCCCTCTGTTGGTTATTGACCGAAGAGGTGTCTCGGTCATGTCTACGTGTCTCCTGAACCCATAGGGTCTACACACTTAAGGTTCGATGACGCTAGGGTTATAGGGAAATAGTGTATGTAGTTACCGAAGGTAATTCAGAGTCCCGTATGAGATCTCAGACATCAGAGGAGTTCTAGAATGGTTCGGAGGTAAAGATTGATATATAGGAAGTGAGGATTTGGTCATCGGAAGAGTTTCGGGCATCATCGGTAGCGTACTGGGACCACCGGAAGGGTTCCGAGGGTCCACCAAGTGGGGCCATGGGCACCAGAGCGCTGCGTGGGCTGAGAGTGGAAGGGACCAGCCCCAGAGAGGGCTGGTGTGCCCTCCACCCTGGCCCAAGGCGCAAGAAAGGCGGGAAGGAGGGGAAACCCTAGGCCCAGATGGGCCTAAGGCCCACCTAGGGTTGTGCCCTCCCCTCTCCCTCTGTGGCCGCCGGCCAGATGGCCAATCTAGGGCCCGCCGCAGCACCTAGGGTGGGAACCCAAGGGCTGCGCCCTCCCTTCCCCTCCTCCTATATATAGTGGAGGGTTTTGGGGCTGCCATACACACGAGTTCTCTCTCTCGGCGCAGCCCAACCCTTCCTCTTCCTCATTCTCTGTGATGCTTGGCGAAGCCCTGCCGGAGACCATGCAGCTCCACCGTCACCACGCCGTCGTGCTGCCGGAGCTCTCCCTCAACCTCTCCTTCCTCCTTGCTAGATCAAGGCATAGGAGACGTCACCGGGATGCACGTGTGTTGAACGCGGAGGCGCCTTTGTTCGGCGCTAAGATCGGAATCCACCATGATCTGAATTGCTACGAGTATGACTCCACCAACCGTGTTCTTGTAACGCTTCCGCTTTGCAATCTTCAAAGGTATGAAGATGCACTCTTTCCCACTTGTTGTTGGTTTCTCCATAGATATATCTTGGTGAACACGTAGGAAATTTTTTGATTTACTACTACGTCTCCCAACAGTGGCATCATGAGCTAGGTCTATGCGTAAAATCTATGCATGAGTAGAACACAAAGTTGTTGTGGGCATCGATCTTGTTAATTTGCTTACCACTACTAGTCTTATCTTGATTCGGCGGTATTGTGGGATGAAGCGGCCCAGACCAACTTTACATGTACGCTTACGTGAGACCGGTTCCACCGCCTAACATGCACTTGTTGCATAAGGTGGCTAGCGGGTGTTTGTCTCTCCCACCTTAGTCAGATTGGATTCGATGAAAAGGGTCCTTATGAAGGGTAAATAGAAATTGGCATATCACGTTGTGGTTTTGGCGTAGGTAAGAAATGTTCTTTCTAGAAACCTATATCAGCCACGTAAAAACTTGCAACTACAAATTAGAGGACGTCTAACTTGTTTTTGCAGCATATGCCTTGTGATATGATATGGCCAAAGGATGTGATGTGATGCATTGTGATGTATGAGATTGATCATCTTCATGTAATAGGATTCACGACTTGCATGTCGATGAGTATGACAACCGGCAGGAGCCATAGGAGTTGTCTTATTTTATTGTATGACTTTCCTGTCAATCATAAACGCCATGTAATTACTTTACTTTATTGCTAAACGTTAGCCATAGTAGTAGAAGTAATAGTTGGCGAGACAACTTCATGAAGACACAATGATGGAGATCATGGTGTCGTGCCGGTGACAGTGATGATCATGGTGCCCCGAAGATGGAGATCAAAGGAGCAAGATGATATTGGCCATATCATGTCACTATATTGATTGCATCTGATGTTTATCACGTTTACATCTTATTTGCTTAGAACGACGTTAGTAAATAAGATGATCTCTCAATAAAATTTCAAGAAATGTGTTCACCCTAACTATGCATCGTTGCTAAGGATCGTTGTTCCGAAGCACCACGTGATGATCGGGTGTGATAGGTTCTAACGTTCGCATACAACGGGTGTAAGCCAGATTTACACACGCGAAACACTTAGGTTGACTTGACGAGCCTAGCATGTACAGACATGGCCTCGGAACACGGAAGACCGAAAGGTCGAACATGAGTCGTATAGAAGATACGATCAACATGGAGATGTTCACCATGGATGACTAGTCCGTCTCACGTGATGATCGGACACGGGCTAGTTGACATGGATCATGTGTCACTTGGATGACTAGAGAGATGCCTATCTAAGTGGGAGTTCATTAAATAATTTGATTATGTGAACTTAATTATCATGAACTTAGTCTAAAATTGTCTTTACAATCTATATTGTAGATCCAATGGCCAATGCTAATGTCACCCTCAACTTCAACGCGTTCCTAGAGAAAACCAAGTTGAAAGATGATGGAAGCAACTATGCGGACTGGGTACGTAGCTTGAGGATCATCCTCATAGCTTCCAAGAGATTGTATGTCCTTGATGCACCGCAAGGTGACCCACCCATTTTCCTAGCGGACCAAGATGTTATGAACGCTTAGCAGTCACGCTGTGATGATTACTCCCTGGTTCAGTGCGGCATGCTTTACAGTTTAGAACTGGGGCTCCAAAAGCGTTTTGAGCAACACGGAGCATATGAGATGTTCCAAGAGCTGAAACTAGTTTTCCAAGATAATGCCCGGGTCGAGAGATATGACGGCTTCAACAAGTTCTTCAGTTGTAAGATGGAGGAGAATAGTTCTGTTAGTGAGCACATACTCAAAATGTTTGGGTTGCACAACCGCTTGACTCATCTAGGAGTTAATCTCCCGGATGACTCGGTCATTGACAGAATCCTCCAGTCACTTCCACCTAGCTACAAGAGCTTTGTGATGAACTACAACATGCAGGGTATGGAGAAGTCCATTCCTGAGTTGTACTCGATGCTGAAATCAGCGGAGGTCGAGATCAAAAAGGAGCATCAAGTGTTGATGGTGAATAAGACCACTAGTTTCAAGAAAGTCAAGGATAATAAGAACTTCAAGAAGGACGGCAAAGTTGTTGTCGCGCCCAGTAAGCAAGTTGCCGGGAAGAAGAACAAGAATGGACCCAAGCCTGGGACTGAGTGCTTTTATTGCAAGGGTACCGGTCACTGGAAGCGGAACTGCCCCAAGTACTTAGCGGATAAGAAGGCCGGCAACGTTAAAGGTATATGTGATATACTTGTTATTGATGTGTACCTAAGCAGCGCTCGTAGTAGCTCCTGGGTATTTGATACCGGTGCAGTTGCTCACATTTGAAATTCCAAGCAGGAGCTGCAGAATAAGCGGAGACTAGCAAAGGACGAGGTGACGATGCACATCGGGAATGGTTCCAAGGTCGATGTGATCGCCATCGGCACGCTACCTCTACATCTACCTTTGGTATTAGTTTTAAACCTCAATAATTTTTATTTAGTACCAGCTTTGAGCATGAACATTGTATCAGGATCTCGTTTGATGCGAGATGGCTACTCATTTAAATCTGAGAATAATGGTTGTTCTATTTATATGAGAGAAATGTTTTATGGTCATGCCCCGCTGGTCAATGGTTTATTTTTGATGAATCTCGAACGTGATGTTACACATGTTCATAGTGTGAGTACCAAAAAGTGTAAGGTTGATAACGATAGTCCCACTTACATGTGGCACTGCCACCTTGGTCATATTGGTGTCAAACGCATGAAGAAGCTACATGCTGATGGACTTTTGGAGTCTCTTGATTTTGAATCATTTGACACGTGTGAACCATGCCTCATGGGCAAGATGACCAAGACTCCGTTCTCTAGAACAATGGAGCGAGAAACTGACTTGTTGGAGATAATACATACTGATGTATGCGGTCCAATGAGCGTCGAGGCTCGCGGTGGCTACCGTTATGTTCTCACCCTCATAGATGACTTGAGCAGATATGGGTACGCCTACTTAATGAAACACAAGTATGAAACCTTTGAAAGGTTCAAGGAATTTCAGAGTGAGGTAGAGATTCAATGTGACAGGAAAATAAAGTGCCTACGATCTGATCGTGGCGGAGAATATTTAGGTCACGAGTTTGGCACGCACCTAAGGAAATGTGGAATTGTTTCACAACTCACGCCGCCTGGCACACCTCAGCAAAATTGTGTGTCCGAACATCGTAATCGCACTCTATTGGATATGGTGCGATCTATGATGTCTCTTATCGAGTTACCGCTATCATTTTGGGGATATGCATTAGAGACTGCCGCATTCACTTTAAATAGGGCACCTTTAAAGTCCGTTGAGACGACACCGTATGAATTATGGTTTGGAAAGAAACCTAAGCTGTCGTTTCTAATAGTTTGGGGATGTGAGGCTTATGTGAAGAAACTTCAACCTGAGAAGCTCGAACCCAATGCGGAAAAGTGTGTATTCATAGGATATCCCAAAGAGACTATTGGGTATACCTTCTACCTTAGATCCGAAGGCAAAGTCTTTGTTGCGAAGAATGGATCCTTTCTCGAGAAAGAGTTTCTCTCGAAAGAAGTAAGTGCAAGGAAAATAGAACTTGATGAGGTAATCGTACCTCCACTCGAACCGGAGAGTAGTGCAGCACGGGAAGTTGTTTCCGTGGAGCCTACAGCGGCTGGAGAGGAAGTTAATGATGATGATCATGAAACTTCAGATCAAGTTACTATTGAATGTCGAAGGTCCACTAGGACACGTTCCGCACCAGAGTGGTACGGCAACCCTGTCCTGGAGATCATGTTGTTGGACAACAGTGAACCTTCGAACTATGAAGAAGCGATGGCGGTCCCGGATTCCAACAAATGGCTTGAAGCCATGAAATCCGAGATAGGATCCATGTATGAGAACAAAGTATGGACTTTGGTGGACTTGCCTGATGATAAGCAAGCCATTGAAAATAAAAGGATCTTTAAGAAGAAGCCTGACGTGGATGGTAATGTGATCGTTTATAAGGCTCGGCTTGTCGCTAAGGGTTATCGACAAGTTCAAGGAGTTGACTACAATGAGACTTTCTCGCCCATAGCAATGTTGAAGTCCGTCTGAATCATGTTAGCAATTGCCGCATTTTATGATTATGAGATCTGGCAAATGGACGTCAAAATGGCATTCCTTAAGGAGAAACTGTATATGATGCAGCCGGAAGGTTTTGTCGATCCTAAAGATGCTAACAAAGTATGCAAGCTCCAGCGCTCCATCTATGGGCTGGTGCAAGCATCTTGGAGTTGGAACATTCGCTTTAATGAGGTGATTAAAGCGTTTGGGTTTATACAGGTTTATGGAGAACCCTGTATTTACAAGAAAGTGAATGGGAGCTCTGTAGCATTTCTCATATTATATGTGGATGACATATTGTTGATGGGAAATGATATAGAACTTTTGGAAAGTGTAAAGGCCTACTTGAATAAATGTTTTTCAATGAAGGACCTTGGAGAAGCTGCTTACATATTAGGTATTAAGATCTATAGAGATAGATCGAAACGCCTCATAGGTCTTTCACAAAGCACATACCTTGAAAGGATATTGAAGAAGTTCAATATGGATCAGTCCAAGAAGGGGTTCTTGCCTGTGTTACAGGGTGTGAGATTGAGTACGACTCAATGCCCGACCACGGCAAAGGATAGAGAAGAGATGAGTGCCATTCCCTATGCTTCGGTCATAGGCTCTATTATGTATGCCATGTTGTGTACCAGACCTGATGTGAACCTTGCCATAAGTTTGGTAGGGAGTTACCAAAGTGACCCCAGAGCAGAACACTGGACAGCGGTCAAGAATATCCTAAAGTACCTGAAAAGGACAAAGGACATGTTTCTCATATATATGGAGGTGCTGAAGAGCTCGTCGTAAAGGGTTACGTCGATGCTAGCTTCGACACAGATTCGGACGACTCCAAGTTGCAAACCGGATACGTGTATAATTTGAACGGAAGGGCAGTCAGCTGGTGCAGCAGCAAGCAAAGCGTTGTGGCAGCATCTACATGTGAAGCGTAGTACATAGTTGCTTCGAAAGCAGCAAAGGAAGGAGTCTGGATGAAGGAGTTCATCACCGACCTAGGAGTGATTCCCAATGCGTCGGGCCTGATGACTCTATTCTGTGACAACACTGGAGCTATTGCCCTTGCGAAGGAGCCCAGGTTTCACAAGAAGACAAGACACATCAAGCGCCGCTTCAACTCCATCCGTGATTGCATTCAAGAGGGAGATATAGATATTTGTAAAGTACGTACGGATCTGAATGTCGCAGATCCGTTGACTAAACCTCTCTCATGAGCAAAACATGATCAACACCACAACTCTATGGGTGTTCGATTCATCACAATGTAACTAGATTATTGACTCTACTGCAAGTGGGAGACTGTTGGAAATATGCCCTAGAGGCAATAATAAAATGGTTATTATTATATTTCCTTATTCATGATAATTGTCTATTGTTCATGCTATAATTGTGTTAACTGGAAACCATAATGCATGTGTGAACACATAGACCACAACATGTCCCTAGTGAGCCTCTGGTTGGCTAGCTCGTTGATCAATAGAGGTCACGGTTTCATGACCATGGACATTGGATGTCGTTGATAACGGGAACACGTAATTGGGAGAATGATCTGATGGACAAGACTCAATCCGAAGCATAGCACAAGATCGTGTAGTTCGTCTGCTAAAGCTTTTCCAATGTCAAGTATCGTTTCCTTAGACCATGAGATTGTGCAACTCTCGGATACCGTAGGAATACTTTGGGTGTGCCAAACGTCACAACGTAACTGGGTGGCTATAAAGGTAAACTACGGGTATCTCTGAAAGTATCTGTTGGGTTGGCATGAATCGAGACTAGGATTTGTCACTCCGTATGACGGAGAGGTATCTTTGGGCCCACTCGGTAAGACATCATCATAATGAGCTCAATGTGACTAAGGAGTTGGCCACGGAATGATGTGTTACGAAATGAGTAAAGAGACTTGCCGGTAACGAGATTGAACAAGGTATAGGGATACTGACGATCGAATCTCGAGCAAGTATCATACCGGTAGACAAAGGGAATTGTATACGGGATTGATTGAATCCCCGACATCGTGGTTCATCCGATGAGATCATCATGGATCATGTGGGAGCCAACATGGGTATTCCATATCCCGCTGTTGGTTATTGATCGGAGAGGTGTCTCGATCATGTCTACGTGTCTCTCGAACCCGTAGGGTCTACACACTTAACGTTCGATGACGCTAGGGTTATAGGGAAATAGTGTATGTGGTTACCGAAGGTAGTTTGGAGTCCTGGATGAGATCCCGGATGTCACGAGGAGTTCCGGAATGGTTCGGAGGTAAAGATTGATATATAGGAAGTGAGGATTTGGTCAGCGGAAGAGTTTCGGGCATCACCGGTAGCGTACCGGGACCACCGGAAGGGTTCTAGGGGTCCACCAAGTGGGGCCATGGGCACCAGAGGGCTGCGTGGGCCGAGAGTGGAAGGGACCAGCCCCAGAGTGGGCTGGTGCACCCTCCACCTTGGCCCAAGGTGCAGGAAAGGTGGGAAGGAGGGAAAACCCTAGGCCTAGATGGGCCTAAGGCCCACCTAGGGTTGCGCCCTCCCCTCTCCCTCTGTGGCCGCCGGCCAGATGGCCAATCTAGGGCCGGCCGCAGCCCCTAGTGTGGGAACCTTAGGGATGTGCCCTCCCTCCCCCTTCTCCCATATATAGTGGAGGGTTTTGGGGCTGCCATACACACGAGTTCTCTCTCTCTCTCGGCGCAGCCCTATCCTTCCTCTTCCTCGTTCTCCAGAGTGCTTGGCGAAGCCCTGCCGGAGACCACACAGCTCCACCGTCACCACGTCGTCATGCTGCCGGAGCTCTCCCTCACCCTCTCCTTCCTCCTTGCTAGATCAAGGCGTAGGAGACTTCACCGGGTTGCACGTGTGTTGAACTCGGAGGCGCCGTTGTTTGGCGCTAAGATCGGAATCCACCGCGATCTGAATCGCTGCGAGTATGACTCCACCAACCGCGTTCTTGTAATGCTTCTGCTTTGCGGTCTTCAAACGTATGAAGATGCACTCTTTCCAACTCGTTGCTGATTTCTCCATAGATAGATCTTGGTAAACACGTAGGAAATTTTTTGATTTACTACTACGTCTCCCAACAGAGTCCCCCTCCAATTAGGAGGTGGGCGTGGGAGGAGTCCTCCTCCTATTAGGACTCCTCTCCCTCTTCTCTTCTTGGCGCATAGGCCCAAAGGGGATAGCCGCCCAGACCACTAGGGGCTGGTGTGCCACCTCTTAGGCCCATGTGGCCCCCTTGGGGTGGGTGGGCCCACTTGGTGGACCCCCAGAACCCATTCATCACTCCCGGTACACTACCGGAAATGCCTAAAACTTTTCTGGAGCCCAAACAGCACTTTCCTATATATAAATCTTTACCTTCGGAAAATTCTGGAGCTCCTCGTGATGTCCGAACAACCTTCGGTCACCAACATACATAACTCAATACTACTGAAATGTCACCGAACATTAAGTTTGCAGACCCTGCGGGTTCGAGAACTATGTAGACATGGCCGAGACACCTCTACGACCAATAACCAATAGTGCGATTGGATTCCCATATTGGTTCCTACATATTCTATGAAGATCTTTATCGGTTGAACCTTCATGCCAAGGATTCAGTTAATCCCGTATGCAGTTCCCTTTGTTCTTTGGTATGTTACTTGCCCGAGATTCGATCGTCGGTATCTCTATACCTAGTTCAATCTCGTTACCAGGAAGTCTCTTTGCTCGTTCTATAATACAAGATCCCGTGGATAACTCTTTAGTCACTTTGCTTGCAAGGCTTATTGTGATGTTATATTACCAAGTGGTCCCTGAGATACCTCTCCATCACAGGAGTAACAAATCCTAGTCTTGATCCATGCCAACTCAACAAACATCCTCGGAGATACCTGTAGAGCACCTTTATAGTCACCCAGTTACGTTGCGACGTTTGATGCACGCTAGGTACTCCTCGAGTGTCAGTGAGTTGCATGATCTTATTAGAAATATGCCCTAGAGGCAATAATAAAATGTTTCTTATTATATTTCGTTGTTCATGATAATTGTTTATTATCCATGCTATAATTGTATTGACTGGAAACACATTGCATGTGTGGATACATAGACAACACTTTGTCCCTAGTATGCCTCTAGTAGACTAGCTCGTTGTTCAAAGATGGTCAAGGTTTCCTAGCCATTGACATGAGATGTCATTTGATAATGGGATCATATCATTGGGAGAATGATGTGATGGACAAGACCCAAACTATAAACATAGCATGTGATCGTGTCAGTTTATTGCTATAGTTTTTCTGCATGTCAAGTATCTATTCCTTTGACCATGAGATCATGCAACTCACTGACACTAGAGGAGTGCCTTGTATGTATCAAATGTCGCAACGTAACTGGGTGACTATAAAGGTGCTCTACAGGTATCTCCAAGAGTGTCTCTTGAGTGGGTATGGATCAAGACTAGGATTTGTTACTCCATGTGACGGAGAGGTATCTCAGGGCCCACTCGGTAATACAACATCACAACAAGCCTTGCAAGCAATGTGACTAAAGTGTTAGCCATGGGATCTTGTATTATGGAATGAGTAAAGAGACTTGCCGGTAACGATATTGAACTAGGTATAGATATACCGGCGATCGAATATCGGGCAAGTAACATACCGAAGAACAAAGGGAATAGCATACGGGGTTAACTGAATCCTTGACATAGAGGTTCAACCAATAAAGATCTTCGTATAATATGTAGGAACCAATATGGGCATCCAGGTCGCGCTATTGGTTATTGACCACAGAGGTGTCTCGGTCATGTCTACATAGTTCTCGAACCCGTAGGGTCTCCACACTTAAGGTTCGGTGACGTTTCGGTAGTATAAAGTTATGTATGGTGGTGACTGGAGGTTGTTCGGAGTCACGGATGAGATCCCATATGTCACGAGGAGCTCTAGAATGGTCTGGAGTTAAAGATTGATATATAGGAAGTCCTGTTTTGGTCACCAGAAAAGTTTTGGGCTCATCGATAGTGTACCGGGAGTGTCGGGAGGGTACCGGGGGACCATCGGGAGGGGTGTTTCGGCCCAAGAGGCTGCATAGGATGTGGAAGGAGGTATACCAGTCCTTAGTGGGCTGGCCGAAGCCCCACAAGAGGCCCATGCGGCTGGGAGGAGAAACCCAAGGTGGAAAGGAGGTTTCCAAGTGGGAGATAAGGAGTCCTAATCCTACTAGGATTGGAGGACTCCTCCTCCTCTCCCCACTTCGGCCAAACCAAGTGTTGGCCCCTTTGGGGCCAAGTCTCCTCCCTTCGTCCTCCTATATATACTAGAGGTATTGAGAGTTTTTGAAAATAGAAATCAGCCACGTGCTACCCTCTCCTCTAGATCGTAGTTTCTCCTCTAGATCATTTCAGCGGTGCTTTGGCAAAGCCGTGCTGGAATAGTTCCACCACCATCACCACCACGCCGTCGCGCTGCCGGAGAACTCATCTACCTCTCCTCTCCCTCTTGCTGGATCAAGAAGGCGGAGATCGTCATCAAGCTATACGTGTGTTGAACGCGGAGGTGTCGTCCGTTTGGCGCTAGATCGGGACGGATCGTGATTGGATCGCGGGACGCTCGGCGATTTGGATTGCAAAAACATTTGACTACATCAACCACGTTTCTTAACGCTTCCTGCTTAGCGATCTACAAGCGTATGTAGATCCACTCTCCCCCTCGTATATGCTCATCGCCATGGATAGATCTTGTGTGTGCGTAGGAATTTTTTTTGTTGCCCGTGCAACGTTCCCTAACAGATCTCATGGTCATAGGAACAGATACTTGACATGCAAAAAACTATGGCAATAAACTAACACGATCATATGCTAAGTCCATAGTTTAGGTCTTCTCCATCACATCATTCTCCGAATGATGTGATCCTGTTATCAAATGACATCTCATGTCTATGGCTAGGAAACCTTGACCATCTTTGATCAACAAGCTAGTCTATTAGAGGCATACTAGGTACAAAGTGTTGTCTATGTATCCACACATGTAGTTGTGTTTCCAATCAATACAATTATAGCATGAATAATAAACGATTATCATGAACAAGGAAATATAATAATAACCAGTTTATTATTGCCTCTAGGGCATATTTCCAACACCTATATGTGGCATGGAGAAAAAGGGCAACAAGTATTGTAAGAATATCCACAAGCACCATCATGAACATAGGTAATATGTAGAGATGAATCTATCAATACAACCAACAAGGTGGCCTCTCTTCAACATAGACAGTCCATCATCCAAGACAACGTGAACAAGTTTGTCTGGCACTATGCTTCCTTGCTTGGTCAGAATAAAAGTGGGATTTGAGTCACAAGTCGCATAAGTTGAATTGTTTCATTTGCTCGTATTTGCATTGCTATTTTTAGTTGCATTCTCGTGATTACTTATTTTTATGATAGATATTACCGGTGGCCACATTCTACCAACAAATCGAGAAGAAGTACTAGAACCGCACGAGTTGTTGGGATTCCCAAAGAGAAAGGGTGATGTAGAATAGAAGCAAAGTATTTCCCTCAGTTAAGAACCCAGGGTTAATCAAACCAATAGGAGTCAACTAACTAACAAGATAATCACCACATGCACACAAACAAGATAAAATACTTGCACCCAACGCGGTAAGGGAGTTGTCAAGCCCCTTCTTGCTAGTTACAATGTTAAAATAAAATAGATAGATAATAAGGGTATAGTGAAATGATAAATAGTAAAAGGAAAATGAAGAGGCAATTTTGTAGAAGAAAGTATTGATGGAGAATAGAACCCGGGGCCATAGGTTCACTAGTGGTAACTCTCTCGAAAGTAGTCAAATGGCATGGCAACAAACTACAGTCGGGCAATTGAAAGGATTACAATATTTATAACTATGATCATTGCTAGCATAATCTTGTATAGGCATTAAGTCCGTGATAAGTATACCGCTAAACTTAGTGATTCTACTACTAATCCTCTACCCCAAATTTGTTACCTGGCATGCATTTATAGGTATTAAGTTTGCAAGAAGAAGAGTATCTCAATACGCAAGATGACATAATGAAGACATAAAGAAGTCAATAAATATGACTAAACACCATCATTTTATCTTTAGTGGCAATAATACAATACATATCTTAGCCCTTGTAACAGCCCAAGTGTAATCCTTGCCATTTGTATAATATTTCTCATGTGGACCTTCATGTTTTGCCATTGTGTTTGATTATCAACCTTGCCTCATGGTCATTTCATGCATCATGCCATCATGCTCATCATACCAAGTGCATATTAATTATTGCCATGCCTATGCTTGTGTTTGTTGTGATGTGAGGTGGTGTTGATGGGAGTGTATGTGATGTGGAGAGAGTGCATGTGTTTCTTTGTTTGGAGTGCTACTCCCTTCCATCTAATAAACTATCCCCCTCTTCTCTCTTAATATTCCCATGATAATAATTTACTTGCTGTTTTCACATATTAAAAATGTTGCTCCTTTTCTATATATTCATATGAGACTTGTTGTGTAGTCTCAAGCATGTTCTACTGGTCTTGAGTATTTTAAACAATTGCAAAATAGAGTCCAAAATAATATATGTGAAATTATTTTGCTTCTCTAAAAATGCTTAGATCATTTTTATTGTCTAGTACATAATTCTGTGAGTCCAAATATATTTTATTTCAGTTAGCAAATCATCTCTCTTTTCTCTGGGTTTTTGTTTTGCTTCCGTTATATTTATTAGAACCCTACTTTTCCTGTGTGAGAGAGGGGCCAGCCTACCTGGGCCTCCATGCCCCTCGCGACCCGACTTGCCTCCCGCACCCCAGCCAGCCTTCACAGCGTTCTCTTCTTCCACCTCCTGTACGGCTCCCATCCAGGGTGTCCAGGATGGCGTCCTCCGCGATTTGACGGCTGGAGCTCGTCCGAGCGTGCTATAATAGGTGTCCCTGACCTAGCCCTAGAATCCTTCACCCCATTTCATCCCTCTCCTCCTCGCGCCGCCACCAGGTAAGGTAGCCTCGCGCCATGTCGTCGCCGCGCCCGCCGTGCTCCGGCCGAGCAACAGCTCGTGCCCGGAGATAGCCTCCTCGTCGTGTCTCCACCGCTCCGGTGCGTGGGAAGGGTGCCCCCACAGCTTATCTGTCGTCCCCTACGAGCGAGGGAGCGCCAAGGCCTAGCTCGACGTCGTTCACGACCTCGTTTTCTGCTCTTCTTCCCGGACCCGAAGACCGTCAAGTTTAGAGCTCCCTCGCGTCGTCCCTGGCTTGTCCTCGTCCTCCTCTTGTTGTCCTAGGTAGACGAGGTAGTCCCCTCCTGCGCCCTGCTCCTCCTTGTTGCCTATAGATCTGTGTAGGAGACGCCAGGTTCATGCCAACTTTGCGCTCTCGGTGCTCTGCCCTTAGATGTAGTATGCGTAGTATTTTGTGGTGCTTTTGTTCTTGCTCCTCGCGAGCCGTAACATTGTCCCTCACACTCCTAGGGGAATTCCGCACCCCCGCTGGTTGTTCCCCTCGCCGGAGATGGCCGGAGCTGACCCGTGCCGCCGCTGTTTCCTGTCGCTGCTCGCAGATTTCAGTTTCGTCAGACATATATGTGTTATGTGTGTATTAGTGGTGCAGCGTCCTTCCTTTGTTAACATACTCAGATCTAGCAGAGTGGTTGGCTTTGGGGGAGACAACTAGCAAGTTGTGGGTTCGAGCCCAAGCTCCCCCCCCCTTTTTGTTTTAATTTCTTTTCTTTTGAATTCTGTTGTGTTATGACCTGCTGATTGTATGTGTGGTAGGTAATTCCAGGTAGTGTTTTTTTTCTTTCTTTTCTTTTATTTTTCTAGCCTGTCATATGTTTATGTATGTTGGTGTGTGGTGTGGGTTGTAGTGAGTGTGTATGTGTCACATGGTGATGCATACACATAGGTGTGTGTGTATGTTTTCATGCACATATTTGAGTGTATATGCCTAAGGCATATATACATGAGTAGTTTTGTGCTTGTGTGTATGTAGGGGTGGATGCCCCTTGTGTATGTGTGTATGTGCATGTGTATGCACTTACATGTGCATGTGCACATGTGGATATGTTGGTTGATGAGTGTGTGTGTGGTAGTGTCATACTTGTATGTGTGAGGGTGTATACCATACTTACACATCCTTGTGTATGCGAGTGTGGATGTATGTGCAAGATGAGCTCCATGTGTAGGTTCCCTTTTATGTGCATTGACCATGGTTCTTCTTCTAGCTAGTTTCATACTTGCATATTGATGCTATGCCATGTTATCATGTCCCTAACATGCTAATTAACCACTTTCAACATGTATCTATGAAGCACATATCATTTTGTGGCATTTACATTAAGTTTTATGAGTGGCATAAGTCACCCATGGCCTAGGGAGGTCAAATTTCGACCCCCATTTGCTCCCTTTTGTTCCATGCAAGCATATAGGTATGAGTAATGATTTTGGGATAGAATCAACCCATGTATGCACCTGTGAAGTCAGATTTGACTTTGGGGCAACTTGACAAAACTGCATTTTTATGCTGTGATGCCCTTTTGTCTTTTCATATGAATTAATCTATGCATGCTTTCAAGATCTTGCCAACATGAATTTGTTAGTCAAAGTTGTTGGGAATGTCCCAGTATTTTTTTTATTCATGTTAAATCACTAGATAAGTGGGAACCATGATGTTAAGTTGCCTACTTTCTGTTTCTGCCAACCTGCTTTGAAATGGCTAAGTCTGGAGAGTCTGTTGTCATTATTTTGCCGTGTAGAGTGGGGTGTATCTAGTGATGTGTTGTGAATTTGACCATGCCCAGTGTTAGGAATTTGTAGTAGGTATTGCCATATACCATCCTGTTAATTTTCATGCCAATAGGAGCTCTCTAGCATATTTAACCATTGCTGTCAACTTGCTACTTTATTAACCCAGATTCCAGGAAACTGGAATTTTCACCAAGTCCCAGGAAAACTGATTCATCATGCCAACTTGATTGCTTCTTGCTTATTGATGTGTGGATCCTCTGCTGGTTGTGTAGTTGGATGAATTGATGTGGGTGTTTAGTAGATTCTGTACATATATTGTTTGTGGTTGTAGGAATTCTGTAACTCTAGTTGTGAGCTTTTCAAATTGTTGTGTTGCTGTTTTGTGTCAGATTGGGTGCTATTTTGTTTTGTGAGTTGTGGGAGATATACTCCATGGAATTGAGTGATTCTTGAGTCTATTGTGATTGGTTTTCATCACCTGTCCAGTGGCTACCTTGGAATGCCAAGAATTAGCCCAGGTATTTGGTGATCTTGTGTTTTGCCTCCGTACCTTGTCGTGAGCGTATCTCGAGAACCGTAGCTCCGTTTCTCGTGATATTTATATGCATTTCCATCAATTTTGCATGATGCATCCATATTTGCCATGTTCATGCATGTCTAAATAAGTTAACATGAGGTTCTGTCCAGATTCAGTAATAAACAAACTATGCATGTGAAACATGACTAGAATTGGATTGCCATGCTTAATTCTTCACTAAATGAATCATGCATCATATTGGTTGTGCATTGCACCTTGGTTGGTTATTTATTTTCTGTTTCTCTTGGGTAGATACGAGTGTCGAAACTGAGTTCGAGGACCCTGGAGAGTACCACTGCGAGGATCTCGCTACTTGTTCCGCTGAAGAACCAACAGGCAAGATGATCGTACCCGGATCCCAATACTATCTTTGCTTGCTAGTTTCTCGTTATTATCATTACAATTGCGCTAGCTACCACATGATATCAGCCCCCATGTTGCCATGACAGCCTCTAACCTCGACCTCCCAGCAAACTGTTGATTGGCTAAGTTACCGCTGCTCAGCCCCTCTTATAGCGTTATTAGTTGCAGGTGCAGGTTGTTCCATGTGATAACATGGTTTGGATATCACAATAAAATTCTGATATTAATTTAATGCACATATATATCTGGTATTGGTGGAAGGCTTGGCCTTTTGCTAAGTGATTTGTTCCGCTCGTACCGCCATTAGTTCCTTGTTACCGGTGTTATGTTTTCCCATATTTTGCGCTCCTAACACGCTTGGGGTTATTATGGGGACCCCCTTGTTTATTCGGTTGAGATTAAAACTTGTCTGGCAAGACCCAACATTGGTACTACATTTGCTAATAACTTAATAAACTTGCATAGGGCTTTGCAACCCCGTGGATAATTTAATCAACCCCCGGGCCAGTGCTCCGCATGAGTGTTGGTCCAACCCAGAGCAGCTTATTAACGCCGCCCAGGGCAACTCGGTGATTGGCGTGGTAACCATCGCTCATCCGTCGTGTCCTGAGACTGAGATACGCGACTCTTATCGGGTTCGTCGACACGTCGGGTGGTCTTGCTGGATTTGTTTTACCTTTATCGAATGTCTTGCGTGTGGACTCTGACTTTCTTCGGGTTTACTCGAGGTGTTGGAAATCCTTTGGAATCACCGAGGAAGATCACGAGATCCTTGGTCGAGGAATTCCCGCGGAGTGTGGTTATTTGTGATGGACTAGTTGGAGCACTCCTACAGGGTTAAATCTTTTGGAAAGTCATGCCCGCGGTTATGTGGCAACTTGGATATTTGTTTAACACCCGGTTCTAGCAAACTTGAAGTAAACTCTAATTAAAATACACCAACTGTGTGAGTAACCGTGATTGTCTCTGCTCGTGAACATGATCCGAGAGAGGACACGGTGGGGTTATGATTGACGTAAGCAGGTGTTCAGGATCTCATAGAGATTATGCTAGTTTTGAACGTTTAATGTAGACCACTCACATTTACATTCTTGTTGCGTAAGCTAGCCACCAAATAATGCTTAGTGCTGCTGCAAACTAAACATCACCCCTTCCAACCTAAAGCTTATATAGTCTTGGCACCCAGGTACATGATAGCTGAGTTCTCTATGGCTCACAGTTTACTACAACAATCCAGGTACAGGTACAGATGACTATGTTCAGGATGATCTTACCCAGCTCCAGTGGGAGTATGATGAAGAAAGAGGTCGTATGTACGTGACTTATCCGGACGAGTGAGGACCTGGTCGTGATCTTGGGCAGCTTGATAGTATCATCGCATTTGCTTTTATCGTTTGTTTTCGTCCGTAGCCGGACCATGTGTTCCTCTTGATGTTATGAACTGAGTGATATTGTAATTTAGCATGTGGCGAGTGTAAGCCAACTTTGTATACTCTCCCCTTCTATAAATGTATGATGTGATGATGCTTATCTTGCAACGGCAAGATGCGCTTCTATCCCTTGCAAGGACCTCGAGCCTCAAAAATGGATAGGTGCACATCTTGGGCGTCATAGCCCTCTTGTCACTGGATTAGATAACTGCAATATTGAACCCATAAATATGCACCAGTTCCTCTGAAGAACTACCCATCAATCTTGACCAGAGAAGACAAATAGAGCGGAAAACATACATATGTACTTAATTATAGAACAAAGAAACTTCAACATATTCAATAATATTCAATAAGCAATCTGATCATAAGCTCACAATTCATTGGATCCCAATAAACACACCATAGAATTACATCGAATTGAGCCCAATCATACAAGGAAGAACGGGAACATGGTATTGACGATCCAAAAGAGAGAGAACCACCTAGCTACTACTATGGACCTGTAGGTCCCGAAGGAACTACTCATACATGGTCATGGCTGTAGCAAAACTACCCACACATGGTCCGGCATGGCTCCATAACAGAGCTCCAGATGGGATCTCTTTGGAACAGAGGCTTGCGGCGGCGATAAAATTCTTCTACAGGAACGGCAGATGGTTTCGACATTTATATGGATTTATGGCAATGGAATTAGGTCAAGGCAGTTCCCATGGAGCCCACATGGATAGGAGTGGCCGCGCCACATTCCATGTGGCTGCCTCATGTCTCATCTCAACGTCTCCTGAAGCTTCCAATGTTTCTTGTTGCCCCAAAAAAATCATGTTAAATTGACAGCATATTTTGACCTTTGTAGATATTGATTTCCTAAGAAACCAAAAAAAGTTTGAAAACATGAACTAGCACTGGACACTAAATTAATGGGTTAGTCCACAAAAGTAATATAAATTTCTATGACGGGTATTTTTTTAACATAATAGCATTAAACAATTAAAAGTTATAGATATGTTGACACATATCAAGAAGCCATTCGGTTTTACACATTATTGGATGATTTTTATTGTCAAACCTAAGTGGCAACAACTTGTGGAGTACCACAAGAGCGGAAATAATAGGTTCATGAGAAATGATGGCTCAAGCTCCCGATAATCCATTGGATTGGATGAGTATGAGGAAGACGTTCTAGGGGGAAATGATCGATCCACCATGCCAATGAATAACACGCAAGTGATGAGAAACAAGTGGGAGAAGGGGAGGGCCGCCCGTGACGCTGCGACGAGAAAATTGTCCACCACATGGACGGGCATTGTTTCCACCAGGGAGGAGAAGGAAGAGGAAAGCTACAAGATCATGTTGGATTCGTACAAAGAAAGGGTGGATTGGGACCAGGAGAAGGTAAACAACAAGCTAAAAAATTGAGAGGAAGAAGAAAGTGGCGTGTGTCAAACGAGATCTCGAGAGGGATTAGACTTTTGGAACAATAGGGTTTGAGAAGGAGGGATTGCAACTTGATCGAGACATGGAGGATTCGAGGATAATGTTGATGGGCACAAGCCTCTTGAATATAGAAGGTAAGATATGGCTTGAGGAGAAGTAGAAGGACATCAACCTGCATAGGGACTACGAGGCGGCGAGTGTGATGACTGAAGCAGTGGGCATGGCACATCTGGCGGTTGCGACAAAGCACGCGACATAGCTGGCGTTTGGCGAGTGATTCATCATGTTGGCCAGCAGTGGCCCAAACATTAAATTTAATTTAGGTTTGTCCGGATTGTTGAAGTGTGATTTATTTTTCTTTTTGCGTTATTGAATTATAATGAATTTGTGCTATATGATTGACATAGATGGACTTGAGGGTTTGATACAAGGAACTTGAATGTCTGGCAAGATATTGAGGGATCGTCCGATGTTGTCCAAGGTCGCGTCCCATGCTTCCATGGACGTTAAGGGGCCATATTTGCCAAGTTTGGCTTTAGATGCTTTAAAGCAGATTGAGTAGTGAACACGTGAAGTGGACACGAGAGGAGGAAACGACAGAAGAGAGGGGATAGAAAGATGAGATTAGGTTACGGTCATCAAAATTGCCCGATAGTGAGCCTAAACGTCGCATTTGCGAGGCACCCAATTATAGATGGGGCCACCAAAGTTGCCCAAAGCCTTGGGCCACCACATGCCAACATTTTATGGGAAATGAACTAGTGAGTATCCAGCACGTCCTTGACCATCCCCTTTTTTGAAATGGAGGCAAAATATTTGCCTCATATATTAATTAAGGAGATAAGAGTTCTACAAATATCCCACAAACGCCACATGATAATTACTCTTGCGATACAATTTTCCACAGTTTTTCCCTGCGGTGAACAATAACTTTTCCTCGTTCAAGATGATGTCGAGTAAGATTAGCGGTGGAGCACTCTTGTGGTGGAAAACACGAGAGTTCCTCCGATTGCATAGAGTCCAAGAGACGAGCATGGTGAGAGAGGCCAAGGCCTTTCTATCGGGGTTGTTCGTGTCGGGACTCTTTGATCACCATTTTTTTGCGAATTCCTCAAGATAACATGCGGAAGTATCCACATGTGCCTGCTCAAGATTTTTGATCACAAGCTTCCAAAGCCTCAGGTGTACTAGCATTTGTAGAAAAGGTGTGCCCTAGATTCTTGCACCCTCTTGTAAAGGGGGCGAATACCACAATTTTCCCAGTCCCTCTTTTCCAACCTATTGACTGTCTTCCAAAGGCAACCAAGCGAAGAACTTGACCTTTGGAGGCGCCCAAGCCTTATAAATCATGCGGTCCAAAGGAGATAGGACCATGCCCAAGAATTGTTCCTTGTATGCTTTGCCCGTCGAGTAAACATCATTGTTGGAGTGCTTCCACACTATTTTTTCCTCAGTGTGCACATTAAGGTGGAAATCATGCACGAGCATCCAAAGAGTGAAGAACTCTCGGATGTGGCCAACGCTGACAACTGTGGAGGAATTGATATTCGAAATCCGAACATTGTCCTTAAGGGCCTCACGCACCTTCCAACCTTTTCTCATTGAGGCCTAAACAATTAGAGGGGCAATGTCCTTAGGCTTTCACCCAAACAACCAAGGGGAGCCCCCAAAGGGTGTTTTCACCCCGTCTCCAATAGTGATGGTCGTGGAAGCATAGAGAAAAAAATCAAAATCTTCTTCATCACATGGGTTTCGTAACCCCACTCACAATTTGGTCTGTCCTTTCCACTCATACCAGCCAACAAAGCCTTAATGTCCGTGCAAACTTGTCCGCGTTGAGTATCCCAAGTCCACCATACTCAAGAACACGACATACAATGTCTTAGTTGATCTTACAGTTTGTACCAATAAGTTTATCCGATCCATATCAAAGGAAAAACCCGCTCAATCTTGTCGCGGCTATGAAGGGTGCTTCGTGCCCCCCTTCCCTCCCAAAGTTCTGCATATCAACGAAGAAAAAAAGGATAACGTAAATTGTTTAGATACAATCGGTCGAATCCGCATTACAGGTGTGACAATTAAGTGGTAGTGCACTGTATGTGATGGGTAGGTACATAGTGATTGACTGCTTATTTTTCCCTGGCGATAATGCCCTGATCATGCATGTCGGGGGGCAATAATTTGTTAGATAATCGACGAGAGATTCAGAGCTCGTCATGGGCACCGGCATGCTTCGGGTTGGCTGAGGTCTTGACAGGGTAAGACGCCTCCATGGCGATCCCGCAGAGCCCCTCCTTGTCTTTCACATCGCGCTTCATACGGATGTATCCCTTCTCACCCCACTCCGGCCCCCACGAGTTCTTCACGATCCAGTACTTGGTGCCGTCCACGGTGGCGCCGTACCCCACCGCCGTGACACCATGGTCCAGCTCCGTCCCGCACTTGCCCGCGAACACCCCTTCTGAGTAGAACTGGAAGTGCGACCCGCTAGCCTCGATGGCCACGGCCACCGGCTGCGCGGCCACCGCCTTCTTCAGCGCCGCTTCGTCGTTGGCCGGCACATCCTCATACCCGTCGATGGTGACCACCGCGGACGGCTTCTTGTTGCAGGAGGAGGCCTGCCGGGCCTTGTAGGGGTACGCGTCCTCGGCGGCCACCCCGCCATGCTTGGCGATGTACTGGAAGGCGTAGTCCATGAGGCCGCCGTTGCAGCCGGCGTTGGACTTCGTGTCGCAGTCCACGAGCTGCTGCTCGGACAGAGACGTGAGGTTCTTGGTGCGGATGGCGTTGATGCCCTCCACTGCCGCGATCGTCGAGAAAGCCCAGCAGCTGCCGCACTGCCCCTGATCCTTGACGGAGGTCACCGCGCCCTTCTGCCGCCAGTCCATCGAAGGCGGCACGTCCCGAGCGCTCCCGTGCATGAAGCCGCCACCACCCTCCTTACGGCTGAACATGCGGTGGTGAGAGACGCGGGAGGAGGCGTAGGCGCGGCGAAACTCGTCGGCGGTCATGTCGCCGAAGCGGTTGAGGCGGAGCTTGTACGGGGCGTCGCCGCGGTTGAACTCGTGGATGAGGCGGACGTTCTCCCTGAAGACGTTGAAGCGGCGGGCCTTCTCGCCGAGGTCGCGCGCCACCGTGTGCTGCTCCCGCCAGCGCTCGTACAGCGCCCACAGGGAGTCCTCCGACGCCAGGTCGTGGTCACCGAAGTCCATGCCGCTCGCCGGCGCCGGCGCAACGGCCAGCAGCATGAACAGCGCGGCCGCGGCCATGGTGGCCGCAAGCACGATCGCTCTCGCCATTGATGATTGGAGCCTTGGCAATGCTAGTTAGGCAGTCTGAACTCTGGAATGTATGCTAGCTAAGCTTATGTTGTAAGATGGCTGGTGTGGTGGTGGTAGCCATGGCGATGAGCTGGTTCTTATATAGTGGTGGCGAGCAGGAGTGATCACACTGGCAAGATCAATATGTTCCATGCAAGAATCAATCGCAGGTGCACGTTGCTTGCCGGCAACAACTTACTGCGTACTGTACTGCTCATTCTCATTCTCATTGGTGGCCACGTAGTGCATCAAAATGGTGGTTAATTCATTAATGCTCCATCCTCTGCCTAGTAGCATCGCCATTGTTAGGTACTAATACGCATCATGCTACTTGTGGATGCCGTAAACTCGCACGCAGTCTTAGTTAGGCTGTGGGATTAATGTGGCGCGGTCGCTCGATCGTACGTCCGCAGCGAGCGAGTGGAAGCGGGACGACGAGGGACAGATGAACAAGTAGCGGGGCGTTTACGCTACGGCCATGTACAAATTAACACTGCACGCGCATATCCATCTATATTCTAACAATAACCCAGGATGAAGACGCATTGTGCGTTTGTCCATCACCGTCCGTCACCCTTGTTTCTAGGAATCAGCTTCGCGTCGCATCGCATCATCTCTCGGTCATATCTCACCGGAAAGATATGAACCGCGGCAACAGGGAGAATGCCACGATCAGCTGAAATCGCAACGTGGACTGTTGGTCTTGCTTCTTTGTTAACTGAATATTAGTTGTGCAAGTAAACATGTACTCGTGGTACTGGTAACAGTAAGGGAGCACGCAAGCGTGTAGTGTTGTGCCCCGGCCCGCGTGATTTTGATTAGGCGATGGCGATTGATCGATAGATCGACTAGCAAGGTTTCGTTGTTTTTTCCAACACGTGTCGCGTGTCATCGATCTGTCTGTACGGTGCAGTGCCAAGCTTTACGCATGAATCGCGCATTGATTCTAAGTCGTCCGATCCGGGATGTCGCAAGCTACTAGATTTCTCAGAAACAGTAGAGCAGTTTCTTTCCTGGTACATAGATTATTGGTATTTTGTGAACGAAAAGAGAAGAGAGCCAAAAAAAACGAGCAGTACGTACGTGCACTGGGAAAAGCAAGCTTGACGCATGAGTCAGATCGACTGAGACCGAAATTCAATTCCGGGCACCTAAATTCCAGACGTCGTTGTGCTGCATCTAATTTCTGAGTTGTTTGGAATATGGGGAAGGAGAGGACAAGCAGATCGATGGATGGAACAACTGATAAGCCATGGATCAACGGATGGGTGCATGCATGCGTGGTTTCGCAAGGTGTTAAATTGTCACGCAATGGAAAACTTGCAAGCATGCACAAACTATCTACTATCTACTCCTATCTATCTAAATCGGGTAATTAACCAAGCTAGCGAAATCTATCGCACTTGCACATGAATGGTTGTCAAGTGCGGCCTGGACAACAACACAATGGAGTATAACCGATCGGTTGCTTCATGCGAAGGGAAACCAACATTTTTGGCCGTAAGGTAGTACGTGTCGCCTCTGTTATCAAAATCCTAGATATGTTAAGCAGTGGTTGCCGTAGCTAGAGAAGCTAAGCAGAGGAGATACAGTATATCTGGCTGGCCCAAGAGGAGATCCAGCGCAAGAACATCACAAAGAAAAGAAAAATGGACGCAGGGAAACACACAACGTCATCATGCCTGATGCCAACAAGGGCACACTTGGCGCTCGTGCCCATTAAATTTGCATCACCGGCTGGCTATCTTGGTGCAGTACTACTAGATATCGTGTGACAATTAGGCCGATCCTAGATATGTGCCATCAAAGTGTTTCGATACGTGAAGCGACATAGCACGCTTGCGGAAACATGCGCGCATATGTGTGTGTGACTTCATCTCACAGACAACGCCGTACGCGCGCACCCGCATCCTTTATTAAAGTTTAAATACTCATAGGGATACAGATAATATCGGGCAATACAAATAGTGACGTCCGAATGGAAGAGAAGAGGCTGCCTTAGCAAAGGAGTGAGCTTTCCCATTAAAATCCCGCTTCTCGTGGATGAACTCGATAGCCTGGAACGAGCCACGACTATGATTGATTTCTCGAAGAATAGCAGCGTACCGGCATGATGTTTCGGAATTGATGTTGGTGACAATTTCAGTGCAGACCAAAGCGATGCAAAGTGACTCGGTATGAAGATCTGTTGCGAGTGCCAATATGCTCCATTGCATGCTTGGGCATCTCGTGTTGCCTGTTAAAGGGGAAAGAGAGGAATATTGGCGTAATGCGATGGGTGTATTATTGAGCCTCATGGGCAAGTATATATTGGGTACAAGACTTGAAGGACAAGAAGCCTCTCCTAGAGATAAGGTAGGAGACGGATTATAAATCCTAGACTACCAAATACATGGACTCCAAATATATCTCTAACACCCCCCCTCCACACACACACACAGTCGTAGCGGTAGCGTTGCGAACAACATGAGCGTCGCGGACGGTCAGACTTGAGAGAATAACAACCGAGGCTGACATCCCCCCGCAGTCGTAACGGGAGCGTCAGGGACGGTGTCGCGTCGCGTACGCATGAATTGTAGAGGAAGCCGATGAGTTGCTCAAGCGAGGTGATAGCCCTTTGTGCCAATGTCGAGGTAGCCGAGAGCGTAGGATGGTGTAGTCGTGGTCGAGGTAGCCGTGCGAAGAACGTCGTGGTCGATGTCGAGTCGGGGTAGCCTGTGTCGAGGAATTCATCGTGGAGCCGCGGGTGCAAGGAGGCACCGAGTTAGTCATGGGCGCAGTGGTGTTGAAGTAGTGGTGCGCCAGGAAGAAGACGTAGTTGAGATGCGTTGCGCCAGATTTGCCAAGCCCGGGGACTCATCGTGGATGAAGGCACGCATCGGTGTTGCCAGCACCGCGCATGCATAGACGGACGAAGTCGACGTTGATGATGCGTCTCCAGGTTTGCCAGGCCTGGGAATACACCGGGGACGAAGACACGCGACGGTGTTGCCACCGGACATGCGTAGACGGGAACCTGCACACAACTTGTACGCCATGTCGAGGAGGCTAGCAGAGAAGGACCCAACGACGGTTGCAGCGCAAATCGGCGGGAAGCCGATGTCGCCCGCGGTGGTCGGAGTAGATGAAGTGGTCGGCATAGACGACGGCGACACTGGCGATGAGCTGGTGCTGGACGAAGAAGAAGGGGGTGGACTGGCGGCGCGGCTGGGGTGAGCGAGCTACAGCGACACCGAAGAAGAGCGGCGGCGGCGACTGGTTAGGATCGCGGCGGCGATGCTCGAAGTAGGCGAGGAAGAACCCGGCAGCGTGATGAAGACCGACGCGGACGATGGCGTTCCCGTGCCTGGGGAGGCGGCACGACACATGCCACGTAGAAGTCGACGCGTGGGAACGGCGACGATGGCGTTCTCGTGTTGCCTGTTAGAGGGGAAAGCGAGGAATATTGGCGTAATGCGATGGATGTATTATTGAGCCTCATGGTCAAGTATATATATTTTTTCGAAAAGGAGGGTATCCTCCGGTCTCTGCATCTAAACGATGCATGCGACCACTTTATTAAAATGGACCTTGTCCAGCATAGTCTCCAAGTCATAGTTCACAAAAAAAATAAAGGTGCTCATGAAGATCTATGAAAATAAATAGAAAAGGAACAGAGCAGCCACAACCGGTGACAAAAGAAGGTAGGAAACTACACTCCTATCCTATTACATGACCGCCATCCAAACCGGTTGAAGACATCATGAGCTACCATCTCCCATCGGATAGACCCGGTAACCATACGCTCCCTGGCATCCGTCGGAGTGAGTAGCAACCACATACGGATTAACGTTATGGCTCTGAAGATAACCTGCAAAAATAAAAGTTTGTTTTTCTGTTAAAGACCAAATCATTCCAACAATTCCATATAGCCCATAGTAAAGCACATACGCCTACACGAATGTGTTTTGCAGTTTCTATGTCCACTCCGTTAAGCCACGTCCCAAATAACGTGTGTATGCTAGTAGGGGGAGCTATGTTGAAAGCTATATGAACCGACCACCACAAAATCTGTGCCAATGGGCAGTCAAGAATGATCACAAAAGCTACATCTTCGGGATCCAGTCCAGTTTCGTTTTGCTAGATTGTCCTTAGCGAGAATGACTTGTTTGTGGACAAACCACATAAACACAATGTTGAACAAAATAGGTGACATCGGGTCCCCCTGTCGTAGACCCTTGTGTGTCTGGAAGTAGTGACCTATATCATCATTCACTTTTATTCCGACACTGCCTTTTGCGTAAAGGATTCGACATGCTTTCTCCAGGAATTATCGAATCCTTTCATTCTCAAGGCTTGCTGAAGAAATGGCCATTTGACCTTATCATACGCTTTCTCAAAATTCACCTTAAAGATTACTCCATCTAGTTATTTGGTGTGAATCTCATGGAGTGTTTCATGAAGGACCACCACCCCTTCTAGGATGTTTCTGTCTGGCATGAAGGCAGTTTGAGATGGTTGCACCACACTATGTGCAATCTGTGTTAGCCTATTCGTCCCGACTTTGGTGAAAATTTTAAAGCTCACATTGAGAAGACATATTGGACGGAACTGCTCAATCCGCACCGCCTCAGTCTTCTTAGGAAGCAAAGTAATCATTCCAAAGTTTAAGTGGAATAATTGTAAATGACCGGAGAATAAATCATGAAACATTGGCAGCAAGTCACCCTTAATGATCTGCCAACATCTCTTATAAAACTCCACTGGGAATCCGTCTGGCCCAGGCGCATTACTATTCTTCATTTGTGAGATTGCCACAAATACATCTTTATCTGTAAATGGGGCGGATAAGATCTCATTCTCGTCCGTCACAAGTTGTGGAACATCCTCAATCCTTGATTCGTCTAAGGATACGAATCTTTCGTCAGGTTCCCCAAATAACTACTTGTAATAATTTGTGATGTATAGTTATAGGTTTTCCTGACCCACTATCATTCCTTCATCTTGCTCGAGCTGAATTTTTTTCTTCTTGCGATGTTTGCCATTTGCAATTATATGGAAGAATTGTGTGTTATTGTCCCCCTGGACCACTTTTCGCACTTTAGCTCTCAGTGCCCACTTTAATTCTTCCTCACGCAACAATTCTTTTAGTCTGAGTTCGGCCTCCACTTTAGTCTCTAGTTCTATAGTATCTAAAACGGAAGACTCGGCTTTGAGATCTAATTCATCAATGAGTTGAATGAGTCCTTCCTTTTCAATCTTATAGGCTCCACTCAAGTGTTTGGCCCATCCTCGAAGGAATTGCATTAAGTGTCTAATCTTATTCTGCCATCTTTCAACATTTGACCGTCCACCCGAATCCTTTGCCCACTCATGGGCAACCAGATCCATAAAATCTTCTCTCTCAAACCAAGCTAATTCAAAAGAGAAAAGAGTTTTATTCCCAGTATGAGTTGAATCCCCAGAGTCAACCAGGGGAGGCGTATGATCCGAAATTCCCCTTGTCAAGGCTTGCACCGTCACCAAGGGAAACTTCTCCTCCCAGTCGACACTTGTGAGAACACGGTCTAACTTCTCAAAAGTTGGAGTTGGAAGTGTGTTAGCCCATGTAAATTTTCTACCTGCGAGCTCTATTTCCCTGAGACCAAGGCTCTCGATAATGGCGTTAAACATAAAGGACCATCAACCATCAAAATTACCGTTGTTCTTTTCATACCGCCTTCTGATGATGTTAAAATCACCCCCAACCAGAATTGGAAGTCTCTCATCTTCGCATATTCGAACAAGGTCAGCCAAAAAGTCTGACTTTAACTCCGGTTGTGGAGCGCCATAAACTTCCACGAGTGCCCACTGGAACCCATCAACCTTCGACCTCACCCGAAATTTCACGGCAAATTCCCCTAAGAAAACATTCTGAACCTCCAAAGTTTCGCATTTGACCCCAAGTAAAATCCCACCGGATCTTCCTCTTGGGGGTAAACAATGCCAGTCAAAGTCAACCCCTCCTGTGAAGGTATTGAGAAACTGAGAAGTAAAATTATCTCTACCCGTTTCAGAGAGAGCTATCAAATCTAGCTGATGCTGGATAGACGCATCCGCCAAGAACCTACGTTTAGCCAAGTCTGTCACACCTCTGCTATTCCAAAATATTCCTCTCATTTATCATCATAGAATTTTTTAGCAGTCCTAATCCTAACACTCATGCGCACTGCCGAAGCCGGATAGATTTTTCGGTTCCAATTTTGTTTAGGCTTCTTATACTCATCAACTTGGTCCATACAACCAAGCTCAGTGAGTGTACCTCCCTCCGGTACCATAGGTGTTAGAACTTCCTGAGACCGTGTGGGAGACGGTCCTAAGTCATCTTCCTGAGACCGTGTGGGAGACGGTCCTAAGTCATCACAAAAGTTATTGAAGACACCTAAATCCTCAATTTCTGAATCATTTAACGGTTTAACAGCCGCTATGTTCCTAATCACATCCAAAGCTCGCTCTGCCTCAAGATCGAGCAAGTCGTTAACCGATTTTGCAATCTCTTTCCCATTACTCCCTAGTGAAACGCCCAACTCGTTTGCATTATGCATAATATCTACCTCGGAAAAATGCAGAATAGAATTGGAAATATTGACTGACATACCTATAGTGACTTCAATGTCACGAAGTTTGGCTGCCTGCATGGCTCGCCCAAGCTGCTTGTCGTCAACGTCTGGTTGTTCTTGAAGACGGCTGCTCATCCGTCTACCTTCAGACCTAGGATCTGTGATGCCTCCAAAGGCCACGATCTCATCCTGCGTAGGTCCGTGCGGGAAGTCAATATCAGTCGTCACCCGTGACAGATCATCCTGCCGCAAGCACTCCCGTGATCCAGCCGGTGAGGTGATGGCTCCTACCTCCGTCACCAGCCCTTGCACCTGTGCGATAGGTGTAGCCGTCCCAGGTACTCCCGACACCCCCGGGCGGCTCTTCAAGTCGGCCGACCCAGGCGCCTCGATCCGTCCATCCGAACTAAACCGGTCGCTGTGCCCGTGCAATGACATCGCAGCCGGCACGTCCCGGTCCTGACCTGTCGTATCCGTCACCTTTGCAGCCTCGACAATGGTAGCCCCTCGAGCGGTCGCGATCATCCCTCCAGCTGGTGAGGACGCCTCTAGCGTATGCTCCCGGGGCTCCGCCCGTGTGGTCTGTGCACAGGCCTCTTGCCCGTGAGCAACCACAGCAGCGTCATCGATGCAGCCCGCAGTGGCAGGCCCCGAAGGCACTTCCAGTCCCCGACCTGCCTCCGGTTTGGTGCCCGTTACCCCTTCTCGGTCAAACGATGAGCCAACCTCCACGCGAGTATCCGAAGAGCCCATCTTACAGTTCCATAGCCGACTAGGAGCAGACAACGCCCCAAAAGAGCCAAACCTCAACAAGTGCGATGGCACCACATTGGTACAATCTTTGGTCATGCTAGTAGTTTTGCCGGTTTGCGTCTCCGGGCCTTTAGATGCCTCCTTTGGTTTGTCCTGTGGACCCAAGTCCTTTCCTCCAGAGGTACCATCCTCCTCAATTGTGTCCATGTCCTTTGGGCCATCATCCTGTTGTCCCACTAGGGTGTCCTCCAGTTCCACCTCGAGGTCATATGTGATTCCCTCATACGTCCAGCCTACCACATCTGGCACAAACTCAAGGTTTGCTACACTGACAAGAAGACGCGCTACTCCATTTGCGCGAATGAAAGGCATATCAACCTTCTCAGTATTGCCTATGAGTGATCCCAAGCTCCATGTTACGAGAAAATTATTAAGAGGCTTTGGAGGTGCACCAGAGAACCGGACCCACACCTGAGTCGGGGGCGTACCCTGCGGCTCCTGTTGTTTCCATTTGTCAAACTCCATGATAATGCTGGTTTTGGGTACTCTGCAAATGCCGAACTTAAGAATCCGTGCTTGATCCTCTCTAGATGGGAACTCCAGCTTGTAAGTTTGCCCCTCAATTCCTACTACATGCCAGTCGAACTTCCCTAGGGCCAGTTCTCTCATCATCTGCTTGATCTGCGCCTTAGTCATTATGCCATTAGTAATCTTGACAATGCCCGGGAAGGAAGCATCGTTGATATGCGAAGTTTGCTCGACCTTAGGAGATTCAAAGAACATCAATTCCGAGCAGCAAACACCATAAATGGTGACCACCGGTTTTGGTCCAAGCAAGAGTGGGCACTGTCCAGACACATGTTTTGGCTTTAGACAATAGTCACAAAGTTCCATCGTGCATTCCACCACAAAGTGTCTCGGTTCGCCACAGCGAAAACAAGTCAATTTCTCCTTCTTACGCACGCACTTAGTGGTTTTTTCTCCATCGGATTTCTCAGAACCTTTGTCGGAGGAGGAGTCACGTGACTTAGCAGTCGGTTGCTTCGCCACAGGGACCTTCACCGAAGCGAGAGCCGCAACAGCATCCATCTCCACCCCCGAGAGCGACATCTGAGGTGCCACCCCATCTATAATCAGCGTCGTCGTCGGTTGGGCCACCTCGGTTTGAGGCGCCGCAGGCTGATGTCGAGGAGGTAGCTGTCGTCTGCCGCCCCCTCTTCCTCAATGGTAGTGCCTATTGTGATTCCAGCGGTGCCGATGGTTCGGACCGTCCGGCCCTTCAACAAAGCCAGAGGTCTCATAAATTCTCTTGCACCACCACCATCGTTCTGCCAGCTATAGCCGTGACCTCCGCCCGTGGAAGAAGGCCCACGATGCTGCCCCTCGCCATACACATCGTATCCGTCATCACCCCACTGACCACGGGGCGGAGGCCTCTGATCAGCACCCGCGAACCGTCCCCGGTTGTCGCCCTGGTTTGCCCTAGCCGCACGGCCTCCATGATCCGGCGCAGCCTGCGGACCCCCCTGATGAGGGAGGACAGGTTTGCGTGGCGGCGGCGGGCCATTACCTCAACCTGCCATTCCGGCATAGCGACGCATGCACACAGCTGCCACAGGAGCCGCCGGATGAATTGCCGCGGTGCGGCCACGGCCAACACTCAGGAACCCTGGCCTCGCCCTGACGCGAACCCTAGCACCCTCAATCACCTGGTCGGACAAGACCAATATGCTCTGAGCCTGCAGGTCCGTTTCCGTTGTGGGCTTGGATACAATCCCATGGTTTTGGATCGCTTCCTGGGCCACATACCCAGGTTCCGAAGCGTCCGGGCCCTGCTCCACTACCGTAGGCCCATCAAGCCCTAGCAGGGAATTCAAACGAACCAGCCTCGTAGCGCTAATTCCGCCTTGATCAGTCGCTGGCGCCGGCAATCTCGTCGCCACCAGACGCTTCTTCTTACGACCTCGATCTATCACCTTCCATGATCCGATGAAGTCACCTAGTATTAGGGATGGAAGGTTCACCTTGGGAAGTGGCCCTTTCCATGGGCGGACAGCAGACGGGGTCGTCCAGCGATGAACGACTCGCCGGAGAACCTCAATCCCATCGTCCTTGCCAAGCCCAATCCATGCTTTATCCTCCGGAGGCACAATCTCATCAATGAAAGCACCTACCTCCTCTTCGGAATAACCTGCTCGGATGGACTCGCAAACGCGATCCGATGGAGATGGAGAGTACTCGGGCGACGCAGAACCACCACCGACAGTAGCTTCGTCGATGTCAGATTCATCGGACTCATCTGTAGCTAAAGCCCAGAATCGGCTACCTGTTATCCTCGGGTGAGTACCCTCACCCCCACACTTGCCTGAACCATCACGCTTCTCCGCACTCTCCTCATCCTTCGCCGACGACAGATCGATCACATCGATCGGCTCCTCCAAGCGCGATAGTCCCTACATCAAACAATCAATCCGAACGTCGTAAATATCAATCTTTAAAAACATACCTTCGACTAGGATCTCATCCTCTTCAAGGTAACGCCCGGCAAGAATGTCTTCGCCTTGATCTAGTACCGTCGTCCATCCCGACGGTGCATGAGAATGTAAAACACCCTTACTCCAGCCATCTCCAGATCTTGCCACGGAGAAATGGACCTTCCACCTCTCTGGGTTGAGGTGGCTTCGATCTGGATCCAGACGACGCCGGTCGCCCTACTCCTCCGCAGCAAATCCAATCGCGGGGAACGCCACCGGTGAAGTACTTGGCGACGCTAGAGACACCGAGGACGGGGTCTCCGATAGCGGCTGGGCTGCCGCCCCCTTTCCCCCGCCGTCGCCCCCCTCATTCATGCCTCCCACCTACGCCCATATCAAGACATGTATCTTCTTAGTTGGCGTCGTCTTGATGTGGTCTAGAGGTATCGGAGTCTTCCATCTCGGCAAGTATATATATGGTACAAGACTTGGAGGGTAAGAAGACTCTCCAAAAGATAAGGTAGGAGACAGATTATAAATCCTAGGCTATCAAATATATCTACTTCAAATATATCTCTAACATTACCAGATCAACGAGGCCCTCAGAAACTAGCACTGATGCCCCCGAGAACTTGTCATGCTTGTCGCTACACATAGCCCTTGCCACGCCTCTGCGTTCACCCCTGGGAATCCCTCCATCTACATTCACCTTAGCCTCGTGCTCGATAGGTGGCCTCCATTTTTTGTTCTGTTTGTTGCATGCAGGTCCCTGGTCGTCGCCAACGGCCTGGGCCTGCGACATGTTCTTGCAGGGATGGCTTCCAGAAACACCAACTGCTGACAGTCGCCAGCTTCGGGTCCATAGCCATCCTTTCGCTATGCTACGGCCCATTGCTAATTAAAATATTTGGTCCAACTGAGATGGTAAAGTACGTAAAGGCTTCCGACACATAAACAAAATTTCTTTGAGATTAAAGTACTGCATGAAACTAAAATATGACAGAATTACTAAAAAAATATGGCAGAATTTTTTACATAGTAAAGAATATCCATTAAGCATGCAAGATACATAAATTTACACGTACCCGCAAAAAAACATAAAATTACACGCTTTCATGCTGTGCAAGATCAAATACAAGCGGGTGTAACTTTAAATTAACCAACTATAAATTCATTTAAGTTGTTAAAATATACTAGTGTCACCCGATTGCATCATTGAACCGCAACCAGATGCAAAAATATAGTAACAAAATAATAATAAGAAGTAAAACAATAATAAAAGGAGCCAGAAATAATAGTACAAGCGTACAAACATTTTTTGTGTTAGACATTTTATTCCTATCAATAAATAAATGTACATATAAAAAATTATAAACAACAATAAAAATAAAAAAATATTATTCTAAAAAATGAATTTAGAGAATTGGTACTAAAATCAAATGATGACAAAATTTTGCGCACATATGGGATATAACTTGGAGTATTCCACAATATGCAAGCACAAACATATAATAGTGTAAGTTTCAGATAACATATAGTTTGCACATATATTACATAAAACTTGCATGCATACGTCCATGCTATACTAGGTGTTCACATGAAGAACAGCACCAAATTTTAGCGACTCTCAACGGCGTCAAAAATAAAATCATATGTTATGTTGGTGGTGCTGTCTCCCTTGTCAGACATACACATGTGCGCACGCACACCGATGGTCCATGGATGGCCAGATGCACATCCACTCATCGTCTCCACATTTCTCTCACACACAAATATATGTATGCACGCATGTGCACACACAATTGTTCGTTAAGTCCAATTTGAAACCAACGAGTAAGAAAAAATTATCATGATAATTATTAATTTGCCAAAATAAAATGAAAACTCAAACAAAACACAAACGTGAACTTCTCTAAAAATGAATTAGTGGTATTGTTATTGCCCCTAAAGAACAAAATATAAGAAAACTAAAAATCTTGACAAACTTCACAAAAAATATATTTTATAATTTGCAAGAATAAGCATAAAGTAGCGTAAAATTAAAAACTATAGTTTGCTAAGGAAAAATGAATTAGTAACATTGATATTACCAAATAAGAAAAAAAATCAATAAGTATAACAAAAACTTGCACAGAAAATGTATTCTTCGTAAAATGTGAGAATAAGCAAAAAATGATAGTGTTACTTTCGCACTCTAGTATAATTTACCAAAGGTTCCACAAAACTATCCAATGTGCAGTTTCATATATTTTGCATAACTTGCAAGATTCCACAATATGTAAGAATAGGCATATAGTACTATAACTTTCACGTAGCACAATTAAGCAATGCCACACACTTGCAGCATGCACAGATATAATAATAAAATGCTATGGGCAAAATATTAGCTTTTTTTGTGACAATGCAAAACAATAGAAAGGAATAACACATGCGAGAGAGAGAAAAGTAACAATAGGGGGCGGGTGCTATTAAGCATGTGTCTTGATATTAATTTTGGTTCAGTCAAATTGGTAAGCACCGTCCAATCAAGATCCAAAGGCCCAATTGTCTTCTTTTTCCTCTAGCATTCTTCTTCCAAATATACTAAGATTCAAATAAAATCTAAAACAAAAACAACAACAAAATGAAATTTTTGAAGGAGGAATGAATTGGTGATTGAAACGCAGTATTTGATGACAAAAACTAATAAAATTAAAAATTAAAAAAAAAAATTTCTAAGGAAGAATGAATTAAAGGCATTTGTATTATTCCAAATAAAGGAAAAATAATAGAAAATTGATGACAAACCTTACACACAACTGAAAAAATTACACTTTTTTGCAATATGCAAAAAGCTAGTATATGATAGTGCAATTTTGTGGGCTCCAGTATAATTTGCACACATATTACATATTATTGCACGTGTAGATCGGATATTTATTGTCTTATTCATTTCAGTGTATCGCCTCGAATGTACATAACACCCTGAAGTTGTGTAAGTTACACACATTTAACATAAATTTCACTTTTTACAGTATACAAAAATAAGCATAGGATAATGCAATTTTGCGACTTAATTGTAATCTTTACATATATTACATATTACGTGCATGTGCATGCCGAAGATCAATCATCTTACTCGTGTAAGATGTTATCACCACAAAATGTACATAGATGAACACGCCGAAGATGATTTGCATCTCGTATTGATATCGCGCGTGACACACATGTGCACACACTACATACGTGAGTGCACAAGCCCACACACCAGACATCCACATGCAGACCCATACACAAAAGAGAGAGACAAGAATAAACAACTTAAAAAGAGAATCAAACACGCATAGAAAAGTGATTAGATTAAAAAGACATACACGAGTAGAATAGCAAATAAATGACTTTAATTCATTGGTATCAAAACCCAAGTAAATACAGCAACATTTCTTTTCATGTCTCATACAAAAAAAATTATATTAAGTACACACACGTAGGCACATATCCTAGAGGACCTCCTGTATGCCGCTCTTTCCGGCAAGGAGTCGTGGTTTCACACAGGGCGCAGCTCTCCTTGGGCCGGCCCATTTTCCATCGCTCCACTTCGTGAGGTAAAAATGGCACCACGCTAGCCAACATGACCAGCTCGACCAAGTGGAAGAATTGGAAGCAACTATCTCAGGAATGCTTTTTCGGGAGCCTCCAAAGGGTCATTCTCAGTTGTCGTCATTTGACGCATTCTCAGCCAACATCACGTGTCATGTTTTGGGTGCTTCCTTTCGATTTCATTTCTTTTATTTTTTTTCACACGCGTTTTCGGTTTGTTAAATGGTTTTCTTGGCTTTTTGGTTTTCCACCGGTCTTTTTTAAGCTGTTGGATGGTTTTTTTAAACAATTATGCGAAAAATTGCGTTTCCTTTTTCATTTCTTTCTTGAGAGGCACGGTTTTGCTTCTGTGAGAGGCACAAATTTCCGTCCGCGAGAGACACGATCTTTCCTCTCGAAAACGAAAAAAATGTGTTTTTTTTTCAAAGGCACGGTTTTCCTTCCGAAAGAGGCACGGCAGTGCCTCTCGGAGACGAAAAAACGTGTTTTTCCTTCCACGAGAGGCATGCCTGTACCCTTGGCCGAACACGAGCTCTCGCATCCTCAGCCCAGACCTGGCTGGTCTCCTTATAGAAAAATGAAAATAAAACAGAAAATACCTGAAAACATGGGCCAAAATGACCCATTTAGCAGCGCAAAAAAGGTAAATTCGCAATATTGTTTTATGAGCAGGGACCTCCTATTTAGCGCGGTGCATGCTCGCAAACGACCCAATGCGCACCTGCTTTGCACTCGCACACCCTTTTGGGCTGACCCATGAGCGGGGCATGACACCCCTGTTTTTTTTAAGTTTTTCCTTTTTCTCTTTAAAATAATTGAGGATATATAAAAAGGTTCCAAATTTCCAAATAATTGAATTTTGAAAAGAAAAAAATCAATAAATCATAGAATTTCAATGGATTCAAAAATGTGTGAGATTTTTAAAATATGTTTGCATATTAAAAATGATCAAAATTTTGAAAACAGACGTTTGGGGGAATCAAACAATGTTCAATATTTATAAAAAATGTTCACTTATTCAAAAAATATTCATAAATTTGAAAATAAAAATTAAATAATAATTCATCAAACTCAACAAATATTGGTGTACTACAATAAAATTCATAAATTAAAAAATGGTTGCTAACACAAAAAATATACATTAATTAGAAAATAAATTCATGCATCTAAAACAATTTTTGTTGGTACAAGAGAGTTTTAAAATATTTAAAATATACTTTTGAATTTGTACAAATGTTCATAATTTAATAAAAATATTTGGAAAATATGAAAATGTGTTGAATTTGAACAATGCTTACTATAAAACAAATCCTGAATTTTCTAAAAAGGTGCAGAAAATTAAAAATAGATATATGCGAATTTAGAAAATTGTTCCAAAATTTTGAAAACTTTTTGATCATTCAAATAAGTTTCAGGAATTTGAAACTTGTTCATTCATTTAAGGAAAAATATTGAAAAAAAAGAATGGGAATTTCACTAATTTCCCCAAATTTTAAGAAATATTCGTTGATTCAAAAATGCTCAATTTTTTAAAAATAATAGTGCCTTTTGAAATAATGTGTGTGATTATGAACATTGATCAAAAATTTGAAAAATATTCATGACTTACAAAAAGTATACATGAATTTAAATATGTTCATGACTTCAAAAAAAGTTCACGATTCAAAAACTATTCCCAGATTTAAAAAATGAAGAAATATAAAAAATAATTAACATGAAAAAAAGGATAAACGAAAATATGAAAAGGAAAAAGCAGTAGAAATGCAGCTCAATAAATGTTCTAGAACCTTTCAAAAAAAATTGCCGGATAAAAGTAGCATGGGCCGACCCATAAAGAGGCCATGCGTTCGGATGGTCTATGCGCAAGGTTACCATTTAGCAACCTACTGATCAAATAGGATTCTTCCGAGCGAACATGTCGTCTAGAATGACGTGGGCCAGCTGTTGCTCCAAGATTCGTGCAATAAAAATCGACTAATCAGTGGCTTTCGCTGGGAATCACCAGATTTCTAGCGTTCCCCAGTTAGCTTTTCCGATCTAGTAGGAGTACTATACAAAATACTGCTCGTACTAACAGGGACGTCATTACTCACGATCGATGCATGAGTTGTTCCTTAATAAAACAGATCGATATAAGAATCACGTGCTGGTGCTAACCAGGTCCAGTTCGCCGTGTAATCTTAAGAAACGAACCCGGGCGGATAGGCGTCCAAGTGCAACGGCCCCCTTCCCTTACCCCTGTCCAGCCTCTCCAATCATTCGTCTCGCCTGTCCAGTTGTACGTCTCACGCGCGGAATTACCATGCTACACCCCCTACCAGCTGCTGCTTCTACCCTAGCCATGCCAGCCGCGTTAGGGTATAAGAGTAATTCCTTCTCATTTGATACCATACTCCTAGTTCTGTTCCAGTTCAGGTCAAGCGCTCCCGACGAACGCCCTCCACACGCCCCACAGCGCGCCGAACACGAGGCCGCCGGCGAGCATGGGCAAGGGAGCAGGCGCCGCCGGCGCCGACGAGCCGCTGCTGCTCCCGGAGTTCTCGGGCGGGCACGGCGGCGGGGCGTCGGTCTCCGGCGCGGTGTTCAACCTGTCCACGAGCATCATCGGCGCCGGCATCATGTCGATCCCGGCGGCAATGCGCGTCCTCGGGGTCGTCCCCGCGCTCGCCCTCATCGCGGCCGTCGCCCTCCTCTCCGACATCTCCGTGGAGTTCATGCTCCGGTACACGGGCTGGGCCAGCGGCCCGCCCTCGTACGCGGGGATCATGGGAGACGCGTTCGGCCGCTGCGCCGGCGCCGCCGCGCTCAACGTCTTCATAGCCTTCACCACCGCCGGCACCCTCGTCGTCTACCTCATCATCATAGGTACGCTCGCGGGAGGCTGAGCTGCTTCAACTGTATTCGTTCCTCTGGCGCGCGCCTAATCGCGTCGAGGATCATGGTCGTGGTCGCAGGGGACGTGCTATCCGGGAGCGCGGGGGCAGGAGACGAGCACGCCGGGGTGCTGCAGGAGCTGTTCGGCCCGCAGTGGTGGACCGGCAGGGAGTTTGTGATACTGGCCACGGCCGTCGTCGTTCTGCTGCCGCTGGTGCTCCTCCGCCGCGTCCGTGAGTTCACGTTCAATTCAATGCACTGCACCTTGTTTATCTTAGATAGTTTGATTGCGTTTCATTTTTGGCAATACTACTAGCTAGGTAGCTTCGTGGAGACCATGTGACAGCCAGATCGTAGCTTTCATAGAATAAGCTGATAGCCAGATTAGTGAGTCGGCGATCAGCTCCGATGGTGATATGATCTTCCCATACATGCATGTGGGGTGGGGCAGTCAGAATGGGACCTGATCCGAATTAGCTAGTAGGAGTACGATTTAGTGATTAGTTGTGACCTGTGAGCTTGACTTGAGCGGTTCAGCATAGTTTTGGACACGAAAATGAGTACTCCATTCGTCTTGAAATACTTGTTACAAGAATGGATGTATCATAGATGTATTTAATTTCTAAATACATCCATTTCTATCCATTTGTGCGACAAGTAATTTCGGATGAAGGGAGTAATACTTAAGCTCGAATGTACTATGTTGGTGTTTTGTGCTTGTTTTCGGGGATAAACGTAGATAAACTACGAACAAACTCAATTTAAGAAAGAAATTGCGTAGATTGAAAAGGGTTTACCCAGTAGTAATTTTTCATTAGGTTTCGCACGGAAGTAAACCATCGTTCACAACACATAATTGCATCAGGCAAAGAAGGGGGCATTGTTTGGTCGTCCCTCCTTTTATTTCGAAAAGAGCGCTGCTATACCGACAACACTTATCATCCAAAAATTATAAGACATGCCATATCGCACCATCCATGGGCAAGTCTAAACAACAATCGTTGATTGGATTAGCCATTGAGCCAGTGTCGATTAGCAAAACATGTATGTGTGAAGTACTTCATTTTCGGAAAAATAGGATAATTCTCAATCTCTACAATGATTGGTACTAACAAATATGCATTGTTTCTATGAAAACAATGACAACCACCTTCTGAGATCGACACTGAACAAATCGGTTTTACTGAATCCAAAGCCTTGCGGCATCTCTTTACAATCTTATCCAAACCATATGGCCATTGAGGCACTGACCATATTCACCGGTGGAGCAATTTTGTGACCTAACAAAAGGCGTAAGACCGTGAGGCACATCTTCAAAAAGGAATTATCACAAGCATGCCGATGATGAATATCCAACCACAAGTAGTACCTGGGGCTATCACCCTCCAAGCATAACTTGGACCCAACACCTTAAAATTTGAAACAACATCTACCCAAAAGGATAAATCATGTTTTTTCACACCGAGAGAAAAAAATCTCGATGTCAATTGTTAGTGTCGTCATTCACCTCTATTCTAGCTCCTCACACAAATTGGCCCAATTAAGGAGAAATCAATGAAAGAGACACCATCACATTGCTTCCAGTTGATGTCCCACCATCTTCTCGTCGATGGGTCGTGCCCACCACAACAACGACATGCAAACTTAGCCCAAACAGCATTATCGTGGTTCCACACCGGTCTGCCCCTCACAACATGATAAACCATCATCCCTCTTTCTGAACGGCTGATGGCTTTGTTAATTTAGAGACGGACTCTCCGTGAGCCTACGTCCTAAAAAAGTCCACCATCTCTTCAAAGTTCGCTCAGTTACTTCTGCAACAAGGAAGAGCCCGCCTGGCAACAACCTTAGATGGAGGTGCGGAGAGGGACGAGAGGAGTAGCCGGTCGCGGCTAGGGTTTTGCCCCCCACCCCACCCCCACCCCACACACGGGCGCGCGCAATTTTGTTGCCAATGCAATCTGTAACATGTGATTTTGTGTGCTCTTGTGTGGATGCATTTTTCTGGAGCAAATGATAAACGGCTTTGCTAAAAATCAGTCGATTCGATCGACACTATAATCCGTTGATTTTGTATTAAGATTCGTGCAAATATTTTTTTTTTAGTTTTTCTTCTTCTTGCATACTATATTACTTGAGTGAGACTTCAACACATCCAATGATAAATCAGTGAAGCATCATTTACCAGGTTTCGTGGAAGAAGAAAAATCGTATTAGCCTATCAGGATTAGAGCGAAACTAATGGTCCATCGCCTCCGCACGTCATCGTCCCCCCGGCCGCTCTCTTCTCATGATCTGCAATCACTTCGACCCCAATAGTTTAGCAAAAACGCTAAACTTACGGAGGATTTGTAGAGTTTAGTGATACTAATTGTCAGCAGACCACTTGCACCACAGAAGAAAATACACTCACGCGAAACACATTCCAGCAGGGGCAGCTAAAAAAATGGTTTTCAACAGGAAAGTAGGCCACGGTCTAGTCGTCCGTAGCGCCACTCCGCTGGAGCTCGTGGGGAGCACGTACGTACGGTCGCCATCTGGCTTCTACGCCAGACAGGTCCACCACCACCGCCGCCGCAGCAGCAGTAATCAAGCCGTGGAGCTCCACTCGATCGCCCATGTCCGTGTGACTCAGCTCTTATCCCTCGGCACAGTCATCCCGTCCCTTTCTCACCACTCCCTCCCTTCTCACGCTCTCGAGCCGCCGATTACAAATTTGCACCCACCTGCACTGCGCTGCCCTCTCCCTCTTCCTCTCTTCTTATCATGGTGTCCAAGAGCTCGCGCGGCCCCGGCATGGCCGCTGGCGGCAGCGCAGCGGAGGAGGCGCTCCTGCTGCCGGAGCACGGGGCAGGGGACGCGGGGGCGCCTCCCGGCAACGCGTCCGTCCTCGGCGCGGTGTTCAACGTGTCGACGAGCGTGGTGGGCGCCGGGATCATGTCGATCCCGGCGGCCATGCGGGTGCTCGGCGTGGCCCCGGCCGTGGCGCTCATCGTCGGCGTCGCGCTCCTCGCCAACGTCGCCGTGGACTTCATGCTCCGGTACACCCGGGCCACGCCGTCGTACGCGGCGCTGATGGGCGGCACGTTCGGCCGCGCCGGCGCCGCGCTGCTCAACGTATTCATCGCCTTCAACTGCGTCGGGACCCTCACCGTCTACCTCATAATCATCGGTAATCGATCCCCGGAAACCCCACAGGCGCCGGCGCGCTGTGCCGTGCAGAGCCGAGCGTGGCATGTACATGCTTGCGTCTGGTGTGACGAGAGATCCTGAGTGTTGGGAGAGTTTTGGTGCAGGGGACGTGATGTCCGGCCCCGTGGGCAGCGGGGAGGCGCACGCCGGGGTGCTGCCGGAGTGGTTCGGGCCGCACTGGTGGACCGGCCGTGATGCGGTGCTGGTGGCGGCCGCCGTGATTCTCCTGCCTCTTGTGCTCCAGAGGCGTGTAGGTACGTGCTCCCCTGTGCTCCGATCGAGCACAGTTATCCGGTACTCAACGTGTTGACGTAGCAAAAAAAATTGTCTAAAAAATTTAAGCTAATAACACGAGTAGATCGTGAGACCAGCCATGTCGAGGATGAGCACGTGGCGACGTGGCCCGATGATTGCTCAGCGTCGTGTCACTGTGCACCCTCGAGCTGCATCTTCGATTGCACCAATCATTGCTTTCCAGTGCCAACGATGGGGAATGTACCACTAGTACAGTTACAATGACAAAACAAGATAAATTGTTACTGTAAATTTTGCAGATTCGCTGAGGTACACGTCGGCAGTGTCCATCCTTCTGGCGGCGGTGTTCATGCTCATCACGATGGGGATCGCGGTGTACACTCTCTTCACCGGCACCGCCAAGATGCCGCGGATGCTCCCGGACTTCTCCAGCCTCGCATCCCCGTTCGAGCTCTTCACCGCCGTACCGGTCATCGTCGTCGCCTTCACCTTCCACTTCAACGGTATCCTCACGTCGGCCGTGCCATATGCTTCATAGTACGTAGCTTTCAAATATTCGAGGCTGCGCAGTTCACCGGTTCTGCCTTGGCACGGCAGTGCACCCCATCCGCGCGGAGCTGAGCAAGACGTCGGACATGAAGTCGGCGGTGCGCATCTCGCTGGTGCTCTGCTCCGCCATCTACGCGGCCGTGGGCTTCTTCGGCTTCCTCCTCTTCGGGGACGCCACCATGCCCGACGTGCTCGCCAACTTCGACCGCAGCTCCGGCTCCGGCGTCCCGCAGGCGCTCAACGACGCCGCGCGCCTCAGCTACGCGCTGCACCTCGTGTTCGTCTTCCCGCTCCTCCACTACTCGCTCCGCGTCAACGTCGACGAGCTCCTCTTCCCGGGCCGCCGCCCGCTGGCCACCGACACGCGCCGGTTCGTGGCGCTCACCGCCGTGCTCATGGCGGCGCTCTACGCGCTCGCCATAGCCATCCCCAGCATCTGGACGCTCTTCCAGTACACGGGCTCCACATTCGCCGTCTGCATATCGCTCATCTTCCCTGGCGCAATCGTTCTCAGGTGCGCCATTAATCACTTTGCTTGTACACATAAAACTTTCAGAAATAACCTTTCCTGGACTGATCCAACGCCTTTGAATTTTTTGCAGGGATGCTCACGGAATAGCGAAGAGGAAGGACAAGGCAATGGCGGCGATGATGATCACTCTGGCAGTGATCACGAGCAGCATCGCCATTGCTTCCAACGTCATGAGCTCCATCAAGGGCGAAGTGAAAGATGTTAGTGCCGTAGCTAGTTAGCATGTACAGTACAGTTTTATTATAGAGCTAAATCAAAGTTCTTTCACTGCTTGCACCTGCAGTGCTTGCAGCCCCTGCAAAGTTTGTAGCATTCCTCTGCTTTAGGTTTTGATGCAAATGTGATACGAGGCATTGTGTATGTTGTGTGTAACAACTAGCAAATGGCAGTCGGCCGTTGTTGTATAAAACAGTTGGCATACATTTGCCGTGTATAAATATCAGGCGCAGAAAATGTGCGCCTTTTGTCAAATGATGAATTTCCTGTTCATACAATATTTCATGCCTGGCACTGAAAGTGCTGTCCAACTGTGTCTGATGATGGCCACCGTCCGTCAGAGTACACGCCTTCTAAACCCAGCCCCATCTTCACTTTGAGGGCATATACAATGATGATATATAGATACCTCACGATAAAATGTAGTTTAAGGTATTTTTCTCTTCAGTGCAAGTCACCACAAGCGGGCTTGATAAAAAAACAGAGATTCTCATACACATGCATCTCTACTATCCATTTTAACTTTCTAGCTTTTTTCATAGGACCATACATTTTTTTCCAAACACCCGCCTCCTGTTAAGAATCCCGCTGCACCATCCGAACCTACATATGATCTTACATGGCATGTGAAGTATCATCCTAAAGCTATGCATTGACCATGCCCTTAATAAATGGCAGCTCCCCTTTCGTTTTGTGGCAAAATGCAAAATTAGGATGAACAACATTTGACTCAATCGGGTGTAATTGTTAGAATTAGGTCCTAACTTCTATAGATAACTATTATAGTAACTTCTATAGACGGTTATTATACTAACTTCTATAGACAACTATTATGTTTCGGAACAAGGCGACCTCCTCCTCCTTTCGCCGCCACCCTCCTCCTGATCTTCTCATCCTCCCCTTCCTCCTCTCGACCTCCTCTTTCTCCCACACGTATCCCTCGCATAGTCCCTAGGGCGATGCCAGGGGACCAACCCTAGCATCGCCAGAAGTCTCCGATCTTGAAGCACCCTACCGTCGGCATTGGACACGGTGGCAGACTTGACGCTGAAGGTGCTTGGGCGGCTGGTTACGGCGGTGGCCTACTGGTGCAGCTGGGACCATCATGCGAGTGGGGAGATCGCGCACGGCGGCCACCAAGCGAGGGGGAGATCATGTGTGGCGGCCAGGGTGGCGTCACTGGTTCTGCGACGGCAGTTGTCGACTCCACGACCAGCCGGGAGCTCTGGCATGCTTCTCTGGAGATGGTTGGCACTGTCCGACGTCGTGCTGGCGTCAACGGCAATTGGGCCTCGCAAGGTTTATGTGTTGATCCCTTCTGAAGATAGGATGACCAAAGCAACGTGCGCATGCAGTGCTTGTTGAGGGCTCTCCATGGAGCGGCTTGGTGAGGTTACCAAATTAGTGTTGGGAGACATAGTAGTAAATTCAAAAAAAATCCTACGTGCCACCAAGATCAATCTATGAAGAAACCAGCAACGAGTGGGGGGGGTGCATCTTCATACCTTTGAAGATCGCAAAGCGGGAGCATTAGTAGAACGCGGTTGGTGGAGTCGTACTCGCATCGATTCAGATCGCGGTGGATCCCGATCTAAGCGCCAAACAACGGCGCCTCCGCGTTCAACACACGTGCAGCCCGATGATGTCTCCTACGCCTTGATCCAGCAAGGAGGAAGGAGAGGTTGAGGGAGAGCTCCGACAGCACGACGGCGTGGTGACGGTGGAGCTGCGTGGTATTCCGGTAGGGCTTCACCAAGCGCTACGGAGGACGAGGAGGTGGAGAGGTAGGGCTGCAAGGAGAGAGAGAGAGATGCGTGTCCTCGGCAGCCCCAAGGGCTCCACTATATATAGGAGGAGGAGGAGGGAGGGCGCAGCACCTAGGGTTCCCACCCTAGGGCCGGCGGCCAGCCCTAGATGGCCTTGGGGCGGCGGCCAAGGGAGGGAAGGAGGGGTGCGGCAGCCCTAGGCGCCCTAGGGTGGGCCTTAGGGCCCATCTACGCTAGGGTTTGCCCCCCTCCCACCTTTGCTGCGCCCTAGGCCTTGGTGGGAGGCACACCAGCCCACTCTGGGGCTGGTCCCTTCCCACTCTCTGCCCACGCAGCCCTCTAGGGGTGGTGGCCCCAATCGATGGACCCCCGGAACCCTTCCGGTGGTCCCGGTACGTTACCGATGATGCCCGAAACATTTCCGGTGACCAAAACCTCACTTCCTATATATGAATCTTTACCTCCGGACCATTCCGTAACTCCTCGTGATGTCCGGGATCTCATCCGGGACTCCCAACAACCTTCAGTAACCACGTACACAATTTCCCTATAACCCTAGTGTCATCGAACCTTAAGTGTGTAGACCCTACGGGTTCGGGAAACATGTAGAGATGACCGAGACACCTCTCCGGTCAATAACCAACAGCGGGATCTGGATACCCATGTTGGCTCCCACATGTTCCACGATGATCTCATCAGATGAACCACGATGTCGGGATTCAATCAATCCCGTATACAATTCCCTTTGTCTACCGGTATGACACTTGCCTGAGATTCGATCGTCGGTATCCCTATACCTTGTCCAATCTCGTTACCGGCAAGTCTCTTTACTCGTTTCGTAACACATCATCCCGTGGCTAACTCCTTAGTCACATTGAGCTCATTATGATGATGTCTTACCGAGTGGGCCCAGAGATACCTCTCCGTCACACGGAGTGACAAATCTCAGTATCGATTCGTGCCAACCCAACAGATACTTTGGGGATACCCGTAGTATAGCTTTATAGCCACCTAGTTACGTTGTGACGTTTGGCACACCCAAAGCATTCCTACGGTATCCGGGAGTTGCACAATCTCATGGTATAAGGAAACGATACTTGACATTAGAAAAGCTTTAGCAGACGAACTACATGATCTTGTGCTATGCTTAGGTTTGGGTCTTGTCCATCACATCATTCTCCTTATGATGTGATCCCGTTATCAACGACATCCAATGTCCATGGTCATGAAACCGTGACCATCTATTGATCAACGAGCTAGCCAACTAGAGGCTCACTAGGGAGATATTGTGGTCTATGTATTCACACATGCATTACGGTTTTCGATTAATACAATTATAGCATGAACAATAGACAATTATCATGAACAAGGAAATATAATAATAACCATTTTATTGCCTCTAGGGCATATTTCCAACACTTTTTACCCTTGCCTTTCTTGAAACTAGTGGTCTTATTGACCATCAACACTTGATGCTCCTTTTTGATCTCTACCTCCGCTGATTTCAGCATTGAGTACAACTCGGGAATGGACTTTTCCATCGCCTGCATGTTGTAGTTCATCACAAAGCTCTTGTAGCTAGGTGGGAGCGACTAGAGAATTCTGTCAATAACCGAGTCATCCGGAAGATAAATTCCCAGCTGAGACAAGCTCACTGACAGAACTATTTTCCTCCATATTACAACCGAAGAACTTGTCGGAGACATCATATCTCTTGACCCGGGCATGAGCTTGGAAAACCAATTTCAGCTCTTGGAACATCTCATATGCTCCGTGTTGCTCAAAACGCTTTTGGAGCCCCGGTTCTAAGCTGTAAAGCATGCCGCACTGAACTAGGGAGTAATCATCACAACGCGACTGTCAGGCATTCATAACGTCTTGAGTTGTGGGGAAAACGGGTGCGTCACCTAGCAGTGCATCAAGGACATACAATCTCTTGGAAGCTATGAGGATGATCCTCAAGCTACGGACCCAGTCCGCATAGTTGCTTCCATCGTCTTTCAGCTTGATTTTCTCTAGGAACGCGTTGAAGTTGAGGGCAACATTAGCGTTGGCCATTGGATCTACAATATAAGTTGTAAAGACAATTTTCGACTAAGTTCATGATAATTAAGTTCACATAATCAAATTATTTAATGAACTCACACTTAGATAGACATCTCTCTAGTCATCCAAGTGACACATGATCCACGTCAACCAGCCCGTGTCCGATCATCACGTGAGACGGACTAGTCATCCATGGTGAACATCTCCATGTTGATCGTATCTTTTATACGACTCATGTTCGACCTTTTGGTCTCCCGTGTTCTGAGGCCATGTCTGTACATGCTAGGCTCGTCAAGTCAACCTAAGTGTATTGCGTGTGTAAATCTGGCTTACACCCGTTGTATGCGAACGTTAGAACCTATCACACCCGATCATCACGTGGTGCTTCGGAACAACGAACCTTAGCAACGGTGCACAGTTAGGGGGAACACATTTCTTGAAATTTTAGTGAGAGATCATCTTATTTAAGCTACCGTCGTTCTAAGCAAATAAGATGTAGAACATGATAAACATCACATGCAATCACATAGTGACATGATGTTGGAAGACGTAGTAGTAAATCAAAAAAATCCTATGTGTTCACCAAGAACAATCTATGAAGAAACCAGCTACGAGTGGGGAGAGTGCATCTTCATACCTTTGAAGATCGCAAAGCGGAAGCGTTACTAGAACGCGGTTGGTAGAGTCGTACTCGCAGCAATTCAGATCACGGTGGAATCCGATCTAAGCGCCGAACAACGGTGCCTCCGTGTTCAACATGCGTGTAGCCCGGTGACGTCTCCTACGCCTTGATCCAGCAAGGAGGAAGGAGAGGTTGAGGGAGAGCTCTGGTAGCACGACGGCGTGGTGACGGTGGAGCTGCGTGGTACTCCGGCAGAGCTTCGCTAAGCACTATGGAGGACGAGGATGGGGAGGAGTAGGGCTGCGCCGTGGGAGAGAGAGATGCGTGTCTCCGGCTGCCACAAGTGCTCCACTATATAGGAGGAGGAGGAGGAAGAGTTGCGCCCTAGGGTTCCCACCCTAGGGTCCAGCGACAGCCCTAGATCTCATCTGGTGCGGCGGCCAGGAGGGGAGAGGGGTGCGGCTGCCCTAGGGTGGGCCTTAGGGCCCATCTGCTCTAGGGTTTGCCCACCTCCACCCTTGTGCTGCACCTTGGGCCCTTGTGGGGGGCGCACCAGCCCACCTAGGGGCTGGTTCCCTCCCACTTACGGCCCATGCAGCCCTCTGGGGCTGGTGGCCCCACTTGGTGGACCCTCAGAACCCTTCCGATGGTCCCGGTACGTTACCGGTAATTCCCGAAACATTTCCGGTGATCAAAACCTCACTTCCTATATATGAATCTTTACCTCCAGACCATTCCGGATCTCCTCGTGACGTCCGGGATCTCATTCAGGACTCCGAACAACCTTCGGTAACCACGTACACTATTTCCCTATAACCCTAGCATCATCGAACCTTAAGTGTGTAGACGCTACGGGTTCGGGAGACACGCACACATGACCGAGACACCTCTTTGTTCAATAACCAACAGCGGGATCGGGATACCCATGTTGGCTCCCACATGCTCCACGATGATCTCATCGGATCAACCACGATGTTGGGGATTCAATCAATCCCATATACAATTCCCTTTGTCTACCGGTATGATACTTGCCCGAGATTCGATTGTCGGTATCCCTATACCTTGTTCAATCTCGTTACCGGCAAGTCTCTTTACTCGTTTTGTAACACATCATCCCGTGGCTAACTCCTTAGTCACATTGAGCTCATTATGATGATGTCTTACCGAGTGGGCCTAGAGATACCTCTCCATCACACGAAGTGACAAATCCTAGTCTCGATTCGTGCCAACCCAACAGACACTTTCGGAGATACCCGTAGTGTACCTTTATAGCCACCCAGTTACGTTGTGACGTTTGGCACACCCAAAGTATTCCTATGGTATCCGGGAGTTGCACAATCTCATGGTCTAAGGAAATGATACTTGACATTGGAAAAGCTTTAGCACACGAACTACACGATCTTGTGCTATGCTTAAGATTGGGTCTTGTCCATCACATCATTCTCCTAATGATGTGATCCCATTATCAATGACATCCAATGTCCATGGTCATGAAACCATGACCATCTATTGATCAACGAGCTAGCCAACTAGAGGCTCACTAGGGACACATTGTGGTCTATATATTCACACATGCATTACGGTTTCCGGTTAATACAATTATAACATGAACAATAGACAATTATCATGAACAAGGAAATACAATAATAACCATTTTAGTATTGCCTCTAGGGCATATTTCCAACAGTCTCCCACTTGCACTAGAGTCAATAATCTAGTTCACATCGCCATGTTATTAACACTTACATCACCATGTGATCATATCATCATGGGATTAACACCCAATTAGTTCTGGGTTTGATCATGTTTTGCTCGTGAAAGAGGTTTTAGTCAATGGGTCTGCGACATTCAGATCCGTGTGTACCTTGCAAACTTCTATGTCATACTGTAGATACTGCTCCCACGCTCCACTTGGAGCTATTCCAAATGGCTACTCCACTATACGTATCTGGATTTCTACTAAGTGTCATCCGGATTTGTGTTAAAGCTTGCATCGACGTAACCCTTTATGACGAACTCTTTATCACCTCCATAATCGAGAAATATTTCCTTAGTCCTCTAGTTGCTAAGGATAATTTCGACCGTTGTCCAGTGATCCACTCCTGGATCTCTCTTGTACCCCTTGACAGACTCATAGCAAGGCACACACAGGTGCGGTACACAACATGGCATGCTATATAGAGCCTATGGCTGAAGCATGGGGGATGACACTCATCTTTTCTCTATCTTCTGCCATGGTCGGGCATTGAGCTGTGCTCAATCTCACACCTTCTAATACAAGCAAGAACCCTTTCTTGGATTGATCCATATTAAACCTTTTCAATATCTTGTCAAGGTATGTACTCATTGAAATTATTATCAAGCGTTTTGATCTATCTCTATAAATATTGATGCCCAACAATTAGGTAGCTTTATCCAGGTCTTCCTTTGAAAAACCTTTTTCCAAACAACCATTTATGCTTTCCAGAATTTCTACATCATTTCTGATCAATAATATGTCAACTACATATTCTTATCAGAAATTCTATAGTGCTCCCACTCACTTTCTTGTAAATACAAGTTTCTCATTAACTTTGTATAAACTCAAAAACTTTGATCACTTCATCAAAGCTCATATTCCAATTCCGAGATGCTTGCTCTAGTCCGTAGAAGGATCGCTGGAGTTTGCATACCTTTTAGCATCCTTAGGATTGACAAAACCTTCTGGTTGTATCACATACAACTCTTCCTCATGGAAACCATTAAGGAAGCCTTGTTTTGACATCCATCTGCCAGATTTCATAATCGAAAAATGCATCAACTGCTAACATAATTTTAACAGACTTTTAGCATCGCTACGGATGAGAAAATCTCATCGCAGTCAACTCCTTGAACCTATCGGAAACTTCTTTGTGACAAGTCGAGCTTTATAAACGGTGACATTTCACCATTAGCATTTGTGTTCATCTCAAAGGTCCATTTGTACTCAACGACCTGCCATTCAACGGGCAAGTCTACCAAAGTCCATACTTGGTTTTCATACATACCATCGCTTCTCCATAGTTCATAAGTTCATCGTTGTCCAACAACATGACTTCCAAGACAGGGTTGTCGTACCACTCAGGAGCAGTACGCGTCCTTGTCGACCTACGAGGTTTGATAGTAACTTGATCTAAAGCTTCATGGTCATCATCATTAACTTGCTTTTTCCACTGACGTAGGCTCCACAGAAACATCTTTCTGTGTTGCGCTACTCTCTGGTTGAAACAAAGGTTCAACCACCTCATCAAGTTCTATCTTCCTCCCACTCAATTCTTTCAGGAGAAAATCTTTCTCGAGAAAGGACCCGTTCTTAGCAACAAACACCTTTTGCACTTGGATCTGAGATAGAAGGTATACCCAATGTCTCCTTAGGGTATTCTATGAAGATGCATTTGCCTGCTTTGGGTTCGAGCTCATTAGGTGAAAACCCATTTTCACATAAGCGTCGCGGCCCCAAACATTAAGAAATGACAACTTAGGCTTCTGTCAAACCATAATTCTCACGGTGTCATATCAATAGACTTAGATGGTGGCCTATTAAATTGAATGGATTTGTCTTTAATGCATAACCCCATAACGACTGTGGCAAAACGATAAGAGACATCATAGTACGCACTATATCCAATAGAGCACGACTACGACGTTAGGACATACCATAACACTATGGTGTTCCAGGAGGCGTGAGCTGTGAAACAATTTTCACATTGTCTTAAATTGCATACCAAACTCGTAACTAAGATATTCATGTCCACGATCATATCATAGACATTTTATCTTCTTGTCACGATGATCTTTAACTTTACTCTAAAACTCCTTGAACCTTTCAAACATTTCAGACTCGTGTTTCATTAAGAAAATATCCCCATATTTACTCAAATCATCAGTGAAGGTAAAGAAAGATAACGATATCTATTGTGTGTTTCAACACTCATTGGACCACATACATCAACATGTATTAATTCCAACAAGCCACTAGCCCGCTCCATCATACCGAAAGACGGGGGCTTAGTCATCTTGCCCAAGAGGCATGGCTCGCATGTCTCAACCGATTCAAAATCGAGTGAGTCAAAAGATTCATCGACATGGAGTTTCTTCATGCAATTTATACCAATATGACATTTAGCGGCAATGCCACAAGTATGTGGTACTATCATTATTAATTTTGTATCTTTTGGTACCAATGTTATGAACATGTGTACCACTACGATCAAGATTCAATAAACCATTCCCAGTGGGTGCATGACCATTGAAGGCATTATTCATGTAAACAGAATGTGTTGGGGAACGTCGCATGGGAAACAAAAAATTTCCTACGCACACGCAAACCTATCCATGGTGATGAGCATCTACGAGAGGGATAGTGGATCTACGTACCCTTGTAGATCGCTAAGCGGGAAGCGTTAAGAAACGCGGTTGGTGTAGTCGAACATCTTCGCGATCCAAATCGCCGAGCGTCCCGCGATCTCATCACGATCCGTCCCGCGATCCAATCACGATCCGTCCCGCGATCTCATCACAATCCATATCACGATCTTGATCACGATCTGTCCCGCGAACTCATCACGATCCGTTCCGCGATCTCATCACGACCCGTCTCGTGATCTCGATCACGGTCCTTCCGATCTAGCGCCGAACGGACGGCACCTCCGCGTTCAGCACACGTGCAGCTTGATGACGATCTCCACCATCTTGATCCAGCAAGAGGAGGTGGAGAGGAGAGAGAGTTCACCGGCAGCGTGATGGCGCTCCGGTGATGGTGGTGGAGCAATTCCGGCAGGGCTTCGCCTAAGCGCTGCAGAAAACCGATCTAGAGGAGAAACTATGCACCGGTGGAACGGGTAGCACGTGGCCGGAAATTCTGTCCAAAAACCACCCAATCCACTAGTATATATAGGAGGAGAGGAGAGGAGAGGCAGCCAAGGCCTTTGGGTCGGCCGAAATAGGAGGTAGGAGCAATCCTACTTCACCTCCAATCCTAGTTGGAGTAGGATTGCCTCCTATTGGCTGATTTTCCACTTTTTGCTTTAGGACTTTCTCTCCTGCGCCATGGGCCTTTGTGGCTGTTTTCCCAGCCCACTAAGGGCTGTTTATTATTCTCCCACAGCCCATGGACCTCTTGGGGTCGAAATACCCCTCCCGGAGGTCCTCCGGTACACTACCGGCACTCCCGGTACAATACCGATACTCCCGGTACACTACCGATGAGCCCGAAACTTTTCCGGAAACCAAACTAGGACTTCCTATATATGAATCTTTACCTCCGGACCATTCCGGAGCTCCTCGTGACGTCCGGGATCTCATCCGGGACTCCGAACAACCTTCGGTCACCACCATACATAACTCTACACTACCGAAACGTCACCGAACCTTAAGTGTGCAGACCCTGCGGGTTCGAGAACTATGTAGACATGACCGAGACACCTCTACAGTCAATAACCAATGGCGGAACCTGGACGTCCACATTGGTTCCTACATATTCTACGAAGATCTTTATCGGTCGAACCTCTATGTCAAGGATTCAGTTAATCCCGTATAACGTTCCCTTTGTTCTTCGGTATGTTACTTGCCCGAGATTCGATCGTCGGTATCTCCATACCTAGTTCAACCTCGTTACCGGCAAGTCTCTTTACTCATTCCATAATACAAGATCCCGCAACTAACAATTAGTCACATTGCTTGCAAGGCTCATTGTGATGTTGTATTACCGAGTGGGCCCTGAGATACCTCTCCGTCACACGGAGTAACAAATCCCAGTCTCGATCCATGCCAACTCAACAGACACCATCGGAGATACCTGTAGAGCACCTTTATAGTCACCCAGTTACGTTGCGAAGTTTGATACACACAAGGCACTCCTCCGATATCCGTGAGTTGCATGATCTCATGGTCATAGGAACATATACTTGACATGCAGAAAACAGTAGCAATAAACTGACACGATCATATGCTATGTTTGTAGTTTGGGTCTTATCCATCACATCATTCTCCTAATGATGTGATCCCGTTATCAAATGACATCTCATGTCCATGGCTAGGAAACCTTAACCATCCTTTGATCAACGAGCTAGTCCATTAGAGGCATACTAGGGACATGGTTTTTGTCTATGTATCCACACATGCATTTAAGTCTCCAATCAATACAATTATAGCATGGATAATAAACGATTATCATGAACAAGGAAATATGATAATAACTAATTTATTATTGCCTCTAGGGCATATTTCCAACAGTCTCCCACTTGCACTAGAGTCAATAATCTAGTTCACATCACCATGTGATTCGCATTGTTATGAATCTAACACCCAATGAGTTCTGGGGCTCGATCATGCTTTGCATGTGAGAGAGGTCTTATAGTCAACGGGTCTGCGATATTCAGATCCGTGTGTGCTTTGCAAATCTCTATGTCAAACCGTAAACACTACTACCACACTCCACTTGGTACTATTTCCAAATGGCTGCTCCACTATACGTATCCAGATTGCTACTACTAGTCATCCGGATAGGTGTTACAGCTTGCATCGACGTAACTCTTTACGACGAACTCTTTATCACCTCCATAATCAAGAAACATTTCCTTAGTCCTCTGGTTACTAAGGATAATTCTGACCGCTGTCCAGTGATCCACTCCTGGACCACCCTTGTTGTTGGAAATATGCCCTAGAGGCAATAATAGATTAGTTATTATCATATTTCCTTGTTCGTGATAATCGTTTATTATCCATGCTATAATTGTATTGATCGGAAACTCAGATACATGTGTGGATACATAGACAACACCATGTCCCTAGTATGCCTCTAGTAGACTAGCTCGTTGATCAAAGGATGGTTAAGGTTTCCTAGCCATGGACATGAGATGTCATTTGATAACGGGATCACATCATTAGGAGAATGATGTGATGGATAAGACCCAAACTACAAACATAGCATATGATCGTTTCAGTTTATTGCTACTGTTTTCTGCATGTCAAGTATATGTTCCTATGACCATGAGATCATGCAACTCACGGATATCGGAGGAGTGCCTTGTGTGTATCAAACGTCGCAACGTAACTGGGTGACTATAAAGGTGCTCTACAGGTATCTCCGATGGTGTTTGTTGAGTTGGCATGGATCGAGACTGGGATTTGTTACTCCGTGTAACGGAGAGGTATCTCGGGGCCCACTCGGTAATGCAACATCACAATAAGCCTTGCAAGCAATGTGACTAATTGTTAGTTGCGGGATCTTGTATTACGGAACGAGTAAAGAGACTTGCCGGTAACGAGGTTGAACTAGGTATGGAGATACCGACGATCGAATCTCGGGCAAGTAACATACCGAAGAACAAAGGGAACGATATACGGGATTGACTGAATCCTTGACATAGAGGTTCGACCGATAAAGATCTTCGTAGAATATGTAGGAACCAATGTGGACGTCCAGGTCCCGCCATTGGTTATTGACCGTAGAGGTGTCTCGGTCATGTCTACATAGTTCTCGAACCCGCAGGGTCTGCACACTTAAGGTTCGGTGACGTTTCGGTAGTGTAGAGTTATGTATGGTGGTGACCGAAGGTTGTTCGGAGTCCCGGATGAGATCCCGGACGTCACGAGGAGCTCCGGAATGGTCCGGAGGTAAAGATTCATATATAGGAAGTCCCAGTTTGGTTTCCGGAAAAGTTTCGGGCTCATCGGTAGTGTACCGGGAGTATCGGTATTGTACCGGGAGTGCCGGTAGTGTACCGGAGGACCTCCGGGAGGGGTATTTCGACCCCAAGAGGTCCATGGGCTGTGGGAGAATAATAACCAGCCCTTAGTGGGCTGGGAAAACAGCCACAAAGGCCCATGGCGCAGGAGAGAAAGTCCTAAAGCAAAAAGTGGAAAATCAGCCAATAGGAGGCAATCCTACTCCAACTAGGATTGGAGGTGAAGTAGGATTGCTCCCACCTCCTATTTCGGCCGACCCAAAGGCCTTGGCTGCCTCTCCTCTCCTCTCCTCCTATATATACTAGTGGATTGGGTGGTTTTTAGACAGAATTTCCGGCCACGTGCTACCCGTTACACCGGTGCACAGTTTCTCCTCTAGATCGGTTTTCCGCAGCGCTTAGGCGAAGCCCTGCCGGAATCACTCCACCACCATCACCGGAGCGCCGTCACGCTGCCGGTGAACTCTCTCTCCTCTCCACCTCCTCTTGCTGGATCAAGATGGTGGAGATCGTCATCAAGCTGCACGTGTGCTGAACGCGGAGGTGCCGTCCGTTCGGCGCTAGATCGGAAGGACCGTGATCGAGATCGCGAGACGGTTCGTGATGTGATCACGGAACGGATCGTGATGAGTTCGCGGGATAGATCGTGATCAAGATCGTGAGATGGATCGTGATGAGATCGCGGGACGGATCGTGATGAGTTCACGGGACGGATCATGATTGGATCGCGGGACGGATCGTGATGAGATCGCGGGACGCTCGGCGATTTGGATCGCGAAGATGTTCGACTACACCAACCGCGTTTCTTAACGCTTCCCGCTTAGCGATCTACAAGGGTACGTAGATCCACTCTCCCTCTCGTAGATGCTCATCACCATGGATAGGTTTGCGTGTGCGTAGGAAAATTTTTGTTTCCCATGCGACGTTCCCCAACAGTGGCATCATGAGCTAGGTTGATGGTTCGATGAGATCTCGAGTAGAACACAAAAGGTTTGTGGGCGTTGATGCTTAGATTGCTTCCTCCCTTGGTCGTATTTTGGTTCAGCGGGATTGTGAGATGAAGCGGCCCGGACCAACATTACTCGTACGCTTACGAGAGACCGGTTCCCTCGACGCAACTTGTTGCCTAGATGGCTTGCGGGTGACAGTTTCTCTCACTTTAGTTGGATCGGATTCGACAAAGGCGGTCCTTGAGAAGGTTGAAAAGCAAACTAGTGTATCACCGTTGTGGTTTATGCGTAGGTGAGAATCGTTCTTGCTAGATACCCATAGCAGCCACGTAAAATATGCAACAACAATTAGAGGACGTCTAACTTGTTTTTGCAGGGTATGTTGTGATGTGATATGGCCAATTACATGATGAGATATATGTGATGTATGAGATGATCATGTGATGTATAGATTATCACGACTTGCATGTCGATGAGTACGGCAACCGGCAGGAGCCATAGGGTTGTCTTTAATTATTGTATGACCTGCGTGTCAATCATTAAGCGCTATGTAAGGCTTTACTTTATCGCTACGGTAGCAATAGTAGTAGAAGCATGCAGGGCGTGACAACCCCAATGGCAACACATTGATGGAGATCAAGATGATGGAGATCATGGTGTTGTGCCGGTGACGATGGAGATCATGCCGGTGTTTCGAAGATGGAGATCTTAAACACAAGTTCATGGCCATATCATGTCACTTATGAATTGCATGAGATGTTAATCCTTTTATGCACCTTGTTTTGCTTAGTACGGCGGTAGCATTATAAGGTGATCCCTCACTTGAATTTCAAGATGAACTGTGTTCTCCCCGAGTGTGCACCGTTGCGAAAGTTCGTCGTGTTGAGACACCACGTGATGATCGGGTGTGATAGACTCTACGTTCACATACAACGGGTGCAAGCCAGATTTGCACGCGCAGAACACTCGGGTTAAACTTGACGAGCCTAGCATGTACAGACATGGCCTCGGAACACGAGAGACCGAAAGGTCGAACATGAGTCATATAGTAGATATGATCAACATAATGATGTTCACCATTGCAGCCACCTCAACTCACGTGATGATCGGACTTGAGTTGGTGAATTTGGATCATGTATCACTCGAATGATCGGAGGGATGTCAATTTGAGTGGGAGTTCTTAAGTAATATGATTAATTGAACTCATTATCATGAACATAGTCAAAGTGTCTTTGCAAATTATGTTGTAGATTACTAGCTCGCGCTGTAGCTCCCTTGTATTTTTATATGTTCCTAGAGAAATAGAATTGAAAGATGTTCGTAGCAAAATTGCGGACTGGGTCCGTGATCTGAGGATTGTCCTCACTGCTGCACAGAAGGCTTATGTCCTTAATGCACCGCTCGGTGCGCCACCCCCTCTAGCGTCGTCTATAGATGTTGTGAACATCTAACAGGCACGTTTCGATGACTACTTGATAGTTTAGTGCGTCATGCATTACGGCTTAGAATTGAGGCTCCAAAACGTTTTGAACGTCATGGAACATATGAGATGTTCTAGGAGCAGAGATTGTGATCTCAGGCTCGTGCCTTTGTTGCGAGATATGAGATCTCCAACAAGATTCTTTGCTTGTAAGATGAAGGAGAATAGCTCAATCGTTGAGCATGTACTCAGATTGTCTGGGTACTACAATCGCTTGAATCAAGTGGGAGTTGATCTTCCAGATAAGATAGTGATTGATATAGTTCTCCAAGTCACTGTCACTAAAGCTACTAGAACTTAGTGATGAACTATAATACACCAGGGATAGAAGTATTGATCCCTGAGCTGTTCGCGATGTTTGACACCGCGAAGGTAGAAATCAAGAAGGAGCGTCAAGTGTTGATGGTTAATCAAACCACTAGTTTCGAAAAGGGCAAGAGCAAGGAGGGAAACTTCATGGATAGCAAGTCAATTGCTGCTCCAGTGAAGCAACCCAAAGTTGAACTCAAACCCGAGACTAAGTGCTTCTATTATGAGGTGAGAGGTCGCTGAAGCGGAACAACCCTAGATACTTGGTAGATAAGAAGGCTGGCAACAT